>CM077154.1:22012233-24412233 GCA_039583875.1 Platanthera guangdongensis | reverse complement strand
CCATTCGGTGACGCAGCTTGTGCGGTCTGGCGGCGTGCAGACCGGCGGTGAAGAGCTAAGCATTGGAGTAAGGGTGAGTCCGCGCGGCTTGGGTTGCGGTCTGGCGACCTGGCGGACTGAGCGGACTCCACAGCAGTAGGTCGGCGGCTTGATTGATTGAGTCCGCGCGGCTTGTTTTTTGTTCTTGTCTTTGTAACTGTCTCTGCTCTCCCGGTGTTGGTTTTTTGGTGAAGCATGTCTCGCCATGTATGTCTCGCCTTGTAAAGAAGTGTGCTCTTGATCAATAAAGAAGCTTGTGATGCATGTGTTGCTGGTTGTTACTGCTTTATTGAGATAACCCCTGCTAACTCCACGATCCGGGAAAACTTTCAACATATAAGTGGGCGTATTCTCCTTCGGTTTGTTGAGTTTTCAGCAGGGTATCCAAGGGGGCGTCTGCGGTTTGTTGAATTTTAACATGGTATCAGAGCCAGGTTGTTGGAGTGGTCAAGCAGTGCTCAATGAAAGTAGTTGCTCGTCTGTAGAGGAAACCAGTGGTAGAACCATGGCAGTGGAGGATGCAAGTTGTCTTGGTATTGATCTTCTTACAGAGACGAACTGTGAACGGTGGAAGTCCTGTATGAAGAGCTTTCTTCTTGGCGAGGACCTTTGGGAGGTTGTATGCGGAGCAGGAAGACAAGAGGATACTGCTGGCAATGCTGAGGCGATGAGAGCTTGGAAGGAGGCAAATGCGAAAGCGGAGTCTATTCTCAGGCAGGTGATCTCATCGGAGCTCTTGGACCACATCAGTGGATGTCGGTCAGCTGCGGAGGTCTGGACTTCCCTTGATGGGTTGTTCAGGAAGGAGGTGAAGGTTGCTGCGGAAGATGGTCCATCTACTTCATATCAGGAAGAAAGGAGTGTTTCTCCTAGGCGTGATAGGAAGAGGAAGGAAGGACCACGGTGCTATAAATGCAAGCAGCAAGGTCATCTTCGGAAGGAGTGCAAGGTTACCTTGCTCTCGGCGAACGTAGCTCTGGTAGGGAGGAAGGAGAAGAACGTAGTTGTGATTTCAACTAGTTCTGGATCTGATCGGCTGGATGCCAAAGATAGTGCTGCTATCTGGCATGAAAGACTGGGGCATGTAGGGATGGACAAGCTGAAAGCAATGGCGGAAAGAAGACTCGTAAGAGGCTTGCCTAGATTGTCATCCTATGGCGATGGTCGGGGGTGTGCGGGATGTCAGGAAAGTGGAGCCTATCGCTTCATGGTTGACAAAGCACAATCCAGGAGTAATGCACCATTGGCGGTTGTCCATTGTGCTCTGGTGGGACCGACTGTCACGGCCAGTCTTGGAGGCAGCAGGTTCATGCTGATATTGGTTGATGACTATTCTGGGTATACTTGGGTATACTTTATGAAGACGAAGTACAGCATGGTACGCTTGTTTGTGGAGTTCAAGAAGCTTGTCGAAGGCCAGCTTGGCCGGAGGATCAAGGTGTTGAGGACAGGTTTCGGTGGTGAGTTTGGCTCAACCGAGTTCTCACGCTTTTGCAGGAAGCAAGGGATCCGGATGGAGCTTTCTTGTGGACATACTTCACAACAGGGTAGTGTTGCAGCTCGGATGATCCGTTGGTTAACGGAGACCTGCAAGTGTTGGCTTCAGAGTAAAGGCGTTCTGAAGGCTCTTTGGGCGGAGGGAATAGCCTGTGCTGCTCATGTCATCAACCGGATGCCTCTTAGTCCGATCATAATGAAGACTCCTTATGAGCTAATGTTCGGAGTGAAGCCCTCAGTGAACCACCTTCGGGTGTTTGGATCTACCTGCTATATACATTCTCCGGGTGCTCTCAAAACAAAGCTAGTCTTTGTTGGGTATGATGAGCAGAGAAGAAGATGGAGGTGTATGGATCCTGCGACGAAGAAACTCATAGTGTCGAGAGACATTGTTTTTGATGAGTTGACGCCGTATTGGGGTAGCTCTTATGTGGAGCTAGAGATAAGCAGGTCAGATGGTGGGCTGAAGGAGGCTGCTGCTAAAGAAGTGGAGTTGCCTGAGTCACCAGGTGCTCCAGGTTGTTCTAGCTCCGGGGCAAAGGCGTCAGAGTCGGTAAGAAGGGGGAGCAAAGCTCCAGGAACTTCAGACTCGAAGGCGGAAGCTTCCGGTTCAGGAAGCAGGGGGAGCGATGTTCCAGGTTGTTCTTGTTCAAGAGGGGAGTCTTCTGGTTCAGGTAGCAGGGGGAGCGTTGCTCCAGGTGCTTCTGGTTCCAGTAAGGAGGCGTCTTATTCAGGAAGCAAGGGGAGCATTGTTCCGGGTTTGCCCGGGAATGGAGCTGGTTCAATAGCAGCGGAGGTGGTTAGCCATGATCAGGTTCTTCGGAGATCGAAGAGGATCAGTAAGCCACCAGCTCGATATTGTGAAGGGAGCACGGCGGACTTGGTACCGTGTTTCCTTGTTAGACCTCAGGTCGAGCAAGGTACTTCTGGCTGTGATGACCCCACTAGAATCAAGGAGGTGGTTGACACCAAGTCTGAAGAGGTGACTTCTCTCAGAGGCAACAAGGCTTGGGCTTCTGGGTCCAAGGAAGTTGGTGATACTCCTGTGATGCATGAGTGGAGGTTGAAGCTGAAGAAGGCAGAGGGAAGCATGGCTCCTTTCAGGAGATGCTGGAGGGCTCCCTCATGGTCCATGATATGCGGGGCGAGGACTATGTCTTGGACATCTCTTCGTAGATGCTATCGGAAGGACCAGGTGCAAGGTTACGGGAGCTGCTGGAGTTATTCACCACTTCTCACTTCAAGGGGGAGTGTTGAATTCTGTGAAGTGAAAGTGAGTGAATGGAAGGCTTGGGAAACCTATCCGCGCGGACTACGCGGACTGGGTTGGCAGACTGCTAGGTCGGCAGGGATGTTGCAGGCGGTTTGATCTGTGGCGGCCTGGGCGGTCTGTTCGCGCAGACTACGCGGACAGCAGCGGCGGTCTGACAGGCCAGTGTATGCTCAGCAGGCGGTTGACTCCCACGAAGTAACCGGGCGAATAGGAATGTTATCCGCGGAGTCCGGCTTGAAGCGGACTGAAGAACTGGAGCTCGGCAGACCGGTTTGGCAGATGCCTTGGTCTTGCTCTAGTGAAGCGGCAAGTGGAAGCCGCGGAGACCGCCGGTCAGCGCGGACAGGAACTGGAGGTCGCCCGGTATGGCGGGCTAGATCCAGTGTCCGCCTGTAAGTGCGGACTGGCCCTTGCGGCCAGTGGGCTGGACTTGGTTGGAATTGAACCAAGTCTAGGAGGCTCAGTCCGGGGAGATCGCGCAGTGGAGCGCGGGCTGATTTCTCAGTCCGCCAAGCTTAGTAGAAGTGCTGTTGCCTTGTGTGCTAGCTTGGGGATATGCGGACTGGAGGATTACCTGTGCAGGAGCATGCGGACTGGAGCCGGAGTCCGCTGAGTCCGGTTGAGCCTTGTGATGAGGTTATGGACTCAGGGAAGCGGACTGGAGTTCGCTGTGTACGCGGACTGGATCGGCATGCCCGCTGAGTCCGGCAATGCCTTGGTGATTAGGCAATGGACTTGGGATATGCGGACGGAAGCCGGGTGTCCGCTGAGTCCGGCAGGTGCCTTGATGGCGAGGCTGCGGGCTGATGCCTTGTCCGCAAAATGGCGGACACGGCTGTTGTGGAGTCCGGCTGTTGTCCTGGCTTGGTCTCTGGCGGCAAGGCGGGCTGGATATTGGAGTCCGGCCTTGGAGAAGCTGGGGCGGACTGGCTATCTGCACAGGAGCGGCGAACTGGAATGTGTGTCCGCGGGCTGGCGGACACACTATGTTCTTGCGGCGGGTTGTGGGGGTTATCCTATCGGGAAGGGCGGTGACCATACTCATCGTCGTGCCTATAAATAGGACTCATGTCACATCAGGATTAAGAAACCTAGACCGAAGTAAGTGAACAGTAATTGAGCTCGCGTAAGTTGCTGCGGTCTGGACTTTGTGTCCGCGCGGATAGAGAGTTGACCCGGTTGTGCTGTGCAGGTTGTGCAGATAGCACTGGAAAGCCAGGACTTGGCTCTGATTGCGGTCAGGGACAGTGCGGACTCTGCGGTTAAGCAACAGGCGGTAAACACCAGGTCGCGGATAGCGACCAGACGGTCTTCTCTTTGGCGACTTGGTTCGGGGTTCAGGAAGTCGCCTGCTTCAGGCGGACTGTTCCATTCGGTGACGCAGCTTGTGCGGTCTGGCGGCGTGCAGACCGGCGGTGAAGAGCTAAGCATTGGAGTAAGGGTGAGTCCGCGCGGCTTGGGTTGCGGTCTGGCGACCTGGCGGACTAAGCGGACTCCACAGCAGTAGGTCGGCGGCTTGATTGATTGAGTCCGCACGGCTTGTTTTTTGTTCTTGTCTTTGTAACTGTCTCTGCTCTCCCGGTGTTGGTTTTTTGGTGAAGCATGTCTCGCCATGTATGTCTCGCCTTGTAAAGAAGTGTGCTCTTGATCAATAAAGAAGCTTGTGCTGCATGTGTTGCTGGTTGTTACTGCTTTATTGAGATAACCCCTGCTAACTCCACGATCCGGGAAAACTTTCAACATATAAGTGGGCGTATTCTCCTTCGGTTTGTTGAGTTTTCAGCAGGGTATCCAAGGGGGCGTCTGCGGTTTGTTGAATTTTAACACTCACTTTCATTTCAGTCCTACTCATTTGAGTAGGACTTGTAATTTTCAGCTTTTATTTTCCGCCCCCACTCGTTTGAGTGGGACTTGCAATTTCAATTATGCAATTTTCAGCTTTTATTTCCCGCCCCCACTCGTTTGAGTGGGACCTGCAAATTTCAATTATGCAATTTTCACTTATGTGTAACTTAGTTTTATTTCTGTCTCTTGTTATATGTTTGAATGAGTGCGAGTGTGCTTATTTGTAATAACTTTTCTAATGTTACGATATTTTACTTTTCTTCTTATTTTCTTTATAACCTTTCAACGAATAGTTTAGGACGCTCGCACAACCAAACATATAAGCTATCCCCATTCCGATGAGTGGCTAATTGCTTTTAGCTCTCGGTATGGAAAAGCTTTGGGATCTAAAATGTTTTAAATAACCAAATGTCTAATTTTTCGATTTAATTAAAAAACTTAAGGTTTACCCTGGGTTAACAACGCGTAGACCCACATATCGATGTGTGGGATCTATTTTCGTTATTCATACGCTAGCTAGCCGAGAGGCCGTGCGTATGGACAAATCACCCCTGGGTAAATAGAGTTCCGCACTAACACTCGAGAGAGGAGGCGCGCTAACTCTACCGGATTGGGTTCCCCACCCAATAGCGGGGTTATTAGCGTACTGCGGGCATTAAGGAGAATCCTTCATCGGACGAGAGCCCGGTCGAATAGCCTTAATGTCTAGGTGAGCGATATTCCTAGAGATAGGTGAGCTCATTATTTTGAACCTCCACGGCCAAGTTTCCGCTTTAATTAAATTGAAACTTTAGATATCTAGTTATTCAAATCTATTTTTAATCCTAACGCAATTCGATACCGGGAGTTATCTCTTCATCGACTATTTTCTTAAAATCTATTTTTATCCTATTTTAATTAAAACCCTCAACTTACTATTTCGGTAAAATAATAGTGTTTTCGGAGGAGTACGGGTAATCAATCCGTTCCCGGGAATAATACGACCTCGGTATTCTCCCGAATATCGAGTACTACTTGCGATAGGTGCACATGCATCATCTAGCAAGCCCACGGCGATCGACTCACCGAACCAACCACAGTAAGAGTCTGTTCGCGGGCCAATCAATCTTCCACTGCAATGGCTCTACCACTGGTTCCCTCTTCACAAGAGTAAATAACCACTTCAGTTGAACACTGCTTATCCACTCCAACCTCCTCTGATACCATGTTGAATTTACTCCAAATCTTGGAGAAAGCATGGGTTATGTCAACTAAGTCAGTTACAACCAGAAACACATGCAACAACAAGAGTCTTTATTGATTAACATCAAACTTCTTTACAAGGCGAGACATACAAGGCGAGACATGATTAAACAAAACCACCATAGGGAGAGCAGAGACTGTAACAAAGAAAACACAACACAAGACGCACAGACTTAAACACCAAGCCGCTGGTCTACTGCTATGGAGTCCGCACAATCCGCCAAGTTGCCAGACCGCAACCCAAGCCGTGTGTGCTGCCCGTTATTCCAATACTAAGCTCTAACCGCTAATCTGCAAGCCTCCTAGCCGCGAGGTCGCCCAGCCGCCAGACCGCACAAGCAGCGATGCCAAACTGAACAGTCCACCTAAAGCAGGCGACTTATTGAACCCCGAACACAAGTTGCCAAAGAGAAAACCACGTGGTCGCTGTCCGCGACCTGCTATTCACCGCCTATTGCTTAACCGTAGAGTTCGCACTGTCCCTGACCGTAGTCAGAACCAAGTCCCGGCTTTTCAGAGCTATCCGCACAACCTGCACAACACAAATCAGTCAACTCTATCAAACCGTGTGGATACTAAGATCCAGTCCGCAGCAACTGTTGTGGGCTCAAGTTACTATTCACTCACTTCGGTTAGTTATAATTCCTGATGTGACATGGGGCCTATTTATAGGCACGATGAGGAGTGTGGTCACCGCCCTAGCCGATAGGATTACATCCACATCCCGCAGCAAGAATAAGTATATCTGCAAGCCCGTGGATACACACCAGTCTGCTGCTGCCTGTGCAGGATAGCTAGTCCGCTAATGCTTCACCAAGTCCGAACACATCGCCAGTCTACCTTGCAACAAAGGCCAAGCCACGACCGCCACAGCCAGACTCCGCAGCAACATTGTCCGACAATCTGCGGACACAGCTCCAGTCCGGTTATCTCGATCCCATAGCCTCGCCAAAAGGCAAATGCCGGACTCAGCAGACATACCGCTCCAGTCCGCTCATCCCAAGCCCACGGCTTTGTTACCAAGGCAACTACCGGACTCAGCGGACACTGCTCCAGTCTACTCATCCTGAGTCCATATCCTCATCACCAAGACACCTACCGGACTTAGCGGACACTACTCTTGCCTGCTTACACAGCAGACACCTCCAGTCCGCATCTCCCGCAGACTTCTCCAGTCCGTATACACTGCCTACTGCTCCAGTCCGCATATCTCACAGACTGCTCCAGTCCGCATATCCCATAGACTGCTCCAGTCCGCATATATTGAGTCCATACCAGCAAGGTAGCTGTCGGACTCAGCGGAGCCAGCTCCAGCGTGCACGCCCATGCGGACGCAATCTCCAGTCTGCATATCCCCAAGCTCGCAACCAAGGCAACAACACTTCTACCGACCTTGGCTGACTGAGAAGCAGTCTGCGTTCCACTATGTGATCTCCCCGGATTGAGCCAAACAAGGACTTGGTTCAAAACCAACCAAGTTCACACCACTGGCCACAAGGGCCAGTCCGCACTTACTGGAGGACACTGGATCCAGTTCGTCTAACCTGGTGAACTCCAGCACCTGTCCGCACTGACTAACGACCTCCACGACTACCACTTACCGCTTCAACAGAGTAAGACTATGACTTCTGCCATGCCGGTCTACCGAGCTACATTTCTCCAGTCCGATTCTTGCCGGACTCCGCAGATAGAGTCGCTATGCGCCCAGTTACTTCCTGGGATCCAACTGGCTGCTGAGCACAAGCCGGCCTGGCTAACTGCCATTGCAATCCGCATAGTCCGCGCGAACAGACCGCCCAGCATGCTACAGAACAAGTCGTCTGTAACATCCCTGCCGACATGGCTGCTGAAATTTCAAAAAGAAGCACGTCAGAAAAATCATCGCAAGGAGGAGGTTCTTGCGAAGTTATATTATTAGGCTCCGGTTGTTTATTTTCTAAAATAAAATCAGTATCTAAAAATTCATTTAAAGGAATATTATCGGGCTCGTTATTTTCATGAATTTTAATTTCTAAATATTTATTTGGGATACTTGAAAATTCATGAAAATAAGAGTTGGGTGTAGTAGGAGGAGAATCATGTTTTTCTTCTAATTCACCCGGTGTGCACATAATATTAATAAATGTTTGATATAATAATTCGTCTTACTCTTCAAAATAAGACACTAATGGGGCACATGAAGATTCATGTTCCTCCATAGGTGAAATATTCGAAGTGGGAGAAGAATTATTATAAAAAGCTTTAATAAATTTTAGATATAATAATTCCTCTGTCTTTGGAATAAGACACTAAGGGGGCACATGCAGATTCATGTTCCGTCCTAGGTGAAATATTCGAAGAGGGGGAAGAATTATTAGAACAAGTAATAATTTCTTCTAAATTTCGGGGAGGATCAAATATGAATTTCGTAAAGTACCCAAAATTAGAAAAAGTTTTGTGTGATGCAATAGAAGAAGAATAAAAATTCAGATCTAAATAATTATTCTTATAACTCGGGAATCCTTCCGGTTGATCTTGCGAACAAGAAAAATCAAAATACGAGATAAAAGAAAAATTATTTAAATCAAAATAAATATTCTCGTTAAAATTCAAAAAATTATTTTCATGAAAATTAGAAAAAGAGTTATCATAAAAGTGAGAATAGTTAATATCAAACTTATTTTCATAAGAAAGATTTTTATAATAATTATAATGATAATAATACTCACTTCGATGATAACCACCACAATAATAACAAGAAATATGGCACTGTCTTGCGTCTTGCAAAAGATTAACTTTATTTGTATGCTCGACAACTTTAGCGGCCAATTGAGATAGCATTTTTCTGTAAAAAGAAAATAAAACAACTGGTACTTAATAGAATTGAATTCAAAAAAGAAAATGAAAAAGTGAACAAGGGTCGAGAGAGAATGATAAAATTAATACAATTCGCGCTTTCAAAATATCAACAAAAAGTTTTCCCGGCAACGGCGCCAAAAACTTGATGGTTAAAAATTCTCGCTAGCATGCGATTCTAAATCAAATAGGCAAGTGTACCTATCGTTCTAGAGTGTAGGATCAAGTATCATATTCGACTAGGAGCCTATTGAGTACTTCTACTCACGCACATTAATATTATTTTATCGGATAATAAAAAGAGTGAAATTAAACTATAGCTTGAAAATAAACTGAAAGATAACACTTGATCTAGACTCACTTTGAATTAAAATATACTTTCATGAAATGATACAAGTATAATCTCCTAATCACTTACTTCGACCGTGGAGGTTACCAAAATACAAAGCGTCTCTCTCGAGCTCATGCTTTTGACAAACCTTAGGTTGATCGATGAAGATCCCTCGGTCAGTCGAAACCCATAGGATTGCTTTAAGCGGTGAACCCCACTATTGGATTTAACTCTAATCCAGAAGATTTATGTCGTCCTCTTTTGAGTAGTGCATGCAACTCCTTTTATCTTTGAGCGATCGACTAGTATCTACAAAGTTCATCATGATCAAGTGCTAAATAAAATTTAGCCACTCATAATAATAAAGAAACTACATAAAAGAGAGAAAAACAACATAATTGCTAGAAGAAGAAGTGCTTGAATTAATCTAGATGCAAACATAAACTATGAAATTGAAATTATATAAAAGAAGTGCAAGAAAACTACTGAAATTGGCAAACAATCTACTCCTAGATGGCTCATAGCTCTTCTAGATTATCCTCAGCTCTTGGCTTGATTGGGAATTTATAGGAAATTTTCTGGAAGATCATGTCCCTAGGTCACGCCCGTGACTAGGGGGCGTGTCAGGTGCGGAACTGTCCTATTGAAAGCCCGGGAACGTTGGGAGAAAACTGCCAAAATTCGTCGTTCTGATGTTCAAGCCCCTAGGTCACGCTCGTGACCTAGGACGTGTCAAGTTTGTTACTGGAAATGGCGGGAGTTAATCTGGCGTTACTGAAGAGGTCACGCCCCTAGGTCACGCCCGTGACCAAAGTCATGTATGCTTGAACGGTCTACAACGGGAATTGCTGATTGATGACTGAGTAATATCGGGGAGTCACATCCATGGTCATGCCCGTGAAGAATAGGTCACGCCTATGTCCAGGGCGTGTAACCCATAACCGGCGTGGGTTGTGAATCTGGAGCTCCCGCTGGCAGCACGCCCCGTGTAGGATGGTCACTCCCCATGTCATGCCCGTGACCTAGGGGCATGTAACTTTAATTGACGTGGAATGGCGGCGGAGCCGCAACTGGAGGTCATGGCATGTTACTATGGTCACGCCCCCTGTCACGTCCATGACAGGGGCGTGTACTAGGGAAAAAATCGTCTTTTCTCCAGATTTTCTCCGCATCAATCCTGTCAGCTCCAAGTTACTTTTTGCAGCCCAAATTAACCTGTAAATAGAAAAACAAAGGAATTAAAGTAAATATTAATATAAAACTAAATCAAAATCAATTATTCATTAATTAAAAGTTATATTAAAACACTATAAATATTTACTTATCATTAATCTTTGTGAACATTGTATCGTTTTGTCATAATGTGTCAAATTTATGGGTGCTTAGATACTAAGTGCGACTAGACATGTTAGTGTATGTTGAATATGCCTCAAGGTATGTGTGAGGATTTAGGTAGCGTAATGAATATACACTATTCACACATCCCTAGAAGGAGCACTTATGTAAAAAATACATGCTTACATGCCATAACTCATGATATTATGTTTAATACGTTAGAAATAACTTGAATAATCAATGTCACGATATACATGTACTTATACAAAAGTTAGAACTTTGGGCAAAATATTTAGTGATGATGTCTTTTGTATACAAGTTGAAGTGTATCTACCTATGTGGGTAGATTTTGATTGATTTGGGGTCCTTGAAATCAAAATTATAAAATTGATAGTACATAACTTATAAATAAAAAAATGAAAAAAACTTACTACCCACTCATATGTCAAGGATTCCCCCCCTCCAAAGCACTACTCATTCCTTCTGATAAGTCTTTATGAGCATTGTGAGGATGAGCACCTTTGTCAAAAGAATTGTTTTGATCTTGTGCAAAGACTAAACCTTAAGCTTAGTGCCCTTGTTCTACTATTAGCATGACGTAGATAGACACGTGACGTGATTTTTCACTCGACTCCTCTTGTGATAGCATTTTGAATTATTGAGATAAAACATGTAATAACTGTTATTTCTACTTTGTGTTTTATCTTTTGATGTTACACGTTCACACGTCATTGCTCAATCAATATAAATTGCTTGTGTGTTTTGTGTATTTTTGAAGCTAATGTCCTAAAAACAACACATCAAATATAATTTTTAAAAAGGTTCAAAAGATATAAAAGAAACCAATTCACTCCCCTCCAGGTGTATAGCTACCATTAAAAGACTTTCAATTGGAGGCTGTTATATGAAAGGGGGGGTGGAGGCAATGTAACCGATGGTGGATAGCTTCCAGACTGCTGTAGGGGGTCAAGGGGACAGCGATTGCTTCAAAAGGAGGAGGGGTATGCAGTGGTGGTGGTTGGGGTGGGGAAAATGGTCGGGGCTGGGATTGGGGAGGGGGGCAGTGGAGTTCTTTACTGCTTTGGAGAGGGAGGGATGATAAACAACCGATTGTGGGAGTGGTTTGGGGTGGCAGTAGAGATGTTGGAGGAGGGAAATAGGTCTCTACGGTTTGGGAATACCTTAGGGAGGAAGATACACACTTTGGAGTCATCACCTAGGGTTCCACAAAGTTGGCATAGTGGGAGGATTGCGGGATTTCAGGAATAAACACTCCAAAATCTCCAACGACCTAAAAACATTCCCCGAACATTCAATTTAAAATAAAGAGACAACTAACATATCCCACCATTGACTACTGTGATTGGTCGGAGATGTGGATACCCAAATACATCAAAATAAATGTAAAAATAATAAGGTAATATATGAAATTAAATTGCGGCGCGGATCTGAACGCATCCGTGAAGTCAGATCGGTGATCTGATCAAGTCCTCCTGCACGGGTACACAACCATGGGTCCCGCCTTGCTACGAACCCCTCCTGGTGTATGCTTTGATGGATCCACATCAACTCCCCCGAATGAAAAGTCTTCATCTCTGATGAATAGATATGGTTGTACTGAAGTTGAAGTCTAAGGGAGAGTCGATTAAGCTCTATTGGTAGTATCCAGATGTCATCAACATCTGGGAGGCCCTGTCGGTGTATTAAGTAACAAAATAGAGGTTTGTCCATGGTTGGAATGAACTGGTGAGATCTGATCTTTATAATGTTATCAACCCTCAACTCATAAGTGATGGATCCCGATGCGATGAGCGGAATCGTGGGTGAAATCAAAGAAGACAAGTCCCTAGGTGGGTGGATGTTAGAAATGGGGGTGGACATGAGACGTGGGTGCATTCTGTGGGTGGTAAGGCAACATGAGTGGAGGCGCAAATGGGTGGGTGTCCCCACTTCTTGGGTCCACATACTCTCGAGGATCGTAGTGTAGCGTCAGGTCTTCAACATTAAATACTGGGTGGATACCCATACTTGTAGAGATATCAAGCCTGTATGTGTTCATCCAAATGCAACTTATGACTGAGCAAGGGCCCATTCGCTTGGCGCTTAGCTTTTTAGCGGGCCCCAGAGGGAGCCTCTCAGGGCAGATTCACATCATCACTTGTTCGCCTTCCTGAAATACTAGTTCTTACTTACGCATATTTGCTTGGGTTTTATAATTTTCATTGCTCATAATGATTCTTCGGCATACCAACTCAAGCAACTCATTTAAATGACGTACAAACGACTCAGCGGACTAACTAGGACATGACTCTAGGGGATTGGGAATAAGTTTGATAGGTTTCCTAGGTTCATAACCTTCCACTACTTGGAATGGACTCAACCCAGTTGACCTATTAACTGAGGGACTATATGCAGACTCTATAACGAGGAGGACAAATTTTCAAATAGGCATATGTTCACCCATTAGACACCTTGGTAGGTTCCCTGAGTTATGATTCATGACCTCGGTATGACCATGTTGGAACACCCTATTACTAATTTGGGTCAGGATCACTATGTCTTTAGGAAACCTGTTTTTGACCTCCTGTATAGATCTAAAGGTCAATTAGAATTGAGTCTAAGGGTTAGTAGTTAGGTTTGGAAGCTGCCCTCAAGACCAAGGTTTTTCAGTTTGGAGACTAAGTCATATCGTCGAGCTCAGTACGATGAATCGTCGAACTCCAATCGACGATCGTCTAGCTCAACTTCGACGGATCGTCGAACTCCATTCGACGATCGCTGAGCTCAACTTCAACAAATCGTCGAACTCCATTCGACGATCTTCGAGCTCAGTTCGACGATCTTGGCTCCAGTATTGATTCTCTATCTCTGAGCTCAGTTCGACGATAGTTGAGCTCAGATCGACGATCTCTGTTGCTGTCTAAGTCCAAATCACTGAGCTCAGTTCGACGTTTTTCTGAAGAGTTCAATGATTTTCAAGATTCAAATTCAGAACAGTTAAGGAGTTATTTTCAGTAATTAATTCATAAGATTTTCTAGCCGTTTTCATTTATTCTGGACCAAGTTTCAAGGGATTATCAAGGAATGTTTCTTTGGACTTTCCCCCAGAAGACATTTGCAATTAAGGATGCAATTAATGACAGGCTAACGGCTATTCTTGACAGAGGATCATTTTCTATTCAGAACCAGGGAATAAAATACAAGTTTTTTGAATCTCTCATATACACACAAAGCACAGATAAGCAGAACAAGAAGAATAAGAAAAAATATTCTCTGGACAACATCTTTCTCAACATCAACTATTCATAAGAGAAAAAGAGAAAGAGCTGTAGACATTCTCTGTCTAAAAGAATTCATACAAGAACACACACAAAAGGAGATCAACAAATCTGAAATCTTCAGATCCCCTTATATTCAAGTGTTCAAGGCCAACATCTTTCAAGACTCCAGACACCTAACATTTCAGCTGTTGCTGAAATCATCAATTGCTGGAGATCAAATTTCTGAAGGCCTATCACCCTACAGCAAAGCTTTATTTCCTGAACATCTCAAGAACTCAGGGGGAGCTTTGACAACATCAAATCCACATAGTCTTCTCAGCTGCTCTGAGAAAGAGAAGACTTCCATCATTCTCTCATCCCCATCTCTGTAAAGGGTTTTTCAAACTCCCTTCAAAAGTTTATGCTTGGTTTTTGAGCACCTTATCAAAAGCTCATTGGTGGCAAGACACCTGATCAAAAAATCTGATTTGGTTTTTGAGCACCTTTTCAAAAGCTCATTGGTGCCCAGGACACATGATCAACTCATCCTGCAGTGGATTACTATCTAAGGTGGTAGAAGAGTGGATGTACCCAAGTTTAGGGGAACCACTATAGCTCCTTGTGTCTTCTGGCTGGCTTGTCTTTATTTTTATTTCTGGCTGTGATCTGTGATTAGTTAGGATCTGTGATTAGTTGTAGATTATGATTAGATTTAATTTTTGCTTCCCGGTTCACTCAGATTATAACAACTGTTGTAAAAAGTTTTCAAGCACCATATACTCTATTCACCCCCCTCTAGAGTATATCAGATCTAGCTGCACTTTCAATTGGTATCAGAGGCAGGTTGGTTAAAAATACCACATCTCAGTGGTTGCACAGGCTAACACCTGAACCCCAAGATCCCTAGTTAGATCTGCTTGTTTTGATTTTATTATTAGATTAGTTCTTCACAAATCATGGCCCAAAACAAAGATTATGCTCGCACCAGACCTCCAGTGTGCAACTTATCTAAGTTTGCACTTTGGAAAGCAAGGATTAGATTATACATGAATTCTATTGACGAGGACATTTTTAATTCTGTTTTGACAGTTTGTCCAAGACCTCCAGAGAACACAAGTACAAATACTGTTCCACCTCCATCAGGAACAGATGCTGAAATCAAGAAGTGGAAGATAGCAGATGCAAAGGCTATGAACATCTTAGCCCAGACCATGTCTGATGACATCTTTCAAAAGGTGGCTGAATGTAATTCAGCAAAGGAAATTTGGGATAAGCTCACTGAAATAGTGTCAGGATCAGCTGATGAAAGAAAGGACAGGAGATCCCACCTCATATCCCAATATGAGAATTTCAAGAAAGGAGAAGCTGAGTCAGTTGGAGATATGTATAATAGACTGTAGAAACCGAACAAAAAACAAACTGAAATGGTTTTCACTGAAACTTTATTATCGGAAAAAGGTTTCTATTACAATGGTATAGCCTCCCTTTTATAGAATGGAGGAGATGAGAGAGATTATAAATAATCAATGTGGGACTAAAAATTTACAAGTGTATGCGGCTTTACAAAATATAAACCGGACAAGCCGTGCGGTTAGACAAACTGGCTAACTGCCCGACAACCAACAGGAGGAGAGATCAAACCGCCATAGGAGACCGCTAGACCGCTCGGTCTCATAGTTGCCTGGAACATGCCGTCTGACCGCTGGGATACCAAACAGCAACAGCCGACACACAGACCGGCTAGGAGAAACCGCCACACCGCCCGGTCTCCAAACAGCAACAGACCGCGCGGTCTCCAACCTGCAACACTCCCCCTCTGAAAGAAATTGTACCTAATCACCTAGAGGGGGGGGGGGTGAATAGGTGATTTAAATCTTTTTAACTTTTTAGGCAGAATTCAGATTATATCACAGAGTTATAACTAATTCTTCACAGCAAGCAATCAGCAATCACAGAATCAAACATGCACACAGTGAACACACAGATTTATAGTGGTTCCCCAAGGTTTGGGTACATCCACTTTCCCACTTCGCCTATCGAGTAGTGTACTAGATTCGGCCAAACTCCTCCACTATCTCAGATCCTCAGATCTTATACTCAGAACCCCAAAACAGGTTCCTACAGCTCAGGCCCAAGGCCCTACAACTCAGTCTTCTCCAAAGACCTACACTCAGCTTCTTCACAAAGTCTACACTCAGCCACAACAGGCCTACACTCAGCCACAACAGGCCTACACTCAGAGATAAGAATCTCCTACACTCAGGCACACAGGCCCTACCACTCAGCCTTTATAATTACAGGCTTACAACTCAGATCCCTAAGGATCCTACAAGAAATTTAAAATACAAAGTGTATATACCTACAACTCTGAATAGAGAGATGAGTTGATAGGTTCTTGATGAGTTCTTGAATGAACTCTGCTGAGAACAATCTCACTTGGCTTTTCTTCAAAGCTTCTTGAATGTAGAACACAATAGGATTGATTCTCTGCAGCTGATCTTCAATCACTGCAACTTAAGATTCAGAAATAAGTCTGAACCATTCTTCACAGCCTGGTTCCAACGGCTGTCTTCTTGGATGAAGCTCTCTCTCTCCAACTTCTTAGATCTTCACTTCACTTCAACTGATTTGTGTTAATCTGTGTTGAATCCTTTGTTGAATCATCAGTTAAATCATCTCTTTCTGTTGACAGTATAAGCCTTTATATAGGCATTCTTCAAGGTGACCGGCTGATCCGGTTCCTTACAGCTTTCTGACATCTCTGACAGGTGCAGTAGACCGGCTGGAATGGCAGCTGTCAAGTCATCCAGTCAGTTCTTGAAATAACTGTAACTGTCTGAAAGTGTCGAGACAATCTGTCTTTAAGTGTCGACACTTATAGACTAAGTGTCGACACAAGTTAACTAAGTGTCGACACTAGCCTTCAAGGTGTCGACACAACTTCTTGTGTTGTAGAATTTACATCTCGACACCGTTTCTTCATCATGTGTCGACACTGATATTCTGTGTCGACACAACTTCTTGTTCTTCAGCACTTAGTTGAATTCTTGTAAGTGTCGACACAACTCCTTTGTGTCGACACATCTTCATGTGTTGTACTTGTTCAGTGTCGACACATCTTCTTGGTGTCGACACTTGCCTTCTGTGTTGATACTTGCTGAGTGTCGACACAGCTCCTTGTGTCGACACATTCTTCTTTTGTTGAGACTTTGACTGAGTGTCGACACTTATACTTAGAATTTTTGTTGAACATTGCTGAGTGTCGACACAGCATCCTAGTGTCGACACTTTCTTCATGTGTTGAGTCTTCTGCTGTGTGTCGACACATTCTTCATTGTGTCGACACATCTCCTCATGAGCTGAGTCTTCTGCTGTGTGTCGACACATTATTCATTATGCCGACACTTATACTTAGACTCTGCTGACTTTTGCTGAGTGTCGACACAGCCTACAAGTGTCGACACTTTCTGATGTAGACATAGTTCCTCTAGGTGTCGACACTGTTGTTAAGTGTCGACACAGCTTCACTGGACTTTTCTTCATTGAGTGTCGACACAGTCTTCATGTGTCGACACTTTCTGTCTGGTGTCGACTCTGCATCCCTGGTGTCGACAAAAATACTCCAAGTGTCGACACTGCTTGCCTGGGTGTCGACACAAGTCTTCTTAAGTGTCGACACTTTGCTCCTGGGTGTCGACACATGGACTTAGAAACTTTTCATCTTTCTCTGCAAATACTTAACCTGCACAAGGCAACTCAAAATACATCAAATACATTTTGATGTATATTATTGAGTAGGGTGAGGCTTCTTCAAATCAGGTACATTTAGACCAATGTACCCAACAATCTCCCCCTATTTGGAGAAGTCATAACCCTTAGTCAATGATATACACCATACATAATAAAATCACAGTATGATGTAAAATAGGATTATGCAATCAGGGAAAACATAAACATGTATCAAATAAAACATGTATACACAGATATCATCTCAGAACAATTATGAAATAGAATTATAACACATCACATTGTTCTAACAACTTTATCATATTCATTATACAAAAGTTTTACAGAATGTTTTAAATCAAAAGATTACAACTATAAACTAAGGATAAAGTCTATTCTATTTCTGCTCAGCCTCCTTGATCACTATGTCCTTCCCAGTCTGTATCTTTGCTTGCACAGGGGCTTCAGCATCTTCAGTATCAGAAGACTTCTTCCCTTTTAGATCTTTCTTCTTTAGCTCTTCAGCTTTAATCTTTTGCCTCTCAAAGTAGTGATAAGGCTTGGGAAAGTACTTGCTAGGCTCCTGGGCAGTAGGAGGTAGCTTTCCCATCTTTGCCTTTCTTCTATATTGCACTATGGCTTCTTGCCTGTTTTCATGCTTTCTCCATTCTAGTTCAGAATACCACTTGTTTCTGCTTGAATATTATCTTTGGCAGCCTTCCAAGCAGTCAAAATAATATTTCTTGAAGTGGGGCTCCACTGCTAAAAATCAGGCCTTTGTTCAGCTTGCTCTCTGAACCTCTTCTTTGACAATGTAGCTTCTTGTTCAGCTTGTTCTTTCAGTATAGCTTCCTGTAAAGCCTCAGATACTGGCTGAACCACCTTCTCTATGATAACATTTTGCTGTCCCTCAGGTGGGCTATACATTGACTGTATATCAGCTTGTACCATATCAAAGTCTGGTGGAGGATAGATCACCTGAGCTACTTCATCTTGCTCACCTCCAAGATAGGCAAGATTAATCCCAAACTGAGCAACATTATCATCACCACATAAAGGAGGATAACCAAGAGTTGCTCTGATAGAATTAGAAATCCACTTTGCATGATCAGAGCTGGCTTTGACTAACACCCTCTCCCCCTTTATGACTTCTCTTTCTATGTGATCTCTTAGATCATCTTTTTGAAATCTAATTTGGGCATTTAGATAATTGACTCCATCCTTGTAAAAAGGTTTCAACCTTTGGAGTTTTTCAGTGATCAACTTCTGAGAGTCTTGTATAGCAGTTGTAACAGCAGTTAAGCTCTCTTGCAAGTGCTTATCAAAAGTTTCTTTGGCTGTGGCACTTTCTGCAGACTGTGCAGTGGCTATATTGTTTATCTCAGTTACAATGACATTGTGAGAAGCTGTCAAGTTATCATTCATTCTGATTTGATTCTCCAGTACATATCCTTGCTTTACTTCAAGTTCATCCACTTGAGCTTTAATTTTCTCTTGATGAGTAGCTAGATAGACTACTGCATTCCCTCCCTTGTGGAAGCAGTCAGTCATCTTCTTCTTATTTAGATTCATCTCAAATCTAATAGACTTTATGTCTTGGGCCAGATCAAATTGTAGAGACTTATGCCCCTCATCCATATATGTTTCAATTGCTTTTCTGTGCTCATCAAGCTTTATCTGTATAGCAACCATCAGAGAGCTATAATCTACAGATGGTGCTGGCTGTGATAGAGGCTGTGGTGCAATGGTTTGTAAAGCCTTCTTATAATTCTGGCTCCTTTTAAATACTTGGAATTTCCATTTCTTTGCTCTTGCAGCCTCCTCATCTTCAGAAGCAGATGTACTAGCTATATCAACCCTCTCCCTAGGTAGCTCCTCAACATCCTTTGGCTTCTCAGGCTCTTTCCTTGCAGTTTCTTACAAAATCTCCACTTGCTCCCCCTCAACTTGAGCATTCTCCCCCTCAGCAGCAGCACTTGATTTCTCAAAGTCTGTTTGATCCAGATTAAGGAAGAGATCTTCCATTGTAAACTCTTGTTGAGGTTGTGATGGAGAATTCCTTGGCTCATCAACAACTTGATCAGATACAACTTGAGCTGCAATAGATGTGTCCTCCATGACAACATCTGGGGGTTGACTATCAATCTGAGGTTGCTGATTAACATTATTTAATGAATCAGTCAAAACAGTATCCTCTATAGGGAAAACTAAGTTATTGATTTCAGTGAGTACATCAAGTATGGTGTTTGTAGCTTGCTCACTTTCTAATGGAGTTGGCTCTTCAACTATTAGAGGCTCCCCTTGGATAGAATCCTGGTGAAGAGGGCTAGCCTGTGGTAGCTCCCCCTGCCTGTCTGCATCATCTTGTTGAGCTGGAGACTTTCCAGCATCTTCAGTGTCTTCTTCATCAGGAGTGAAGACAACTTGTTCTTCAGAACTGCTAGAGGAATCTTGAGCCACTGGGGCTGTCTTCTTATTCTTCTTATGTGGGGTTTCCTTCTCAGGTGTTGGCATCTCCTTAGACAAGACCCTATCCCATCTTGAGAAGAGTCTCATGTCCATCTTCCTCATGTGGTTGATCTTTGATCCAGCAGCTTGACTCATTACTTCTGGTATACTACCAGCCAAGTAAAGACTTAGTATCCTACCCAAATTTGGCTTCTTCATGCTCTCTTTAATCTTATCAAAGACTACTACAGACCAATTAGTTTTCAAAGTGAAGATAATCCTTGTCATGAGACTGAACATATGGGCTGATACCCTGTCATGCCCTCCAGGCTTACTCAAGATCACCTTTCCAATAATTTCAGAGAGGAATTTTCCTTTGCTGTTCATCCCCTTTCTATTGAATACTGATCCAATTTTGAGCTTGGAATCCAGTCCACACCATGTTAAAGCTTCTCTGGTCTAAGAAGCAGTAACTTCATCTTCTTCCTTTGTCCTTGGTAGGTTTAGAACCTTTCTTAAACTCTTTGGTGAGACCTTCACCTTTTCTCCATGTACCTTTGACTTTATCTTGAATCCAGATTTGTGTAGGGTTGCTCCATTCAGAAATTCTAATACTTCTTTGTTCCATATTTTGGTTGGCTCTGAAACAAGAAAATCTAACCCTGAGTTTGCGACTATGGTTACCACATCCTTGATCTCTGATTCTACGTCATCAAACGCATGCCGCACTAGTTCATAGCCTTTGTTCACGTTCTCCTCGAGCTTGGGCGCCATTAGGGTTTAAAGAATTTGAATTGAGAGAAGAGAGGTGTCGACACACAAGTTTGGTCTCGAAACTTTGGTGAGCGTGTCGACAGACAATGACGAAATCCTATTTATACCTTTCTAGGATTGAAGATGAAAGGGCGCGCTAACAAACTCAAATTGTGTTGACACTGTTGATAAGTGTCGACACCGACTTATAATGTCTCGACACCTATGTGTCGACACAAGTTTAGTCAACAGAATATATGTGTCGACACTTGTTTATGTGTCGACACCACTTAGCTCGACACATAGTCGAGACTTTACTTTACTAATTCTGAGTAAAGCCTAAGTGTCGACATCACCTTGGATGTGTCGACACCTACTTGTCATGTGTCGACACTAATTTTCTGAAGTGTCGACACTAATTTCCTAGATGTGTCGACACCTTTTCTCTGAAGTGTCGACACCAATTTTCTGTCTCGACACAGACAACTCTGTGTGTCGACACTATTTTACTTAGCCATTTCTGTAAACTTATTCTAAGTTTATCATACCTAATTCAAATTTAAATCTATTGAATTTGGTTTCTTCTAAAGGCTTAGTATACATGTCAGCTAGTTGATTATCTGTATTAACATATTCTAGTGAAATATCTTCTTTTTCAACATGTTCCCTTAGAAAATGATATTTTATTTCAATGTGTTTAGTTCTACTATGGGAAACAGGATTGTTTGCAATAGATATAACACTTGTAGAATCACAAAATAGTGGTGTTCTAGTTACCTGAATACTATAATCCTCAAGCTGATGTTGTATCCATAGAAGTTGAGCACAACAACTTCCTGCAGCCACATATTCTGATTCTGCTGTGGAGATAGGCACACTTGTTTGCTTTTTGCTACTCCATGAAATCAGTCTTCCACCTAGGAATTGACAGGTACCAGTTGTACTTTTCCTATCTTCCTTGCAGCCTGCAAAATCTGCATCTGAATAACCTGTCAGTTCAAAGTCTCCATTCCTAGGGTACCATATGCCTAGATAAGGAGTGCCCTTAAGATATCTCAGTATCCTTTTGACTGCTGTCAAATGAGACTCTTTAGGACATGCTTGGTACCTAGCACAGACACATGTAGCATACATGATATCTGGTCTACTTGCAGTCAAATAGAGTAGGGAGCCAACTATCCCTCTATACAAAGTCTCATCTACAGGTTTCCCTGCATCATCTTTGCTAAGAGACATACTTGACCTCATAGGAGTCTTCATGGTACTGGATGAATCCATACCATACTTCCTTATCAGTTCTAGGGTGAACTTAGACTGGCATGTGGATAAAACATTCTCAGTCTGTCTAACTTGGAGACCCAAGAAGAACTTAAGTTCCCCCATACTGCTCATCTCAAATTGTCCTTGCATTAGTTTTGCAAACTTTTTGCAAAGACTACTTTCAGTAGACCCAAATATGATGTCATCTACATATATTTGGACTAGTATTATCTTGCCTCTGGATTCCCTAAGGAATAGAGTCTTGTCTATTTTCCCCCTTGTGAATTTATTCTCAATGAGGAAACTAGACAGGGTTTCATACCAAGCCCTATAGACATAATTAGGTTGAGTTGAATCAACAAAACCTGATGGCTGTTCTACATAGACTTCTTCCTTTAGATTACCATTCAGAAAGGCTGACTTTACATCCATTTGGTATACTTTAAATCCTTGATAGGTTGCATAGGACAGGAACATCCTTATGGCTTCCAGTCTGGCTACTAGAGCAAAGGTTTGATCAAAGTCAATACCTTCTTCCTGCCTATATCCTTTAGCAACCAATCTTGCTTTGTTCTTGACAATTACTCCATGTTCATCCATCTTGTTCCTAAAGATCCACTTGGTTCCAATTATGTTGTGGTCTTTTGGTTTAGGAACAAGCTCCCAGACTTTGCACCTCTTGAACTGATTCAGCTCTTCTTACATTGCCTCAATCCAATGAGGGTCTAGGATGGCTTCTTCAAACTTCTTTGGCTCTACTTGGGATAGAAAACTGGAGTAGAGTGCTGCACTCAGATTTCTGCTCCTTGTTTGTACCCCTTGTCTTAGATCACCAATGATTTGATCTGCTGGATGATCTCTTAGATGCCTATTAGCTGGAGGCATCCTGGCTTCAGGTTGAACTTCTTCAGTTTTTCAACTTGCGGCACTCCTTGGACTTCTTCTTCATTAGGTACATGTAGTACTCCCCCTGGACAGCAGCCACTATCTTCTACTTGTTGTCTTGCAGTAGATCCTTCTTCTATAGTGAGCTTGTCCATCTTCTTTGTCACACCTGTGGAGCTGCAAATACTACTAGACAACTCATTGTTAATAAGTCTAGTTTCATCAAATACTACATGTACAGACTCTTCTACAACTTGAGTAGACAAGTTGTAGACTCTATAAGCCTTACTATTGTTGATGTACCCAATAAAGATCCCCTTTTGGGACTTGGCAGCAAACTTAGTCAAGTAAGACTTTCCATTGTTAAGTATAAAGCACTTACAACCAAAGATCCTGAAGTAGGATAGGTTTGGTTTTCTGCCTTTCATAATCTCATAGGGGGTCTTATTGCGGCTTTTAGTAATGGTAGCCCAATTAATTACATGGCATGCAGTATTAACTGCCTCAGCCCAGAAATATTCTGGGAGAGATGTGTCACTTAATAGGGTTCTACCAGCCTCAATAAAGGTTCTATTTTTCCTCTCAGCAATGTCATTTTGCTGAGGTGTTCTTGGTGAAGAAAATTCCTGAAATATCCCAAATTCTTCACATAGTTTTGCCATACTATCAGACTGAAATTCAGTACCATGGTCACTTCTTATCTTGACCACTGTACTGTCTACTTCATTCTGAATTTGTTTGACAAAGCTATAGAAGATACTAGGTGTTTCAGATTTCTGTCTAAGGAAGAACACCAAGGAAAACCTTGAGTGGTCATCTACAACCACAAAGGTATAGACCTTCCTACCTAGGCTGTGAATTGGCATAGGACCAAAGAGATCCATATGCAAGAGGTATAAACACCTCACAACATCTTTATTTTCAATGCTATTAAAGGTGGATCTAGTCTGCTTGCCCTTTTGACAACCTGAGCATATTCCATCTTTAATACACTTAACTTGAGCACCATTCCTCACTAACGCTTTGCTATAGAGTTGGCCAATTGTCTTGTAGTTGAGATGGGCTAGCCTCTTGTGCCATTTGACACAATGAGAGACTTTCTCATCAGCTACAAGACACACTGGAGAACCATTGTTCTCACACATAATGTCTAGGCAATAGACATTCCACTTTCTATAACCTGTCAAAATGATCTCTTAATCATTTGACCTCCTGATATGACAACCATCTTTGACAAATGAGATGTCATATCCTAAATCACTCAATTGACTTATACTAATAAGGTTATGTTTCAAACATTTAACATAAGCCACTTGAGTAATAGTTATATGGGAGCTAGAAATCTTACCAAAACCCATGATGATTCCTTTTTCAGAACCACCAAAGGTGACTTTAGGACCATCCTTGATTGGTGTGAAGTCCTTTAGCAATCCCCTAGTTCCAGTCATGTGTCTGGAACATCCACTGTCCAAGTACCATATTGGGGCATGGTCACTTGGACTTACCTGCAAAACAGATTAGTTGACCTTAGAACTCAAAGAATTCTTGGGTCCTTGGTGCTGGTTAGTTTGCCTCTTAACAAAGCTACCTGCAGGTCTTCCAACAGGCAGTTTGCTACTCAACTTGGCACTAGAATTGTGCCAACAGTCTATGGCAAAGTGGCCTACCTTGCCACAGCACCAGCACTCAAACCTATTGTACCTTTGCTTAGGTACATCCTTAGCTATTTTGTTTACAGCTGGCATGTTGAGAGCTGGGGCTTTTCCCTTAGACTTGGACTTTACAGTCCTAGCAGGGTTAGTAAACCCCAATCCAGTTTTACCCTTGTGAGGTATACACTCATCAATCAAAGGTAAAACAGACTTAGGTTTAGAAAACCTTGCAACAATGTCTCTCTCCTTCTGAAGACTAATCTCCAGACTTCTGATTTGATCATTCTTAAATGTTATAGTCCCCATATGAATCACAGTTATGTGATTCAGTCTGGCTATTTCATTTAACTTTTGATCAATCAGCTTCTCAAAATCAGTTGCAGCAACTTTGAGACTAGCAATTTCCTTTGCCTGACTCTTGGCTAGGGACTTGCTCTTCTTAAAAGCTTGCAACAAAATTCTATATTCATCAATCAATTGATGAATATCCCCTTCTGATTCAGATCCACTGGCATCATTTGATGCTGATGTAACTGAATCAGAACTAGCACAAGAAATTGAAATTAAAGAACAATTTTTTACCTTACTAGGTCCAGGCTGCTCCTGGATTTTGTCATCTTCTGTTAATACCATCAGTCCTTGGCACTGACTGTCCTCTTGCTCATATATAGAGTTCATTATCTGGATGAACTCCTCTTCTTCTTCTTCAGCATACAGTCCTATGTAAGCTTCAGCTTCTGACTCAGATTCTGAAGAAGACATGTCTGACATGCTCTTATCCTTTTTGGCAACAAAAGACGTTTCCTTCTTGCTCTTGAATTGAGTCTTTTTCTTATCAGTAGATTCTTTCCTCTTCTCAGGACAGTCAGCAACAACATGTACTTGTTTGTTACAACAATAACAAACTATATTTGAAGATGAAGTTCTATTTGACTTGGGCTTTCTTCTGTCATTCTTTGATGACCTCTGTGATGTGGATGGCTTAGTCCTCCACTGTTTCTTCTTTAGAAACTTCTGAAAGTGTCTTGTGAAGGCTGCAAAGACCTCATCACTTTCACTGCTTTCAGACTTTCTTCTTTCTAAATCATCTGACTCAGTCTCAGCTATTTTTGGAGGTGGAGTTGGTGACTTACTTCTGTATTTTCTAGTGGCTTCTGTCTTGAATGCCACTGTCCTTTCTTTATGTTCACTTCTTGTAGTCTTCTCCTCTTCTTTCCTTACCATCAACTACATCTCATAGGATAGTAGTTTTCCAAACAGTGTTGGAGGAGGGATATCTGCTAACTTTTCCATTTCCCTTATGGCACAGATCTTGGTGTCCCAATCCTTTGTTAGGGACCTCAAGAACTTATCATTTTACTCATAATTACTGAATTCTCTGCCATAGGACATTAGCTCATTCACAATCCTATAGAACTTCTTTTAGCATTCTGTTATGCTATCAGACCTACCTTGCCTGAAACTTTCATATTCTTGATTTAACAAAGACTTTCTATCCTGTCTCACCTCTTCTGAACCCTCCATGTACACTATAAGAGTATCCCACATCTCCTTAGATGTCTTACAGTGTATCAAGTTCTGAAAGGTAGCATCATCTATGGCACTCACAATGATATTCTGAGCCCTCTTGTCCATTGTGGCTAGAATTATCTCATCTTTTGTCTTTTCAGAGAAGTCTTTAGGTGTTCTCTGATTTGCATCCAGGACTGAAACCTTCATGGGCACATATGGCCCTTCTTTAACTGTGATGTAAATTCTAGGGACTGAGGCTTCCATAAATAGTCTCACCCTTTCTTTCCATATGCCAAAAATTTCTTTTCTGCAAATGGGTAACTTCATGGATCCAAGTTCCTTATGATTCTCTATTGAACCCATGTTTCTTGATTTTCTTGATTAAACTGAATCTGTCTTTGATTTCACTGAATCTGCCAACAGGATCTACTCAGACAGTTATGTCCTTTTTTGAGAAACCTCGCTTTGATACCACTTGAAAGAAATTGTACCTAATCACCTAGAGGGGGGGGGGTGAATAGGTGATTTAAATCTTTTTAACTTTTTAGGCAGAATTCAGATTATATCACAGATTTATAACTAATTCTTCACAGCAAGCAATCAGCAATCACAGAATCAAACATGCACACAGTGAACACACAGATTTATAGTGGTTCCCCAAGGTTGGGTACATCCACTTTCCCCCTTCGCCTATCTAGTAGTGTACTAGATTCGGCCAAACTCCTCCACTATCTCAGATCCTCAGATCTTACACTCAGAACCCCAAAACAGGTTCCTACAGCTCAGGCCCAAGGCCCTACAACTCAGTCTTCTCCAAAGACCTACACTCAGCTTCTTCACAAAGCCTACACTCAGCCACAATAGGCCTACACTCAGCCACAACAGGCCTACACTCAGAGATAAGAATCTCCTACACTCAGGCACACAGGCCCTACCACTCATCCTTTTTAATTACAGACTTACAACTCAGATCCCTAAGGATCCTACAAGAAATTTAAAATACAAAGTGTATATACCTACAACTCTGAATAGAGAGATGAGTTGATAGGTTCTTGATGAGTTCTTGAATGAACTCTGCTGAGAACAATCTCACTTGGCTTTTCTTCAAAGTTTCTTGAATGTAGAACATAATAGGATTGATTCTCTGCAGCTGATCTTCAATCACTGCAACTTAAGATTCAGAACTAAGTCTGAACCCTTCTTCACAGCCTGGTTCCAACGGCTATCTTCTTGGATGGAGCTCTCTCTCCAACTTCTTAGATCTTCACTTCACTTCAACTGATTTGTGTTAATCTGTGTTGAATCCTCTGTTGAATCATCAGTTAAATCATCTCTTTCTGTTGACAGTATAAGCCTTTATATAGGCCTTCTTCAAGGTGACCGGCTGATCCGGTTCCTAACAGCTTTCTGACATCTCTGACAGGTGCAGTAGACTGTCTGAAAGTGTCGAGACAATCTGTCTTTAAGTGTCGACACTTATAGACTAAGTGTTGACACAAGTTAACTAAGTGTCGACACTAGCCTTCAAGGTGTCGACACAACTTCTTGTGTTGTAGAATTTATATCTCGACACTGCTTCTTCATCATGTGTCGACACTGATATTCTGTGTCGACACAACTTCTTGTTCTTCAGAACTTAGTTGAATTCTTGTAAGTGTCGACACAACTCCTTTGTGTCGACACATCTTCATGTGTTGTACTTGTTCAGTGTCGACACATCTTCTTGGTGTCGACACATGCCTTCCGTGTTGATACTTGTTGAGTGTCGACACAGCTCCTTGTGTCGACACATTCTTATTTTGTTGAGACTTAGACTGAGTGTCGACACATCTCCTTAGTGTCGACACTTGTACTTAGAATTTTTGTTGAAAATTGCTGAGTGTCGACACAGCATCCTAGTGTCAACACTTTCTTCATGTGTTGAGTCTTCTGCTGTGTGTCGACACATTCTTCATTATGTCGACACATCTCCTCATGAGCTGATTCTTCTGCTGTGTGTCGACACATTGTTCATTATGCCAACACTTATACTTAGACTCTACTGACTTTTGCTGAGTGTCGACACAGCCTCCAAGTGTCGATACTTTCTGATGTAGACACAGTTCCTCTAGGTGTCGACACTGCTGTTAAGTGTCGACACAGCTTCACTGGACTTTTCTTCATTGAGTGTCGACACAGTCTTCATGTGTCGACACTTTCTGTCTGGTGTCGACTCTGCATCCCTGGTGTCGACACAAATACTCCAAGTGTCGACACTGCTTGCCTGGGTGTCGACACAAGTCTTCTTAAGTGTCAACACTTTGCTCCTGGGTGTCGACACATGGACTTAGAAACTTTTCATCTTTCCCTGCAAATACTTAACCTGCACAAGGCAACTCAAAATACAACAAATACATTTTGATGTATATCATTGAGTAGGGTGAGGCTTTTCAAATCAGGTACATTTAGACCAATGTACCCAACACCCTCAAGCTGGAGCATAGATATCAATCATGCCTAGCTTGTCGTAGATGTGGAAAAAGGAAGCGGACACCGACTTGGTGAAGACATCTGCCAACTCGTGGTCGGAAGTGACAAACAGAGTGCAAATCTGTTTCTTCAATATTTCTTCCCGAATAAAATGACAGTCGACTTCTATGTGTTTTGTTCTCTCATGAAAGACCGGATTTTTGGAAATGTATATCGCGGCCTTATTGTCACAGAACATAGGAAGAAGATAGTTGTAAACCTCTCCTAAGTCAAGCATGAGAGCCCGCAACCACTTCAACTCACATGTAGTCGATGCCATGCTGCGATATTCCGCCTCTACACTAGACCTGGAAACTACAGACTGTTTCTTGCTCTTCCAACTCACAAGATTGCCTCCAACAAACGTGCAGAATCCTGATGTCGATTTGCGGTCCCCTTTATCATCTGCATAACTTGAATCAAAGTAAGCTTCAACCCTTAGGTGACCATTATTCTAAAAAAGGAGGCCTTTCCCTGGTGCAGCTTTAATATACTCTAATATCCTTAGTGCAGATTGTAGATGACACTCCCTCGGAGCTTGCATGAACTGGCTCACCTTACCAACAACATAAGAGATGTCGGGTCTGGTTACCGTGAGATATATGAGCTTGCCCACCAGACGCCGGTATCTCGTAAGATCGGAGAGAAGAGGCGAGTCATCTGTCAAACTTTTGTCTTCTCCAGCAGCCATAGGACAACGTGCAGGTTTAGCACCAGTCAGTCCTGCCTCCTTTAGAAGATCAAGAGCATACTTCCGTTGGGAAAGGACCATGGAGTTGGGCTTTCTAGAGATTTCAATTCACAGAAAGTATTTCGGTGAGCCCATATCCTTTGTGACCAGATGTTGACAAAGGTGTTTCTTGGTCATCAACACCCCATCCTGGTCATCTCTAGTAAGAAGAATGTCATCAACATAAACCGCAAGAACAACAAGACCAGAGGCGGTTTTCCGAACAAACAAGGAGTGACCTGCTAAGCTTCTTGTAAAACCAATGGCCGCAACAATGCCACTGAACTTGTCAAACCAGGCACGAGGACTCTGCTTGAGGCCATAAATAGCCTTCTTTAGCCGGCATACACGTGTCTCCCCCTGAGCAACATACCCAGGAGGTTGCTCCATATAAACATCTTCCTGCAGATCACCATAGAGGAAAGCATTCTTAACATCAAGCTGCGAGATGGGCCAATCCCTGTTGACAACCGCAGAGAGAAGAACCCTAATAGTGCTGAGACGAGCCACTAGAGAGAAAGTATCAAAGTAATCAACTCCATAAGTTTGTGTAAAACCCTTGGCAACCAGGCGAGCCTTATAACGATCCACACTGCCATCTGGGAGAAACTTCACCACGAAGACCCATCGACAACCAACAACATCTGTGCCGAAAGGAGGAGGAACAAGGGTCCAGGTACCCCGTTCAGTGAGAGTAGCGATCTCCTCATCCATGGCAGCTTTCCAATGAGGAATAGTAAGGGCCTCCTGGTAGGAATGGGGGGTGGCAGTAGCTGAGATACCCAGTGCAAAAGCTCAGCGAGAAGGGGTAAGATGATCATATGAAACAACTACAGCAAGCGGGTGTTGGGTACATGCCCGAACCCCTTTGCGAAGGGCAATCGGGAGATCCAGGTCAGCAGGGGCCTCAGTATCCGGAGTATCCGTGGTGGAGAGAGCTGGCCCGGGAGTAGAGAGAGATGGCAACGCAGTGGAGGGAGAAAGCGGAGTAGAGTGTGGAGATGGTGGGGATGGTGAAGATGGTGGAGAGGGTAGAGATGGCGGAACATCAGTGGGAGCAGAGAGAATGGATGGGTTGGTATGCGAAATAGGTTCAGGAGGAGGAGAGGAGGAAGCGGGAGAGAAGTAAGACGCATTGTCAAAGAAGGTGACATCCGTAGAGACAAATTGCTTGCGGGTAACGGGGTAAAAGCAACAATAACATTTCTGAGTGGGAGAGTACCCCAGAAAGCAGATTTAGTGGCACGTGGTGAGATTTTGTCACGGGTGGCAGCGGGAGAGTGCACAAATGCGGTACACCCAAAGATGTGCAGAGGAAGAGGAAAGGGATCCTTGTTTGGATAAAGAATGGAGAAGGGGGTAGCACCGTGGAGAACTGTGGAGGGAAGGCGATTGATGAGATAGTAGGAGAGGAGGATAGCATAGCCCCAATAAGAGCGAGGAACATGCATGTGAGTTAGCAGAGTGCGAGCGACATCAAGGAGGTGACGGTTTTTGCATTCCGCCACCCCATTTTGTTGTGAGGTGTAGACACAGCTTGTTTGACGAAGCACACCATGGTGAATACAAAAAGAGGAGAAGTGTTGGCTAAGGTACTCCTTAGCATTGTCAGAACGAAGGATTTTAATTGACGTATCAAACTGAGTCTTAACCATAGAATAAAATGAGGTCCAAACAGAGAATAGCTCGGAGCGATCCTTGAGAAGATACACCCACGTACACCGAGAGAAGTCATCAATGAAGGTGACAAAATATGAACTACCCCGACCGATGGTGAGGGTAGGAGCGGGACCCCATATGTCAGAGTGAACGAGGTCGAACGGACGGGAAGAGCCCCGACTTTGCGTTGGTGGGAAGGATGAGCGGTGATGTTTGCCAAGTTGACATGCATCACAGTTGAGAGGAGGATGATGAGGAGGGAGGTGGGGCAGGAGCTGGCGCAGAATTCGGGGAGGAGCATGTCCAAGGCGAAGATGCCATTGGAGAAGATCTGTAGAGGAGGAGGAGAAGGCGGATAGAGCAGAAACATTATCGAGGAAGTAGAGGCCACCACTCTCAGTCATGGTAGCAATCGTCCGTTGGGAGTCCGGATCCTGAAAATCACAAGAGGTAGGGGTGAATATGACACACAATCAGGAGGAATAGATCGAGCCCTCTGATACCATGTAGAAACCGAACAAAAAACAAACCGAAATGGTTTTAACTGAAACTTTATTATCGGAAAAAGGTTTCTATTACAATGGTATAGCCTCTCTTTTATAGAATGGAGGAGATGAGAGAGATTACAAATAATCAATGTGGGACTAAAAATTTACAAGTGTATGCGGCTTTACAAAAGACAAACCGGACAAGCCGTGCGGTTAGACAAACTGGCTAACCGCCCGACAACCAACAGGAGGAGAGATCAAATCGCCACAGGAGACCGCTAGACCGCTCGGTCTCCTAGTTGCCTGGTACAAGTCATCTGACCGCTGGGATACCAAACAGCAACAGCTGATGACTTATTTTAGTCATCGTTTTTGGGATAGTTTAGTATGCAAAATTTTTAGTTTAATTATATGTTTCAAGTATTTTTATGCATGTTTTGTTTTATTTCTTCTTAAAGTCTTTTTGTGTTAGGATATTATAATTCCTAGTTTTATTATAGTTTTATTTGCTTGTTATGTTGTAATTTTATTTTGTTATGTTTTGATATAAAAATCTATAGTTTTAGTACATGTTTTATGTTTTATGTTTACTTGTATTTTGTTATGAATATAATTAATTAATAGTATGATATGCTATGTTTAGTTTTATTTGTATTAACTAATGTTTTGTTTTGCTTTATTTGTAGGTTCAAAGCCCATGCTAGTGCAGCCCTTTCACTTGATCAAGCCCTTTGGAGCAGCCCGACCACTTTTAGAGCAGCCCCTACATGCAATCCTAGCCCTAACCGAGCCTACAACAAAGACCACATGGTGCAGCCCTCTTCATGTAGCAGCCCGACCCCTCTCCAAGTGCAACCCTCCTTCAAATTCAGCAGCCCACAAATAAAATTTCGGCCCACATGGTGCCACTCATGCATGGCCGGCTCCCTATTCCCCCCCCCTTCATTATTCTACATCCATTCCCCCTCTCTACTTTATTTTATTTCATTTCCATAAATCATATGCAATGAATCCACACTCTCTCCCTCTTATCTATTTCTCATTCACCCCTCCTTCCTTTTCTCTCATTCTCATTTAAAACCATCCATCCCCCCTCTTATATTTATTTCATTTCTTTTAAATGTATATGCATGAATGTATCTTCTCCCTCTTCCTTCATTTAATGCCACGCATGAACACTCTCCCCTACACATGGCCGGCCACCCCCTTTCCTCCTCCTCTTCATTCCATCTAGAATCTTCCCTCCTCATTTATAAAAGGGCACCATGGTCTCATGCTTGGGAGAGATTTTTGGAGAGAGATTTTTGGAGAGAGATTTTTGGAGAGAGATTTTTGGAGAGAGATTTTTGGAGAGAGTGAATTTTATCTTTGTAAGCAATTTATGTTAAGAAGTTTAGGGAAGTTTGGAGTTGAGTTGTAGGAGAGCAAAAGAGTTAGTGCGTTGTTATTTTCTTTTCGTTATTGTTGTAGTATTTTCATTATTGTAACCTCATGAGCCGGATGAACAAGGTGTTTGAACCTTATTTGGATATCTTCGTCTTTATTTTCATCGACGACATCTTAGTCTACTCAAATACGGAGGAGGAGCATATTGAGCACTTGACCTTGGTATTGAAGAAATTGAAGTAGCACGTCTTGTACGCCAAATTCAGCAAGTGGGAATTATGGCTTAAGGAGGTTGCTTTCTTGGGTCACGTGATCAATGGAGCTGTGCTAGCAGTGGATCCGGCCAAGGTGCGTGCCGTGAAGGAGTGGTCGCCCTTGAATTCGGCGGCCAATGTGCGGAGCTTCATTGGGCTTGTCGGGTACTACCGTAAGTTCGTAAAAGGATTTTCAAAGATTGCACTTCCTCTTACTTCATTGACGAAGAAATGTGTGCCATTTGAGTGGACATCCCAGTGCGAAGTGGCGTTCCAAGAACTGAAGGATAGACTTACCTCCGCCCCCATCCTAGCACTTCCGTTTGGGAAAGAAGGATTTCAAGTCTACACCGACGCGTCATATCAAGGGATGGGAGCGGTATTGATGCAGCACGGACACGTGATTGCCTATGCTTCAAGACAACTGAAGAAACATGAAATCAATTACCCGGTTCATGATTTGGAGCTTGGAGCAGTGGTGTTCGCCTTGAAGGTTTGGAGGCATTATCTATACGGTGTCCACTGCGAGATCATTTCAGACCACAAAAATTTGAAGTACGTCCATACTCAGAAGGAGTTGAACTTGATATAATGATGATGGTTAGAATTTCTATGTGATTATGAGTTCACCATGAACTACCACCCTGGAAAGATGAACTCGGTGGCCGATGCATTGAGTAGAAGGTACCAGGATCTAGCCCGGAGTCTCGGTTGATGAGTATGGAGTTGGCTCGGATGATTGAGGAGATGGATATTACATTGATATTTAAGGCTCCTTCGGTAGAGTATACGAAATACTTGGCAAGCATGGGCATAGTTTGTGATATCTGGGACCGAATCGGAGTGGAGCAAGGTATGGATGCGGCTCTGGCCCCGACAATCAAGTCAATCAAAGATGGGACTACGGATGAGTATACGCTAAAAGACGGCCTTGTTTATTTTCGTGGTCTGCTCTACATTCCCAAGGGCGGTAAAATCTGGGAGGATATCTTGAGAGAGGCTCATTACTCTCAATATTCAGTGCACCCGGGCATTGCTAAGATGTACGCCGACTTACGGAAGACCATGTGTTGGCCAGGATTGAAAAAGGATGTCCGATATTTTGTTACACATTGCGAAGCTTGTCAAAGGGTGAAAGCGGAATGCAAGCATCCCGGTGGTTTGCTACAATCGTTGCCCATCCCCGAGGGGAAGTTTGAGGATATCTCCATGGACTTTGTCCATGGTATACCTCGCTCGCGCTCAGAAAATGATTCGGTCAGTTTACCTCCAGGGAGTGGAAAGTGGTAAAGGCGTATTTGGGCTCGTGCCTTACCTTCAGTACCGAGTTTCATCCTCAGACGGACGGGCAATCTGAAAGGACCATTCGTACATTGGAAGATTTGTTGAGAATATGTGTGTTGGATAGAGAAGAGCCGTGGGAAAGACTCTTACCGTTGGTAGAATTCTCCTACAACAACAGCTACCAGGCTAGTATCGGCATGGCTCCACACGAACCTCTTTATGGAAGGTGTAGAACCACCTTGCCTTGGGTGCAAGATAAAGACCCGAAGGCTTTGGGTGTTGAATATATTGATGATACCGATGCGGCGGTTAGACTGATATGGGATCGCATGTTGGAGGCTCAAAGTCGGTAGGCGAAGTATTATAATGCAAGGCACTGGATGGTGGAGTTTCAAGTGGGTGATAAGGTGTTCCTAAAAATCCGACCGATGCATGGAGTGTTACGTGTGCGTGGTGTGAAAAAGCTCAGCCCAAGGTATGTTGGGCCTTATACTATATTGGAAAGGATTGGCCTGCTGGCCTATCGGTTGGAGTTACCTCCCGAGCTAGAGAACCTCCAAGACGTGTTCCATGTGTCGTCACTTTGGAAGGCGTTGTTGCGGCCCGATCAAGACATCCCCACAACTGATGGTGTTGTGGCGTCTGATAGGTTTGTGCGACTAGAGCCGATGCTGATCGTAGATAGAGAGACAGGAAAGTTACACCGCAAAAGTGTTCCCTTGGTGAAGGTGCTATGGTCAAATCATGGGAAGGAGGAATATACATGGGAGCCGATGGATGTGATGCAAAAACACTATCCAGAGTTGTTTGCTCAAGGTAATTTTATTTAAAAGCATATTATATTTCTATTATGCTTTTCTCCCCATAGCCTAAGCCTGATTTCAGGGACGAAATCTTTTATTTTGTTTATAGGATTTGTAACGTCCTGAGTCGCACTATGCCCATCATGTGTGTTTTTGAGTCTGGAGAGCTGACTTGGGTTCTGGGGAAGTGCTGACAACTGGGCAACACGTGTGAAAAAGGAGGAGAAATAAGTCAAGCATAGGACACGGGTAGTGACACGGGAGTGTCCCTACCCGTGTGGGAGTGGCCAGCTCTCGAGTCGATGACTCGAGTATGTCCAGAGAAGGACACGGGTAGTGACACGGACTTCACACGGGTAGAGACATGGGTGTGTCCCTACCCGTGTGCGTGTGTGTCGAGTGGAACTCGACACAGCGTGTCGAGATCGACGAACTGCGTGTTAAGATCGACGAATTGTATGACACGGGTAGCGACACGGGCAGTGATACGGGCAGCTACACGGGCGTATCTCTACCCATGTGTGTCGAGTTAAACTCGACAGAGCGTGTCGAGATCGACGAACTATGTGTCGAGATCGACGAATTGTAGGACACGGGTAGAGACACGGGCGTGTCCCTACCCGTATGCCGTTGTGTCGAGTTGAGTTCGTCGAAAGGCATCCAGAGAAGGACACGACCAGGGAACACGGTCGTGTCATGTGAACACGGATCGGGACACAGGCGTATCCCTACCCGTGTCGAGTGTTGAACCAACGCTGAAACTGCCGTTGACGCTTCGCCCGAAGCAGGACACGGGTAAGGACACGGTCGTATCCCTAGCCGTGTCAATTTTCATATATAAAGGGAAGTGAAAACCCTAGCCGTTTCCATGCTCATTTCATCCCCTATTTCCTGAGAGAAACTTCTGTAGAGAAGGAAACTGCTGGAGAAAGTCTTGGAGGAGAATATCCGCCATCGCCGTGAAGGAGAAGATGCCGCCAAGAAGAGTTACACGATCCATGGCCGGAAATAGAGGAAACGCCATAAATGAGGTGAGCTTCCTCCCCTCTCCCTTGGTGCTAAATCTGTAGTTATCTAGGCGAGATATCGACTCAAAAGAGTCTAGACTTGTGAGATGGTGATTTCTCTATGAAGAGGCCGTCCTAGGGCTTGTGCTCTAAGGCTAGTTGTGTCTTCAACCTTTCCAACCTTCTATGCGAAGATGGGGGATGGTTTCATGAAGAGTAAAGGCCTCATGAGGGTGAATAAGGGAGGAGCAATTTCTGGTGTGCTTTTGGAAGACCGACTTGAGGAGGAAGATGAACTGATGTCGTGCATTCCTTTTGAAGATGCATGCAGAATCTGTGTTCTGCGCGCAGCAATCTTCTTGGCCATTTTCAGATATAATATGGCCAGATCTAGGCTTTCAACTAAACACGAAAGTTGAGGCCCTTGAAAATACCTTTCCAACGAGTTGTTGCACGCCTTCATGCAAAGTCTATAGCCATAGGAAAATCTGAACGAATATGACATCCGATAAATCCTGCATGCAGAAATTGTGTTCTGTACGCAGCAAAATTCAAGGCTGATTTCAAGTATGATACCATTGAATCTGGGTTGTGGTCTGAACATAACAGTTTTAGATCATGGAAAGACCTTTTCATAGAGCAGTTACACGCCTTCACCAGATTATTGCAGCTCCGGGAATCGCCGATTGAAGTTGCTGTCCAGATTTATTCTGCACTTAAATTCTGGATTTTTATATAGTATGGATTTGGATTCGGTGAAATCGATGTTGCAAACTAACTCAAGATTTTAGTGAACTATTTTATGTTAACCACCGTAGTGCTATGAATGATGAAGATTATTAATTGGATTTCATATAACTAAATTGTGAAGCAAGCTTACTTAAATCAAATGACTAGATACAATTTGGTAGATTATTATTTATGCGCATCATGCTTGTAATATGTTGAAATCATTTGGAATGACAAATAGAAGGATAAACCATGGTCATGAGTATGTATGATGGTTAGAATGAAATGTAGTAGTACAATACTTAGAGCGTAGTCTCCCTACGGGTACTATTGTGGAGGGATGTAAGTGCGGCATTGGTCGTCACTAGTTGAGTTAATGTTGAAATGAGGTATAGATGGACGGTTGGGTTTGGTCCTAGGTGTTCATGTCCCGGGGCTCCTTCCGTGCCGAGTATATGGTTGGGCTATATCCTCGTGCTTACTTCTGAGGCCCCTTCCATGCCACGGTTTTGTGGAATTTGCATGTGGTGTGAGTCAACATGCGGTGTCGTAATCCTGGGTTAAGGATAGTGTGGCAGTTCTACGGGCTCGCCGATCGTCACACTGACGGGAGTTGACAGTTAGACTTTGGGCGGTTGGGCTTTGTCCTCGGTGTCTATGTCCCGGGGCTCCTTCCGTGTCAGGTGAACGGTTGGGCTTAGTCCTCGTGCTTACTTCTGAGGCTCCTTCCGGGTCACACAAGGTCAGTTCGGGGCTTGGTCCTCGGTGCACATCTACCCGAGGCTCCCGCTGGGCCATAGTACGCATGGGCTTCGCTGTTGTGTTCTTAGCATTGAGGCGTACGGAGGCCTAGGTGAAGTAGTGTGGATACCTGCCTAGTAGTAGAGATACCCGCTCTATTATCACTGCCTGGCCACGGCAGCTGACGCCTGAGAGGTTAGCTACCTGCTCGAATAGTGGGAACTATTGTCTATGTCGGCATAACAATTGCATGTGTGTGATCATGGGTGAGTCATTGCATAGCATACATATCATTTCATAACATTGCACAACAAGATCCTCATCGTATAAGTTTGTATGGGAACTCTTATGGGATGAATTACTTTTATGTAACCCGATCCTTAACTTATAAGCTTGTATGAGCATCCTTATAAGTTAAGTTACTTTCCTGCTGTAGATACTTGTACTTGATAGTTTATTATTATTTATGTAGAACTGCTAGAATAAATGCTATTAATCTTATTGTAGCATTACCACCTGCTTGTACCTGTTATACGATTTATTATACTTGTACCCTTGTTCCTTTCTCCGCCCGGTGCCGAGGAGTTGCCGGGGGAGCGGATGAGAAGCCACTTAGTCTTTTCGACTAACGGTTACTACGTCTTTCTTTTTAGAAGATCACCCCGCAGGTAGAGCAGCCGCAGACTTTGCAGCAGGACAGCCAGGCCAGGACGACAGGGCCTGATGTGACGGTGCCGTCGCTACCGTCGGTTACAAATGTGAGTGTTGTGAGATTTTGATGTAGCCCATTTGGGCAATTTTATAGCTATACTCTGTATAGTAGAAGCATGTTTTAGCTTCTCTATTTTTTATACTATTTCGACATTATTGCTTGGTGTGGATTTGACATCTCTCTCTCTCTTTATATTATGGTTGGGTTGGCATGTATATATTGATATTGGTTATAGCCGGCGGAATAGGCGTCTTGTGGTATAGGTTAGCATGTGTGCTAATGCTACCGCAAGGCCGCTGTTCAGGGCATAAGACCCGCTTCGTGCCATGTTTTGGGATCCGGGAGGGGGGTCTTACACAATGCCCCTATATAACTTCTGGTCAACAGGTTTCCCATGTGGATCAGAATCTATTACAACATTAGTTGCCATAGGTGTTTTCTGAGCTGAGGTATTAGCCATCCCAAACTATTTGAGAAGCTCTTTAGCATATTTAGTTTGGGAGATGAAGATGCCATTAGGAAGCTACTTCACTTGAAGGCCAAGGAAGTAGGAGAGCTCACCCATGCTACTCATCTCAAACTTGGAATGTATGAGGTCAGAAAACCTCTTGCATAGTTTGGGATCAGTACACCCAAATATAATGTCATCCACAAATATTTGTACTAACAAGTTTTTATCCTTATGGTGCCTAGTGAATAATGTTTTATCTATAATGTCTCTAGTGAAATCATGCTCTAACAGGAAGCTAGCTAAGGTCTCATACCAAGCTCTTAGAGCTTGCTTTAGACCATAGAGAGCTTTATGTAATTTAAACACATAAGAGGGATGAGTTGTAGAGAAAAAACCTGGAGGTCGTTCAACATAAACCTCTTCCTTTAGTACACCATTCAGGAAAGCACTCTTTACATCCATCTAATATACCTTGAAATTCTTGTAGGCAGCATAGGCAAGAAAGATTCTAATTGCCTCTAACCTTGCAACTGGTGCAAAGGTTTGATCATAGTCTATGTCTTCTTCTTGCCTATGTCCTTTAGCAACAAGCCTAGCCTTGCTCCTCACAATTGCATCTTGGGCATCTAGCTTGTTTATATATACCCATTTGGTTCCAATGACTGGGTAGCCTTTGGATCTTGGAACCAAATCCCAAATTCTACATCTCTCAAACTGATTTAATTTCTCTTACATTGCAATTATCCAGTGGGGATCTTGCTCAGCATCATGTATGGATTGAGGTTCAACCTGAGAGAGAAAACATGCATGCATCAAGTATTGGTTGAGTTGATGCCTTGTCTGTACACCTACTAACATGCCTCCAATCACTTGGGATCAAGGGTGATCCCTGAGTGTGACAAAGTCAGTGGGTGGAGTTGGTTCAGCAATAGCATTTTGAATTAATTCCTCTTGTGGAATTGAATTTGCTGTTGGATGAGGTTCAGTCACTTCAGTGCCTTCTTCTTCATCTTGTGGAGAAGGATGTGTTGAAGCCTCTTGGGTGAGGTTTAGCCCATCCATATTCTCACACAAGTAAGGTACCTGCAAAGGATTACTGGTAGAAATCTCTTTCTCCTTGCAAGACATGTTAGTTTCATCAAAAGCAACATGAATAGTTTCTTCAATTTTCAAGGATGATTTATTAAATACCCTATAAGCCTTGCTTGGGAATATCCTAGAAAAATTCCCTCTTCAGCATTAGTTTCAAACTTTTTAATGTATTTCTTATTATTGTTATGTATATAACATTTACATCCAAATACTTTAAAATAGGTGATTTTAGGTTTCTTCCCTTTAAGTAATTCATAGGGAGTCCTAATCTTCAGTTTATGTATCAAGCTCCTATTCAGGACATAGTTTGTCGTGCTTATAACCTCTGCCCAAAAGTTTAGTGGCATGTAAGCATCTGCAAGTAATGTACCTGCAGCTTCAATTAGGGTCCTATTTTTCCTTTTAACTACCCCATTTTGTTGGGGAGTTCTAGGAGCCGAGAAATAGTGCCCGATACCTTCCTTCTCACAGAACCCATACATAAAAAGAGACTCAAACTATGTACCATGATCACTTCTGATCAATGCAACATGAGTAGAGTACTCAATCTGTATGGTCCTGAGAAAATCCGTAAGAACTTTAAAGATATCTGACTTAGATCTCAGAAAGGACACACAAGTGAACCTTGAGAAGTCATGTACAACAACTAAAGTGTAGGATTTCCCTCCTAAGCTTTGCACAACAATGGGTCCAAAAAGATCCATGTGTAGCAAATACAAAATCCTAGGTGAATCACTTTTATTTACTGATTTAAAGCTAGATTTAGTTTGCTTGCCTAGATGATAGGCCCTGCAAAGACCTTCCTTCTTGTAGGGGCCAGAAGGCAAGCCTCTCACAAGGTTGTCTTTAGATAGCCTAGCAATGTTTTTCATGTTAACATGATCTAGCCTTTTATGCCAAAGTTCAATCTGAGTACTAACAATATTAAGTAGGCAGATATCTGAATTGGCAGAATAGAAATCAACTAAATATATATTTCCTTGTCTATTTCCAATTAAAACTTTTTGTTTTTCTTTATTACCTCATAACCTTCATCACATAATTGACTTATAGAGATGAGGTTATGCTTGAGTCCTCTGACATAAGTCACTTTCTTGAAGGTGACTGCTCCAATTTTCACTTCTACATAGCCTTCTGACTGGCCACATTTTGAATCACCAAAGATTACCTTTGGTCCCAGCTTGGACTTATAGTTGATTAGGCTGTCCTTGCTGCCAGTTATGTGTTTGGAGCAACAACTGTCCAGATACCATAGTTGATTCACAAGTGGATAGCTCTTTACCTGCAATGAAAGCAGTTAGTTGTTCTTGACCCAGGTTATCTTGGATCCTTTATATTATTGATATGAAAAACTAGATATTACAGAGAATTCTGGTTGAGATTTGTATCCTAAAGGATGATATCTTCTTGGTTGAATTATACAGTCAGCTAATGGATTAAATGGTTTCCTAGGTTTATTAGAGTTGCTATTGTAGTTAAAATTTTTGTTAAGTCTTTCTGGGTTCGACGAATTATTGTGAGTTCGTCGACCAGAGTTCGATGAATTGGGATGAGATCGTCGATCTCTGCCCAGAGAATGAACATAGTCATTTTCTGTGCCCCACATTCATCGATCTCTGCTCGACGAACCATAGATGAATAATTATAGTTAAAGTTTGTGTTCAGAGTTCGTCGATTATAGTTTGACGAACTGTTCATGTTTCGTCAATCTGAGTTCGACGAAATCTGCTGAACTTTGTTTTTACTAGTTTTCTGGTTTCTGTTATTTTTATTTTTAAAGTTTGGCATTTCTTCTGTGATTTGTTTATTAGTTATTATCTTTTTGCCTTTAGCAGAAACAAACTTGATGGGGGTTGACAAAATATTCTTCTTAAGAATGGGGGGCAAACTTGATGAAGCACCCAAGCCCAGCTTGCCATTCAGTCTGGCATTTACAGTGCTTGTAATGTCCATCAGCTTGAGGCTTCTCCCATTGAGAGATTCCTCAACTTATTTGGCCTCACATAGTTGTGTTTTCAAGGAGTTGATTAGTTCATTAGCTTCATTTAATTCATCCTTTAACTTATTATTTTCAGATGTTAGGATTTCTTGATTAGCTAGTTTTTCCCTAAGTGTCTTTATATTTTTTTCTGAATTTATTAGATCTATGCACATGGTTTTAATTTCAGTTCTAAAAGAATCAGAACTATAATCAAAAGAAGAAAGTACCTGGTTAGCCTCAGATTCTCAGGCTTCTTCACTGTCTGACTCTTCTTCATCTGAATGAGTTCTGGAAGCATCAATTGCCATGAGACAGACTTCTTTGGCCTTTTCCTCTTCTTCCTCTTCACTGGAGCTGGAGGATGTTGATTCATCTTCAATTTCACTCCAGGATTCAGTTACAAATCCTTTCTCCTTCTTCTTGTATCTACTGGAGGAAGGTCTTGAGCTGTGTTGTCTTCTAGTATCCTTCTCTCTTCTCTTATCCTTCTTTTGATTTTCTGGACACTCTGAGATGAAGTGTCCAGGTTTCCTGCAACCAAAGCAAACCACTTCTTTAGTGGGGGGTTTTATCATACCTTAGCTTGTCATCCTGCCTGGATGACTTTCTCCTGAAATCTTTCCTTGCCATCTTTTAGAATCTCTTGGCAAAGAGTGACATCAGTTCTTCATTCATTGTTGGAGTCTCTGTCTCCTCAGCAGCTTTGAATGCAATGTTTTGCTCCTTCCTTACTGGTGGAGGTGTTCTTTGCTTAGCTGCTTCTCTGGATTTGATAAGCTGCTCATAGGACTTTAGCTTTCCAAAAGAGATTCAGTGGAAATCTCATTCAGGCTCATGGCCTCCTTGATGGGCCAGATCCTTGAATCCCATGAGCTTGGGAAGAAAATAATGATTTTACCATTCACCTCTGTGAGGGTGATGTCCTTGTCCAAGGTTTTCAGCTCATTGATGATTGAGCTCAACCTATTATACATGTATGGTACTGAATCAGCTTCCTCCTTCTTGAAATTCTCATACTAAGATATAAGATTGGATCTCCTGTCCTTCCTTTCATCTGCAGATCCAGCCACCATTTGATTAAGAGAATCCCAGAGGGCTTTGGCTGATCTGCATTCAGCCACTTTTTGAAAAATGTCATCTAACATTGTTTGGGCCAGAATATTCATGGACTTGGCATCAACAATTTTTGCCTTCTTCTGGGCCTCAGTCCACTCAAGTGGTGGAACTGCATTTGTGCTTGAGGATGTTGTGGAAGTACATGCTTGAGGAGGACTTGTCATAATGGAATTAAAAATATCCTCATCAATAGAGTTCATATATAACTTGATTCTTGCCTTCCAGATGGCAAAACTATTTAGGTTGCAAACTGGAGGTCTGGTGCTTGCATAGTCTTTATTTTGTGTCATGCTGTGTGAATATCTAATAGAAATGAAAAGATAGATCTAACTCAGGATCTTTGGTTCAAGGGTTAACTTGTACAACCAAGGGAAACCTGGCTCTGATACCAATTGAAAGTGAGGGGTTAGATCAGGTATACTCTAGAAGGGGGGGGGGATGAATAGAGTATACATAGATTAAAAAATATTTATGTAAAACAATAGTAAGTCCTCGGGGAGAAATTCTACAACAGGCTCAGTAAAAGTAAACTAACACAACACACCTAATAACCACATCCACAACAAGAAACAAAAGAAAAGAGCAACCAGACGACACAAGAAGTTTATAGTGGTTCCCCAACCTGGGTACATCCACTCTTCTACCACCCTGGTAGGAATCCACTCAGATTTTTGATCAGGTTCCTGACAACAATGATCTTTTGATTAGGTGCTCAAAAACCAAACCTCAAGTATTTTGTTAAGGTGACTTGCAATTAGGAATAACTTTTGAAGGGAGTTAAGAACCCTTTATATAGTGGGGGTGAGAGATTGATTATCTCTTCTCTTTCTCAAAATAACTGAGAAGACTTTTGTGGATTTGATGTTAACAAAGGCTCCCCCTGAGATATTGAATGGTTCAGGAAAGATGGAGCTTTGCTTCAGGGTGATAGGCCTTCAGACTGTTGTTTTAACCAGATGAACTCCAGAAACTTCTTGACAGATGGAAGATTGGATGTCCTTTGAAGAGTCTTGGCAGAAGACAGAAGAAGACTCTTGATTTGGATTGGCTGTTCTTCTTCTTCTTCTTCAGCTTGATGTTCTTTCTCTGGTTAGGGCTTCTTTCTCTGTATCAGCTTTCGAGTTCTTTTTGTCTCAGAGTGTTGTTGAGAGAGAGCAGAGAAATCCTGGTTGCAGACTGACTGTATTGCTGACTAATTGAATTCTTTGATTGAATTCTATGTTTGAATTCTGTGTGCAGGAAAAGAGAGAAAATCTCTTTTATATTTTCCAAAAAGGTTTTCTTTTGAAATTTGAAATTCTTCTGCATTCAATGCTGACGGCCTTGAGAATAACTGTATTGATTGAATTCCCCAACTGTCACATGGAAAAACATCAAGCAATAATCTTGATGAAGACCATAATCAATACTCCGTCTAACGGTAATATTCAGAGAATATTGAGCATTGATCACTCAGGAATTAATGCAGTAAACTAAGGACAGAAGGAAGTAAATAACCAAGTCTGGAATCGTCGAACATAGATTAGAAATCGTCGAGCTGAGTTCATAGTTCGTCGAGCTGAGGAGTTGTGTTCGTCGACCAGATGGCTTTTGTTCGTCTAGCTGAGTTCCAAGTTGGTCGATCTAAGAACAGATAACTGCATTCTCTAGAACCTTGCCTTTTCTGCACATCAAGTTCGTCGAGCTGAGAGTTTAACTTCGTCGACCAGAGTTCAGTGAAGTGTTTTTGGACTTAGATATTTATGGAAAGAAATGCTGAAGTAGATTATCCAGAAATCGTCAACCTGAGAACTGGGTTCGTTGAACTGAGAACTAGGTTCGTCGAGCTGAGAACTTCTAATTGTTGCTAGTAACTCTTGCAAATGTGGTATAAGTTCATCGAGCTGAGTTCACAGTTCTTCTTTAACTTCTCGACACATCTTCTGTGGAATGTGTCTATATAAGTCCTGTGCGTCGACACAATTGCTTCTTGTCTTGACATAGTTATTGTTGATAGAAATCTGGAGTGTGTCGACATAAGTCCTGTGTGTCGACACAATTGCTGTCGACAGATGTTCCGTGTATCGACACAAGTCTTGTGTGTCGACAGAATCTAGCTTCTGGTGTCGACACAGTTGATGTCGATAGAAGTTCTGTGTGTCGACACAAGTCCTGTGTGACGGCACAATCTGGCTTCTGGTGTCAACACAGTCTTTCCGAAGTGTCGACACAATTGCTTCTGGTGTCGACACAGTTGCTTGAGTCTCTGGCAGTCTGTTGAAGGATGGTCCATGTGATGTTGATTCTAAGGACTTGTTCTAGACTCTAGGACACAACCATGACCCTGACTATACATGATGGGTCATGTGATACTAACTTAGTGAACCTAGCCCAAATCCAACTAGGGATCCAACACAAAGTGTCTTTATAGAGCTAGAGACAAAGGCTCATGAAACAAATAATTTACCTATGTTTTCGTCGGTTCTTCTACCATGAACCGGCAGGCTAAAGCGTATCTCTTCTTAGATCTTGCTATTTGCCTCCTTTAGATATAATCACGATCTAGACGCTGCACACAAGGCAATGATTTCTCCCTAAGATGCATAAGGACTTGTACGCCACTCACAAGGCGGTGAATCTCTCCTAAGCCATACAAGGACCTAGACGCCTCGCACAAGGTAGCAATTTCCCCTCTCAATTACAATTAGAAAATAATAAAAACAAGAATAAAACAAATTGAACACTTTAGGCTAGACACTCCCTTCAAACAATGCACTAAGGATGCCGACAAATCCTTGCTAGAGTTGCTTCGAATGCTGCGAACGAGTCGTCAATCTTTCGCTCTTTGTCCTTCTTGAGAGTATGGAGTACCTCTGAGATCTGGAGCTCTCTGAATAGTATTTGCAGGAAGGTACACTCCAGGTAATCAAATTCGTTATTTCCACAAGAAATGAATGACTTTTATATTCTAGTGATATCGCCTGGCGATACTGGTATCGCCACCGGGCAATATCGATAACTGCTGCCACGCGTCCCATGAACTCCTCATTTTCGCATCGCAGATACGTCGAGCATCAAACGTGCACTATCGCCTGAAAATACTGGATATCATTGTCTGGCGATAGCGATGTAATAGATGCCACGTCTCCTACGAGCTTCGTCGAGCGTCGAACAAAAATGCATTGAGTGGCGCTATCGCCTGTCGGCGTTACTCAATATCACCTGGCGTTATCTCCCGAGCTCAATTCTGATATGATTCATCACCAAAAAGACATTGGAGATAGACTTGTGTTATATGGACACCAAAAACACCCGAAAATCAAATACAAACAAGATTTTTTATTAGCAAACCAGGAAGCGTGGAATGAATGCTCCAACAATCTCCCTCTTTTGATAATAACAAATCCATTAAGAAATAAATCATGAATTTTATAGGTTCTACCCGATTTGAGTAGTAAGACAAAGCATGTGTATGTGCACAAATTGCTCTTGGATGAAACACTCCCCCTACATGTGTACTCCCCCTAAATTGAAGCATAGTGACCATTTTCATGGTTAAAGTAAGGATTACCAGTGCATATGAAAATTCTTATGAGTGTATATGAATGATTTCCTTTGAAAATCCTCCCCCTTTGGTATTGTCAAAAGATAGATAAGAGCGGGGCGGAAGCGAAAGAAGGAAAAACACAAAGGAGAAACTCTAGATAGGACAGGTGAGCAATGGATAGTAAAGAAAGAAATGAGTAAACACTAACATTGGCAATGTTCAGCCAACTATATCAAAACTACATACACTAGAAAGGATAATATTTTGTAAAAAATTTCAGTCCAATTCTCATAAGAAGAACTTTTAGAAAGGATAATGTTGTGTACACGTGATATGGTGTCGGAAACACTTATGCAGACTCTTACAAATACATGAACACATGTATGTTAAAAAAACAACATAACATAGAGTTGGACATGCGGGGCTATACTGGTACCTAAGAGTTCAGAGCACACAATAAAGGATTTATCGAGTTAAAGATTTGCACAAGACACTTTACAATTCTTTCCAAGGTGCTCAACCTCACAATGCTTATTAAGACTTATCAAGAGGGTAACTAGTGCTTGGTGGAGGTTCCTTGTCAGCCCTTTATTATTTGTTTTTTTGTTTTGTGTGAAACGTATCACCAAAGGTGTGCACTTTTGGGATCATACAAGTTTTTTTATCACATTTTTGTTTGGCTGGACAAAGGAGTCCGAATTCACTTGTGAGAGCATACATATAATTAAATATTAGGGGTGCACTATACATACTCGGATAAAGCATTAGAATGAACATGCAACACTAACGGTTATGGTAGAACATTCACAATTCACACATGTAGTAAGGTGAATGCATATGAAGATTTGCACAACCGTGAGTGAAAGAACATTATCATAACTAAAAGATTTCTCATACTTAGAGGCATGCAAAAACAATTTCACATAGTTTAAGAACACTAGCACTTACGTATGTAGAACGGATATATGAATGTTGAATTATGGAACCAAGTTATTGGGAACTCAAAAAAAAACATTACACCATGCCTAAATCTGAGTAACGAAGAAAAATTGGTGGAATAGTGAATTTTCACTGTCGCCTAGCGATACCGGGTCTTGCCGATTGGCGATAGTGGGAAAAATATAAAATCGGTGGCATTAAGTCAAAGGCATCAAAACTAGCAGTTTTTCCTGAAGGCAGGTCGCGAAACTCGGAGCGGACGGTGGCGAAAACCTAAGACCAAGGTAAGGAACTTTGATTTTTTGCTTTTATGCTTTAGATGTTTGTGGATCTAAGTGTTAATATAGTGTAGCATGGAACCCTAGATGAGGTATTTCCAAGTTTTAAAGTAAGATGAATTATGAGAAATTATGTTTGTGTTGGTGAAAAATGTGCATATATTTAGGAATCTAAGGGTTTGTAAATGTGTTTTGTTAATAACAACTTTCAGATCTGGTAGTTTGGATGAGTGAAAAACAAGATCTGGAGTCGGAAATGGAGGAAGACCATTTTCTGATATTGCCCGGAGACAGTGGGTGTCGCCGGATGGCGATATCAAAAAAACATTTCTGTTTGTATATTAAAAAAATTTTTTGTTTGCCTCAATGGCTTCCAATTCCAAAGCCCGTAAAGGCACATGCAGTGATTCATATTCTTCCTATCAAACATTTCTAGGAATTAAAAATGCTAACATAGGGATCGGACGGGTGATCGAATTCGACCCTGCCCGTCATGCACACATCGACGATCTATTAGCAATGATGGGAATAATGTCTATTATTATTCCAGATACATTTTCCTCCATACTAATTAGAGAGTTCTATAATTATCTCAAAGATCCGCGATTCACGGAACTGAATTGTGGAGTACGATCTAAGATATAAGGACAGGTAGTAGAGATAACACATTACGACCTTAGAGAAGAGTTTGTGTTAATAGAGCATGAAAATACATTAGATGTACTAGAGAACTATCAGAAGGATAGAGATTGGACACTATTGAATTTGGTTTTGCATGGGAATTCCACCAAAACACTTATTCAATCTACGATCACGCTCACTGAAGATGCACGACTAGTGCAAGACATATTGAGGCACACTGTCCTACTCAAATCCGGTGTTACATATATGATTTTGGAGTGGGAGCCATTCGACATGGCAGACTTTATCCTTTCGATAATACGCTATATATTTAGATTAAAGAGTCCTAATTGGAAGAAACTAAACGCACTACCACTTGGAACCGTCATCCAATGAATTTTTTATAAGAAATACACTTGGATAGACCCGGATTTGTACTTTAACAATTGTATTCCATCCATATTTTTGAAGAGTGGAACACCTTCCATCAGCTGATCAACACGAGGAGGGTCATCAAGGTGTAGTGAACCTATGTCCACTATTCATAACCCGCCAATTCCAAGAGTTGGATCATTGCGAGAAGTGTTGGACGACTTGCGAGAGTCGTTCGAAGAACACACGAGGGAAGTGAAGAAGAACTTCTTGGGAATTCAGAATTTTTTTAAATTTCTGACAAAAAGTCTCAAGTTGAAGCCCACCCCATCATAGACGGCAGAATGGGAGAATCCGATCATGGAGCCTCCCCGTACATCTACTCGTCGAGCATGCCGGATGAGAAGTAGTGAGCACAGTTCAACTGATGATCAATGGGAGACAAGTGCAGGTGACAGTAGAAATTTCTGAAGATTTTTGGGATGACTGGACATGATAATGCTATCGCCCGGCAACAGTGACTGTCGCCGGCAACAATGAAGTTTCTTAATTTTTAAAAACAATTTGTGTTGTAATATTATGTGAGACTTAGTATGTGTTATTGTGCTACTGTAATAATATAAGACATAGTATGTGATGTTCACATTCATGATTTATGTAATTTTATTTTGGTTTAATTTTAATGTTTTTAGCAATTTAGTTATTTTTCTTGTTTAGCTTACTATGACGATTTATTAGTTTGAAATGCCTAGAATTCCTAGTGCTAATCTTAACAATAAAAAATGGGAATATAGAAGTGGTTTCGTGAAAATATTCGCAAGCTGTGAATCAGTGCTTATAAAATTGACTTTGATTGTATTTTGTTTTATGTGGTCTTTTATGAAATGGTGGCGTACGTCAATGTGTTTGGACCTAAAATGATGAACTGGATTATATGTTAAGTCAATTGCACTTTTATTATCACACTTTAATTCAATTATTTCATGAACAATTCCAATGTCTTCTAAAGTTTGCTTCATCCACAGAGCTTGTGCACAATAACTGCCTAGTGTCATGTACTCGGCCTTAGTGGTGGATAAGGCAACAGAATTTTGTTTCCTACTTGACCATGAAATTAGTTAAGGGCCAAGTAAGTGACAGGTGCCACTGGTGCTTTTATGATCTAATGAACAACCAGCATAATCTGAATCAGAAAAGCCGTGTAATATAAAGGTATCGTTATGAGGATACCACAAACCTAACTTAGATGTGCCAATAAGATATCCAAAAATGCGTTTATCTGCATTTAAATGAGCCTCTTTGGGATTAGCTTGAAATCTAGCATATTAACATACAACGAACATAATGTCAGGTCTAGAAGCAGTCAAATACAACAGTGATCCTATCATTCCTCTATATAGTGTTTGATCTATGAATATTCCACTTTCATCCTTTAATAACTTTAATAAGACGCTCATGGGGGTATTTGCTTGTTTTAGATTTTGAAACCCAAATCTTTTTAAAACATCATGAATATATTTAGATTGACAAATAAAAATTTCATCATGCTTTTGAGTAATTTGAAATCCAATAAAAAAAGTGAGTTCGCCTATCATGCTCATTTCAAATTCAGTCTTCATAATTTCTATAACACTATCACATAATTTTTAATTTGTGGATCCAGAAATAATGTCATCAACATATATTTGTAAAATTATAAGATCATCATTAATATGTTTAACAAATAGAGTACAATCAGCACTAACCATTTTGTAATCATTCTTTAATAAATATATAGTCAATCTATCCGACCATGCTCGGGGTGCTTATTTCAAACCATAAAGGGCTATTTCTAATTTAAAAACATGATCAGGAAATTTAACATCAACAAAGCCTGGAGGTTGTTCTACATAAACCTCCTCCTTAATATACCTGTTAAGAAAAACTGTTTTAACATCCATTTGAAATAGTTTAAACTTTTTAAAATTAGCAAATGCAAGAAATATTCTAACTATTTCTAAACGTGCTACGGGTGCAAAGGTTTCATCAAAAATCTATTCCTTCTATTTGTGAATATCCTTTTGTTACGAGTCTAGCTTTGTTCCTAGTGACCCTAGATTCACTATTTAGTTTATTTTTAAAAATCCACTTAACCCCTACAACAGGATGATTTGACGGTCTTTCTACTAACTTCCAAATCTTATTGCATTCAAATTGATTAAGCTCGTCATTCATAGCTAAAAACAAAGAATTATCATTTAAAGCAGCTTCAACACTTTTAGGTTCTATATTAGAAATAAAGCATATTTTAGAGAATAACTCACGTACGGATGAACGAGTACTTACCCCTCTTGACGGTTCTCCAATAACCAAATCTTGGGGATGATCTTTTGAGAATATTAGATCACTTGGAGGCACGTATTCTTGCTCTTCTTCTTCTTCTTGTTTGACTCCTTTTTCTTTATCTTTATCTCCAATGATTTCATCATCATCCAATCTTTGTGGAGGCAAGAACTCTTCATCTTTACCTGTATTATGAGCTTCTACACAAGGGAAAAACTCATCAAATTTAACATGTGTAGATTCTTCAACTATTTTAATCTTTTTGGTGTAAACTCTATAAGCTCTACTCGTTGAAGAATAGCCAATAAAAATGCCTTCATCACACTTTTAATCAAGTTTGCCTAAATTATCCTTAGTGTTCAAAACAAAACATATACAACCAAAAACTATAAAATAAGACACATTTGGTTTATTTTAAAAATATAACTCATAAGGTGTTAATTTTAAGAGTGGTTGAAGCATAACACGATTAATAACATAACAAGCAGTACTAATAGCTTCGGCCCAAAGTGATCTGGGTAATTTGTATTCAGATAGCATAGTGCAAGCTAGTTCTTGCAAAGTTCTATTTTTCCTCTCTACCACACCATTTTGTTGAGGTGTACGAGGAGCGAAAAATTCATGTTTAATTACTAACTCATTGCAAAAAGAAACAAATTTTTCGTTATCAAATTCACCTCCATGATCTGAATGAATGCATTTTATTTTTAACTCTAGTTCATTTTGAACATGTATACATAATATAGAAAATTCTAAAAATGAATTAGATTTAGACGTTAAGAACATTGTCCAACTAAAGCGAGAATAATCATCAATCAAAACAAATGTGTATTTTCTACCACCTAGACTTAGTGTATTAACAGGACCAAACAAATCCATATGTATCAATTCTAAAGGCCTAGTGGTGGAAACGACATTTTTGCTTTTAAATGAAGACTTTGAAAATTTTCCTTCTTGACATGGTGTACATAAAGACGATAAATTTCCATGCAAAAAGGTACACCTTTAACAATTTTGTTTTGAGACCATTTTATAATTAGCTTGGAACTAGAATATCCAAGACGTCTATGCCACAAATCTAACTCCTCATTTTTAGATATAAATCACTTTAATGAAGAATGTGACAAATCATTAAATCTAATCATGTAGACATTTTGAAACGTAGGAGCAGTAATAACAGTATTATTTGTTTTAGAGTTAATAATTTTGCATAAGTTTGAAGACGAGTCAAATAAGACATTTAAGCCAATATCACATAACTGACTTATTGAGATTAAATTATGCTTCAAACCTTTAACATACAAAACATTTGAGATAGTAAATTATTTGTTACCTACTACTCCAATGCCGATGATTTTTCCCTTTCCGTTGTCACCAAAAGTAACTACTCCTCCATTCTTCATCTCTAGGCTAAGGAACTTTGATTTATTGCCCGTCATGTGCTTGGAACACCTTGAGTTCAAGTACCACACGTCTTCTTTGTCCTTAGCATGCCAACACACCTGGAAAGAGGATGAGAGTAAAGATCCAGTTACCCAAGTGGTTACTCCCATAGAATAGGTGGAAGCCTTAGGTACCCAGATTTGTTTAACAGAACAGTGTCCCGTTTTCTTATAAGTGTGTGTTGTGTGAGCAAACTTATAACATTTGGCATAGTTGATGAAAGAAGTCGACAGTTTTTTTAAAGTAAATTTTGACCCTTTGTTGGAAGCTACAGGGACAGTAGTTTTATTATTTTTAATCTGAAAATAAGATTTTCTGGACTTTTTCTTATCGCCGATGACAGTGGATGTCGTCGGGCGATAGTGTTCAGGTTAGTATCCAAGTCCGAATTTTTCAGAACCATAATACTGGTTAGCCGAAATCATATTTAGTGATTTTTGGCCCATTCCAAATTTGTTAGTGGCCATTTCTAAATCACGGACTTGTCCCCTTAATACATTATTTTTGGCAACAATGGTGCCGCATCGGTTTGTGAAGGACTTTCTGCTGCCTTCCACTTAATATTGAGGAAACTTTAGAGATCTCTCTAAGGCCTCTTTCTCTCTTATAAGAGTTTCAACCCGAGTCTGAGTTTTAGAGAGATCTTTCTTAAGCTCTAGTATCTTTGTCAAGGAGGGACAATCCTCTTGACATGTCGCTTTCTCCTTTCCAAGTACTTTTACTTCATTTTTTTATTTTTTATTTTCTTTTGTAAAAAGTAGCGAACTTGCAACAACAAAAGGATAGAATTTTGAATAATTGAAATTTTATTATCCAAAAAAGATATCATTTACAAAGGTATGACCTCACTTTTATAGAATGGAGGAGATATGAGAGAGTACAAACAAACAATGTGGGACTAAACATGTACAGTGCTGAGCAGCTAGAAATAAAGGAGACCGCACAGGCCGCGCGGTTAGACAGATGAGTTAACAGCTCGGCAACTCCAGCAGGATAAGAACAGGCCGCAATGGGAGACCGATAGACCACCCAGTCTCCAGGCTTCTGAGTGAGACCGTCAGACCGCTCGGTCAACAAACCGCCAGACAAGACCGCAAGGCCGCCCGGTCTAATACTTCAACACTACCCCTCAAGCTGGAGCATAGATATCAATCATGCCCAGCTTGTCACAAATGTGGAAGAAGGAAGTAGAGACCGGCTTTGTGAAGATATCTGCCAATTCCTTGTCAGAGGTGACAAACGGAGTACAAATCCGTTTCTTCAAAATCTCTTCCCGAATGAAGTGGCAGTCAACCTCTATATGCTTTGTTCTCTCATGGAAGACCGGATTTCTGGATATGTATATAGCAGCCTTGTTGTCACAGAACATAGGAAGAGGATAGTCATAGACCTCTCCTAGGTCAAGCATGAGAGCCCGCAACCACTTTAACTCACACGTGGTTGACGCCATACTCCGGTATTCGGCTTCTGCACTGGATCTGGAGACAACAGACTATTTCTTGCTCTTCCAACTCACAAGATTTACTCCAACAAAAGTACAAAAACCTGATGTGGACTTACGATCGCCTTTGTCATCCGCATAACTTGAATCTGAGTAGGCCTCAACCCTCTGATGACCATTCTTCTGAAAGATTAGCCCTTTGCCTGGTGCTGCTTTGACATACTCTAAAATCTTCAAGGCAGACTGAAGATGGCACTCCCTGGGAGCTTGCATAAACTGACTGACCTTGCCTACAGCATAGGAGATGTCGGGTCTAGTCACTGTGAGATAGATGAGTTTGCCTACCAAACGTCTGTACCTTGTGACATCAGATAGAAGAGGCGAGTCATCCGTCCACGTTTTGTCTTCTCCAATAGCCATGGGAAACCGGGCCGGTTTGACACCTGTCAATCCTGCTTCTTGTAGAAGATCAAGGGCATACTTCCGTTGGGAGAGAACCAACGAGTCAAGTTTCCGAGAGATTTCTATCCCCAAAAAGTATTTCGAGGAGCCCATATCCTTCGTGACCAAGTGTTGACGGAGGTGTTTCTTCGTCAAGTCCACCCTATCTTGGTCATCGCCTGTAAGAAGAATATCATCCACATATACTGCCAAAACTACCAGTCCCGAGGCCGTTTTGCGAATGAATAAGGAGTGATCAGCCGAACTCCTTGTAAAGCCGATGGTAGCCACAATACCACTGAACTTGTCAAACCATGCCCGAGGGCTCTGCTTTAGGCCATAAATGGCCTTCTTCAAACGACATACGCGTGTCTCCCCCTGAGCAACATACCTAGGAGGTTGCTCCATGTAGACGTCCTCCTGAAGATCATCATAGAGAAAGGCATTCTTGACATCAAGCTGGGAAATAGCCCAATCACGGTTAAGAGCCCCAGAGAGAAGAACCTGGATGGTGCTGAGGCGAGCAACCGGAGAAAAAGTGTCAAAGTAATCAAAGCCATAAGTCTGAGTGAAGCCTTTGGCCACTAGTCGGGCCTTGTAGAGATCCACAGTGCCGTTAGGGTGAAATTTCACAACAAAGACCCAGTGACAGCCAACCACATCAGTGCCTACGGGAGGAGGAACAAGGGTCCAAGTACCCCGTTCAGTAAGAGTAGCCATCTCTTCATCCATGGCAGATTTCCAATGAGGGATAACAAGAGCCTCTTGGTAGGCGCGGGGAGTAGAAGTAGAGGAGATAGCCAAGGGAAAACACCTGCGAGAAGGAGAAAGTCGATCATAGGAAACAACTGCCGCAAGCGGGTGTTGAGTACATGCCCGCACCCCTTTGCGAAGAGCAATGGGAAGATCCAAGTCGACGGGTGCATCGGCGACCGGAGCGTCCGTGGCGGAGAAGGCTGGCCCGGGACTAGAGAGAGACGGCGCCGGAGAAGAGGGAGGAGGGGTGGGTGGGGAGACGGACAGGGAAGGAGTGGGTGGATGAGAGGAGGGAAAGGTGGAAATGTCGAGAGGCGTGGAGGGAACGAAGAGAGGCGGTGGAGAAGCAGAGACATCAGGAGGAAGAGAGGAGGTAGGAGAGAAGTAGGAAGCATTCTCGAAAAATGTCACGTCCGCGGAGACAATTTGCTTGCGTAGAAGGGGGTCAAAACAGCAATAGCCTTTTTGAGTGGTAGAGTACCCCAAAAAGACACACTTTGTGGAACGGGGGGAAAGCTTGTCGCGGGTAGCAGAGGGAGCGTGAATAAAGGCCGTACATCCAAAGACACGGAGAGGGAGAGGAAAAGGTTCCTTGCGGGGGTAGAGAATGGAGAAGGGGGTCTGGCCATGGAGAACCGTGGAGGGAAGACGATTGATGAGATAGCAGGCGGGGAGCACAGCGTAGCCCCAGTAGGAGCGAGGTACTTGCATATGCGTCATGAGAGTACGAGCAACATCAAGGAGGTGACGGTTTTTACGCTCCACCACCCCATTCTGCTGGGAGGTGTAAACACAAGTAGTTTGATGAAGAACACCATGTTGCTGAAAGAAAGAGGAGAACTCATGACTAAGATATTCCTTAGCATTATCAGAGCGTAAGACTTTAATAGAAATGTCAAAATGATTCTTAATCATAAAATAAAAGGATTGCCAAATAGAAAAGAGTTCAGAGCGATCTTTTAATAGATACACCCAGGTACATCGAGAAAAATCATCTATAAAAGTTACAAAGTAGGAACTACCCCGACCAACGGTGAGGGTAGGAGCAGGACCCCAGACATCAGAATGAATGAGATCAAACGGGCGAGAGGAGCCACGACCTTGCTTCGGGGGGAAGGAGCAGCGATTATGTTTGCCAAGCTGACACGCATCACAGTTTAGCGGAGAACTGGGTGGAGGTAAGTGGGGAAGAAGCTGTCGAAGAATCCGAGGAGGAGGATGTCCAAGGCGAAGATGCCATTGAAGCAGATCTGTAGAGGAGGAGTAGGCGGACAGAGCGGAAATGTTGTCAAGGAAATAGAGTCTACCGCTCTCAGTCCCAATAGCAATCGTCCGCTGGGTCCTCGGGTCCTTAAAAGAACAAGCAGTTGGAGTGAATAAGACGGAGCACCGAAGTTGCCGGCATAAAGTAGTAACAGATAACAAATTGCACGGGAACTTCGGGACATAGAGAGTGTCCTCCAAGCAAAGCGATGGGGTGAGTTGAACCATGCCCGTCCCATGAACCGGGGACGGTGAACCATCCGCCACACGAACCGGGGGCAAGCGGTCATGTGTCTCAAGACGGGAGAAGCAATGAGGGTTGCCAGTCATATGATTTGTAGCACCGGAGTCAATCAGCCATTTACCTTAGGTAACGACGTGGGCACTACCTGAAGTCGTGGCCACATAGGCAGACGGCCAAGAGGAGGCGGAGGCCGAAGAAGGAGCATCACCGGAAGGGCAAAAATGAGGATGTTTTTGCCAGCAGCGGTCAACAGAATGGCCGGTACGACCACAGTAAGAGCAGAGGAACCTGGACGAACCCCGTCCGCCGGAGTGGCCGCGGCCACTAGGTCCCCCCTTTTGAGCTTGGTGAGCAAAGGAGTCCTGGGAAGGGGGGAGGCCAACAGAGGCCGCTGGAGCAGCGAAGTAACAGCGGCAATCCGAGCCGCGGTGGCATCCAAAGTAGGAGATTCCGCCTCACCCAGGATCTGCTGGCGGATCATATCATAGGAATCGGGAAGACGGAGAAGATAACAAACAACCAGGAGTTCCTGGAAGTGTTTGTGTTGTTCGGCCAAGTCCGTGGAGAAGGGGCGATTCTGGAGGATCTTCGCGCCAAGAGCCTGAACCTGCTGATAAGCCGCAGCAGGAGATATGGAAGGGCGGGTGAAGAGGTCCACATAGAGAGTATAAATGCGGGACGTCTGTCCCCCTTTGAATAGAGAGCAGCTAGGTGAAGCCAGGCAGCCTTGACCGTCTCATCATGGCGAATGACGGGAAGGCACTCATCAGAGAGGCTGTTGGCCAGCCAAGTGCGGACAAGGGCATCACTCGCATCCCAGTCATCAAACTCATGAGAGTTATGAGGAGGAGGGTCATCGGTGAGGTGATGACGCTTGCGCTGAGAGCGAAGAAGAAAGGTGAAAGAAACGCTCCAATCGGGATAGTTGGAGCCAACAAGCTTAGAAAGCGTGCAAAGGTTGCCCGATGGAGGAGGTGGAGAAGGAGCAGCGGGAGTGGTGGATATAATGGGGGTGGTGAGACCGGAAGTAGTCATAGAAAATAGCAAGAAACCGCGCGAGAAGAAGTGAAGCTGCGGGGAGAGGAAAAAGGAGAGCAACCCGCGCAAAACCGCAGCGGTTTAAAGGGAAGAAGCCGCGCGAACACAAGTGGCCAGGAAGCAGACAAAGGCACAGCGGGGAAGAGGTCGTGTTGGAACACCCTATTACTAATTTGGGTCAGGATCACTATGTCTCTAGGAACCTTTGTTTGACCTTCTGTATAGCTTAATAGGTCAATTAGAATTGAGTCTAAGGGTTAGAAGTCTAGGTTTGGAAGCTGCCCTGAAGACCAAGGTTTTCTGTCTGGAGACTAAGTCTGATCGTCGAGCTCAGCACGACGATTCGTCGAACTCCGGTCGACGATCGTCTAGCTCAACTTCGACAGATCGTCGAACTCCATTCGACGATCGCTGAGCTCAACTTCATAATATCGTCGAACTCCACTCGACGATCGGTGAGCTCAGGTCGACGATTTTGACTCTGCATTGGAACTTTATCTCTGAGCTCAGTTCGACGATCTTTGAGCTCAGATCGACGATATTTTTGCTGCTTAAGATTTCCTGATCGCTGAGCTCAGCTCGACGATAACAGAGCTCAGTTCGACGATTTCAGATAACTTCCAGAATTCAAATTCAAATCAGTTAGGAGTTATTCTGCAATTAATTCAGAGATTTGCTAGCCGTTTTCATTCAAATCTGGACCAAGTTTCAAGAGATTTTTCAAGGAATAATTTTGTGGACTTTCCTCCAGAAGAGATTATGCAATTAAGGATGCAATCAATACAGACCAACGACTATCCTTGACAGAGAATAATATTCTATTCTGTACCAGAGAATAAAAGACAGGATTTTTGAATCTCTCTGAGACAGAGCACACACAATATAGATTACAGAAAAATATTCAAAATCTTCTGTCAAAAAGAATTCTGAAGAACACTCATCAAAGGAGATCAGGCTTTCTCAAAATCCTCAGATCTCTTTAGTTTTCAAAGTGTTCAAGGCCAACATCATTTCAAGACTCCAGACACTCAACATTTCAGCTATTGCTGAAATCATCCATTGCTGGAGTTCAATATTTGAAGGCCTATTACCCTCAAGCAAAGCTCTTCTTCCTGAAGATTTCAAGGATTCAGGGGGAGCTTTGACATCAATCCACATAGTCTTCTCAGTTGTTTGAGAAAGAGAAGACTTCCATCACTCTCTCACCCCCACTCTGTAAAAGGTTTTTCAAACTCCCTTCAAAAGTTTGAACCTGGTTTTTGAGAACCTTGTCAAAAGCTCATTGGTGGCAAGACACCTGATCAAAAAATCTGCTTTGGTTTTTGAGCACCTTATCAAAAGCTCATTGGTGCCCAGGACACCTGATCAACTCATCCTGCAGTGGATTCCTACCTAGGGTGGTAGAAGAGTGGATGTACCCAAGTTTGGGGAACCACTATATTCCCTTGTGTCTTCTGGTTCTGCTTGCTTTCATTTTTGTTTCTGGCCTTGATTCTCTCTGTGCTTAGTTTTTGTTTAGCTTAGTGCTGTAGTTAGATTCTTTATTGCTTCCCTGCTGACACAGATTACAACAATTATTGTAAAAGCTTGTAAAAAGTTTTTAAGCACCATATACTCTATTCACCCCCCTCTAGAGTATATCAGATCTAGTTGCACTTTCAATTGGTATCAAAGCGAGGTTGGTTAAACATACCATATCTGATTGGTTGTACAGGCTAACACCTGAACCCCAAGATCCTAAACTAGATCTGCTTTTCTTTTGTATTTTATTATTAGTTTTTGTTTGCACAAATCATGGCCCAAAACAAAGATTATGCTAGCATCAGACCTCCAGTGTGCAATCTTTCCAAGTTTGCACTTTGGAAATCAAGGATTAGACTTTACATGAATTCTATTGACGAAGACATTTTTAATTCTGTTTTGACAGTGTGTCCAAGACCCCCAGAGAGCACAAGTATAAATGCTGTTCCACCTCCATCAGGAACAGATGCTGACATCAAAAAATGGAAGGTAGCTGATGCTAAGGCTATAAACATTCTAGCCCAGACAATGTCAGATGACATATTTCAAAAGGTAGCTGAATGTAATTCAGCCAAGGAGATTTGGGACAAGCTCTCAGAAATAGTCTCAGGCTCAGCTGATGAGAGAAAGGACAGAAGATCCCATCTCATCTCCCAATATGAGAACTACAAGAAGGGAGAGACTGAGTCAGTGGGAGACATGTACAACAGATTAAGTCTAATTGTCAGTGAACTTAGGACATTGGACAAAGAGATCTCTCTAACAGAACTCAATGACAAGATCCTGATGTGCTTCCCCAGCACTTGGGATTCAAGAATCTGGCCAATTAAGGATGCCAGAAGTCTGAATGAAATCACCACTGAAGCTTTGTTGGGTAAGCTCAAATCTTATGAGCTACTCATCAAGAATAGAGAGGAAGAACAGAAGGCTGCTTCACCAGCCACAAGGAAAGAGAAGACCATAGCCTTTAAAGCAACTGAGGATCTGCCTGAAGATAAGAGCACAGGCAATGATGAACTACTCAGCTTGTTGGCCAAAAGATTCTACAAGATGGCCAGAAAGGACTTCAGAAGAAGATCATACAAGGAGCAGGACAAGCCAAGGTATGACAAGTCCATTAGCAACAATAAAGACATTATATGCTTTGGCTGCAGGAAACCAGGGCACATAGTTCCTGACTGTCCAGAGAACAAGAACAATGACAGAAGGGATAGAAAAGAAAGAAGAAAGGAGAAAGGCTCCAAAAGGAATGGAAATGGCAAACCTTCTTCAAGCAAAAATAAGCATACAAGAAAAGGGTTTGTTGCTGAATCCTGGAGTGAGACAGAAGAAGAGTCAGAAGCCTCATCCAGCTCCAGTGATGATGAGGATGATGCAGAAGAAAAGGAGTTCTGCATGATGACAATTAATGCCTCACAGCACAATTCAGAGGAAGAAGAGTCAGAGTCAGACTTAGAGACTCAACCTGAAGAAGATCAGGTAATTAGCTCTTTTGATTTTAGTTCAGAAGATTTTAAATCTGAATTTAAAGCACTGTGTTTAGACCTGCTAAAGTCTGAGAAAGAGATTATCTCTCTCAAAAATCAATTATCTGAACACAATGTCTTAAAGTCAGAAAATCTCAAACTCTCTCAGGAGTTGGAGAACTGTAGGGAACAGATAGCTACACTGAAAAGTGAGCTCTCTGAGGCCAAGAAGCTTGAAGAATCCCTTAATGGGAGAAGCATCAAGCTGATGGACATCACAAGCACAGTGAACTCTAGATTTAACAGTACACTGGGCTTGGGTGCTTCATCCAGCCAACCTATAGTCCTAACAACTCCCATCAAGTTTATTTCTGACAAGGGAAAGGGAGTTGTAGAGGTTGCTAGGAAAAATTCTGATCTGCCTCAGAAAACTAAGTCCCAGCAGAAATCGTCGAACGTAGATCGACGATCGCCGAATGAAGATCGACGATCGCCGAACGCAGCTCGACGATCTCAGGAAAAATCGTCGAACGTAGATCGACGATCTCAGCCAAATTCGTCGAATGCAGGTCGACGATCTCATATACCTGACCTCAGCCATAGTCGACCGTCGAACGAAGCTCGACGATCTGACCCAAGATCGTCGAACGCAGCTCCAAGATCGTCGAACAGAGGTCAGAGCTCTGGAAACTTCTTCAAAGGCAAATCAAAATTGAATCCTAAGGGTTCTTCATCCTAAACCTTTAACCCTTATACTGAATGGATTTTACCTCCAAGGAGATATCATCCTGAAGGATATAAGAGTCAACCTGGGATGTCTTTCATTTCTGAATTTAAAGGCTATCAACCTAGGCCCAAGGTAAACTGGGTCAAAAACAAGTAAATTGTTTTATGTGCAGGTGAAGACCTATCCAACATCTAACCAGCAATGGTACTTGGATAGTGGGTGCTCTAAGCACATGACAGGGAATAAGGTCAACCTCACTTCCTTCAGAGCCAAGCTTGGACCCAAAGTTATCTTTGGTGATTCCAACTTTGGACAAACTAAAGGATATGGTGCAGTACAGATTGGATCAGTAACCTTCAAGAAGGTAGCTTATGTGGAAGGACTGAAGCACAACCTAATCAGCATCAGCCAGCTGTGTGATGAAGGCTACCAGGTGACCTTCAGCAAAGCCTTATGCAAAATCAAGTCAGAGGACAACACAACTGTGTTGACAGGTAAAAGGAAAGGTAACATCTACCTAGTAGACTTTCTTTCAACTAATGTAGATATCTGCTTGTTTAATTCAGTCAGTAGACCAAATGTTTTATGGCATAAGAGATTAGGACACATAAACCTTAGAACTATTGCTAGGCTATCCAAGGACAACCTTGTTAGAGGACTACCTTCTGGCCCCTACAAGAAGGAAGGACTCTGCAGGGCTTCTCAATTAGGTAAGCAAACTAAAAACAGTTTTAAGTCACTTAATAAGAGTGATTCATGTCACAACCCGCATTTTCTCAACGATAAACTCGTATCAGAGCAAGAGAAAACACGTGCCGTGATGCCACGCCGTGCAGGGGATAACTGCACGCGCTCAGGCAAAACTCCAAATCTTAGTTTTAAGGAAAATCGTTGATTAATTATGAAAGAAAAGCAGTTATGTTGATTGGCCGTATCCCTCGGCAAGGTGGATCAGCTAGTCCACAATTAAAAGTATAAGTATATGCAGCAGAAAATAGTTTGGTTCAATTAAGTTGACACCCTAGTGAGCATAAGTGTCCCCGAGGGACAACTCATGGTATGCACAACTCTAATGTGAATATAATAGATATAAAAAGGTAATCTTTTTACGCTAAGGAAATGTAGTGTCTTTGTTTTATAATTATGCTATGCATGATATACATATAATAATGCTTTTAGGGTTTAAAATATCTATCATGCAACCTAGCAAAAATCCATCCCAGAAGCAAGTAAACAACCACTAATAGGCAAAAACAGCAGTTTAAGTTCATATCCAGCATCGCAAGAAGCCACCAGTGGGCGCCAACAACCTGACACGAACCCACTGGTGAGTATGTATGTCTATACAGAAAAGTAAAGAACTACCTCACAAAGTCGGGATCAGCTGTCTCAACTACCCAAGAGGCCACAAACCAGCCCCTCCAAAAGAACTAGCCGCTGAACCGGCTACAACCTGGACCTGAGGCATTCAAGAAAAAGAACACCTCAGCAAGGAAATAATCAAAAGAGTAAATAAAGCATTAGAGTTAAGAGCAAAAAGGAGGGTTTACCAACCCGACAACAAGCTGCTATAAGCAAAAGAAAGAGCATGGCAGTAAGAAAAGAACACTGTCTAAAGCACAGCAAAGCACACCAGGTGCGAGCAATAAAAGCAACATGCTCAACGAAAGAGTCTAACATTCCTAATACGTGGGTAAGTGGCAGTGGTCAAAAACATGGATCTGAATTCATAACCAGAATCAGATCCAAAAAGGGCTAAGGGGTCGCCAGTGGCAGCTTTAGGGTCCCACACCAACCCAAACCAGGGCAAACAGGTCGTGGCCACAGCTCTCCACATCAAAATCCACCCCTCTTAGAGGCCACTAAACATGCACCACCTGCCACAACCCAAGAGTCGGCAAGCAAAAATTTGCCGAACACCCAATACCACCCCCTAAAGGAAGGGAAAAGTCACACTAACAATCCTAAGGTACACCTGAACTCAAGACAGAAAAAGTCGAGCCCACTCGGCGCAGCGTTGAGTAAACTCCACTCACCTAACGCCTAAAAATACTTAGCCGCAAGTCCTATGCTGGGTGACGGCGTTGAGTGAGCTCGGCTCACTCGATGCTGTCAGTGCTTTCCACTTAGGGTAAACGTAAGTCTTGCTAAAAACGTAGCCTAAGCCCTCTCATTGCGAGCAAGCAGAGAGTTGGAAATCTAATCCCAACCCTCCGTTCCGTCCTAACTACTCGGGACTATCGCAACCAAACCTGAACCACCTCTACCGCAGCCTCACCCTAACTCTAGCTACCCACTGAACACCAAACATCCGACGAAAAGAGAATATTGATTAAAATTCCAGAAAAAGAAATAAAGAGTCAGCACTTGATTAGAAGCTTGAAGAAACAATTCAACCTGCTGCCCTAGGGAGGAAAAAAGACAAAGAGAACAGAGCTTTACAGAAGAAATAAAAAGATCAAGGGTTAGAAATAAATTTGGCAAGGGCAAGGGGCCACTTGCCTCTACCTCTCCGGAAAAACAAACAACAGCCGCACCACGGCTTGGCTCCGGCGGCAAGATCGGCCACCTAGAAGACCAAAGCTGAAACTTGAGGGAAGAAAGAAATCAGATATTTAGAAATTCCTGGAATCGAACCTTAAATCAAGAAAAACTTACATGGAAGGGAAGATCTAGCCGAGAGCAAACCGAATCTGCTAACATACGAGAAAAACGGGCTCTAACCTTCCCGAAATCGCCGGCCAAAACAACCACCGCCTCCTCTCAAAACCCTTCCGCTGGAAGCTCTCCAGACTCGGGAACGATGAAAAAATGAGGAGGAAAAACAGTTCACGGCAACAAAAGACGATTTCAGGAAAAAAGTACGGAACACGCCCAAGACACGCCCGTGACACGGCCCGACACGCCCGTGTCACGGGGCGTGTACTCACACACTCGACGAACGTCGATCTCTACTCGACGAAAACACGGGACACGCCCCCCAGACACGCCCGTGACACGGCCCGACACGCCCGTGTCACGGGGCGTGTACTCACGCACCTACCCGCTCGACGAAAGTCGATCTCCGCTCGACGACGCAGGGGACACGCCCTGTGACACGCCCGTGTCACAGGCCGTGTACCAACTCGAACACCGCCCGACGATCGTGGAGCGCCGATCGTCGAACAGAGAGACACGCCCCAATGTCACGCCCGTGTTCGACACGACACGCCCGTGACAGGGCCGTGTTCTCACTAAACACCGCCTGACGACCATCGAGCGCAGCTCGACGAATCGAAGGAGGACACGCCCGTGACACGCCCGTGTCACGGCCGTGTTCCAACAAAAAACCCTGTCGACCAAAAATTCGTCGACTGGAGAAACGGGAGCCCTACCCGAGCACGACACACCCAAACTTACACAGAAAAAAAGAAACCTGCTAATACCTAGCCAACAAGAAACAAGGCACCTGCCTACAAGCTCAGCCACAACGGCCATACACTGCACAGCAAACATTACAAACATGCAGCTAACAAAACAACGCCGAAACGATGCGAAGGCAAACGATCTCGGATTTCGACCAAAACTCGCACCATAGCTAAACAACCAAGCCACGAAAACAACGGCGAGGTCGAAAACAACATCCGACGATCGAAAACTCGGGCTAACACCTCCCGAAGCCAAAACGCAAGCATTTCCCTAAGAGGCCCAACCGAGTCACCAAAACAGACTCCGGCTAGCTGGGGAAACTTGCCAACTGGCTACAACCAGGCTACACAAGGAACCTACAGAGCTAGGACCGCGCTCTACAACGGCGAAGGGCCGGAAATGCGTCATCGTAACGCCAATCCAAAATCAAACAAAACACAGAAAAACCGGGGGCGTTACAGCCACTCCCCCTAAAAGAAAGTTTCGCCTCGAAACTTTACTCACAACACTCCTAAGAAGAAGGAGAGAGAAAGAGCCAGGAAAGGACTATATAATCATAAATAAAACAAAACATACCAGGCACAAGCTCAGGGAAACAGATGAGGGTGAGCCTCCCTCATAGCCGACTCCAACTCCCAAGTCGCGCTTTCTACATCCTGATTCCTCCATAAAACTTTAACCATCGGAATAGATTTCTTCCGCAGCGCACGAACCTGAGAATCCAGAATGCGGACAGGCACCTCCACATAAGAAAGATTCGGCTCCAACTGAGGCACAGAATCCAAAACCTGCCTGCCATTCGATACACATTTCCGCAGCTGACTGACGTGGAAGACATTATGCACGCCAGGGAAATTTGCGGGCAACGCCAGCCTATAAGCTGATATCCCAATCCGCTCAACAATCGGAAACGGCCCCACGAACCTCGGGTGCAACTTCCTGTTCTTGCCAAAACGCTTGACTCCGATCAACGGGGAGACCTTTAAGAACACTGAGTCCCCCACCAAAAATTCCAAATCCGATCTACGCCGATTGGCATTTTTCTCATATCTCTCTTGGGCTATCCGAAGCTTTTCCCGTATAAGCTTCACAACAGTTTCCATCTCCTCGAGAGCTTCTGGACCCAACAAAGGTTTCTCGCCAACCTCAGCCCAAAACAAGGGAGTCCTGCAGCGCCTCCCATACAAAGCTTCAAAAGGAGCCATTTGCAAGCTTTCTTGATAACTGTTGTTATACGCAAATTCCATAAGCCGCAAGCGCTCATCCCACGCTCCTCCGTGCTCCAGAATATAGCATCGGATCATATCTTCCACAATCTGATTTACTCGCTCCGTCTGACCATTGGTCTGGGGATGATAGGCTGTGGAATATCTCAAATCTGTACCCAACCCTTCTTGAAGGCTCTTCCAAAAACGAGACGTAAACCTGGAGTCTCGATCTGATATGATACTCACGGGTACACCATGCAATCTAATAACCTCATCCAAATACAGCTCGGCTATCTTCCTCATCGGATAATCGATCTTAAATGGTACGAAGTGAGCACTCTTCGTCAATCTGTCTACGATCACCCAAACTGAATCATGCCCTTTAGGAGATCTCGGTAAGCCTGTAATGAAATCCATCGAGATACTCTCCCACTTCCACATCGGAATCTCTAATGGAGTTAGCTTGCCACCAGGCCTTCCATGGTCGGCCTTCACACGCCTGCAAGTGAAGCACTCAGAAACAAATCTGGCTACGTCCTTCTTCATCCCACACCACCACGCAATCTGCTTTAAATCATGGTACATTTTGGTAGACCCTGGATGGTAGGCAACACTAGATCCGTGGGCTTCCCTGCACACCACATCCCGGATATCCCCAACTGCGGGAATGCAAAACCTGCCACGAAACTTCAAGGTACCCGCATCATCTATAGAGAAATCTGGTAATTCACCTCTTTCAGCTCGAAGGTACAAATGCAAAAGATCGGGATCATCTTTCTGATGCAGTCGCGTAAGCGCAATCCACGAAGGTTCTGCCACTGCCAAGCTACTCTGCGAATCGTAGCTTCCCACAGAAATGTCCATCAAAAGAAACTCTTCCACAAGACGCTTGGCGGAGAGGTTGAAAATCTTTCCTGACTTCCGACTTAGGGCATCGGCCACCACATTCGCCTTACCCGGATGATACTGGATTTCAACATAATAGTCGGCCACGTACTCCAACCACCGCCGCTGGCGCAGATTCAACTCTTTCTGAGTGAAGACATACTTCAAGCTCTTATGATCCGTGAAAATCTTGCACTGCGCGCCATACAGCAAATGCCTCCACAATTTCAACGCATAGATCACAGCTGCAAACTCCAGGTCATGCGTAGGGTAATTCCTCTCATGAGTCTTTAGCTGCCTCGACCCGTACGCAATCACCTTCCCGCCCTGCATCAAAACGCAGCCCAGTCCGACGTGCGACGCATCCACAAATATATCATACTCACTATCTTCAGTAGGCAAAGACAAAACTGGAGTTGAACATAACCTTCTTTTTAATTCCTCAAAAGCCTCCTCACACTTGCTATCCCATATGAAGGCTGCATTCTTCTGCGTCAACCTGGTCAACGGCGCAGACAAAGTAGAGAATCCCTCTACGAATCTCCTATAATATCCAGCCAAGCCCAAGAAACTTCTGATCTCTTTGGGAGTGATAGGCCTCGCCCATTCCATAACAGCAGCGATCTTTTCTGGGTCCACTGATATTCCCTCCTTATTCACCACGTGGCCGAGAAAAGAAACTTGAGGCAACCAAAATTCGCACTTGTTCAGCTTGGCATATAGCTTATGGTCTCTCAGAGTTGTCAAGACCAGTCGCAAATGCCGATCATGCTCCTCCGCATCTTTAGAATACACCAAAACATCGTCTATAAAGACAATCACAAACTTATCCAGAAAATCCTTGAAAACTCTGTTCATCAGATCCATAAAAGCTGAGGGCGCATTAGTCAAACCAAATGACATAACCAAAAACTCAAAATGCCCATGACGAGAGCGGAACGCCGTCCGCGGAACATCTGACTCCCGAATCCTCAACTGGTGATAGCCCGATCGAAGATCTATCTTGGAAAACACGGCACTACCACGCAGTTGGTCAAACAGATCGTCAATCCGAGGCAAAGGGTACCTGTTCTTAATAGTAACCTTGTTCAGTTCTCTATAGTCGATGCATAGCCTCATCGACCCATCCTTCTTTTTAACGAACAGCACTGGAGCACCCCATGGTGAGGAACTCGGCCTAATGAACCCTTTTGCCAACATCTCATCCAGCTGAATTCGCAACTCTTCCAGCTCTCGCGGGGCCATCCGGTACGGCGCCTTGGCAATAGGACGCGTGCCTGGCTCCAAATCTATAGCAAACTCGACATCTCGATCGGGTGGAAGACCGGGAAGATCATCAGGAAATACATCAGAGAAGTCACACACCACAGGGATCTCTTGCAAACACGGCACTCTAACAACAGCCCCTATCAGAGAGACCACACAGGCAGAACAACCAGAATCAAGCAACTTCCGAGCACGCACCGCAGAAATGACTGGAGACTCCTGGAGAGAATACCCATAAACGCTCCCTGGCTGACCGTTGTCCTTGACGAAGTCCAAGCGCTTACCCTTGCACTGGATCACAGCATCGTACCTTGACAACCAGTCCATGCCCAAGATAACATCGAAGTCCTCCAGGTCAATCACCTTCAGATCTGCCTTGGCTAGAAAATCCCCGAACAAAATCGGACAATCACGGACACCCAGGTCCGTAACCACAGAGTCACCGGAGGGGAACTTAACGCAAAAGGCACCACCAACACGATCTAGGCCCAAACTGAACCGCTCCACGAAGGCTCTAGCCACAAACGAGTGGGTAGCGCCTGAATCGAAGAGAACGCGCGCCCAGCGGTTCTTTACCTTAAATCGTCCTACAAATAGCGCACGCATCTAAGGAAACAAACGCTAAAACGAAAACCACAACCACAAAGGGAGCATAACGAAACGACTGAGGAGAAGTCAAACCTGAGATAACCTGGGTCGAAGTCTGCGCTTCGTCTGCCGAAAGCACATTCAGCTTCCCCTTTCCTCTATCCAATTGCTGAGGCGGTGGCAAAGCCTGGAGGGGTACTGGTTGCAGAATAGGCTGAGACTGTGGGCACTTTGTCTTGAGATGACCCTTCTGCCCACATTGAAAACAGACTTTATCTCTCAACCAGCAACGGGCAGCCTCATGCCCCTTCCTTCCACACAAGGCACACACCAAGTCTCCTCTGGGAGCACCCTGAATTGCGTGTACCTGTTCCTTCTTCTGCGCTCCAAACCTTTTGAAACACTTCTCAAAGGGGTGGCCTGGTCGGCCACAGAAACTACAAACCTCTTTGCTCCTCTTTCTCGAGACCGCATCGGGTTCCTGAGGGCTCTTCCCTCCACCGGACTTTCGCTTATCCTTCCACAACTGCTGACCTCTATTCTTGGCATTCTCAATGGCCTCAACCCTCAAGGCAGCTTCGACCACGCTGGCATAACTGACTGCACCGTAGGCATTCGCTAACTGCTGAATGTCACTTCTCAGTCCACCCAGAAATCGCTTAACTCGGTCTGCTTCAACGCTCACCAGACCAGGAGCAAACCGGCTCAACTTACTAAACTCAATCTCATACTCACTGACTGTGAGTTTCCTCTGCTTCAAATGGAGAAAGTCATTCATCAGCCGGTCCCTCTCGACTGAAGGCAAAAACTTACTCAACAGCATCCCTTTAAATGACTCCCAAGAGCATCCTGCCACCAAGCTCTCTTTCTCCCTCAACCACCAATTCTTGCCAAGCCCTTGAGCTGGTAGGCAGCGAGCATCACTCTCTGATCATCCGAAATCCCCGAATAAGAGAACATCTCCTCAATAGTAATCAGCCAGTCATCCAAAATCATGAAATCTGCTTGCCCATCATAAGTAGGGGGTCTCAGTCGCTGAAACTGGGATATAAACGCCATCTCCGGGGACACCACAACCAAAGGCACGGGAGGAGCAGGAGGGGCAGGAACAGCTACCCCCTCAGCGGGGTCCGGAACTCTCAGGGCCTGTCCCGCCACTACTGCCACAAGGGACTGAATCTGAGCCTTCATAGCCACCACCTGCCTCGATAAGGTCTCATTACTCTGCCGCAGGTTTTCTACCAACGCCTCGCTCTGCGCTCCTGACGTCTCACCCTCGGATTGGGGGGTCGACCTCGTTGCAGGACGTCTCGCCATCCTATAATCGCACAAGCTTTAGATGAAACTTAGCCCAACAGCTAGAACAAAACTACCCGGTACAGACAAACACACTTAAATATGAACTTCAACTGCAAAACTTGCTCTGGGAGTTGTTTTATCATGATGATGTTATGCTTAACCTAAGATGGTTCACCACCATCATACTAACTCATGTGCCTAAACCATGAATGCATGTATTTGTATTCTCTTTGACTCAAAACCATGTGTGTACATATGTCATCTTGCAAATCTTTAGCTTAACACGTTGTGCGTATGAAATGTTATGATATGCATGATGTGCTATGCATTCTAAAAAAAGGCCTTAATGCATGCCATGGGCGGCGTACACATGAAAATGTTATGCATCCCATACTACATAACATTCCCATGCAACGAAAAAAAGAAAACGTGCTAGCCGCATTCATGTGGTGAGGTTATGCATCCCATACTACATAACCCTCACATGTTGCCTCCTATGGTGGATCCATATACAAACACATATTATGCATCCCATACTACATAATATGCCCCGTATACTTCTTTATTCTTATGAGTGTAGTGTTCGTGCTTTAGCCAAGACGTGCTGATGACATATCGGTGTGTGTATGGTATGACGCTAACCACTAATGCAAACAAGGGGAAAGGTTGCCCGACCATTTGCCAAGCAACCTCCCTCTGATACCAACTGTCACAACCCGCATTTTCTCAACGATAAAATCGTATCAGAGCAAGAGAAAACACGTGCCGTGATGCCACGCCGTGCAGGGGATAACTGCACGCGCTCAGGCAAAACTCCAAATCTTAGTTTTAAGGAAAATCGTTGATTAATTATTAAAGAAAAGCAGTTATGTTGATTGGCCGTATCCCTCGGCAAGGTGGATCAGCTAGTCCACAATTAAAAGTATAAGTATACGCAGCAGAAAATAGTTTGGTTCAATTAAGTTGACACCCTAGTGAGCATAAGTGTCCCCAAGGGACAACTCATGGTATGCACAACTCTAATGTGAATATAATAGATATAAAAAGGTAATCTTTTTACGCTAAGGAAATGTAGTGTCTTTGTTTTATAATTATGTTATGCATGATATACATATAATAATGCTTTTAGGGTTTAAAATATCTATCATGCAACCTAGCAAAAATCCATCCCAGAAGCAAGTAAACAACCACTAATAGGCAAAAACAGCAGTTTAAGTTCATATCCAGCATCGCAAGAAGCCACCAGTGGGCGCCAACAACCTGACACGAACCCACTGGTGAGTATGTATGTCTATACAGAAAAGTAAAGAACTACCTCACAAAGTCGGGATCAGCTGTCTCAACTACCCAAGAGGCCACAAACCAGCCCCTCCAAAAGAACTAGCCGCTGAACCGGCTACAACCTGGACCTGAGGCATTCAAGAAAAAGAACACCTCAGCAAGGAAATAATCAAAAGAGTAAATAAAGCATTAGAGTTAAGAGCAAAAAGGAGTGTTAAACCAACCCGACAACAAGCTGCTATAAGCAAAAGAAAGAGCATGGCAGTAAGAAAAGAACACTGTCTAAAGCACAGCAAAGCACACCAGGTGCGAGCAATAAAAGCAACATGCTCAATGAAAGAGTCTAACATTCCTAATACGTGGGTAAGTGGCAGTGGTCAAAAACATGGATCTGAATTCATAACCAGAATCAGATCCAAAAAGGGCTAAGGGGTCGCCAGTGGCAGCTTTAGGGTCCCACACCAACCCAAACCAGGGCAAACAGGTCGTGGCCACAGCTCTCCACATCAAAATCCACCCCTCTTAGAGGCCACTAAACATGCACCACCTGCCACAACCCAAGAGTCGGCAAGCAAAAATTTGCCGAACACCCAATACCACCCCCTAAAGGAAGGGAAAAGTCACACTAACAATCCTAAGGTACACCTGAACTCAAGACAGAAAAAGTCGAGCCCACTCGACGCAGCGTTGAGTAAACTCCACTCACCTAACGCCTAAAAATACTTAGCCGCAAGTCCTATGCTGGGTGACGGCGTTGAGTGAGCTCGGCTCACTCGATGCTGTCAGCGCTTTTCACTTAGGGTAAACGTAAGTCTTGCTAAAAACGTAGCCTAAGCCCTCTCATTGCGAGCAAGCAGAGAGTTGGAAATCTAATCCCAACCCTCCGTTCCGTCCTAACTACTCGGGACTATCGCAACCAAACCTGAACCACCTCTACCGCAGCCTCACCCTAACTCTAGCTACCCACTGAACACCAAACATCCGACGAAAAGAGAATATTGATTAAAATTCCAGAAAAAGAAATAAAGAGTCAGCACTTGATTAGAAGCTTGAAGAAACAATTCAACCTGCTGCCCTAGGGAGGAAAAAAGACAAAGAGAACAGAGATTTACAAAAGAAATAAAAAGATCAAGGGTTAGAAATAAATTTGGCAAGGGCAAGGGGCCACTTGCCTCTACCTCTCCGGAAAAACAAACAACAGCCGCACCACGGCTTGGCTCCGGCGGCAAGATCGGCCACCTAGAAGACCAAAGCTGAAACTTGAGGGAAGAAAGAAATCAGATATTTAGAAATTCCTGGAATCGAACCTTAAATCAAGAAAAACTTACATGGAAGGGAAGATCTAGCCGAGAGCAAACCGAATCTGCTAACACACGAGAAAAACGGGCTCTAACCTTCCCGAAATCGCCGGCCAAAACAACCACCGCCTCCTCTCAAAACCCTTCCGCTGGAAGCTCTCCAGACTCGGGAACGATGAAAAAATGAGGAGGAAAAACAGTTCACGGCAACAAAAGATGATTTCAGGAAAAAAGTACGGAACACGCCCAAGACACGCCCGTGACACGGCCCGACACGCCCGTGTCACGGGGCGTGTACTCACACACTCGACGAACGTCGATCTCTACTCGACGAAAACACGGGACACGCCCCCCAGACACGCCCGTGACACAGCCCGACACGCCCGTGTCACGGGGCGTGTACTCACGCACCTACCCACTCGACGAAAGTCGATCTCTGCTCGACGACGCAGGGGACACGCCCTGTGACACGCCCGTGTCACAGGCCGTGTACCAACTCGAACACCGCCCGACGATCGTGGAGCGCCGATCGTCGAACAGAGAGACACGCCCCAATGTCACGCCCGTGTTCGACACGACACGCCCGTGACATGGCCGTGTTCTCACTAAACACCGCCTGACGACCATCGAGCGCAGCTCGATGAATCGAAGGAGGACACGCCCGTGACACGCCCGTGTCACGGCCGTGTTCCAACAAAAAACCCTGTCGACCAAAAATTCGTCGACTGGAGAAACGGGAGCCCTACCCGAGCATGACACACCCAAACTTACACAGAAAAAAAGAAACCTGCTAATACCTAGCCAACAAGAAATAAGGCACCTGCCTACAAGCTCAGCCACAACGGCCATACACTGCACAGCAAACATTACAAACATGCAGCTAACAAAACAACGCCGAAACGATGCGAAGGCAAACGATCTCGGATTTCGACCAAAACTCGCACCGTAGCTAAACAACCAAGCCACGAAAACAACGGCGAGGTCGAAAACAACATCCGACGATCGAAAACTCGGGCTAACACCTCCCGAAGCCAAAACGCAAGCATTTCCCTAAGAGGCCCAACCGAGTCACCAAAACAGACTCCGGCTAGCTGGGGAAACTTGCCAACTGGCTACAACCAGGCTACACAAGGAACCTACAGAGCTAGGACCGCGCTCTACAACGGTGAAGGGCCGGAAATGCGTCATCGTAACGCCAATCCAAAATCAAACAAAACACAGAAAAACCGGGGGCGTTACAATTCAGCTAGGATATTGTATCTGTTACACATGGATCTATTTGGACCCATCACAGTACAAAGCCTAGGAGGGAAATCCTACACTTTAGTAATTGTAGATGACTTCTCTAGATTCACTTGGGTGTTCTTTCTAAGGAAGAAGTCTGATAACTTTAAGTGTCTGACAGAGTTTCTCAAATGTATACAGATTGAGTTCAATACTCACATTGCCCTGATCAGAAGTGATCATGAGACAGAGTTTGATTCTCTTCTTATGCAAGAGTTCTGTCAGAGTGAAGGGATCAGGCATACTTTCTCAGCTCCTAGAACTCCTCAACAAAATGGGGTAGCTGAAAGGAAAAATAGAACCCTTATTGAATCTGCCACTACATTGTTGTCAGATGCTCATCTACCTCTATCCTTTTGGGCAGAGGCAGTGAACACCTCCAACTATGTGTTGAATAGAAGTCTGATACAAAAACTAAAGGGAAAGACTCCCTATGAATTACTCAAAGGGAAGAAACCTAAAATTGACTATTTTAGAATTTTTGATTGTATTTGCTATATTCACAATAATGACAAGAAATATTTAGCAAAATTTCAAGACAAAGCTGATGAAGGAGTGTTTCTGGGATACTCCATGATCAGCAAGGCCTATAGGGTCTATAATAAATCATCTTTGAAAATTGAGGAATCTGTTTATGTTTCTTTTGATGAATCTAACATGTCTTTCAAGGAGAAGATTTCTTCTACCATAGAACCTTTGCAGGAACACTCTCTAGTTGAAGATATGAACAAACTACAGGTTACTCAAGAGGATGAAAGCAGTGAAGATGAAGAGAATGCTCAACATATTGAAGCACCACTTGAAGAGCCAGTTGTTGTACCACAAGAGGAAACAACAACACAGGTTGGTGAACAATCAACACCCCCTGTTGATTTAGTAACATCAAGAGACCATCCAATTTCCCAAATAATTGGAGAAATCTCAGCTGGCGTGCAAACCAGAAATCAGGTCAACCAAAACCTGTTGCACACCTGCTTCCTATCTCAAGTTGAACCTCAGTCCATTCAAGATGCAGAGCAAGATCCACACTGGATCATTGCAATGCAAGAGGAGTTGCATCAATTTGAGAGGAACAAAGTATGGGAACTAGTGCCAAAGCCTAAGGATCATTCCATTGTTGGAACAAAATGGGTATTTAGAAACAAACTGGATGATCAAGGAGTAATTATAAGGAACAAGGCAAGGCTAGTTGCTCAAGGATACTCTCAAGAAGAAGGCATCGACTACGACTAGACTTTTGCACCTGTTGCAAGATTAGAAGCCATCAGGATTTTTCTAGCTTATGCAGCTCACAAAGGCTTCAAAGTATATCAGATGGATGTCAAAAGTGCTTTCTTAAATGGAGACATCAAAGAGGAAGTTTATGTCAGACAACCTCCAGGTTTTATCTCTCCAACTTATCCTGATTATGTTTTTAGATTAAATAAAGCATTATATGGTCTCAAGCAAGCTCCTAGAGCATGGTATGAGACCCTAGCATGCTTTCTCTTGGAAAATGGTTTTATAAGGGGTAGAGTAGACCAAACTCTTTTTATTAGAACCCATAAGTCCCATACCCTACTAGTACAAATTTATGTAGACGATATCATTTTTGGTTCTACTGACTCAAAATTGTGCAGAAGGTTTTCTAACCTAATGCATTCTAAATTTGAGATGAGTAGCATGGGTGAGCTATCCTTCTTCCTAGGATTGCAAGTCAAACAACATGCTGAAGGCATCTTTATTTCTCAAACCAAATATGCTAATGAACTGGTTAAGAAATTTGGTATGTCTGAGGCATCTTGTATGAAAACACCCATGCCTACCAATGCTGTATTAGATGCTGATGAACATGGGAAACCTGTTGATCAGACAACATATAGAGCAATGATTGGCTCTTTACTGTATCTTAAAGCTAGTAGACCAGATATAATGTTTGCTACATGTATATGTGCTAGGTTCCAAGTAAGCCCTAGAGAGTCACACCTAACATTAGTAAAGAGGATTCTCAGGTATGTTAAAAGTTATCCAAATCTAGGTCTCTGGTATCCAAAAGATTCAGCATTTGAGTTAACTGGATTCTCTGATGCTGATTATGCTGGATGCAGAATTGACAGGAAAAGCACCAGTGGAACTTGTCAGTTCCTTGGTGACAGACTTGTCTCTTGGTTTTGTAAGAAACAAACATCTGTGTCAACTTCAACTGCTGAAGCTGAATATATGGCTGCAGGCAGTTGTTGTTCACTAATATTGTGGATTCAAAACCAACTCCTAGACTATGGTTACAACTTAGAGAAGTCTAAAATCTTTTGTGACAATACAAGTGCTATCTCCATAGCTCAAAATCCAGTACTCCATAGTAGGACAAAACACATAGAGATTAGGCATCACTTCTTAAGGGATAATGTTGAAAAGAACAAAATTGAATTACAATATATCCCAACTGATTTACAAAGGGGAGATATTTTCACCAAGCCTTTTGATGAAAAGAAACACGCTTTCTTCCTAAATCAGTTAGGAATGTTAGATGGAGGAAGTCTTAAATAATTTCCAAGATTTTGAAAGCTAAAAATTGACCAAGACTAGGCAAAAATTCTGATTTTTCTTAGTGTCTAGAATTTTTCTGATCTCTCAACTGCGCTCGACGATTTCCCCAAAGATCGTCGAACGGAGATCGACGATTTCCAGAATCGTCGAACTGAGTTCAGCGCCTCTCAGATAGTATGAACTATCTCTTCCGGTCAACGATCGTCGAACGGCGCTCGACGATTATGTTCAACGAACGATCGTCGAACGGAGCTCGACGCTCTTCAAGATCGTCGAACGGAGATCGACGATTTTGAAGTCTCTTCAGATTCCTTTAGAAGCCTCGATCGTCGAACTTAGTTCAACGATCTTTCCAATTCTGCGTCGAACCCTAATATAAAACTCATTTTTCGCCGTCGTTCTCTTTTGCGCTTTCGATTTCTCTGCAAGAATTTTCTTCCCTCCAAACATTTCTACGCTTGGTCGTTTTGTTTGTTGAGTTTTTGCAGGTACAATGGCTGTGTCAGTTGCTGTCCTAGCTGCAATGAAGTTTGATGCAGGCTTTGATATTGATATAGAATCATTCAGCACCACCGACCAGATTTTCCAAGACATACTGGGTTTATTCAAGGATCAGAATCTGTCTGCCCTCATGACCACCAGGATCAAGCTGGCTTCAGACGAGATAAAGGAGTGGGTCTATACTGCTCATAATCAAGACAACAACACAGTAGTTGGGTCTATTGCTGGAAACCAGGTACCCTTGACCCCCACAGTTTTAACATAGGTTTTTGGACTGAGAAATGGAGATGATATTGCTGAGTTATCTGGAGAGGATTATTCTGACCTACTTGCCAGGATGGGTCATCCAGAGGGAAACCCTAGCAAGCTATTCAAGAGGAATCTGTCTGTTGAATACAGGTTCCTAGCAGATGTGGTAGGGAAAGTGCTGCTTGCAAAGCACTCTGCTCATGACACTATATCCAGACATCTGCTCTGTATCATGGGAGCTCTGGTGGATAAGAAAAGTTTGAACTGGGGAGAGGTGTTCTTTGACCTCATCAAGAAGAAAATAAACAAGGGTTTTGTTAATTTTGGAAGAATTCTTGGAATTTTCCTGCAGACCAGGTGCCATGCCTTGCTGGTCTCCTCTGGAGTTCACATAAATGCCTCCAAGAGACTAACATGTGCCCTCTTTGGCAAGTGGGACAGGCAAATAAGCAAGCCTGGCAGGCCCTCCTCAAGTGCTCCTTCAGGCACAAGGACTCAAGGAGTCACTCTCCCACAGGTCTCTGCTCCTGCAGAAGACCTGGCTGCTACTGTTGCTGCCTCTCCTCCTCCTCCAATTCCAACCCTTCCCCTTCCATCCACCATTCCAGCTCCATCCACCATTACCATATCCAGCCCATCTCCAACATCAACTCCATCTCCAGACCCCATTCTGTTGGGTATTGTATCCACAATGTACCTGATTTGAAGAAGCCCCTGGACAAGCTAAGGTCAATAGACTATGTATTTGATAAAATCTTTCTAGTTGTGCTTGCAGTTTTTCCACGCTAAGTGCACACCAATGTCAGGGTGCTGTAGGTCAATATACACGGGTCTGCACGACGTAATCCCTCGTTGAGCAGATCAGTGTGTTGGCCTACGTGTATTATCTCTATTGGAGTGCACTTATTTTCAAGTACAGGGCTATAAATATGCAGGAGCAGACAAGGAGCAAGGATGGGTCAAGGAGCACCTCATAGGTGGAAAGACGAAAATTCGTCTAAGTTTAAATCGACGAGAATCACCAAGTGATTCTCGCCGATTCGGAGAGAATCACTTGGGATTCTCGCCGATTCGTCGAGAATCAGAAGTTGATTCTCGCCGAACTCGATCCAGCCACTTCTAAGCGAGCACCTCTGCTTCTAAGAAAGAATCGACGAGAATCACCAAGTGATTCTCGCCGATTCGGCGAGAATCACTAGTGATTCTCGTCGAATCGTCGAGAATCACTGGTTGATTCTCGCCGTCTCGACCTGGCCTAAAGCATTGCGTGCAACCAAGGCAAATTCGACGAGAATCAATCTTGATTCTCGCCGAATCGTCGAGAATCACCTTTGATTCTCGACGAATCGGCGAGCATCACTTTCGATTCTCACCGATTTTGACTTGGGCGTTTTTCTGGATCTTCCTGAACCGGATTCTGCCGCTGTCAATGTTTTGGACCGGTTTTCGGGATTTTTCTTGTGGGTCCCACAACGGTCAAATTAGTAGTATCTACAGTATATATACTGGTATTTTGAACTGTAGACAGATAGAGAAAGAAGCCGAGCAGAGCAAACCCTAAAATCGCGAAATCGCTCCGCCGCATCCGTCGCCGCTCGCGCTAGTCAGCCGCCGCTGTTGATCGTGTTTCTTCCCGATCTCCGGCAACAGAAGCTTAGCAAAGCTTGAGTCTCACGCGTCTATCCAGATATCCCTTGTCTCTCGATTTGTTGATCGGGAAAAACTTCCCATCCGAATCGATCGAGACGACCGATCCTCGTGTGAGCGTTGGTAGACCTAGCTTGCTTCGCTACGAAGATTGGATCTCTATTTTCAGCAGCCGTTCATCATCATAGCCGCCGATCCCGAAGCTATCCGCCGCTCGTGTTGCCGCCGCCGGTTCCGGGGAGATCCTCTCCAAGAGAGACCAAGGTTTTAGACTCTTCGTTGACTTCACGAACACGTCGTCGAACGAAGAGGAACACCGTAGTCTCCAAACGAAGTTTGTATCTCGTGTACATTCTATATTTACTTTTGTTGTAAAGGAACGTTTGTTCCGTGTTGTAAGGGTTGGGTGCAACCCGTTTTGTGGGAGTGTTGACTCTCACGTGTGGAAGGGTTCCTTCCGATAGTGTAGGGATTGGATTTCAATCCTGTTGGAGAAGAGACCGAGACGTCCCTTGTTGGGAGATAGGTCGAAGGGGGAAAGTGGATGTACCCGAGTCGGGAAACCACTATAAATTGCCTGTGTATTCTGTGTGCTGTGCTTTTTATTTTTATTGTGCAGGTACATTCGTAAATTTCGCAAAAGCGCTACACGTCACCTATTCCCCCCCCCCCCATAGGTGCACATAGTTGACACTAGGTGGACTTTCAAGTGGTATCAGAGGGAGGTTACTCATCAAAAAGGTTAACACCTTGAGTTGAATCCTGCCACTAGTGTCAAGAAGGAGGCAAACATCTACTATGGACGGGCTCAAGTACTCCGGCAAGATCCCAGTGTGCAACAGGCTCAACTTTCCTATTTGGAAGGAAAGGATCAGGTTCTACATGGAAGCAGTGGATCGTCGACTTTTCATGATCGTGCTGGAGGGACCTTATGTCCCCACTAAGGCCTCCACCATTGATCCCACCAAGAAAGTGCCGAAGACACTCTCTGAAATGGACAAGGACGAGATGGTACTAGTGGGACTTGACATGAAGGCACGGAACATTCTGGTCAGCGCAGTTGATGACTCTATGATGCAAAACTTCAGCAACTGCAGGACAGCACAGGAGATTTGGCAGTGCCTGATCATCCTAATGGAGGGCACGGATGAAGTGAGGGATGATCGGAGATCCCTCCTGAACCAGAAATATGAGGCCTTCAGACAAGGGCCTAAGGAAGAGATCGGAGTCACATACGAGAACTTCCTCAAGATTGTTAACGCCCTCAAAGGCTACGGAAGAGTGTTCACTAATAGTGAACTCAATGATAAGTTCCTTAGGTCCCTTACTAAGGAATGGGACACAAAGATCTGCGCCATAGAGTTTGGCAGACTAGCTGAAACTGATCCACAAATTCTGTTTGGAAAGCTGATGTCCTATGAGCTTCAGCTGAACACCAGAAAAGCAGAAGAAGAAGCTGAGAAGGCAGCTGCCAAAGAAAAGACGGTGGCTTTAAAAGCCAGTCACTCCAGAAAAGGCAAGGGTGCGGTGTCGTACCGTGCCAGGAAAAAGGATGAGGAGGAGGACTCCGAGCCATGCTCCTCCAGCTCAGAGCTGTCGGAGGAGGATTTCTCCCTCATCACTCGAGAGTTCAAGAAGTTCCTCAAGATGAGGAATCAAAGAAAGAGAGATGGCTCCTCCTCCAGGCATCAGAAGAAAAACTATTCTTCTGACATGTATGCATCTAGACCGAACAAACATCGTTCCTCTGACATTATTTTCTTTGGATGCAATAAGCCAGGACACGTCGTGGCCGACTGCTATCAAGGCAAGAGGGAAAAAGGGAAAGAAGAGGAGCACAAGTCCTCTAGAGACAAGAAGAAGGAGCGGAGCTACATCGCCAAACGGCCAAAGACATTGAGTGAGTCTGACTCCTCAGACTCAAGTGATGATGAGGAAGCCTACTTCGGGCTGGTGGGTCGCTCGGACTCAGAAGGAGAATGCCCCCCATTTACTGGGAAGGTAAAAGCTCACACCCCTCTCTCCGACTCCGACTCTGATCCTGAGTCTCAGGATGATGAACCTGAGGATGGCCCCTCGGCCCGTGAAGCTGAGCTCCTCGAGAAGTATGAGCTTCTGCTCAACACTTTCGATGAGTGCCGTAAGAGACTGAAGGCTGAGAAGAAGGAAGTAAAATTCTTTAAGGGTGAGTGTGTATCCCTAAGGGAAGAGGTCACTAGCTTGATTTCTCTCCGACAGGAGCACCTTGACCTGACTTCAAAGCATTCAGAGTCTTTGAAGCTCCTTGATCTTAAGCAGGAGGAAGTCGAAAAGTTGGAAGAACTACTTGCGGCAGAAAGGAAGATCGTCAAGAGCTTCTCTATGCCAAAAACAGTTCTTCCAGTCGTTGATACCTTCTCTGCTCAGTCCAAAGGAGCTGGCTTGGGGCATATAGGGGTATCTGGTTCTTCATCTAGGAGAAACAAGAACCAGAGGAAGAATAAGGCCGCCAAGAAGGCCTCTGCTGATGAAAAGGGTAAGGCTCCTCTTAGTCCTGTTGCGTTCAGAAAGCCTGGCTTTCCTTGCAACCAACATGACTTTGAGTTAACATTTGGGCATCATTTCCGGCCCTCAGTTGCAAAGCCAAAAAGCCGGTATGACGGTTGGAACTTTCCCCGGAACTTCGGTGAGAGTGCCTTCAAGGCACCTTATGAGGAAATCCACATGGGAAATTATGGTCCGTTCTCTAGCGACCATAATGGAAAGTAGGCACCAAAAGCCAAGCCTGTTATACAGAAGGTGACAAAGTCATGTGTCTGTTTTCACCATGAGGCCTCCACCTCCAGATCCAAGGCCCCAGCAGTACCCACCGTTCCCAGGGTAAGGCAGGAGCCTAGGAAGAGGTACAACAGATTCGACTGTTGGTGCTGTGGCAAAGTCGGTCACTTTGCCGTGGATTGTTGGTTTAATCCAAGGAATTACGAGACTCCCTATGTTAGCAATGCGAGACCGACCACTCGTAGGGTTAACCAACCGAGGGGGAGTGTGCTAACCAGGAATCTAGGACCCAAGTTCGATTGGGTTCCTAAGGCAAATTAATTTTGTTTTGCAGGAATGTCCAAAGGCCACCAAAATGCCGATCTGGTATTTGGACAGTGGATGCTCCCGGCATATGACCGGGACAAGAAGCCTGCTGCGTGATTACACTCCAGTCGAGAATGGACCCAAAGTCATCTTTGGAGGGTCAGATCGAGGAGTCACCAGAGGTTACGGTATGATTTCCAACGGTATAATCTCTATCACCGACGTGGCTTATGTTGAAGGGCTAAACCATAACATGATCAGTGTAAGTCAGTTATGTGATAAAGGTTATGACGTTAAGTTCTGCAAGGATAAATGTCTGATAATTTCACGTACCTCTTCTGAAACGGTATTACCAGGCATTAGGAGCAGAAATATCTTCTGTTTAGATTTTCTCAGTTTAGATTCATCTACCCCCGTATGCCTTGTGGCAACAGGCAGTGCATCTCTTTGTGAACAATGGCACAAGAGATTGGCACATATTAATTTCAAGACAATTAGTATGCTGTTTTCTAAGAACTTGGTAAGGGATGCTCCCAGTATCAAGTGCATCAAAGATAGCCCCTGGCCTGCATGCCAGATGGGCAAACAGACTCGGGCTACCTTTAAGAGCATCGCAGACAAAGACTCTTCCCGATGTCTTTACCTTCTACATATGGACTTGTTTGGTCCAATGTAAGTTCATAGCTTGGGAGGCAAGTCCTATACGCTAGTGATAGTTGATGATCATTCTCGGTTTACATGGGTGTTCTTTTTGAAACGAATGTCAGATACGTTTGACATCTTCACTAATTTTGTCAAGCAGGTTCAGAACGAATTTAACTGCTCCATGGTCAAAATCAGAAGTGACCATGAAACAGAATTTGAATCTGGTGCTATGACAGAATTTTGTGAAGAACAAGGTATCTTTCATGAGTTTTCCTCCCCGCGCACTCCTCAGCAAAATGGAGTTGTGGAGAGGAGAAATAGAACTCTCATTGAAGCCTGCACGACAATGTTGAAAGACGCTTCTCTCCCGGAATACTTCTGGGCAGAGGCTGTCAATACAGCTTGTCATGTACAAAACCGAGCATTGATCAACAAGCATCATTGTAAGACGCCCTACGAGCTACTAAATGGCAGGAAACCAACCATGTCCTACTTGAGGATTTTTGGTTGCAGATGCTATGTACTGAATAATGGGAAGTACCCGCGTACTAAATTCGGTGAAAAATGCTTCGAAGGCATATTCATGGGCTATAGTTCCCATAGTCGGGCATATAGGGTCTTCAATAAGAAAACCCTAGTGGTAGAAGAATCAGTAAATGTTGTATTTGATGAAGGAAGTTTGCTTAACAGCAATTCTTCCAGTAGTATTCTTGAAGATGCAGGTGCTCGACTTTAACAGCTGAGTCTGGATGAGACCGCTAAAGATGACGCTCCTAAGTACGTCAAAGTTTCCACCTCCACGTCATCTCAAAATGTTGAAGATCAAAATGGAACAAATATCTTAGAAGAAGGAGAAGCCCAAGAAGTAGTCGAAGCTCCAGACGCCAGACTTCTTGAGCTCCGGCACGTGAGGGATCATCCTAGAGATCAGATCATCGGAGATCCTCGTGTCGGTGTCAGAACTCGAAGAGGTACTATTAACGAAGTATTGCATCTTAGCTTTCTGTCACAGGTAGAGCCAAAGAAGTTCGACGAGGCGAACAAGGATGCGGCATGGATTCTGGCCATGCAAGATGAACTACATCAATTCGAACGTTGCAACGTTTGGACGCTTGTTCCCATACCATACAAGCAAAATGTGATTGGCACCAAGTGGATCTTCAGAAATAAGCTGGATGAACATGGTGTCATCATAAAGAACAAGGCAAGGCTGGTGGCTCAAGGTTACAGACAGGAGGAGGGGATTGACTTCGACCAGACCTTCGCACCAGTAGCAAGGCTCGAAGCAATCAGATTGTTCCTGGCATATGCTTCACACAAAGGATTCACAGTCTATCAAATGGATGTGAAATCAGCATTCTTGAACGGAGACCTGAAAGAGGAAGTATACGTCGCTCAACCCCCAGGTTTTGTCAATCCTACTTATCCTAATCATGTTTATTTTCTTAATAAAGCCTTATATGGGTTGAAACAAGCTCCACGAGCTTGGTATGAGACTTTATCTAGTTTTCTTCTTGAGAACAAGTTCTCTAGAGGTAAAATAGATAAAACATTGTTTCTCAGGAAAGTCAAAGGCAAGATTTTGCTGGTGCAAATCTATGTCGATGACATAATATTCGGCTCAACGGACAACAATCTTTGCAAAAAAATTTCTAAACTTATACAAGGAAAGTTTGAAATGAGCAGTATGTGAGAGCTCAAGTATTTCTTAGGACTTCAAGTGAAACAGTCTGAGGATGGAATCTTCATCTCTCAGACGAAGTTCACAAATGAACTCCTTAAGAAATTCGGTATGGAGAGTGCAACCTCTATGAGGACTCCAATGGGATCCACCATGTCTCTGGATAAGGATGAGAAAGGTAAACCTTTCGATGAAACCAAATACAGAAGCATCATTGGATCCCTGCTCTACCTTACTGCCAGTAGACCGGATGTCATGTTCTCCACATGTGTCTGAGCCAGATATCAGGTGAACACTAGGGAATCTCACTATGTCCCTGCAAAGCGAATTCTAAGATACCTTAAAGGTACTCCTAATCTTGGCTTGTGGTACCCGAGAAACAATGATGTCGAGCTAATAGGCTTTTCAGATGCTGATTTTGCAGGGAGTAGGGATGACAGGAAAAGCACTTCCGGGACGTGTCAATTACTCGGAAGAAGGCTTATCTTATGGAACAGCAAGAAGCAGAACTGTGTGGCTACCTCCACAGCAGAATCTGAGTACATCTCAGCAGGCAGCTGTTGCGAACAACTCCTATGGATCAGAAACCAGTTAGCCGACTACGACCTTCAGTTCAAGGAAGTTCCAATGTACTGCGACTCCTCCAGTGCAATTGCCATTGCCAACAATCCTGTCTCGCACAGCAGAACGAAGCATATTGAAGTGCGCTACCACTTCATTCGGGAGCACGTGGAGAACAAGGACATCTCTCTCTGTTATGTCCCCACGGACAATCAGATTGCTGATATCTTCACAAAGCCCTTAGACGAGGCCAAGTTCAATCTTTTCAAGACTGAATTGGGGATGCTCAATTATGAGGAATGAAGACTACAGAAGCTCCAGGCTCATGCACGATCTGAGGGGGAGCAAGGAAATCAAGTGTGAGCACAGACGCAAGAACTGAGGGGGAGCAAGGGGTCAAATGCTACCGACCCCGATTTGCAGAAGCCGAAAAGGGTGAGATTACCCTCTCGGCCAAGGGTAAGGTGGCTCTAAGCTTGTTCCCAAGAAATTGGTATTGGTAAGGGATAACTCACTCAACTCAATTTTAAGTTTCTGGTTTTCATTCCCATTTGCTCTATTCACCTTAGCTTGTAGGGTTTAGGCTTCTTCAAATAGGGGGAGATTGTTGGGTATTGTATCCACAATGTACCTGATTTGAAGAAGCCCCTGCACAAGCTAAGGTCAATAGACTATGTATTTGATAAAATCTTTCTAGTTGTGCTTGCAGTTTTTCCACGCTAAGTGCACACCAATGTCAGGGTGCAGTAGGTCAATATACACGGGTCTGCACGACGTAATCCCTCGTTGAGCAGATCAGTGTGTTGGCCTACGTGTATTCTCTCTATTGGAGTGCACTTATTTTCAAGCACAGGGCTATAAATATGCAGGAGCAGACAAGGAGCAAGGATGGGTCAAGGAGCACCTCATAGGTGGAAAGATGAAAATTCGTCTAAGTTTAAATCGACGAGAATCACCAAGTGATTCTCGCCGATTCGGCGAGAATCAACTTTTGATTCTCGCCGAACTCGATCCAGCCACTTCTAAGCGAGCACCTCTGCTTCTAAGAAAGAATCGACGAGAATCACCAAGTGATTCTCGCCGATTCGGCGAGAATCACTAGTGATTCTCGTCGAATCGTCGAGAATCACTGGTTGATTCTCGCCGTCTCGACCTGGCCTAAAGTAGTGCGTGCAACCAAGGCAAATTCGACGAGAATCAATCTTGATTCTCGCCGAATCGTCGAGAATCACCTTTGATTCTCGACGAATCGGCGAGCATCACTTTCGATTCTCACCGATTTTGACTTGGGCGTTTTTCTGGATCTTCCTGAACCGGATTCTGCCGCTGTCAATGTTCTGGACCGGTTTTCGGGATTTTTCTTGTGGGTCCCACAACGGTCAAATTAGTAGTATCTACAGTATATATACGGGTATTTTGAACTGTAGACAGATAGAGAAAGAAGCCGAGCAGAGAAAACCCTAAAATCGCGAAATCGCTCCGCCGTATCCGTCGCCGCTCGCGCTAGTCAGCCGCCGCTGTTGATCGTGTTTCTTCCCGATCTCCGACAACAGAAGCTTAGCAAAGCTTGAGTCTTACGCGTCCATCCAGAGATCCTTTGTCTCTCGATTTGTTGATCGGGAAAAACTTCCCATCCGAATCGATCGAGACGACCGATCCTCGTGTGACCGTTGGTAGACCTAGCTTGCTTCGCTACGAAGATTGGATCTCTATTTTCAGCAGCCGCTCATCATCATAGCCGCCGATCCCGAAGCTAGCCACCGCTCGTGTTGCCGCCGCCGGTTCCGGGGAGATCCTCTCCAAGAGAGACCAAGGTTGTAGACTCTTCGTTGACTTCACGAACACGTCGTCGAACGAAGAGGAACACCGTAGTCTCCAAACGAAGTTTGTATCTCGTGTACATTCTATATTTACTTTTGTTGTAAAGGAACGTTTGTTCCGTGTTGTAAGGGTTGGGTGCAACCCGTTTTGTGGGAGTGTTGACTCTCACGTGTGGAAGGGTTCCTTCCGATAGTGCAGGGATTGGATTTCAATCCTGTTGGAGAAGAGACCGAGTCGTCCCTTGTTGGGAGATAGGTCGAAGGGGGAAAGTGGATGTACCCGAGTCGGGTAACCACTATAAATTGCCTGTGTATTCTGTGTGCTGTGCTTTTTATTTTTATTGTGCAGGTACATTCGTAAATTCCGCAAAAGCGCTACACGTCACCTATTCCCCCCCCCATAGGTGCACATAGTTGACACTAGGTGGACTTTCACATTCTACCTCCACCAGCAGACCACTTCCAACCACTATTCTCCTACCCTCCACCAGATATTACATCATCACCATCCATACCATCCTTCACTCTTCTGGATGATTCCTTCATGGATGATTCCCCCTCATCTCCTCCTGAGTTACCTTCCACCTCCACTTCATTCCAAGATCTCCTCCACCACATTATTGATCAACCAACTTTCACCCCATCCATATCCATCCCCTTGTCCTCCATATCCACCATCCCAACACCTCAGCCATCCATACCACCACTCTCCAGCCCTCCACTTCCAGCATCTTCAGCTACACCTATTCCATCTACCTCTGCTCCAGCAGTTGAGCAAGTAGACCTCTCAGCCCTAGCTGACAGGTTGTATGAGCTAATTGCCCCCAGGCTCTCTCTACTCTTGGAGACCTCATTGGCTCCTCTACACTTGTCAGTGGCAGCCCTCTCTGCCAGGCTTTCCTCCCTCCTTCCTCAGGCAGCACCTCCAGTAGTGTGCCTTGATACAGATGTATCTGCATCTAGGCAGGGGGAGATGCCCTATGAAGCAAGCCTTCATGCTGTTGCTGCTGATGCTGAAGAAAGGATTGTTGATGCTGCTGATGTTACTGTGTCTGCTGCTCCTTCTGCTCCTGTTGCTGTGTCTCCAGAATGTCAGACTCCGACTGCAGTTCTTGCAATTGACGTAAGGTCTTTGCTATCTGCCTTTGACACTGCCTTCTTCAGCTGTTTGCCAGAGAGTAATGCTGTCCAGCCCACAGAAGACTTATCCAAGGCACTGGTGCCTTTCTCTTCCTGTGACCCCAGCATTATCTCCTCTTTTGTACATTCAGTGATTGCTGCTACTGAAGATGTTGCTGCTGATGCTGAAGAAAGGATTGTTGATGCTGCTGCTGTTTCTGATGAGCAAATATCCAAGGATCTTCTGATGTCAGAGGCCACTGATTTTGAGCCTGCTGCAAAATTTGATGATATTACTGCTGTTATCAATGAAGTTGTTGCTGCTATCACCTCTCCAGCTTCTGTGGCTGTTAGCGAATCTGTTGTTGAGAGTGAATCTGTTATTTCTGCTGATGATAGTGAGACAGTTGCTGCTGTTGTCACCAGTCCAGTATCTGCTGCTGCTGCTGTAATTGCTTCTGTTGCACCCTCTCCATCTGCTGCTCCATCTACTGCTGTCCCTGCTGCTGCTATCTCATCTTCTGCCTCATTTGCTGCTGTTCAACTAAAGAAAGAATTGATGAAGAAAATAGATGGTATATATGATGACCAGAGTTCTGAGACTGATGAATTTAAAACAGACTCTGATGATTCATCTGCTACCATTGCCAGAAAAAGGAAGGCAAGGAGCAAGGCTACGAAAAGGGTTCCTCCTGCAAAAGTTAAGGATAATAATGACATTCCATACTATATCCTTCATAACTGCCAAATTACTGAGCACTGGATGCAGTATTCCAAAAACCAGCTGAAAGCCATGAAGAAAAAGAGAAAATATGAGAAGGGCTCATCTCAATTTCAGCACCCTCATCCTCCTCCACCACCTCCTCCTGATGCAGGTGCAGGTGGAAGCTCTGCAAGTCAAGCCCCAGCTAGAAGCCAGGCTCCCTATCAACCCCATGCCAGATCCTACCAAAGGGAAAGCCAATCTAGGGGTTCATATTCTAGGAGAGGAGGATACAGGGGTAATCAGAGAGATTTTCAAGTTTATTCTAAAGTGTACTCCAGGCAGCACCCATATTCTAGGGGAGGACATAGTCCTGCTGATACTACTTCTGGTCCTTTCCCCTACAAGCTAAAATAGACAGTGTCTGCCAGGCCTCCTCAAGACAATTCTTCCAACAGGTATGAGCCACCTGTACCATTTGAGGACCCTGAAAAGAATCCAGCTGCTTGGACTGTCAGAATGAAGGAATTGGCTGCAGTGGATCAGATTAAGAAGGCCAAAGAACAAGGATTAGATTCTTTCAACATTTCTACAATGTCAGAACAAAGACAGAAATAATTAGACAGATATGCCTCCAGTAAATTCTTTGATGCTGACAGATACATGGAGTTGCATCCTGCTGCTGTGGTTCCCAGGCCTACAAAGCAAACTTATTTGGGTGCAGCAGATGACACCAGGTCCAACAAAGAAGCCCTAAATCCTAACAGAGAAATCAAAATGGTTAAAGGCAAAGAGAAGAAATGACATTGTAAGGTGACAATTTCTGGAATTTCTGATTATCTGGATGACATATATATATCTGTGATGTTTCCGAAATGTCTAGCTGTTGTTTTCATGTTTTACTGCTTGTATGTTGTTATTTGATTTTTCCAAAGTCTGTAAATAGTAATCCTAACCCAAATAGGGGGAGATTATTGGAACACCCTATTACTAATTTGGGTCAGGATCACTATGTCTCTAGGAACCTTTGTTTGACCTTCTGTATAGCTTAATAGGTCAATTAGAATTGAGTCTAAGGGTTAGAAGTCTAGGTTTGGAAGCTGCCCTGAAGACCAAGGTTTTCTGTCTAGAGACTAAGTCTGATCGTCGAGCTCAGCACGACAATTCGTCGAACTCCGGTCGACGATCGTCTAGCTCAACTTCGACAGATCGTCGAACTCCATTCGACGATCGCTGAGCTCAACTTCATAATATCGTCGAACTCCACTCGACGATCGGTGAGCTCAGGTCGACGATTTTGACTCTGCATTGGAACTTTATCTCTGAGCTCAGTTCGACGATCTTTGAGCTCAGATCGACGATATTTTTGCTGCTTAAGATTTCCTGATCGCTGAGCTCAGCTCGACGATAGCAGAGCTCAGTTCGACGATTTCAGATAACTTCCAGAATTCAAATTCAAATCAGTTAGGAGTTATTCTGCAATTAATTCAGAGATTTGCTAGCCGTTTTCATTCAATTCTGGACCAAGTTTCAAGGGATTTTTCAAGGAATAATTTTGTGGACTTTCCTCCAGAAGAGATTATGCAATTAAGGATGCAATCAATGCAGACCAACGGCTATCCTTGACAGAGAATGATATTCTATTCTGTACCAGAGAATAAAAGACAGGATTTTTGAATCTCTCTGAGACAGAGCACACACAATACAGATTACAGAAAAATATTCAAAATCTTCTGTCAAAAAGAATTCTGAAGAACACTCATCAAAGGAGATCAGGCTTTCTCAAAATCCTCAGATCTCTTTAGTTTTCAAAGTGTTCAAGGCCAACATCATTTCAAGACTCCAGACACTCAACATTTCAGCTATTGCTGAAATCATCCATTGCTGGAGTTCAATATTTGAAGGCCTATCACCCTCAAGCAAAGCTCTTCTTCTTGAAGATTTCAAGGATTCAGGGGGAGCTTTGACATCAATCCACATAGTCTTCTCAGTTGTTTGAGAAAGAGAAGACTTCCATCACTCTCTCACCCCCACTCTGTAAAGGGTTTTTCAAACTCCCTTCAAAATTTTGAACCTGGTTTTTGAGCACCTTGTCAAAAGCTCATTGGTGGCAAGACACCTGATCAAAAAATCTGCTTTTGTTTTTGAGCACCTTATCAAAAGCTCATTGGTGCCGAGGACACCTGATCAACTCATCCTGCAGTGGATTCCTACCTAGGGTGGTAGAAGAGTGGATGTACCCAAGTTTGGGGAACCACTTTATTCCCTTGTGTCTTCTGGTTCTGCTTGCTTTCATTTTTGTTTCTGGCCTTGATTCTCTCTGTGCTTAGTTTTTGTTTAGCTTAGTGCTGTAGTTAGATTCTTTATTGCTTCCCTGCTGACACAGATTACAACAATTGTTGTAAAAACTTGTAAAAAGTTTTTAAGCACCATATACTCTATTCACCCCCTCTAGAGTATATCAGATCTAGTTGTACTTTCAGGTCGTGCGTACTGAAAAGTCCGAGCGAACAAAAGAGAAGCGGAAGCAAGAAGCAGCGGCGACAACAACAAGTCGCAAGCTGGGCGAACAGAAGTAGGCTGCAACAACTAGGAAGCAGAAGAGGCGAGAAGGAAACAGGTCGCGGCGACAACGAAACAAGTCGCGGCGACGAAGAGCAGCTAGAAAGAAGAGAAGCAAGGAGAAACAAGCCGCGCGAACAGGGTAGCGGGCAGAAGAGAAGGCAAGCCGTGAAGACAGGTCGCGGAAAGCATAAACAAGCCGCGAGAATCAGAGAGCGCACACAATCAGGAGGAAAAGACCGTGTCCTCTAATACCATGTAAAAAGTAGCGAACTTGCAACAACAAACGTATAGAATTTTGAATAATTGAAATTTTATTATCCAAAAACGATATCATTTACAAAGGTATGACCTCCCTTTTATAGAATGGAGGAGATATGAGAGAGTACAAACAAACAATGTGGGACGAAACATGTACAGTGTTGAGCAGCTAGAAATAAAGGAGACCGCACAGGCCGCGCGGTTAGACAGATGAGTTAACAGCTTGGCAACTCCAGCAGGATAAGAACAGGCCGCAATAGGAGACCGATAGACCGCCCGGTCTCTAGGCTTCTGAGTGAGACCGCCAGACCGCTCGGTCAACAAACCGCCAGACAAGACCGCAAGGCCGCCCGGTCTAATACTTCAACATCTTTTACTAACAGTTTATTTTCAGATTTAATCAATTGAATTTAATTCAGTTTTTTATCTAAATACTCGCAAGTTCTCAAAAATTCAGAATATAAATCATCATAAGTTTCAAGAGTTACCTCAGTGTCGCTCTGGACACTGCTTCCTTCATCATGTGTTGAAACGCTCTTTCCCATCAAGCACATGTTGGCCTCCTCCTCAGTTTCTGATCATGAACTGCTTGATTCCTCAGAAGTGGCTTCATCCCATGTTTTTGGCTTCAGAACTTTCTTCTTATCTTTCTTTTTGTGCCGCTTCTCCTTCAGCTCTTTCAGATACATTGGGCACTTGCTCTTTATGTGGCCAATTCTCCTACAATGATAGCAATCAGGTGGTGGTCTATCTTCGTCATCCTCTCCATCAACTTGGGTTTTTCCTTTCCTATTCCTAGATTCTTGCTTCTTGAAAAATTTCCTGAAAAATTTTCTTCTTTCAGGATTTCTCATGAATTTCCTAAATTTCTTCACAAACATGCTTTCTTGTAACATCTCATGTTACTCCTAGACCCCTTAACTTAGATTGGGTTAGGCATGGGGTGGGTGTTAGGGAATTTAGCTAGGTTTGACCCTAGGTAGTGGGTTGTAGTCATGTGGGGCCCACTAAGGGGCCAAAGTCAAACTAGGTCAAACTAGCCTAAATAGGAACCCTAGCCACACCATAACCCCACCACATTGCCCTTAACCCTAAAATAATCTATGTGGACCCTAGGGCATGTCACTAGGTCAACCCTTTGACCCTAGTTGACCAAAGTCAACCTTAGCCCTAAGTTGGTCAAACCTATACCTATAGGCACACTTAGCCCAAGTAGAGCATCACCTTGACCCAACCCAAGTTTGGTAGTGCCATTGGGGTCATTGCCTTCAAGTGGTGTCAGCCCACTCATCATGCTTGACCAAGTCAATTCAAAAGTCAACTTAGTCAACAAATTGTCCTAAAGAGTGAAAATGAGCCCAAGCCACTTCCCCTTGGGCCAAGCCCACCAAACTTGGCCCATGGCCAGCCCAAGTGGACAAGGACAACCCATACCCCTCTGAATTAAGAGAGAGAATACATGCATGGGGTAAAGTGGGAATTTTAGGAGAGAGAAGTGGAAAAGAGGGAATGGTAGCCACATGGCCTCATTCCTTCTGCCCAAGATTGCTGGCAGGCCTCCCAAAGTGATTCCACAGGAAATTAGGGCTTGGTGGACACTTGGCACCATGGGTGAAGCATCCAAAGCCCCAACCCGAGCTCACCTTGGTTGTATCTCCATATACAGCCACATCCAGCCCAAACCAACCCCACCAACAGCTTCAGAGAGAGGAAACGAGTGGAGATCGAGTCCTGGAGCAAGAGAATTGGTTGAGAATCAAGGTTTTGAGCAGGATATCGCCGAAGCAGCTTGGCCATGGCCAACCGCCGCTGCACACGCCGCCAAGGCCTGAATCAGGTTTGTTTCCCTTCACCTCTACACATACTAGCTTCCTAGATCAATTAGTGGAGATATCAGGCTCAATTGAGCCTGATGCCATGTGAGGAAAAGCTGGATTTTTCGAGTTATTCATGATGCTCGGGATCGCCGGAGGAGCCGCCTCCGAGCGCCGCACCGCCGGGAAACGCTAGCCCCCACCTCAACGGAGGTGGTGGCAATAATCTCCAGCGGTGGCGCCGGCCTAGGTGGTCGGAGATGGCCAAACAAAGTGACCCAGCCAGAATCAATCTCCACCGTTGCTGATCGGGGACGATGAACGGATGTCGTTCATTTGATTGAATTTTGTTAATAGTTTAATTAATTATGAATAGTGTATTAACTATCACATTTTATCAGTCTACTTTCATGCAAAACGTAGGCCTCTTAAGTGCAAATTCCGGACCAGACATCAACATGAAAAATGTAGGTTTAGGTCTTATCTTTCATGTGCCACCCTAAATTTCAAATTTGGAGCAGTAGAACTCCCTGTAGGGCTGTTCTACTAGGACTGGTCCTAGACAAGTGATGAAATTCAAATGCATGCCTATGCCAAACCAGAAGTCCACATGACCACAAATTTTGGAAATGTACTTGACTACGGTAGACTTAAATTCTGACAAAAATTGGAATTTTTGGGAAACATTTTTCTATAGTATTAGTGAAAAAACACAAAATTAAATTAATGAAATATTTGGAGTGGTATGACTCCTAATGGCCCCAAAATTTGGTGGTAGGTCCTTGGGGACATTATATGTGCGTGGTAAAATTTTCAGCACATTTGGACCAATGCATGTTGGGTTAACCCACTTGCATGTGTTGGTTATATATAGCTTTGGGGTGCAAATAGTCATTTTTGAAATATTGCATATTCAGCCTATTTGTTACATTCAAAAATCATGGAATTGATGCCAGAGGCTCATTAGAGTAACGTTCACCCCTCATAGTAATAATGGGATTTTTGGGAGCAAAAATCCCATTATTTGGAATTTTTAAAAATTCAGGCCTTTTGATAAAAAAAATTGTAAAATAGGCTTTTGATCAAAAACAAACCCCCCAAAATCTGTCAAAACAAAAGGGTGGTCATATTTCACTCATGAAAATTTTTATCCTACTTTTTGAGAATTTTGGAGCAAAATACATGAAAATTTCCATTTTACCTTTATTGTATTTATTTAGAAACTGAGGGAAATATATATCAAAAAATTTTGGAAAAAAATTCTAGTGTTGTATATTTGTATGATTAGCCTTATATAATTATCTCAAAATTTTTGGATGTCCTAATAACTTTTAAACTAGCATAATGGCATTTTGGTATATTATTTGGAATTGAAATTGATATGCCATTACATTATAGAGGTTGATGAAACTCTGTCATTAGCCTTAAATTAATGATATATATGCTCTGTAATTTTCCTAGAATTTTGAGTAATGTATTACTTATACTTCATTTGGAAAATGACAATTATATGAGTTTTGTATTAATTAAGGAATAAATAGAAATAGTCAAAGGAAAATTATGAATTTTGGTATACAACAATATTTTACCAAGATGCAACTCAGGCAATATTCCTAAGGTCAATGGATTATAATTTGTAATACTTTGTGTATTAAATGACCTAGGGGATTAATTAAATGATTTAATTAGCGGCTTTAATGACTTAAGAAAGTAATGTAAATCAATCTGCTTACTTCATTAGTCCATACCATCCTAGGATAAATAGTTAGGGGCAGGTGGCCCAAGGAATTGAAAGTTCTATTTCGGGGTGGTATTAGGTCATGGGTTGCGCATAGTGTAAGTAGGTTTTACTATAAGGACCATCGAGGGATAGATCGACGGATGAGCTAGAGATTACAATTGGAGAATAACCTTGGTGGGTAGTGTTGTCTTAGTGACGAGAGTAAAAGTGCAAGCCCTTAGATAACAACTGGAGTGGAGGCCGGCGGAAGACCGTCGCCCTTCTGAGAACATCTTAAGTCATTAGGATCACTCAAGAGTAATGATGAGAGCAAAGTATGGATTATGGGTAGTCATCAACTAAAGTAAATATCCTTGAGAAAGGGAGCTTTGGGCGTAATCCCATCGTAGTTCCTAGTGCCCCCGAGAGCCCTTCACCGGGTATACCCTAGGCATTCCTAGGATTAACCTTAAATCTCTAAGTATAATAACCCGTAGACAAGAGTAGTCTAATAGGTTAAGACAATGTTGTTCATTCTCGCCTGTGAAGGGTTTGAGGGGTTCTGATTAAAGACACTATTGCGCATTCTAACCCGTGAAGGGTTTGAGGGATTTTGAATAAAAGCACTATGTGCAGTCTCACCCGTGAAGGGTTTGGGGGAATCAGGACAGGTTGGTCCTGCGAGCTGAAGGCTCGAGATGAAATACTTGTATGTGCATAAATTTAGTAGCGAGTCATGCTGTACTGGGCCGATCATCACACCGATGGCAGTACGGTGACCCAGGCGGGTGTGAGGGTTTCAGGGGTCAGTGGGTTGTTTTACACTGCGGTCTGGAGGACGACCACCGATAACACACACCCGACCTAACAAGACTGACCGGTAGTCAGCAAAATATGTATGTAGACTCTAGAGTGCACCTAGGATGTGTATAGAGGCGTATGAGAGGTGGTCTAGGTTTGGTAGTGTGCATACCTGCCTAGAAGTGGAGACACCCACTCCGCTGCTGCCGTTAGCCATAACGGTGGTACCCGAGTGTGAAGCTAGCTCTCAAAAAGTGGGAACTAAAGGTCTGTGATCACAGATTCATTGTATGTGAGTTGCACTTGCCTGTTGCATAAATTGTATCATAAACATTCATTCATATTAGGTCATACGCTTCATAGATCCTCATCATATAAATTAGTACGGGCTCTTTTATATGATAAGTTAAAATTTCTGGAAACCTTACCTTATAACTTTGTATGGGCATTTTTATAAGTTAAGGTACGTTTGTGATGGTAGAGTAGCGGTAGCATAACTTTACTTTTCTGCTCTTACTTTCAGTTCTTTACTTACTTGTACTGTACATGCTTTTACTTTTGTACTATATACATAACACTGCTAGTGTAGATTTACTGCTTATACTCTTACTTGGTAGCATAGATTCGTTGTCACCTGCTTCCTTTTGTTACCCCTTAATAGTCCTCCGCTTCGTTCTCCTGCATGGTGCCTTGGAGTTTCTGGGCGAGGTGCATAGGAAACGACTTAGTCTTTTGACCAATGGTCGGTGACCAACTATTTTTAGGAGCACGAGGAGATGGAGCACCAGCACCACCGGCAGGATGAGCAGACAGGGCGTGAGGAGTTGATACCACCTACTACTACTACAGCGCTACCTCAGGTGGGATGAGTTCGAGGATGATAGAATTGCTTCGGCGTTTTATTTTGTGAGGAGAGTTGATATTCATGTACATGGCATAAGTCCTTTTTACTCTTCATATTTTTGTACTCATTGTGGACTGGATGTACTTTCATCTTGTTATTTGATATGTACTGTGACTATGGACTGGTTGTAGTTTATTTCTATATTACCGCTATACTTCTATTTCTCATATTGTCCTACAGGTTATATGATCGTATTAGCCGGCAGAATTGGCATGTTGCGGTGTCGACTAACCTGTGCGTTAATGCCACCATAAGACGGTGGTTCTGGGCATAAGACCGGGAGACTCCTTGGTAAGGGGAGGGGTCTTACAAACTGGTATCACGTGAACAAATGAACATATGAGAAAGAAGTCCACAACAATGGACCACCCCGCTCGAGCATTAGTTTGCGGACAAACTATGCAGCGGAAGCAATGGTGTGTCATGTGTAAAAAGTCACATAAAACAGTCCATTAAATACAATGAGTTAGGCCAGTTCTGTTTTAACCTTACCTATATGCAACCTCCACAGGTCACTGCGTCGCAGAATGTGGTTCCTCCACCTCCAGATGCCACGCCCTTTCTACAGACAGAGATGGGGCAAACTTTGACGGCTATCCTTGAAGCCTTCAAAGCCCAGCAGGTCCCGGCTCCTCAGCCAAATCCGGGGTCAAGTTGGTTGAGTGCCTTCAAGAGCCTATCCCAACCAATGTACCTTAGGACAGAGGATGCTGTGAAGACTGAGGAATGGCTGGAGGCCATACATGAGATATTGGCAGGCATCAGCTGCCCGGTCAGCCAGGCAGGTCATCTAGCCACCTGTACATTAGATGCTCATGCAAAAAGATGGTGGAAGTCCGTACGAGAGTCCACTTATGCTGACTGGGAGCTGTCGTACTTATCTTGGGAGTAGTTCGACGAAGTATTCTTGGATCACTTCGTATCCACCACAGACAGAGATGCACTGGAAGAGAGGTTTCTGAACCTCAGGCGGAGGAGCAGATCGGTGATTGAATACCAGAGGGAGTTTTCCCACCTTGCCAGGTTCGCAGGGATACATGATACAGACGATAGGAGGTATGCCAAGAGATTCTACCGGGGCCTTAGAGACGACTTGAGGCAGGCCCTATTATTCATTTCTCACGGCACAACAACCCAGATCATCGAGATGGCCAAAACGCTGGAGAAAGACCAGCTGATGGTGCAGAATAGAGGAAAGAGGTCGCTGGACGGGTCATCACCCGGGGAGAGTAGTAGGGGTTCCCAGCGAGGCAGAGTCATTGGATATAAGAGGGGTGGGGGACATCGTCATCCCAACTTCAGCCAGGAGCAGGGGCCTCCTACAGTTATTAGCTCCCCCGCCTCTATAGGTGCATGTTCTGAGGAGGGAAGATGACCGTGGCCACCAGCAGGTAGTTTGTTATGGATGCCACCAGCCCGGGCATATTAGATTGGAGTGTCCGCATCAGTTCCGTCCACCTCCTCCTCCTCCACCTCCAGTGGCCTGTTGAAGTTGGTGACCGGGCGGTCTGGCGGTTTGTCTTGGCGGGTTGAAGACCGCGCGGTCTAGCGGTTTGTCTCAGCCGGCTTGGAGACTGGGCGGTCTGGCGGTCTACCCTAGCAGTCTCTCTTCCTCTCTGGTGGTAGCCATGCGGTTTTCCCTGCTGTCTAACTGTGCGGCTTGTGCGGTTTGTTTTGTATAGTCCGCTTAGTCCTGTAAATTATAGTCCCACATCTCTTATTTGTATTCTCTCATCTCTCCTCCATTCTATATAAAGGAGGGCATACCTTTGTAATAGATACCTTTTTTGGATAATAAAATTTCAATTATTCAAAAGTCTACCCGTTTTTTCTTTTCTATTCGCTACTTTTAACATGGTATCAGAGCACACGGTCATTTCCTCTTGATTCTGTGCGCTCTCTGCTTTTAGCGGCTTGCTTTCCGCTCTCCGCGACCTCTCACGCGGCTTGCCTTCTCTTCTGTCCGCCGCCCTATTCGCGCGGCTTGTTTCTGTCTACTGCCCTGTTCGCACAACTTGCTTCTTCTTGGTTCTCTTCTCCTTTTGCTCTTCGTCGCAGCGACCTGTTTCTTTGTCGCCGCGCTACTTGCTCTTTCTTGCCTCTCCGTCTTCTTAGTCTTTGCGGCTCTATACACATCCTAGGTGCATCGTAGTTCCTAGTGCCCCCGAGAGCTCCTATTGGGGATATGCTGTCCTCCTCTCCTGCTATCTCATCAATCGCCTTCCCTCCACAGTTCTCCACGGTGCTACCCCCTTCTCCATTCTTTATCCGGACAAGGATCCCTTTCCTCTCCCTCTGCACATCTTTGGGTGCACCGCTTTTGTGCACTCTCCCGCTGCCACCCGTGATAAACTCTCCCCACGTGCCACCAAATGTGTCTTTCTGGGCTACTCTCCCACTCAGAAAGGATATTGCTGCTTTGACCCTGTTACCCGCAAGCCATTTGTCTCTGCGGATGTCACCTTCTTTGCCAATGCCCCTTACTTCTCTCCCGCTTCCTCTTCTACTCCTCCTGAACCTACTTCTCATACCGACCCATCCCTTCCCTCTGCTCCCACTGATGTTCCACCCTCTCTACCCACTCCACCATCTTCCCCATCCTCATCCTCTCCACCCTCTACTCCGCTTTCTCCCTCCACTCCGCTGCCATCTCTCTCTACTCCCGGGCCAACTCTCTCCACCACGGATACTCCGGATACTGAGGCACCTGCTGACCTGGATCTTCCGATTGCTCTTCGCAAAGGGATTCGGGCCTGTACCCAACACCCGCTTGCTGCAGTTGTTTCCTATGATCGTCTTACCCCTGCTCGCAGAGCTTTTGCACTGGCTATCTCGGCCACTGCCACCCCCCGTTCCTACTAGGAGGCCCTTACTATTCCTCATTGGAAAGCTGCCATGGATGAGGAGATTGCTACTCTAACTGAACGGGGTACCTGGACACTTGTTCCTCCTCCTTTCGGCACAGATGTTGTTGGTTGTCGCTGGGTCTTCGTGGTGAAGTTTCTCCCGGATGGCACTGTGGATCGTTATAAGGCTCGCCTGGTTGCCAAGGGTTTTACCCAAACTTATGGGATTGATTACTTTGACACTTTCTCTCCCGTGACTCGTCTCAGCTCTATTCGGGTTCTTCTCTCTGTGGCTGTCAACCGGGATTGGCCCATTTCGCAGCTAGATGTTAAGAATGCCTTCCTCTATGGTGATCTGCAGGAGGATGTTTACATGGAGCAACCTCCTGGGTATGTTGCTCAGGGGGAGACACGGGTATGCCGGCTAAAGAAGGCTATCTATGGCCTCAAGCAGAGTCCTCGTGCCTGGTTTGACAAGTTCAGTGGCATTGTTGCGGCCATTGGTTTTACAAGAAGCTCAGCAGATCACTCCTTGTTTGTTCGGAAAACCGCCTCTGGTCTTGTTGTTCTTGCGGTTTATGTTGATGACATTCTTCTTACTGGCGATGACCAGGATGGGGTATTGATGACCATGAAACACCTTCGTCAACATCTGGTCACAAAAGATATGGGCTCCCCGAAATACTTTCTGGGGATTGAAATTTCTAGAAAGCCCAACTCCGTGGTCCTTTCACAACGGAAGTATGCTCTTGATCTTTTAAAGGAGGCAGGACTGACTGGTGCTAAACCTGCACGATGTCCTATGGCTCTTGGAGAAGACAAAACTTGGACAGATGACTCACCTCTTCTCTCCGATCCTACGAGATACCGGCATCTGGTGGGCAAGCTCATATATCTCACGGTAACCAGACCCGACATCTCTTATGCTGTTGGCAAGGTGAGCCAGTTCATGTAAGCTCCGAGGGAGTGTCATCTACAATCTGCTCTGAGGATATTAGAGTATATTAAAGCTGCTCCAGGGAAAGGACTCCTATTTCAGAAAAATGGTCACCTTAGGGTTGAAGTGTACTCTGATTCAAGCTATGCGGATGACAAAGGGGACCGCAAATCGACTTCAGGTTTCTGCACATTTGTTGGAGGCAATCTTGTGAGTTGGAAGAGCAAGAAACAGTCTGTCGTTTCCAGGTCTAGTGCAGAGGCCGAATATCGCAGCATGGCATCGACTACATGTGAGTTGAAGTGGTTGCGGGCTCTCATGCTTGAATTAGGAGAGGTTTACAACTATCCTCTTCCTATGTTCTGTGACAATAAGGCCGCGATACACATTTCCAAAAATCCGGTCTTTCATGAGAGAACAAAACACATAGAAGTCGACTGTCATTTTATTCGGGAAGAAATATTGAAGAAACAGATTTGCACTCCATTTGTGACTTCCGACAACGAGTTGGCAGATGTCTTCACCAAGCCGGTGTCCGCTTCCTTTTTCCACATCTGCGACAAGCTGGGCATGATCGATATATATGCTCCAGCTTGAGGGGGAGTGTTGAAGTTGGTGATCAGGCGGTCTGGCGGTTTGTCTTGGCGGGTTGAAGACCGCGCGGTCTGGGGGTTTGTCTCAGCCGGCTTGGAGACCGGGCGGTCTGGCGGTCTACCATGGCAGTCTCTCTTCCTCTTTGGTGGTAGCCGTGAGGTTTGCCCTGCTGTCTAACCGCGCGGCTTGTGCGGTTTGTTTTGTATAGTCCGCTTAGTCCTGTAAATTATAGTCCCACATCTCTTATTTGTATTCTCTCATCTCTCCTCCATTCTATATAAAGGAGGGCATACCTTTGTAATAGATACCTTTTTTGGATAATAAAATTTCAATTATTCAAAACTCTACCCGTTTGTTCTTTTCTATTCGCTACTTTTAACATGGCCCCTCCAGTACAGTAGGGCCGAGGCCGAGGCCGAGGCCGAGGTCGGGGATATCACGACCGAGGACGTAACCAGGAGTAGATGTATGCATTGGACCTCACGGAGCAAAGGAACCCCAAGGAAGTGATTACAGGTACTTAAATTATTTTAATTTAGAAATTTCAACCTTAGTAATGCCTTGAAAACCATAGAAATAACCTCCATTTTAACTCAAATAAATCTCAGGCATAGTTATGATCAGCGGCAAGCCCGCTCATACCCTCTTCGACACGGGTGCTTCGCACTCATTCATGTCTGACGCTTTTATTGAAGGACTAGAGGGTGTGGAGAGATTCCCTGGCATAGAGATGAGGGTGCGTCTTCCTGATGGCTCGAATCTACGGACCATGGATAGCTACAACATGGAGGCCGAGATAGGAGGCAAGGCATTCGATGCTCCGGCGGCGGTCTTGAGTTTTGTCGGACTTTGATTTGATTTTGGGCATGACCTGGCTTCATTGGAACCATGCCCCGATCGACTGCCCATCGAAGAGGATCACACTCAGGCATGGAGACTCCTACGTCACTATTGAAGGTATCTAACCTATCCCCCATCTTTCATTGTCTTCTGTACAGGCCGTCAAGGCCTATGAATAGGGGGAAGAGGTGTACCTTATCTGCTTCGAGATGGTGGCAGCAGAGAGTTCTATAGCTGATATCCCGGTGGTTCGGGATTTCTCTGATGTATTCCCGGAGAAATTGACCGGACTACCACCAGCTCGGGACTTGGATTTCAGGATTCAGTTGGTGTCGGGGGCGAGACCAGTGTCCCGGGCACCTTACAGGATGGCTCCTAGAGAGTTGGCAGAATTCAGGACTCAGCTTCAGGAGCTTGTGGAATCAGGATTTGTGCGGCCGAGCTCGTCGCCGTGGGGTGCACCAGTTCTTTTTGTGAAGAAGAAAGACGGATCATTGCGGCTGTGCATAGATTACAGGGAGCTGAACCGGTTGACGGTCTAGAATACATATCCACTACATCGGATAGACGAGCTATTTGATCACCTTCAGGGGGCCTTCTGGTTCTCTAAGCTGGATTTGAGATCCGGTTACTATCAGCTGCGCATCCGAGAGGAAGACATCCTGAAGACGGCTTTCAGCTCACGATACGGGTTATACGAGTTCACGGTGATGCCTTTTGGGCTCATGATTTCCGCTTCCGCATTCATGAGTCTAATAAACTTTGTATTTGAGCCCTACTTGGACCGCTTCGACATTGTATTCATCAATGATATTTTGATCTATTCCTTGACTCAGGAGGAGCACACAGAGCATTTGACACAGGTTTTGCAGCGGCTGAGGGAGTCCCAGATGTATGCGAAGTTTTCTAAGTTCCAGTTCTGGGTACAGGAGGTGGCCTTCTTGTAGCATACGATCAGTGGAGCTGAATTGACGGTGGATCCAGCCAAGATAGAGGCAGTGAGAGATTGGCCACGGCGGAAGACAGTGTCAGACATTCACAGCTTCTTGGGATTAGCAGGTTATTATCGTAAGTTCGTGGAGGGTTCTCGAGGATAGCACTCCCCCTCACGTCCTTGACGAGGAAGGATGTAGAGTTTGCTTGGACAGAGCAGTGCGAGACAGCCTTTCACGGGTTGAAGGACCGACTCACCTCATCAACTATCCTTGCACTCCCATCTGGGAATGAGGGATTTCAAATCTACACGGATGTCTCTTATCAAGGGATGGGTGTTGTACTAATGCAGCACGAACATGTTATTGCTTATGCTTCGAGACAATTGAAGAAGCATGCGCATAACTACCCTGTGCATGACTTGGAGCCCGGGGCGGTCGTATTCGCACTGAAGATATGGAGACAATACTTGTATAGGGTTTATTGTGATATCTACTCGGATCACAAGAACCTCAAATACGTCGACATGCAGAAAGATCTGAACCTTCGGCAGAGATGGCTGGAATTTCTTTGCGATTATGATTACAAATTGCACTATCACCCGGGGAAAGCGAACACTGTGGCAGATGCGTTGAGTAGGAGAGCCGACACTACTGGACCGGAGCCGATTTTCAGTGCCCTGGAAAGGGGCAAGGTTGAGGATTACACGGTGCAGGATTATCTACTTCGATTCTGTGGACGCGTTTATATACCAGCAGGGGACAGTATCCAGGATGATATACTTAGAGCGGCACACTGCTCCGGATATTCAGTGCATCCTGACATCACCAAAATGTGGGCAGATTTAAGGAAGACTATGTACTGGCCTGGGATGAAGAGGGAGATCACCCACTTTGTGATACATTGCGAGACGTGCCAGCGTGTGAAGGTGGAATGCAAGAGCCCAGGAGGTTTATTACAGCCATTGCCCGTTCTAGAGTGTAATTTCGAGGACATTGCAATGGATTTTGTGCTCAGACTGCCTCGCTCCCACTCTGGCCACGATTCCATATGGGTCATAGTCAATAGGCTGACCAAGATAGAGCAGTTTATTCCAGTCAGGAAGGATGCTCCAGTTGCTATTCTGGTGAGATTGTTCGTGGAGCAGTTCGTCGGGTACCATGGCATCCCCAGAACGATCTTCTCGGATCGCGATGGTCGGTTCACATCGAGGGAATGGAGGGTTGTGCATGCTTACATGGGTTCTCAGATCACTTTTAGCACATCCTTCCATCTGCAGACCGACGGCCAAACCGAGCGGATGATCCGGACCGTGGAGGATCTACTTCGTTTATGCATATTGGATACAGGGAAGCCTTGGGAGAGGCTGCTAGTGTTGGAACACCCTATTACTAATTTGGGTCAGGATCACTATGTCTCTAGGAACCTTTGCTTGACCTTCTGTATAGCTTAATAGGTCAATTAGAATTGAGTCTAAGGGTTAGAAGTCTAGGTTTGGAAGCTGCCCTGAAGACCAAGTTTTTCTATCTGGAGACTAAGTCTGATCGTCGAGCTCAGCACGACGATTCGTCGAACTCCGGTCGACGATCGTCTAGCTCAACTTCGACAGATCGTCGAACTCCATTCGACGATCGCTGAGCTCAACTTCATAATATCGTCGAACTCCATTCGACGATCGGTGAGCTCAGTTCGACGATTTTGACTCTGCCTTGGATCTTTATCTCTGAGCTTAGTTCGACGATCTTTGAGCTCAGATCGACGATATTTTGCTGCTGTGTATTTCCAGATCGCTGAGCTCAGCTCGACGATAGCAGAGCTCAGTTCGACGATTTCAGATAACTTCTAGAATTCAAATTCAAATCAGTTAAGAGTTATTCTGTAATTAATTCAGAGATTTGCTAGCCGTTTTCATTCAATTCTGGACCAAGTTTCCAGGGACTTTTCAAGGAATAATTCTGTGGACTTTCCTTGACAGAGGATGATATTCTATTCTGGAACAGAGAATAAAAGACAGAATGGTTTTGAATCAAAAAAATAACAACAAGAAGAATAGAGGACACACAATACAGACTACAGAGACAACCTCAAAAATCTTCTGTCTAAAAGAATTCTGAAGAACACTCATCAAAGAGATCAAGCTTTCAAAAAATCTTCAGATCTCTTCAGCTCTCAAAGTGTTCAAGGCCAATATATTCAAGACTCCAGACACTCAACATTTCAGCCATTGCTGAAACCATCTATTGCTGGAGTTCTATCTTTGAAGGCCTATCACCCTCAGCAAAGCTTTTCTTCCTGAAGATCTCAAGGACTCAGGGGGAGCTTTGACATCAATCCACATAGTCTTCTCAGTTGTTTGAGAAAGAGAAGACTGTCATCAATCTCTCACCCCCACTCTGTAAAGGATTTTTCAAACTCCCTTCATAAGTTTGAACCTAGTTTTTGAGCACCTTGTCAAAAGCTCATTGGTGGCAAGACACCTGATCAAAAAATCTGCTTTGGTTTTTGAGCACCTTATCAAAAGTTCATTGGTGCACAGGACACCTGATCAACTCATCCTGCAGTGGATTCCTACCTAGGGTGGTAGAAGAGTGGATGTACCCAAGTTTGGGGAACCACTATATTCCCTTGTGTCTTCTGGTTCTGCTTGCTTTCATTTTTGTTTCTGGCCTTGATTTGTCTGTGCTTAGTGTTTTATTTAACTTAGTAGTGTGGTTAAATTTTTTATTGCTTCCCTGCTCACACATATTACAACAATTGTTGTAAAAGCTTGTAAAAGTTTTTTTTAAGCACCATATACTCTATTCACCCCCCCTCTAGAGTATATCAGATCTAGTTGCACTTTCAATTGGTATCAAAGCGAGGTTGGTTAAACATACCATATCTGATTGGTTGTACAGGCTAACACCTGAACCCCAAGATCCCAAACTAGATCTTCTTTTCTTCTGTATTTTATTATTAGATTTTGTTTGCACAAATCATGGCCCAAAACAAAGATTATGCTAGCACCAGACCTCCAGTGTGCAATCTGTCAAAGTTTGCACTTTGGAAAGCAAGGATTAGACTTTACATGAATTCCATTGACGAACATATTTTTAATTCTGTTTTGACAGTGTGTCCAAGACCCCCAGAGAGCACAAGTACAAATGCTGTTCCACCTCCATCAGGAACAGATGCTGACATCAAAAAATGGAAAGTAGCTGATGCCAAGGCTATGAACATTCTCGCCCAGACAATGTCTGATGACATATTTCAAAAGGTAGCTGAATGCAATTCAGCCAAGGAGATTTGGGACAAGCTCTCAAAAATAGTCTCAGGCTCAGCTGATGAGAGAAAGGACAGAAGATCCCATCTCATCTCCCAATATGAGAACTTCAAGAAGGGAGAGACTGAGTCAGTGGGAGACATGTACAACAGACTGAGTCTAATGGTCAGTAAGCTAAGGACATTGGACAAAGAGATCTCTCTAACAGAACTTAATGACAAGATCCTGATGTGCTTCCCCAGCACTTGGGATTCAAGAATCTGGCCAATTAAGGATGCCAGAAGTCTAAATGAGATCACCACTGAAGCCTTATTGGGTAAGCTCAAATCTTATGAGCTACTCATCAAGAATAGAGAGGAAGAACAGAAGGCTGCTTCACCAACCACAAGGAAAGAGAAGATCATAGCCTTTAAGGCAACTGAGGATCTGCCTGAAGATAAAGCTACAGGCAATGATAAACTACTCAGCCTGTTGGCCAAAAGATTCTACAAGATGGCCAGAAAGGACTTCAGAAGAAGATCATACAAGGAGCAGGACAAGCCAAGGTATGACAAGTCTATTAGCAACAATAAAGACATTATCTGCTTTGGTTGCAGGAAACCAGGGCACATAGTTCCTGACTGTCCAGAGAACAAGAACAAGGACAGAAGGGACAGAAAAGAAAGAAGAAAGGAGAAAGACTCCAAAAGGAATGGAAGTGGCAAACCTTCTTCAAGCAAAAATAATCATACAAGAAAAGGGTTTGTTGCTGAATCCTGGAGTGAGACAGAAGAGGAGTCAGAAGCCTCTTCTAGCTCAAGTGATGATGAGGATGATGCAGAAGAAAAGGAGTTATGCATGATGGCAATCAGTGCCTCACAACACAACTCAGAGGAAGAGGAGTCTGAGTCAGACTCAGAGACTCAACCTGAAGAAGATCAGGTAATTAGTTCTTTTGATTTTAGTTCAGAAGATTTTAAATCTGAATTTAAAGCACTGTGTTTAGACCTGCTAAAGTCTGAGAAAGAGATTATCTCTCTCAGAAATCAATTATCTGAACACAATGTTTTAAAGTCAGAAAACCTCAAACTCTCTCAAGAGTTGGAGAACTGTAGGGAACAGATAGCTACACTGAAAAGTGAGCTCTCTGAGGCCAAGAAGCTTGAAGAATCCCTTAATGGGAGAAGCATCAAGCTGATGGACATCACAAGCACAGTGAACTCTAGATTTAACAGTACACTGGGCTTGGGTGCTTCATCCAGCCAACCTACTGTTCTAACAACTCCCATCAAGTTTATTTCTGACAAGGGAAAGGGAGTTGTAGAGGTTGCTAGGAAAAATTCTGATATGCCTCAGAAAACTAAGTGCCAGCAGAAATCGTCGAACGTAGATCGACGATCGTCGAACGTAGATCGACGATCGCCGAACGCAGCTCGACGATCTCAGGAAAAATCGTCGAACGCTGATCGACGATCTCAGCCAAAGTCGTCGAACGCAGGTCGACGATCTCATATACCTGACCTCAGCCATAGTCGACCGTCGAACGGAGCTCGACGATCTGACCCAAGATCGTCGAACGCAGCTCCAAGATCGTCGAACAGAGGTCAGAGCTCTGGAAACCTGTTCAAAGGCAAATCAAAATTGAATCCTAAGGGTTCTTCATCCCAAATCTATAACCCTTATACTGAATGGATTTTACCTCCAAGGAGATATCATCTTGAAGGATATAAGAGTCAACCAGGGATGTCTTTCATTTCTGAATTTAAAGGTTATCAACCTAGGCCCAAGGTAAACTGGGTCAAAAACAAGTAAATTGTTTTATGTGCAGGTGAAGACCTATCCAACATCTAACCAGCAATGGTACTTGGATAGTGGGTGCTCTAAGCACATGACAGGGAACAAGGACAACCTCACATCCTTCAGAGCCAAGCTTGGACCCAAAGTTATCTTTGGTGATTCCAACTTTGGACAAACTAAAGGATATGGTGCAGTCCAGATTGGTTCAGTAACCTTCAAGAAGGTAGCTTATGTGGAAGGACTGAAGCACAACCTAATTAGCATCAGTCAGCTGTGTGATGAAGGCTACCAGGTGACCTTCAGCAAAACCTTATGCAAAATCAAGTCAGAGGACAACACAACAGTGTTGACAGGTAAAAGGAAAGGTAACATCTATCTAGTAGATTTTCTTTCAACTGATGTAGATATCTGCTTGTTTAATTCAGTCTGTAGACCAAATGTTTTATGGCATAAGAGACTAGGACACCTAAACCTTAGAACTATTGCTAGGCTATCCAAGGACAACCTTGTTAGAGGACTACCTTCTGGCCCCTACAAGAAGGAAGGACTCTGCAAGGCTTGTCAATTAGGCAAGGAAACTAAAAACAGTTTTAAGTCACTTAATAAGAGTGATTCACCTAGGATATTGTATCTGTTACACATGGATCTATTTGGACTCATCACAGTACAAAGCCTAGGAGGGAAATCCTACACTTTAGTAATTGTAGATGACTTCTCTAGATTCACTTGGGTATTCTTTCTAAGGAAGAAATCTGATAACTTTAAGTGTCTGACAGAGTTTCTCAAATGTATACAGATTGAGTTCAATACTCACATTGCCCTGATCAGAAGTGATCATGGGACAGAGTTTGATTCTCTTCTAATGCAAGAGTTCTGTCAGAGTGAAGGGATAAGGCATACTTTCTCAGCTCCTAGAACTCCTCAACAAAATGGGGTAGCTGAAAGGAAAAATAGAACCCTTATTGAATCTGCCACTACATTGTTGTCAGATGCTCATCTACCTCTATCCTTTTGGGCAGAGGCAGTGAACACCTCCAACTATGTGCTGAACAGAAGTCTGATACATAAACTAAAGGGAAAGACTCCCTATGAATTACTCAAAGGGAAGAAACCTAAAGTTGACTATTTTAGAATTTTTGGTTGTATTTGCTATATTCACAATAATGACAAGAAATATTTAGCAAAATTTCAAGCCAAAGCTGATGAAGGAGTGTTTCTGGGATACTCCATGATCAGCAAGGCCTATAGGGTCTATAATAAATCATCCTTGAAAATTGAGGAATCTGTTCATGTTTCTTTTGATGAAACTAACATGTCTTTCAAGGAGAAAATTTCTTCTACCATAGAACCTTTGCAGGAACACTCTCTAGTTGAAGATATGAACAAGTTGCAGGTTGCTCAAGATAATGAAAGCAGTGAAGATGAAGGGAATGCTCAACACATTGAAGCACAACCTGAAGAGCCAGTTGTTGTACTACAAGAGGAAACAACAACACAAGTTGGTGAACAATCAACACCCCCTGTTGATTTAGTAACATCAAGAGACCATACAATTTCCCAAATAATTGGAGAAATCTCAACTGGTGTGCAAACCAGAAATCAGGTCAACCAAAACCTGTTGCACACCTGCTTCCTATCTCAAATTAAACCTCAGTCCATTCAAGATGCAGAGCAAGATCCACACTGGATCATTGCAATGCAAGAGGAGTTGCATCAATTTGAGAGGAATAAAGTATGGGAACTAGTGCCAAAGCCTAAGGATCATTCCATTGTTGGAACAAAATGGGTATTCAGAAACAAACTGGATGATCAAGGAGTAATTATAAGGAACAAGGCAAGGCTAGTTGCTCAGGGATATTCTCAAGAAGAAGGAATTGACTACGACCAGACCTTTGCACCTGTTGCAAGATTGGAAGCCATCAGAATATTTCTAGCCTATACAGCTCACAAAGGCTTCAAGGTTTATCAGATGGATGTCAAAAGTGCCTTCTTGAATGGAGACATCAAAGAGGAAGTTTATGTCAGACAACCTCCAGGTTTTATCTCTCCAACTTTTCCTGATCATGGTTTTAGACTGAATAAAGCATTATATGGTCTCAAGCAAGCTCCTAGAGCATGGTATGAGACCGTAGCATGCTTTCTCTTGGAAAATGGTTTTATAAGGGGTAGAGTAGACCAAACTCTTTTTATTAGAACCCATAAGTCCCATACCCTACTAGTACAAATTTATGTAGACGATATCATTTTTGGTTCTACTGACTCAAAATTGTGCAGAAGGTTTTCTAACCTAATGCATTCTAAATTTGAGATGAGTAGCATGGGTGAGTTATCCTTCTTCCTAGGATTGCAGGTCAAACAACATGCTGAAGGCATCTTTATTTCTCAAACCAAATATGCAAATGAATTGTATAAAAAATTTGGTATGTCTGAGGCATCTTGTATGAAAACACCCATGCCTACCAATGCTGTATTAGATGCTGATGAACATGGGAAACATGTTGATCAGACCACATATAGAGCAATGATTGGCTCTTTACTGTATCTTACAGCTAGTATACCAGATATAATGTTTGCTACATGTATATGTGCTAGGTTCCAAGTAAGCCCTAGAGAGTCACACCTCACTTTAGTAAAGAGGATTCTCAGGTATGTTAAAAGTTGTCCAAATCTAGGTCTCTGGTATCCAAAAGATTCAGCATTTAATTTAACTGGATTCTCAGATGCTGATTATGCTGGATGCAGAATTGACAGGAAAAGCACCAGTGGAACTTGTCAGTTCCTTGGTGACAGACTTGTCTCTTGGTTTTGTAAGAAACAAACATCTGTGTCAACTTCAACTGCTGAAGCTGAATATATGGCTGCAGGCAGTTGTTGTTCACAAATATTGTGGATTCAAAACCAACTCCTAGACTATGGTTACAACTTAGAGAAGTCTAAAATCTTTTGTGACAATACAAGTGCTATCTCCATAGCTCAAAATCCAGTCCTCCATAGTAGGACAAAACACATAGAGATTAGGCATCATTTCTTAAGGGATAATGTTGAAAAGAATAAAATTGAATTATAATATATCCCAACTGATTTACAAAGGGGAGATATTTTCACCAAGCCTTTGGATGAAAAGAAACACACCTTCTTCCTAAATCAGTTAGGAATGTTAGATGGAGGAAGTCTTAAATAATATCCAAGATTTTGAAAGCTAAAAATTGACCAAGACTAGGCAAAAATTCTGATTTTTTTTCTTAGTGTCTAGAATTTTTCTGATCTCTGAACTGCGCTCGACGATTTCCCCTAAGATCGTCGAACGGAGATCGACGATTTCCAAAAATCGTCGAACTGAGTTCAGCGCCTCTCAGATAGTATGAACTATCTCTTCCGGTCAACGATCGTCGAACGGCGCTCGACGCTTTTGTTCTCTGAACGATCGTCGAACGGAGCTCGACGCTCTCCAATATCGTCGAACGAAGATCGACGATGTTGAAGACTCTTCAGATTCCTTTAGAAGCCCCGATCGGCGAACTGAGTTCAACGATCTTTCCAATTCTGTGTCGAACCCTAATATAAAACTCATTTTTCGCCGTCGTTCTCTCTTGCGCTTTCGATTTCTCTGCAGAATTTTCTTTCCCTCCAAACAGTTCTACGCTTGGTCGTTTTGTTTGTTGAGTTTTTGCAGGTACAATGGATGTGTCAGTTGTAGTTCTTGTCGCAATGAAGTTTGATGCAGGCTTTGATATTGATATAGAATCATTCAGCACCACCGACCAGATTTTCCAAGACATACTGGGTTTATTCAAGGATCAAAATCTGTCTGCCCTCATGACCACCAGAATCAAGCTGGCTTCAGATGAGATAAAAGAGTGGGTCTATACTGCTCATAATCAAGACAACAACACAATAGTCGGGTATATTGCTGGAAATCAGGTACCCTTGACCCCCACAGTTTTAACAGAGGTTTTTGGACTGAGAAATGGAGAAGATACTGCTGAGTTGTCAGGAGAAGAATACTATGACCTGCTTGCCAGGATGGGTCATCCAGAGGGAAACCCTAGCAAGCTATTCAAGAGGAATCTCTCTGTTGAATACAGGTTCCTAGCAGATGTGGTAGGGAAAGTGCTGCTTGCAAAGCACTCTGCTCCTGACACTATATCCAGACATCAGCTCTGTATCATGGGAGCTCTGGTGGATAAGAAAAATTTGAACTGGGGAGAGGTCTTCTTTGACCTAATCAAAAAGAAAATAAACAAGGGTTTTGTTAATTTTGGAAGGATTCTTAGAGTTTTTCTGCAGACCAGGTGCCCTGCCTTGCTGGTCTCCTCTGGAGTTCACATAAATGACTCCAAGAGACTTACCTGTACCCTCTTTGGCAAGTGGGATAGGCAAATAAGCAAGCCCTGCAGGCCCTCCTCAAGTGCTCCTTCAGGCACAAGGACTCAAGGAGTCACTCTCCCACAGGTCTCTGCCCCTGCAGAAGACCTGGCTGCTGCTGTTGCTGCCTCTCCTCCTCCTCCAATTCCAACCCTTCCCCCACCATCCACCATTCCAGCTCCATCCACCATTACCATATCCAACCCATCTCCAACATCAACTCCATCTCCAGACCCCATTCTACCTCCTCCAGCAGACCAATTCCCCCCACTGTTCTCATACCCTCCACCAGATATCACCTCTTCACCATCCACACCATCCTTCACCCTCCTGGATGACTCCTACATGGATGATTCCCCCTCATCTCCTCCTGATTTACCTTCCACCTCCACTTCATTCCAAGACCTCCTACACCACATCATTGATCAACCAACATTCACTCCATCCATCTCCATCCCCTTGTCCTCCATATCCACCATCCCAACACCTCAGCCATCCATACCACCACTCTCCAGCCCTCCACTTCCAGCATCTTCAGCTACTCCTATTCCATCTACCTCTGCTCCAGCAGTTGAGCAAGTAGACCTCTCAGCCCTAGCTGACAGGTTGTATGAGCTAATTGCCCCCAGGCTCTCTCTACTCTTGGAGACCTCCTTGGCTCCTCTACACCTATCAGTGGCAGCCCTCTCTACCAGGCTTTCCTCCCTCCTTCCTCAGGCAGCACCTCCAGCAGTGTGCCTTGATCCAGATGTATCTGCATCTAGGCAGGGGGAGATACCATATGAAGCAAGCTTTCATGCTGTTGCTGCTGCAGTTTCTGCTCCTACTGCTGATGATACTGCTGCTGCTGCTGATGTTTCTGTGTCTGCTGCTCCTTCTGCTCCTGTTGCTGTGCCTCCAGAATGTCAGACTCCTACTGCAGTTCTTGCAATTGACCTAAGGTCTTTGCTATCTGCTTTTGACACTGCCTTCTTCAGCTGTCTGCCAGAGAGTAATGCTGTCCAGCCCACAGAAGACCTATCTAAGGCACTGGTGCCTTTCTCTTGCTGTGACCCTAGCATTATCTCTTCTTTTGTACATTCAGTGATTGCTGCTACTGAAGATTTTGTTGCTGCTGCTGATGCTGAAGAAAGGATTGTTGATGCTGCTGCTGTAGATGTTCTTATTGCTGCTGAAGTTCCAACTGATTCTGCTGAGGAAATATCCAAGGATCTTCTGATGACAGAGGCCACTGAAATTGAGCCTGCTGCAGATCTTGATGATGTTACTGCTGTTATCAATGAAGTTGTTGCTGCTATCACCTCTCCAGCTTCTGTGGCTGTTAGTGAATCTACTGTTGAGAGTGAATCTGTTGTTTCTGCTGTAAGTGAGACTGTTACTGCTGCTGTCACTAGTCCAGTATCTGCTGCTGTATTTGCTTCTGTTGCACCCTCTCCATCTGCTGCTCTATCTGCTGCTGTCCCTGCTGCTGTTGTTGCTTCTGCCTCATCTGCCTCTGTTCAACTGAAGAAGGACTTGATGAAGAGAATAGATGCTCTATATGATGACCAGAGTTCTGAATCTGATGAGTTCAAAAAAGACTCTGATGATTCTTCTGCTACCATTGCCAGGAAAAGGAAGGCAAGGAGCAAGGCAATGAAAAGGGTTCCTCCTGCAAAAGTCAAAGATAACAATGATATCCCTTATTATATCCTTCATAATTGCCAAATTACTGAACACTGGATGCAGTATTCTAAAAACCAGCTGAAGGCCATGAAGAAAAAGAGAAAATATGAGAAGGGCTCTTCCCAATTCCAGCACCCTCATCCTCCTCCACCACCTCCTCCTGATGCAGGTGCAGGTGGAAGCTCTGCAAGTCAAGCCCCAGCTAGAAGCCAGGCTCCCTATCAACCCCATGCCAGATCCTACCAAAGGGAAGGCCAATCTAGGGGTTCATATTCTAGGAGAGGAGGATACAGGGGTAATCAGAGAGATTTTTAAGTTTATTCTAAAGGGTATTCCAGGCAGCACCCATATTCCAGGGGAGGACATGTTTCATCTGATACATCATCAGGTCCTTTCCCCTATAAGCTGAAAGAGAATGTGTCTGTCAGGCCTCCTCAAGACAATCCTTCCAACAGGTATGAGCCACCTGTACCTTTTGAGGACCCTGAGAATAACCCAGCTGCTTGGACTGCCAGGTTAAAAGAATTGGCTGCACTAGATCAGATTAAGAAGGCCAGAGATCAAGGATTAGATACTTCCAACATTTCTACAATGTCTGAGCAAAGACAAAAGGAATTAGAGAAATATGCTTCCAGCAAATTCTTTGATGCTGAGAGATATATGGAATTGCATCCTGCTGCTGTGGTTCCCAGGCCTACAAAGCAAACCTATTTGGGTGCAGTAGATGACACCAGGTCCAACAAAGAAGCTCTAAATCCAAACAGAGAAATTAAACTTGTCAAAGGCAAAGAGAAGAAATGACATTGTAAGGTGACAATTTCTGGAATTTCTGATTATCTGGATGACATATATATATCTGTGATGTTTCTGCAATGTCTAGCTGTTGTTTTCATGTTTTACTGATTGTATGTTATTATTTGAATTTTCCAAAGTCTGTAAATAGTAATCCTAACCGAAATAGGGGGAGATTGTTGGAACACCCTATTACTAATTTGGGTCAGGATCACTATGTCTCTAGGAACCTTTGCTTGACCTTCTGTATAGCTTAATAGGTCAATTAGAATTGAGTCTAAGGGTTAGAAGTCTAGGTTTGGAAGCTGCCCTGAAGACCAAGTTTTTCTGTCTGGAGACTAAGTCTGATCGTCGAGCTCAGCACGACGATTCGTCGAACTCCGGTCGACGATCGTCTAGCTCAACTTCGACAGATCGTCGAACTCCATTCGATGATCGCTGAGCTCAACTTCATAATATCGTCGAACTCCATTCGACGATCGGTGAGCTCAGTTCGACGATTTTGACTCTGCCTTGGATCTTTATCTCTGAGCTCAGTTCGACGATCTTTGAGCTCAGATCGACGATATTTTGCTGCTGTGTATTTCCAGATCGCTGAGCTCAGCTCGACGATAGCAGAGCTCAGTTCGACGATTTCAGATAACTTCTAGAATTCAAATTCAAATCAGTTAGGAGTTATTCTGCAATTAATTCAGAGATTTGCTAGCCGTTTTCATTCAATTCTGGACCAAGTTTCAAGGGACTTTTCAAGGAATAATTCTGTGGACTTTCCTCAAAAAGATATTATGCAATTAAGGATGCAATCAATGCAGACCAACGGCTATGCTTGATAGAGGATGATATTCTATTCTGGAGCAGAGAATAAAAGACAGAATGGTTTTGAATCAAAAAAATAACAACAAGAAGAATAGAGCACACACAATACAGACTACAGAGACAACCTCAAAAATCTTCTGTCTAAAAGAATTCTGAAGAACACTCATCAAAGAGATCAAGCTTTCAAAAAATCTTCAGATCTCTTCAGCTCTCAAAGTGTTCAAGGCCAATATATTCAAGACTCCAGACACTCAACATTTCAGCCATTGCTGAAACCATCTATTGCTGGAGTTCTATCTTTGAAGGCCTATCACCCTCAGCAAAGCTTTTCTTCCTGAAGATCTCAAGGACTCAGGGGGAGCTTTGACATCAATCCACATAGTCTTCTCAGTTGTTTGAGAAAGAGAAGACTGCCATCAATCTCTCATCCCCACTCTGTAAAGGGTTTTTCAAACTCCCTTCAAAAGTTTGAACCTAGTTTTTGAGCACCTTGTCAAAAGCTCATTAGTGGCAAGACACCTGATCAAAAAATCTGCTTTGGTTTTTGAGCACCTTATCAAAAGCTCATTGGTGCCCAGGACACCTGATCAACTCATCCTGTAGTGGATTCCTACCTAGGGTGGTAGAAGAGTGGATGTACCCAAGTTTGGGGAACCACTATATTCCCTTGTGTCTTCTGGTTCTGCTTGCTTTCATTTTTGTTTCTGGCCTTGATTTGTCTGTGCTTAGTGTTTTATTTAACTTAGTAGTGTGGTTAAATTTTTTATTGCTTCCCTGCTCACACATATTACAACAATTGTTGTAAAAGCTTGTAAAAGTTTTTTTTTAAGCACCATATACTCTATTCACCCCCCTCTAGAGTATATCAGATCTAGTTGCACTTTCAGCTACCATTGATCAAGTTATCTTACAATAACAGTCACCAGGCAAGCATCGGGATGGTGCCTTACGAGGCTTTGTACGGAAGGAAGTGTCGGACGCCTCTGTCTTGGGTTCAGGATGTGGACACGAGGACTCTCGGTTCAGAGTACATTGATGATACGGAGGCTCAGGTTCGTTTGATCAGGGATCGGCTGCTAGAGGCCCAGAGTAGGCAGGCGAAGTATTATGATGCTCGACACCGGAAGGTGGAATTCTAGGTTGGAGACAGAGTTTTCTTGAAGATACGTCTGGTACACGGTGTCTCTCGGGTGCGGAGGCACAAGAAGCTCAGTCCTCGATACATGGGGCCATACTTGATCCTGGAGCGGATCGGCCCCTTAGCTTACCGACTGCAGCTGCCACCGGAGTTGAGTACCCTACACGATGTCTTCCATGTCTCTTCCTTGCGAAGAGCTCTCCTACGGCCGGAGCAACACGTAACTACTACAGCTGGTCCGATAGAACCAGACAGATCCGTTCGATTGGAGCCCATCCGGATTGATGATACAGATGTCCGAGTGTTACGGAAAAAGAAGGTCCCTCTTGTGAAGGTGTTGTGTTCCAACCATGGACAGGAGGAGCACACCTGGGAGCCGAGGGATCTAATATTGGAGCGACACCCGGAGCTGTTTACTTCAGGTATGCTGTAATTTATGTTTTAAAATTACTTAAATCGTTCCAAGTAGAACCCTGTAGACCCAAACTTGAATTTCGGGGAAGAAATTATTATTTTTGTTTATTGGGATTTGTAACATCCCATTTTACTACTAGACCCCTTAACTTAGATTGGGTTAGGCATGGGGTGGGTGTTAGGGAAATTAGCTAGGTTTGACCCTAGGTAGTGGGTTGTAGCCATGTGGGGCCCACTAAGGGGCCAAAGTCAAACTAGGTCAAACTAGTGTAAATAGGAACCATAGCCACACCATAACCCCACCACATTGCCCTTAACCCTAAAATAATCTAAGTGGACCCTTGGGCATGTCACTAGGTCAACCTTTGACCCTAGTTGACCAAAGTCAACCTTAGCCCTAAGTTGGTCAAACCAATACCTATAGGCCCACTTAGCCCAAGTAGAGCATCACCTTGACCGAACCCAAGTTGGGTAGTGACATTAGGGTCATTACCTTCAAGTGGTGTCAGCCCACTCATCATGCTTGACCAAGTCAACTCAAAAGTCAACTTAGTCAACAAATTGTCCTAAAGAGTGAAAATGAGCCCAAGACACTTCCCCTTGGGCCAAGCCCACCAAACTTGGCCCATGGCCAGCCCAAGTGGACAAGGACAACCCCTACCCCTCTGAATTAAGAGAGAGAATTGGGAAATTGGGAATTTTAGGAGAGAGAAGAGGAGTGAGAAGAGTAAAAGAGGGAATGGTAGCCACATGGCCTCATTCCTTCTGCTCAAGCTTGCTGGCAGGCCTCCTAAAGTGATTCCAGAGGAAATTAGGGCTTGGTGGACACTTGGCACCATGGGTGAAGCATCCAAAGCCCCAACCCGAGCTCACCTTGGTTGCATCTCCATATACAGCCACCTCCAGCCAAAACCAACCCCACCAATAGCTTCAGAGAGAGAAAACGAGTGGAGATTGAGTCCTGGAGCAAGAGAGTTGGTGGAGAATCAAGGTTTTGAGCAGGAGATCACCGGAGCAGCTCGTTCATGGCCAACCGCCGCCGCACTCGCCGCCAAGTCCTGAATCAGGTTCGTTTCACTTCACCTCTACCCGTACTAGCTTCCTAGATCAATTAGGGGAGATATCGGGCTCAATTGAGCCCAATGCCATGTGAGGAAAAGCTGAATTTTCCGAGTTTTTCATGATGCTCGGGATCGCCGGAGGAGCCGCCTCCGACCGCCACACCGCCTGGAAACGCTGGCCCCCACCTCAACGGAGGTGGTGACAATAATCTCCGGTGGTGGCGCCGGCCCAGGTGGCCGGAGATGGCCAGATAAAGTGACCCAGCCAGAATCAATCTCCACCGTTGTTGATCTGGGACGATGAACGGATGCCATTCATTTGATTGAATTTTGTTAATAGTTTAATTAATTATGAATAGTGTATTAACTGTCACATTTTATCAGTCTACTTGCATGCAAAAATTAGGCCTCTTAAGGGCATAGTCAGGACCAGACATCAACATAAAAAATGTAGGCTTTGGTCTTATCTTTCATTTGCCACCCTAAATTTCACATTTGGAGCAGTAGACTCCCTGTAGGGCTGTTCTACTAGGACTGGTCCTAGGCAAGGGCTGAAATTCAAATGCATGCCTATGCCAAACCAGAAGTCCACATGACCACAAATTTTGGACATGGGCTTGACTAGGGTAGACTTCAATTCTGCACAAAAATTGGAATTTTTGGGAAAGAGTTTTCTATAGTATTAGTGAAAATACACAAAATTAAATTAATGAAATATTTTGAGTGGTATGACTCCAAATGGCCCCACCATTTGGTGGTAGGTCCTTGGGGACATTATATTTGCATGGTAAAATTTTCAGCACATTTGGACCAATGCATGTTGGGTTAACCCACTTGCATGTGTTGGCTATATATAGCTTTGGGGTGCAAATAACAATTTTTGAAATATTGCATATTCAGCCTATTTGATACATTCAAAAATCATGGAATTGATGTCAGAGGCTCATTAGAGTAAAGTTCACCGCGCATAGTAATAATGGGACTTTTGGGAGCAAAAATCCCATTATTTGGATTTTTTTAAAAATTTAGGCCTTTTCATAAATAAATTGAAAAATAGGCTTTTGGTCAAACAAAAACCCCCAAAATCTTTCAAAACAAAAGGGAGGTCATATTTGACTCATGAAAAGTTTTATCCTACTGTTTGAGAATTTTGGAGCAAAATACATGGAATTTACCATTTTACCCTTATTGCATTTATTTACAAACTGAGGGAAATATATATCAGAAAATTTTGGAAAGAAATTCTAGTGTTGTATATTTGTATGGTTAGCCTTGTATAATTATCTCAAAATTTTTGGATGTCCTAATAACGTTTAAACTAGCATAATGACATTTTGGTAAATTATTAGGAATTGAAATTGGTAGGCCATTACATTATAGAGGTTAATGAAACTCTGTCATTAGCCTTAAATTAATGATATATATGCTCTGTAATGTTCCTAGAATTTTGAGTAATGTATTCCTTATACTTCATTTGGAAAATGACAATTATGTGAGTTTTGCATTAATTAAGGAATAAATAGAAATATTCAAAAGAAAATTATGAATTTTGGTATACATCAATATTTTACGAAGATGCAACTCAGAAAAAATTCCTTAGGTCAGTGGATTATAATTTGTAATACTTCGTGTATTAAATGACCTAGGGGATTAATTAAATGATTTAATTGGAGGATTTAATGGCTTAAGAAAATTATGTAAATCAATATGCTCACTTCATTAGTCCATACCATCCTAGGATAAATAGTTAGGGGCAGGTGGCCCAAGGAATTGGAAGTTCTATTTTGGGGTGGTATTAGGTCATGGGTTGCGCATAGTGTAAGTAGGTTATACTATAAGGACCACTGGGGGATAGATCGACGGATGCGCTAGAGATTACAATTGGAGAATAACCTTGGTGGGTAGTGTTCTCGTAATGACGAGAGTAAAAGTGCAACCCTTGGATAGCAACTGGAGTGGAGGGCGGCGGAAGACCGTCGCCCTTCTTAGAACGTCTTAAGTCATTAGGATCACTCAAGAGTAATAATGAGAGCAAAGTACGGATTATGGGTAGTCATCAACTAAAGTAAATATCCTTGATAAAGGGAGCTTTGAGCGTAATCCCATCGTAGTTCCTAGTGCCCCCGAGAGCATTTCACCGGGTATACCCTAGGCAGTCCTGAGATTAACCTTAAATCACTAAGTATAATAACCCTTAAACAAGAGTAGTCTAATAAGTTAAGACATTGCAGTTCATTCTCGCCCGTGAAGGGTTTGAGGGGTTCTGATTAAAGACACTATTGTGCATTCTCACCCTTGAAGGGTTTGAGGGATTTTGAATAAAAGCACTATGTGCAATCTCACCCGTGAAGGGTTTGAGGGAATCAGGACAGGTTGGTCCTTCGAGCTGAAGGCTCGAGATGAAATACTTGCATGTGCATAAATTTAGTGGCGGGTCATGCGGTACTGGGCCGATCATCACACCGATGGCAGTACGGTGACTCCGGCGAGTGTGAGGGTTTGAGGGGCCAGTGGGTTGTTTTACACTGCGGTCTGGAGGACGACCCTCGATAACGCACACCCGACCCAACAAGACTGACAAGTAGTCAGCACAATACGTACGCAGACTCTAGAGTGCACCTAGGACGTGTACAGAGGCGTATGAGAGGTGGTCTAGGTTTGGTAGTGTGCATACCTGCCTAGAAGTGGAGACGCCCGCTCCGCTGCTGCCGTTAGCCACAACAGTGGTACTTGAGAGTGAAGCTAGCTCTCAAAAAGTGGGAAATAAAGGTCTGTGATCACATAGTCGTTGTCTGTGAGTTGCACTAGCCTGTTGCATAAATTGCATCATAAACATGTATTCATATTAGGTCATACGCTTCATAGATCCTTATCATATAAATTAGTATGAGCTCTTTTATATGATAAGTTAAAATTTCTGGAAATCTTAACTTATAAATTTGTATGAGCATTATTGTAAGTTAAGGTACGTTTGTGATGGTAGAGTAGCGGTAATATAGCTTTACTTTTCTGCTCTTACTTTCAGTTCTTTACTTACATGTATTGTACATGCTTTTACTTTTGTACTATATACATAGAACTGCTAGTGTAGATTTATTGCTTATACTCTTACTTGGTAGCATTGATTCCTTGTCACCTGCTTCCTTTTGTTACCCCTTGATAGTCCTCCGCTTCATCTTCCCGCACGATGCCTAGGAGTTGCGTGGCGAGGTGCAGAGGAAACGACTTAGTCTTTTGACTAATGGTCGGTGACCAACTATTTTTAGGAGCTCGAGGAGATGGATCACCAGCACCACCGGCAGGACGAGGTGATAGGGCGTGAGGAGATGATACCACCTACTACTACTACTACTACAACGCTACCTCAGGTGGGATGAGTTCAAGGATGATAGAATTGCTTTCGCATTTTATTTTGTGAGGAGAGTTGATATTCATGTACATGGCATAAGTCCTTTTTACTCTTCATATTTTTGTACTCATTGTGGACTGGATGTACTTTCATTTTGTTATTTGATATGTATTGTGACTGTGGACTTGGTTATAGTTTATTTTTACATTACCGCTATACTTCTATTTCTCATATTGGCCAACAGGTTATATGATCGTATTAGCTGGTAGAATCGACGTGTTGCGGTGTCGACTAACCCGTGCGTTAGTGCCACCGTAAGACGGCGGTTCTGGGCATAAGACCGGGAACCTCCTTGGTAATGGAAAGGGTCTTACATTCTTCATCTCCATCGTCACTTTCATCGGACTCGCTTTCCACTTCCTTCTTGGACTTCAACGCCAAATCTTTCTTTCTTGGCTCCAGGATATACTATTGTTATTGAATCCTCAACTCTACTTCATGGGTTTTTAAGTTACCTATTAGATTCTTAATTTGGTGAGACTTTAGATCGTGTGACTCCGAGATGGCAGTCACTTTTGGATTAAACTTCGGGGGAAGCGATCTAAGTATTTTTCTCACCAAATCTCCATTTGAGAAATTCTTCCCTAGAAACCTTGAGTCGTTCACTACTTCGCTGAACCTCGTGTACATGGAGTCTACATCCTCATGAACCTCCATTTTGAACTTCTTAAACTCTGATTCTAATTGGAAGAGTTTCGAGTCCTTTACCTGTGATGTACCTTCATGTGTAACTTCAAGAAGATTTCATATATCATATGCAGTATCACATGCACAAACACAATTAAATTCAGTCCTATCTAACTCACAAAATAAGGTATTCATTGCCTTAGCATTATTTTTACAGCGAAGCTTATCAGCTTCATCCCATTGATCCTTGGGTTTTCCATTGAGACACTTCCTACTACAGTTATGGGGGCAGTGTAGCATGTTTCTACCATGCCCCAAACATCGATGTCTAGAGCTATTACAAAGCATCACATTCGAGCTTTCCAATAGTTGTTGTCAGTGCCCGTGAATAAGGGAGGTCTACTTATACCTTGCCCCTCAGAAAACACGTGAGTGTTTTGCGCCAGTACTCCCGATGGTGAAACCGGTTTTGGAGTAACATCCCTCTGATACCAAATATTGTATCTTACGGCGCCCTTAGAGGGGTGGGGGGGTGAATACGGATTCTTTAAAATTTTTCTTAAATTCAGACAAATTGACTTGATGAATAAAAATAATATAATTAAAGAATGAAAATGTATACTAGCTAAAACAACAATAATATATTTCAAAAGTGATAAATTGAATACAAAGTGTCTCTATAGAGCTAGAGACAAAGAATCATGAAATAAATAATTTACTTGTGTTTTCATCGGTTCTTCTACCAAGAACCGGCAGGCCAAAGCGTATCTCTTCTTAGATCTTGCTACTAGCCCCCCTAGATCTAATCACGATCTAGACGTTGCACACAAGGCAATGATTTCTACCTAAGCCACACAAGAACTTGGACGCCACTCACAAGGTGGCGATTCTCTCCTAATCCACGCAAGGACCTAGACGCCACGCACATGGCGACGATTTCCCCTCTCAATTACAATGATAAAATAATAAAAACAAGAACAAAACAAATTGAACACTTTAGGCTAGACACTCCCTTCAAACAATACGCTGAAGATGCTGACGAATCCTTGTTAGAGTTGCTTCGAATGCTGCGAACGTGCTGTCAATCTTTCGCGCTTTGGCCTTCTTGAGAGTATGGAGTATCTCTGAGATCTGGAGCTCTCTGAATCGTCTTTGCAGGAAAGTACACTGCAGATAATCAAATTCGTGATTTCCACAAGAAATGATGGCTTTTATATTCTGTCGATATTGCCTGGTGATACTGGGTATCGCCACCTGACGATATCGGTAACTGCTGCCACATGTCCCACAAACTCCTCATTTTCGCATCGCAGATACGTCGAGCGTCAAACGTGCACTAATGCCTAGTGATACTGGATATTGCCTTATGGCGATAGCGATGTAACGGATGCCACGTCGCCCACGAGCTTCGTCGAGCGTCGATCGAAAATGCGTCGAGTGGCGCTATCGCCTGTCAGCATTACTCAATATCGCCTGATGATATCTCCCGAGCTCAATTCTGATTTGATTCATCACCAAAAAGACATTAGAGATATACCTGTGTTATCTGTACACAAAAAATACCCAAAAGTCAAATGCAAACAAGATTTATTATTAGCAAACCAGGAAGCGTGGAATGCATGCTCCAACAGGAAATACCTTCATCAAATCAAAATTAAATCATGAATTCCTAACCAAGTCAAAGCATTCATATTTAAAGCCTTTATGATTTTCTTTCGACTACCAAAACTCTTGTAGAGGCTAACTCAAATACTTAAACTATTTTCATCATTTCCTACCTATGGGGAAATTTAATAAGTTATTTGGTAGTAAATAGCTCTAAGGAATAGCACATGCAACACTAAAAAATTGTTATGGATTTTTAACTTGTATCGAACTAAAGGATCTGAGCATGTTTGAAATTTTAAAGATTGACATATTACTTATTGTTATTGCGAATCACTCAAGTAATCTTTTTTGTTCAAGAGTAAGGAGAGTAGAACTTGTATGTTGGTAGATATTCGCTCATTTAATGGGGTGCGCTGGTTCATCTTTGCTAGAGACTAGCAAAGGTTGAGGTATGATGGTGTGATAACTTATTAAAAGAAGTCATCTCCTTCATTAATTCTTATCCTTTTGGCTAATTTATTTGAAAAATATGGATAACAAGTATTTATTAATGAACAATTTATTATTTGTGATTAATTTACAGTATTATTGATGTTTTTGCATATTTTTATGATAGGGGTTATGAAGAAATTAACTTGAACGTCAGATGTTAAGCATACAAAGTATTCAGGAAGATGTTGTAACAGGGTCACACAGATTTCAAAGAAGTTTTTTAAAAAACAATGATAGAAAAATAATTGTTGCAACAAATGAAAATTTGTTGTTGCAAGTCGACGGATTTGATTTCGAAATTCCGAAATTATTCAATATATGGTAGTTACAAAGATGAAAAGGCGCGCACATTCAGGACACTCGCATACCATAGGGGGCGAGCACAACCATAAATATAGAGAAGAGGAGAAAAAGAGCATCTTTTGGACATTTGGTGTGAAGAGGAGATCAAATCAAGGCGTTTTTCGGCTGCAGGAATTGCGTACGAGCAACCAGAGAGGGTAGATCAAAATTTCATACATTATGCACTGTAAGATCTTTCTAGTTTCACGACAATTTATCTCAGTTATGAACTAAACTCTCAAAGTCTTGTATGATGAGAGTACTGTGTGTGTTTTGATCATGAATTTCTTTTAAGTTTGAGTTTGTTTGATAATTTATCTTAGTAAAACTTTTGAATTTTATAATGAAACCTTTGGATTATGTTTTTATCTTCTATTTGCGCTATGAGAATCGAGAGATAAGATGTATAATATTAGTTTAAAGGTTATCTTATTGCACTGCAAGAATCTAGAGACGAGTGGTGAGAATTCTTAACTAAGAGTTTCTACCTTTGTACTACGCTTCGAGATTCGAGAGAGGAGAAATGTAAGTGTCTATAAGTTCATTAGGTCATAAAAGGGAGGAAGATATTTCTTTTTCTTACTAGCAACTCTGATTTTCACTCTTCGTAATATTCTTCATTCGACCTATGTTATAGATGACTCGGGTAATATAGAGTGTCAAGATTTCTGATTTCGAGAGATAAGGATTTCTTCTATAAAATCGTTGCAAGATAAATTAATCAAACACTCTTAGAAAATATTACTTCCAAGCATCATCTCAATGGAAATATGAAATCAGAAATACAAGACTGCATTTCACAAACTATTAAAAATATATTTTTACAATAGTCTAATTAGTTTAAACCTTATTTACGATCTTTACTACGTTTCAAAATCACCTAATTTGATTTCCTTGAATTTAAAGAAATGGTGTAACTAGTATTTACAAACTCTATTTTAAAGACTTCTTCATGGGAACGATCTTTACTCACACTTTATTACTTGATCTAACAAATGCAGTCACGTTAATACGTATATCTAATTTGGGCATATCATGGGGTCGAGTAGGACCCTGAGAATCTGGTAGCTGTGTTCACAACATGCATCGGTGGAAGAAGGCCGGTGGAGTCGGATGATGATAAAGTACGTCCACTGTGAATTTCTTGACTGAGCATGAGACCAATTAGATCATCGGAAGAGATGGGGTCGACTCAAGTGTTGATAGAGGTAACAAAAGAGTCATAGCTGGTAGACAGGACAGTGAGGAAAGTAGATACGAGATCAGAGTCATTGACAGGGTGTGCGAGTGCTGCAATTAAGGTTGTCCATGATGCACTTAATAGATTGAATGTACTTAGACATGGTGATGGATCTCATCCTAACAGAGTGTAATTGATATTTGAGTTGTTGTACACGAGCATGAGTGGACTATGCAAAGATCCTCTCGAGAGCAACCCAAACATCACGGGGAGTAGTGTGGCCGACGACTTGAGCCATTATAGGTTTGGTAAGGGATGAGATGATCCAACATGACAGCATTTGATCTAATTAGATCCATTGGATGTATGCAGAATCAGTGACAGGGATGCCATTTGATGCAAAGGGAGGGAGATGTTGAGGACATGGCAATGTGCCATCAACATATCATTCAAGATCTTGAAGCTTGAGGATAGGGAGAAACAGAGATTGCCACACAAGAAAATTCCATTTATCTAGTTTAATACTGATAAAGTGAGTAACATGAGGTAGAGATTGGAGAGTTGAAGTAGTTGTAGGTGTATGTGGTAGGATATAGGTGAATATTATATTTTATTTTATGTAATAAATGCATGAATCCATGTGCTTCTCCTTTGACAACTAAGATATATTTATATTAGACGACAAAGATTGTAATTTGTGTGCTTGATTAATACGCAATCATGAGAATCCATTGATGGGTTGTAGCTTGCCAATCGTGCATGTCACAATAAGGAAACAATGCAAACTTAGGAAAACCAAATCATCACTTTGATTTTGTCTCTAACAGGCCGGGGATGGAGTCACTACCAGCCGGCAGGGAAGGCCCGTAAGGCTCACAACCACGTAAAGAGGGATGAAAATTATTATAATTTTGTATGCTTTTATTTATTTAAGGATTTTGATTTTTCTGGGCCTGATAAGAAGCCCAAAAGCAAACACTTCAAATATAAATATTGTGCATATAAGTGGGAAGCATCTCTAGGAAAAAACTGAGTATTTTCTGTAAGTTTATTATTTTAATAATTAAAATACAATGATATTTGACGTTTTTGAATTATTAGAGGATCTAAAATATTAGATATAATTCTGAAAATATTTGTGGAGATTTTCAGAGCTTAAATATACCCTTTGTAATTATTTGGGATTTTTGATAATAATAATTTTTTAAAAAAAATTAAATAAAACAGCCCTTTTACTAATAAAATTCCAGCTAGATATTTCTATGATTAAAATATCTGGATAATCTTTATTGTAGGGTACATTGGTTCTAATGTACCTGATTTGAAGAAGCCTCACCCTACTCAATGATATACATCAAAATGTATTTGATGTATGTTGAGTTTACCTGTGCAGGTTAAGTATTTGCAGGGAAAAGCTGAAAAGATTCTAAGTCCATGTGTCGACACCCAGGAGCAATGTGTCGACACTTTAGAAGACTTGTGTCGACACCCAGGCAAGCAGTGTCGACACTTGGAGTATTTGTGTCGACACTAGGGATGCAGAGTCGACACCAGACAGAAAGTGTCGACACAAGGAGCTGTGTCGACACTCAATGAAGAAAAGTTCAGTGAAGCAGTGTCGACACTTAGCAATTGTGTCGACACCCAGAGGAACTGTGTCTACATCAAAAAGTGTCGACACTTGGAGGCTGTGTCGACACTCAGCAAAAGTCAGCAGAGTCTAAGTATAAGTGTCGACATAATAAAAAATGTGTCGACACTCAGCAGAAGACTCAACACTTGAAGAAAGTGTCGACACAATGAAGAATGTGTCGACGCATAGCAGAAGACTCGATACAATGAAGAATGTGTCGACACATAGCAGAAGACTCAACACATGAAGAAAGTGTCGACACTAGGATGCTGTGTCGACACTCAGCAAAGTTCAGAAAATTCTAAGTACAAGTGTCGACACTAAGGAGATGTGTCGACACTCAGCCAGAGTCTCAACAGAAGAAGAATGTGTCGACACTCAGCAAGTATCAACACAGAAGGCATGTGTCGACACCAAATAATATGTGTCGACACTGAACAAGTTCAACACATGAAGATGTGTCGATACAAAGGAGTTGTGTCGACACTTAGAAGAATTCAACAAAGTGCTGAAGAATAAAGTATTGTGTCGACACTCAATATCAGTGTCGACACATGATGAAGAAGCAGTGTCGAGAAGTGAATTCTACAACACAAGGAGTTGTGTCGACACCTTGAAGGCTAGTGTCGAAACTTAGTCTACTTGTGTCGACACTTGGTCTATAAGTGTCGACACTTAAAGACAGACAGTCTCGACACTTTCAGACAGTTATAGATTTTTCAAGAACTGACTTGATGACTTGACAACTGCCATTCCAGCCGGTCTACTACACCTGTCAGAGTTGTCAGAAATCAGTTATGAACCGGACCAGCCGGTTACCATGAAAAAGGCCTATAAATAGGCTTACACTGTCTACAGAAACTGTTGTTCAAGTGATAATTCACAAGATCAACACATCAAGTAACACAAAGAAGATCTAGCTATTCATTGAAGAATCCAGTGAAGATCTAAGTAGTTGGAGAGAGAGAGCTCCATCCAAGAAGACAGCCGTTGGAACCAGGCTGAGAAGAAGGGTTCAGATTTTGTTCTGAATCTTAAGTAGCAGAGATCAAGGATCAACTGCAGAGCAGATCAATCTTATTGTGTTCTACATTCAAGAAGCTTTGAAGAAAGCCAAGTTAGGTTGATCTCAGCTGAGTTCTTCCAAGAACTCATCAAGAAACTCACAACTCTTCTATCTTTTCTCTGAGTTGTAGGGTTTACATTTTGTATTCATATTATCATGTGGGATCCTTAGGGATCTGAGTTTGTAAGCCTGTAATGATAATGGCTGAGTGTAGGGCCTGTGTGTCGGAGTGTAGGAGATCTGTATCTCTGAGTGTAGGCATGTTGTGGCTGAGTGTAGGCCTGTTGTGGCTGAGTGTAGGCTTTGTGAAGAAGCTGAGTGTAGGTCTTTGAAGAAGACTGAGTTGTAGGGCCTTGGGCCTGAGCTGTAGGAACCTGTTTTGGGGTTCTGAGTGTAAGATCTGAGGATCTGAGATAGTGGAGGAGTTTGGCCGAATCTAGTACACTACTAGATAGGCGAAGGCGGAAAGTGGATGTACCCAAATCTTGGGGAACCACTATAAACCTGGGTGTTCACTGTGTGCATGTGTTTTGCTGTGATAGCTGATAGATTGCTGTGCAAAAGTAGTTATAATTCTGTGTTATAATCTGAATTCTGCCTAAAAAGTTAAAAAGATTTAAGTCACCTATTCACCCCCCCCCTCCAGGTGATTAGGTACAATATCTTTCAAGTGGTATCAGAGCGAGGTTACTCAAAAAGGGACATAACTGTCTGAGTAGATCCTGTTGGCAGATTCAGTCTAAGTATAATTGCAGGATCAAGAAAATCAAGAAGCATGGGTTCCTCTGAGAATCATAAGGAATTGGGATCCATGAAGCTACCCATTTGCAGAAAAGAGATCTTTGGCATCTGGAAGGAAAGGGTGAGACTGTTTATGGAAGCCTTAGACCCTATAATATATATCACAGTTAAAGAAGGGCCATATGTGCCCATGAAGGTTTCAGTCTTGGATGCAAATCAGAGAACACCTAAAGATTTTTCTGAGATGACAGAAGATGAGATAATTCTAGCCACAATGGACAAGAGGGCTCAGAATATCATTGTGAGTGCCATAGATGATGCTACCTTTCAGAATTTGATACACTGTAAGACATCTAAGGAGATGTGGGATACTGTTATTGTGTACATGGAGGGTTCTGAAGAAGTGAGGCAGGACAGAAAGTCCTTATTAAACCAAGAATATGAAAGCTTTAGGCAAGGTAGATCTGATATCATAACTGAATGCTATAAGAAGTTCTATAGGATTGTGAATGAGCTAATGTCCTATGGCAGAGAGTTCAGTAATTATGAGCTTAATGAAAAGTTTTTAAGGTCCCTAACAAAGGATTGGGACACCAAGATCTGTGCCATTAGGGAAATGGCAAAGTTAGCAGAAATTCCTCCTCCAACTTTGTTTGGAAAATTGCTATCTTATGAAATTCAATTGATGGTGAGGAAAGAAGAGAAGAAGACTACAAGAAGTGAACATAAGGAAAGGATAGTGGCATTTAAAACAGAAGCCCCCAGAAAATATAGAAGTAAGTCACCAACTCCACCTCCTAAAGTAGCTGAGACTGAGTCAGATGAGTCAGCAAGTAGAAATTTTGAGAGTAGTGAAAGTGATAAGGACTTTGCAGCCTTCACAAGACACTTTTAGAAGTTCTTAAAGAAGAAACATTGGAAGACAAAGTCATCTACTTCACAAGGAAAAGATGACTATTATCAGAACAAGAAGTCATCAAAGAAAGATAGGAAAAAGACCAAGTCTAGCAAAGCAACTCTTTCAAAAATTATTTGCTATTGCTGTAATAGACAAGGACATGTTATTGCAGATTGTCTAGAGAAAAGAAAGGATTCTAATGATAAGAAAAAGACTCAATTCAAGGGCAAGAAGGAAAGATCTTTTGTTGCCAAAAAGGATAAGAGTCTGTCAGACATATCTTCATCAGAAACTAAGTCAGATGCTGAAGCATACATAGGACTGTTTGTTGAGGAAGAGGAAGAAGAGTTCATCCAGATAATGAACTCTATATATGAACAAGAGGACAGTAAGTGCCAAGTACTGATGGCATTGACAGAAAGTGACAAAATCCAGGAGCAGCCTGGACCTAGTAAGGTACAAAATTGTTCTTTAAGTTCAATTTCTTGTGCTAGTTCAGAATCAGATTCATCATCATCAAGTGATGAGAGTGCATTTGAGTCTGAAGAGGATATTCATCAATTGTTTGATGAATATAGAGTTCTGTTGCAAGCATTTAAGAAATGCAAATCCTTGGCCAAGAGTCAAGCTAAGGAGATTGCAAGTCTCAAAATGACTGCAACTGATTATGAGAAGATGATTGATCAAAAGCTAAATGAAATATCCAGACTGAAGAACATAACTGTGATTCAGATGTGGACTATAACTTTTAAGAATGATCAAATAAAAAGTCTGGAGATTAGTCTTCAGAAGGAGAGAGATTTAGTTGCTAGGTTTTCTAAACCAAAGTCTGTTCTACCCTTGGTTGATGAATTTATTCATCAAAAAGGTAAAGCTGGACTGGGGTTTTCTAAACCTGCTAGGACTGTTCAGTCCAAGTCCAAGGGCAAAGCCCCAGCACTCAACAAGCCAGCTGTAGATAAAATATCTAAGAATATACCTAAGCAAAGGTACAATAGGTTTGAGTGTTGGTGCTGTGGCAAGATAGGCCACTTTGCCATGGACTATTGGCACAATGCAAGTGCCAAAGTGAGTAGCAAACTGCCTGTTGGAAAACCTGCAGGTAGCTTTGTTAGGAAGAAGACTAACCAGTACCAAGGACCCAAGAATTCTTTGGGTTCTAAGGTTCACTAATCTGTTTTGCAGGTGAGTCCAAGTGACCATGCCCCAATATGGTACTTGGACAGTGGATGTTCCAGACATATGACTGGAATAAGGGGATTGCTAAAGGACTACACACCTATCAAGGATGGTCCAAAAGTCACCTTTGGTGGTTCTGAAAAAGGAATCATCAAGGGTTTTGGTAACATTTCTAGCTCCCATATAACTATTACTCAAGTGGCATATGTTAAAGGTTTAAAACATACCTTATTAGTATAAGTCAATTGAGTGATGTAGGATATGACATCTCATTTGTCAAAGATGGTTGTCATATCAGGAGGTCAAATGATCAAGAGATCATTTTGACAGGTTATAGAAAAAGGAATGTCTATTGCCTAGACATTATGGTTGAGAACAATGGTTCTCCAGTGTGTCTTGTAGCTGATGAGAAAGTCTCTCATTGTGTCAAATGGCACAAGAGGCTAGCCCATCTCAACTACAAGACAATTAGCCAACTCTTTAGCAAAGAGTTAGTGAGGAATGGTCCTCAAGTTAAGTGTATTAAAGATGGAATATGCTCAGCTTGTCAAAAGGGCAAGCAGACTAGATCCACCTTTAGTAGCATTGAAAACAAAGATGCTGTGAGGTGTTTATACCTCTTGCATATGGATCTCTTTGGTCCTATGCCAGTTCACAGCCTAGGTAGGAAGGTCTATACCTTTGTAGTTATAGATGACTACTCAAGGTTTTCCTGGGTGTTCTTCCTTAGACAGAAATCTGAAACACCTAGTATCTTCTATAGATTTGTCAAACAAATTCAGAATGAACTAGACAGTACAGTGGTCAAGATAAGAAGTGACCATGGTACTGAATTTCAGTCTGATAGTATGGCAAAACTATGTGAAGAATTTGGGATATTTCAAGAGTTTTCTTCACCAAGGACACCTCAGCAAAATGGCATTGCTGAGAGGAAAAATAGAACCTTGATTGAGGCTGGTAGGACTCTATTAAGTGATACATCTCTACCAGAATATTTCTGGGCTGAGGCAGTTAATACTGCATGCCATGTTATTAATAGGGCTACCATTACTAAAAGCCACAACAAGACCCCCTATGAGGTTGTGAAAGGTAGAAAACCAAACCTATCCTACTTCAGGATCTTTGGTTGTAAGTGCTTTATACTTAACAATGAGAAGTCTTACTTGACTAAGTTTGTTGCCAAGTCCCAAGAGGGAATTTTTGTTGGGTACAACAACAACATTAAGGCTTATAGAGTCTACAACTTGTCTACACAAGTTGTAGAAGAGTCTGTACATGTAGTATTTGATGAAACTAGACTTATTAACAATGAGTTGTCTAGTAGTATATGCAGCTCCACAGGTATAACTAAGAAGATGGACAAGCTCACTATAGAAGAAGAACCTACTGCAAGACAGCAAGTAGAAGATAGTGGCTGTTGTCCAGGGGGAGTACTACATGTACCTAATGCAGAAGAAGTCCAAGGAGTGCAGCAAGATGAAGAAGTTGAAGAAGTTCAACCTGAAGCAAGGATGCCTCCAGCTAATAGGCGTCTTAGAGATCATCCAGCAGATCAAATCATTGGTGATCTAAGACAAGGGGTACAAACAAGGAGCAGAAATCTGAATGCAGCACTCTACTCCAGTTTTCTATCCCAAGTAGAGCCAAAGAAGTTTGAAGAAGCCATCCTAGACCCTCATTGGATTGAGGCAATGCAAGAAGAGCTTAATCAGTTCAAGAGATGCAAGGTCTGGGAGCTTGTTCCTAAACCAAAAGACCACAACATAATTGGGACCAAGTGGATCTTTAGGAACAAGATGGATGAACATGGAGTCATCATAAAGAACAAAGCTAGATTGGTTGCTAAAGGATATAGGCAGGAAGAAGGTATTGATTTTGATCAAACCTTTGCTCCAGTAGCCAGACTGGAAGCCATAAGGATGTTCCTGGCCTATGCAACCTTTCATGGATTTAAAGTATACCAAATGGATGTTAAGTCAGCCTTTTTGAATGGTAATCTAAAAGAGGAAGTCTATGTGGAACAGCCATCAGGTTTTGTTGATTCAACTCAACCTAATTATGTCTATAGACTTCGGAAAGCATTGTATGGGTTAAAACAAGCCCCTAGGGCTTGGTATGAAACCCTGTCTAGTTTCCTCATTGAGAATAAGTTCACAAGGGGGAAATAGACAAGACTCTATTCCTTAGGGAATCTAGAGGCAAAGTAATACTAGTCCAAATATATGTAGATGACATAATATTTGGGTCTACTAAAAGTAGTTTTTGCAAAAAGTTTGCAAAACTAATGCAAGGACAATTTGAGATGAGTAGTATGGGGGAACTTAAGTTCTTCTTGGGTCTCCAAGTTAGACAGACTGAGAATGGATTATTCATATGCCAGTCTAAGTTCACCCTAGAACTCATAAGGAAGTATGGAATGGAGTCATCCAGTACCATGAAGACTCCTATGGGGTCAAGTATGTCTCTAAGCAAAGATGATCCAGGGAAACCTGTAGATGAGACTTTGTATAGAGGGATAGTTGGCTCTCTACTCTATTTGACTGCAAGTAGACCAGATATCATGTATGCTACATGTGTCTGTGCAAGGTACCAAGCATGCCCTAAAGAGTCTCATTTGACAGCAGTCAAAAGGATACTAAGATATCTAAAGGGCACTCCTTATCTAGGCCTTTGGTACCCTAGGAATGAAAACTTTGATCTAACAGGTTATTCAGATGCAGATTTTGCAGGCTGCAAAGACGACAGAAAAAGTACAACTGGAACCTGTCAATTCCTAGGTGGAAGACTGATTTCATGGAGTAGCAAGAAGCAAACAAGTGTGGCTATCTCCACTACAGAATCAGAATATGTGGCTGCTGGAAGTTGTTGTGCTCAACTTCTATGGATACAACATCATATTGAGGACTATGGAATTCAGGTAAGTAGAACTCCACTATTTTGTGATTCTACTAGTGCTATATCAATTGCAAACAATCATGTTTCTCATAGTAGAAATAAACATATTGAAATAAAATATCATTTTCTTAGGGAACATGTAGAAAAAGAAGATGTTTTACTGGAATATGTTAAAACAGATAATCAACTAGCTGATATGTATACTAAGCCCTTAGAAGAATCAAAGTTCAATAAGTTTAAAATTGAACTAGGTATGATAAACTTAGAATAAGTTTATAGAAATGACTAAGTAAAATAGTGTCGACACACAGAGTTGTCTGTGTCGAGACAGAAAATTGGTGTCGACACTTCAGTGAAAAGGTGTCGACACATCTAGGAAGTTGGTGTCGACACTTCAGAAAATTAGTGTCGACACATGATAAGTAGGTGTCGACACATCCAAGGTGGTGTCGACACTTAGTCTTTACTCAGAATTAGTGAAGTAAAGTCTCGACTATGTGTCGAGCTGAGCGGTGTCGACACATAAACAAGTGTCGACACATATATTCTGTTGACTAAACTTATGTCGACACATAGGTGTCGAGACATTATAAGTCAGTGTTGACACTTTTCATTAGTGTCAACACAATTTAAGTTAGTTAACCAACCCTTTCATCTTCAATCTTAGAAAGGTATAAATAGGATTTCTCCATTGTCTGTCGACAGGCTCACTGAAGTTTCGAGACCAAACTTGTGTGTCGACACCTCTCTTCTCTTGATTCACATTCTTCAAACCCTAATGGCGCCAAAGCTCGAGGAGAACGTCAATGAAGGCTATGAACTAGTGCGGTATGCGTTTGATGATGCAGACCCGGAGATCAAAGATGTGATAACCCTAGTTGCAGACTCAGGGTTAGAATTTCTTGTTTCAGAGCCAACAAAGATATGGAAGAAAGAGGTATTAGAATTTTTGAATGGCGCAACCCTAGACGATTCTGGATTCAAGATCAAGTCAAGGGTACATGGAGAAAAGGTGAAGGTCTCACCTAAAAGTTTGAGAAAGGTTCTAAATCTACCAAGGACAAAGGAAGAGGAAGAAGTTACAGCTTCTAAGACCAGAGAAGCATTAACTTGGTGTGGACTAGATTCCAAACTGAAAATTGGATCTGTATTCAATAGGAAAGGCATGAACAGCGAGGGGAAATTTCTTTCTGAAATTGTTGGAAAAGTGATCTTAAGTAAGCCTGGAGGGCATGACAGGGTATCAGCCCATATGTTCAATCTTATGACAATGATTATCTTTACCCTGCAAACTGATTGGTCTGTTGTTGTCTTTGATAAGATTAAGGAAAGTATGAAAAAGCCCAATTTGGGTAGGATATTAAGTTTATACCTTGCTGGTAGTATACCAGAGGTTATGAGTCAAGCTGCAGGCTCTAAAATCAATCATATGAGGAAAATGGACATGAGACTCTTCTCCAGATGGGACAGAGTTTTGACTAAGGAGATGCCAACACCAGAGAAAATACCTCCTGAGAAGTAAACCCCACTCAAGAAGAAGAAGAAGATAGCCCCAGTGGCTCAGGATTCATCTAGCAGCTCTGGTAGTGAAGAGCAAGTTGTCTTTACTCCTGATGAGGATGTAGAAGGAAATGCTGGAAAGTCTCTAGCTCAACAAGATGCTGTAGAGAGGCAGGGGGAGCTACCACCAGCTAGCCCCATACACCAGGATCAAATCCAGGGGGAGCCTCTAGTTGTGGAAGAGCCAACTCCTCTTGAAAGTGAAAGAGCCACCCATATCATTCTTGAGGTAATCACTGAGATTAATGCTTTAGATTTCCCTATAGAGGATAATGTTTTGACTGATTCATTAAATAATGTTAATCAGCAATCTCAGATTGATAGTCAACCCCCAGATGTTGTCATGAAGGACACTTCTGTTACAGCTCAAGTTATATCTGATCCAGTGGTAGATGAGCAAAGAGTTTCTCCAGCCCATTCTCCACAAGAATATACAATGGAAGATCGTTTCCTCAATCTGGATCAAACAGACTTTGACAAGGAAAGTGTTGCTGCTGAGGGGGAGAAGTCCCAAGTTGAGGGGGAGCAGGTCATACTTGATGAAGAACCTGCAAGGCAAGAACCTGAGAAGCCCAAGGAAGTTGAGGAGCTACATAAGGAGAGGGTAGATATTGCAAGTACATCAGCCTCTGAAGATGAGGAGGCTACAAGGGCAAAGAAAAGGAAATTTCAAGTATTTAAGAGAAGAAGCCAGAATTACAAAAAGGCCTTGCAAACTATTGCACCACAGCCTATATCACAGCCAGCACCAACTGTAGATTACAGTGCTTTGATGGTTGCTATGCAAATTAAGCTGGATGAGCACAGGCAAGCCATTGAGAAGTATGTGGATGAAGGGCAAAAATCTCTACAGTTTGATCTAGCCCAAGACATTAAGTCCATAAGATTTGAAATGAATTTAAATAAAAAGGATATGACTGACTGCTTCCACAAGGGAGGGAATGTAGTAGTCTACTTAGCTACTCATCAGGAGAAAATAAAAGCTCAAGTGGATGAACTTGAAGTCAAGCAAGGCTAAGTTCTAGAAAATCAGATCAGAATGAATGATAACTTAACTGCTTCACACAATGCAATTGTCACTGAGATGAAGAACATAGCCGCTGGACTGACTACCTCTAATGCTACTGCTATGGCAGAATTTGATAAAGCCTTACAAGGGAGCATCACTGCTGTTACATCTGCTATTCAAGATTCTCAGAAACTGATCTCAGAAAAACTCCAAAGGTTGAAACCTTTCTTTAAATATGGAGTCAACTATTTGGATAACCAAATCAGATTTCAAAAGGATGATCTAAGAGATCATATGGAAAGAGAAGTCATAAAGGTGGAGAGGGTGTTAGTCAAAGCCAGCTCTGATCATGCCAAGTGGATTTCTAATTCTATCAGAGCAACTCTTGGTTATCCTCCTTTATGTGATGATGACAATGTAGCAGAATCTGGGATACATCATGCATATCTAGGAGGGGAGCAACCTGAAGTGGCTCAAGTAATCTACCCTCCTCCAGATTTTGATATGATACATGCTGATATCCAGACAATGTATAGCCCACCTGATGGTAAGCAAAATGTTATTCTAGAAAAGGTGGTTCAGCCAGTATCTGAGGCTATGCAAGAAGCTTTTCTGAAAGAACAGGAAGCTAGATTGTCTAAGAAAAGGTTCAGAGAGCAAGCTGAACAAAGACCTGACTTTGAGCAGTGGAGCCCCACTTCAAGAAACATTATCTTAACTGCATGGAAAGCTGCAAAAGATAATATTCAAGATAGAAACAAATGGTTTTCTGAACTGGAATGGAGAAAGCATGAGACAAGGCAAGATGCCATAGTGCAATACAGGAGAAAGGCAAATATGGGAAAGCTACCTCCTACTGCCCAGCAGCCTAGCAAGTACTTTCCCAAGCCTTATCATTACTTTGAGAGGCAGAAGATTAAAGCTGAAGAGCTAAAGAAGAAGGATCTGAAAGGGAAAAAGCCTGTTGATACTGAAGTTGCTGAAGCCCCTGTACAAGCCAAAGTACAATCAGGAAAAGGAATTGTGATTAAGGAGGCTGATCAGAATTAGAATAGAATTATCTTAAGTTTACAGTTGTAATATTTTGATTTTAAAACACTCTGTAAATTTTTATATGATGAATATGACAAGTTGTTAGAACAATATGATGTATTATAAATCTATTTCATAATTGTTCTGAGATGATATCTGTGTTTACATGTTTTGATTGATACATGTTTATGTTTGCCCTGTTATATAATCCTGCTTTACATCATGCTATGATTTTATTCAGTATGGTGTATATCATTGACTAAGGGTTATGGCTTCTCCAAATAGGGGGAGATTGTTGGGTACATTGGTTCTAATGTACCTGATTTGAAGAAGCCTCACCCTACTCAATGATATACATCAAAATGTATTTGATGTATGTTGAGTTTACCTGTGCAGGTTAAGTATTTGCAGGGAAAAGCTGAAAAGATTCTAAGTCCATGTGTCGACACCCAGGAGCAATGTGTCGAAACTTAAGAAGACTTGTGTCGACACCCAGGCAAGCAGTGTCGACACTTGGAGTATTTGTGTCGACACCAGGGATGCAGAGTCGACACCAGACAGAAAGTGTCGACACAAGGAGCTGTGTCGACACTCAATGAAGAAAAGTTCAGTGAAGCAGTGTCGACACTTAGCAATTGTGTCGACACCCAGAGGAACTGTGTCTACATCAGAAAGTGTCGACACTTGGAGGCTATGTCGACACTCAGCAAAAGTCAGCAGAGTCTAAGTATAAGTGTCGATATAATAAAGAATGTGTCGACACTCAGCAGAAGACTCAACACTTGAAGAAAGTGTCGACACAATGAAGAATGTGTCGACACATAGCAGAAGACTCGACACAATGAAGAATGTGTCGACACATAGCAGAAGACTCAACACATGAAGAAAGTGTCAACACTACGATGTTGTGTCGACACTCAGCAAAGTTCAGAAAATTCTAAGTACAAGTGTCGACACTAAGGAGATGTGTCGACACTCAGCCAGAGTCTCAACAGAAGAAGAATGTGTCGACACAAGGAGCAGTGTCGACACTCAGCAAGTATCAACACAGAAGGCATGTGTCGACACCAAGAATATGTGTCGACACTGAACAAGTTCAACACATGAAGATGTGTCGACACAAAGGAGTTGTGTCGACACTTAGAAGAATTCAACAAAGTGCTGAAGAACAAAGTATTGTGTCGACACTCAATATCAGTGTCGACACATGATGAAGAAGTAGTGTCGAGAAGTGAATTATACAACACAAGGAGTTGTGTCGACACCTTGAAGGTTATTGTCGACACTTAGTCTACTTGTGTCGACACTTGGTCTATAAGTGTCGACACTTAAAGACAGACAGTCTCGACACTTTCAGACAGTTACAGATTTTTCAAGAACTGACTTGATGACTTGACAGCTGCCATTCCAGCCGGTCTACTGCACCGGTCAGAGTTGTCAGAAATCAGTTATGAACTGAACCAGCCGGTTACCATGAAGAAGGCCTATAAATAGGCTTACACTGTCTACAGAAACAGTTGTTCAAGTGATCATTCACAAGATCAACACATCAAGTAACACAAAGAAGATCTAGTTATTCATTGAAGAATCCAGTGAAGATCTAAGTAGTTGGAGAGAGAGAGAGCTCCATCCAAGAAGACAGCCGTTGGAACCAGGCTGAGAAGAAGGGTTCAGATTTTGTTCTGAATCTTAAGTAGCAGAGATCAAGGATCAACTGTAGAGGAGATCAATCTTATTGTGTTCTACATTCAAGAAGCTTTGAAGAAAGCCAAGTCAGGTTGATCTCAGTTGAGTTCTTCCAAGAACTCATCAAGAAACTCACAACTCTTCTCTCTTTTCTCTGAGTTGTAGGGTTTACATTTTGTATTCATATTATCTTGTAGGATCCTTAGGGATCTGAGTTTGTAATCCTGTAATTATAAAGGCTGAGTGTAGGACCTGTGTGCCTGAGTGTAGGAGATCTGTATCTCTGAGTGTAGGCCTGTTGTGGCTGAGTGTAGGCCTGTTGTGGCTGAGTGTAGGCTTTGTGAAGAAGCTGAGTGTAGGTCTTTGAAGATGACTGAGTTGTAGGGCCTTGGCCCTGAGCTGTAGGCACCTGTTTTGGGGTTCTGAGTGTAAGATCTGAGGATCTGAGATAGTGGAGGAGTTTGGCTGAATCTAGTACACTACTAGATAGGCGAAGGGGGAAAGTGGATGTACCCAAATCTTGGGGAACCACTATAAACCTGGGTGTTCACTGTGTGCATGTGTTTTGCTGTGATAGCTGATAGATTGCTGTGCAAAAGTAGTTATAATTCTGTGTTATAATCTGAATTCTGCCTAAAACGTTAAAAAGATTTAAGTCACCTATTCACCCCCCCCCCCTCTAGGTGATTAGGTACAATATCTTTCATTTATGTTATGTATTATGGTGAGACACACTGTTAAAAGCAGTCACCTGGTTCCACCTAGAGTTCGAACCTGAAGCTGCGACACATACTTACTCTTCTCGAACCACCCTCTCGACGTGAGTCTCGGGACCAGAAACAGACCGAATGTCTCCTCTCGGAGGTCCCACCTCTTACCCGGAAGAATCTGAAGTTCTCCTCCTCCCTAGCCAATGCTGAGCTAGGTGCCTCTGAGGAAGAAAATGGAAAGGTTCAACAACCTGTTCAAGGGACCTTATCGGTCTATTTATAGGCCTCTGAGTTTGATCTGCAAATAACCATTCTGGACCGACCTGAAAATACCAAAATACTCTGGGTTGGGTCTGCCAAAAGCCAAACTCCACTGTTCTCAAGGGTTATATGCAGACCACCGAGGGAAAAAGGGTAAAATTACCCTTGGAGCTAAGTAGGTAAAAACATCCTTCCTTTTATATGGCGAGTGGGGAAATGATCAGCGGGCAAGACGATCCCACCTACTTGTCTCGCTGGCTTCCCGCCTCATGGCTGCCTTCTCGCCATCAAGGGCCAGACCGTGGCCTAGAGGGCATCTCGCCTATAGCGCCGAGACCCGTCTCGCCTTCTGTGAGTGGACCACATGGTCCCACTCGCCTCTTCCATTCCACTCACCAGCTTCTCTGCCCTACTGCTTGAGCCGCCTCCCACGAGCCTAAGGTTGTACATAATCCCCGTTATTTTCTACGATGCCTCAAGCTCGGAAAGAAAGTCCAACCGAGGCTCGCGGTCGTTGGGATTCATTTATGAGAATCTTTGGCGGGCCCACCCCATGGAGTCTATAAATATGAGACCCCACCTCATCATGGAGTGCCCCCTCTCTCATTTCCACCTCTCTTCTACCATCAACATGTCTCATAGCCAGAGCTTTCATGAGCGTCTCGCGATGGTCTGGAAGCAAAACAAAGCCAACGTGGCTTCCCTGATCCCATCTTTGGTCTGTACCCCCGCCTCAGCACCTTCCTCGTCTCGCCTAAAGAAGACAAAAACTGTCGGCCCTCCATTCTCGGCCGGCGCGACCACTTCGGCACCCTCGACGGCCGATACACTTCCTCCTGCATCCTCTGGGGAGAGACAGGTGATCCTTGACTCCTCCTCTCGCCTCTCTTTTATTTTATTGTCTCGCTTATTGACCATGCTCTTTCAGGGAAACCTTGTTGATTCCCCCATGCCTGTGAATCCTTCTAACGTTACCGACCAACATTATCAACGCTCTGACTTGCCTCAGGAATCCTCCCCCCTTATCACAAGGAAAGAAGACCTCTCGCGGCTTGTGGGGAACTCTCTCATCCCAAGTAAGTAAACTCATCCTGTCCTTTCACTTCATATAGATTTTTATTCTCTTACCCGGTGTATTCGAGACCACTGGGCTAGTATTCTTCCGAGGCCACCCTTCATTATGATCCTCCACCTTTTTTGTGCAGGTATCCATCTTGACTCGGTTACTGAAAATTCCTCTGTGCTTTCTCCCCTCTCGCCTCATCCTCGTCCAGATGAGATTGAAGACTACCTGGGCGATCCTATTGACCCTCTAGAGATGAAGCGCCAGATGGCCAGGATGTTTCGAAAATATACCCACATCATCCATAAGATGGAACGGGAGAAGGAAGCTACCGATCAGCGCATTGACTGGCTGGAAACTGAGTGCGCTCGCCTCTCTACCGAGGTCGATTCTGACGCCGAAATAGATGGGATAGACCCCCAGGCCATCATAAGCGAGACTGACCAACAACTCCATCTCGCACGCCATGGTCTAGACGTCGTCCGCGCCTTTCATCTTCCCAGTCGCCTTCCATGCACTGGATCTCGCGGTGGTTGTTGGTAGTGGCACAAGAATTGAGGGACCTTAGCTGCGTCTCGCCCGCCTAAACGTCTCGCATGTTTAATTATCCCTTGTAACCTTGTGTTTATTAATTAGTCACCTGCCTGTTTAATTTTTAATTTGTCATTTTAGATCCCTACTGGATGAGATGCCCGACTTGTGCGGAACAAAAAACTTTATTATGATAATTTATTATGATATTTTGTCAACCTCTTTCATGCTGGGTTTTCATTATGGTTGTGTTAATTAATCCACCTTTTTTTTTCACTCAATGGAAAAGTCGTCGTGGTGTTTCGCGCCTCGGGGCCAGGAGAGATAGAAGATGAACCGGTAGGCTGCCCCTTCGGCTTCCGCCTTCTCACTTTCTCGCCCATTTTTTCTCCTCTCCCTATCTGCTATAAATACCCCCCGGGATCCAGATGTCCTACACTTGCGCCATAACTTCCTGCTGCTGCTGAAATCCGGAGTTCTCGCATGCTCCTCCTCGCCTACATCTTCTCGCGTCCCACTTCCACCTCACTCTTTTCTACCCCCTCCTGTTTCTGTCATCTCGCTCGCCATGGGAAAGAAGAGAGCAGAAGAAGGTGAGGGCCGCAGCCATTGTGGAAGGAGATTTGTCGACCATGACTTTCCTCACAGCAAAATCTCTGAAGAGGATTACAACTACTTCGCCAGCGAGTTTCTAGCCGATGGGTATCAGTCTCGCCCACCAAAGGTCGGCAAGGCTATTAATACCTTCTACCCCAGCAAGCTCGCCTTCCCTGTCTCGCATTTCGAGGCAGGGTTAAGACTCCTGATGCGTTGAACGACAAGTATACCGGTCGCACAAGTAATATAAAATGGGATGTTCCCAAGTATCGATTTCTTCAAGGAACACACTAAGGGGGGAGTAATATCGAAGAGGACTTGAGATTAAAGTCCTTAGGGCAGAGTTGACTAAGGAGGTTTTGGATGGTTGCGAAAAAGGAAAATAAAACACTATGAATTACTCCTATGCAATGACGTTATGCGGTGCTTCGCCAGGCGGGATGGAAGACTACACGGGCCGCTATGCACCGAATCGCTAGCCGGATCGACAAGTACGCAAGCGTAAGAATCAGAATTTGAGGGTCGTAAGCACCTCTTCGCTGCGCACCCCACTAACAATCGCTAGTGCGGCAAGAACGGATGGATGGTGGATGGAAGGATGGCGCAACTCAAGCAACTAAAGCATAAACAATACAAGTTCACATAGACATGAAACTAATAATGTTTACAAATAAGAGCACATCATAACATAAATAGTTTAAACACCAATATTCAACAAGAAAACAAGAACAAGGAAAGAGATCAACCGAATCCGAACGCTCGTCGAGGGGTCGCGGAACGAATCGCCGGGTTGTCAATCCGCATCCAAGCTCAGTCCTCAAGTACGTCCGGGGTAGAGGAGGCTGTCACTAACTCCCAATGAACCCGTCTTCTTCGTGTCATGATCCGGAAGAAAGTTGCAAGCTTTCCTTTGCTTGTTGGCTATGGCATCAAACCATGACATGGAGCTTAGAAGATGAAGGAGAAGGTCGACAGCAAGCACCAGCAAGGTATAGGCTTCGCGAGCATGGCCGGAGCTTCTCCCCTTGGTAGTTGATACTTGGGAGCGTTTCAAGGAATTGCTTTGTCGATGCCCTCATCATGCAATTCTGGATTGGCTACAAATCCAAACCTTCTATAACGGCCTAAATTCTCAAACTAGGCAACATATCGATGCGACCGCCGGTGTTTTGTTATTAAGCGTTCCACCGGCGGCAGCATCGATATGTTGCCTAGTTTGAGAATTTAGGTCATTATAGAAGGTTTGGATTTGTAGCCAATCCGGAATTGCATGATGAGGGCATCGACGAAGCAATTCCTTGAAACGCTCCCAAGTATCATATAACGTTTCCGAATCAAGTTGGGAGAAATAGGTAATATCATTGCGCAATTTAGCCGTTTTAGCCGGCGGAAAGTATTTCGTAAGAAATCTTTCCATCATTTGAGCCCATGTTGTGATGGAGCCTCTTGGTAGAGAACCCAACCACTGCTTGGCTTTAGTGCGCAATGTAAATGGAAATAACCTTAGCCAGATGGCATCATCGGATACACGATTAATTTTAAAAGTATCGCATATTTCTAAGAAATTTGAAATATGCCCGTTTGGATCTTCATCTTGAAGCACATCAAATTGTACATATTGTTGTACCATTTGGAAGATGCTTGGCTTCAACTCAAAATTATTGGGGGCAATAGCGGGGCGAACAATACTAGATTGATCCTCGTCCAAGTTTGGACGGGCATAATAGGACATAGTCCTTTGTTCGACCGCATTTGGCTCACCCATATTGTAAGAAGAAGAAGAAGGAGATCTAGGAGAATGGGAAGAAGAACGAAATGAAGAAGGAGAAGAAGAAGGCGGTGACGGAGAGAGGATTAATGAAGGATTAGGAGTGTCTCCTAAGGATTCCGTATCTTGAAAAATCAGAACTCGAAATCGTAAGCGGTGCCGAAGAGTTCGCTCGATTTCCGGATCCAAATCAAAAAGAGGCGACGGATTCCCTCGGGTCATACACCAAAATAAGAGAATAAATTTTTTTTTTTGATTTTGATATTGTTAAAACAAGAAGAAAATGATAAAATTAATAGATCCTTGCTTTCAAAATATCAACAAAAAAAACGTCCCCGGCAACGACGCCAAAAACTTGATGGTGATTTTATAAGTTTTGAAAAATATCCAAACTAAACTCTCAACTAGGCAAGTGCACCTATTGAAATTTAGTATAGGAAATATCGTATTTAAACTCAGGGACCGTTGAGTATTTGTACTCACAAGGAATAGCTATTATTTTATCGATCGGAAAATTGGTTTTTGCGAAAACAAAAACAAACGTTAAATTAAGAGGAGAAATTCGATGAATAAAAGGCTAGCACTTGATCTGGAATCCCTTTGGGCTAGAATAAAATCCACGAAATTAAAGAGCACAAGCATCTAAATTATTAACTTCGACCGCGGAGCTTCCAAAGCTACGAAGCGCCTCTCTTGAGAATACGCACTCGACTAACCTTAGGTAGATCGATTAAGACCTCTCGGCCAGTCGAAAGACCTAAGCTTGCTTTAGGCAGTGAACCTCACTAATGGAGTTGACTCCAAGGCGGAAGAATTTTGCATTCCTCTCTCGAGGGGTTGCAAGAAACTCTCTTTATCCTTGAGTGATCTACTCGTATCCACAACCTCTCTGTAAATCTAGGATACGAATCTAAGCTCGAATAAACATAATTTGCAACTTATGAATTCGAAGAAAATTTAAATCAAAGATAAATCAAAGTATATAAAATAGAATGCTTGCTAATTTGAGACAAAAATAAGAATTTTATTCCATTCCAAAGTTCATCATGATCAAGTGTTAATTGAAAATTAGCTACTCATCATGATGGGAGAATTACAAGAAAGATTGAGGAGAGACATGATTATAAAAATTACTTGGAAATAAAGACTACACTATGAATTGAAAATGCAGGAAAAACCGTAAAGAAAATAGAATTAAACTCCCAAAAATCTCCTCTTGAGCATCTGAAGCTGTCTGGAATTTATAGAAAAAGTTGCTGGGTGGTCACGCCCCTAGGTCATGCCCGTGACATAGGGCGTGTCGGTCTCGGAATCGTCGTCTTCAAGCCTTCTGAACGTTGGTGCGAAACCGCCAAAAGTCGTTAATTTGCGGGTCACGCCCCTAGGTCACGCCCGTTGTAACAACCCCATCCGTTCATATGTTATATTCTAGAAGGTCTGGCCTGGGCCCCGCGATATATATCACAAAACAGACGGTGAAGATACATGATGATATCAGAGTAGCGCATCGCACCTATCACAAAGCATTCTAGGGGAAGCCTATCCTACAACTTGAACTCCTCATGACTGTCCAAACATAAAACTCCAAATTTTATACGAGATAGGAATGTCTTACAACAAGTACAAATAGTTGGCCTTATGGCCTTACATGGCTATCAAAGCAGTGGCCTAAACAAATTGGCGCGCAGGCCGGCCACATGAAAAGAAAATATACAAAAGCAACACATTTATCCTTCGAGGGCTAGCAGCAGTAGCAGCAACAACATCATCAACTCCATGGCGTGCAGCCGGAGTTAGTCTTCCTACACCGGGATGGCCCGTAGCCCCCCATTGTGTCATGGCGCGCAGGCCGAAGACTCTTTCTATGCGCTCCAACAGACCGCACCTTTTGGTCTCACGTCGGACGGACATAGCGCAGGTCGGATCCTCCACCCCCCGTTGCTCAAATCGCCTTGCCTTCTCCGAGTACAGCGTACTCATGGCTATATCAAAGGCACGGGTCGGTCTCACCAATCCTGTTCTTGGCATTCAATCCTGGGTATTTCTCGATACCCACTTTCTTAGCACAACAGCGGGTCTTTCCTGGGCCTCCCAGTACTTCCTGTGACTCTCTTCACAGGTGGACACCGCACAATCACAAATATCAGGGGTCTTTCCTGGCTACCATGCCAGTACTTCCTGTTACTCGCTTCACAGGTGGACACCCTACGACATCAAGCATCACAAAGGGCCTTTCCTGCTCACACCAGTACTTCCTGTGCCTCATTCACAGGTTGGACCCAAAAACATACCACGGCTATTTTCCTGGGCTACCACTCCAGTACTTCCTGCTACTCCTTTTCGCAGGCATAACCCGTTGACTCCTTAAACTACACTGTTGGAACACCCTATTACTAATTTGGGTCAGGATCACTATGTCTCTAGGAATCTGTGTTTGACCTTCTGTATAGCTTAATAGGTCAATTAGAATTGAGTCTAAGGGATCAGGAGTCTAGGTTTGGAAGCTGCCTTGAAGACCAAAGTTTTTCTGGAGACTAAGTCCAATCGTCGAGCTCAGCACGACGTTTCGTCGAACTCCAGTCGACGATCGTCTAGCTCAACTTCGACAGATCGTCGAGCTCCACTCGACGATCGCTGAGCTCAACTTCTCAATATCGTCGAACTCCTTTCGACGATCGCTGACCTCAGGTCGACGATTTTGACTCTGCACTGGATCCTTATATCTGAGCTCAGTTCGACGATCTTTGAGCTCAGATCGACGATTTCTTTGCTGCTTGCATTTTCCAGTTCGCTGAGCTCAGCTCGACGATAGCAGAGCTCAGTTCGACGATTTCAGTTATCTTTCAGAATTCAAATTTAAATCAGATAGGAGTTATTCTGCATTTAATTCAGTAGATCTGCCAGCCGTTTTCATTTACTTCTGGAGCAAGTTTCAAGGGATTCTTCAAGGAACAAATCAGTGGACTTTCCTTTAGAAGAAATTATGCAATTAAGGCTGTAATCAATGCAGACCAACGGCTATCTTTGACAGAGTAATATCCTATTCAGACACAGAGAATAAACGAGAATGTTTTTTGAATCAAGTAGAGAGATTGACAAGAACAGGATACAACTTAAAATAGTCTGTCAACAAGAATTCTGAAGAACACTCATCAGAGAGATCAAGCTTTCAAACAATCTTCAGATCTCTTCAGCTCAAAAAGTGTTCAAGGCCAACATCATTTCAAGACTCCAGACACTCAACATTTCAGCTTGCTGAAATCATCTTTTGCTGGAGATCTATCTTTGAAGGCCTATCACCCTCAGCAAAGCTCATCTTCCTGAAGATCAAGGACTCAGGGGGAGCTTTGAAATCAATCCACTTAGTCTTCTCAGTTGTTTGAGAAAAGAGAAGACTGCCATCACTCTCTCACCCCCACTCTGTAAAGGGTTTTTCAAACTCCCTTCAAAAGTTTGAATCTGTTTTTTGAGCACCTTGTCAAAAGCTCATTGGTGGCAAGACACCTGATCAAAAAATCTATTTTGGTTTTTGAGCACCTTATCAAAAGCTCATTGGTGCCCAGGACACCTGATCAACTCATCCTGCAGTGGATTCCTACCTAGGGTGGTAGAAGAGTGGATGTACCCAAGTTTGGGGAACCACTATAATTCCTTGTGTCATCTGGTTTTGCATGTTTTCTTTTTGTTTCTGGCCTAGATTTTCTTGTGCTTAGTTTCTGCATAGCTTAGTGTTGTGATTAGTTTTATTTCTGCTTCCCTGCTTACACTCATTACAACAATTGTTGTAAAGCTTTGCAAAAGTTTTGTCTATGTTTCAAAACGCACCATATACTCTATTCACCCCCCTCTAGAGTATATCAGATCTAGTTTCCCCTTTCAATTGGTATCAGAGGGAGGTTGGTTAAACATACCATATCTATTTGGTTGTACAGGCTAACACCTGAACCCTAAGATCCCAATCTAGACCCTTCTTTTTTATTTCATTATTAGATTTAGCTTGCACAAGTCATGGCCCAAAACAAAGATTATGCTAGCACCAGACCTCCAGTGTGCAATCTGTCAAAGTTTGCACTTTGGAAAGCAAGGATTAGACTCTACATGAATTCTATTGACGAAGACATTTTTAATTCTGTTTTGACAGTGTGTCCAAGACCTCCAGAGGGCACAAGCACAAATGCTGTTCCACCTCCATCAGGAACAGATGCTGACATCAAAAAGTGGAAAGTAGCTGATGCCAAGGCAATGAACATTTTAGCTCAGACAATGTCAGATGACATCTTTCAAAAAGTAGCTGAATGCAATTCAGCCAAAGAAATTTGGGACAAGCTCTCAGAAATTGTCTCTGGCTCAGCTGATGAGAGAAAGGACAGAAGATCCCATCTCATCTCCCAATATGAGAACTTCAAGAAGGGAGAAACAGAGTCAGTGGGAGACATGTACAACAGACTGAGTCTAATTGTCAGTGAACTGAGGACATTAGACAAAGAGATCTCACTGACAGAACTTAATGACAAGATCCTAATGTGCTTCCCCAGCACTTGGGATTCAAGAATCTGGCCAATTAAAGATGCCAGAAGTCTGAATGAGATCACCACTGAAGCCTTGTTGGGTAAGCTCAAATCTTATGAGCTACTCATCAAGAACAGAGAAGAAGAACAGAAGGCTGCTTCACCAGCCATAAGAAAGGAGAAGACTATAGCATTCAAGGCAACTGAGGATCTGCCTGAAGAAAAAGGAACAGCCAATGATGAACTTCTCAGCTTGTTGGCCAAAAGATTCTATAAGATGGCCAGAAAGGACTTCAGAAGAAGATCATACAAGGAGCAGGATAAGCCAAGGTATGACAAGTCCATTGGTAATAGCAAAGACATCATTTGCTTTGGTTGCAGGAAACCAGGGCATATGGTTCCTGACTGTCCAGAGAACAAGAACAAGGACAGAAGGGACAGAAAAGAAAGAAGAAAGGATAAGGACTCCAAAAGGAATGGAAGTAGCAAACCTTCCTCCAGCAGAAATAAGCACACAAGGAAAGGATTTGTTGCTGAATCCTGGAGTGAGACTGAAGAGGAGTCAGAAGCCTCTTCCAGCTCAAGTGATGATGAGGATGATGCAGAGGAAAAGGAGTTCTGCATGATGGCAATCAATGCCTCACAACACAACTCAGAGGAAGAGGAGTCAGAGTCAGACTCAGAGACTCAACCTGAAGAAGATCAGGTAATCAGCTCTTTTGATTTTACTTCAGAAGATTTTAAACTTGAATTTAAAGCACTATGTTTAGACCTGCTAAAGTCTGAGAAAGAGATCATCTCTCTCAGAAATCAATTATCTGAACAAAATGTTTTAAGATCAGAAAACCTCAAACTCTCTCAGGAGTTGGAGAACTATAGGGAACAGATAGCTTCATTGAAGAGTGAGCTCTCTGAGGCCAAGAAGCTTGAAGAATCTCTCAATGGGAGAAGCATCAAGTTGATGGACATCACAAGCACAGTGAACTCAAGATTCAACAGTACACTGGGCTTGGGTGCCTCATCCAGCCAACCTATTGTTCTAACAACCCCTATCAAGTTCATTTCTGACAAGGGAAAGGGAGTTGTAGAGGTTGCCAGGAAAAATTCTGATCTGCCTCAGAAAACTAAAGTCCAGCACAAATCGTCGAACGGAGATCGACGATCGCCGAATGAAGATCGACGATCGCCGAACGCAGCTCGACAATCTCAGGGAAAATCGTCGAACGCTGGTCGACGATCTCAATCAATGTCGTCGAACGAAGCTCGACGATCTCATGTACCTGACCTCACCCATAGTCGACCGTCGAACGGAGCTCGACGATCTGACCCAAGATCGTCGAACTCAGCTCCAAGATCGTCGAACAGAGGTCAGAGCTCTGGAAAATTTCTCAAAGGCAAATCAAAATTGAATCCTGAGGGTTCTTCATCCCAAGCCTTCAACCCTTATACTGAATGGATTTTACCTCCAAGGAGATATCATCCTGAAGGATATAAGAGTCAGCCAGGGATATCTTTCATCTCTGAATTTAAAGGTTATCAACCTAGGCCCAAGGTAAACTGGGTCAAAAACAAGTGAATCATTTTATGTGCAGGTGAAGACCTATCCAACATCTTACCAGCAATGGTATTTGGATAGTGGGTGCTCTAAGCACATGACAGGGAACAAGAACAACCTCAATTCCTTTAGAGCCAAGCTTGGACCCAAGGTTATCTTTGGTGACTCCAACTTTGGACAAACTAAAGGTTATGGAGCAGTCCAGATTAGTTCTGTAACCTTCAAGAAAGTAGCATATGTGGAAGGACTGAAGCACAACCTAATCAGCATCAGTCAGCTATGTGATGAAGGCTACCAGGTGACCTTCAGCAAAACCTTATGCAAAATCAAGTCAGAGGACAACACAACTGTGTTGACAGGTAAAAGGAAAGGTAACATCTACCTAGTAGATTTTCTTTCAACTACTATAGATATCTGTTTATTCAATTCAGTTTGTAGACCAAATGTTTTATGGCATAAGAGACTAGGACACCTAACCCTTAGAACTATTGCTAGGCTATCCAAGGACAACCTTGTTAGAGGACTACCTTCTGGCCCCTATAAGAAGGAAGGACTCTGCAAGGCTTGTCAATTAGGCAAGCAAACTAAAAACAGTTTCAAGTCACTTAATAAGAGTGATTCACCTAGGATATTGTATTTGTTACACATGGATCTATTTGGACCCATCACAGTACAAAGCCTAGGAGGGAAATCCAACACTTTGGTGATTGTAGATGACTTCTCTAGATTCACTTGGCTGTTCTTTCTAAGGAAGAAGTCTGATAACTTTAAGTGTCTGACAGAGTTTCTCAAATGTATAAAGATTGAGTTCAATACTCACATTGCCCTGATCAGAAGTGATCATGGGACAGAGTTTGATTCTCTTCTTATGCAAGAGTTCTGTCAGAGTGAAGGGATCAGGCATACTTTCTCAGCTCCTAGAACTCCTCAACAAAATGGGGTAGCTGAAAGGAAAAATAGAACCCTTATTGAATCTGCCACTACATTATTGTCAGATGCTCATCTACCTCTATCCTTCTGGGCAGAGGCAGTGAACACCTCCAACTATGTGCTGAACAGAAGTCTGATACATAAACTGAAGGGAAAGACTCCCTATGAATTACTCAAAGGGAAGAGACCTAAAGTTGACTATTTCAGAATTTTTGGCTGCACTTGCTATATTCACAATAATGATAAGAAATATTTAGCAAAATTTCAAGCCAAAGCTGATGAAGGAGTGTTTCTGGGATACTCCATGATTAGCAAGGCCTATAGGGTATATAATAAATCATCATTGAAAATTGAGGAATCTGTTCATGTTTCTTTTGATGAAACTAACATGTCTTTCAAGGAGAAGATTTCTTCTACCATAGAACCTTTGCAGGAACACTCTCTAGTTGAAGATATGAACAAGTTGCAGGTTGCTCAAGAGAATGAAAGCAGTGAAGATGAAGGGAATGCTCAACACATTGAAGCTCAACATGAAGAGCCAGTTGTTGTACCACAAGAGGAAACAACAACACAGGTTGGTGAACAATCAACACCCCCTGTTGATTTAGTAACATCAAGAGACCATCCAATTTCCCAAATAATTGGAGAAATCTCAACTGGTGTGCAAACCAGAAATCAGGTCAACCAAAACCTGTTGCACACCTGCTTCCTTTCTCAAATTGAACCTCAGTCCATTCAAGATGCAGAGCAAGATCCACACTGGATCATTGCCATGCAAGAGGAGTTGCATCAATTTGAGAGGAACAAAGTATGGGAACTAGTGCCAAAGCCAAAAGATCATTCCATTGTTGGAACAAAATGGGTATTCAGAAATAAACTGGATGATCAAGGAGTAATAATAAGGAACAAGGCAAGGCTAGTTGCCCAGGGATATTCTCAAGAAGAAGGAATTGACTACGACCAGACTTTTGCACCTGTTGCAAGATTGGAAGCCATCAGAATTTTTCTAGCTTATGCAACTCACAAAGGCTTCAAGGTTTATCAGATGGATGTCAAGAGTGCCTTCTTGAATGGAGACATCAAAGAGGAAGTCTATGTCAGACAACCTCCAGGTTTTATCTCTCCAACTTACCCTGATTATGTTTTTAAACTACATAAAGCATTATATGGTCTCAAGCAAGCTCCCAGAGCATGGTATGAGACCCTAGCATGCTTTCTCTTGGCAAATGGTTTTATAAGGGGTAGAGTAGACCAAACTCTATTTATTAGAACCCATAAGTCCCATACCCTACTAGTACAAATTTATGTAGACGATATCATTTTTGGTTCGACTGACTCAAAATTGTGCAGAAGGTTTTCTAACCTAATGCATTTTAAATTTGAGATGAGTAGCATGGGTGAGCTATCCTTCTTCCTAGGATTGCAAGTCAAACAACATGCTGAAGGCATCTTTATTTCTCAAACCAAATATGCTAATGAGCTGGTTAAGAAATTTGGCATGTCTGAGGCATCTTGTATGAAAACACCCATGCCTACCAATGCTGTATTGGATGCTGATGAACATGGGAAACCAGTTGATCAGACAACATATAGAGCAATGATTGGCTCTCTGTTGTATCTTACAGCTAGTAGACCAGATATAATGTTTGCTACATGTATATGTGCTAGATTCCAAGTTAGCCCTAGAGAGTCACACCTCACATTAGTAAAGAGGATTCTTAGGTATGTTAAAAGTTGTCCAAATCTAGGTCTCTGGTATCCAAAAGATTCAGCATTTGAGTTAACTAGATTCTCTGATGCTGATTATGCTGGATGCAGAATTGACAGGAAAAGCACCAGTGGAACCTGCCAGTTCCTTGGTGATAGACTTGTCTCTTGGTTTTGCAAGAAACAAACATCTGTGTCAACTTCAACTGCTGAAGCTGAATATATGGCTGCAGGCAGTTGTTGTTCACAAATATTGTGGATTCAAAATCAACTCCTAGACTATGGTTACAACTTAGAGAAGTCAAAAATCTTTTGTGACAATACAAGTGCTATTTCCATAGCTCAAAATCCAGTCCTCCATAGTAGGACAAAACACATAGAGATTAGGCATCACTTCTTAAGGGACAATGTTGAAAAGAATAAAATTGAACTGCATTATATCTCAACTGATTTACAAAGGGGAGATATTTTCACCAAGCCCTTGGATGAAAAGAAACACACCTTCTTCCTAAATCAGTTAGGAATGTTAGATGGAGGAAGTCTTAAATAAAATCCAAGATTTTGAAAGCTAAAAATTGACCAAGACTAGGCAAAAATTCTGATTTTCCTTAGTGCCTAGAATTTTCTGATCTCTGAACTGCGCTCGACGATTTCCCCATAGATCGTCGAACGGAGTTCGACGATTTCCTGAATCGTCGAACGGAGTTCAGCGCTCCTCAGATAGTATGAACTATCTCTTCTGGTCAACGATCGTCGAACGGAGCTCGACGCCTTTCCAGATCGTCGAACGGAGATCGACGATGTTGGAGTCTCTTCAGATTCCTTTAGAAGCCTAGATCGTCGAACTGAGTTCAACGATCTTTCCAATTCTGCGTCGAACCCTAATATAAAACTCATTTTTCGCCGTCGTTCTCTCTTGCGCTTTCAATTTCTCTGCAGAAATTTTCTTCCCTCCAAACAGTTCTACCTTGGTCGTTTTGTTTGTTAAGTTTTTGCAGGTACCATGGCCGTCTCAGTCGCTGTCCTCGCCGCAATGAAATTTGATGCAGGGTTTGACATTGATTTGGACTCCTTCAACACCACTGATCAAGTCTTCCAGGACATCCTGAGTTTATTCAAAGATCAGCATTTATCTGCCCTCATGACCACAAGAATCAAACTTGCCTCAGATGAAATAAAGGAATGGGTATATACTGCACACAACCTTGACAACAACACCATTGTTGGATCTATTGCTGGCACCCAGGTACCTCTGACCCCAACAGTCTTAACAGAGGTTTTTGGTTTAAGAAATGGTGAAGACTCTGCTGAACTTTCTGGAGAAGAATTTTCTGATATACTTGCCAGGATGGGTCATCCTGAGGGAAACCCTAGCAAGTTGTTTAAGAGGAACCTGTCAGTTGAATACAGGTTCCTGGCAGATGTTGTAGGCAAGGTCCTGTTGGCCAAACATTCTGCACATGACACCATCTCCAGACATCAGCTCTGCCTCATGGGAGCTCTGGTAGATAGGAAAAGCCTGAACTGGTGAGAGGTCTTCTTTGACCTGATAAAGAAAAAGATGAACAAAACCTTTGTGAATTTTGGAAGAATTCTGGGAGTCTTCCTTCAGGCAAAGTGCCCTACTCTGCTGGTCTCCTCTGGAGTGCACATCAATGCCTCCAAGAGACTCACCTGTGCCCTATTTGGGAAATGGGACAGACAGATTAACAAACCCAGCAGGCCCTCTTCAACTGCCCCTTCAGGCACCAGGACTCAAAGAGTCACTCCCCCCCAGGTCTCTGCTCCTGCAGAAGACCTGCCTGCTGCTAGTGCTGCTTCTCCTCCTCCTCCAAGTTCAATCCTACCTCCAGCTCCATCCACCATTCCAGCCTCATCTCCAATTACAATCTCCAGCCCATATCCAACCTCTATTTCACCTCCAGTTGACCACTTCCACCCATTATTCTCATATCCACCTCCAGATGTCACCTCATCCCCATCCATACCATCCTTCACACTTCTGGATGAATCCTACATGGATGATTCCCCCTCTTCTCCTCAAGAATTACCCTCCACTTCAACATCTTTCCAAGATCTCCTCCACCACATTATTGACCAACCCACTTTCACTCCCTCCAAATCCATCCCTTTGTCCTCCATCTCCACAATCCCCTCTCCTGAGCCATTCATTCCACCATTCAGCCCTCCACCTCCAGCTTCTTCAGCCATCCCTGTACCCTCTACCTCTGCTCCTCTTCTTGAGCAAGTAGATCTTTCAGCCCTTGCTGACAAGCTGTATGAGCTCATTGCCCCCAGGCTCTCCCTCCTCTTGGAGACCTCTTTGGCTCCTCTACACTTGTCAGTGGCAGCCCTCTCTGCCAGGCTTTCTTCTCTCCTTCCTCCAGCAGCCCCACCAGCAGTGTGCCTTGATATAGAGGTATCTGCATCCAGGCAGGGGGAGATGCCCTATGAAGCCAGCCTTCATGCTGCTGCTGCTGCTGCTCCTGTGTCTGCTGCCTCTTCTGCTCCAGTTGCTGCTGCTACTCCAGTCTTAGCAATAGACCTAAGGTCTTTGCTATCTGCATTTGATACTGCATACTACAGCAACCTTCCAGAAGCTACAGCTGTCCAGCCCTCAGAAGATCTGTCTAAGGCAATGGTGCCCTTCTCCAGCTGTGACCCCAACATTCTTTCCTCCTTTATACTCTCAGTGATGACTGCTGCTGCTGCTGAAGCCAAGGCTGTATCTACTTCTGAAATTGTTGTTGCTGCTGAAGAAGAAAATGTTTCAACTGCTGCTGAAAATCAATTTGTTTCTGATGAGCCCATTTTCCAGGATTCTCTGATGACAGAGGCTGTTGTTTTTGAGCCTGCTGTAGATGTTGTTGTTGTTGTTTCTGAACCTGCTGCTGCCATAATTCCTGAAATAATCAGTGTTGCTTCTACTGCTGCTCCAGTATCTGTTGTTATATCTGCTGCTGTACCTGTTTCTGTTGCTCCTGCCTCTGCCCCATCTGCTGCTGTTCAATTGAAAGAAAATCTGATGAAAAGGATTGATGCTTTATATGATGCTCAAAGCTCTGAATCTGATGACTACAACACTGCTTCTGATGATTCTTCTGCCACCATTGCAAGGAAAAGGAAGGCAAGAAGTAAGGCAATGAAGAGGGTTCCACCTTCCAAAGATAGAGATGATAATGATGTTCCTTACTATATTCTGCACAACTGCCCAATTACTGAGCATTGGATGCAGTTCTCTAAGAATCAGCTAAAGGCTATGAAAAAGAAAAGGAAGTATGAGAAAGGTTCCACCCAGTCCAAGCACACTCATCCTCCTCCACCACCTCCACCTGATGCAGGTGCAGGTGGCAGCTCTGCAAGCTCAGGCCCAGCTAGAAGCCAGGCTCCCTACCAACCTCATGCTAGAACATATCAAAGGGAAAGCCAGTCTAGGGGCTCTTACTCTAGAAGGGGAGGATATAGGGGAAATCAAAGAGAGACTCAGGTTTACTCCAAAGGGCATTCCAGGCAGCACCCTTATTCCAGGGGAGGACATGTTCCTTCTGATACATCTTCAGGTCCATTCCCCTATGAGCTCAAAGAAACTGTGACTGCCAGGACTCCTCAAGATACTTCTTCCAACAGGTATGAGCCACCTGTTCCATTTGAGGACCCTGAGAGGAATCCTGTTGCTTGGACTGCTAGAATGAAAGAGTTGGCTGCATTAGATCAAATAAAGAAAGCCAGAGAGCAAGGCCTAGACACCTCTAATATATCTACAATGTCAGAACAAAGACAGAAATAACTAGAAAGATATGCCTCCAGTAAATTTTTTGATGCAGACAGGTACATGGAGTTGCATCCAGCTGCAGTGGTTCCCAGGACATCAAAGCAAACATATTTGGGAGCAGCTGATGATACCAGATCCAAGCAAGAAGCTTTAAATCCTAACAGAGAAATCAAGTTGGTAAAAGGCAAAGAGAAAGAGTAACTCTGTAAGGTGACAATTCTTGGTTTTTCTGACTGATATCTGGATGACATATATATATATCTCTGTGATGGTTCTGTAATGTCTAGCTACTGTTGTTTTTGTGTTTTTTTTTCTGATTGAATGATGTTGTTTGATTTTTCCATAGTCTGAAATAGTTTTCCTAACCCAAATAGGGGGAGATTGTTGGAACACCCTATTACTAATTTGGGTCAGGATCACTATGTCTCTAGGAATCTGTGTTTGACCTTCTGTATAGCTTAATAGGTCAATTAGAATTGAGTCTAAGGGATCAGGAGTCTAGGTTTGGAAGCTGCCTTGAAGACCAAAGTTTTTCTGGAGACTAAGTCCAATCGTCGAGCTCAGCACGACGTTTCGTCGAACTCCGGTCGACGATCGTCTAGCTCAACTTCGACAGATCGTCGAGCTCCACTCGACGATCGCTGAGCTCAACTTCTCAATATCGTCGAACTCCTTTCGACGATCGCTGAGCTCAGGTCGATGATTTTGACTCTGCACTGGATCCTTATCTCTGAGCTCAGTTCGACGATCTTTGAGCTCAGATCGACGATTTCTTTGCTGCTTGCATTTTCCAGTTCGCTGAGCTCAGCTCGACGATAGCAGAGCTCAGTTCGACGATTTCAGTTATCTTTCAGAATTCAAATTTAAATCAGATAGGAGTTATTCTGCATTTAATTCAGTAGATCTGCCAGCCGTTTTCATTTACTTCTGGAGCAAGTTTCAAGGGATTCTTCAAGGAACAAATCAGTGGACTTTCCTTTAGAAGAAATTATGCAATTAAGGCTGTAATCAATGCAGACCAACGGCTATCTTTGACAGAGTAATATCCTATTCAGACATAGAGAATAAAAGAGAATGTTTTTTGAATCAAGTAGAGAGATTGACAAGAACAGGATACAACTTAAAATAGTCTGTCAACAAGAATTCTGAAGAACACTCATCAGAGAGATCAAGCTTTCAAACAATCTTCAGATCTCTTCAGCTCAAAAAGTGTTCAAGGCCAACATCATTTCAAGACTCCAGACACTCAACATTTCAGCTTGCTGAAATCATCTTTTGCTGGAGATCTATCTTTGAAGGCCTATCACCCTCAGCAAAGCTCATCTTCCTGAAGATCAAGGACTCAGGGGGAGCTTTGAAATCAATCCACTTAGTCTTCTCAGTTGTTTGAGAAAAGAGAAGACTGCCATCACTCTCTCACCCCCACTCTGTAAAGGGTTTTTCAAACTCCCTTCAAAAGTTTGAATCTGGTTTTTGAGCACCTTGTCAAAAGCTCATTGGTGGCAAGACACCTGATCAAAAAATCTGTTTTGGTTTTTGAGCACCTTATCAAAAGCTCATTGGTGCCCAGGACACCTGATCAACTCATCCTGCAGTGGATTCCTACCTAGGGTGGTAGAAGAGTGGATGTACCCAAGTTTGGGGAACCACTATAATTCCTTGTGTCATCTGGTTTTGCATGTTTTCTTTTTGTTTCTGGCCTAGATTTTCTTGTGCTTAGTTTCTGCATAGCTTAGTGTTGTGATTAGTTTTATTTCTGCTTCCCTGCTTACACTCATTACAACAATTGTTGTAAAGCTTTGCAAAAGTTTTGTCTGTGTTTCAAAAAGCACCATATACTCTATTCACCCCCCTCTAGAGTATATCAGATCTAGTTTCCCCTTTCATACACGTTTATCACGGGGTCTTCTCCGGTTCGTATGCAACATCACCAATCCAGACCAACCTGTCCAGATGGGCTTCACACAGCATGTCTATTCCGTACTAAATTTCCGGATCTATATGCCAACAAAGGGGATTTCATGAATCACCCAAATGACTCCCAAAATCAGCCACCTCTTGGTGGGGGAATCACAAAGATATGCCAAAAAGAAGCCTTCACATGGCTACGAAGAAAAGTCATTACCCTTGTTGGGTACATTGGATTAAATGTACCTGATTTGAAGAAGCCTCACCCTACTCAATGATATACATCAAAATGTATTTGATGTGTTTTGAGTTTAGTTGTGCAGGTCAAGTATTTACAGGGAAAGCTGAAAAGTTTCTAAGTCCATGTGTCGACACCCAGAAGGAAAGTGTCGACACTTAAGAAGACTTGTGTCGACAGCCAGACAAGCAGTGTCGACACTTGGAGTCATTGTGTCGACACCAGGGATGCATAGTTGACACTAAACAGAAAGTGTCGACACATACAGGTTGTGTCGACACTCAATGAAGAAAAATCCAGTGAAGCTGTGTCGACACTTAGCAGCAGTGTCGACACCCAGAGGAACTGTGTCTACATCAGAAAGTGTCGACACTTGGAGGCTGTGTCGACATTCAGCAAATTTCAACAGAGTCTAAGTATACGTGTCGACATAATAAAGAATGTGTCGACACTCAGTAGAAGACTCAACACATGAAGAAGGTGTTGACATAATGAAGAATGTGTCGACACACAGCAGAAGACTCAATACATGAAGAAAGTGTCGACACTAGGAGGCTGTGTCGACACTCAGCAAAGTTCAACAAAATTCTAAGTACAAGTGTCGACACAAAGGAGATGTGTCGACACTCAGCCAAATTCTCAACATAATAAGAATGTGTCGACACAAGGAGCTGTGTCGACACTCAGCAAGTATCAACACAGAAGGCATGTGTCGACACCAAGAAGATGTGTCGACACTGAACAAGTTCAACACAAATAAGTTGTGTCGACACAAAGGAGTTGTGTCGACACTTACAAGAATTCAACTAAGTACTGAAGAACAAGAAGTTGTGTCGACACACAATGTCAGTGTCGACAAATGATGAAGAAGCAGTGTCGAGATATAAATTCTACAACACAAGGAGTTGTGTCGACACCTTGAAGGGTAGTGTCGACACTTAGTCTACTTGTGTCGACACTTGGTCTATAAGTGTCGACACTTAAAGATAGACTGTCTCGACACTTTCAGATAGTTACAGATATTTTAAGAAGTGACTGGATGACATGACAGCTGTCATTCCAGCCGGTCTACTGCAACTGTCAGAGATGTCAGAAAGCCGTTAGAAACCGGATCAGCCGGTCACCATGAAGAAGGCCTATATAAATGATTATACTGTCAACAGAAACATGATGATAAAGAGATTGAAAAAGAGAAGAAGATCTAGCTATTCATTGAAGAATCAAGTGAAGATCTAAGAAGTTGGAGAGAGAGAGCTCCTTCCAAGAAGACAGCCGTTGGAACCAGGCTGTAAAGAAGGGTTCAGACCTAGGTTTGAATCTTAAGTTGCAGTGATTGAAGATCAGCTGCAGAGAATCAATCCTATTGTGTTCTGCATTCAAGAAGCTTTGAAGAAAGCCAAGTGAGGTTGATCTCAGCAGATTTCTTCCAAGAACTCATCAAGAACCTATCAACTCTTCTCTCTTTTCTGTGAGTTGTAGGTATATTCTTTATATTCTAAATTTCTTGTAGGATCCTTAAGGATCTGAGTTGTAAGCCTGCAATTATAAAGGCTGAGTGGTAGGGCCTGTGTGCCTGAGTGTAGGAGATCTATTTCTCTGAGTGTAGGCCTGTTGTGGCTGAGTGTAGGCCTTGTGGCTGAGTGTAGGCCTTATGGCTGAGTGTAGGTCTTTGGAGAAGACTGAGTTGTAGGGCCTTGGGCCTGAGATGCAGGAACCTGTTTTGGGGTTCTGTGTGTAAGATCTGAGGATCTGAGATAGTGGAGGAGTTTGGCCGAATCTAGTACACTACTAGATAGGCGAAGGGGGAAAGTGGATGTACCCAAACCTTGGGGAACCACTATAAATCTGTGTGTTCACTGTGTGCATGTTTGATTCTGTGATTGCTGATTGATTTCTGTGAAGAAATAATTATAACTCTGTGATATAATCTGTAATCTGCCTAAAAAGTCTAAAATTATTTAGTCACCTATTCACCCCCCCCCCCTCTAGGTGATTAGGTACAATTTCTTTCAAGTGGTATCAGAGCCAGGTTCCTCAAAAAGGGCTTAACTGTCTGAGTAGATCCTGTTGGCAGATTCAGTATAAGTAAAGTGCAGAATCAAGAAAATCAAGAAACATGGGTTCAACAGAGATTCATAAGAAACTTGGATCCATGAAGTTGCCCATTTGCAGAAAAGAGATTTTTGGCATCTGGAATGAAAGGGTGAGACTATTTATGGAAGTCTCAGACCCTAGAATTTATATCACAGTTAAAGAAGGGTCATATGTGCCTATGAAGGTTTCAGTCCTGGATGCAAATCAGAGAACACCTAAGGACTTTTTTGAAATGACAAAAGATGAGATTAATCTGGCCATCATGGACAAGAGGGCTCAGAATATCATTGTGAGTGCCATAGATGATGCTACCTTTCAGAACTTGATACATTGTAAGACATCTAAGGAGATGTGGGATACTTTGATAGTGTATATGGAGGGTTCTAAAGAAGTTAGGCAGGACAAAAAGTCTTTGTTAAACCAGGAATATGAAAGTTTCAGGCAAGGCAGATCTGATAGCATAACAGAATGCTATAAGAAATTCTATAGGATTGTCAATGAGTTGATGTATTATGGAAGATAATTCAGCAACTATGAGCTGAATGATAAGTTCTTGAGGTCTCTAAGAAAGGATTGGGACACCAAGATCTGTGTCATAAGGGAAATGGCCAAGTTAGCAGATATCCCTCCTCCAACATTGTTTGGAAAACTGCTATCCTATGAGATGCAGTTGATGGTGAGGAAAGAAGAGGAGAAGACTACAAGAAGTGAGCATAAAGAAAGGACGGTGGCATTCAAGACAGAAGCCACCAGGAAATACAAAAGTAAGTCTCCATCTCCACCTCCAAGGGTTGCTGGAACTGAGTCAGATGAGATAGAATGCAAGGATTCTGAAAGTAGTGAGAGTGATGAGGATTTTACAGTCTTCACAAGACACTTTCAGAAGTTTCTAAAGAAGAAACAGTGGAGGTCAAAGCCATCCACTTCACAGAGAAAAGATGACTATTATCAGAACAAGAAGTCATCAAAGAAAGATAGGAGAAAGACCAAGTCAAGCAAAGCAACTTTATCAAAAATTGTTTGCTATTGCTGTAACAGACAAGGACATGTTATTGCTGACTGTCCTGAGAAAAGGAAAGAGTCTAATGATAAGAAGAAGATTCAAACCAAGGGCAAAAAGGAAAGGTCCTTTGTTGCCAAGAAGGACAAAAGCCTGTCAGACATATCTTCTTCAGAAACTGAGTCAGAAGCTGAAGCATACATAGGACTGTTTACTGAAGAAGAGGAAGAGAAGTTCGTTTAGATAATGAACTCTATATATGAGCAAGAGGACATTTAGTGCAAAGAACTGATGGCCTTAACAGAAGGTGACAAAATCCAGGATCAGCCTGGACCTAGTAAGGTACAAAATTGTTCTTTAAGTTCAATTTCTAGTGCTAATTCAGATTCAGTTACATCAGCATCAAGTGATGCCAGTGGATCTGAATCTGAAGGAGATGTTCATCAGTTGATTGATGAATATAGAGTTCTGTTGCAAGCATTTAAGAAAAGCAAATCCTTGGCCAAGAGTCAGGCTAAGGAGATTGCAAGTCTCAAAGTGGCTGCAACTGATTTTGATAAACTGATTGATCAAAAGTTAAATGAAATAGCCAGACTGAAGAACATAACTGTTATTCAGATGGGGACTATAACATTCAAGAATGATCAAATCAGAAATCTGGAGATTAGTCTTCAGAAGGAGAGAGATATTGTTGCAAGGTTTTCAAAACCTAAGTCTGTTCTACCTTTGATTTATGAATTTATACCTCACAAGGGTAAAACTGGATTGGGGTTTACTAACCCTGATAGGACTATAAAGTCCAAGTCTAAGGGCAAAGCCCCAGCTCTCAACAAGTCAGCTGTAGATAAAACAGCTAGGGATGTACCTAAGCAAAGGTACAATAGATTTGAGTGCTGGTGCTGTGGCAAGGTAGGCCACATTGCCATGGACTGTTGGCACAATTCTAGTGTCAAGTTGAGTAGCAAACTTCCTGTTGGAAGACCTACAGGAATCTTTGTTAAGAGGCAAACTAACCAGCACCAAGGACCCAAGAATTCTTTGGGTTCTAAGGTCAACTAATCTATTTTGCAGGTGAGTCCAAGTGGCCATGGCCCAATATGGTACTTGGACAGTGGTTGTTCCAGACACATGACTGGAACTAGGGGATTGCTAAAGGACTTCACACCAATCAAGGATGATCCTAAAGTCACCTTTAGTGGTTCTGAAAAATGAATTATCAAGGGTTTTGGTAACATTTCTAGCACCCATATTACTATTACTCAAGTGGCTTATGTTAAATGTTTGAAACATAACCTTATTAGTAGAAGTCAACTGAGTGATTTAGGATATGACATCTCATTTGTCAAAGATGGTTGTCATATCAGGAGATCAAATGATCAAGAGATCATTTTGACTGGTTACAGAAAAATAAATGTCTATTGTCTAGACATTATGAGTTAGAACAATGCTTCTCTAGTGTGTCTTGTAGCTGATGAGAAAGTCTCTCATTGTGTCAAATGGCACAAGAGGCTAGCCCATCTTAACTACAAGACAATTGGCCAACTCTATAGCAAAGAGTTAGTGAGGAATGGTCTTCAAGTTAAGTGTATTAAAGATGGAATATGTTCAGCTTGTCAAAAGGGCAAGCAGACTAGATCCACCTTTAATAGCATTGAGAACAAAGATGCTGTGAGGTGTTTATATATCTTGCATATGGATCTCTTTGGTCCTATGCCAGTTCACAGCCTAGGTAGGAAGGTCTACACTTTTGTGGTTGTAGATGACTACTCAAGGTTTTCCTGGGTGTTCTTTCTTAGACAGAAATCTGAAACACCTAGTATCTTTTATAGCTTTGTCAAACAAATTCAGAATGAGTTAGACAATATAGTGGTCAAAATAAGAAGTGACCATGGTACTGAATTTCAGTCTGATAGTATGGCAAAACTATGTGAAGAAATTGGGATATTTCAGGAATTTTTTTCACCAAGAACACCTCAGCAAAATGGCATTGCTGAGAGGAAAAATAGAATCTTGATTGAGGCTGGTAGAACCCTATTAAGTGGCACATCTCTACCAGAGTATTTTTGGGCTGAGGCAGTTAATACTGCATGTCATGTAATTAATAGGGCTACCATTACTAAGAGCCACAATAAGACCCCCTATGAGATTGTGAAAGGCAGAAAACAAAACCTATCCTATTTCAGGATCTTTGGTTGTAAATGCTTTATACTTAACAATGGAAAGTCTTACTTGACCAAGTTTGCTGCCAAATACCAAGAGGGGATCTTTGTTGGGTACAGCAACAATAGTAAGGCTTATAGGGTCTACAACTTGTCTACTCAAGTTGTAGAAGAGTCAGTACATGTAGTATTTGATGAAGCTAGATTTATTAACAATGAGTTATCTAGAAGTATTTGCAGCTCCACAGGTGTGACTGAGAAGATGGACAAGCTCACTATAGAAGAAGGACCTACTGCAAGACAGCAAGTAGAAGATAGTGGCTGTTGTCCAGGGGGAGTACAACATGTACCTAATGTAGAAGAAGTCCAAGGAGTGCAGCAAGTTGAAGAAACTGAAGAAGTACAACCTGAAGCCAGGATGCCTCTAGCTAGTAGGCATCTAAGAGATCATCCAGCAGATCAAATCATTGGTGATATAAGACAAGGGGTACAAATAAGGAGCAGAAATCTTAGTGCACCACTCTACTCCAGTTTTCTATCCCAAGTAGAACCAAAGAAGTTTGAAGAAGCCATCCTAGACCCTCATTGGATTGAGGCAATGCAAGAGGATTTGAATCAGTTCAAGAGATGCAAAGTCTGGGAGCTTGTCCCTAAACCAAAAGACCACAACATAATTGGAACCAAATGGATCTTTAGGAACAAGATGGATGAACGTGGAGTGATTATTAAGAACAAAGCAAGACTGGTTGCTAAGGGATATAGGCAAGAATAAGGTATTGACTTTGATCAAACCTTTGCTCCAGTAGACAAACTGGAGGCAATAAGGATGTTCTTGTCCTATGCAACCTATCAAGGATTTAAAGTTTACCAAATGGATGTTAAGTCAGCATTTCTGAATGGTAATCTAAAGGAAGAGGTCTATGTGGAACAGTCATCAGGTTTTGTTGATTCAACTCAACCTAATTATGTCTATAGACTTAGGAAGACTTTGTATGGGTTAAAACAAGCCCCTAGTGCTTGGTATGAAACCCTGTCTAGTTTCCTCATTGAGAATAAATTCACAAGGGGGAAAATAGACAAGACTCTATTCCTTAGGGAATCCAGAGGCAAGATCATACTAGTCCAAATATATGTAGATGACATAATATTTGGTTCTACTGAAAGTAGTCTTTGCAAAAAGTTTGCAAAACGTATGCAAGGACAATTTGAGATGAGCAGTATGGGGGAACTTAAGTTCTTCTTGGGTCACCAAGTTAGACAGACTGAGAATGGTTTATCCATATGCCAGTCTAAGTTCACCCTAGAACTGATAAGGAAGTATGGTATGGATTCATCCAGTACCATGAAGACTCATATGGGGTCAAATATGTCTCTTAGCAAAGATGATGCAGGGAAACCTGTAGATGAGACTTTGTATAGAGGGATAGTTGGCTCCCTACTCTATTTGACTGCAAGTAGACCAGATATCATGTATGCTACATGTGTCTGTGCTAGGTACCAAGCTTGCCCTAAAGAGTCTCATTTGACAGCAGTCAAAAGGATACTGAGATATCTTAAGGGCACTCCTTATCTAGGCATATGGTACCCTAGGAATGGAGACTTTGAACTGACAGGTTATTCAGATGCAGATTTTGCAGGCTGCAAGGAAGATAGGAAAAGTACAACTGGTACCTATCAATTCCTAGGTGGAAGACTGATTTCATGGAGTAGCAAAAAGAAAACAAGTGTGGCTATCTCCACAGCAGAATCAGAATATGTGGCTGCAGGAAGTTGTTGTGCTCAACTTCTATGGATACAACATCAGCTTGAGGATTATAGTATTCAGGTAAGTAGAACACCACTATTTTGTGATTCTACAAGTGCTATATATATTGCAAACAATCCTGTTTCCCATAGTATAACTAAACACATTGAAATAAAATATCATTTTCTAAGGGAACATGTTGAAAAAGAAGATATTTCACTAGAATATGTTAATACAGATAATCAACTAGTTGACATGTATACTAAGCCTTTAGAAGAAACCAAATTCAATAGATTTAAAATTGAATTAGGTATGATAAACTTAGAATAAGTTTACAGAAATGGCTAAGTAAAATAGTGTCGACACACAGAGTTGTCTGTGTCGAGACAGAAAAGTGGTGTCGACACTTCAGAGAAAAGGTGTCGACACATCTAGGAAGTTGGTGTCGACACTTCAGAAAATTAGTGTCGACACATACAGGATAGGTGTCGACACATCCAAGGTGGTGTCGACACTTAGGCTTTACTCAAAATTAGTGAAGTAAAGTCTCGACTAAGTGTCGAGCTAAGTGGTGTCGACACATAAACAAGTGTCGACACATATATTCTATCGACTATACTTGTGTTGACACATAGTTGTCGAGACATTATAAGTCTGTGTCGACACTTTTCAACAGTGTCGACACGATTTAAGTTTCTTGACGCGCCCTTTCATCTTCAATCCTAGAAAGGTATAAATAGGGTTTCAACATTGTCTGTCGACACGCTCACCAAAGTTTCGAGACCAAACTTGTGTGTCGACACCTCTTTTCTCTCAATTCAAATTCTTCAAACCATAATGGCGACCAACCTCGAAGAGAACGTGAACGAAGGCTATGAACTGGTGCGGCATGCGTTTGATGACGCAGAACCAGAGATCAAGGATGTGGTAACCCTAGTTGCAAACTCTGGATTAGATTTTCTTGTTTCATAGCCGACCAAGATATGGAAGAAAGAGGTCCTGTAATTCTTGAATGGAGCTAAAGTAGATGAATCTGGAGTCAAGATAAAGTCTAGGGTTCATGGAGAAAAGGTGAAGGTCTCACCTAAGAGTTTAAGAAAGGTACTAAACCTACCAAGGACTAAGGATGAAGCTGAAGTTTCTGCTTCTAAGACCAGAGAAGCTTTACAATGGTGTGGACTGGATTCTAAGATGAAAATTGGATCAGTGTTCAATAAAAAGGGAATGAACAGCCAAGGCAAATTTCTCTTTGAAATTATTGGCAAGGTGATCCTGTGCAAGTCTGGAGGACATGATAGGATTTCAGCATATATGTTCAGTCTAATGACAAGGTTAATCTTCCAACTAAACACTGATTGGTCTGGAGTAGTGTTTGAGAAGATTAAGGATAGCCTGAAGAAACCCAATTTGGGTAGGATACTAAGTCTTTACTTGGCTGGTAGTATACCAGAAGTAATGAGTCAAGCTGCAGGATCAAAAATCAACCACATGAGGAAGATGGACATGAGGATCTTCTCAAGGTGGGATAGGGTCTTCACCAAGGAATTGCCAACACCTGAGAAGGTAACACCCCAAAATAAGAAGAAGAAGAAAGCCCCAGTGGCTCAAGAATCATCTAGTTGCTCTGAAGAGCATGTTGTCTTTACACCAGATGATAAACAAGAAACTGAAACTGTTGGAAAGTCTCCAGATAGACAAGTAGCTGCAGACAGGCAGGGGGAGCTACCACAGGCTAGCCCTCTTCACCAGGATTCTATCCAGGGGGAGCCTCTACTTGTTGAAGAGCCAACACCTCTAGAAAGTGAAAGAGCTACACAAACCATACTTGAGGTAATAACTGAAATAAACCAATTAGATTTCTCTATTGAGAATACAGTTATAACTGACACATTATCTACTACAAATCAGCAACCTCAGGTTCCTAGTCAACCCCAAGATGTTGTCATGGAGGACACATCTGTTGCAGATCAAGTAATGTCTGATCAAGTAGTTGACGAGATCAGGAATTCTCCACCCCCTAATCAACAAGAGTTTACTTTGGAAGAACTTTTCCCTGATCTTCTCCAAACAAATTTTGAGAAGGAAAGTGCTGCTGCTGAGGGGGAGAAGGCCCAAGTTGAGGGGGAGCAAGTGGAGATTCTAGAAGAAACTATAAGCAAAGAGACTGAAAAGCCTAAGAATGCTGAGGAATTACCTAGGAAGGATTTGCCTCCAAGCCCTAAGGACAGGGTTGATATAGCTAGTACATCTACTTCTAGGGATGAGGAGGCTGCCAGAGCCAAAAAGAGGAAATTCCAAGTATTTAAGAGAAGAAGCCAAACTTATAAAAAGGCTTTACAAACCATTGCCCCACAGCCTACACCACAGCCAGCACCATCTGTAGATTACAGTTCTCTAATGGTTGCTATGCAGATAAAGCTTGATGAGCAAAGGAAAGCAATAGAAACATATATAGATGAGGGGCATAAGTCTCTACAGTTTGATCTAGCCCAAGATATTAAGTATATTAGATTTGAGATGAATCTAAATAAGAAGGAGATGACTGACTGCTTCCACAAGGGAGTGAATGTAGTAGTCTATTTAGCTACACATCAAGAGAAGATCAAAGCTCAAGTGGATGAACTTGCAGTGAAGCAAGGTTATGTACTGGATAACCAGCTAAGGATGAATGATAACTTAACTGCTTCACACAATGCCATAGTAACAGAGATGAAGAATATAGCTGCACGGCAGACTACAGCTAATGCTACAGCTAAAGCAGACTTTGATAAAGCATTCCAAGAGGGAATAACTGCTGTTAAGACTGCAATATAAGACTCTCAGAAGATAATAACTGACAAACTCCAAAGGTTGAAACCTTACTTTAAGGATGGCTTAAACTATTTGGATGCACAAATAAGATTTCAGAAAGATGATCTGAGGGATCACATGGTTAGAGAAGTCATAAAGGGGGAGAGGGTGTTAGTCAAAGACAGCTCTGATCATGCAAAATGGATTTCCAATTCCATCAGAGCCACCCTTGGATATCCTCCATTGTGTGATGATGATAATGTTGCAGAGTCTGGGATAAATCCTGCATATCTAGGAGGGGAGCAACCTGAAGTGGCTCAAGTAATCTACCCTCCTACAGACTTTGATATGATACATGCTGATACACAATCCATGTATAGCCCTCCTGATGGAATTGAGATGGTCATCATAGAGAAAGTGGTTCAGCCAGTATCTGAGGCTATACAAGAAGCTATACTAAAAGAACAACAAGCCAGATTGTCTAAGAAGAGGTTCAGAGAGCAAGCTGAACAAAGGCCTGATTTTGAACAGTGGAGCCCCACTTCAAGGAATATCATTCTGACTGCATGGAAGGCTGCCAAAGATAATATTGTGGACAGAGGAAAATGGTATTCTGATGTACAGTGGAGGAAGCATGAGAACAGACAAGAAGCAATTGTGCAGTATAGAAGAAAGGCAAAGATGGGAAAGCTACCTCCTACTGCCCAGTAGCCTAGCAAGTACTTTCCCAAGCCTTATCATTACTTTGAGAGGCAAAAGATCAAGGCTGAAGAGCAGAAAAAGAAGGATCTTAAAGGCAAGAAGCCTGCTACTGCTAAAGATGTTGAAGCCCCTGTTCAAGCAAAAATACAATCTGGAAAGGGCATAGTGATCAAGGAGACTGAGAAGAAATAGAATAGAATTATCTTAAGTTTGCTATATGTAATCACTTGTATTAAAACTTTCTGTAAACTTTTGATAATGAAAATGTTGAAGTTCTTAGAACTATGTGAAATATGTTATATTCTTGTTCTGAGATATTAGTATATACATGTTTTGTTATTACATGTTTATGAATTTACCCTGTTATATAATCCTGCTTTACATCATACTGTAATTTTATTATGTATGGTGTATATCATTGACTAAGGGTTATGACTTCTCCAAATAGGGGGAGATTGTTGGGTACATTGGATTAAATGTCCCTGATTTGAAGAAGCCTCACCCTACTCAATGATATACATCAAAATGTATTTAATGTGTTTTGAGTTTAGTTGTGCAGGTCAAGTATTTACAGGGAAAGCTGAAAAGTTTCTAAGTCCATGTGTCGACACCCAGAAGGAAAGTGTCGACACTTAAGAAGACTTGTGTCGACAACCAAACAAGCAGTGTCGACACTTGGAGTCATTGTGTCGACACCAGGGATGCAGAGTCGACATCAGACAGAAAGTGTCGACACATACAGGTTGTGTCGACACTCAATGAAGAAAAGTCCAGTGAAGCTGTGTCGACACTTAGCAGCAGTGTCGACACCCAGAGGAACTGTGTCTACATCAGAAAGTGTCGACACTTGGAGTTTGTGTCGACACTCAGCAAATTTCAACAGAGTCTAAGTATACGTGTCGACATAATAAAGAATGTGTCGACACTCAGTAGAAGACTCAACACATGAAGAAGGTGTCGACACAATGAAGAATGTGTCGACACACAGCAGAAGACTCAATACATGAAGAAAGTGTCGACACTAGGAGGCTGTGTCGACACTCAGCAAAGTTCAACAAAATTCTAAGTACAAGTGTCGACACAAAGGAGATGTGTCAACACTCAGCCAAAGTCTCAACAGAAGAAGAATGTGTCGACACAAGGAGTTGTGTCGACACTCAGCAAGTATCAACACAGAAGGCATGTGTCGACACCAAGAAGATGTGTCGACACTGAACAAGTTCAACACAAAGAAGTTGTGTCGACACAAAGGAGTTGTGTCGACACTTACAAGAATTCAACTAAGTACTGAAGAACAAGAAGTTGTGTCGACACACAATGTCAGTGTCGACAAATGATGAAGAAGCAGTGTCGAGATATAAATTCTACAACACAAGGAGTTGTGTCGACACCTTGAAGGCTAGTGTCGACACTTAGTCTACTTGTGTCGACACTTGGTCTATAAGTGTCGACACTTAAAGACAGACTGTCTCGACACTTTCAGACAGTTACAGATATTTCAAGAAGTGACTGGATGACATGACAGCTGCCATTCCAGCCGGTCTACTGCAACTGTCAGAGATGTCAGAAAGCCGTTAGAAATCGGATCAGCCGGTCACCATGAAGAAGGCCTATATAAATGCTTATACTGTCAATAGAAACACGATGATCAAGAGATTGAAAAAGAGAAGAAGATCTAGCTATTCATTGAAGAATCAAGTGAAGATCTAAGAAGATGGAGAGAGAGAGCTCCTTCCAAGAAGACAGCCCTTGAAACCAGGCTGTAAAGAAGGGTTCAGACCTAGGTCTGAATCTTAAGTTGCAGTGATTGAAGATCAGCTGCAGAGAATCAATCATATTGTGTTCTACATTCAAGAAGCTTTGAAGAAAGCCAAGTGAGGTTGATCTCAGTAGAGTTCTTCCAAGAACTCTTCAAGAACCTATCAACTCTTCTCTCTTTTCTCTGAGTTGTAGGTATATTCTTTATATTCTAAATTTCTTGTAGGATCCTTAAGGATCTGAGTTGTAAGCCTGCAATTATAAAGGCTGAGTGGTAGGGCCTGTGTGCCTGAGTGTAAGAGATCTATTTCTCTGAGTGTAGGCCTGTTGTGGCTGAGTGTAGGCCTTGTGGCTGAGTGTAGGCCTTGTGGCTGAGTGTAGGTCTTTGGAGAAGACTGAGTTGTAGGGCCTTGGGCCTGAGCTGTAGGAACCTGTTTTGGCATTCTGTGTGTAAGATCTGAGGATCTGAGATAGTGGAGGAGTTTGGCCGAATCTAGTACACTACTAGATAGGCGAAGGGGGAAAGTGGATGTACCCAAACCTTGGGGAACCACTATAAATCTGTGTGTTCACTGTGTGCATGTTTGATTCTGTGATTGCTAATTGATTTCTGTGAAGAAATAATTATAACTTTGTGATATAATCTGTAATCTGCCCAAAAAGTATAAAAAGATTTAGTCAGCTATTCACCCCCCCCCCCTCTAGGTGATTAGGTACAATTTCTTTCAACCCTTGACGACAGCTTCGGTGCCATGAACTCAAATCTTGCTTGAAAGACTCGCAAGAGCGTTTCCTCCGCAACGCCGGCTTCGGATCTCTTGTCGGTAAACCGCAGCACCACCAGCAGCAACCCCCTTTCCTCCTCCTCCTTCTTCTTCCTCTCCTTTCTCTCTTAACTTGAAGAAAGATCAAGGCCAAGTAAAATGAGAATAACTTCTCAGATTTCGGCCTTTAGGAAAAGAGGAAAGAAGGTCAGCCTTTGGATTCAGACTGAAGGAATGGACGGCCACGATTTTGCCAAAAACACTGATTTTGTCCTGACACGGCCTGTGACACGCCCGTGTCCCAGGCCGTGTGCCTCAAGCAGTGGTCAACCGACCTATTCAGACCAGTGACACGCCCATAGAACATGCCCGTGTCATGGGTCGTGTCACCCAACACGCCTTCGGACACGCCCGTTTATGAGGCCGTGTGCCTGGGCGAAAAAAATCCCAAATCATCCCGAGACTTCACACAGCCTGTGACACGCCCATGTCCCAGGCCGTGTGCCCAGACACGGCACAAAGACACGCCCTATTGAAATACTTCGTCGGGCTGAGTTCGTCGACCTGATTTGACACGCCCTGTGACACGCCCATGTCACAGGCCGTGTTCAACCTCTCGACACTCGACACTCGACACTCGACACTCGACACTCGTCGAGCACGCGACACGGCCTTGGACACGCCCGTGTCCTGGGCCGTGTGCCCCCTCTCGACACATCGTCGAGTGAAAAATTGTCGACACTAAAGACGATAGTCGACACGGCCTTGACACGCCCTGCGACACGCCCGTGTCGCAGGCCGTGTCCGCCACTCAACGACCGTCGACTCCAAATTTCGTCGACTACACGGCCAAATCATCGACCCCAGCTTGACACGCCCTGGGCCATGCCCGTGTCCCAGGCCGTGTCACCCAAAAGTTTCCTGTTTGAGAAATTTGGGCTGTTACAATCCTCCCCTCCTACAAGAAATTTCGTCCTCAAAATTCAGACACAGGAAGGCAACAGTAAACAGCAAGAAAAATGTTACAACATATAAATTTTTATGTTACAACATCCTCTCTACATATTACAAAACAGCTCAGGGAACTCTTCTCGCATGGTTTGCTCTCGCTCCCATGTCAGTTCTTCACGGCCGCAGTTGTCCCATCGGACTTTCACCATGCCGACCGTCTTGTTCCGCAACTGTTTCTCGGCTCGATCTTCGATCTGAATGGGTCTAACTTTTGTTGTTAGTCCATATTCCACCGGCACGCGATCATCCGCGATCACTTGAGCTGGATCTTTCACGGCCTTCCGAAGCACCGAGATGTGAAATACATCATGTAATCCACCCAAGTCTGCCGACAGAGCTAACCGATAAGCAGCTTCGCCAACTCGCTCAACCACTTCAAAAGGACCCAAATATCTTGGACTCAACTTTTTCAATCGTCGAATCCTGGAGACACCTTTGAATGGCTTGATCTTCAAGTATACCCAATCGCCAACCGCAAATTCCACGTTCCGGTGCTTGGCGTTGTAGTACTTCGCTTGTCGGTCTTGAGCAATCAGCAATCTCTCTCGAATAGTCCGTATGGTTGCGTTTGCTTCATCAACCTCATTTGGTTTAAAAATCCGAGGTTCGCCCGCTTCTACCCAAGCCAAGGGAGTACGACACTTCCTTCCATATAACACTTCATATGGTGCCATCCCAATGCTCGCCTTGTAGCTGTTATTATATGCAAACTCTACCATGTAGAGATGATCTTCCCATCTCTTTCCGAAGTCAAGGGCGCACATTCGGATCATGTCCTCCATTATTCTGTTGGTACGTTCAGTTTGGCCATCCGTTTGGGGATGAAAGACCGTACTGAAAGTCAATTTCGTGCCCAACAGTCGGTGAACTATCCTCCAATCATTTGACGTAAAATGCCCATCTCGATCACTTACGATGCTCCGAGGAACACCGTGAAGCCGCACAATCTGGTCAACATATAACTTTGCCAAACTTTCAACTAAATCATCCCGCCTGTTCGGGAGAAAATGTGTCACTTTCATTAGCCGGTCAACAATCACCCAAATGGAATCATTTCCTCGCTGCGATCTCGGCAACCCGTGCACAAAATCCATGGAAATATCATCAAATTTCCACTCTGGGATCGGCAGTGACTTCAAGTAACCGCCCGGCTTTTGGCATTCCGCCTTCACCATCGCACATGTTTGGCATTTAGAGACATAAAAGGCAACATCTTTCTTGAGCCCTGGCCACCAGAATAGCTTCTTCATATCGTTGAACATCTTCGTGCTTCCGGGGTGAATGGAATATTTTGTATAATGCGCTTCATACATCAGTTCTTCCCTTAATTTCCCCACATTCGGGATGCAGAAACGGCCTTCTTTACGCAAAAGACCGTCATTCCAGGTGAATTTGCCCTCTGGCCCTTCAGTCACATAGCGTAAGAGATCTTCATCCAATTCCATGGCCCGTCGAACTCGGTCTGCAAGGTCACACTGCACCTCAATCCAGTTCAAACATGCAGTGGCAGTGGAATTCTTGTCAACACAATAAATCTCCAACGCCTCCAGCTCCTGGATAAGACGTTCATCATGCCTTTGTAACCAATTTGCTCTAGCTGGAACCCGCCGACTCAAGGCATCTGCGACAATATTCCCTTTCCCGGGTGTATAGTGAATCTCAAAAGTGTAGTCCCCAAGGAACTTCAACCACCTTCGTTGTCGCATATTCAAATCTTTCTGCTCCAATAGGTACTTTAGGCTCTTGTGATCTGTATAGATCTCCACCTTCACTCCATAAAGGTAGTGTCGCCACAACTTGAGTCTAAAAATCACCGCCGCTAGTTCCAAATCATGGGCGGGATAATTTCGCTCGTGCACCTTCTACTGGCGTGAGCCATAAGCAATAACTTTTCCATTCTGTAGAAGAACGCAGCCTAAGCCGCTCCCTGAGGCATCACTATAAATCACAAATCCATCGGTTCCACGTGGCGAAGACAACACCTGTGCCGTGGTCAACCGAACCTTCAGCTCTTCAAAAGCTCGTGCGCACTCTGGCATCCAAATGAACTTCTGATCTTTTCGCGTCAATGTGGTTAGAGGCAAAGTGATCCGCGAGAAGTTTTCCACAAATCGTCTATAGTAGCCCGCAAGTCCAAGAAAACTCCTGACTTCGGCCACGGAAGACAAGATTGGCCACTCCTGTATGGCCCTTATCTTCGCTGGGTCCACTGCAATGCCCACACCACTCACCACATGGCCTAGAAATGCCACCGACGATAGCCAAAACTCGCACTTCGAGAACTTGGCATAGAGCTGATTTTGCCTCAACGTGTTCAATACTAACCGCAAATGAATCTCATGCTCAGCTTTCGACTTTGAGTACACCAGGATGTCATCAATTGACACGATCACAAACAAATCCAGGTACTCATGAAAAATACGGTGCATCAAATCCATAAACACCGAGGGCGCATTGCACAGTCCAAATGGCATGACGGTGAATTCATAGTGCCCGTAACGCGTTCCAAATGCGGTTTTGGGAATGTCACCTTCCCGAATTCTCAACTGGTAATAACCAGACTTCAGGTCCAACTTCGAATAGACGGTTGAGCCTACCAGCTGATCGAATAATTCATCAATCCGGGGTATCAGATACTTATTCTTCTCGGTCAGCTTATTCAGTTCACGGTAATCGATACACAACCGCAACCTACCATCTTTCTTCTTTACAAAAAGCACAGGCGCGCTCCAAGGTGACATACTTGGGCGTATATAACCTTGATCCAACATTTCTTGTAGTTGAACCTTCAATTCCGCCATCTCTTTTGGCGCAACGCGATATGGCGAGCGGGCCACAGGTTTCGCACCTGGCACCAACTCGATCGTGATGTCAATCTCCCGCTGGGGTGGTAGCCCAGGGAGATCCTTCGGAAACACATCTATAAAGTCCGCCACAATCGGAACCTCACCCACACTGGCCTTAGGCTCAACAGCCTGAATTAGTGCAAAATAACACTCCGCACCCTTCCGAACAGCCTTGACTACCTGGAGTGCAGACATCAACGTCCTGCCCAGTCCTTGCATACCCGCGAACTTTGTCTCTTGTTCGGTATTTTGGCCCAACGTGATTTCTTTGGACTGGCAATCAATCATGGCATGCTGCTCCGCAAGCCAATCCATCCCAAAAATCACATCGAATTCCGATATTGGCAAAACAAATACAGTCAAATGGAAATCCCGACTTCCTATTTGAACCGCCACATCGCAAGCTTGATCCGCAAGCACCCAACAGCCATTCGGCAACACCACTCTAACGCTATCTGTCTTTGCACGACTGGGTATCCCAAGCCGCGTTAAAAAGTCACGAGATAGAAAAGAATGCGATGCACCCGTATCAAATAGTGCTCGCGCTAGCGTGTCCCGAATCATCACAAAGCCTATGACACACATGTCACACACACAAACCGCAAACATAGGGGTACTAAGCAAAGCATACAAACAATAGCATATGCAAAACTAAACTCATACCTGTGACCACGTCACTCTGCTTGATGGCCTCCTATAGGCCAAGATTGTAGACACGGGGTTGCGCCTGCGAGGCAGAGGAATCCACCACCGCCTTTCCTTTTTCCGCATAAGATGCTCCCGCCTTCTTTTCACTCTTTGGCGGCATCCGACAATCTCGCGCAATATGCCACATCCGGCCACAATTGAAGCAGATACGAGTATCTGGCTTGGAGGTAGCCCCTGACGTTACTCCCATTGCCACTAATGAAGGAACTTGTCCACTAGGCTTTTACTTCTTGCCCCATCTCTTCTTATAAAATGGTTTTCCCGATCGGGGCGCCTTCCACTCCGGTTGCATCACAGCCAACGCTCTCTTCCCTTACACCCTTTTCATATCCTTTTCCAATGCACTCGCAGTGTCAACTAACGCTTGGAAACCTTGGTTCACCGAACTGGACACAAGGAACCTCAGCTCGTCCCTCAGTCCTTCATAGAACCGATTGGTCTTCCTCTGTTCATCAGCAAATATAGAACCCGCATACCGCCCCAAGCGAGTAAATTCATGCAGGTATGCGTCAACACTGCCATCGCCTTGTGTTAACCTTTGGAATTCATTTTCCATGGCTATCCGCTGAGCCGCAGGAAGGTGCTTCGCTAGGAAGAGCCGGGAGAATTCTTCCATGGATACTTGGGTTAACGGACGACCCGCCAAGTGATGTAACTCCATCTCATCCCACCACAATCTAGCTTCTCCTTCAAGCAAGAAGGTAACTAAAGTAACTTTCTGATGCTCCGCCGTTCCAATCGCCGTCATCACTCGCTTGACGCGCGATAGCCAATCCTCAGCCTGCGTCGGCGTTCCCGCTCCCGAGAACGTAGGCGGATGGAAACTCATAAACCGCGTTAGCTGCTTCTCAGCTGCTCGAGGAGCCACATCCACTACAGGTTTCGGCCTTGCCGCCACCTGTTCTGGCCTCACAGCCGCTTGTTCCTGCCTAACCGGCTGGCCTTGGAGCATGGTAAATAAAGCCTCCGCAACTAAACGCACATGTTCCACAGATGGTGGAGGTGTAGGCACCGCGGCTGGTGTCGTACTTTCATCAAAATGCTGAGGCTCAGACGGCCCAGCTCCACTTCGTGTCACCTAAAGGTGGACAAGACACACACATTAGCGGTCGTACCCAAGCAAACACCACAAAATAAGAACACGCAGGTTCCTTAAACACATCAAGTTTGCATTCCTATCATGGACATTCAGGAGTTCATTCGCAGACTGTGGTTTGCACAAACACGTGCTCGCCACCCCACAAAAGAAGTCGTCCATGACTTCGAGAGGGAAAGACCAAGACAACCGATACCAAAAATGTAACAACCCAATCCGTTCATATGGTATATTCTAGAAGGTCCGGCCGGGGCCCCATAGTATATATCACAAAACAGACGGTGAAGATACAGGATGATATCAGAGTAGCGCATCGCACCTATCACAAAGCATTCTAGCGGAAGCCTATCCTACAACTTGAACTTCTCATGACTGTCCAAACATAAAACTCCACATTTTATACGAGATAGGAATGTCTTACAACAAGTACAAATAGTTGTCCTTATGGCCTTACATGGCTATCAAAGCAGTGGCCTAAACAAATTGGCGCGCAGGCCGGCCACATGAAAAGAAAATATACAAAAGCAACACATTTAGCCTTCGAGGGCTAGCAGTAGTAGCAGCAAAAACAGCATCAACATCAGCCTTTCTGCATCCTTCTTGGCTCGCCAGCACCTGTACAGGGACAATCCACCCAACGGTGGCAAACAAAAGCAACGGTCAGCGTTCAGCTGACCAAATTATAACAACCCCACCCCTTTCTCGAGGCAGCGGTAATCTTCCCTGCCGGCATATCATATCACAGTATGGCAATATATCTCATCAAAATGTGCTTTCATGCACACAAGCCATCACAACCGTTTGACACCCGGCCCAACGGTCCGTGCACTCAGGGCACATTCTTGGTGTTCTGGCAAAGCTCTTGCCCACCACCGTATCAGGGTCATCACCCAACGGTAAATCTCTTGAGCATTTACTCCATGGCGTGCAGCCGGAGTTAGTCTTCCTACACCGGGATGGCCCATAGCCCCCCATTATGTCATGGCGCGCAGGCCGAAGACTCTTGCTATGCGCTCCAACAGACCGCACCTTTTGGTCTCACATCGGACGGACATAGCGCAGGTCGGATCCTCCACCCCCCGTTGCTCAAATCGTCTTGCCTTCTCCGAGTATAGCGTACTCATGGCTATATCAAAGGAGCGGGTCGGTCTCACCAATCCTGTTCTTGGCATTCAAGCCTGGGTATTTCTCGATACCCACTTTCTTAGCACAACAGCGGGTCTTTCCTGGGCCTCCCAGTACTTCATGTGACTCTCTTCACAGGTGGACACCGCACAATCACAAATGTCAGGGGTCTTTCCTGGCTACCATGCCAGTACTTCTTGTTACTCGCTTCACAGGTGGACACCCTACGACATCAAGCATCACAAAGGGCCTTTCCTGGTCACACCAGTACTTCCTGTGCCTCATTCACAGGTTGGACCCAAAAACATACCACGACTATTTTCCTGGGCTACCACTCCAGTACTTCCTGCTACTCATTTTCGCAGGCATAACCCGTTGACTCCTTAAACTACACGTTTATCACAGAGTCTTCTCCGGTTCGTATGCAACATCACCAATCCAGACCAACCTGTCCAGATGGGCTTCACACAGCATGTCTATTCCGTACTCCATTTCTGGATCTATATGACAACAAAGGGGATTTCATGAATCACCCAAACGACTCCCAAAATCAGCCACCTCTTGGTGGGGGAATCACAAAGATATGCCAAAAAGAAGCCTTCACATGGTTAGGAAGAAAAGTCGTTACCCTTGACGACTGCTTCGGTGCCATGAACTCAAATCTTGCTTGAAAGACTCGCAAGAGCGTTTCCTCCGCAACGCCGGCTTCGGATCTCTTGTCGGTAAACATCAGCACCACCAGCAGCAGCCCCCTTTCCTCCTCCTCCTTCTTCTTCCTCTCCTTTCTCTCTTAACTTGAAGAAATATCAAGGCCAAGTAAAATGAGAATAACTTCTCAGATTTCGGCCTTTAGGAAAAGAGGAAAGAAGCTCAGCCTTTGGATTCAGACTGAAGGAATGGACAGCCACGATTTTGCCAAAAACACCGATTTTGACCTGACACGGCCTGTGACACGCCCGTGTCCCAGGCCGTGTGCCTCAAGCGGTGGTCAACCGACCTATCCAGACTAGTGACACGCCCATGGAACACGCCAATGTCATGGGCTGTGTCACCCAACATGCCTTCGGACACGGCCGTGTCTGAGGTCGTGTGCCTGGGCGAAAAAAATCCCAAATCATCCCGAGACTTCACACGGCCTGTGACACGCCCGTGTCCCAGGCCGTGTGCCCAGACACGGCACAAAGACACGCTCTGTAGAAATCCTTCATCGGGCTGAGTTCGTCGACCTGATTTGACGCGCCCTGTGACACGCCCGTGTCACAGGCCGTGTTCAACCTCTCGACACTCGACACTCGACACTCGAGACTCGACACTCGTCGAGCACGCGACACGGCCTTGGACACGCCCGTGTCCTGGGCCGTGTGCCCCCTCTCGACACATCGTCGAGCGAAAAATCGTCGACACTAAAGCCGATAATCGACACGGCCTTGACACGCCCTGCGACATGCCCGTGTCGCAGGCCGTGTCCGCCACTCAACGACCGTCGACTCCAAATTTCGTCGACTACGTGGCCAAATCGTCGACCCCAGCTTGACACGCCCTGGGACACGCCCGTGTCCCAGGCCGTGTCACCCAAAAATTTCCTGTTTGAGAAATTTGGGCTGTTACACCCGTGACCTAGGGCGTGTCACTTCTGTTTCTGGAAAACTGCGGGAAGATGAAAATGGCCGGAGTAAAAGGGCTATTGATGGAGGGCTCACGCCCCATGGTCACGCCCGTGACCATGGGCGTGTCTTGCGAAACTCCCAGCGCTTGAAACTGCAGCATTAAGTCAGCACGCCGGGATGTCACGGGGTTAGTCACGCCCATGACAACTTGGTCATGCCCGTGACCATGGGCGTGTCTTGCGAAACTCCCAACGCTTGAAACTGCAGCATTAAGTCAACATGGGTGGATGTCACGGGGTTAGTCACGCCCATGACAACTTGGTCACGCCCGTGACTTGCTCTGCAAATAGAAACTGCCGTTGACTGGAGGACTGGACCAAGCACTGGACGTCACGCCTGGAGTACACGCCCGTGTGATCATTGTCACGCCCGTGACTTTATGGCGTGTACTTTTAATTGACGTGGCAGATAGCTCTTTCCACGCGCCAGGTTCACGCCAGGATGTCACGCCCGTGACCTTGGCGGTCACGCCCGTGACTTTGGCGTGTGCTTTTGAAATGTTCCTGCATTTGCCCAGTTTTGTCTCTTGATCAACCCTATAGACTCCAAATTGAGATTTGCAGCCCAGATTGCCCTGAAATAAGAAATTAGAAAAATTAAAGAATAAAATTATAAAATATACTTATAAACTAATTAATTATTAAATAAAAATAATATAAAAACGTGGACAAAATTAGAGTTATCAAAGGGCGAAGGTGGAACGGCGGAGTTTTGCCCTAAAAATGCGGAGGAAAATGGCTGGAGTCCGGATTCCTCTTAAAATGGCTGAAAATATGCGCTTAAATAGAAAAAGATCGGAAAAATGGTCACGCATGGTCCCGCGCACGACCGTGCGCTAAGCGTGCGTTATTAACTTCCAGATCTGGATCGCGGAAGAGAAGCATTGACCCGTGCGTTATACTCACGCACGGGTTATTCTGCCCATGCGTGAAGGAAATAGCACGGGTAAACACAGAACACAGGAATGCAGGAGAAAATATTGGAACCGTCTGTTTTACTCGCGCACTGGCGCTTCCGCCAGTGCGTGAACAAATCACATGATTAACCACAGAATGTAATAACAAGAAGTTACAAGAAAATCGTGTGTTTCCTTCGCGCATGGTTCCAAAGAAACCGTGCATTAACCGTTTGTTGAGATCGTCGAGCTCAGATCGTCGAGCTCAGTTAGATATTTCTCCTGCACAAACAAAACACACGATCATAAAAGAACATGTTCTTAGAAAACGCACGACCGTGCGTTTTCCTCAAACCTGCATTCCATACTTGGGGAAAACGCACCACCTGCATACAAACAAATAAAACTAAAGAGAGCCCTCCAGTATCACAGAAATGCAATGAAAAACATCTGGAAAGAGCCCTTGGGGAGCACCATGTGCTTACCCCCAACAACATAATGCGCAATTGACACCCACGGTCCCGAAATAATGCACTATTGGTGAACTGAAGCCCTAAACAAAAATATAACTTTTCCAATTGAAAAAGTAGTGCACATGCAAGAAAATAATCCGAGATGAGTCCTAAAAACCCTATAAAAATCGGACTCATCACACCCCCAGACTTACCTGTTTGCGCGTCCTGAGCAAACAAAATCTATGTAGACAGAAAAAATGACTTAGCTAACATAGAAATTGTGATATGGAGTACCATGCAAAGTCGCATGCTCGTACGCGTAAAAATATAAATAGAGGAAATTTCTAAGTATGCAAAAAAATTTACACTTTTCACAATGCGTATCAAAATTTTATTACTACTCAAAAATGGAATCACGGTGAATCTTCCGGTCACGCGTAGGGAGAAAGTAAACTAATCGCTAGGTGAGCATTTCCAAAGATTGGGGCTCAGGATAACTTTCAAAGGAATCCACCAATGTCGGTGACCATATTCTTGCCCTATGGCACTCTCTCCACGGTACTGGCTTGGTTCACACACGAATCAGTAGGACTTTAGGTGAAGAGATGGGGCTTGGGTTTCGGTGAGGTAAACAAAGATAAACAGGAAAGCTACACACCAAACCCAAAATGAGGTAGTATAAAATTAATCTATCCGCTAACCAAAATACATGCGCGTACACCACACGCCCAGACTTACTTTTTCAAATATGGGTGAGTGCACCGCCTACTCCAAATACAATCTCATCTCAAATAGAATTTTCAGTTTTTCTTTTTCTGCCCCTTTTCTTTTTCACATATATATATATATATATAAATCATTTTTTAAGCAGTTTCAGCAAATAGAAGCTTTGGAACACATCCACATATTCACAAGGACTAACACCACATCAACACCCCAAAATGAAAATGTAAAACTCTAAATCTCAACTTGGGTGTGCGACTAGGATCGTCCTTGAGGATTTGGTGAAATAATGGTGGAGCTGAATCAAAAGAATGGGTAGGCACAATGGGGTTAGCGACGATAAGATGTTAGGAACGGTACAAAGCTCAACCGGGCCAAAACCATAGCCTACATCACACTCAAGCATGACTAACCTATACCCATGCTTCAAGAATAGATTGGGGCAAGTTCTTAGCCAACGAGAAAGACTATCCTTTCTCCTGACTTGAGCAATACGAAACTAACGGCCATCTACACACATCCCTAAGCTACCGTTCGATTCACACCAGATTCACCAATCTTTGAGTAGAATAAAAAGTATTTACGCAATTAGAGATGTATAAAACTATACGCATACAAAAAAAAATTAAATCTACTCAAAGTTCTACATGAGACGAGAACACTTGACTAGAAGCAAAACAAGGTCAACATTTTACACAATCTCACAATCCTATGCCAGCAGAAAAATTTTCCCAAATCATACAAAAGAAACGAATTTAACTCACAGCACGCTAACAGCTAAGCACGCGCTCATGCGGGTGCAGTGATGTGCGATGCGATGAACAAATCAAAATATAAACAATAAAGGCTTCTAGTATGCACATGAAATATGCGCGTGCAAAAGGTAAAACATACTGACTCTCCCCCAGACTTAAACTAAGCAACACAACATATGATATGGAAATTTAAATCAAATAGAGATAAGGGAAGAGGTTACCCAATGCTCAGGCAGTGAGCATACCAGAAGACGCGTGAAAAACATAGGCAGCTCCGCCATACGAAGAATCACAACCCCGCCAATATGATTTTCCATGAATACCTACAGGGGTGAGCTCCGCAAAAATAAAAGAAAAATATACAATATATAAAGAAATACTAAGCCAAGATAGACATGAAAAAAAAATGCAGGAAAATAAGATAAGTACTGGGGTTACTGTCATCCCAACATGACTTATTAAATTCTAAAAAGTTCTAGCTAATGGGTTTATGAAATAAAAAATGCATAGGTAACTGTTCCAATATCTGTTTCTGTAACACGTACCGATACGGTGATAGAACAGTTACCCCTCTACCTGAATAATAATACCTGCAAACTGCAAGTAGAGGAAATAGAATGTAAGATGAGGAGGAGGCCTGGTCCTCACTCATCTCACACAAAAAATCCTTTCCCTGCAAGGTATCATCTACAGCAGGTCTGTAGGAGGAGAAGAAAACGAATGAGGCTTCCTCAATGGAGGATGAATCAACCTCCTCGTATATTAGGATGCTGTGATCATTGACTTGAGCAAAGTGCTCCAAATCCTCCTAAAGCTTCTGCGGAGACTCAACCGCACAAGCTCAAATGCAGAAATGGGATCAAGTAATAAAAGAGAAGAAGAACTTAAATAATCAGAAGTAGGGGGAGTGGTCCCGGTCTCACTCCCAGCAGGATCCAGACACAGATCACCGCCAGTATTATATGAGTCATAGCGAGGGGAATCTGAATGCTCGAGGTCCTCGGTAGTGGTTTGGACATCGTCATCTAATAAGAAAGTGAAAACTTCCTCATCAGAAAGGATCTCCTCAATAACACACCTCGGTGCGTCCACATGTTCCAAGACGTAATACTTTCCATTATTGAAAATAATATCCTCGTCAGACATGGGCACATCCTCAGGCTCAGAATCACAATCCGGCGAAACATCATCAACCGACTCACTAAAAATAGGGATAGATAATTCTTGCAAAGAAGGCGGAGAAACAACAACATCAGATAAAATATGTGAGGGTTCCTCCGAGGTTGAATCAACAAGAGGGGAAGAGTGCATGGGGAGAGACGACGCCACAATGTCGTCACACAGATCAGCAGAAAGTCTGATGGGTATATCCACAGCAGTCCCCCATAGACAAGGTGGTGGTGCGAATATATCATCAGAATCAGAAGGGGCGGCAATTTGAGAAGGTGATAGAGTGAATCGGGTACCCAGTTCTTCATCCTCCTCCAACTGGCGCTGAAATTCTGCGCAATCTTTCAACACGTGGTTGGTGCTATGACAACACAAACATTGTTTTCCATTACTCCTCGGTCCAGGTGGGACCGGAGAGGAATAAGAAAAAGATGAATGCGTAGAAGAGGAGTGACCATAAGACCTGGGTTGGGTGTATGAAGTACCATAGGAAGACGGTGCTCCATACACAAAACCATGAGAATTATGCTCCCAATCTTCAGTGGGGCACTCATCACTACCATGCCTATAATCCCCGCACCATCGGCGACGGATATTTGTAAAAGAATACATGGTGCAACAAGAAGAATTCACCAACAGAAAGTTTCTAAGCAACAATTAACTACACGCCACAGATAAAAGAATAGGAAAAACTGCTATAGAAAAATTAAAACTAGAAGAGAAACAAAAAAAAATAAGAAACAGATTCTAAAAACTAAATAAAAAAAGGAACATGAAATATACAAATGTAAAAGGGCTTCTATCTCCTATCTCCCACTCCAAAAACTCACACGACTGTGTTCCCCGACAATGGCACAAAAAACTTGAAGCGTTGAACAACAAGTGTACCCGTCGCACAAGTAATATAAAATGGGATATCCCCAAGTATCGATCTCTTCAAGGAACACAGTAAGGGGGGAGTTAATATCGAGGAGGACTTGAGAGTGAAGTCCTTGAAAGAAATTGTACCTAATCACCTAGAGGGGGGGGGGGTGAATAGTTGACTTTATCTTCTTAAACTTTTAGGCAGATTATATCACAGAATTATAAATACTTCTTCACAGCAATTCAGCACAGCAATCACAGAATCACACATACACAGAGTACACACAGTTTTATAGTGGTTCCCCAAGGTTTGGGTACATCCACTTTCCCCCTTCTCCTATCTAGTAGCGTACTAGATTCGGCCAAACTTCTCCACTATACCTCAGATCCTCAGATCTTACACTCAGAACCCCAACCAGGTTCCTACAGCTCAGAGTGATCCCACTCCTACAAGTCAGGCTCAACAGCCCTACCACTCAGTCTTCACAAAGACCTACACTCAGCCATAAGTCCTACACTCAGAGAAATGAATCTCCTACACTCAGGCACACAGGCCCTACAACTCAGCCTTTATAATTTCAGGCTTACAACTCAGATCCCTAAGGATCCTACAAGAAATTTAGAATACAATGTATATAACCTCAACTCTGAATAAGAGAGAAGAGTTGACAGGTTTCTTGATGAGTTCTTGGAAGAACTCTGCTAAGATCAACCTCCCTTGGCTTCCTTCAAAGCTTATTGAATCTAGAACACAGTAGGGTTGATTATCTATACAGCTGATCTTCAATCACTGCAACTTAAGTTTCAGATCTCAATCTGAAACCTTCTTCACAGCCTGGTTCAACAGCTGTCTTCTTGGAAGGAGCTCTCTCTCTCCAACTACTTAGATCTTCACTTGAATTGAATCTTCAATGAAGTACTTGATCACTTTGGTGATTTAAAACAACATCTTTATCTGTTGAATGTATAAGCCTTTATATAGACTTTCTTTATGGTGACCGGCTGATCAGGTTTCTAACGACTTTCTGACATCTCTGACAGTTGCAGTAGACCGGCTGGATTGGCAGGTGTCAAGTCATCCAATCACTTCTTGAAATATCTATAACTGTCTGAAAGTGTCGAGACAGTCTGTCTTTAAGTGTCGACACTTATAGTCTAAGTGTCGACACAAGTAGACTAAGTGTCAACACTAGCCTTCATGGTGTCGACACAACTCCTTGTGTTGTAGAATTTGCTTCTCGACACTACTTCTTCAACATGTGTCGACACTGATATTGTGTGTCGACACAACTCCTTGTTCTTCAGTACTTAGTTGATTTCTTGTAAGTGTCGACACAACTCCTTTGTGTCGACACATCTTCTTGTGTTGAACTTATTCAGTGTCGACACATCTTCTTGGTGTCGACACATGTCTTCTGTGTTGATACTTGCTGAGTGTCGACACTTCTCCTTGTGTCGACACATTCTTCTTGTGTTGAGACTTTGGCTGAGTGTCGACACATCTCCTTTGTGTCGACACTTATACTTAGAATTTGTTGAACTTTGCTAAGTGTCGACACAGCCTCCTAGTGTCGAAACCTTCTTCATGTGTTGAGTATTCTGCTGTGTGTCGACACATTCTTCATTATGTCGACACTTGTACTTAAACTCTGTTGAATTTGCTGAGTGTCGACAAATTTCCTCTGGGTGTCGACACTGCTTCTAAGTGTCAACATAGCTTCTCTGGACATTTCTTCATTGAGTGTCGACACAGCCTGTATGTGTCGACACTTTCCTTATGGTGTCGACTCTGCATTCCTGGTGTCGACACAATTACTCCAAGTGTCAACACTGCTTCTCTGGGTGTCGACACAAGTCTTCTCAAGTGTCGACACTTTTCTTCTGGGTGTCGACACATGGACTTAGAAACTTTTCATCTCTCCCTGCAAATACTTAACCTGCACAACTAAACTCAAAACACATCAAATACATTTTGATGTATATCATTGAGTAGGGTGAGGCTTCTTCAAATCAGGTACATTCATTCCAATGTACCCAACAATCTCCCCCTATTTGGAGAAGTCATAACCCTTAGTCAATGATATACACCATACATAACAAAATCACAGTATGATGTAAAACAGGATTTAAATAACAGGGTAAGTACATAAACATGTATAAACAAACATGTATACACAAATATCATCTAAAAACAATAATGTAATAAATTTAACACATACACATAGTTCTAAGAACTTCAACATATTCATTATTCAAGAGTTTACAGAAAGTTTAAAATCAAATGATTACAACTGTAAACTAAAGATAAATTATATCCTATTGCTTCTCAGGTTCCTTGATAACTATGCCCTTTCTAGACTGTATCTTTGCTTGGACTGGGGCTTCAGTGTCTTCAGCAGCAGCAGGCTTCTTTCCCTTAAGATCCTTCTTTTTCTGATCTTCAGCTTTGATCTTTTGTCTTTCAAAGTAATGATATGGCTTTGGAAAGTACTTGCTAGGCTCCTGGGCAGTAGGAGGTAGCTTTCCTATCTTAGCCTTTCTTCTATATTGCATAATTGTCTCATGCCTGGTCTCATGCTTCCTCCACTCCAGTTCATAATACCACTTGTTTCTATCCTGGATATTGTCTTTGGCAGCCTTCCATGCAGTCAAGATAATATTCCTGGAAGTGGGGCTCCATTGTTCAAAGTCAGGCCTAAGTTCAGCTTGCTCTCTGAATCTCTTCTTAGACAATTGAGTCTCTTGTTCCTTCAGCAAAGCTTCTTGTTCTTTCAGTATAGCCTCTGGCACTGGTTGAACCACTTTCTCTATGATGACCTTCTCAATTCCCTCAGGAGGGCTATACATTGATTGTATGTCTTGATGTACCATATCAAAGTCTGGTGGAGGGTATATTACTTGAGCCACTTCAGCTTGCTCCCCTCCAAGATATGCAGGATTAATCCCAGACTCTGCAACATTGTCATCATCACACAATGGAGGATAACCAAGGGTGGCTCTGATGGAATTTGAAATCCATTTTGCATGATCAGAGCCTGCTTTGACTAACACCCTCTCCTCCTTTATGACTTCTCTTTCAATGTGATCCCTTAGATCATCTTTCTGAAATCTTATCTGTGCATTCAGATAATTTACTCCATCTTTATAGAAAGGTTTCAACCTTTGGAGCTTGTCAGTTATAGCTTTTTGAGATGCTTCTATAGCAGTTTTAATAGTAGCGATGTGCTCTTGGAACTTCTTATCAAACTCTTCCTGGGCAGTAGTCCTTGCTGTAGTTTGAGCAGCAGCCAGATTCTGCATTTCAGTGACTATCACACTGTGTGATTCAGTAAAATTATCATTCATTCTTATCTAGTTTTCCAGGACATAGCCTTGCTTTACTGCCAGGTCTTCAATTTGTTTCTTGATATTTTCTTGATGAGTAGCTAGATAGACTACTGCATTTCCTCCCTTATGAAAGCAGTCAGTCATTTCTTTCTTATTCAGATTCACTTCAAATCTGATGGACTTAATATCTTGGGCAAGATCAAACTGTAATGACTTATGCCCCTCATCTATATATTTTTCTATTGCTTGCCTTTGCTCATCCATCTTTATTTGTAATGCAACCATCAGAGAACTGTAATCTGCAGATGGGGCTGGCTGTGGTGCAGGCTGTGGTGCAATTGTTTGTAAAGCTTTCTTATAATTCTGGCTCCTCCTCTTGAAAACTTGAAATTTTCTCTTCTTGGCTCTTGCAGCCTCTTCATCTTCAGAAGCAGATGTGCTTGCAATATCAACCCTGTCCTTAGGGCTTGAAGGTAAATCCTTCTTAGTCCTTTGTAGCTGCACAGCTTCCTTTTGCTTCTCAGTCTCTTTTCCTGCAGTTTTCTCTATATTTTCCACTTGCTCCCCCTCAATAATTACCTTCTCCCCCTCAGCAGCAGCTTTTTCAACTTCAATGTCAGTTGGAAGAAGGTCAGGGAACAGCTCTTCCATTGTAAACTCTTGTTGAGGAAGGGGTGGAGAAACTCTTGTCTCATCAACCACTTGATCAACCACTTGATCAGCCACAGATGTGTCTTCCATGACAACATCCTGAGGTTGACAGGAATCTGAGGTTGCTGATGTACATCAGATAATCTGTCAGTCATATCTTCATTTTCAATAGAGAAAACTAGTTGGTTGATGTTGGGTATTGTATCCACAATTACCTGGATTTGACGAAGCCACCTGTCAAGCTAAGATGAATTCACGATGTATTTGATAAAACCTTTTAAGTTGTGCTTGCAGTTATTCCACGGTAAGTGCACTCCAATGTCAGGGTGCAGTAGGTCAATATACACGGGTCTGCACGACGTAATCCCTCGTTGAGCAGATCAGTGTGTTGGCCTACGTGCACTCTCTCTATTGGAGTGTACTTATTTTCAAGTACAGGGTTGTGATCATACAAGAGCAGACAAGGAGCAAGGATGGGTCAAAGAGCAGCTCATGGGTGGAAAGACGAAAAATCGTCTAAGTGTGAATCGACGAGAATCACCAAGTGATTCTCTCCGATTCGGCGAAAATCACTAGTGATTCTCGCCGAATCGTCGAGAATCACCGGCTGATTCTCGCTGTCTCTATCCGGCTGCATCAAAGCATGCGACTCTGGCGCTAAGTCATAATCGTGATTCTCGCCGATTCGGCGAGAATCGCTAGTGATTCTCGTCGAATCGTCGAGAATCACTGGCTGATTCTCGCCGTCTCTATCAGGCTAAATCAGAGCGTGCAAACAAGTCAACATCGACGAGAATCACCTTTGATTCTCGACGAATCGACGAGAATCACCTTTGATTCTCGCCGATTCGACGAGAATCACCTTCGATTCTCGCCGATTTTGACTTGGACGATTTTCTGTAAACCACTGGACCGGACTCAGCCGCTGACACTGTTTTGAACCGGGCTTGGGATCTCTTCTGGTGGGACCCACAAAGGTCATCTTGAAGACCTAATGTATAAATACACCTGTATTATTGAACAGTAGTAGAGAGAGACAAAAAAATTCAAAAAGAAGCCAAGCCGCGACGTGACCTAGATCGCAAATTCCGCTCCGCCGCCACCGTCGCCGCTCGTGCAAGTCGATCGCCGGACGTTTGATCGTGGTTTCCTCCAGATCTCCCGGCGACAGAAGCTTAGCCAAGCATAGCATCTCACGCGTCTAACCAGAGATCCTTTGTCTCTTGATTCGTTGATCGGGAAAACCTTCCCCATCCGAATCGATCGAGACGATCGATCCTAGTGTGACCGTTGGAAGACCTTGCTAGCTTTGCTACGAAGTTAGAATCTCCATAGTACAGCAGCCACACACCGTTGTCGCCGCCGATCCCGAGAACCAAGCCGCCGCCCTTCTTGCCGCCGCCGGTTCCGGGGAGATTCTCTCCAAGTGAGATCTAGGGTGGTGGACTCTTCGTTGACTTCCAGAACACGTCATCGAACGAAGAGGGACATCGTAGTCTCCAAAAGTAGTTTGTATTTCTTATACATTCCAGTTTCATTTTTGTTGTAAAGGAACGTTGGTTCCTAGTTGTAAGGGTTGGGTGCAACCCGTGTTGTGGGAGTGTTGTCTCCTACGTGTGGAAGGGTTCCTTCCGATAGTGCAAGGATTGGATTTCAATCCTGTTGGTGAAGTGACCGAGTCATCCCTTGTTGGGAGATAGGTCGAAGAGGGAAAGTGGATGTACCCAAAACGGGGAACCACTATAAATAGCTTGTGTACCTTCTTTGCTGTGCTGTTTTGTTATCTTGTGCAGGTACGATTTTAAATTCCGCAAAAACGCTGCACGTCACCTATTCCCCCCCCCCATAGGTGAAGATAGTTGACACTAGGTGGACTTTCAAGTGGTATCAGAGCCAGGTTACTCATCAAAAAGGTTAACACCTTGAGTAGAATCCTGCCACCTGTGTCAAAAGCATGGAGCTGGATCATGGGATCTCTCCACTAAGACTTCCCACGTGCACTAAGGAGTATTATCCCGTCTGGAAGATGAGAGTATCCTATTACCTGGAGGCCATCGATCCTCGAGCATCTCTCATCTTAGAAGAGGGTCCTTTCATTCCTATGAAGACCTCCAGTTCTGGAAAGGATATCCCAATCCCCAAGGGTATTACTGAGATATCAGAGACTGAACTCTCATTATTTAACCTGGACAAGATGATTCGTCAGATCATCATGGATGTCTGGTCTGGACCTTCTCGATCTAGATTGGAAAAATGTGAGATGGCCAAATCTATGTGGGTAACCATCTCTGAGCTGATGGGAGGATCAAAGAAAGCAGGGATATGCTGTCGGCAAGAGGATGAAGCCTATGTGGGGGTCCTCGCCTCTGAAGATGAAGGCAAGGATCAATCTGACAACATCAGGGCTCCAGTGTCCTTGTCAAAGACTGAAGAAGAAATTGAGGAAAGCAGTTCTGATGAGGCTGACACAACGGTCTCTGGCGCTAGTGACAATAACTCTGAAGAGCAGGTAACTTCTTCATCTTGCCCCTTCTCTCTTGAAGTTCCTGAAGACAGGAATTGTTTCCCTTCAGAAAATCCTGATTCCCTGAAGAGAGCCCTTCAGAAAAGCAACCTACTTGTTGAGGAGCAAGCTCAGGAGATTGCTCGGCTGAAGATCTTGTTGGTTCTCCAATTGGCATCCAACAAGGTCAAGGACTCTAAAATCTCAGATCTAGAGAGTAGTCTAGAGAATGAGAAAAGGATAGTATCCAACTTTTCCAAGGTTGATGCTATGAAGAGAAAGGAAGAAAATGGGTGGATCTCCCGAATTATCAATTCATGGAGAAATGGGGAAACGGTATTCCGACCCCCCACTCCAGGCAGGAAGGGTACTCATCATGCCTTCAGGTATGATCACAGGAACAATCGTGGTCACTGCAAGGGTGATCTGTCCTCATGTGGAGACACCCATAGTGCAAGGGCTGTCATGGCCACCCATGAGGGAATACCTAAGGCTCATTCTGAGCCCTTTGTATTCTCGGCCACTGCCCCCACTCGGCAGGAATCTGCTGGAATCAGCTCTCAGTACGCTTCTCTTCACCCAAGGACACATGAAAGGGAGGTTAGAAGTCATGCAGTAAGATCTCATGAGGCCTCAGGAAGGGGGCTGACTGAAAGGAAGGCACCACCTCCCAGGCCTCATGACGCTCACTACATGCATTCCTTCCACCCTTCCATGTGTCACGGTGGAAGAGGCAATTTTGGGAGCAGATCCAGATCTATCTCGTTTGGACCTAGGCTCATGACTACCTCAGTCACTGGATCAGGTCAGAAATGGAGATACATTATTCACACGTGTTGGTGTTGTGGCAAGGTGGGACACTTTGCCATAGACTGTTGGCACAACCCCTCTGTGTCAAGGGCAAGGGCCTATCCACATCTTCTGGGCAGAGGTAGTCTTCCTGACAGGATTTCTGAGGGAAGGCATTCAAGTGTTTATGCTAACAATAACCTAGGACCAAATATGTATTGGGTTCCTAAGGTAAGGTAACTCTCTTTTGCAGGGTAGTCTAGGTTCCCGTAAATATGATGGGAACTAGACAGTAGAGGTTTCAAGACTGAATTGGAATAAGCATCTGGAATAACAGAAGTGATATATACATTGGCATACTCACATTGAGCACCTGGTATGTTTTAACCAGAGGGGCTAAATGATAACTCTCATAATCCCAGGTATTTTTGATCAGCTCCAAGACTTGAGTCATATTGTATCGACATTTACATATATATATATTTATATATATATATACACATATATATGTGTACACCAAAGGATAGGTTAACGCGGTCAACATAAAGCTTAGATACATCAATAAAGATTTATCTGTAATTCCACTGGTAGATTCAAGAACTAACATCTACATGCGTAAATCAGTTCACTGAAATCTAACGAAGATACGTCATTGGAAATCACTACAACTTACAATTGACATCAAGAAATGTATGGAAAAGCCCGATTCAAATCCTAAATAGATTGGCATTAAGAAATATGTATATACTTAGAAGATTTTTAAAATTGTCTTGATATCACAAGACCTCGAGAATCCTGCATGCCTCTTAACCCGTAGAATCCTATTAAAGAATCCCTTCGATTTCGACTTAGACAAACTCCCGCCGATCCTTAGCATCTCGCGCTTCACACAGAAACCCCGTTAAAACCCTGTTAAACCGGTCGATATCGCACAGGAATCCCGCCGACCCTTCATATTCCGCAGGAAACTCGCCGAAGGAAACTCGCTGATTCTTCCCCTTCTGCCGACAACCGCAGAAATACCGCCTTTTCTTCCGTTGACATCAAGCAGGCAACTCGCTGATTCTTCCCTCTATAGATCACTCCTCTCGCATCCAGGGCGCTCGCCCAAGTCTCGTGGATTCGATCGACCAAAGTCGCGATCTTCTTCCGGTTTCCCGTCGTTTCCGTCGATTCTCACCTTCTACGCTCTTGGGTAACCACTTTCTCACCCTTACAGTGACTTACTGTTAGTGTAGCTTCCCTCTTGATTTCTGATTATACGTAGTCTTGGGATTTCAGTCTTACAATGGCTCCAAGGACAACCGCCGGCCTGGTCACTGGATGTGAGTTGGTACGAACAGGGTTCTCACATGCTTCTGATGAATTCAGAAACATCATCATCATGCTTGAAGAGGCTGGACTCTCCTTCATACTGGAGCACCCCTGCAAAATCTTGGACAAGGAAGTGATGGAGTTCTTCGCAACCGCCAAACTCCGGAATGAAGACTCTCTCATCAAGAGTAAGGTTGCAGGGGCAAAGATCAAGATGTCTGCAAGCAAGCTGACCCAATACTTGCAGCTCACTAGCTCTGCGCACGAGGATTATCTGGAGGAACAGGATAAAACCAGGACATTAATATTTTTTGGACTCGCTCGAGGAACTAGATCGATAAAGCGAAAGGATATGAATGAGGAGGGGAAACTTCTGTCAGACATCATTGGGAAAATACTCATATGCAAACCGGGCTCTCATGACCACATCTCTGCGGACATGTTCAAAATCCTTGTGGCAATTATCTGTAGAAAGAGATTCAACTGGGGGGCATTGATTTTTGAGAAGATAAAGGACACTCTCAGATCTCCAAGTTTTGGAAGAATTATCAGCCTATATCTCAATCAATTAAACGGAGATAGGTTTGACATGAGTAAAGGAGTTCCACTGCATTATTTGAAGAAAATGGACTCGAGCGTATTTGACAGATGGGAGAGACGCATCGGGCAGGCTGCCATGGTAGAAGAACAAGAAGAATCTCCTGCCGAGGACGGAACTGTAGCTGACTCCTTGGTTATCCCCAGTGAAATTCCTGATGCACTGACTGCAGGAATTGAGGGGGAGCCTCTACCTGCCTCTACTAATATCTTATCTGACATCTCTCAGATAGCCAGAGATGCAGTTGCAGATATACAAGAAGAAAGTGAAGCTGTGATGGAAAATGAGGTGGCCCTGAACGTGCATGATTTAGGAGCCGAAGGTAATGTAGAGGAAAATGATGAGGGAGGTTTGAAAGATGATGCAGCTGAGAATGATCTCATGGATGATGAAGATGAGGAAGAAGGAAATGTGGGACAGGAAGCATTGGATCCTCAGGAAATCACTGTAGTTCCATCTAACAAGCACGCTCCTGAGATCGTTCCTGAGAACATTGGTGCAACAGTGGAGGGGGAGTCCTCTCAGCAGAGACTGCTAAGTACTTCCAAGAAATCTACTAAGGCTGCAAGTACTCCCCCCTTAGAGACTGTGCTAGTGTCCAGCTCTACAAGTGCATCTGCTGAAGAGCAAGACCAAGGCATGCCTCAGGATTATCAACTACGAGCTGATCTAGCCAATCACACTGTAAATGTTATTCAAGGTATCGTGGATGAGCTCAAAGCATATTTTGAGAAAGCTCAAAATAAAATGTTAAAAAGAATTAAGAAATCTGAGAATCTCATGCTCAAGAACGTGGTGGAGATCAATCACAAACTGGATGTGATGGAAAAGAAGTTTGAAGACAAGTATACAGCGGCCGGCCAAGCTGTAACTCTTCTTATGGACGGATTAAAAATGAACACCGATACTCTCGCCGTAGTAAATCAGAATGCTCATGTCGTAGCAAATAATATTCAAAAGTTTGATGGAAATATGGTGACTCTTAACAGCAATCAACAAGCCTTGGTTACCGAGTTCTCCAAGACTACAAAGCACATTGATGAGTCACTGCACTCTTATGCAAACTCCATTGCAGTCGAAGCCAAAAAGGGGGAGAAAGAATATACAGCTAAGATGGCCGAGCTTCAAGAAATCATAATCAAAAATTTTGAGCAGTCAAACATATATGTTTATGACAGTTGCTGGTGGATGCTCAAACAAGCGCTAGGCGCTAACATCCCTGAAAATCCTGAGGGTACTCCTGCTCCTGAAATTAATACTATGGCTGATGAGGGACCAAGTGTTGAAGAAGTTCCATTAAGTGAAGCTGATGCTCATAGGGCTGCTAGGGCCACCTGCAAGGCAAACTGATGGCAATGTTTGACCAAGGAGCCCTAGCAAAAGCTAGGGACAAGAGAAAATCTCAAGAAGGGACTTCTAAGGAAACGCAAGCTAAAAAGAGAATCAGATTGAAGGAGGATGAAGTAAGGAACGAAAGGTGGAGTCCGGTATCAAAGAGTATCATCTTGGACACATTCTGGCTACAAGAAAAAAGGGAAATCAATCGGAACGAAGTATACAGCCTGCATGAGTGGGAGCTGCACACGACATATGAAGCTAAACGGAACATCTTCTTCAGGACCAACACGGCGGCAGATAAAGCTCCTCCTCCAAGATACTATCCAAAGCCCAAGGAGTACGTTGAGAGGCAAAGAAAGAAGTTTTTGGCTCAAAAACATAAGATGACCTAGCCAAAGAGCAATAGACAGAAATTTATAGCTTGTCATTTTCTCATGAACATTTTTATCTTTTATTATTGTTATATGAACGATCTTGGGAATATATATATATATATATATATATATATATATATATATATATATATATATATATATATATATATATATATATATATATATATATATATATATATATATATGTATATGAATTTATGATTGACTCAAGCTTTGACCTATTTGCCTCTATTTCCTTGTGCCGTATCTTTAAATTATATATGATGTATATATTATCTGGATGGTGGTATTCATCTTAGCTAGTGGGATTTTGGCTCCGTCAAATAGGGGGAGATTGTTGGGTATTGTATCCACAATTACCTGGATTTGACGAAGCCACCTGTCAAGCTAAGATGAATTCACGATGTATTTGATAAAACCTTTTAAGTTGTGCTTGCAGTTATTCCACGCTAAGTGCACTCCAATGTCAGGGTGCAGTAGGTCAATATACACGGGTCTGCATGACGTAATCCCTCATTGAGCAGATTAGTGTGTTGTCCTACGTGCACTCTCTCTATTGGAGTGTACTTATTTTCAAGTACAGGGCTGTGATCATGCAAGAGCAGACAAGGAGCAAGGATGGGTCAAAGAGCAGCTCATGGGTGAAAAGACGAAAAATCGTCTAAGTGTGAATCGTCGAGAATCACCGGCTGATTCTCGCCGTCTCTATCCGGCTACATCAAAGCATGCGACTCTGGCGCTAAGTCATAATCGACGAGAATCACCAAGTGATTCTCGCCGATTCGGCGATAATCACTAGTGATTCTCGCCGAATCATCGAGAATCACTAGCTGATTCTCGCCGTCTCTATCAGGCTAAATCAGAGCGTGCAAACAAGTCAACATCGACGAGAATCACCTTTGATTCTCGCCGAATCGACGAGAATCACCTTTGATTCTCGCCGATTCGACGAGAATCACCTTCGATTCTTGCCGATTTTGACTTGGGCGATTTTCTGTAAACCACTGGACCGGACTCAGCCGCTGGCACTGTTTTGAACCGGGCTTGGGGTCTCTTCTGGTGGGACCCACAACGGTCATCTTGAAGACCTAATGTATAAATACACCTGTATTATAGAACAGTAATAGAGAGAGACAAAAAAAATTCAAAAAGAAGCCAAGCCGCGACGTGATCTAGATCGCAAATTCCGCTCCGCCGCCGCCGTCGCCGCTCGTGCAAGTTGATCGCCGGCCGTTTGATCGTGGTTTCCTCCAGATCTCCCGGCGACAGAAGCTTAGCCAAGCATAGCGTCTCACGCGACTAACCAGAGATCCTTTGTCTCTTGATTTGTTGACCGGGAAAACCTTCCCCGTCCGAATCGATCGAAAAGATCGATCCTAGTGTGACCGTTGGAAGACCTTGCTAGCTTTGCTACGAAGTTAGAATCTCCAAAGTACAGCAGCCACACACCGTTGTCTCCGCCGATCCCGAGAACCAAGCCGCCGCCCTTCTTGCCGCCGTCGGTTCCGGGGAGATTCTCTCCAAGTGAGATCTAGGGTGGTGGACTCTTCGTTGACTTCCAGAACACGTCATCGAACGAAGAGGGACATCGTAGTGTCCAAAAGTAGTTTGTATTTCTTATACATTCTAGTTTCATTTTTGTTATAAAGGAACGTTGGTTCCTAGTTGTAAGGGTTGGGTGCAACCCGTGTTGTGGGATTGTTGTCTCCTACGTGTGGAAGGGTTCCTTCCGATAGTGCAAGGATTGGATTTCAATCCTATTGGTGAAGTGACCGAGTCGTCCCTTGTTGGGAGATAGGTCGAAGAGGGAAAGTGGATGTACCCAAATCGGGGAACCACTATAAATAGCTTGTGTACCTTCTTTACTGTGCTGTTTTGTTATCTTGTGCAGGTACGATTTTAAATTCCGCAAAAACGCTGCACGTCACCTATTCCCCCCCCCCCATAGGTGAAGATAGTTGACACTAGGTGGACTTTCAGTTGATTTCAGTTATTACCTCAAGTATTGTGTGTGTTGCTTGTTCACTCTCTAGTGGAGTTGACTCATCCACCAGTAGAGGCTCCCCCTGAATTGAATCCTGGTGAATTGGGCTTGCTGGTGGTAGCTCCCCCTGCCTTGGTGCATCTTCTTGTCTAGCAGGAGATTGTCCACCATTTCTAGTGTCTTGTTCATCATCTGGAGTAAAGACAACTTGCTCTTCAGAGCTACTAGAGGATTCTTGAGCCACTGGGGTTGTCTTCTTCTTCTTCTTCAGGGGTGTTTCCTTCTCAGGAGTTGGCATTTCCTTGGTTAACACTCTATCCCACCTTGAGAAGATCCTCATATCCATTCTTCTCATGTGGTTAATTTTGGATCCTGCAGCTTGGCTCATCACCTCTGGTATACTACCAGCCAGGTAAAGACTTAGAATCCTACCCAAATTGGGCTTCTTCATACTCTCATTAATCTTCTCAAACACAACTACAGACCAATCAGTTTGTAGTTTGAAAATAATCCTTGTCATGAGGCTAAATATGTGAGCTGAGACTCTGTCATGGCCTCCAGGCTTGCTCAGGATAACCTTGCCAACAATTTCAGATAGAAATTTGCCCTGCATGTTCATTCCTTTTCTATTGAACACAGATCCAATTTTCATGTTGGAATCTAGTCCACACCATGTTAATGTTTCCCTAGTTTTAGAAGCAGAAACATCATCTTCTTCCTTTGTCCTTGGTAGTTGTAGTACCTTTCTCAGACTCTTAGAAGAAACATTCACCTTAGCCCCATGAACTCTAGACTTTATCTTGAGTCCAGATTCATCTATTGTTGCTCCATTTAGAAATTCTAGGACTTCTTTCTTCCATATCTTGGTCGGTTCGGAAACAAGAAATTCCAACCCTGTCTCTTCTATTAGGGTTATCACGCCTTTGATCTCTAGTTCTGCGTCATCAAAAGCATGTCGCATGAGTTCGTATCCTTCATTCACGTTCTCTTCTAGCTTGGGAGCCATTAGGGTTTGAAGAAATTTGAATATAGATAAGAGAGGTGTCGACACACAAGTTTGGTCTCGAAACTTTGGTGAGCGTGTCGACAAACAATGACGGAAACCTATTTATACCTTTCTAGAATCGAAGATGAAAGGGCGCGTCATAAGACTTAAATTGTGTCGACACTGTTGATAAGTGTCGACACAGACTTATACTGTCTCAACAACTATGTGTCGACACAACTATAGTCGACAGAATATATGTGTCGACACTTGTTTATGTGTAGACACCGCTTAGCTCGACACTTAGTCGAGACTTTACTTGTCTAATTCTGTGTAAATCTTAAGTGTCGACACCACCTTGGATGTGTCGACACCACCTTGGATGTGTCGACACCTACCCTGCATGTGTCGACACTAATTATCTGAAGTGTCGACACCTACGTCCTAGATGTGTCGACACCTTTTCTCTGAAGTGTCGACACCACTTTTATGTGTCGACACAGACAACTCTGTGTGTCGACATCGTTTTACTTAGCCATTTTTGAAAACTTATTCTAAGTTTATCATACCTAATTCAATTTTAAACCTATTGAATTTGGTTTCTTCTAAGGGCTTAGTATACATGTCAGCTAATTGATTATTTGTATTAACATACTCTAGTGAAATATCTCCTTTTTCCACATGTTCTCTTAGAAAATGATATTTTATTTCTATGTGCTTACTCCTACTATGGGAAACAGGATTGTTTGTAATAGATATAGCACTAGTAGAATCACAAAATAGTGGTGTTCTACTTACTTGAATACCATAATCTTCAAGCTGATGTTGTATCCATAGAAGTTGAGCACAACAACTTCTTGCAGCCACATACTCTGATTCTGCTGTGGAGATAGCCACACTTGTCTGTTTCTTGCTACTCCATGAAATCAGTCTTCCACCTAGGAATTGACAGGTACCAGTTGTACTTTTCCTATCTTCTTTGCAGCCTGCAAAATCTACATCTGAATAACCTGTCAGTTCAATGTCTCTATTCCTAGGGTATCAAAGGCCTAGATAAGGAGTGCCCTTTAGATATCTCAGAATTCTTTTGACTGCTGTCAAATGAGATTCTTTAGGGCATGCTTGGTACCTAGCACAGACACATGTAGCATACATGATATCTGGTCTACTTGCAGTCAAATACAATAGGGATCCAACTATCCCTCTATACAAAGTCTCATCTACAGGTTTCTCTGCATCATCTTTGCTAAGAGACATACTTGACCCCATAGGAGTTTTCATGGTACTGGATGATTCCATATCATACTTCCTTATTAATTCTAGGGTGAACTTAGACTTGCATATGGATAAACCATTCTCAGTCTGTCTAACTTGGAGACCCAAGAAGAACTTAAGTTCCCTCATACTACTCATTTCAAATTGTCCTTGCATAAGTTTTGCAAACTTTTTGCAAAGACTACTTTCAGTAGACCCAAATATTATGTCATCTACATATATTTGGACTAGTATGATCTTGCCTCTGGATTCCCTAAGGAATAGAGTCTTGTCTATTTTCGCCCTTGTGAATTTATTCTCAATGAGGAAACTAGACAGGGTTTCATACCAAGCCCTAGGGGCTTGTTTTAACCCATACAAAGCCTTCCTAAGTCTATAAACATAATTAGGTTTAGTTGAATCAACAAAACCTGATGGCTGTTCCACATAGACCTCTTCCTTCAGATTGTCATTCAAAAAGGCTGACTTAACGTCCATTTGGTATACTTTAAACCCTTGATAGGTTGCATAGGCCAGGAACATCCTTATTGCCTCCAGTCTAGCTACTGGAGCAAAGGTCTGATCAAAGTCAATTCCTTCTTCCTGCCTATATCCTTTTGCAACCAATCTTGCTTTGTTCTTTATAATCACTCTATGTTCATCCATCTTGTTCCTAAAGATCCACTTAGTTCCAATTATGTTGTGATCATTTGGTTTAGGAACAAGCTCCCAGACTTTGCATCTCTTGAACTGATTCAGTTCCTCTTGCATAGCCCCAATCCAATGAGGGTCTAGGATAGCTTCTTCAAATCTCTTTGGCTCTACTTAGGATAGAAAGCTGGGGTAGAGTGCTGAACTTAGATTTCTGCTCCTTGTTTGTACCCCGTGACTTAGATCACCAATAATTTGATTGGCTGGATGATCTCTTAGATGCCTAGTAGCTGGAGGCAGCCTGGCTTCATGTTGAACTCCTTCAGCTTCTTCAACTTGCTGCACCCCTTGATCTTCTTCTACATCAGGTGCATCTAGTACTCCCCATGGACATCAGCCACTATCATCTACATGCTGACTTGCAGTAGATCCTTCTTCAATAGTGAGCTTGTCCATCTTCTTAGTCACACCTATGGAGCTACAAATACTTCTAGACAATTCATTGTTAATGAGTCTAGCTTCATTAAATACTACATGTACTGACTCTTCTACAACTTGAGTAGTCAAGTTGCAGACCCTATAAGCCTTATTGTTGTTACTGTACCCAACAAAAATCCCCTCTTGGGATTTGGTAGCAAACTTGGTTAAGTAAGACTTACCATTATTAAGTATATAACATTTACAACCAAAGATCCTGAAATAGGATAGGTTTGGTTTTCTACCTTTCACAACCTCATAGGGGGTCTTGTTGTGACTTTTGGTGATAGTAGCCCTATTAATTACATGGCATGCAGTGTTTACTGCCTCAGCCTAGAAATATTTTGGGAGAGATGTGTCACTTAATAGGGTTCTACCAGCCTCAATCAAGGTTCTATTTTTCCTCTCAGCAATGCCATTTTGCTGAGGTGTTCTTGGTGAAGAAAATTCCTGAAATATCCCAAATTCTTCACATAGCTTTGTCATACTGTCAGACTGGAATTCAGTACCATGGTCACTTCTTATTTTGACCACTGTACTGTCTAACTCATTCTGAATTTGTTTGACAAAACTATAGAAGATACTAGGTGTTTCAGATTTCTGTCTAAGGAAGAACACACAGGAAAACCTTGAGTAGTCATCTACAACTACAAATGTGTAGACCTTCCTACCTAGGCTGTGAACTGGCATAGGACCAAAAAGATCCATATGAAGAGGTATAAGCACCTCACAATATCTTTGTTTTCAATGCTATTAAAGGTGGATCTAGTCTGCTTGCCCTTTTGACAAGCTGAGCATATTCCATCTTTAATACACTTAACCTGAGGATCATTCCTCACTAACTCTTTGTTATAGAGTTGGCCAATTGTCTTGTAGTTAAGATGGGCTAGTCTCTTGTGCCATTTAACACAATGAGAGACTTTCTCATCAGCTACAAGACACACTGGAGAACCATTGTTCTCACACATAATGTATAGACAATAGACATTTCTCTTTCTGTAACCAGTCAGAATGATCTCTTGATCATTTGATCTCCTGATATGACAACCATCTTTGACAAATGAGATGTCATATCCTAAATCACTCAGCTGACTTATACTAATAAGGTTATGTTTCAAACCTTTAACATAAGCCACTTGAGTAATTGTTATAAGGTTGCTAGAAATGTTACCAAAACCTTTGATGATTCCTTTTTCAGAACCACCAAAGGTAACTTTAGGACCATCCTTGATTGGTGTGTAGTTCTTTAGCAATCCCCTAGTTCCAGTCATGTGCCTGGAACATCCACTGTCCAAGTACCATATTGGGGCATGGCCACTTGGACTCACCTGCAAAACAGATTAGTTAACCTTAGAACCCAAAGAATTCTTGGGTCCTTGGTGCTGGTTAGTTTGCCTCTTAACAAAACTACCTGTAGCTTTTCTAGCAGGCAGATTGCTACTCACCTTGGCACTTGAATTGTGCCAACAGTCCATGGCAAAGTGGCCTACCTTGCCACAACACCAGCACTCAAATATGTTGTACATTTGCTTAGGTACAACCCTAGCTGTTTTATCTACAGCAGACTTGTTGAGTGTTGGGGCTTTGCCCTTGGACTTGGACTGAATAGTCCTAGCAGGTTTTGTAAACCCTAATCCAGTTTTATCTTTTTGATGTACAAATTCATCTATCAAAGGTAGAACAAACTTTGGTTTAGAAAACCTTGCAACTATGTCTCTCTTCTTCTGAAGACTAATCTCCAGATTTCTGTTTTGATCATTCTTAAATGTTATAGTCCCCATCTAAATAACAGTTATGTTCTTCAGTCTGGCTATTTCATTTAGTTTTTGATCAATCAACTTATCAAAATCTGTTGCAGCCACTTTGAGATTAGCTATCTCCTTAGCCTGACTCTTGGTAAAGGATTTGCTTTTCTTCAAAGCTTGCAACACTACTCTATATTCATCAATTAATTGATGAATGTCTCCTTCAGATTCATATGCACTCTCATCACTTGATGATGATGTATCTGAATCTGACTCAGTACTAGAAATTGAATCAGCAGAACAATTTAGCACCTGACTAGGTCCAGGCTGCTCCTCGATTTTGTCACCTTCAGATAAGGCCATCAGTCCCTGGCACTGATTGTCCTCTTGCTCATATATAGAATTCATTAACTGGATGAACTCCTCTTCCTCTTCTTCAGCAAACAGTCCAATGTAAGCTTCCGCTTCTGAATCAGTTTCTGAAGAAGACATATCTGACAGGCTTTTTTCCTTCTTAGCAAAAAAGGACCTTTCCTTTTTGCCCTTGATTTGAGTCTTCTTCTTATCAGTAGACTCTTTCCTCTTCTCTGGACAGTCAGCAACAACATGTCCTTGTTTGTTACAACAATAACAAACTATCTTTGAAGATGTAGTTCTACTTGACTTAGGCTTTCTCCTGTCATTCTTTGAAGACTTCTGTGAAGTGGATGGCTTAGACCTCCACTGTTTCTTCTTTAGGAACTTCTGAAAATGTCTTGTGAAGGCTGCAAAGTCCTCATCACTCTCACTGCTTTCATAATTCCTGCTTTCTGATTCATCTGACCCAGTCTCTGCCACTTTTGGAGGTGTAGATGGAGACTTACTTTTATATTTCTTGGTGGCTTCTATCTTGAATGCCACTGCTCTTTCTTTATGCTCAAATCTTGTAGTCTTCTCCTCCTCTTTCCTAACCATTAGCTACATTTCATAGGATAACAACTTTCCAAACAATGTTGGAGGAGGAATGTCTGCTAATTTGGTCATTTCCCTTATGGCACAAATCTTGGTGTCCCAGTCCTTTGTTAGGGACCTCAAGAACTTATCATTCAGCTCATAATTGCTGAATTCTCTTCCATAGGACATTAACTCATTAACTATCCTATAGAATTTATTGTAGCACTCAGTTATGCTATCAGACCTTCCTTGTCTGAAGCTCGCATACTCTTGGTTTAACAAGGACTTTCTGTCCTGTCTAACTTCTTCTGAACTCTCCATGTACACTATCAGAGTATCCCACATCTCCTTTGATGTTTTACAGTGTATCAAGTTCTGAAATGTAGCATCATCTATTGCACTTACTATAATATTCTGGGCCCTTTTGTCCATGGTGGCCAGAATAATCTCATCCTTGGTCATTTCAGAAAAGTCTTTTGGAGTTCTCTGATTTGCATCCAACACAGATACCTTCATTGGCACATATGACCCTTCTTTAACTGTGATATAGATTCTAGTGTCAGAGGCTTCCATAAATAGTCTAACCCTTTCTTTCCAGATGCCAAAGATCTCTTTTCTGCAAATTGGCAACTTCATGGATCCAAGTTCTTTATGATTCTCTGTGGAACCCATGTTCTTGATTTTCTTGATTCTGTACTTGATTATAGTAAATCTGCCAACAGGATCTTGTACTCAGACAGTTATGTCCTTTTTGAGTAACCTGGCTCTGATACCACTTGAAAGAAATTGTACCTAATCACCTAGAGGGGGGGTGAATAGGTGACTTTATCTTCTTAAACTTTTAGGCAGATTATATCACAGAATTATAAATACTTCTTCACAGCAATTCAGCACAGCAATCACAGAATCACACATACACAGAGTACACACAGTTTTATAGTGGTTCCCCAAGGTTTAGGTACATCCATTTTCCCCCTTCGCCTATCTAGTAGCGTACTAGATTCGGCCAAACTTCTCCACTATACCTCAGATCCTCAGATCTTACACTCAAAACCCCAACCAGGTTCCTACAGCTCAGAGTGATCCCACTCCTACAACTCAGGCTCAACAGCCCTACCACTCAGTCTTCACAAAGACCTACACTCAGCCACAAGGCCTACACTCAGAGAAATGAATCTCCTACACTCAGGCACACAGGCCCTACCACTCAGCCTTTATAATTTCAGGCTTACAACTCAGATCCCTAAGGATCCTACAAGAAATTTAGAATACAATGTATATAACCTCAACTCTGAATAAGAGAGAAGAGTTGATAGGTTTCTTGATGAGTTCTTGGAAGAACTCTGCTGAGATCAACCTCCCTTGGCTTCCTTCAAAGCTTCTTGAATGTAGAACACAGTAGGGTTGATTCTCTATGCAGCTGATCTTCAATCACTGCAACTTAAGTTTCAGATCTCAATCTGAAACCTTCTTCACAGCCTGGTTCAACAGCTGTCTTCTTGGAAGGAGCTCTCTCTCTCCAACTACTTAGATCTTCACTTGAGTTGATTCTTCAATGAAGTACTTGATCACTTTGGAGATTTCCAACAACTTCTTTATCTGTTGAATGTATAAGCCTTTATATAGACTTTCTTCATGGTGACCGGCTGATCCGGTTTCTAACGACTTTCTGACATCTCTGACAGTTGCAGTAGACCGGCTGGATTGACTGCTGTCAAGTCATCCAGTCACTTCTTGAAATATCTGTAACTGTCTGAAAGTGTCGAGACAGTCTGTCTTTAAGTGTCGACACTTATAGTCTAAGTGTCGACACAAGTCGACTAAGTGTCGACACTAGCCTTCATGGTGTCGACACAACTCCTTGTGTTGTAGAATTTTCTTCGCGACACTGCTTCTTCAACATGTGTCGACACTGATATTGTGTGTCGACACAACTCCTTGTTTTTCAGTACTTATTTGATTTCTTATAAGTGTCGACACAACTCCTTTGTTTCGACACATCTTCTTGTGTTGAACGTGTTCAGTGTCGACACATCTTCTTGGTGTCGACACATGCCTTCTGTGTTGATACTTGCTGAGTGTAGACACTTCTCCTTATGTCGACACATTCTTCTTGTGTTGAGACTTTGGCTGAGTGTCGACACATCTCCTTTGTGTCGACACTTGTACTTAGAATTTGTTGAACTTTGATAAGTGTCGACACAGCCTCCTAGTGTCGACACCTTCTTCATGTGTTGAGTCTTCTGCTGTGTGTCGACACATTCTTCATTATGTCGACACTTGTACTTAAACTCTGTTGAATTTGCTGAGTGTCGACACTGCCTCCAAGTGTCGACACTTTTTGATGTCGACAAAGTTCCTTTGGGTGTCGACACTGCTTCTAAGTGTCGACACAGCTTCTCTGGACATTTTTTCATTGAGTGTCGACACAGCCTGTATGTGTCTACACTTTCCTTCTGGTGTCGACTCTGCATTCCTGGTGTCGACACAATTACTCCAAGTGTCGACACTGCTTCTCTGGGTGTCGACACAAGTCTTCTCAAGTGTCGACACTTTTCTTTTGGGTGTCGACACATGGACTTAAGAAACTTTTCATCTCTCCCTGCAAATACTTAACCTGCACAACTAAACTCAAAACACATCAAATACATTTTGATGTATATCATTGAGTAGGGTGAGGCTTCTTCAAATCAGGTACATTCATTCCAATGTACCCAACAGTCCTTAGGGCGGAGATAACTAAGGAGGGTTTTGGATTGTTGCGAAAAAGGAAAATAAAACACTTTGAACTACTCCTATGCAACGCCGCTATGTGATGCTTCACCAGGCGGGATGGAAGACTACACGGGCCGCTATGCACCGAATCGCTAGGTGGATGGATGAGTAGGCAAGTGTAAGAATCAGAATTTGAGGGTTGTAAGCACCTCTTCACTGCGTACACCACTAACAATCGCTAGTGCGGCAAGAACGGATGGATGAGGGATGGAAGGATGGCGTAACTCAAGCAACTAAAGCATAAACCATACAAGTTCACATAGACATGAAACTAATAATATTTATAAATAATAGCACATCATCAATATAAATAGTTTAAACACCAATATTCAACAGGAAAACAAGAACAAGGAAAGAGATCAACTGAATCCGAAGGCTCGTCATGGGGTCATGGAAGGAATCGCCGGGTTGTCAATCCGCGTCCAAGCTCGGTCCTCAAGTACGTCCGGTGTAGAGGAGGCTGTCATTAACTCCCAATGAACCCGTCTTCTTCGTGTCACGATCCGGAAGAAAGTTGCAAGCTTTCCTTTGCTTGTTGTCTATGACACCAAACCAAGTAATGGAGCTTAGAAGATGAAGGAGAAGGGCGAGAGTAAGCACCAGTAAGGTATAGGCTTCACGAGCATGGCCGGAGCTTCTCCCCATGGTGGAAGATGAAGTGAGGAGGTGGAACGGCGGAGTTTCGCCCTAAAAATGCGGAGGAAAATGGTTGGAATCCGGATTCCTCTTAAGATGGTTGAATACCTGCGCTTAAATAGAATAAGATCAGAAAAATGGTCACGCACGTTCCCGCGCACGACCGCGCGCTAACCGTGCATTATTAACTTCCAGATCTGGATCACTAAAGAAGAAGCGTTGACCCGTGCGTTTTACTCGCGCACGGGCATTTCTACCCGTGCGTGAAGGAAATCGCACGGGTAAACACATAGTGCAGGAATGCAAGAGAAAATAGTGGAACCATGCGTTTTACTCGCGCACGGGCACTTCCACCAGTGCATGAACAAATCGCACGATTAACCACATAATGCAATAATAAGAAGCTACAGGAAAACAGTGTGTTTCCTTCGCGCACTGTTCTGAAGAAATCGTGCGTTAACTGTGCATTGAGATCGTAGAGCTTAGTTTGTTGAGCTCAGCTCGACGTTTCTCCTGCACAAACAAAACGCACGATCACAAAAGACCGTGTGCTAAGAAAACGCACCACCGTGCGTTTTCCTCAAACCTGCATTCCATACTTGGGGAAAATGCACCACCTGCATACAAACCAATAAAACTAAAGAGAGCCCTCCAACACCACATAAATGCAATGAAAAACATCTGGAAAGAGCCCTTGGGGAGCACCATGTGCTTACCCACAACAACAGAATGCACAATTGCACACCCACGGGCCCAAAACAATGGACTATTGGTGAAGTGAAGCCCTAAAAAAATATAAATTTTCCAATTGAAAAGTAGTGCACATGTAAGAAAATAAGCCCAGATGAGTCCTAAAAACCCTATATAAATCGGACTCATCAACTCCCCCTCTGGCTAGAGGTAAAATTGGCTTTGAAATATTTTAGCGTTGTCCTCGCGCAGCTCAACCCAAATGCCATCTCGATGCTGGTCGCCTTTGCTAGCTACCTGCGCCGCGAGAGCATCGAATTTAGTCTCACCGTCTTCCGCAAGTTGTTCGTCGACCACGCCAAAGACGATGGCGTCTCCTACTTCACCGGCCAGGGTTTGAAGGTGTGCGAGATGCCTAACAAGAAACACCACTGGCTGACCTGCTTTGTCTTCATTCATGGGAACCTGTGAGGCGTCCCTCTCGCCCCGATGTCACCTGCCGAGGTATACTATGAGACCCCCAAGGTTGGGGGTTCCGAGAAGGCTCTCTGTGTCTTCTTTGCAGGGAAATATTTCGAGGTCAACTACCTTCGGTGAGACCTCAATACGCACCTTCCCGTCCTGCCCGGTGAAGGTATACTCGCGCTCCCTTAATATTAGGCTTACCGTCTTCATGTTTCATTCTGTCCATTTTCTTGCTCAGGAGAGAGGACTATCCCCATCCATCCCACTTACTAGAGCAACAAGGGTCTCACCCTTTCTAGCATGGTGGTGGAGGCGGCAAAGTAAACGCTGACCCCCGCCCCAAAGAAGAGATCTGGGGACAATGTTGCACTACCTCTCGACACAGCCCCAAGAAAAAGATAAAAAAGGCTGTGTCGTTCCACAAAGAGAAAAAAGGAGCTGCTCCCAAGGAAAGAAAAAAAATGTCGGCGTCCCTGACACCCATTTCTGTGGAAGGATCCCCCTTACCTTGCCATCAAGCCATCTCGCCTGCTCGCGAGATGGCCCCACCTGACTGAACCTCCACCACCTCTGCATAGTCTGTCGAGCTTCCCCCTCGCGAAGCTAGTTCTTACAGCCGCCCGACCCCCTCCTCGCATCTAAATTATAACATGGGGCCCGTGATGAACGATGCCACCGGCGAGCCGGTTCTTTTGTGGGAGAAGGACTCCAACCGCGTGTCGGTGTCCACTCTTCTTCCCTCCTGGAAGGAGCGAGACCCACCTACCAGTCATGCCTTCTCCCTCGGGTATGGGCAATATGGTGGCCATGGGACTGAGCCCGTGGATAACGAGCCATCGTGAGACTTCATCTTGAAGACCGCTCACACCCAATTTCGCTCCATGGAGCTCTTGCACCGAATCTCACGTCGCCTTGTCTTCAATAACATAAGCGGAAGGAGGTCGAGACCAGCCTTACCGCGGAACGCGAGAAGTCGAATGACCTCGAAAAGAGGCTAGCAGTCACCGACAACCTTCTCGACCGAAGCCAGGGGGTGTGGTAAGCTTTTTAACTTCCACTCGCCAGTTTCACTTGCTAGCTCTATATGAACCTTTGTTGACTGATAGACTTCTCGCAAGATGCTGAGACGGCCGATCGAATGCACTCGCGCATTATAGATTTGGAGGGGAGAACAAGAAACTGAAGGCAGAGAACGCGCGGCTCCAGGACAGCACCCAGCTTCACTCTAACCCAGATCCACTCCATGCTCCCCCTCCCACTCATTATTCTCTGGACGTGGTCTTCGCCATTTGCCGAGACGCCAACATCAAGACAGTTGAGCTCGTCCTGAAGATGATGATGGAGGTGGGGGTTGTCAGGGACGATGTCGAAACAGTCACAGTCCGCAACTTGGTCCCACAACTATACGGCGTGATGGATGACAGCTCTGCCTCCAGTGACGAGGAGTGAAGGGGTGTCAATGTGTCTTAGGACCACCCCCCTTTTTGTCTCTTGTACTTTATATTTCTCTGATAGAGATGTTTCTTCTGTCTATAATGAACAAGGGAATTGTTATTATAATCTTTTGGGATTTTATTATAACCTTTCGCTCTTTTTATTTCATTGTGATTCATCTATTGCTGTCTCGTTTGAAAGTTAACTCAGAGTGCTGGACGTTGTAGTTCTCCTCACCCCCTGCCGAGCGCGAGACAGTTTGGCCTATTACTCTCGTCTCGTCGCGAGATGAACCCTACGCGGGTAGAGCCTGGGGACCAAACTGCTCCATACGATAAGTCCCCTTTTTATGCGCGACCTGTGCCTTTGACAGTGAATACCCGCTCGCTATGGGAGAGAACCCCCTCACCGAGCGCCAGTATGAAATGCTCATCCTCACTTGCATTGCCTCCAATCCTTCCTTTTCATTAGAATCTTCTACTAATTCCCTGATAAGCATAGATACCTTTCTTCGTGAGCTCTTACCACTTGACTTGCCTCTGAGTGAGCCTACAGCCCTGCCAGCTAGATGAGAGCCTGGTTAGCAGGTCTGCTCGGGGTCCCCTCTCCAAACCATCCCCAACCACCGAGTGAACCTACAGTCCTGCTAGCTAGATGAGAGCATGATCAGCTGGTCTACTCACGTTCTCCACTCCAAATCATCTCCAACCACCGAGTAAGCCTACAGTCCTGCGAGCTAGATGATAGCCTGGTCAGCAGGTTTGCTCGCAGTCTCCTCTCCAAACCATCTCCAACCACCGAGTGAGTCAACAGTCCTGCCAGCTAGATGAGAGCCTGGTCGACGGGTCTGCCTGGGGTCTCCACTCCAAGTCATCTCCAACCACCCAATAAGCCTATAGTCCTTCTAGCTAGATGAGAGACTGGTCAGCAGGTCTGCTCGGGGTCTCCACTCCAAATCATCTCCAACCACTGAGTGAGCATACAGTCCTGCCAGCTAGATGAGAGTCTGGTCAGCGGGCCTTCTCGGGGTCTCCACTCCAAATCATCTCCAACCACCGAGTGAGCCTACAGTCCTGCTAGCTAGATGAGAGCCTAGTCAGTGGGTCTGCACAGGATCTCCACTCCAAATCATCTCCAACCATCGAGTGAGCATACTGTCTTGCGAGCTAGATGAGAGCCTGGTCAGCGTATCTTCTCAGGGTCTCCACTCCAAATCATCTCCAACCAACGAGTGAGCCTATAGTCCTGCCAGCTACATGAGAGCCTGGTCAGTGCATCTGCTTGTAACATCCCTCAAACAACTTGACCAGTAGGAATGGTTTTGTCATGACTGGGTCATGATAAAACATTAACAAGCTCAAAGGACCAAGTGAACATGGGTCAAGGTGAAAATCACATTGGTTTGCCTATAGCACAACCTCATAACCAGACATAGGGTATGACCTTAGGGCTTCAACTTGACTTCATGACCTCACTACAACACCCTAAACTCCCTTGAGTGGTCCATAGGGCCATAAGGACCCAATGAGGACAGGCAAAATGGCGAAGTTCGCCTAAGTCAACCCTAACCCTAATTTGGTCAAAGTACCATTACTAAGGGTAGGTGACCTCCAAAGTGCCAAGACAACCCTACCCAACCCTTCCTAGTTCTTAGGGTAGGCCAATGGGTCACCAAGGTCCCATTGGGGTCAACCAAAGAGGCTTTATTGACCCAAGTAAACCATAGCTCCAAAAAGGTTAAAGTGCTCTAACTAAGGGTGAAGTAACCCCCAAGATGCCAAACCAACCCAACCCAAGTCTTACTAGACCTTGGGGAAGGCCAATGGGTCACCAAGGACCCATTGGGGTCAACCCAAATGGTCATGTTGACAAAGTTCAACTCTATTCAAGTGTTAGGTCAAACTTAGCCCAAATGGGCTAACCCAAGCTCAAGCCCTATCCACTTGGGCTAGCCACATCATAATCATTTAATATCAGGAATTAGTTTGCTGCAATTAGACTGGTGAGATGGAAAATTTCGGCCATGAGGGGAAGGAAAGAGAAAACTTAAATTCCCCCTTAATGGAGGAGAGAGAAAGAGGGCGAGAGAAGCCATTCATGGCTTAGGGAGGCCAAGAGCCACCTTTGATGGCTGGATTCCACTCTTCTGGGGAAGGGGAGGAGTTTCGAGCCGTTTCCTGGCCACCCCAAGCCAGATTCTTCCCCCCACCACCATTGCCGAGAATGGCCTTGATGGCCATAAATGGCCATCCAGCCCACACCCTCCCTCTTCACCTTCTGGTGGTTTTAAAAGCTCCACTGGACTCAAGGGAGTTGTTTACACTCTTTACTTGTAGAAGACAAGGCGTTGCACTGTGCAGTTACAGAAATCTGGCAGGCGGCACCACCACCATGGCAACCCGAAGATCGGCTCGTCTCCAGACCACCAACAAGGTCCTCCCCTCCTCCTCTCTCTATGGGTAGATCATAGCAATCATTAAGGATAAAAATCGGGCTCAATTGAGCCCGATCGGGAAACGAGTTTTCCTGGTTTTTCATGAAAATCAAACTCTCGGCATCGCCGGAATCCACCCCTTCGGCGGCTGTGCCGCCGCCTGGCGATAGCCACCGCCTCGACGGAGGTGGTGGTTGCCGTGGCCGGCCGGGGAGGAGGCTGGGTGGCCGACGACAGTGCTTGGAAGTTGATCCAGGAAGATGCAATCGGGGCCATCGGTTGGAGGTAGAAGAGGACCCAGCGCTGTCCGATCCTGCGTCAAGATTCGTGCGGGATTTAATTAAATCAAACTATAGCCTTTGTATTTTTTTGTCACACTTTATACAGTCAATGTTTTTAATTATTAAAAATACCTATATCCCTCTGGTGAAAAAATGGTAGACATCAAAGTTGTAGCCCTAGGGGTCTAATTTAATTTAAAATTGGTTTGAAACAATTTGGATGTGTGTTTGACCAGGGTATTCATTTTGGTGGGGTCTATACCTAGGGTTGGTCAGAGATAAAAATGAGTGTCCCCACCTCATCTCCTATCCAAATGACCTGAGATTTGGACAGGGAGTCTCCCTATCCTATACCTAGGTTCTGTCCAAAAATGGGAATTTTTGGACATAGTTTTCCCTATAGTTTTGGAAAACATTTAATAAATCTTGTTCTAATTAATTAGGTGTTCTAAACAACTCAAAACCCCCCAAAATTTTGGGAAGTGATATTGGGGAGTATTCTAGGGCTCTATTAAAAATTTTATCCCGTTTGGGTTTAATTTGATTGGGTAAATGTGTAGCAAAATGTTCTACCATAGAGTTTGAATGGTAGAGTCCTCTGGTAAAAATATCATGAGATTTAGAGGCTGTTAGACTCCCCAAAACCCTAACCCCAGTTTAGGGCACAAACCTTATACATGTAAGATAGACCATCAAAACTTAATGAAAAGCTGTGAAACTTGGGTAGTATTGTCATAGGGTTAATATGAGCCCTTGGTAATTTTAGTGGGAATATTGAAACATTATATTTGGTACCTCCTTTGTATTATATGAGCATGCCCTAGATAGTCATTTATTTATTTTGGACTCACTGCTCATTGGTAAATTGTAAAAGCTGGGCATAGGCAGTTTTAGATCATTTTAATCATACTTGAATTTTGTTATAATTTTTAGATGTATATTATCAGTACTTCCTTCACAAGCTCATAATTGTGCAATTATGTTCAAAAATAGATTCAGAGCTTAATGTTGGTTAGAAAATTATACAAAAGTGCACTTAGGTCATTAAGCTTATGATAACGTTTTATCATTATTTTTAGATTTATATTTTATGTAGTTGCTTCATTGATTTATGGAAGTGGAATTTTGACCAAAATTAAAATTAGAGTTTATCATCAACTGAAAAATTTGGAAACTGAGTCAGGAATGATTTTATGACATTATAGTTATGCATGAATTTTCTTATAATTTTTGGAAGCCTATTTACAGAACTTGCTTCTTTATTAGTTAATTATGTGATTATATTCAAAATTATGGATCAGAGGTTTAAAGCTTGCAAAAGAATTTGGGAGAGTTGAATTTACTGTTAATTAGCTGCCTATTATTTTATCATAATTTTATGAAACATTTTGCATGAGTGTAAGGGCCACTTCATATACAACTTGGGGCATTTGGATTTTTAGGAGTAATTAAATAAATGTCAAATTAATTAGGAAAACTCTAAGTTTCTGAATTTAGGCTATACATGTCATGATAGGCCTCCATTAATTATCTTAGGGTGTTTGGATGAGAATTTAGAGTACCTCCTATCATGCACGTCATATAGCATAAGGTGGTCTGCATTTAGTAAAACTGCGAAAATCGAGTTAACATGAGGAATGGTCATATGATGATTGGGTTGTGGTTTACTGATTTTAGTGGAGTGATTGGAGTATACCAATGGAAGCTGGGATGCGTGGGTTGTAGAGTTGGCTAGGGTTAGGGGGTGCTCGGGATCGACGAACGATCGTCCTTCCTATGGAGAGAGAGAGAGAGAGTCAAATCACGCTGGGGTTAGACCCGGAGTAATATTAAAAAGGGTTTGGGAGTTTGGTGTTAACCAATAACATTAACTGCCTTGCGAAAGGGAGCTTTGGGCTTCATCCCATCGTAGTTCCTAGTGCCCTCGAGAGCCCTTCACGGGAAATACCTTGGGCAGTCCCGGGCTAACCTAAACCGTAAGTAAAATCAATGTTTAACATCAACTAGTATAACTAGGGTTTTCACACTCACACACACCAGTAGCTCAGGAGGTTGGTTAGGTTAGTTTGATTAGTCATCTGAACGGTAGGTTCAAAAGGTAGATGTAACGGACGGGAAAGTCCGGGGAGCTGGTGGCTCGTAAGGATTTGGATACATTAATAAGGTGGTGGGTCTTCGGTATTGGATGCTCATTCACACCGATGTTGATACGTTGACTCGGTGGGTGTGGTTGACACTAAGCCAAAGAAAGTCGGGTGGATATGGCCAGCACTAGTACGTGGTGACTCTAGGTTGTGTCCTTCTAGAGGCGTACATAAGGGCTAGGCCTGGTAGTGTGGATACCTGCCCAGGAGTGGGGGGCATTGTTGGGTACATTGGTTAAATGTACCTGATTTGAAGAAGCCTCACCCAACTCAATGATATACATCATAATGTATTTGATGTATGTTGAGTTTACTTGTGCAGGTTAAGTAATTACTGGACTGAAGCAAAAGGTTTCTAAGTCCATGTGTCGACACCCAGAGGGAAAGTGTCGACACTCAAGAAAGCTTGTGTCGACACCCAGACAAGCAGTGTCGACACTTGGAGTCATTGTGTCGACACCTGGGATGCAGAGTCGACACCAGACAGAAAGTGTCGACACTTGGAGCTGTGTCGACACTCAGTGAAGAAAAGTGCAGACAGAAAGTGTCGACACAAGGAGCTGTGTCGACACCCAGTGAAGCTGAGTCTACACCAAATAGTGTCGACACTTGAAGCTGTGTCGACACTCAGCAAATGACTGCAGAGACTAAGTTAAAGTGTCGACACCAAGAACAATGTGTCGACACACAACAAGAAGAGTCAGCACTTGAAGAAAGTGTCGACACCTAGAACAATGTGTCGACACTCAGCTGAAGACTCTACACTTGAAGAAAGTGTCGACACAAGGAGCTGTGTCGACACTTAGCAAAGAACAGAATTATCTCCAAAATATTCTAAGTACAAGTGTCGACACTAAGGGAATGTGTCGACACTCAGCTGAAGTCTCAACAGAAGAATCAAGTGTCGACACAAGGAGCTGTGTCGACACTTAGCAAGTATCAACATAAAAGACTATGTGTCGACACCAAGAAGCAGTGTCGACACTTAACAGATTCAATACAAGAAGTTGTGTCGACACAAAGGAGATGTGTCGACACTTAGAAGAATTCAGCAAAAGCTAGAAGAACAAGTACTTGTGTCGACACTCAATTTCAGTGTCGACACATGCAGAAGAAACTGTGTCGAGACAGAATATCTACAACACAAGAAGTTGTGTCGACACCTTGTAGACTTGTGTCGACACTTACACAACTTGTGTCGACACTTGGTCTATAAGTGTCGACACTTAAAGACAGAAAGTCTCGAAACTATCAGACAGTTAGAGATTTTCAAGAACTGACTGGATGACATGACAGCTGCCGTTCCAGCCGGTCTACAGCACCTGTCAGAGATGTCAGAAGACAGTTATGAACCGGACCAGCCGGTTACCATGAAGAAGGCCTATAAATAGTCTCATACAGTCTACAGAAACTGTGGTTGTTGAGGATCAACTGTTGTTCACATTGTTGAAAAACAAGTTATTAAAGTGGTACACAGAGTATCAAATCAAGAAGATCTTGCAGTGCAAGTGCAGATCTAAGAAGTTGGAGAGAGAGGCCTCCATCCAAGAAATCAGCCGTTGGAACTAGGCTGAGAAGAAGGGTGCAGATCTATTCTGAATTCTAAGTGGCAGAGGTCAAGGAACAACTGCAGAAGGAGACAATCTTATTCAGTTCTACTTTCAAGAAGCTTTGAAGAAAGCTAAGTCAGATTGAATCCAGCTGAGTTCTTCCAAGAACTCATCAAGAAACTCTCAACTCCCCTCTCTTGTTTCAGAGTTGTTGAGTTATTATTTCAATAATCAATTTTAACTTATAGGATCCTTTGGATCTGAGTGAATTGTAAGCCTGTATTTATAAAGGCTGAGGGTAGGGCTTGAGAGCCTGAGTGTATGAGATTGTTATCTCTGAGTGTAGGCCTTGATTGGCTGAGTGTAGGCCTTGTTGGCTGAGTGTAGGCCTTGATTGGCTGAGTGTAGGCCTTTGTGGCTGAGTGTAGGCTTTGGGATAAAGCTTAGTTGTAAGGCTTTGGGCCTGAGGTGTAGGAACCAATTTGGGTTCTAAGACAGTGGAGAAGTTGGGCCGAATCTAGTACACTGCTAGATAGGCGAAGGGGGAAAGTGGATGTACCCATATCTTGGGGAACCACTATAAAACACTGTGTCTACTGTGCTGTGCTGTGATTGTTGCTGTGTATGCTGTGTATTTGCTGTGATAGAATAGTTAGAAATCTGTGATATTAACTGTCTGCTGCCATTAAAGTTCAAAAAAGGATTAGGTCACCTATTCACCCCCCCCCCCCTCTAGGTGATTAGGTACCATATCTTTCAAGTGGTATCAGATCCAGGTTCCTCAAAAAAAGGACTAACAGTCTGAGGAGATCCTGATTGGCAGATTCAGTGTAAGGCAAAATACAGATTCAAGAAATTCAAGAAAATCAAGAAACATGGGTTCCTCTGAAAATCACAAGGAATTGGGTTCCATGAAATTGCCCATATGCAGAAAGGAAATCTTTGGGATCTGGAAGGAAAGGGTAAGGCTGTTTATGGAGGCCTCAGACCCTAGAATCTACATCACAGTAAAAGAGGGGCCATATGTGCCCATGAAGATATCTGTTCTAGATGCAAATCAGAGAACTCCAAAGGATTTCTCTGAAATGACTAAGGATGAGATTGTCCTAGCCACCATAGACAAGAGGGCACAAAACATTATAGTGAGTGCCATAGATGATGCAACATTTCAGAATCTTATACACTGTAAGACAGCCAAAGAGATGTGGGACACTCTTATAGTGTATATGGAAGGATCTGAAGAAGTTAGAAAAGATAGAAAATCCTTGCTAAATCAGGAGTATGAGTGTTTTAGACAAGGAAAGGGTGATAGCATAACTGAGTGCTATAAGAAGTTTTACAGAATAGTGAATGAACTCATGTCTTATGGAAGAGAGTTCAGTAACTATGAACTAAATGACAAGTTCCTAAGGTCCTTAACCAAAGATTGGGACACAAAGATCTGTGCCATTAGAGAAATGGCTAAGTTGGGAGAAATTCCTCCACCTACACTGTTTGGTAAGTTGTTGTCATATGAAATGCAATTGATAGTGAGGAAAGAGGAGGAGAAATCAACAAGGACTGAACACAAGGAAATATCAGTAGCCTTCAAGACAGAAGCCTCCAGAAAGTGCAGGAATAAATCACCAACTCCACCTCCAAAGATTGCTGAATCAGAATCAGATGAGTCAGTCAGCACAAAGACTGAGAGCAGTGAAAGTGATGAAGACTTTGCTGCCTTCACTAGACACTTTCAGAAATTCTTGAAGAAGAAACAGTGGAGGTCAAGACCTTCTACTTCAAAGGGAAAGGAAGTCTTTTATCAGGAGAAAAAGCCTTCAAAGAAAGACAGGAAGAGGACAAAGTCAAGCAAGGCAACTGGTTCAAAGATAGTGTGCTATTGCTGCAATAGACAGGGCCATGTTATTGCAGACTGTCCTGAAAAGAGGAAAGAATCTGGTGACAGGAAAAAGACTCATTTCAAAAGCAAGAAAGAGAAGTCTTTTGTTGCCAAGAAGCAGAAGACTCTATCAGATATCTCTTCTTCAGAAAATGAGTCTGAGGCTGAGGCCTACATAGGGCTGTTTGCTGAAGAAGAAGAAGAAGAATTCATGCAGATAATGGAGTCTATCTATGAATAAGAAGACAGCCAATGCCAAGGGTTAATGGCTTTGACAGAGAGTGCCAAAATCCTGGAGCAGCCAGGACCCAGTAAGGTACAAAGTTCAACTCTAAATTCAGTTTCTTGTTCTAGTACAGATTCAGATTCTTCATCATCAAGTGATGAGAATGTATCTGAGTCTGAGGATGATATTCATCAGCTTATAGATGAATATAAGGTGCTGTTGCAGGCTTACAAGAAAAGCAAGTCCCTAGCCAAAAGTCAGGCAAAGGAAATTGCTGATCTTAAAGCTGCTGCAACAGATTTTGAGAAGCAATTTGATCAAAAGCTAAATGAGATAGCCAGGCTGAAACACATAACATTGATTCAGATGGGGACTATCACCTTTAAAAATGATCAAATCAAGAGTCTGGAGATCAATCTTCAGAAAGAGAGAGAGCTTGTTGCTAGGTTTTCTAAACCTAAGTCAGTGTTACCTTTAATTGATGAATTTGTTCATCATAAAGGCAAGGCTGGACTGGGTTTTATTAGACCTGCTAGGACTGAGCAGTCCAAGTCTAAGTCCAAGGGCAAAGCCCCAACATTCAACAAGTCTTCTGTAAATAAGACAGCAAAGACAGTACCTAAGCAAAGGTACAACAATTTTGAATGTTGGTGCTGTGGCAAAGTTGGCCATTTTGCAGTGGACTGTTGGCACAATGCTAGTGCCAAAGTGAGTACCAAACTACCTGTTGGAAAGCCAGTGGGTAGCTTTGTCAGATTGCAAACTAACAAGTACCAAGGACCCAAGAATTCTTTGGGTTCTAAGGTTCATTAAATCTGTTTTGCAGGTGAGTCCAAGTAGCCATACCCCAACATGGTACTTGGACAGTGGATGTTCCAGACATATGACTGGAACAAGGGGACTACTAAGGGACTACATTCCAATAAAAGATGATCCAAAGGTTACCTTTGGTGGTTCTGAAAAAGGAATCATCAAAGGGTTTGGTAACATTTCTAGTAACTTAGTTACCATTACTCAAGTGGCTTATGTTAAAGGGTTGAAACACAACCTAATAAGTATAAGTCAATTAAGTGATGTAGGGTATGACATCTCATTTGTTAAAAATGGTTGTCATATCAAGAGGTCAAGTGATCAAGAGATCATTTTGACAGGTTATAGGAAGAGGAATGTCTACTGCCTAGACATTATGATTGAGAACAATGGTTCTCCAGTTTGTCTTGTAGCTGATGAGACAGTCTCTCATTGTGTCAAATGGCACAGGAGGCTTGCCCATCTTAACTATAAGACAATTAGCAAACTCTTTAGCAAAGAGTTAGTGAGGAATGGTCCTCAAGTTAAGTGTGTCAAAGATGGTATTTGCTCAGCTTGTCAAAAGGGCAAGCAGACTAAATCCACCTTTAGAAGCATAGAAAACAAAGATGCTGTGAGGTGTTTGTACCTCTTGCATATGGATCTCTTTGGTCCAATGCCAGTTCACAGCTTAGGTAGGAAGGTCTATACCTTTGTAGTTGTAGATGACTACTCAAGGTTTTCCTGGGTGTTCTTCTTAAGATAGAAATCTGAAACACCTAGTGTCTTCTATAGCTTTGTCAAGCAAATTCAGAATGAACTAAATTGTACAGTGGTCAAGATTAGAAGTGACCATGGTACTGAGTTTCAGTCTGAAAGCATGACAAAACTATGTGAAGACTTTGGGATATTTCAAGAATTCTCTTCACCTAGAACACCTCAGCAAAATGGCATTGCTGAGAGGAAGAATAGGACCTTGATAGAGGCTGGTAGGACCCTACTAAGTGATACATCACTGCCAGAGTATTTCTGGGCTGAAGCAGTTAACACTGCATGCTATGTTATAAATAGGGCTACCATCACTAAAGGGCTAAACAAGACCCCCTATGAAGTTGTGAAAGGCAGGAAACCAAACCTATCCTACTTCAGGATCTTTGGTTGCAAATACTTCATACTTAACAATGGGAAGTCTTACTTAACTAAGTTTGCTGCCAAGTCCCAAGAGTGAATTTTTGTTGGGTACAGCAATAATAGTAAGGCTTATAGAGTCTACAACTTGTCTACACAAGTTGTAGAAGAATCTGTGCATGTAGTTTTTGATGAGACTAAACTTATTAACAATGAGTTGTCTAGTTCTGTATGCAGCCCCATAGGTTTAACAAAGAAAATGGACAAGCTTACTATAGAAGAAGTACCTGCTGCAAGATAGCAAGTAGAGGAGAGTAGCTGTTGTCCAGGGGGAGAACTACATGTGCCAATTGCTGATGAAGTACAAGGAATACAACATGATGGAGATGCTGAAGAGGTTCAACCAGAAGTAAGAATGCCTCCAGCCAACAGGCATCTAAGAGATCATCCAGTAGAGCAGATTATTGGAGATCCAAGATAAGGAGTACAAACCAGGAGCAGATACATGAATGCAGCAATCTACTCCAGTTTCCTGTCTCAAGTTGAACCTAAGAAATTTGAAGAAGCAATACTGGATCCACAATGGACTGAAGCAATGCAAGAAGAGCTTAATCAGTTCAAAAGGTGCAAGGTCTGGGAACTTGTTCCTAAACCTAAAGACCACAATGTAATAGGAACTAAGTGGATCTACAGGAATAAGATGGATGAACAAGGGGTCATCATTAAGAATAAAGCAAGATTGGTTGCTAAAGGATATAGGCAAGAAGAAGGTATTGATTTTGATCAAACCTTTGCTCCAGTAGCCAGACTGGAAGCCATAAGGATGTTCTTGGCCTATGCAACCTATCAAGGATTCAAAGTATACCAAATGGATGTCAAGTCAGCATTCCTGAATGGTAATCTTAAGGAAGAAGTCTATGCGGAACAGCCTGCAGGTTTTGTTGATCCAACTCTACCTCATCATGTCTATAGACTTAGGAAAGCTTTATATGAGTTAAAGCAAGCCCCTAGGGCTTGGTATGAAACCCTATCTAGTTTCCTCATTGAGAACAAGTTCTCAAGGGGGAAAAAAGATAAGACTCTATTCCTTAGGGAATCTAGAGGCAAAGTTATACTAGTCCAAATATATGTAGATGACATTATATTTGGGTCTACTGAAAGCAGCCTTTGCAAAAAGTTTGCAAAACTTATGCAAGGTCAGTTTGAGATGAGTAGTATGGGAGAGCTGAAGTTTTTCTTGGGTCTCCAAGTTAAACAGACTGAGAGTGGTTTATCCATTTGTCAGTCCAAGTTCACCCTAGAACTCATAAGGAAGTATGGTATGGATTCATCCAGCACCATGAAGACTCCTATGGGGTCAAGTATGTCTCTTAGCAAGGATGATGCAGGGAAACCTGTAGATGAAACCTTGTATAGAGGGATAGTTGGCTCCCTATTATACTTGACTGCTAGTAGACCAGACATCATGTATGCTACATGTGTTTGTGCAAGGTATCAAGCCTGTCCTAAAGAGTCTCATTTGACAGCAGTCAAGAGAATATTGAGATATCTAAAGGGCACTCCCTATCTAGGCCTCTGGTACCCTAGGAATGGAGATTTTGATCTAACAGGTTATTCAGATGCAGACTTTGCAGGATGCAAAGAAGATAGAAAAAGCACTACTGGAACCTGTCAATTCCTAGGTGGGAGACTAATTTCATGGAGTAGCAAAAAGCAAACCAGTGTGGCTATCTCCACTGCAGAGTCAGAGTATGTGGCTGCAGGAAGTTGTTGTGCTCAACTTCTGTGGATTCAACATCAGCTAGAGGACTATGGATTTCAGGTAAGTAGAACTCCACTTTTCGGTGACTCTACTAGTGCTATTTCAATAGCTAATAACCATGTATCTCATAGTAGAACTAAACATATTGAAATTAAATATCATTTTCTTAGGGAGCATGTAGAAAGAAAAGATATTTTACTTGAATATGTTAAAACTGATAATCAAGTAGCTGATATGTTTACTAAGCCCCTAGAAGAAGCTAAGTTCAATAGATTCAAAATTGAACTAGGAATGATAAACTTAGAGTAAGTTTACAGATTTGAAAATGACTAAGTAAAAAGGTGTCGACACATAGAAAAGTCTATGTCGACACAGAATAGTGGTGTCGACACTTCAGGAAAAAGGTGTCGACACATCTAGGATGTTGGTGTCGACACTTCAGAATGTTAGTGTCAACACATGCCATGTAGGTGTCGACACATCCAAAGTGGTGTCGACACTTAGTATTTACTCAGAATTTTCTAAGTAAAGTCTCGACAATATGTCGAGATATGTTATGTCGACACATAACCAAGTGTCGACACATAAAATCTGTTGACTAAACTTGTGTCGACACATATGTGTCGAGACATTATAAGTCAGTGTCGACACTTATAGCCAGTGTCGACACATTTTAAGTTAGCTGTCCCGCCTGTTCATCTTCAAAATCAGAAAGGTATAAATAGGGTTCTGTCTTTGTTTGTCGACACGCTTTCAAAGTTTCGAGACCAAAACTACTGTGTCGACACCTCTCTTTTCTAAAGACAAATTCTACAAACCCTAATGGCACCTAAGCTTGAGGAGAACGTTAACGAAGGATATGAGCTGGTGCGCGGCGCGTTTGAAGAAGCAGATCAAGAAATCAAGTCGGTCGTAACCCTAGTCGGCGATTCTGGACTAGAATATCTAGTGTCTGAACCAACTAAGATATGGAAGAAGGAGGTGCTTGAATTCCTTAATGGAGCTCAGCTAGATGACTCTGGATACAAAATCAAATCCAGAGTTCATGGTGCAAGGGTCAAGATATCCCCCAAAAGTCTGAGGAAGATTCTACAGCTTCCAAAAACTCAAGAAGAAGAAGAAGTTACAGCTTCAAGGACCAGGGAAGCTCTAACCTGGTGTGGTCTTGATCCTAAAATGAAGATAGGTTCTGTTTTCAACAGAAAAGGCATGAATAATCAAGGAAAATTCATGTCTGAGATTGTTGGTAAGGTCTTACTCAGCAAGCCTGGAGGGCATGACAGAGTGTCTGCCTATATGTTTGGAATCATGACAAGAATAATCTTCACTTTGAAAACAGACTGGTCTATAGTGGTTTATGAGAAGATTAAGGAGAGCTTGAAGAAGCCCAATCTGGGCAGAATCATTAGTCTATACCTAGCTGGTGTGATACCAGAGGTAATGAGTACTACTGCAGGCAGCAAGATAAACCACATGAGGAAGATGGATCTAAGGATCTTTTCTAGATGGGACAAGGTGTTGTCCAAGGAAATGCCAACCCCAGAGAAGATAGTTACTGAGAAAGACACTCCTCCCAAAAAGAAAAGGAAGACAGTTCAAGTGGCACAAGAATCCACTAGTAGTTCTGAAAGTGAAGAACAAGTTGTTTTCACTCCTGATGATCATGAGGAAGAGCCTGCAGTGAAGTCTCCTGCTCCTCCAGCTGATGCAGAGATCCAGGGGGAGCTACCACAAGCTAGCCCCATCCACAGGGATCAAAGCAAGGGGGAGCCTCCAGTTGTAGAAGCACCATCTACACTGGAAAGTGAGCAAGCCACCACCATCATTCAAGAGGTACTCACTGAACTAAACACTTTAGATTTTTCTATGGAAGATGCTGATTTATCTGATGTTAATCAGCATACACAGCTGAATAGTCAAGCTCCAGATGTTGTTATAGAAGACACATCTGCTGTTCCAGTAATTCCTGATCCTGTGGTTGAAGAACCAAGAACTTCTCCAGCTTCTTCACCACCAGAATACACCATGGAGGATTTATTCCTAAATCTAGACCAACAAGATTTTGATATGGACAAGGATGCTGCTGAAGAAGAGAATGCTGCTCTTGAGGGGGAGCAAGTACAAGTTCTGGAAGAGCCTATTAGGCAGGAAACTGAGAAGGCACCTGAAGTACAGAAAGAGAAGCCTCAAAGCCCTAAGGATAGGGTTGACATAGCCAACACTTCTGCCTCTGAAGATGAGGAGAGTGTTAGGGCAAAGAAGAAGAAACTGTATGTCTTCAAGAGAAGGAGTCAAAGTTACAAAAAGGCTTTACAATCAATTGCACCACAGCCTATAGTTCAGCAAGCTCCAACTGCTGATTATAATGCTTTAATGGTTGCACTACAGATAAAGTTGGATGAACAAAGAAAGGACATAGAGACTTATGTAGATGAAGGGCAAAAGTCACTCAAGTTTGATCTTGCCCAGGACATCAAGTCTATAAGGTTTGAGATGAATCTCAACAAGAAAGAGATGACAGACTGCTTCCACAAGGGTGGAAATGCAGTGGTGTATTTGGCAACACACCAGGAGAAGATCAAGGCACAGGTAGATGATATAGCATTGAAGCAAGGATATGTTCTTGAAAATCAGTTAAGAATGAATGACAACTTGACTGCTTCACATAATGCTATAGTCACTGAATTGAAGAACAAGGCTGCTGAACCTTCTACATCTACTGCTGCTGCTAAAGCTGATTTTGATAAAGTCTTTCAAGAAGAACTTACTGCTGTAAAGATTGCTATCCAAGCCTCCCAGAAAGCCATATCAGAACAACTTCAAAAGCTTAAACCATACTTTAAAGATGGAATCAGATACTTGGATAGTCAAATTAGATTCCAAAAGGATGATGTCAGAGATCATATGGCTAGAGAAGTCATAAAGGGGGAGAGAGTTTTAGTCAAAGCTAGCTCTGATCATGCCAAATGGATATCTAATTCCATCAGAGCTACACTGGGCTATCCTCCACTCTGTGATGATGACAATGTTGCTGAATCTGGGATTCAAACTGCATATCTTGGAGGTGAGCAACCAGAGGTAGCTCAATTGATCTATCCTCCACCAGATTTTGACATGGTGCAAGCTGATATTCATCAGATGTATAGCCCAACTGAAGGGAAGTCTAATGTTATTCTGGATAAAGTGGTTCAGCCTATTACTGAAGCCATGCAAGAGGCATTACAGAAAGAGGAAGAGACAAGGTTGTCTAAGAAGAGGTTTAGGGAACAAGCAGAACAAAGGCCAGACTTTGAACAGTGGAGCCCTACCTCTAGGAATATAATATTAACTGCTTGGAAAGCTGCCAAGGATAACACTCATGACAGGAACAAGTGGTTTTCTGAAGCTGAATGGAGAAAACATGAGATCAGGCAGGAAGCAATAGTTCAGTATAGATGGAAGGCAAAGATGGGAAAGCTACATCCTACTGCAGTGGAGCCTAGCAAGTACTTTCCTAAGCCATATCACTATTTTGAGAGGCAGAAGATCAAAGCTGAAGAGCTTAAGAAGAAAGATCTAAAAGGCAAGAAGCCTGCTGATGCTGAAACTGCTGATGCCCCTGTCAAAGCTCAAGTTCAAGCTGGCAAGGGAATAGTTATCAAGGAATCTGAACAGAAATAGTTTAAGAATTTACTTGAAGATTATTTTGTAATCTTTTGAATGTAAAACATTTTTGTGAACTACTGAAAAAGTATTAGACAAATGTTAGAACAATATGTGATCAATATATTTCATGATTGTTCTGTGAATATGTCTATTTCTTATTTGTTCTGTGTTGATGTATGTGTATACATGTGTGATTTATACATGTTATGTTTACCCTGCTGTACTTTATCCTGCTTTACATCACTTTGTAATTTTTAATTATGAATGATGTATATCATTGACTAAGGGTTATGACTTCTCCAAATAGGGGGAGATTGTTGGGTACATTGGTTAAATGTACCTGATTTGAAGAAGCCTCACCCAACTCAATGATATACATCATAATGTATTTGATGTATGTTGAGTTTACTTGTGCAGGTTAAGTAATTACTGGACTGAAGCAAAAAGTTTCTAAGTCCATGTGTCGACACCCAGAGGGAAAGTGTCGACACTCAAGAAAGCTTGTGTCGACACCCAAACAAGCAGTGTCGACACTTGGAGTCATTGTGTCGACACCTGGGATGCAGAGTCGACACCAGACAGAAAGTGTCGACACTTGGAGCTGTGTCGACACTCAGTGAAGAAAAGTGCAGACAGAAAGTGTCGACACAAGGAGCTGTGTCGACACCCAGTGAAGCTGAGTCTACACCAGATAGTGTCGACACTTGGAGCTATGTCGACACTCAGCAAATGACTGCAGAGACTAAGTTAAAGTGTCGACACCAAGAACAATGTGTCGACACACAACAAGAAGAGTCAGCACTTGAAGAAAGTGTCGACACCTAGAACAATGTGTTGACACTCAGCTGAAGACTCTACACTTGAAGAAAGTGTCGACACAAGGAGCTGTGTCGACACTTATCAAAGAACAGAATTATCTCCAAAATATTCTAAGTACAAGTGTCGACACTAAGGGAATGTGTCGACACTCAGCTGAAGTCTCAACAGAAGAATCAAGTGTCGACACAAGGAGCTGTGTCGACACTTAGCAAGTATCAACATAAAAGACTATGTGTCGACACCAAGAAGCAGTGTCGACACTTAACAGATTCAACACAATAAGTTGTGTCGACACAAAGGAGATGTGTCGACACTTAGAAGAATTCAGCAAAAGCTAGAAGAACAAGTACTTGTGTCGACACTCAATTTCAGTGTCGACACATGCAGAAGAAACTGTGTCGGGACAGAATATCTACAACACAAGAAGTTGTGTCGACACCTTGTAGACTTGTGTCGACACTTACACAACTTGTGTCGACACTTGGTCTATAAGTGTCGACACTTAAAGACAGAAAGTCTCGACACTATCAGACAGTTAGAGATTTTCAAGAACTGACTGGATGACATGACAGCTGCCATTCCAGCCGGTCTACAGCACCTGTCAGAGATGTCAGAAGACAGTTATGAATCGGACCAGCCGGTTACCATGAAGAAGGCCTATAAATAGGCTCATACAGTCTACAGAAACTATGGTTGTTGAGGATCAACTGTTGTTCACATTGTTGAAAAACAAGTTATTAAAGTGGTACACAGAGTATCAAATCAAGAAGATCTTGCAGTCCAAGTGCAGATCTAAGACGTTGGAGAGAGAGGGCTCCATCCAAGAAATCAGCCGTTGGAACTAGGCTGAGAAGAAGGGTTCAGATCTATTCTGAATTCTAAGTGGCAGAGGTCAAGGAACAACTGCAGAAGGAGACAATCTTTTTCAGTTCTACTTTCAAGAAGCTTTGAAGAAAGCTAAGTCAGATTGAATGCAGCTGAGTTCTTCCAAGAACTCATCAAGAAACTCTCAACTCCCCTCTCTTGTTTCAGAGTTGTTGAGTTATTATTTCAATAATCATTTTTAACGTGTAGGATCCTTTGGATCTGAGTGAATTGTAAGCCTGTATTTATAAAGGCTGAGGGTAGGGCTTGAGAGCCTGAGTGTAGGAGATTGTTATCTCTGAGTGTAGGCCTTGATTGGCTGAGTGTAGGCCTTGTTGGCTGAGTGTAGGCCTTGATTGGCTGAGTGTAGGCCTTTGTGGCTGAGTGTAGGCTTTGGGATAAAGCTGAGTTGTAAAGCTTTGGGCCTAAGGTGTAGGAACCAATTTGGGTTCTGAGACAGCGGAGAAGTTTGGCCGAATCTAGTACACTGCTAGATAGGCGAAGGGGGAAAGTGGATGTACCCATATCTTGGGGAACCACTATAAAACACTGTGTCTACTGTGCTGTGCTGTGATTGTTGCCGTGTATGCTGTGTATTTGCTGTGATAGAATAGTTAGAAATCTGTGATATTAACTGTCTGCTGCCATTAAAGTTCAAAAAAGGATTAGGTCACCTATTCACCCCCCCCCCTCTAGGTGATTAGGTACCATATCTTTCAGGCATAACATAGCACTACACTCATACTTGCATTAAAACCTGACACCCCATCGTATAAATCGGTATGGAAATATTTATATGATGAGAGCCTTGCAGAAGACCCCTTAACTTATAAGTTTGTATGGGCATTCATATAATTTAAGGTTACTTACTTCTTAGTATGTCTTTCTTACATATGCTGCTTATTCTACTTGTTCACCTTACTGTTTGCTATTATAGAACTGCTAGCTTGTACCTTTCTTCCTCAGCTGCATGTACATTATAATTAACTGCTAGAATAGTTCCACCATCACCTGCTTTGATTACTCTACACTGTCATAGCTTCCCTTTCCTCCTCCTCGCTCGGTGCCTAGAAGCCATGGGGCAGGGGTAGGGGGTGATAGGACTTAGTCTTTTTGACTAACGATTTTCGGACCACAACATTTCAGGGACTCCGGATGGGAGACAGGGAGCAGCAGTAGGGGACATAGCACCAGCGGAGTATGGTGATCATGGAGGTGGGCCAGTCTAGCACAGGAGCACCAGCTACTGGCTCTGTGAGTGATTTGTTACTTAGCTTCCGCGAGTGTTTGTAGTGAAGATTTGATGTACCAGGCTTGTGCCCGTTTATATTTCCTTGAACTATTTTATTTCATTACTTTTACTATATGTGGACTCGTTGTGATTTCATTTACATGTGATTGTGGACTTAGTTTTTTTCATACTACGTGTATACTTCCCTTTCTCTTTGGTGATCGTAAAGGCCGGTAGGATCGGCGTTCTATAGTGGCGACCTTCCCGAGTGTCGGTGTCACTACAAAACGATGGTTCTGGGCATAAGAACCAGGGGTTTTTAGAGAAAAAGTGGTCTTACAAACTGGTATCAGAGGAAACACCGATCCAAGAGAAGAAGTCCATAAAACCCTGGATCACTCCCGCTCGAGCTTAGTTTGAAGAGAAGCTAGCAGCAGAAGCAGTGGTGGGCCTATAAGGGGATTCACATGTAAAAGTTCACTTTATCTCTTCCATTCATTCCATTTGTATGCTATCTAACAATTGGAATTCTTCCTTGTAGTCTGCGACGATCCCTACCCCACAACAGGGAACACCTCAGGCACAGAATATGGTTCCACCCTCGCAGGCTCCTATTCCATTTTAGTAGACAGAGATGGGACAAACATTGACGGCCATTGTGGAGGCCTTAAGGGCTCAACAGGCCCCGGCTCCACATCCAAATCCTGGGGCCAACTGGATGAGTGCCTTGCGGGGGCTTTCTCCTCCATCCTACCTAGGGACGGAGTCGGCAGTCCGCACGGAGGAGTGGTTGGACACCATCTATGAGATGTTTGCGTAGATTCGATGCCCGACAGAGGAGGTGGTTGCTTTGGTAGTTTCCTGCCTAGAGTCACATGGGAAGAGGTGGTGGAAGTCACAGCTGGACACCACCTTTGCTGGAGTGGATTACGCAGACATCTCCTGGGAGAGTTCACAGAAGCTTTACTAGGATATTTTGTACCTCAGTCAGCGAGGGATGAGTTGGAGGATAGGTTCCTGCAATTAAGGCAAGGCAACAGGACCGTGCTAGAGTACTACTAAGAGTTTACTCCCCTAGCCCGCTATGCGGAGTCCTATCAGTTGGATGACGTGGGCTACACAAAGAGATTCTACAAGGGTCTTCATGATGACATAAGACTAGCCCTCATCTTCTTCTCTGAGGGGAGCTTGGCCAGGATTTTGGAGATGGCCAAGAATAGAGAGGCAGATCAGCTCCCAGTCAGGAGCCGGAAGAGATCAGCTGACGACGCAGTGATTGGAGGCCGTAGAGACCGTCCTCGAGGCCAGTTTATTGCGGAAAGAAGGAATGAGGATCCACCATGCCGGGAGGATAGGCAGGAGCAGAGGAGACCGAGCGTACTGGCTCCTCAGCCTTTACAGATGTTAGAGATGCCGAGGACAGCGGATAAGGCACTGACATGTTTTCGGTGCAACCAGCCAGGAAGATTCAAGAGGAACTACCCTATGTGGGAGGCACCCCGACCAGCACTTTAGGATGCCCCACCACCCCGATAGTTTGGTGGTCGATGACGCGACCGAGGACGTGGATTTCCGGACAGAGACCGCTGGCAGGAGAGAGGGCATGTATATGCCCTGGACCTGGCACAGCCTCGGAACCCGGAGCGGGTGATAGCAGGTATGCCAGTAAATTTTAAGTTCCTTCCTTTCAAAAACAAAATTTCGAATATATAATAGTTAGAAATAGGAAAGGAAAACCATAACTAGAATTCTAAAACATTTAACTACCTCAGGCATATTCTCTATCAACGGCAAGCCCGCTTATACTCTGTTCGACACTAGTGCCACACACTCATTCGTCTCAGCGTACTTCGCTAAAGACTTAGGTGATGAGCACCTCTTTACCGGCATCACTTGGAGGGTACGCCTCCCAGACGGCTCCGTGATGACTTCGCCCGCAAAGTGCAATATGGAAGTTTGAGGACATAGCAATGGATTTCATACATGGGCTACCCCGATCTCGTGTGGGAAATGATTCGATCTGGGTGATTGTCGATAGACTGACGAAGGTGGCCAGGTTCATTCTGATTGCGAAGGACGCTCTGGTCAGTGTGCTAGTATGGAGGTTCGTCAAGCAGTTTGTGCGCTATCATGGAGTGCCCAGGACGGTCGTGTCAGATCGGGATAGGTGGTTTACGTCTAAGGAGTGGAGGTCAGTTTTGGCTCACCTGGGATCTCGGTTGACGTTCAGCACATATTTCCACTCCCAGACAGAAGATCTAAGGAGTGGAAGATCTTCTGCGCATATGTATTTTGGACAGCGGCGAGCCTTGGGAGAGACTGCTGCAACAGATTGAGTTCTCGTACAATAACAACCATCAGTCCAGCATAGGCATGGCCCTATATAAGGCATTATACGGACGGAGGTGTAGGACCCCTCTATCTTGGGTTCAGGATGAGGATCCGAGGGCACTCGGCTCAGAGTTTGTGGAGGACACAGACGTTCAAGTTAGATTGATCCGGTACAGGATGTTGGAGGCCCAGAGCAGGCCGGACAAATATTACGATGCGCGACATTGTCAGGTGGAGTTCCAAGTGGGACACCGGGTCTTCTTGAAGATTCAGTCGATGCATGGAGTCTCACGGTTTTGCCGGCGGAAGAAGCTCAGTCCGAGATACATGGGGCCTTACAAGATCCTGGAGCGGATCGGCCCCTTGGCTTATAGACTGGAGCTGCCGCCAGAGTTGGCGGGACTGCACGACGTTTTCCACGTCTCTTCACTTAGGACGGATCTACTACGCCCTGAGCAGTTGATTTCCACTACAGACGGCCCGGTGGCCTCAGATCGATCAGTCAGCATGGAGCCGATCAGGATCGATGATACGACAAAGTGGGTCTTGTGCCGCAAGAAGGTTCCGCTAGTCAAGGTTCTGTGGAAAAACTATGGGCGGGAGGACCACACTTGGGAGCCATAGGACTTGATGCAGCAAAAGTACCCGGAACTCTTCGAGTCAGGTATACCTTCAACTCCTAGGAATGTTACATACTTTTACTTCCGTAGAAACACCGTAGGCTTAACTTTAATTTCGGGGACGAAATTTTTATTTTTATATATTAGGATTTGTAACATCCCTCAAACAACTAGACTCGTCGGAGTGGTTTTTTCATGACTGGGTCATGACAAAATCTTAAGAAGCTCAAAGGACCTAGTGAACAAGGGTCAAGGTGAAAATCACCTTTGTCTGCCTATAGCACAACCTCACCACCAGACTTAGGGTTTGACCTTAGGGATTCAACTTGACTTCATGACCCCACCACAACACCCTAAACTCCCTTGAGTTGTCCATAGGGCCACTAAGGACCCAATGGGGACAGGCAAAGTGACCAAGTTGGTCTAAGTCAACCCTAACCCTAATTTCGTCAAAGTACCCTTCCTAAGGGCAGGTGACCCCCAAAGTGCCAAGAAAACCCTACCCAACCCTTCCTAGATCTTAGCAGAGGCCAATGGGTCACCAAGGAGCCATTGGGGTCAACCAAAGAGGCTAAGTTGACACAAGTCAAACATAGCTCCAAAAAGGACAAAGTGCCCTAACTAAGGGTCAAGTAACCCCCAAGATGCCCAACCAACCCTACCCAACTCCTCCTAGACCTTGGGGAAGGCCACTGGATCACCAAGGACCCATTGGGGTCAACCCAAATAATCATGTTGACCAAGGTCAACTCTATTCAAGTGTTAGGTCAAACTTAGCCCAAATGGGTTAACCCAAGCTCAAGCCCTGTCCACTTGGGCTAGCCACCTCTAAATCATTTAATATCAGGAATTAGTGTGATGTAATTAGGCTCGTGAGATGGACAATTTAAGCCATGAGGGGCAGGAGACAGAAAACTTCAATTCCCCCTTAATGGAGGAGTGAGAAAGAGGGAGGGAGAAGCCATTCATGGCTTAGGGAGGCCAAGAGCCACCTTTGATGGCTGGATTAAACTCCTCTGGGGAAGGGGAGCAGTTTCCAGCCATTTCCCGGCCACCCCAAGCCAGATTCTTCCCCCCATCATCATGGATGAGAATGGCCTTGATGGCCATAAATGGCCATTCAGCCCACACCCTCCCTCTTCCCCTTCTGGTGGTTTTAAAGGCTCCACTAGACTCAGGGGAGTTGTTTACACTCTTTACCTGAAGAAGACAAGGCATTACAATGTGCAATTGAAGATCTGGCTGGCGGCACCACCACCATGGCAAACCGAAGATCGACACGTCTCCAGACCACCAACAAGGTCCTCCCCTCCTCCTCTCTCTATGGGTAGATCGTAGCAATTATTAGGGATAAAAATAGGGCTCAATTGAGCCCGATCGGGAAAGGAGTTTTCCTGGTTTTTCATGAAAATCAAACTCTCGGCATCGTCAGAATCCACCCCTCCGGCGGTCAAAAGAGAGTCGAGCCCAAATATAGCCAACACAACATGACATTCACAGAAACATTCAATCACAGAGTGCACACAGTTTTTATAGTGGTTCCCCAAGGTCTGGATACATCTACTTTCCCCCTTCGCCTATCTAGCAGTGTGCTAGATTCAGCCTAACTTCTTCTCTTCACCTCAGATCCGCATAACTTACAGCTCAGAACCCTATCAAGGTTCCTACAACTCAGAGTGTGTCCACACTCCTACAACTCTGGCACACAGCCCTACCTCAGCCTTCAACAAGGCCTACACCTCAGAGATAACAATCTCCTACAACTCAGGCATACAGCCCTACCACTCAGAGACCTAAATCGCCTACAACTCAGCCTTTATATAACAGGCTTACAGCTCAGATCTAGAATAGATCCTACAGAAAATAGATTTTACAAAGTATTTTACCACCACCCAGGTAGAGAGAGAAGGGATGGATGGTTTCTTGATCAGTTTTTGGAAGAAACTGATGGCAGAGAACAACCTCTCTTAGCTTTCTTCAAAGCTTCTTGAATCTGAACTCAGTAGGGTTGAACTCCTGTGAAGTTGATCTTCAATCAGCTTCTGACTTGAGATTCAGATCTCAATCTGAATCTTTCTTTGCAGCCTGGATCAGCAACTGCACTTCAATAGATGGAGCTCTCTCTCTCCAACTTCTTCTTAGATCTTCTGACAAAAATCTTCTGTATTAGTTCTTCTCTATTAGTTGTTATTAGTCGTCTTTTCTGTTGAAGGAGAATGTCTTTATATATACTTTCTCCAAGGTAACCGGCTGATCTGGTTTCTAACAAACTTCTGACAGCTTTGACAGTTGCAATAGACCGATTAGAAATGGCAGCTGTCAAATCATCCAGTCACTTCTTGAAATACTGACTCTGTCTGAAAATGTCGACACTGAACTTCATCATGTGTCGACACAAGTAGACTAAGTGTCGACACAAGTCGTGGTGGTGTCGACACATCTCCTTTGTTGTTGTTACTGCTTCTCGACACAGCTTCTGTAGAATGTGTCGACACTGATTCTGTGTGTCGACACAATCACCTTTCTTTAACTTTGTTGAATCTCTGCTATGTGTCGACACAAGTCCTGTGTGTCGACACAGTTGATGTCGACAAAGTCTTCAGTGTGTTGACACTGCCTCTTGGTGTCGACACAATTGATGTCGACTAAGTATTCCTGTGTGTCGATAATGCCTCTTGGTGTCGACATAGTTGATGTCGGCAATGCTTTTTTGTGTGTCGACTCTGCCTCTATATGTTGACACAGTTTCTTCTGGTGTGGACTCAGCCTTTCCAAGTGTCGACACAATTAACTCCAAGTGTCGACACAGCTTTTATCCAGTGTCGACACAAGCCTTCATAAGTGTCGACACAGTTTCTCCAGGTGTCGACACATGGACTTAGAAATTTTTCTGCATTCCTGCATGTTTCTTAACCTGCATATATAAACTCAAAACACATCAAATACACCTTGATGCATATCATTGAGTAGGGTGAGGCTTCTTCAAATCTGGTACACATTTTCCAATATACCCAACAACCTCCCCCTATTTGGAGAAGTCATAACCCTTGGTCAATGATATACACCATTCATAAAAAATACACATTATAATGTATAAAAATATTATATGACCGGGTAACTTCTAAAACAAAACATATATAATATATCATCACAGAATAGCAATGCTAACACAATTACCATTCATTAATGTTTTGTTCAAACTACAAAAGTTTGTTTATCAAAAGTTTACATCGATTTAAACATTACAGAATTGTAAAATATAGTAAATCTATCATAAGGCTGCTCAGGCTCCTTGATGACTATGCCTTTGCCTGTTTGGATCTTGGCTTGTACAGCAGCATCAGTATCATCAGTTGGCTTCTTGCCCTTAAGATCTTTCTTCTTCTGCTCTTCAGCCGTTATTCTTTGCCTTTCAAAGTAGTGAAAGAGCTTTGGGAAATATTTGCTAGGCTCCTAAGCATTAGGAGGTAGCTTCCCAACTTTAGCCTTTCTTCTATATTGAACTATGGCTTCTTGCCTGGCTTTATGCTTTTGCCATTCTTGTTCTGCATACCATTTTCCCCTATCATGGGTCTGGTCCTTTACAGCTTTCCAAGCTGTTAATATAATGTTCCTTGATGTGGGACTCCACTGCTCAAAATTAGGCTTCAACTCTGCCTGTTCTCTGAATCTTTTCTTTGACAATAGAGCTTCTTGCTCTTTGTTCAAAACTGCCTATGGCACTGGCATATTTACTTTCTCAAGGATAATATTTTTATTACCCTCTGGAGGACTGTACATAGACTGTACTTCATGGTGAATCATCTCAAAATCAGCTGGACGATAAAAAACTTGGGCAACTTCAGCTTGTTCACCTCCAAAATAAGCAGGATGTATACCTGACTCAGCCACATTGTCATCATCACAGAGGGGTGGATATCCAAGTGTGGCTCTGATGCTATTTGATATCCATTTAGCATGATCAGATCCAGCTTTGACTAATACTCTCTCCCCCATTATGACTTCTCTGGCTGCATGATCCCTAAGGTCATCCTTTTGAAATCAGATTTGTTCATCAAGAAAATTAACACCATCTTTATAGAATGCCTTTAACTTCAGCAGCTGTCCAGAAATGGTCTTTTGAGATTGCTCAATAGCTGTTTTGACAGCAACTAGGCCTTCCTGTAATTGCCTATCAAACTCCCCCTTAGAAAACTCTGTCTTGGCTTTAGCCTTGTCCTCAGTCTGGGCAGTTGCAACATTCTTCAGTTCTGTAACAATCACATTATGTGATTCTGTCAGATTATCATTCATTCTAATTTGATTTTCTAGAACATATCCTTGCTTGACAGCTATGTCATCAACTTGAGTCTTGATTTTCTCTTGATGTGTTGCTAGAAACAACACAGCATTACCTCCTTTGTGAAAGCAATCTGTCATCTCCTTATTATGCTGATTTACTTCAAATCTTATAGATTTAATATATGTAGCCAAGGAGAGTTGTAGATCCTTATGAGTTTCATACAGATACTTCTCCATGGCAATCCTTTGCTCATCTAACTTGATCTGCAAGGCCACCAACAATGAGTTGTAATCAGCTGTTGGGGCAGGTTGTGGAGAAGCAGTTTGTAATGCCTTCTTGTAGCTTTGTCTTCTCCTTTTAAAGACCATTAGCTTCCTCTTCTTAACTCTTGTAGCTTATTCATCCTCAGAATCTGAGGTACTAGCTATATCAACTCTATCTTTAGGACTAGGAGGCAATACCTGTTTAGTCCTAGGTTGCTCCCCCTGAGTCCTTTGCTCTTCCTCAGTTCTTATCTGCTCCTCCTCAGTCCTTGCATTCTCCCCCTGAGACATTACTTGATCCCCCACAAGGTTAGCTTCCTCCTCCTCAATTTTAACTTGCTCCCCCTCAAAATCTGCTTTCTCCCCCTCAAATTCAGGTTGTACTATATCTGGAAATAACTCTTCAAGGGTGAATTCTTGTTGAGTAGGGACTGGAGATTCTCTTATCACTGGAGCATCAGCAACTGCTGATATATCCTCCATGATTACATCTTGAACTTGACTGTGTAGTTGTGTTGGCTGGTCAACATCAATCTAAAATTCAGTTAGTGTGTCATCCTTATCATTAAGAATGGATTGATTAACCTTATGTATTACCTCAAGTATAGTCTGAGTAGCCATATCACTTTCCAAGTGTATTGGATCTTCCTCAACATGAGGCCCCCCCTGCACCTGAGCACTATCTGCAATATCTTGTGTAGAAGTATCTTGTGCTGTAGATTTCTCAGGAATCTCTTGCCTATCTTCCTCAGGCATATCCTTTGTTAGGACCCTATCCCATCTGGATATTATCCTGATGTCCATCCTTCTTATGTGATTCATCTTAGTCCCAGCTGACTATTCCATCACTTCAGGTATTGTTCTAGCTAAATACAAGCTCACAATTCTTCCGAGATTTGGCTTCTTCATACTTTCCTTAATCTTCTCAAATATTACTGCTGACCAATCAGTATTTATTGTGTAGATAATCCTGGTCATCAGGCTGAACATATAGGCAGAAATCCTATCATGCCCACTGGCTTACAGAGAATCAATTTACCTACAACTTCAGACAGGAACTTCCCTTGCATATTCATGTCTTTCCTGTACAAAGCTGAGCCAATCTTTATGGTGGAATCAGTCCATACCATTGAAGTGCTTCCCTTAGCTTAGAAGCAGGTACAACTTCTTCTTCTTGTGTTCTTGGAAGGTGAAGAACTTTCCATAAACTCTTCTGGGTGATTTTCACCTTTACTCCATGGACTGTGGATCTAATTTTGAGTCCAGTTTGATCTAGGGTAGCAGCACTAAAGAATTTTAGTGTTTCTTTCTTCCAAATCTTAGTTGGTTTAGATACCAGAAACTCCAACCCATTCTCTACAATTAAGGTTACAACAGCTTTAATTTCAGGTTCCGCTAGGTCAAAGGCGTTGCGTACCAGCTCATATCCTCCATTGACATTGTCTTTAAGCTTGGGCGCCATTAGGGTTGAGAGAAATCTTGAATTTAGATGAGAGAATTTGTCTACATAAAGTTTTGGTCTCGAAACTATGGAGAGCGTGTCGACAGACAATGTTGTTGACCTATTTAAACCTTTCTAAAGACGAAGGTGAAAAAGCACGTCATAATTCTCTTAATGTGTCGACACTGTTGAAAAGTGTCGACACAGACTTCTAATGTCTCGACATAAGTGTTGACTTTTATGTGTCGACACTTATACATTTGCGCTCGACGATTAGTCGATACTTCACTTGACGAAAACTGTGTTGATCCTAAGTGTCGACACCACCTCTGGATGTGTCGACACCACTTCTGGATGTGTCGACACTACTTCTCTGAAGTGTCGACACCAATTTTCTAGATGTGTCGACATCATTTCCCTGGAATGTCGACACCACTTCTATGTGTCGACACAGAAAACTCCTTGTGCACAATTTTACTTGGCCAATTTTGTGAAACTAATCTATGTTCAACAATCCTAATTTAATTTTAAACTTATTGAATTTAGTTTCATCTAGAGGCTTAGTAAATATATCTGCAATTTGATAATCTGTTTTGACAAATTCTAGTGAGATGTCCTCTTTCCCTACATGTTCTCTAAGAAAATGGTATCTAATCTCTATATGCTTAGTCCTACTATGTGAAACAGGATTATTAGCAATAGAAATTGCACTTGTAGAATCACAAAACATAGGTGTTATACTTACCTGAATATTATAGTCTACTAGCTGGTGCTGAATCCACAACAGCTGTGCACAGCAACTTCCTGCTGCCACATATTCAGACTCAGCTGTGGAAATTGCCACACTAGTCTGCTTCTTACTGCTCCAAGACACCAATCTTCCTCCTAGAAATTGACAGGTGCCTGTAGTGCTTTTTCTATCTTCTTTGCAACCTGCAAAGTCTGCATCTGAATAGCCTGTCAGTAGAAAATCTCCATTCCTAGGGTACCAAAGGCCTAGATTAGGTGTGCCCTTAAGATATCTCAAAATCTTTTTGACTGCAGTCAGATGAGATTTGTTAGGGCATGATTGGTACCTAGCACAGACACATGTTGTATACATGATATCTGGTCTACTAGCATTCAGATATAGGATGGAGCTAACTATCCCTCTATACAAAGTTTCATCTACAGGTTTTCCTGCATCATGTTTGCTTAGAGACACACTTGTCCCCATAGGAGTTCTCATGGTAGTGGATGATTCCATACCATACTTCTTAATTAACTCCAGGGTGAACTTAGACTGGGATATGGACAAGCCATCTTCAGTCTTTCTTACTTGAAGACCCAAGAAGAACTTAAGTTCTCACATACTGCTCATTTCAAATTTTCCTTGCATAAGTTTTGCAAACTTTCTGCAAAGATTACTTTCAGTAGACCCAAATATTATGTCATCAACATATATTTGGACTAGGATAATCTTTCCTTTAGACTCCCTTAGGAATAAAGTCTTATCTATTTTCCCCCTTGAGAATTTGTTCTCAATGAGGAAAGTAGACAGGGTTTCATACCAATCCCTTGGGGCTTGTTTCAACCCATACAAAGCTTTCCTAAGTCTATAGACATAAGAAGGATAGAGTGGATCAACAAAACCTGAGGGCTGCTCCACATATACTTCCTCTTTTAGATTTCCATTTAGGAATGCTGAATTTACATCCATTTGAAATACCTTAAAGCCTTGATATGCTGCATAGGCAAGGAACATCCTAATTGCTTCCAGTCTTTCTACTGGGGCAAAGATTTGATCAAAGTCAATACCCTCTTCCTTCTTGTATCCTTTTGCAACAAGTCTTGCTTTGTTCTTCACAATGATCCCATTCTCATCCAGTTTGTTCCTAAAGATCCACTTTGTTCCAATAATGTTGTGGTCTTTTGGTTTAGGAACTAATTTCCAGACCTTACACCTTCTGAACTGATTCAGCTCCTCTTGCATGACATCAATCCAATTTGGGTCTAGAACAGCTTCTTCAAATTTCTTGGGTTCCACTTGAGATAAGAAACTAGAGCACAGAACTGTGTTCAGATTCTTGCTCCTTGTTTGTACTCATTGTCTTGGATCACCAATTATCTAATTTGCTGGATGATCCTTTAAGTGTCTAATAACTGGAGGTAGTCTATCTTCAGGTTGAACATCTCCAGTCTCTTCATTATGCTGCACCTCTTGGTTTTCATCAGCATCTGGAGAGTCTTATACTCCCCCTGGACAGCAGCCACCATTTTCCACTTCCTGATTTGCAGTTGAATCTTCTGTAATGGTAAGCTTGTCCATTCTCTTATTTATACCTGTAGAACTGCAAGCACTACTTGTCAACTCACTGTTAATCAGTCCTGTTTCATCAAAGACAACATGTACCTCAGACTGTTAAGTCCTTCTTGAATCTGCCTTATGGATCTAACTCAAACTGTTAAGTCCTTCTTTGAGCAACCTCCCTCTAATACCACTTGAAAGAATTAGTGTCTAACCACCTAGAGGGGGGTGAATAGGTGTAATTCTCTTTTTCTTTAAGGCAAAATATTTGTATTGTTAATTAATCAGAATCTGCTAATTCTATAGCTAACAAAGCATAGCATTCACAGAAACATTCAATCACAGAGTGCACACAGTTTTTATAGTGGTTCTCCAAGGTCTGGGTACATCCACTTTCCCCCTTCGCCTATCTAGCAGTATGCTAGATTCGGCCCAACTTCTTCTCTTCACCTCAGATCCGCAGATCTTTCAGCTCATAACCCTATCAAGGTTCCTACAACTCAGAGTGTGTCCACACTCCTACAACTCAGGCACACTGCCCTACCTTAACCTTCAACAAGGCCTATACCTCAGAGATAACAATCTCCTACAACTCAGGCACACAGCCCTACCACTCAGAGACCTAAATCTCCTACAACTCAGCCTTTATATAACAGTCTTACAGCTCAGATCTAGAATAGATCCTACAGAAAATAGATTTTACAAGGTGTTTTACCACCACCCAGGTAGAGAGAGAAGAGATGGATGGTTTCTTGATCAGTTCTTGGAAGAAACTAATGGCAGAGAACAACCTCTCTTAGCTTTCTTCAAAGCTTCTTGAATCTGAACTCAGTAGGGTTGAACTCCTGTGAAGTTGATCTTCAATCAGCTTCTGACTTGAGATTCAGATCTCAATCTGATTCTTTCTTTGCAGCCTGGATCAGCAACTGCACTTCAATAGATGGAGCTCTCTCTCTCTCCAACTTCTTCTTAGATTTTCTGACGAAAATCTTCTGTATTAGTTCTTCTCTATTAGTTGTTATCAGTCATCTTTTCTGTTGAAGGAGAATGTCTTTATATAGACTTTCTCCAAGGTAACCGGCTAATCCGGTTTCTAACAAACTTCTGATAGCTTTGACAGTTGCAGTAGACCGGTTAGAAATGGCAGCTGTCAAATCATCCAGTCACTTCTTGAAATACTGACTCTATCTGAAAATGTCGAGATTGAACTTCATCATGTGTCGACACAAGTAGACTAAGTGTCGACACAAGTGAACTAAGTTTCGACACAAGTCGTGGTGGTGTTGACACATCTCCTTTGTTGTTGTTACTGTTTCTCGACACAGCTTCTGTAGAATGTGTCGACACTGATTCTGTGTGTCGACCCAATCACCTTTCTTTAACTTTGTTGAATCTCTGCTGTGTGTCGACACAAGTCCTGTGTGTCGACACAGTTGATGTCGACAAAGTCTTCAGTGTGTCGATACTGCCACTTGGTGTCGACACAATTGATGTCGACTAAGTATTCCTGTGTGTCGACACTGCCTCTTGGTGTCAACAAAGTTGATGTCGACAATGCTTTTCTATGTGTCGACTCTGCCTCTGTATGTCGACACAGTTTCTTCTGGTGTCTACTCAACCTTTCCAAGTGTCGACACAATTAACTCCAAGTGTCGAGACAGCTTTTCTCCAGTGTCGATACAAGCCTTCATAAGTGTCGACATAGTATCTCTAGGTGTCGACACATGGACTTGGAAATTTTTCTGCATTCCTGCATGTTTATTAACCTGCACATATAAACTCAAAACACATCAAATACACTTTGATGTATATCATTGAGTAGGGTGAGGCTTCTTCAAATCTGGTATACATTTTCCAATGTACCCAACAAGAGGCTTGGTGGCCGGTGGAAATGCTTGGAAGTTTTTCCAGGAAGATGCAATCGGGGCCGTCGGCTGGAGGTAGAAGATGACCCAGCACCGTCCGATCCTGCATCAAGATTTGTGCGGGATTTAATTAAATCAAACTATAGAATTTGTATTTTTTTGTCACACTATATACAGTCAATGTTTTTAATTATTAAAAATAACTATAGCCCTCTGGTGAAGAAATGGTAAACATCAAAGTTGTAGCCCAGGGGTCTACTTTAATTTAAAATTTGCTTGAACCAATTTGGATGTTTGGTTTGACCAGGACATTCATTTTGGTGTTTGTCTATACCTAGGGTTGGTCAGAGACAAAAATGAGTGCCCCCACTTCATCTCTTGTCCAAATGATCTGAAATTTGGACAGGGAGTCACCCTAACATATACCTAGTCATGTCCAAAAATGGGAATTTTTGGAGATATTTCCCTATAGTTTTGGAAAACATTTAATAAATATTGTACTAATTAATTAGGTGTTCTAAACACCTCAAAAACCCCAAAAATTTTGGGTAACGATCTTGGGGAGTATTTTAGGGCTCTGTTAAAAATTTTACCCTTTTGGGTTTGATTTGATTGGGTAAATGGGTAGCCAAAGTTTGACCATTTTAGGTCAAATTATGCCAAAGTGCCCTAAGTGCCCTAGAGTTGGCCAACCTCATACAAAGGTGATGGACCTTGGCACTTGGCTATGTTAGCACACAAAATACCCCCTCCACTGTTATGGGGTGAAATTTGAAGGCTAGAGACCTAGAACACTAGGGTAGGTCCTATGTGTGCAAACATAGGGTTTGATGGTTAAGGGGTCAAATGACCTTGAAATGACTTGTAACTTGGTGGAGATGACTTTACGGTTGTCAAAGTCCTCTGGTAAAAATATCATGAGATTTAGAGGCTGTTAGACTCCCCAAAACCCTAACCCTAGTTTAGGGTATGAACCTTATATATGTAAGATAGGCCATCAAAACTTAATGAAAAGCTGTGAAACTTGGGTAGTATGGTCATAGTGTTAATATGAGCCCCTGGTAATTTTAGTGGGAATATTGGAACATTATATTTGGTACTCCTTTTTATTATATGAGTATGCCCTAGATAGTCATTTATTTATTTTGGAGTCACTGCTCATTGGTAAATTATGAAAGTTGGGCATATGAAGTTGAAAGTTTTCAGTTGTATACCTAAATCACCTAGAGGGGGGGTGAATAGGTGAGATCTGTGTCTTTTTGCGGAATAAAAATTTAATATCTATGAACAGAACTATCTACAAATCAATCACAGATGACGCAAGATTTATAGTGGTTCCCCAACCTTGGGTACATCCACTTTTCCTCACCGATCTAGCAATACACTAGACTCGGCTACTCCACTATCTCGGATTGAAAACCAATCCTATGCCTCGGAACAAAGTTCCTACAATCTCGATCCACAAAATGAATCTACACTCGGAAGGTAAAACTTCCTACAATCTCGGAGACAAAGGCTCATACACTCGGAGAAAATTCTCCTACAAGAATGAAATAGAACGTATGTAGAAATACAAACTGGGAATCTTTGTCAGATATGCAAACAATCGGCCTGGATCTTCCTCTTTTAAACTTTGCGGCTTTATCAGAGAGGTTTAAGAAAATCTCGGCTATGCTAGATCCGGACTTTCTTGGCTTCACACGATCGGATAGAAGATGAGGAATTGAGCTACAATCTCGATCTGTAAACATTCTTGATCTGAATCCTCTGAAATCGTAAACCCTAGACGGATGTGAACGATGACGATCGGCAGCGGCAGATTTCGCTTCTTGGAGAGAGAAAGGGAATCAGAGAGCTTAGAAATAAAATGACTGCAAAACTTCTTCTTAGGGTTTGTCGGTTTGAAAAGACCTTATATAAGATCTGCGATAACAGTCATATTTAATTCTTAATAAGGTACACGTGGACCAATCACATCAAGGCTCATTAAGAAATCTGTCAATTCTGGACTTAACGAATTTTCCGAAAAAATGAAGCTGATATATTCGAGTGAAGAAACAACTACTCGAGTACTATATAAAACTACTCGAGTGAACTGAAGATAACTACTAGAGTAAATACTTGGAGAAAATCTAGAAATGAAGATCAGCTACTCAAGTACAAAGAGATTTATTCGAGTGCTAAAACAGTTACACGAGAAGTGGAGTTGGACTACTCGAGTACAATAAATTCTACTAGAGTGAAAAGAAATTGACTACACAAGAGGTAGAGGAACTACTCGAGAGCATAAGAACTACTCAAGTATATAGAAATAGCTACTCGAGTAAGGGACTTAGAAAAATTCTGAGGGAAGAAAATATGGTTACTCGAGTATAAGATCTGGACTACTCGAGTAGTAGATGAACTACTCGAGTACATGACTTTGACTACTCGAGTGCGGGAAATGTTACACGAGACACACACTTCTGTAACTCGAGATAGAAGGTTTAAACTACTCGAGTACTTATACGACTACTCGAGTAATTTACTTAGAAAATATCTGGAGAAGAAATTTCTGTTATCTCGAGAATGAGAAGTAATCTACTCGAGTAGTTGTCTTAGCTACTCGAGAGCTATAACTTGACTACTCGAGTACTAACTTCCTTACTCGAGTATAAAGATTTTTACTCGAGTATTAACTAAGCAATTCACTCGAGTATTTAGAGATCTACTCGAGTAAAAGACTTAGTAAAATTTCTTTTAACAGAATTCTCTTCTTCTTTTGTGAATCCAGCAACAAGTCTTTTCCCATTAGTCCTAGTTCTTGAATATGAAGTGTATCCCAATGGAGAGGCTACGCATGAGTCAACACCTTGGATCACATAATGAGGGATTACATTGTATGGTCATGTGTTTGGTGACCCATTGTAGACTGACATTGGTCTACACTTGGCATTAGAATCTTGCAAACACATAACTCAAACAAAGCATCAAATAAAACTTAATTCATCTTAGTTCAAGGGTGACTTTATCAAATCTGGGGTAATGTGGATACAATACCCAACAATCTCGCCCTATTTGTAGAAGTCAGAACACTTTACATTAAGGTGAATTATACACATAAAAAGTGCTAAATAGATAAATCAGTGTAAGCAAGCATAAGACTATAAACAAGATTATATGATCAAAAGATAGAATTATATAAATATGATTTTCCAAAGTATCATTTCTACAAAAATCATTTCCACATTCTCATATATCTCTAAGCTTGATGTTGTTGTTGCTTGTCTTTCTTCTCTTACTGTCTCCTCTGGTAGCTGTATGGCTTGGGGTAGTATTTGGGAGGCTTGGTAGGAGCATATGGGTTGTTCCTGCCATGTTCTCTATCATAGAGTCTCCTCTTTGTCATGAACTTCTCATATAATTCCCATTCCTGGGGGCTGTAATGTTCATTTCTGCTTTCATGGTTGTCCATAACTAGTTTGAGAGTGTCTAAGATAAGGGACTTTGAGGTACGAGACTAGATCTCTGCAAACTCAGGAGCCTTTCTCTTTTCAACATTAGAAACTGGAATTAACCTGCTGGCAGAGGTACCTTCACCATACTTCCTTTTCTTGGGAATGTGAAGTTCTGGAGCGGCCTTGAAAAAGTTATCAGCTGGGTCATCTTCCCAATCCTGAGTATATGATTCTGGAGGAGCAACAGAGTCTCCAGGCCTTGGATAGAAGGTAGGTTGTTGAGGTTGAGCAGCAGCAGCAGCAGCTAGACGGTTGAGATGATGAGGAATGAAGTTTGGATCTTTGGCAAACTCAGGAAGAATTTGATTATGCATCAATACAGCAGTGTCATATGTATTGAATTTGACACTCTGAATTTGTCATAAGCCATCATCATGGATCTCTTTCATTTTGGCTTCCCAAATCTCTTGCTTGAGAGCATCTGATTTTTCTAGATATTCCTTCACCAAACTCTCCCCCTTTTGACATCACTAGTAAATGTAGTTATTGTATCTTCTTTGAAGGTTCCAACCTCTTCACAGATCTTCATCTCAGTAGCTTCAGCTCTCTTATCCAATTCTATATGATTATTAGCAAGAGTCACACCTTGCTCCATGACTTGACCAACACTAGTAATAGTTTGATCTAGAGCCTTTCCACCAATTTGAAAGAGGTGTCTTAGATGATCTGTATTGTGCTGGATTTTTGCAAATCCCCTGCTCATTTCAGTCTCTAGAGCAGTGACTTTATCAGTAACAGCCTTGAGTGAAGCATCAAAGTAGGTTCTTTGCTCTTGAAGCATAAGCACAAATAGATTCATCAAATCATTGGAAGGTGTATCAGCAGCAGCAGGAGCACTAGAAGAGGGAACTGGAGGAGGAGGAGCTACCCATGGAGCTATTTCTATAATGGAGATAAAGCTCTTTGCTCTAGAAGTGTGAATCAGGGCATCCCCTTCATTAGTGACTATAGGGATGGTGAAGTCCAAATTTCTTAAAGGAGCTTCAGCTGGCTCAGGGGATTACTCATTAGAAATGAAAATGGTGTCAACCTGCTCTTGGTTTGCAGCAGGAGACTTGGCTGGAGAAGGAGTATGTGTTGGAGATTGGACTGGAGTGGTTTGCTTTGTGACTTCAGTAGTGGTTTCTTTTGGAGAGGGGGGAGGAGGTTCATCTGCAGTCAGCTCTTCAATCATTTCACTGATTGCAGCTTCTGTTGACAGTAAGGCTTCTTGAAGTTGTGCTTTAGATGGAGTCTCTTCTAGAGTCTGAGGTGGAGGAGGAGTAACTACTGGAGGTATAGGTATCCTTGCTGGAATAGAAGGAGCAGGCTCCCCCTCAATAGATATACCAGAGGAGCTGGCAATCTGATGTGGAGAGGGAGATGGGGTCCTGTCCTCTATGGCTGGAATCACTTGAACCTTGGCAGCCAGAGTTGGATTCTGCAGTTTCACTTCCCATCTTTGAATGGAAGATATAGAAACTTTCTTCATGTGATGAAGAACAATCCCTTTTGAAAAGTTGAAGACTTCTGGGTTGATTTCATGGAGGAGGAGAGAGATAATTCTAGCATAATTTGGAGCTTTAATATTGTCTTTAATCTTGTCCAAGATCATCATTCCAAATTTAAATTTCTTCATGTAGACTATAGCTTGCATAATATCAAAGAATGAGAAAGAGATATCTCTTATAGAACTAGTTTTGCAGAGAAGGACTTTCCCTATAATATCCACAAGTAATTTTCCTTCAGGATTCATCTGAGACCTTTTGATGTACTGTTCATCAGGAGAAATGCCACAGAACATACAGGTTCTGTCAGATTCATCAGGACCTACATGATCCTCTTCATCCACGATCCGAAATCGAAGAAGTTGTGAAATAGAGGTCTTTGTAAGTTTGATCTTAATTCCTCTGACTTTCGACTTGAGAACAACGCCATGTCGCTTGACCTTGACATTTCTGAAGAACTCGACAACATATGGAAAGAGGATTTTACGGGGCTCTTGGAGAATGAAGGTAAGCCCGGTGGTGTCGTGAAGTATCATAAGATTGTGGAAATCATCTAAGAGTTCTGCGATGCCGTCGGCAACCAGTTCGGAACAGATGCCAATCTCTGAAGAAGAGGCCAAGATACAGAAGGTCTTGGAAAAACTGCGGCGGGAGGCAAGATGATGCGGCTCTGCAACTTCTTGGCAGAATACGATCCGACTGTCGGCTTACTCGAGAGAGAAAATGATTTCATGTAGAATGATTTTGGAATTTCTGATTTATATAACCCTAGGTTTATGTCTAATTAAGAGATAAATGATGGAATCATACCTTAGAAGTGGCGGCATAGGCCTCAGGTTGTGAATAAGGAAATTTGAATCAAGGAGAAAACGTTGGCTGGCACATACTCGAGAGACTTGATATTACTCTAGTAAAGATGTTGAGATACTCGAGTAGATATGGATGGAAGTACTCGAGTGATGTCTAGAAGTACTCGAGTAGTTAGGTTGAAGTACTCGAGTAGTTGTGCTGAAGTACTCGAGTAGTTATACTGAAGTAATCGAGTGAAGTTTCATTACTCGAGTAAATGTTTTGACTACTCGAGTAAGTCATTCTACTACTCGAGTGGGTTATAGGTTACTTGAGTAGGTCATTTTTTTACTCGTGTACTTTACTTTTTACTCGAGTCAAAAAGTTAGAAATTTGTAGAATTCCAACTTTTGACTGGTTCTTGATCTCTGAGCCTTCTTGGCGGTCCATCTTCTCTAATCTTCTTTGTTGAGCATTCCAAGTTCTGTTTTGAAGAACGAGAACTTGGTCTCGTCCAGCAGCTTTGTGAAAATATCTGCAATCTGTCTGTCTGTAGAGAAATATTGGAGATCTATGTCCCCATGCTACACATGCTCCCGGATGAAATGATACCTCAGCTCTATGTGCTTTGTTCGGCTGTGCGAGACTGGGTTGTTGGCTATTGCAATTGCACTGGAAGAGTGGCAAAACAATGGAATGTTCTGGAACTTCATATTATAATCTTCAAATTGATTCTTTATCCATAGCAGCTGTGCACAGCAACTGCCTGCAGAAATATACTCTGACTCAGCAGTTGAGATTGCTACACAGTTTGGCTTCTTGTTACTCAAGGAGATAAGGCTTCTTCCTAGGAATTGGCAAGTCCCGAAAGTGCTTTTCCTGTCGTCTTTACTTCCTGCAAAATCTGCATCTCAAAATCCTATTAGTTCGCTATCATTACTTCATGGGTACCATAAGCCAAGATTTGGCGTACCTTTAAGGTTTCTCAAAATCCGCTTTGCAGCAGTATAATGAGAATCCTTAGAATTCACATGAAATCTAGCACATACACATGTTGAAAACATTATGTCAGGTCTACTGGCAGTAAGGTAGAGCAAGGATCCAATTATGCTTTTGTACTTGGTTTCATTAAAAGGTTTCCCTTTTTCATCCTTATCCAGAGACATAGTTGAACCCATTGGAGTCCTTATTGAGGTTGCGTTCTCCATTCCGAATTTCTTAATTAGCTCTTTGGTGAACTTGGTCTGCGAGATGAAAATTCCATCTTCAGATTGTTTCACCTGAAGTCCTTAGAAATACTTCAGCTCGCCCATACTGCTCATTTAAAACTTCCCTTGCATAAGTTTTGAAAGCTTCTTGCAGAGGTTGTCATCAGTAGAGCCAAAAATAATGTTGTCGACATAGATTTGCACTAGCAAAATCTTGCCCTTAATTTCCCTAAGAAATAATGTCTTGTCTATCTTTCACCTTGTGAACTTGTTCTCAAGTAGAAAGCTAGACAGCGTCTCATACCAAGCTCGAGGAGCTTGTTTCAGACCGTATAATGCTTTATGCAGTAAATAAACGTAATCAGGAAAGTTAGGATCAACGAAACCTAGAGGTTTTTCCACATACACCTCTTCCTTTATGTCACCATTAAGGAAGGCAGACTTCACGTCCATCTGATAGACAATGAAGCCTTTGAGTGCAGCATATGCTAGGAATAACCTGATGGCCTCCAGCCTTGCCACTGGAGCGTACGTGTGGTCAAAGTTGATTCCTTCTTCTTGATGATAAGCTTTAGCGACGAGTCTGTCCTTGTTCTTTATGATCATTCCATCCTCGTCCATCTTGTTCCTGTAGACCCATTTTCTCCCTATGACGTTCTTACATTTGATCCTTGGAACAAGTTTCCATACTTGGCCACGTTTGAACTGATTTAGTTCTTCTTCCATCGCCATAATCCAAGATGCGTCTGAGTTCGCTTTCTCAAACTTCTTTTGTTCAACCTGTGAGAGAAAACTTAAATATAAATTTTCGTTAGTTGTACCTCTACGAGTTCTGACGCCATCCCGGGGATCTCCTATGATTTGGTCCATGGGGTGATCCGTCAGATGTCTGAGCTCTAGGGTCCTTGCATCTAGATTTTCGTCAGTCACCGGAGTGACTTCATCAACTTGGACAATTTCTTCATCTCCTTCACTAACCTCTTCAATAGGGGTTGGAGTGGTGATCTTGATGAAATTTTCACCTTTATCTTCGGACGGATCATCCAAGCTAATTTCTTTCAATTTTTTACTGGCATCTTCAATGAGCACACTAGAAGAGTTGCCTTGCAGCAAGCTCATCTCATTAAATACAACATGTATTGATTCTTCTACGATCAGGGTTTTTCTATTAAATATCTTGTATGCCTTACTATGGCTACTATATCCTACAAAAATAACTTCAAAACTCTTTTCGCTGAACTTTGTAGTATGATACTTTACATTGTTAAGCACGAAGCATTTACAGCCAAAGATTCTAAAATATGAGATAGTTGGTTTCCTGCCCTTTAGAAGTTCGTAAGGTGTCTTATCGTGGTTTTTGTTTATGAGTGCTCAATTTTGCACGTGGCATGCAGTGTTCACAGCTTCAGCCCAAAAGTATTCTGTAAGTGAAGCATCACTCAACATGGTCCTACAGGACTCTATGAGTGTTCTATTCCTTCTCTCGGCCACTCTGTTCTATTGTAGAGTACGAGGAGAGGAAAACTCATGAGAGATACCTAAGCTTTCACAGAATTCTATCATGGCCCCATACTTGAACTCGATTTCATTATCACTTCTGATTTTGACTATGGAGTAGTTGTACTCATTCTGGACTTGCCTGACAAAATTAGTAAAGATGTCAAAGGTATCTGACTTGTGTTTCAAAAAGAACACCCACGTGAAGCGCGGGTATTCATCAACAATTACAAACGTATAATCCTTACCTCCCAAACTTCTAACTTGTAGTGGACCGAACAAGTCCATATACAGTAGATGTAAACATCTTTTAGAATCTTTACCGATAACACTTTTAAAGGTAGCCCATATTTGCTTGCCTTTTACACATGCATGGCAAGGTCTATCTTTGACGTACTTGACATTTGGGGCATCACGTACTAAGTTCATTGAAAATAATTTATTAATAGTTTTGGAATTAATATGTGCTAGTCTCTTGTGTCATTGGTCACCAAGAGATGCACTATCTTTTGCTTAAAAAGCACACTGGTGTAGAAGAGTCTATACAAATGAAATTTAGACAAAATAAGTTTCTGCTTCCAGTGCCGGATAGAATCGTTTCCATATTGTCAACGGATTATTCTGCCCATGCGTGAAGAGAAGCATTGACCCGTGCGTTTTACTCACGCACGGGTTATTCTGCCCATACGTGAAGGAAATAGCACGGGTAAACACAGAACACAGGAATGCAGGAGAAAATAGTGGAACCGTCCGTTTTACTCGCGCACTGGCGCTTCCGCCAGTGTGTGAACAAATCACATGATTAACCACAGAATGTAATAACAAGAAGTTACAAGAAAATCGTGTGTTTCCTCCGCGCATGGTTCCAAAGAAACCGTGCATTAACCGTTTGTTGAGATCGTCGAGCTCAGTTCGTCGAGCTCAGCTCGATATTTCTCCTGCACAAACAAAACACACGATCACAAAAGAACATGTGCTTAGAAAACGCACGACCGTGCGTTTTCCTCAAACCTGCATTCCAGACTTGGGGAAAACGCACCACCTGCATATAAACAAATAAAACAAAAGAGAGCCCTCCAGTATCACAGAAATGCAATGAAAAACATCTGGAAAGAGCCCTTGGGGAGCACCATGTGCTTACCCCCAACAACATAATGCGCAATTGCACACCCACGGTCCCGAAATAATGCACTATTGGTGAAGTGAAGCCCTAAACAAAAATATAACTTTTCCAATTAAAAAAGTAGTGCACATGCAAGAAAATAATCCGAGATGAGTCCTAAAAACCCTATAAAAATCGGACTCATCACACCCCCAGACTTACCTGTTTGCGCGTCCTGAGCAAACAAAATCTATGTTGACAGAAAAAATGACTTAGCTAACATAGAAATTGTGATATGGAGTACCATGCAAAGTCGCATGCTCGTACGCGTAAAAATATAAATAGAGGAAATTTCTAATTATGCAAAATAATTTACACTTTTCACAATGCGTATCAAAATTTTATTACTACTCAAAAATGGAATCACGGTGAATCTTCCGGTCACGCGTAGGGAGAAAGTAAACTAATCACTAGGTGAGCATTGCCAAAGATTGGGGCTCAGGATAACTTTCAAAGGAATCCACCAATGTCGGTGACCATATTCTTGCCCTATCGCACTCTCTCCACGGTACTGGCTTGGTTCACACACGAATCAGTAGGACTTTAGGTGAAGAGATGGGGCTTGGGTTTCGGTGAGGTAAACAAAGATAAACAGGAAAGCTACACACCAAACCCAAAATGAGCTAGTATAAAATTAATCTATCCGCTAACCAAAGTACATGCGCGTACACCACATGCCCAGACTTACTTTTTCAAATATGGGTGAGTGCACCGCCTACTCCAAATACAATCTCATCTCAAATAGAATTTTCAGTTTTTCTTTTTCTGCCCCTTTTCTTTTTCACATATATATATATATATATATATATATATATATATATTTAAATCATTTTTAAGCAGTTTCAGCAAATAGAAGCTTTGGAACACATCCACATATTCACAAGGACTAACACCACATCAACACCCCAAAATGAAAATGTAAAACTCTAAATCTCAACTTGGGTGTGCGACTAGGAACGTCCTTGAGGATTTGGTGAAATAATGGTGGAGCTGAATCAAAAGAATGGGTATGCACAATGGGGTTAGCGAGGATAAGATGTTAGGAACGGTACAAAGCTCAACCGGGCCAAAACCATAGCCTACATCACCCTCATGCATGACTAACCTATACCCATGCTTCAAGAATAGATTGGGGCAAGTTCTTAGCCAACGAGAAAGACTATCCTTTCTCCTGACTTGAGCAATACGAAACTAACGGCCATCTACACACATCCCTAAGCTACCGTTCGATTCACACCAGATTCACCAATCTTTGAGTAGAATAAAAAGTATTTACGCAATTAGAGATGTATAAAACTATACGCATACAAAAAAATTAAATCTACTCAAAGTTCTACATGAGACGAGAACACTTGACTAGAAGCAAAACAAGGTCAACATTTTACTCTATCTCACAATCCTATGCCAGCAGAAACATTTTCCCAAACCATACAAAAGAAACGAATTTAACTCGCAGCACGCTAACAGCTAAGCACGCGCTCATGTGGGCGCAATGATGTGCGAAGCGATGAACAAATCAAAATATAAACAATAAAGGCTTCTAGTATGCACATGAAATATGCGCGTGCAAAAGGTAAAACATACTGACTGTCCCCAGACTTAAACTAAGCGACACAACATATGATATGGAAATTTAAATCAAATAGAGATAAGTGAAGAGGTTACCCAATGCTCAGGCAGTGAGCATACCAGAAGATGCGTGAAAAACATAGGTAGCTCCGCCATACGAAGAATCACAACCCCGCCAATATGATTTTCCATGAATACCTGCAGGGGTGAGCTCCGCAAAAATAAAAAAAAATATACATTATATAAAGAAATACTAAGCCAAGATAGATATGAAAAAAAAAATGCAGGAAAATAAGATAAGTACTGGGTTTACTGTCATCCCAACATTACTTATTAAATTCTAAAAAGTTCTAGCTAATGGGTTTACGAAATAAAAAATGCACAGGTAACTGTTCCAATATCCGTTTCTGTAACACGTACCGATACGGTGATAGAACAGTTACCCCTCTACCTGAATAATAATACCTGCAAACTACAAGTAGAGGAAATAGAATGTAAGATGAGGAGGAGGCCTGGTCCTCACTCATCTCACACAAAAAATCCTTTCCCTGCAAGGTATCATCTACAGCAGGTCTGTAGGAGGAGAAGAAAACGAATGAGGCTTCCTCAATGGAGGAGGAATCAACCTCCTCGTATATTAGGATGCTGTGATCATTGACTTGAGAAAAGTGCTCCAAATCCTCCTAAAGCTTCTGCGGAGACTCAACCACACAGGCTCAAATGCAGAAATGGGATAAAGTAATAAAAGAGAAGAAGAACTTAAATAATCAAAAGTAGGGGGAGTGGTCCCGATCTCACTCCCAGTAGGATCCAGACACAGATCACCGTCAGTATTATATGAGTCATAGCGAGGGGAATCTGAATGCTCGAGGTCCTCGGTAGTGGTTTGGACCTCGTCATCTAATAAGAAAGTGAAAACTTCCTCATCAGAAAGGATCTCCTCAATAACACACCTCGGTGCGTCCACATGTTCCAAGACGTAATACTTTCCATTAATGAAAATAATATCCTCGTCAGACATGGGCGCATCCTCAGGCTCAGAATCACAATCCGGCAAAACATCATCAACCGACTCACTAAAAATAGGGATAGATAATTCTTGCAAAGAAGGCGGAGAAACAACAACATCAGATAAAATATGTGCGGGTTCCTCCGAGGTTGAATCAACAAGAGGGGAAGAGTGCATGTGGAGCGACGACGCCATAATGTCGTCACACAGATCAGCAGAAAGTCTGATGGGTATATCCACAGCAGTCCCCCATAGACAAGGTGGTGGTGCGAATATATCATCAGAATCAGAAGGGGCGGCAATTTGAGAAGGTGATAGAGTGAATCGGGTACCCAGTTCTTCATCCTCCTCCAACTGGCGCTGAAATTCTGCGCAATCTTTCAACACGTGGTTGGTGCTATGACAACACAAACATTGTTTTCCATTACTCCTCGGTCCAGGTGGGACCGGAGAGGAATAAGAAAAAGATGAATGCGTAGAAGAGGAGTGACCATAAGACCTGGGTTGGGTATATGAAGTACCATAGGAAGACGGTGCTCCATACACAGAACCATGAGAATTATGCTCCCAATCTTCAGTGGGGCACTCATCACTACCATACCTATAATCCCCGCACCATCGGCAACGGATATTTATAAAAGAATACATGGTGCAACAAGAAGAATTCACCAATAGAAAGTTTCTAAGCAACAATTAACTACACGCCACAGATAAAAGAATAGGAAAACCTGCTATAGAAAAATTAAAACTAGAAGAGAAACAAAAAAAAATAAGAAACAGATTCTAAAAACTAAAGAAAAGAAGGAACATGAAATATACAAATGTAAAAGGGCTTCTATCTCCTATCTCCCTCTCCAAAAACTCACACGACTGTGTTCCCCGACAACGGCGACAAAAACTTGAAGCGTTGAACAACAAGTGTACCCGTCGCACAAGTAATATAAAATGGGATATCCCCAAGTATCAATCTCTTCAAGGAACACAGTAAGGGGGGAGTTAATATCGAGGAGGACTTGAGAGTGAAGTCCTTAAAAGAAATTATACATAATCACCTAGAGGGGGGGGTGAATAGGTGACTTTATCTTCTTAAACTTTTAGGCAGATTATATCACAGAATTATAAATACTTCTTCACAGCAATTCAGCACAGCAATCACAGAATCACACATACACAGAGTACACACAGTTTTATAGTGGTTCCCCAAGGTTTGGGTACATCCACTTTCCCCCTTCGCCTATCTAGTAGTGTACTAGATTCGGCCAAACTTCTCCACTATACCTCAGATCCTCAGATCTTACACTCAGAACCCCAACCAGGTTCCTACAGCTCGGAGTGATCCCACTCCTACAAGTCAGGCTCAACAACCATACCACTCAGTCTTCACAAAGACCTACACTCAGCCACAAGGCCTACACTCAGAGAAATGAATCTCCTACACTCAGGCACACAGGCCCTACCTCTCAGCCTTTATAATTTCAGGCTTACAACTCATATCCCTAAGGATCCTACAAGAAATTTAGAATACAATGTATATAACCTCAACTCTAAATAAGAGAGAAGAGTTGACAGGATTCTTGATGAGTTCTTGGAAGAACTCTGCTGAGATCAACCTCCCTTGGCTTCCTTCAAAGCTTCTTGAATGTAGAACACAGTAGGGTTGATTCTCTATGCAGCTGATCTTCAATCACTGCAACTTAAGTTTCAGATCTCAATCTGAAACCTTCTTCACAGCCTGATTCAACAGCTGTCTTCTTGGAAGGAGCTCTCTCTCCAACTACTTAGATCTTCACTTGAATTGATTCTTCAATGAAGTACTTGATCACTTTGGTGATTTCCAACAACTTCTTTATCTGTTGAATGTATAAGCCTTTATATAGACTTTCTTCATGTTGACCGGCTGATCAGGTTTCTAATGACTTTCTGACATCTCTGACAGTTGCAGTAGACCGGCTGGATTGGCAGCTGTCAAGTCATCCAGTCACTTCTTGAAATATCTATAACTGTCTGAAAGTGTCGAGACAGTCTGTCTTTAAGTGTCGACACTTATAGTCTAAGTGTCGACACAAGTAGACTAAGTATCGACACTAGCCTTCATGGTGTCGACACAACTCCTTGTGTTGTAGAATTTGCTTCTCGACACTGCTTCTTCAACATGTGTCGACACTGATATTGTGTGTCGACACAACTCCTTGTTCTTCAGTACTTACTTGATTTCTTGTAAGTGTCGACACAACTCCTTTGTGTCGACACATCTTCTTGTGTTGAACTTGTTCAGTGTCGACACATCTTCTTGGTGTCGATACATGCCTTCTGTGTTGATACTTGCTGAGTGTCGACACTTCTCCTTGTGTCGACACATTCTTCTTGTGTTGAGACTTTGGCTGAGTGTCGACACATCTCCTTTTTGTCGACACTTGTACTTAGAATTTGTTGAACTTTGCTAAGTGTCGACACAGCCTCCTAGTGTCGAAACCTTCTTCATGTGTTGAGTCTTCTGCTGTGTGTTGACACATTCTTCATTATGTCGACACTTGTACTTAAACTCTGTTGAATTTGCTGAGTGTCGACACTGCCTCCAAGTGTCGACACTTTCTGATGTCGACAAAGTTCCTCTGGATGTCGACACTGCTTCTAATTGTCGACACAGCTTCTCTGGACATTTCTTCATTGAGTGTCGACACAGCCTGTATGTGTCGACACTTTCCTTATGGTGTCGACTCTGCATTCCTGGTGTCGACACAATTACTCCAAGTGTCGGCACTGCTTCTCTGGGTGTCGACACAAGTCTTCTCAAGTGTCGACACTTTTCTTCTGGGTGTCGACACATGGACTTAGAAACTTTTCATCTCTCCCTGCAAATACTTAACCTGCACAACTAAACTCAAAACACATCAAATACATTTTGATGTATATAATTGAGTAGGGTGAGGCTTCTTCAAATCAGGTACATTCATTCCAATGTACCCAACAATCTCCCCCTATTTGGAGAAGTCATAACCCTTAGTCAATGATATACACCATACATAACAAAATCACAGTATGATGTAAAACAGGATTTAAATAACAGGGTAAGTACATAAACATGTATACACAAATATCATCTCAGAACAATAATGTAATAAATTTAACACATAACACATAGTTCTAAGAACTTCAACATTTTCATTATTCAAAAGTTTACAGAAAGTTTAAAATCAAATGATTACAACTGTAAACTAAAGATAAACTCTATTCTATTGCTGCTCAGGTTCCTTGATAACTATGCCCTTTCCAGACTGTATCTTTGCTTGGACTGGGGCTTCAGTGTCTTCAGCAGCAGCAGGCTTATTTCCCTTAAGATCCTTCTTTTTCTGATCTTCAGCTTTCATCTTTTGTGTTTCAAAGTAATGATATGGCTTTGGAAAGTACTTGCTAGGCTCCTGTGCAGTAGGAGGTAGCTTTCCCATCTTAGCCTTTCTTCTATATTTCACAATTGTCTCTTGCCTGGTCTCATGCTTCCTCCACTCCAATTCAGAATACCACTTGTTTCTATCCTGGATATTGTCTTTGGCAGCCTTCCATGCAGTCAAGATAATATTCCTGGAAGTGGGGCTCCATTGTTCAAAGTCAGGCCTAAGTTCAGCTTGCTCTCTGAATCTCTTCTTAGACAATTGAGTCTCTTGTTCCTTCAGCAAAGCTTCTTGTTCTTTCAGTATAGCCTCTGGCACTAGCTGAACCACTTTCTCTATGATGACCTTCTCAATTCCCTCAGGAGGGCTATACATTGATTGTATGTCTTGATGTACCATATCAAAGTCTGGTGGAGGGTATATTACTTGAGCCACTTCAGCTTGCTCCCCTCCAAGATATGCAGGATTAATCCCAGACTCTGTAACATTGTCATCATCACACAATGGAGGATAACCAAGGGTGGCTCTGATGGAATTTGAAATCCATTTTGCATGATCAGAGCCTGCTTTGACTAACACCCTCTCCTCCTTTATGACTTCTCTTTTAATGTGATCCCTTAGATCATCTTTCTGAAATCTTATCTGTGCATTCAGATAATTTACTCCATCTTTATAGAAAGGTTTCAACCTTTGGAGCTTGTCAGTTATAGCTTTTTGAGAGGCTTCTATATCAGTTTTAACAGTAGTGATGTGCTCTTGGAACTTCTTATCAAACTCTTCCTGGGCAGCAGTCCTTACTGTAGTTTGAGCAGCAGCCAGATTCTGCATTTCAGTGACTATCACACTGTGTGATTCAGTAAAATTATCATTCATTCTTATCTGGTTTTTCAGGACATAGCCTTGCTTTACTGCCAGGTCTTCAATTTGTTTCTTGATATTTTCTTGATGAGTAGCTAGATAGACTACTGCATTTCCTCCCTTATGAAAGCAGTCAGTCATTTCTTTCTTATTCAGATTCACTTCAAATTTGATGGACTTAATATCTTGGGCAAGATCAAACTGTAATGACTTATGCCCCTCATCTATATATTTTTATATTGCCTGCCTTTGCTCATCCATCTTTATTTGTAATGCAACCATCAGAGAACTGTAATCTGCAGATGGGGCTGGCTGTGGTGCAGGCTGTGGTGCAGGCTGTGGTGCAATTGTTTGTAAAGCTTTCTTATAATTCTGGCTCCTCCTCTTGAAAACTTGAAATTTTCTCTTCTTAGCTCTTGCAGCCTCGTAATCTTCAGAAGCAGATGTGCTTGTAATATCAACCCTGTCCTTAGGGCTTGAAGGTAAATCCTTCTCAGTCCTTTGTAGCTGCTCAGCTTCCTTTTGCTTCTCAGTCTCTTTGCCTACAGTTTTCTCTATATTTTCCACTTGCTCCCCCTCAATAATTACCTTCTCCCCCTCAGCAGCAGCTTTTTCAACTTCAATGTCAGTTGGAAGAAGGTCAGGGAACAGCTCTTCCATTGTAAACTCTTTTTGAGGAAGGGGTGGAGAAACTCTTGTCTCATCAACCACTTGATCAGCCACTTGATCAGCCATAGATGTGTCTTCCATGACAACATCCTGAGCTTGACTAGGAATCTGAGGTTGCTGATGTACATCAGACAATCTGTCAGTCATATCTTCATTTTCAATAGAGAAAACTAGTTGGTTGATTTCAGTTATTACCTCAAGTATTGTGTGTGTTGCTTGTTCACTCTCTAGTGGAGTTGACTTACATGCACGTATACGAGCTACCTTGACTGCTCAATATGAGTCTTATCAAGCGCACGCTAATCTACATAGGAAGGTGTCACACTTTAAGGTCGGCGATCTGGTTTTAGTACGGTTAGTTCCCGAACGAATGCCAACTGGCACCATTAAAAAGTTAGCTCCAAAACGCGCCGGTCCTTTTCGGATTATCAAGAAGCTAGGTGACAACGCTTTCGTTTTGGATTTGCCTGCTGAATGGGGTATCTCCCCTATTTTTAATGTCTCGGATTTGACGTTGTTTGTTGCGCCTCCACAAGAGTTGGTTTCTTTGTCGTCTTCTCCCTCCACTGAAATTTCTAATGGGTTGGGGAGTGGTAGTTTGGATGATCTCTCTCCTCCGGTCCCCGCAGGTATAACATCGGATGGTACGTTGCCTTCTTTTATTCCTACTGCTGACATGTTTCCCAGGTTTCCCAAGATGTTTCTCCATCCAGATATGATACTCGCTGCTGAGCCACTTACTACTCCTGACGGTACTACCTACCGCTTCCTCATCCGTTGGCGTGACCGCCCACCGTCGGACGACTCATGGGTACTCGCGACAGAGCTTCAACGTTTGGATGTCGAGCTTCTCCGCCGTTTTCTATCAGCCCACGCATCGGAGATGCGCGATTTTGAGTGGGGGAGGATTGATAGCGCGGCCCCTCCAACACGTCCTGATGATGACCCGGTTGCTGCGGCCCCTCCAACACTTCCTGATGATGACCCGGTTGCTGCGGCGCAACAAGTTAAAGATTTGCGGCGTCATGACAACGCCACGGACGCTAACGGAAAGCTGCGATACAACCTCCGTCCGCGGCGCGCAAAGCTTGCTTAATAATTCTACTTAGTTTAATTTTAATTGCTTAAAACATTTGGCTTGTATTATTTTTATTTTCATGTTGGTGTGCTATTAAACCCTTGGTGTGTATGTAACCGCCCGGATGGATGAGATTTCATCTCCATCATGGATGGTTGGATCTCTTTTGTAACTCCTATTTAAAGGAGGCTATTATGATGAGTTACACATTGGAAAAAGAAACCTAAAGAAACCCCCCTTGAGGAATTTCGGCCACCATGGTGGAAGCCATAGCCACCTCCTCCCCTTTGGTGTGAAGCCAAGCCTTGCCTCCTCCATCCCCGTTCGGTGCGACTCCGGCGTGGCTTCTCTCGGTGCGACTCCGTGGAAGAAGGAAGCAGCCCCTCCGGTGTGAAACCGGTGGAACCGTGGAGAGAGTGATTCTCCCACAAATATTGTGTGATCTTCTTCTTGGTTGGGTAATCTCTTCCCTATCTTTGTGTTTCTTGCTGTGAGAATTTTGTGGAGGTTATTCATCCGTCTTTTCCGTGATTTTAAAGTGTTTTTCGCTTGCAAATCTGAATCGAACGTTGCTATTGACCCTCTTGTTTTCCGGATTGGAAGATCCGCTAGAGAACAAACTAGGCCAAGCCTTGACTTGTTCTCCAAGATTGGGCACGCTTTGGTGCTAACAAGGGAGTTAATCTCAACTTGTTCTTGATCCCTCCTTATCGTTTACCGCCGCTCCTAAATATATTTTTGCTGCGATTGACGGCTTATTGTGAAAAGAATAGATGCTTGTGTAGGTGCGGTGAGATGTGTGCTTGTTGGAGAGGTAGGTCCTAAGGTCATGGTATCGAGTCCGGCTAGGCGCGAGTTGTGTGCTTGTTGGAGAGTAGGTCCTAAGGACGTTGTATCGAGTCCCGTATTTTTTGAGAGCCAACCGACCCCTTTTCGTTCGCTTTTGGTCGGAGCACTCTCTTATTTTTTCTATGTTCTGTGATGGGTACCCGCCATTAGCGTAAGCACGTCCATCTCACAAACATCCCTACACCAATTTGGTATTAGAGCCAGGTTGTTTCAACTTTCACGTTGCAAACATCCTCTCTGCGTTCCTTGTTAGAGATCCGATCGTTAGAACTCAAAAAAATTATTTTCTGTGGTCTGCAAATAGCGGGCTGAAATCTTTATTTTTCAGTAAAATTTCAAAAAAAAAAAATTTTAACGATCTACGTGTTATTCACAACGGGAGTATATAAAAATATCTTATTTTCAATATAGCTTCCGTCCTAGGAAAATTCATCTTGCCTGGGGCCTCCCAAACCTGAATGCGCACTAGGCTAGGAACGGAGTACGCAACCCCGTCTACGTCTAGGATGGCTGCGAACGAGCATGGTGATCCCAATACCGAGGCTATAGCAGGTCTTCGTGCCGAAATGACAGAGCTTAGGAACGCCTTAGCCCAGATCCTACAAAATCAAGCAAGGCCATCCCCACCTCCCGTTAATGCTGCGCAGCCCAACCGGCACCAACCGAACTTTGATTCGGATTCTGAGGGAAACTCTCCCCGTATGCCCCCTCGAGAACCCCGCCCCGAGCGAGGCTTTGATATCACGAGGGCTATCAAGATAGATGCCCCCACCTATGATGGCATGGGAGATCCCCAGATCTTCCTCCATTGGGCTATAGACATGGAGTGCTATTTCGAATGGCACAACCTCACGGACCCCCAAAAGGTTCAAGTTGCCAGGATGAAATTAATGGGACGTGCCAAAACCTATTGGCTGAATGAAGAACGTAGGTTAGGAGCTGGGCACGGGGTCCCACTCATTGGATGGGCTGTTATGAAGAACCTGCTAGCCGATCAGTACGTTCCCGCGTACCATCGGACGCAAATGTTCGATGAGCTTGCCACCCTTCGGCAAGGCTCAATGTCTGTTGCTGAATATATGGGAGAACTTAAGGACCGTATGGTACGATGTGACCTTCGAGAGATCCCCGAAGTAACTTTATCTAGATTTCGAAAGGGACTTCACCCCGACATTCAGCGGAAACTCTTGCGTTATGGTCACACGGACTTGAATACGACTTTCAATGCCGCCTTGGACATTGAAAAGAACCTAGCATCTAAAGCTCACTCCCGTTATTCTAATGCGAAGAATAAGTCCACCGCTGGGGCATCTTCTTCCACTTTTCCTGATAAAGGAAAATTTAGATCCTCCGAGTCGAAATCCGTTGTGATTACCGCGAGAAATACCAAGAACCCCGCTAGTGAGCGTATCCCCGTTGGAAAGGTTAGCAAGGCTAACACCACTTGTTACTCATGCGGTGTTCAAGGCCACTATGCCTACGAATGCCCCACCAAGACGAAGGCCATAGCCTTACTAGAGTCCACTACCGACCCTGACGACTATGTCCATGAGGCCGAAGAGGAGAGCGACCTTGACGGAGTCCCTAGTGACTTGGAGGACGATCACCGCCTTATGGTGATGCGTTGCATTATGACCACTCCTCGTCCTGTAGACGACTGGAAGAGGACGAGCATCTTTTCCCTGATCTTTAAGAGTGGAGAAAAACTTTGCAAATTAGTTATTGATGGTGGTAGTTGCGTAAACACTGTTTCTGAGAATGCCGTTAAACGTATGTCCTTGACTGTCGAGCCGCACCCGACCCCCTACCAGGTCGCTTGGATTAGTAAGGTTACTATTAAGGTTACCCAACGATGCCTAGTCCCCCTGTCTTTCAAATCCTACTCGGATGAGGTTTGGTGCGACGTCCTACCAATGGACGTTTGTCATGTGTTATTAGGCCGCCCTTGGCTATATGACCGTGATGTGATGCACTATGGTCGTGCCAACACTTATGAGTTTAAATTCAATGGCCAGATCGTCACCTTGAGACCGACTGTGCCAAAAGAGCCGGTAGTGTTGGCTAAGGATACCACCATCCCAGTTGAGAGGAAAGCCTTGAGTTTAGTTGGTAGGAAGGAATTTGTGAAGGATCCCTTTATTGGGGGAATAATGTACGCTCTTGTACTTCTGAGTGAAAAAACTGACGGTGGCGTGTTGGAAGATTTACCCCGAGAGCTACGGGTATTGTTGGATGAGTTTAGGGATGTATACCCGGAGGAGTTGCCTTCGTCGTTACCACCGCTTAGAGATATACAACACGCAATAGACCTTATCCCCGGATCGTCCTTACCCAACCAACCACACTATAGGCTTAATCCAACTGCCCACATAGAGTTACAAACCCAGATAGAGGAGTTGTTAAATAAGGGATTTATTAGGACGAGTATGAGCCCATGTGCTGTCTGTAACACCCCAGTTTTTGCAAGAGGTTCAGTCTGCTGTTCTGGAAAATTTTTGGGTTCTGGCAGGAGGCACACGGCCTGCGACACGGGCGTGTCGCAGGGCGTGTCGAGGCCGTGTCGACACTCGGCCCAAGTGTCGACACTTTGTGCTCGACAGAGTGTCGAGAGTGAGGCACACGGCCTGCGACACGGGCGTGTCGCAGGGCGTGTCGAGGCCGTGTCGACACTCGGCCCAAGTGTCGACACTTTGTGCTCGACAGAGTGTCGAGAGTGGGGCACACGGCCTGCGACACGGGCGTGTCGCAGGGCGTGTCGAGGCCGTGTCGACACTCGGCCCAAGTGTCGACACTTTTGCTCGAGAGTGTGTCGAGACTGGGGCACACGGCTTGGGACACGGGCGTGTCCCAGGCCGTGTCATCTCTCGGGTTGGAGTTGGGGCCGTGTCGTTGGAGCTACACGGCAGGCCACACGGCCGTGTCACTTGGGACACGGGCGTGTCGGATTGAACACGGGCGTGTCGAATGCCCGTGTCTGATTCCAGGCGCGTCGATTTGAGACGGCGAATGAGGCACACGGCCCTGGACACGGGCGTGTGCCAGGCCGTGTTCGGCCCAGGTCTTTTATTTTCCAGGCCAATCGCAGCCAGTCTTTTTCTGGTTTTGGGATCTAACGGTTCAGGCCATCTCCTGGACAGTTAAGTCCGACCCTAGGGTTACAGATCCTCATTTTCTTTCAAGTTCTCTCTTTCTTAGATCTTGAGAAAACCTAGAGCAAGGAGGAAGAAGAAGAACTCTTGGGCTGTAGGAAGGGTGTCGGAGCTCCGAATCGCGAGCCGAGTCCGGATCCGTGAAGCTTGGAGCATTGCGAAGTGTTCCATCCGGCTATTTTTGCCATGGCAAGGAAGAGGAGTCGGAAGGTAACGACATCTCTCCTCTCGGTCTTTAGGATGCACGTTTTAGCATCATCTAGTTTTCTTTTCTCTAATTTTTGGGCACCAAACTCTCAAATGAGAGGGGTTTTGGCTTGCCAAGTTTCAAGAGGAACTTCCGGGTCGATTGAGTCCGTCCCCGGCATATTTTGCATTAGAGATCCGCTTCGCTAGTGGATTAGGCATGGTGGGTGAAGCCGTAGTCGCGACCGTTAGTCCGACACGGTGATGTTGCATACGAACTTAGGGATTCGTAGAGGTTTCCGATGCGGCAAGATGCCGTTTGTGTTGTGGTGGTGATTGTCCCGTTTGCTTGAAAAGAGTACATGTAGTCGAACCCGGACAAGGTTAGCTCCTCGTGGTGGTAGATGGTTTCCTTGACAAGGTTAGCTCCAAATGAGAATGGAGATGGTTTCCTTGGTAGACAAGGTTAGCTCCGCACGAGTTGGAGATGTTTTCCTTGGTGCGCGGGAACGCTGCGGTACAAAGAGGGATTGCGATGTGTTTAGTCTTGGTTGTGTTGTGCCAAGGCGTGGCTATGTCTCCGTGGTCGGCTGGCTATCCCGTGACACGTGCGTCATGTGTGGAGAGTGTCCCGGCGAGACTAGTCCCCTTCTGTGAGACTGACGAGAATGCCAAGCTTGGGGCAAGCCCGGGCAAAGAGGCCATGAGCGGGTGGGGTCCAGCAAGGCTTCTTAGAATCGGTCAGTCTGTGGTTGTTGGAATCCTGACATGAGACGTCAGAGCTTGCAGGCAAGCCCGGGGCTAAGCCCACGAGCGGGTGGGGCCTTGGCAAGATTTCCATGTGGCGGCCTGTGCGCCGTGTGAGGGAGTTGTGTCTCCCTCAATGTTTGCGGCTTTATGCCAATTGGGGAAATGTGAGTACCCAAATGTTGTGATGTTGTGCTAGATGCATACGGTTTAGGGTACCTTGGGTGAAGCCCGGGTGTTGCATTCATGTTGCATAATAGGCCCTTTCTTTATATGCTCAACCAGTAGAGAACATGTTTGTTGATTGAGACATCCAAGCCTGTTTTAATGTTTTTCTATTTATAGAAATTTATATTGCATATGAAGTGCTGACTTGCAGGTTGGAGGGTTCCCCGGGGTCCGTTAGGGGCGGCCGGGAGGAGATGTGTTGTTACACAGTTTGAGGTCAGCCTTTGCTGACCCACGTTACTAATAATTTTTACAGGGCAAGGATCGCACGCAGGAGCTAGCACGCCGGCCAAAAAGGCCTAAGCCCATGAAGTGTTTTCTCTTTTGTAGCACTACTTTGATGATGTATGTTTGAGACTATTTTTGTCCGGCTTGCATGCCGAGGTAGACTAGGAGTGCTGAGCACATTCATGTTTGATTGTACTGTATACCCCTTTTGGACATTTGATGTAAGGCCTTAAGGCCATTTGTTTACTCTTTTGGATTAGTGGATAACTTCTAGTTGTGCTTGGTTTTCCGCTGTGTTGTGCAAGTGTTTTGAGTTTGGGTAGCTATATCAACTTTTAATACTAAAGCTGTGGTGTTCGTATGTTGTGGGGCCCCGGCCGGACCCATATTATACGTCTATTACAGGGGAGGTGTTACAATTTTGGTATCAGAGGCAGGTTCGATTCAAGGTCAGTGCGTAGAGAAGTTATCCACATAAGAGTAACGCGGGACCATGAGTGTCCTTATGTTTTAGTCTTGAGATTGGAGACTAATCCCTTATTTCTTGTCTTCCTGAAGAGTGCAAGCAACGAGGCGGGCACTTCAAGAGCAAGGGATGATCTCTCGGCGAGCAGTGCTACTGCTCCAGGTCTTTTGGGCACGGGTGTAGACCCGGCCGACTTCTGCCGCATGCTTGCAGAAGCGATGGTGGCAGCTCAGGCTGCAGCAGCGGCTCAGGTGGCAGCCCCTGCCACACCAGATACGGCAACGGCCGTGCCAGGAGCAGAAGCCAGGCGAGTGGAGCCTTTGGCGGAGAGAGTAGTTGTTGGACATGGAGATCGACACATGAAGTACTTCCTGAGTTTCCATCCCCCGTCCTTCAAGGGTACTGGAACGCCAACGGATGCGGAGGACTGGTGGGTTCGTATTCAAGAACTGTTAAGGGCGGCAGAGACGCCAGAGGAAAAGAAAGCTGAGTATGCGGCTTTCATGTTGGAAGGGGATGCCAAGTTATGGTGGGTGGCCCATAGCGGCCGCCAGTTTCCGGGACGCACCCCGTCAGTGGAAGAGTTTGGGGACGCTTTTCTTAAGAGGTATATCCCAGTTTCAACTCGGTTGGCCCTGCAGAGGCAGTTTCTGCATCTAATGCAGCGAGACAAGACAGTGGATGAGTACGTGCAAGAGTTCACCCGATTGGGTCGCTATGCGGGAACGACAATGGCTGATGATGTAGAGAGGGATAACCTCTTCTACCAAGGTTTGAGGGAGAATCTGAGGCAGCCCCTCATCTCCATGAAGAGGGCGGGATTTAATGAGTTAGTTGAAGCCGCCAGGAGTTTGGAGAATGATTTGGAGCGAACCCAACGCCGTAAGGGTTTTACTCCCAAGCAAGGGGAAGGGAAGCCTTCCCAATCTCATGGAAAGTCTGATGGGAGTAGGTGGAGGAAGAAGCCTTCCACTTCCAGATCTGGTGAGAGGAGCAACTGGACGCCTGGGGGTTCCCACTCTAGGGGACCGCCGACGTGCTACAACTGCGGGAAGGTTGGGCACATAGCCCGTGCTTGTCAGCAAGGGGGAGCGGGGCAAGAGTCAAAGCAGGAGCAGTCTGTGCGCTCGGGCCCCAGTGCTGCAGAGAAAGGAAAGATGGCGGAGTCGAGCGCTTCTCGGTTCCAACCGGTGCAACCAAGGGCCTACAACCTTGGACAGCAAGAAGCGATCCGCCAGACGGATGTGGTGACAGGTATGAAGAGAATTTAAGTTTAAATTTTGTGCTTCATCCTTTTAGACTTTTGCGTAATGTCTATGTTGTAGGCTTCGTGTTAGTTTCCGGATACCCCGCTAGGGTATTGTTTGATACAGGAGCATCGCACTCCTTTCTTGCGGAGAGCTTCATCCGGAGAATAGGAGTTGAGTCTTTCTCGTCGGGTGCAGAGCTGAAAGTGCGCATGCCCAATGGGTCATCTATGACCACCGGGGCTAAAGGGCGCATTTGTTGGGAGCTAGACGGAGTTGTCTTCGCTCTGGAAGCGGCAGTGTTACCTTTAGTAGAGTTCGATGTCATTTTGGGTATGGACTGGCTTGCAGAGCAGCGCGCCAGTATTGACTGCCTTTCTAAGGTGGTGACCTTAAGGAGTAAAGGGCAAGCAGAAGTCAAGTTTGAGGGCCTTGGTGGAGTGGCCTGTTCCCTGATATCGGCCATGCAGTTGGTGCGGGCGGTTAACCAGGGTGGTGTAGCGCTTGTAGCGTTATTGGAGGTTCGTCTCTCCCAACTGTCGATTGAGGAAGTGCCTGTGGTGGCAGAGTTCAAGGATGTGTTTCCGGATGAACTTCCTGGAGCGCCTCCTCGGCGGGAGATCGACTTCTCGATCGAGTTAGTGCCGGAGGCTAGACCGGTGTCACGTCCTCCATTTAGGATGGCACCAAAGGAGTTAGCGGAACTTAAGGTTCAGTTACAGGAACTGTTGGAGCAAGGGTATATTAGACCCAGTTCTTCACCGTGGAGCGCACCGGTGTTGTTTGTGAAGAAGAAAGACGGTAGCATGCGCCTGTGCATAGACTACCGAGAGCTTAATAAGTTGACCGTCAAGAATAAGTATCCGATTCCTCGGATAGATGATTTATTTGACCAATTGGTGGGGTCGATGGTATATTCGAAGTTGGACTTGAAGTCAGGCTACTATCAGCTACGAATTCGGGATGAGGACATACCCAAAACTGCTTTTGGGACAAGGTATGGACACTTTGAGTTTACGGTGATGCCGTTCGGGCTGACGAACGCACCATCGGTGTTCATGGATCTGATGAATCGGGTATTCCGGGAATACTTGGATTCTTTTGTGGTTGTTTTCATTGATGACATTCTGGTGTATTCCAAATCGGAAGTGGAGCATGAGACCCACTTGAGAGTAGTTTTGCAAGTGTTGAGGGAGAATGAGTTGTATGCAAAATTCTCCAAATGCGAGTTCTGGTTAGAGAAGGTGGCATTTTTGGGCCACGTGATTAGTGGTGATGGGGTGGCAGTGGATCCAGCGAAAGTGGAGGCCATCAGAGATTGGCCGGTGTTGAGGACCGTGGCGGAAGTCCGAAGTTTTCTTGGACTAGCCGGGTATTATAGGAGATTCGTGGAGAATTTCTCGAAGATAGCTCTACCCCTCACCTCTCTCACTCGCAAAGACCATAAATTTGTGTGGACCCAAGAGTGCGGTCAAGCATTCGAGGCACTAAAGGAGAGGCTTATGATGGCTCCGATCTTGAGTTTACCGCAAGGGACAGATGGATTTCAAATTTTCAGTGACGCATCGGGATGCGGTTTGGGTTGCGTTTTGGTGCAACATGGGAAGGTGATAGCCTTTGGGTCTAGACAGTTGAAACCTCATGAGAGGAATTACCCCGTCCATGACTTGGAGTTGGCGGCGGTAATCTTCGCGCTGAAAATTTGGCGACATTATGTTTATGGCGCAAGAGTGGAGATCTTCACGGACCATAAAAGCCTGAAGTATCTCTTAGATCAAAAGGACTTGAATATGCGGCAACACAGATGGGTTGAGTTTCTTGGAGACTACGAAGTGGCGATTCAGTATACGCCGGGTAAAGCCAATGTGGTGGCGGATGCGTTGAGTAGAACGTACTCGGGGCTAGGAAATTGGATCGAAGCTCATGATGAGCGGTTGGTACGGGAATGGGAGTCCCTTGGATTGGAATGTGTTGCGAGAGGCGAGTCTAGCGTGGCTCGGTTGAACTGGATTGAAGTGCAAAACGACTTGTCCGATCGTATTCGGGAAGCGACTCGATTAGATGTGGAGTTTCAACCTTTTGTGTTGGAGGCTCAAATGGGCGAGAGCAGCACCTGGGAGATGATCGGGGGAATCTTGAGAAAGGATGGAAGGGTTTGTGTACCGCAGTTTGGCAATCTCCGTGAGGAGTTGATGTTCGAGGCTCACTTCTCAAAGTACTCCATTCACCCAGGCAGTACAAAGATGTACTTGGATATGAAGAAATCCTTTTGGTGGCCGGGGTTGAAGCGAGATGTGGCTTTGTATGTGAGTCGTTGCCAAACATGTGCCTTGGTGAAGGCCGAATGTCAGAAACCGGGTGGGTTCCTGAAGCCCCTTCCAATTCCTGAATGGAAATTTGAGGACATCTCCATGGACTTTGTGCATGGTTTGCCTAGATCGCAGCATGGGAATGATGCTATTTGGGTGATCGTGGATCGCCTAACCAAGGTGGCTCACTTCATCCCGAACCGGAAAGAGGACAGCGTGGAGAAGCTGGTGGAGTTGTATGTTCGCAACATTGTGCGACTGCACGGAATTCCTAAGAGCATAGTCAGTGATCGCGATGGACGGTTTACGTCCAAGGACTGGAGACTGGTTCAGAAGAACTTGGGCACGAAGCTAAAGTTTAGTACGACGTTCCATCCTCAAACTGATGGGCAAACGGAGAGAACGAACCGTACTATGGAGGATATGTTGAGGATGTGCGTTCTTGATTTTGGCAAGAGGTGGGAGGATCACCTCTTCATGGTAGAATTTGCGTACAACAACAGTTTTCAAGCTAGTATAAAGATGGCGCCATACGAAGCTTTGTATGGGAGGCGGTGTCGAACGCCAATGTCTTGGGCAGAGGCGGGAGACAACAAACTTCTGGGAAAGGATGCGGTAGTTGACGCTTGTGAGATGGTACGGACCATCCAAGAGCGTATGAAGGTGGCACAAGACAGGCAAGCGAAATATTTTAATGCTCGTCACCGGAAGTTAGAATTTGCAGTTGGTGATTGGGTTTATCTGAAGGTCAAGCCGTTCAAAGGCGTCTCGCGGATTCGCCGACTCAAGAAGTTGAGTCCAAGGTTTTTGGGGCCTTTTGAAATTGTTGAGCGGATAGGAGAAGTAGCCTATCGGTTGGCATTGTCCGCAGATTTGAGTGGATTACATGACGTCTTCCATGTCTCCGTGTTGAGGAAAGCCTTGGTGGAGGCTAGCGTGGTGATTGAGCCGGCATCGGTGCCGATTGAGGAAGACTTGAGGACGCGAGTCCTTCCAATCGCTATAGAAGATTCAGAGATTCGGCAGTTGCGGAATAAAGAAGTTAAACTTGTGAAAGTTCGTTGGGACAACTGCGGTCGTGAGGAGTTCTCGTGGGAGCGAGAACAGGCCATGCTAGAAGACTATCCAGAACTATTTTTGTCAGGTACAATTTAAGTTTTGTACCCTTTTGTTTTGTAATTTCGGGACGAAATTCAGTTAAGTGGGGGAGAGTTGTAACACCCCAGTTTTTGCAAGAGGTTCAGTCTGCTGTTCTGGAAAATTTTTGGGTTCTGGCAGGAGGCACACGGCCTGCGACACGGGCGTGTCGCAGGGCGTGTCGAGGCCGTGTCGACACTCGGCCCAAGTGTCGACACTTTGTGCTCGACAGAGTGTCGAGAGTGAGGCACACGGCCTGCGACACGGGCGTGTCGCAGGGCGTGTCGAGGCCGTGTCGACACTCGGCCCAAGTGTCGACACTTTGTGCTCGACAGAGTGTCGAGAGTGGGGCACACGGCCTGCGACACGGGCGTGTCGCAGGGCGTGTCGAGGCCGTGTCGACACTCGGCCCAAGTGTCGACACTTTTGCTCGAGAGTGTGTCGAGACTGGGGCACACGGCTTGGGACACGGGCGTGTCCCAGGCCGTGTCATCTCTCGGGTTGGAGTTGGGGCCGTGTCGTTGGAGCTACACGGCAGGCCACACGGCCGTGTCACTTGGGACACGGGCGTGTCGGATTGAACACGGGCGTGTCGAATGCCCGTGTCTGATTCCAGGCGCGTCGATTTGAGACGGCGAATGAGGCACACGGCCCTGGACACGGGCGTGTGCCAGGCCGTGTTCGGCCCAGGTCTTTTATTTTCCAGGCGAATCGCAGCCAGTCTTTTTCTGGTTTTGGGATCTAACGGTTCAGGCCATCTCCTGGACAGTTAAGTCCGACCCTAGGGTTACAGATCCTCATTTTCTTTCAAGTTCTCTCTTTCTTAGATCTTGAGAAAACCTAGAGCAAGGAGGAAGAAGAAGAACTCTTGGGCTGTAGGAAGGGTGTCAGAGCTCCGAATCGCGAGCCGAGTCCGGATCCGTGAAGCTTGGAGCATTGCGAAGTGTTCCATCCGGCTATTTTTGCCATGGCAAGGAAGAGGAGTCGGAAGGTAACGACATCTCTCCTCTCGGTCTTTAGGATGCACGTTTTAGCATCATCTAGTTTTCTTTTCTCTAATTTTTGGGCACCAAACTCTCAAATGAGAGGGGTTTTGGCTTGCCAAGTTTCAAGAGGAACTTCCGGGTCGATTGAGTCCGTCCCCGGCATATTTTGCATTAGAGATCCGCTTCGCTAGTGGATTAGGCATGGTGGGTGAAGCCGTAGTCGCGACCGTTAGTCCGACACGGTGATGTTGCATACGAACTTAGGGATTCGTAGAGGTTTCCGATGCGGCAAGATGCCGTTTGTGTTGTGGTGGTGATTGTCCCGTTTGCTTGAAAAGAGTACATGTAGTCGAACCCGGACAAGGTTAGCTCCTCGTGGTGGTAGATGGTTTCCTTGACAAGGTTAGCTCCAAATGAGAATGGAGATGGTTTCCTTGGTGGACAAGGTTAGCTCCGCACGAGTTGGAGATGTTTTCCTTGGTGCGCGGGAACGCTGCGGTACAAAGAGGGATTGCGATGTGTTTAGTCTTGGTTGTGTTGTGCCAAGGCGTGGCTATGTCTCCGTGGTCGGCTGGCTATCCCGTGACACGTGCGTCATGTGTGGAGAGTGTCCCGGCGAGACTAGTCCCCTTCTGTGAGACTGACGAGAATGCCAAGCTTGGGGCAAGCCCGGGCAAAGAGGCCATGAGCGGGTGGGGTCCAGCAAGGCTTCTTAGAATCGGTCAGTCTGTGGTTGTTGGAATCCTGACATGAGACGTCAGAGCTTGCAGGCAAGCCCGGGGCTAAGCCCACGAGCGGGTGGGGCCTTGGCAAGATTTCCATGTGGCGGCCTGTGCGCCGTGTGAGGGAGTTGTGTCTCCCTCAATGTTTGCGGCTTTATGCCAATTGGGGAAATGTGAGTACCCAAATGTTGTGATGTTGTGCTAGATGCATACGGTTTAGGGTACCTTGGGTGAAGCCCGGGTGTTGCATTCATGTTGCATAATAGGCCCTTTCTTTATATGCTCAACCAGTAGAGAACATGTTTGTTGATTGAGACATCCAAGCCTGTTTTAATGTTTTTCTATTTATAGAAATTTATATTGCATATGAAGTGCTGACTTGCAGGTTGGAGGGTTCCCCGGGGTCCGTTAGGGGCGGCCGGGAGGAGATGTGTTGTTACACAGTTTGAGGTCAGCCTTTGCTGACCCACGTTACTAATAATTTTTACAGGGCAAGGATCGCACGCAGGAGCTAGCACGCCGGCCAAAAAGGCCTAAGCCCATGAAGTGTTTTCTCTTTTGTAGCACTACTTTGATGATGTATGTTTGAGACTATTTTTGTCCGGCTTGCATGCCGAGGTAGACTAGGAGTGCTGAGCACATTCATGTTTGATTGTACTGTATACCCCTTTTGGACATTTGATGTAAGGCCTTAAGGCCATTTGTTTACTCTTTTGGATTAGTGGATAACTTCTAGTTGTGCTTGGTTTTCCGCTGTGTTGTGCAAGTGTTTTGAGTTTGGGTAGCTATATCAACTTTTAATACTAAAGCTGTGGTGTTCATATGTTGTGGGGCCCCGGCCGGACCCATATTATACGTCTATTACAGGGGAGGTGTTACACTGTCCCTGCTCTCCTTGCCCCTAAGAAGGATGGCACCTGGCGCATGTGTGTTGATAGCCGAGCTCTCAACAAAATTACTATAAAATATAGGTTTCCAATTCCGCGACTAGATGATCTCTTGGATGTCCTATCGGGTGCCACTATCTTCTCTAAACTGGACTTACGGAGTGGTTACCACCAAATCAGGATCCGAGAGGGGGATGAGTGGAAGACGGCGTTCAAGTCTAAGGACGGGTTGTATGAATGGCTTGTGATGCCCTTTGGGCTATCCAATTCCCCCAGCACCTTCTCCCGGATGATGACGCACATCTTTAGGCCATATATGAGGAAGTTTGTTGTAGTGTATTTTGATGACATCCTAGTGTTTAGTACCTCCCCCGCCGAACACCTCTCTCACATCAAAGTAGTCCTCTCCACCTTAAGGACTGAAACCTTATATCTAAATCTAAAGAAATGCACGTTTTATGTTTCGGAGGTTGAATTCTTAGGTTATATAGTTGGCTCTGAAGGAATTCGTGTTGACCCAGGAAAGGTTCAAGTGATTAGAGACTGGCCCGAGCCCACTAGCCTTCGTGAGGTGCGTAGTTTTCACGGGTTAGCTACCTTTTATCGTCGTTTCATATGTGATTTTAGTAGCATTATGGCACCCATTACGGACTGCATGAAGAAAGGAGAATTCACATGGTCCAAATCCGCCACGTTTGCATTCCATCGTATTAAGGAGCTTATGACCGAAGCACCGGTGTTACGTCTCCCTGACTTCACCAAGGTCTTCGAGCTTACTTGTGATGCATCTGGCGTAGGGATTGGAGGTGTCTTGAGTCAAGAGGGTCACCCGGTTAGTTATTTTAGTGAGAAGTTAGCGGGTGCCAAATTAAATTATTCCAATTACGATAGGGAGTTTTATGCGGTCATTAGATGTTTGCATCATTGGAGGCACTACCTCCTTCATAAGGAGTTCGTGATCCTCTCTGATCATGAAGCGTTGCGATTCATCAATGGTCAGCACAAAATCAGCCCGCGCCACGCTAAATGGGTATCCTTCTTGCAAGAATACACATTTACTCTCAAGCACCTTAAGGGGACCGACAATCGAGTTGCCGATGCACTCAGTCGCCTCACCCTCTTACTTTCCTCCATGCAAGTCCACGTGGTAGGGTTCGAGCGCATAAAGGATGAATACGCCACATGCCCTGATTTTCAGGAGCCATACTTATCTGCCCAGGATAGCTCTCCCACGACCATCACGGCCTATTCACTTAGAGACGGATACTTATTCAAACACGGAAAATTATGTATCCCCCACTCCTCTTTGCGACTCCACATCATTTGGGAGTTACATAGTGGTGGCTTGAGTGGCCACTTTGGCAGGAACAAAACGATAACGCTCGTGGAGGAGAAATTCTTTTGGCCTAAACTAAAGGCGATGGTTGGGAAAGTTGTGAGCAGTTGCCGTACGTGCCAAGTTTCTAAAGGTACTAAGTCCAATGTAGGTTTATACACTCCGCTACCTATTCCGTCCGTCCCGTGGGAAGACGTGAGCATGGACTTTGTATTAGGCCTTCCCCCCACCCTGCGACGTCATGATTCTATACTCGTTGTTGTGGATAGGTTCTCCAAGATGGCGTACTTCCTCCCCTGTAGTAAGACCGACGACGCCTCTCACATTGCGAAACTGTATTTTAAAGACGTCGTTAGTCATCGTGGCGTTCCGAAGACTATTGTCTCAGATAGGGACGTCAAGTTCACTAGCTACTTTTGGAAAACCTTGTGGGTTCTTATGGGCACAAAATTATTATTCTCCGCGGCTGATCACCCACAAACTGATGGCCAGACGGAAGTAGTCAATCGGAGCCTAGGAAATCTTCTTCGATGTCTCGTGAGCGACCATAAAGGCACTTGGGATTTACTGCTTCCACATGCACAACTGGCTTACAATAATTCTAAAAATCGGTCCACGGGTATGTCTCCGAATGAAATTGTCCACGGGTATAAGGCCCCTGTGCCACTTGACTTGGTCCCCTTACCTCCCACATACAAAACAAGTCAATTTGCACAATCCTTCGCCCAACATATTCACGACTTACATGCACGTATACGAGCTACCTTGACTGCTCAATATGAGTCTTATCAAGCGCACGCTAATCTACATAGGAAGGTGTCACACTTTAAGGTCGGCGATCTGGTTTTAGTACGGTTAGTTCCCGAACGAATGCCAACTGGCACCATTAAAAAGTTAGCTCCAAAACGCGCCGGTCCTTTTCGGATTATCAAGAAGCTAGGTGACAACGCTTTCGTTTTGGATTTGCCTGCTGAATGGGGTATCTCCCCTATTTTTAATGTCTCGGATTTGACGTTGTTTGTTGCGCCTCCACAAGAGTTGGTTTCTTTGTCGTCTTCTCCCTCCACTGAAATTTCTAATGGGTTGGGGAGTGGTAGTTTGGATGATCTCTCTCCTCCGGTCCCCGCAGGTATAACATCGGATGGTACGTTGCCTTCTTTTATTCCTACTGCTGACATGTTTCCCAGGTTTCCCAAGATGTTTCTCCATCCAGATATGATACTCGCTGCTGAGCCACTTACTACTCCTGACGGTACTACCTACCGCTTCCTCATCCGTTGGCGTGACCGCCCACCGTCGGACGACTCATGGGTACTCGCGACAGAGCTTCAACGTTTGGATGTCGAGCTTCTCCGCCGTTTTCTATCAGCCCACGCATCGGAGATGCGCGATTTTGAGTGGGGGAGGATTGATGGCGCGGCCCCTCCAACACGTCCTGATGATGACCCGGTTGCTGCGGCCCCTCCAACACTTCCTGATGATGACCCAGTTGCTGCGGCGCAACAAGTTAAAGATTTGCGGCGTCATGACAACGCCACGGACGCTAACGGAAAGCTGCGATACAACCTCCGTCCGCGGCGCGCAAAGCTTGCTTAATAATTCTACTTAGTTTAATTTTAATTGCTTAAAACATTTGGCTTGTATTATTTTTATTTTCATGTTGGTGTGCTATTAAACCCTTGGTGTGTATGTAACCGCCCGGATGGATGAGATTTCATCTCCATCATGGATGGTTGGATCTCTTTTGTAACTCCTATTTAAAGGAGGCTATTATGATGAGTTACACATTGGAAAAAGAAACCTAAAGAAACCCCCCTTGAGGAATTTCGGCCACCATGGTGGAAGCCATAGCCACCTCCTCCCCTTTGGTGTGAAGCCAAGCCTTGCCTCCTCCATCCCCGTTCGGTGCGACTCCGGCGTGGCTTCTCTCGGTGCGACTCCGTGGAAGAAGGAAGCAGCCCCTTCGGTGTGAAACCGGTGGAACCGTGGAGAGAGTGATTCTCCCACAAATATTGTGTGATCTTCTTCTTGGTTGGGTAATCTCTTCCCTATCTTTGTGTTTCTTGCTGTGAGAATTTTGTGGAGGTTATTCATCCGTCTTTTCCGCGATTTTAAAGTGTTTTTCGCTTGCAAATCTGAATCGAACGTTGCTATTGACCCTCTTGTTTTCCGGATTGGAAGATCCGCTAGAGAACAAACTAGGCCAAGCCTTGACTTGTTCTCCAAGATTGGGCACGCTTTGGTGCTAACAAGGGAGTTAATCTCAACTTGTTCTTGATCCCTCCTTATCGTTTACCGCCTCTCCTAAATATATTTTTGCTGCGATTGACGGCTTATTGTGAAAAGAATAGATGCTTGTGTAGGTGCGGTGAGATGTGTGCTTGTTGGAGAGGTAGGTCCTAAGGTCGTGGTATCGAGTCCGGCTAGGCGCGAGTTGTGTGCTTGTTGGAGAGTAGGTCCTAAGGACGTTGTATCGAGTCCCGTATTTTTTGAGAGCCAACCGACCCCTTTTCGTTCGCTTTTGGTCGGAGCACTCTCTTATTTTTTCTATGTTCTGTGATGGGTACCCGCCATTAGCGTAAGCACGTCCATCTCACAAACATCCCTACACCAGCTTAGTATACATGTCAGCTAGTTGATTATCTGTATTAACATACTCTAGTGAAATATCTCCTTTTTCCACATGTTCTCTTAGAAAATGATATTTTATTTCTATGTGCTTAGTTCTACTATGGGAAACAGGATTGTTTGCAATAGATATAGCACTAGTAGACGCACAAAATAGTGGTGTTCTACTTACTTGAATACCATAATCTTCAAGCTGATGTTGTATCCATAGAAGTTGAGCACAACAACTTCCTGCAGCCACATACTCTGATTCTGCTGTGGAGATAGCCACACTTGTCTGTTTCTTGCTACTCCATGAAATCAGTCTTCCACCTAGGAATTGACAGGTACCAGTTGTACTTTTCCTATCTTCTTTGCAGCCTGCAAAATCTGCATCTGAATAACCTGTCAGTTCAATGTCTCTATTCCTATGGTACCAAATGCCTAGATAAGGAGTGCCCTTTAGATATCTCAGAATTCTTTTGACTGCTGTCAAATGAGATTCTTTAGGGCATGCTTGGTACCTAGCACACACACATGTAGCATACATGATATCTGGTCTACTTGCAGTCAAATACAATAGGGATCCAACTATCCCTCTATACAAAGTCTCATCTACAGGTTTCCCTGCATCATCTTTGCTAAGAGACATACTTGACCCCATAGGAGTTTTCATGGTACTGGATGATTCCATACCATACTTCCTTATTAATTCTAGGGTGAACTTAGACTGGCATATGGATAAACCATTCTCAGTCTGTCTAACTTGGAGACCCAAGAAGAACTTAAGTTCCCTCATACTGCTCATTTCAAATTATCCTTGCATAAGTTTTGCAAACTTTTTGCAAAGACTACTTTCAGTAGACCCAAATATTATGTCATCTACATATATTTGTACTAGTATGATCTTGCCTCTGGATTCCCTAAGGAATAGAGTCTTTTCTATTTTCGCCCTTGTGAATTTATTCTCAATGAGGAAACTAGACAGGGTTTCATACCAAGCCCTAGGGGCTTGTTTTAACCCATACAAAGCCTTCCTAAGTCTATAAACATAATTAGGTTTAGTTGAATCAACAAAACCTGATGGTTGTTCCACATAGACCTCTTCCTTCAGATTGTCATTCAAAAAGGCTGACTTAACATCCATTTGGTATACTTTAAACCCTTGATAGGTTGCATAGGCCAGGAACATCCTTATTGCCTCCAGTCTGGCTACTGGAGCAAAGGTCTGATCAAAGTCAATTCCTTCTTCCTGCCTATATCCTTTTGCAACCAATCTTGCTTTGTTTTTTATAATCACTCCATGTTCATCCATCTTGTTCCTAAAGATCCACTTAGTTCCAATTATGTTGTGGTCATTTGGTTTAGGAACAAGCTCCCAGACTTTGCATCTCTTGAACTGATTCAGTTCCTCTTGCATAGCCCCAATCCAATGAGGGTCTAGGATAGCTTCTTCAAATCTCTATGGCTCTACTTAGGATAGAAAGCTGGAGTAGAGTGCTGAACTTAGATTTCTGCTCCTTGTTTGTACCCCTTGACTTAGATCACCAATAATTTGATTGGCTGGATGATCTCTTAGATGCCTAGTAGCTGGAGGCAGCCTGGCTTCATGTTGAACTCCTTCAGCTTCTTCAACTTGCTGCACCCCTTGATCTTCTTCTACATCAGGTGCATCTAGTACTCCCCCTGGACAGCAGCCACTATCAACTACATGCTGACTTGCAGTAGATCCTTCTTCAATAGTGAGCTTGTCCATCTTCTTAGTCACACCTATAGAGCTACAAATACTTCTAGACAATTCATTGTTAATGAGTCTAGCTTCATCAAATACTACATGTACTGACTCTTCTACAACTTGAGTAGTCAAGTTGTAGACCCTATAAGCCTTATTGTTGTTGCTGCACCCAACAAAAATCCCCTCTTGGGATTTGGTAGCAAACTTGGTTAAGTAAGACTTACCATTGTTAAGTATATAGCATTTACAACCAAAGATCCTGAAATAGGATAGGTTTGGTTTTCTGCCTTTCACAACCTCATAGGGGGTCTTGTTGTTACTTTTGGTGATAGTAGCCCTATTAATTACATGGCATGCAGTGTTTACTGCCTCAGCCCAGAAATATTCTGGGAGAGATGTGTCACTTAATAGGGTTCTAACAGCCTCAATCAAGGTTCTATATTTCCTCTCAGCAATGCCATTTTGCTGAGGTGTTCTTGGTGAAGAAAATTCCTGAAATATCCCAAATTCTTCACATAGCTTTGTCATACTGTCAGACTGGAATTCAGTACCATGGTCACTTCTTATTTTGACCACTGTACTGTCTAACTCATTCTGAATTTGTTTGACAAAACTATAGAAGATACTAGCTGTTTCAGATTTCTGTCTAAGGAAGAACACCCAGGAAAACCTTGAGTAGTCATCTACAACTACAAATGTGTAGACCTTCCTACCTAGGCTGTGAACTGGCATAGGACCAAAAAGATCCATATGCAAGAGGTATAAGCACCTCACAGCATCTTTGTTTTCAATGCTATTAAAGGTGGATCTAGTCTGCTTGCCCTTTTGACAAGCTGAGCATATTCCATCTTTAATACACTTAACCTGAGGATCATTCCTCACTAACTCTTTGTTATAGAGTTGGCCAATTATCTTGTAGTTAAGTTGGGCTAGTCTCTTGTGCCATTTAACACAATGAGAGACTTTCTCATCAGCTACAAGACACACTGGAGAACCATTGTTCTCACACATAATGTCTAGATAATAGACATTTCTCTTTCTATAACCAGTCAGAATGATCTCTTGATCATTTGATCTCCTGATATGACAACCATCTTTGACAAATGAGATGTCATATCCTAAATCACTCAGCTGACTTATACTAATAAGGTTATGTTTCAAACCTTTAACATAAGCCACTTGAGTAATTGTTATAAGGTTGCTAGAAATGTTTCCAAAACCTTTGATGATTCCTTTTTCAGAACCACCAAAGGTAACTTTAGGACCATCCTTGATTGGTGTGTAGTTCTTTAGCAATCCCCTAGTTCCAGTCATGTGCCTGGAACATGCACTGTCCAAGTACCATATTGGGGCATGGCCACTTGGACTCACCTGCAAAACAGATTAGTTAACCTTAGAACCCAAAGAATTCTTGGGTCCTTGGTGCTGGTTAGTTTGCCTCTTAACAAAACTACCTGTAGCTTTTCTAGCAGGCAGATTGCTACTCACCTTGGCACTTGAATTGTGCCAACAGTCCATGGCAAAGTGGCCTACCTTGCCACAACACCAGCACTAAAATCTGTTGTACCTTTTCTTAGGTACAACCCTAGCTGTTTTATCTACAACAGGCTTGTTGAGTGCTAGGACTTTGCCCTTGGACTTGGACTGAACAGTCCTAGCAGGTTTTGTAAACCCTAATCCAGTTTTACCTTTTTGATGTACAAATTCATCTATCAAAGGTAGAACAGACTTTGGTTTAGAAAACCTTGCAACTATGTCTCTCTCCTTCTGAAGACTAATCTCCAGATTTCTGTTTTGATCATTCTTAAATGTTATAGTCCCCATCTGAATAACAGTTATGTTCTTCAGTCTGGCTATTTCATTTAGTTTTTGATCAATCAACTTATCAAAATCTGTTGCAGCCACTTTGAGATTAGCTATCTCCTTAGCCTGACTCTTGGTAAAGGATTTGCTTTTCTTCAAAGCTTGCAACACTACTCTATATTCATCAATTAATTGATGAATGTCTCCTTCAGATTCAGATGCACTCTCATCACTTGATGATGATGTATCTGAATCTGACTCAGTACTAGAAATTGAATCAGCAGAACAATTTAGCACCTGACTAGGTCCAGGCTGCTCCTCGATTTTGTCACCTTCAGATAAGGCCATCAGTCCTTGGCACTGATTGTCCTCTTGCTCATATATAGAATTCATTAACTGGATTAACTCCTCTTCCTCTTCTTCAGCAAACAGTCCAATGTAAGCTTCAGCTTCTGAATCAGTTTCTGAAGAAGACATATCTGACAGTCTTTTTTCCTTCTTAGCAAAAAAGGACCTTTCCTTTTTTCCCTTGATTTGAGTCTTCTTCTTATCAGTAGACTCTTTCCTCTTCTCTGAACAGTCAGCAACAACATGTCCTTGTTTGTTACAACAATAACAAACTATCTTTGAAGATGTAGTTCTACTTGACTTAGGCTTTCTCCTGTCATTCTTTGAAGACTTCTGTGAAGTGGATGGCTTAGACCTCCACTGTTTCTTCTTTAAGAACTTCTGAAAATGTCTTGTGAAGGCTGCAAAGTCCTCATCACTCTCACTGCTTTCAGAATTCCTGCTTTCTGATTCATCTGACCCAGTCTCTGCCACTTTTGGAGGTGGAGATGGAGACTTACTTTTATATTTCTTGGTGGCTTCTGTCTTGAATGCCACTGCTCTTTCTTTATGCTCAAATCTGGTAGTCTTCTCCTCCTCTTTCCTAACCATTAGCTGCATTTCATAGGATAACAGCTTTCCAAACAATGTTGGAGGAGGAATGTCTGCTAATTTGGCCATTTCCCTTATGGCACAAATTTTGGTGTCCCAGACCTTTGTTAGGGACCTCAAGAACTTATCATTCAGCTCATAATTGCTGAATTCTCTTCCATAGGACATTAACTCATTAACTATCCTATAGAATTTATTGTAGCACTCAGTTATGCTATCAGACCTTCCTTGTCTGAAGCTCTCATAATCTTGGTTTAACAAGGACTTTTTGTCCTGTCTAACTTCTTCTGAACCCTCCATGTACACTATCAGAGTATCTCACATCTCTTTTGATGTTTTACAGTGTATCAAGTTCTGAAATGTAGCATCATCTATTGCACTTACTATAATATTCTGGGCCCTTTTGTCCATGGTGGCCAGAATAATCTCATCCTTGGTCATTTCAGAAAATTCTTTTGGAGTTCTCTGATTTGCATCCAACACAGATACCTTCATTGACACATATGGCCCTTCTTTAACTGTGATATAGATTCTAGGGTCAGAGGCTTCCATAAATAGTCTAACCCTTTCTTTCCAGATGCCAAAGATCTCTTTTCTACAAATTGGCAACTTCATGGATCCAAGTTCTTTATGATTCTCTGTGGAACCCATGTTCTTGATTTTCTTGATTCTGTACTTGATTATAGTAAATCTGCCAACAGGATCTTGTACTCAGACAGTTATGTCCTTTTTGAGTAACCTGGCTCTGATACCACTTGAAAGAAATTGTACCTAATCACCTAGAGGGGGGTGAATAGGTGACTTTATCTTCTTAAACTTTTAGGCAGATTATATCATAGAATTATAAATACTTCTTCACAGCAATTCAGCACAACAATCACAGAATCACACATACATAGAGTACACACAGTTTTATAGTGGTTCCCCAAGGTTTAGGTACATCCACTTTCCCCCTTCGCCTATCTAGTAGTGTACTAGATTCGGCCAAACTTCTCCACTATACCTCAGATCCTCAGATCTTACACTCAGAACCCCAACCAGGTTCCTACAGCTCAGAGTGATCCCACTCCTACAACTCAGGCTCAACAGCCCTACCACTCAGTCTTCACAAAGACCTACACTCAGCCACAAGGCCTACACTCAGAGAAATGAATCTCCTACACTCAGGCACACAGGCCCTACCACTCAGCCTTTATAATTTCAGGCTTACAACTCAGATCCCTAAGGATCCTATAAGAAATTTAGAATACAATGTATATAACCTCAACTCTGAATAAGAGAGAAGAGTTGACAGGTTTCTTGATGAGTTCTTGGAAGAACTCTGCTGAGATCAACCTCCCTTGGCTTCCTTCAAAGCTTCTTGAATGTAGAACACAGTAGGGTTGATTCTCTATGCAGCTGATCTTCAATCACTGCAACTTAAGTTTCAGATCTCAATCTGAAACCTTCTTCACAGCCTGGTTCAACAGCTGTCTTCTTGGAAGGAGCTCTCTCTCTCCAACTACTTAGATCTTCACTTGAATTGATTCTTCAATGAAGTACTTGATCACTTTGGTGATTTCCAACAACTTATTTATCTGTTGAATGTATAAGCCTTTATATAGACTTTCTTCATGGTGACCGGCTGATCCGGTTTCTAACGACTTTCTGACATCTCTGACAGTTGCAGTAGACCGGCTGGATTGGCAGCTGTCAAGTCATCCAGTCACTTCTTGAAATATCTGTAACTGTCTGAAAGTGTCGAGACAGTCTGTCTTTAAGTGTCGACACTTATAGTCTAAGTGTCGACACAAGTAGACTAAGTGTCGACACTAGCCTTCATGGTGTCGACATAACTCCTTGTGTTGTAGAATTTTCTTCTCGACACTGCTTCTTCAACATGTGTCGACACTGATATTGTGTGTCGACACAACTCCTTGTTCTTCAGTACTTATTTGATTTCTTGTAAGTGTCGACACAACTCCTTTGTGTCGACACATCTTCTTGTGTTGAACTTATTCAGTGTCGACACATCTTCTTGGTGTCGACACATGCCTTCTGTGTTGATACTTGCTGAGTGTCGACACTTCTCCTTGTGTCAACACATTCTTCTTGTGTTGAGACTTTGGCTGAGTGTCGACACATCTCCTTTGTGTCGACACTTGTACTTAGAATTTGTTGAACTTTGCTAAGTGTCGACACAGCCTCCTAGTGTCGACACCTTCTTCATGTGTTGAGTATTCTGCTGTGTGTCGACATATTCTTCATTATGTTGACACTTGTACTTAAACTCTGTTGAATTTGCTGAGTGTCGACACTGCCTCCAAGTGTCGACACTTTCTGATGTCGACAAAGTTCCTCTGGGTGTCGACACTGCTTCTAAGTGTCGACACAGCTTCTCTGGACATTTTTTCATTGAGTGTCGACACAGCCTGTATGTGTCGACACTTTCCTTTTGGTGTCGACTCTGCATTCCTGGTGTCGACACAATTACTCCAAGTGTCGACACTGCTTCTCTGGGTGTCGACACAAGTCTTCTCAAGTGTCGACACTTTTCTTCTGGGTGTCGACACATGGACTTAGAAACTTTTCATCTCTCCCTGCAAATACTTAACCTACACAACTAAACTCAAAACACATCAAATACATTTTGATGTATATCATTGAGTAGGGTGAGGCTTCTTCAAATCAAGTACATTCATTCCAATGTACCCAACAGTCCTTAGGGCGGAGTTAACTAAGGGGGGTTTTGGATTGTTGCGAAAAAGGAAAATAAAACACTTTGAACTACTCCTATGCAACGCCGCTATGAGATGCTTCACCAGGAGGGATGGAAGACTACACGGGCTGCTATGCATCGAATCGCTAGGTGGATGGATGAGTAGGCAAGTGTAAGAATCAGAATTTGAGGGTTGTAAGCACCTCTTCACTGTGTACAACACTAACAATCGCTAGTGCGCCAAGAACGGATGGATGACGGATGGAAGGATGGCACAACTCAAGCAACTAAAGCATAAACCATACAAGTTCACATAGACATGAAACTAATAATATTTATAAATAATAGCACATCATCAATATAAATAGTCTAAACACCAATATTCAACAGGAAAATAAGAACAAGGCAAGAGATCAACTAAATTCGAAGGCTCGTCATGGGGTCATGGAAGGAATCGCCGGGTTGTCAATCCGCGTCCAAGCTCGGTCCTCAAGTACGTCCGGGGTAGAGGAGGCTGTCATTAACTCCCAATGAACCCGTCTTCTTCGTGTCACGATCCGAAAGAAAGTTGCAAGCTTTCCTTTGCTTGTTGTCTATGACACCAAACCAAGTAATGGAGCTTAGAAGATGAAGGAGAAGGGCGAGAGTAAGCACCAGTAAGGTATAGGCTTCGCGAGCATGGTCGGAGCTTCTCCCCATGGTGGAAGATGAAGTGAGGAGGTGGAACGGCGGAGTTTTGCCCTAAAAATGCGGAGGAAAATGGTTGGAATCCGGATTCCTCTTAAAATGGCTGAATACCTGCGCTTAAATAGAAAAAGATCAGAAAAATGGTCACGCACGTTCCCGCGCACGACCGCGCGCTAACCATGCATTATTAACTTCCAGATCTGGATCACTGAAGAAGAAGCGTTGACCCGTGCATTTTACTCACGCACGGGCATTTCTACCCGTGCGTGAAGGAAATCGCACGGGTAAACACGTAGTGCAGGAATGTAAGAGAAAATAGTGGAACCGTGCGTTTTACTCGCGCACGGGCACTTCCGCCAGTGCATGAACAAATCGCACGATTAACCACATAATGCAATAATAAGAAGCTACAGGAAAACCGTGTGTTTCCTTCGCGCACTGTTCTGAAGAAATCGTGCGTTAACTGTGCATTGAGATCGTAGAGCTTAGTTCGTTGAGCTCAGCTCGACGTTTCTCCTGCACAAACAAAACGCACGATCACAAAAGACCGTGTGCTAAGAAAACGCACCACCATGCGTTTTCCTCAAACCTGCATTCCATACTTGGGGAAAATGCACCACCTGCATACAAACCAATAAAACTAAACAGAGCCCTCCAACACCACATAAATGCAATGAAAAACATCTGAAAAGAGCCCTTGGGGAGCACCATGTGCTTACCCACAACAACAGAATGCACAATTGCACACCCACGGGCCCAAAACAATGGACTATTGGTGAAGTGAAGCCCTAAAAAAATATAACTTTTCCAATTGAAAAGTAGTGCACATGTAAGAAAATAAGCCCAGATGAGTTGTAACACCCCTATCCGTCACATAGCATATAACAGTAGGTCTGGCCGGGGCCCGACGCCGTATGCCACAGACAGACCGGGTGGTTACTTATGGAAACCATCCAACCAATCTCAACGTCCTACACAAAGCATTCTAGCGGAAGCAGTTTATAAAAGTTGTAACAAAGAACCCAACATTAAAGCATGAATGTCCACTAATACGAAATAGGAATGTTATACAAAAATACCCTAAAATAAGCCTTAAGGCCTTACAAAATGTTTCACTTCCAATTACATGTTTTACAAACCACGGCACGCAGGCCGGTCACACATGAATAAAGCAGTAAACACTTCCAAATAGGCCTTCAAGGGCCGGCTTCGCATTCGGGCTTTAGCCCGCTATTGACCGCTTGGTCCAGCTGCACCTGCAAGCAACAAACCACCGCACGGTGGCAAAACAAGGCAATGGTCAGCTATGCTGACCAAATTATAACGATCCCGCCCCCAACTCGGGGCGGCGATGCTCCTTCCCTGCATTTCATTAGCATAAGCGAGCAATATATATATATAGCCATTTCAGCACAGACGTTGGCTCGCATGGCCACACGCCCCGTACTCTCAGGGCACATTCTCGGTGAACCGGTCGATGTCACGTCAATTAAAGCCATAGACATTCCGGACTCACCACCGCCACTTTGACAGCCAAACCTATGAGCAATTTGTCTTCCCGGCCTGGGTCACGACAATTTAAGCCATTGACCGCCGAAGACCCTATCTATGCCAACGGTAAGTGTCATGTGCCTTTAGGTCTCTTTAACTGAACGACATAGAACGGGTACGGTTCCATCTAACCCGTGCTCACATCACAACGATAATTTAAACCATTTGCGCGGGTCAAACTTCCACCGAGTCCCATTTCCATCACAAGTCACATAACCCGGTTATGTTCAAGTTGGCTCTCAAGCCACCAAGTTGGCAAGATCTCGTATCCGCCCAGGTTTCCGGGTGCACCTTTGGGTTAGTCCCCAAGGCGCCCTGCTGCAATCTACCGCGTAGAAAACCCGAAAAACAACCAATAGCACGGAGTCTTCTCCGGCATTATGCAATGCGACATCACCGATCCAGACCAACATGTCCGGGTAGGCTTCACACATCATGCCTATGTCCATTCTCGCTTACGGACTCTAAACAACGGGGACTTCACATATCTACCCGAAGGAACGCCTCCAACTCTCCGCAAACTCGCGAGAGCGGCCTTCCTATGCAATGAAAGAGAGCTTCTCATGCTCAAGATGAGGATCGTTACCCTAGCGTTCCTCTTTGGCGCCATTGAAAAGTAATCGGATGAAAAGCACCGCACTAGCTTTTCCTCCGTGGATCCGGAGTCGGCTCGCGATTCGGAGCTTCGAAGCTCCTCCAATGGCGGGATCTAGCTCCTTCTTCTTCCCTTGGCTCTCCACTTTCTCTAAGGTTTTAGAAAGCTAACCACTCATGAAACGTGAGGGTTTCTAAGTCCAATCCCGGGTATATCCCTTCAGGAACAACCCCCAGCCGTTGGATCTCAAAATAAGGAAACGAACGGCTTTGATTCGGGACTGAAATGCCCAATCTGGACCGAACACGGCCTGGCACACGCCCGTGTCCAGGGCCGTGTGCCTCATTCGTCGTCAAAATCGGCTCGCCTGGAACCTCACATGGGTATCGAACATGCCCGTGTTCGAGCTGACACGCCCGTGTCCATGTGACACGGCCGTGTGGCCGGCCGTACACCCCTATCATTTTTCCCCGAAATCAACCCGAGCACTGCACGGGTTCTAGGACACACCCGTGTCCTTACCCGTGTCACCTCAACACGCCTGGACCCCAGGCCGTGTACACGGTCTCGACACTTGACACTTCGTCGAGCGAAAATCGTCGACCTACTGACACGGCCTTGGACACGCCCGTGTCCTAGGCCGTGTGCCTTGTCTCGACACAATGTCGAGACCAAAGTGTCGACTCCCCGAGATGAGTGTCGACACGGGTTGACACGCCCTGCGACACACCCGTGTCGCAGGCCGTGTGCCATGTCTCGACACTTCGTCGAACGCAGAGTATCGACTTCGCAGCTAAGTGTCGACATGGGTCGACACGCCCTACGACACGCCCGTGTCGCAGGCCGTGTGCCCAGTCTCGACACAATGTAGAGACCAAAGTGTCGACTTCCCGTCTCAGTGTCGACACAGGCTCGACACGCCCTGGGACACGCCCGTGTCCCAGGCCGTGTGCCTGCTGCCAGAACCCAAACTGGCCCAAAACGTCCCCCTTTGCTCCTTTGAGTTTCGGGGCATTAAAACTCTACCCCTCTTAAAAGAATTTCGTCCACGAAATTATATAAAGGAAAGACATGTACAAAACCAAATTTTGTACCTGAGCGGAACAACTCCGGATACTCGTCAAGCATAGTCTGCTCTCGCTCCCAAGAGAGCTCCTCACGACCACAATTGTCCCACCGGACCTTGACCATCCTGATATCTTTATTGCGTAGCCGCTTGACCTCCGAGTCCTCAATCCGCACGGTCTTGACCTTTGTCGTTAGCCCACTATCCACCGGCACTTGATCAACCGCGATCACTTGCGTAGGCTCTTGCACCGCCTTCCGAAGCACCGAAATGTGGAATACATCATGTAATCCACTAAGCTCCACTGAAAGCTTCAACCGATAGGCCGCTTCACCAACTCGCTCCAGAACCTCAAACGGTCCAAGGTATCTCGGGCTTAGCTTTTTCAACCGCCGCACCCGCGAGACACCCTTGAACAGCTTGATCTTTAAGTATACATAATCGCCCACATCGAACTCCACGTTCCTGTGCTTGGCATTATAGTACTTTGCTTGCCGGTCGTGAGCGGTAAGCAACCTCTCCCGAATGGTTCTCACCATAGAGGTAGCATCCTCCACTTCTGATCGCTTAAACAACCTTGACTCACCCGTTTCCAACCAAGACAACGGCGTGCGACATTTTCTACCATATAGGGCCTCAAAAGGCGCCATCAGAATACTCGCTTGGTAGCTATTGTTGTATGCGAACTCCACCAAATAGAGGTGGTCTTCCCATTGCTTTCCGAAATCCAAGACACACATGCGGAGCATGTCTTCCAAAGTTCTATTGACCCTCTCGGTCTGCTCATCCGTTTGCGGATGGAAGGCTGTGCTGAATTTCAGCTTTGTTCTCAACATTTGCTGCACCAGCCTCCAATCATTGGACGTGAACCGCCCATCCCGGTCACTCACGATGCTGCGGGGCACTCCATGAAGCCGTACTATGTTATCCACATAAAGCTTTGCCAACTTCTCCACCGGATCATCCTTCCTATGCGGAATAAAATGCGACACCTTCGTTAACCGATCAACGACCACCCAAATGGCGTTGTTCCCCTTTTACGACCCTGGCAAACCGTGCACAAAGTCCATAGAGATGTCGTCAAATTTCCACTCCAGAATAGGCAAGGACTTAAGGAATCCTCCCGGCTTTTGGCCAAAACTCGTATCGCAACAATCTTCGCCGGATCCACAGCAATACCCTCTCCACTTACTATATGCCCGAGGAACGCCACTGAGGATAGCCAAAACTCGCACTTCGAGAACTTGGCATACAACTGGTTTCTCCTTAGCGTCTCCAACACTAAATGAAGATGCTTGAAGTGATCTTCCTCACTTTGCGAGTACACCAAAATATCGTCGATGAAGACGATCACAAAATGGTCCAAGTACTCCCTGAACGTCCTGTTCATCAATTCCATGAACAATGACGGCGCATTAGTCAGCCCAAACGGCATGACTGTAAACTCATAATGCCTGTATCTCGTACTAAACACTGTCTTCGGGATATCACTCTCCCTTATTCGCAGCTGATAGTACCCAGCCTTGAGATCTAACTTCGAGTACACCGTCGACCCGACTAACTGATCAAAAAGATCATCAATCCGGGGGATCGGGTACTTGTTCTTCTCAGTCAGCTTGTTGAGCTCCCGATAATCAATACATAGCCTCAAGCTTCCGTCCTTCTTCTTAACAAAGAGGACCTGTGCGCTCCAAGGCGAAGAACTCGGGCGCACATACCCTTGCTCCAACAACTCTTGCAGTTGAACTTTCAGCTCCGTCATTTCCTTAGGCGCTAGCCGATAAGGAGATCGTGACACAGGCTTTGCACCTGGCACTAGCTCAATCGCAAAATCTATCTCCCGTTGAGGCGGGGCTCCAGGAAGATCTGCGGGGAACACATCAGGGTATTCCGATACCACTGAAATACAATCCAACGCGGGCTTCGGCTTTGCAACCTCTACTAGTGTAAAGAACAGTTCTGCACCGGCACGAACCGCCTTCACCACCTGAAGAGCAGACATCAACGTCTTGCTCGACCCCTTTAAGCCCGTAAAAGTCGTTTCACGACTTGCTCCCAGCTTGACTTCCTTGCTACCGCAATCTATATGGGCATGCTGCTCCGAGAGCCAGTCCATGCCAAATATGACGTCAAACTCCACCAACGGAAGTAAAGACGCCCGTAGGTCGAACTCCTGCTCCCCAATACGAATCTTAACATCGCAGATCCTATCCGCTCGCATCGAACACCCGTTGGGAAACAACACATCCAACTTATCCTTCACCATCGAAGAAGGGACTCCGATGCGTGATATAAATCCTTCGGACAAGAAGGAGTGTGAAGCTCCTGTATCAAAGAGTGCTCGTGCCGGATTTTCACAAATCAATACAAATCCTAAACAAGCAGTGGTAAGGTAACATGTGCATAACAAGTATTTAAAGAAATCGACTTGCTATAAATTAAACCGTACCTGTCACCACATCAGCCTGTTTAATGGCCTCCTGTTGGCCAAGATTGTAGACCCTTGGTTGGGTCGGAGCATAATGGGATGCGGTCGACTCCACCGCCTTTCCCTTCTCTTCATAAGTAGCTCCCGGCTTCCTCTCGGACTTAGGACGTCCGCTCCAATAGTCACGGGCAAAGTGCCCCATCTTTCCACAAGTAAAACACGCGCCCGGGGTCCGACTCGTAGTCGTCCCAGAAGCACCAAAAGGAGCTGGACCCGAAGTCCTATGCTTCTTGAAAGACCTCCGATAGCCGGACTTTGAAGTAGTTGGCACTTTAAATTCAGATTTCTTCTCACCCAAGCTTTTCTTTGCTTGTACATTCTTCATGTCCTTCTCCAAGGACCGGGCAGTGTTGACAAAGGTTAAGAAACCCTGCGTCATCGGCCCCGAGAGTAGTAATCTCAACTCATCTCTCAAGCCTTCATAGAAGCGATTAGTCTTGCGCTCCTCATCCATGATGGTGGAGCTAGCATATCGACTTAAACGAGTGAACTCATGGAGATATTCATCCACGCTCTTCTCACCCTGAACCAACTTCAGAAATTCGTTCTCCATCGAAATCCTCTGAGTAGAAGGGAGGTATCTTGCTAAGAACAATCCCGAGAACTCTTCCATCGGAACGTCTATAAGTTGTCTACCTCTCAAATGATGCAGCTCCAATCCTTCCCACCACATCCTCGCTTCACCATCCAGAAGGAATGTAGCGATGGTGGTCATTTGCCACTCCTCCGTCTCCGTTGCTGTCATGACTCTCTTCACCCTGGAGATCCATTCTTCAGCCTGAGATGGGGTTCCCAACCCCGAGAATAACGGAGGGTTAAAGCTCATTACATGCTTAAGCTGCCTCTCAGTTGCCCTCCTCGGCACCACCGGTTCCACAACCACTTGCTCTACTCTCCTCGGCTCAGCCTCTTGAAGAGGTTCTTTCTCCATCACAGGAGCGGGCTGCTGCGTTTGCCTTGCAGGCTGCACATTTATCACGGCCAACACCGCTTCAGCCACCAATCGAATATTTTCAGCCGACAGAGGTGTTGCAGGAGCAACATCCGGTGCACTACTAGCCTCAGAAACTCGGCGTTCTGACGGCCCAACACCACTTCTGGTCACCTATAGTGGTACAAAACACCGTTAAGCGACCAAATAAATTGCAAACAGCAATTATAGGAACACACAGGTTCCTCAAACACGAGTATTTTCATTCCTAAGTGGACAAGCATGGGTTCTTTTTACTGTTATTACGATGACGCACACAATGTGCTCACCACCCCTTAAAAAGAATTCGCCCACGAATTCACTTTAAGCCCGACCAAAACCAGTAGTCTGATACCAAATTGTAACACCCCCTATCCGTCACATAGCATATAGCCATAGGTCCGGCCGGGGCCCGACACCGTATGCCACAGACAGACCGGGTGGTTACTTATGGAAACCATCCAACCAATCTCAACGTCCTACACAGAGCATTCTAGCGGAAGCAGTTTATCAAAGTTGTAACAAAGAACCCAGTATTAAAGCATGAATGTCCACTAATATGAAATAGGAATGTTATAGAAAAATACCCTAAAACAAGCCTTAAGGCCTTACAAAATGTTTCACTTCCAATTACATGTTTTACAAACCACGGCACGCAGGCCGATCACACATGAATAAAGCAGTAAACACTTCCAAATAGGCCTTCAAGGGTCGGCTTCGCATTCGGGCTTTAGCCCGCTATTGACCGCTTGGTCCAGCTGCACCTGCAAGCAACAAACCACCGCACGGTGGCAAAACAAGGCAACGGTCAGCTATGCTGACCAAATTATAACGATCCCGCCCCCAACTCGGGGCGGCGATGCTCCTTCCCTGCATTTCATTAGCATAAGCGAGCAATATATATATATAGCTATTTCATCATAGACGTTGGCTCGCACGGCCACACTCCCCGTGCTCTCAGGGCACATTCTAGGTGAACCGGTCGATGTCACGTCAATTAAAGCCATAGACATTCCGGACTCACCACCCCCACTTTGACGGCCAAACCTATGAGCAATTTGTCTTCCCGGCCTGGGTCACGACAATTTAAGACATTGACCGCCGGAGACCCTATCTATGCCAATGGTAAGTGTCACGTGCCTTTAGGTCTCTTTAACCAAACGACATAGAACGGGTACGGTTCCATCTAACCCGTGCTCACATCGCAACGACAATTTAAGCCATTTGCGCGGGTCAAACTTCCACCGAGTCCCATTTCCCTCACAAGTCATATAACCCGGTTATGTTCAAGTTGGCTCTCAAGCCACCAAGTTGGCAAGATCTCGTATCCGCCCAGTTTTCCGGGTGCACCTTTGGGTTAGTCCCCAAGGCTCCCTGCTGCAATCTACCGCGTAGAAAACCCGAAAAACAACCAATAGCACGGAGTCTTCTCCGACATTATGTAATGCGACATCACCGATCCGGACCAACATGTCCGGGTAGGCTTCACACATCATGCCTATGTCCGTTCTCGATTACGGACTCTAAACAACTGGGACTTCACATATCTACCTGAAGGAACGCCTCCAACTCTTTGCAAACTCGCGAGAGCGGGCTTCCTATGCAAAGAAAGAGAGCTACTCATGCTCAAGATGAGGATCGTTACCCTAGCATTCCTCTTTGGCGCCATTGAAAAGTAATCGGATGAAAAGCACCGCACTAGCTTTGCCTCCGTGGATCCGGAGTCGGCTCGCGATTCGGAGCTTCGAAGCTCCTCTAATGGCGGGATGTAGCTCCTTCTTCTTCCCATGGCTCTCCACTTTATCTAAGGTTTTAGAAAGCTAACCACTCATGAAAAGTGAGGGTTTCTAAGTCCAATCCCGGGTATATCCCTTCAGGAACAACCCCCAGCCGTTGGATCTCAAAATAAGGAAACGAACGGCTTTGATTCGGGACTGAAATGCCCAATTTGGACCGAACACGGCCTGGCACACGCCCGTGTCCAGGGTCGTGTGCCTCATTCGCCGTCAAAATCGGCTCGCCTGGAACCTCACACGGGTATCGAACACGCCCGTGTTCGAGCTGACACGCCTGTGTTCCATGTGACACGGCCGTGTGGCCGGCCGTGTACCCCTATCATTTTTCCCCGAAATCAACCCGAGCACTGCACGGGTTCTAGGACACGCCCGTGTCCTTACCCGTGTCACCTCAACACGCCTGGACCCCAGGCCGTGTACACGGACTCGACACTCGACACTTCGTCGAGCGAAAATCGTCGACCTACTGACACGGCCTTGGACACGCCCGTGTCCTAGGCCGTGTGCCTTGTCTCGACACAATGTCGAGACCAAAGTGTCGACTCCCCGGGACGAGTGTCGACACGGGTTGACACACCCTGCGACACGCCCGTGTCGCAGGCCGTGTGCCATGTCTCGACACTTCGTCGAACGCAGAGTGTCGACTTCGCGGCTAAGTGTCAACACGGGTCGACACGCCCTACGACACGCCCGTGTCGCAGGCCGTGTGCCCAGTCTCGACATAATGTCGAGACCAAAGTGTCGACTTCCCGTCTCAGTGTCGACACAGGCTCGACATGCCCTGGGACACGCCCGTGTCCCAGGCCGTGTGCCTGCTGCCAGAACCCAAACTGGCCCAAAACGTCCCCCTTTGCTCCTTTGAGTTTCGGGGCGTTACATGAGTCCTAAAAACCCTATATAAATCGGACTCATCAACTCCCCCTCTGGCTAGAGGTAAAATAGGCTTTGAAATATTTTAGCGTTGTCCCCGCGCAGCTCAACCCAAATGCCATCTCGATGTTGGTTGCCTTTGCTAGCTACCTGCGCCGCGAGCGCATCGAATTTAGTCTCACCGTCTTCCGCAAGTTGTTCGTCGACCACGCCAAAGACGATGGCGTCTCCTACTTCACTGGCCAGGGTTTGAAGGTGTGCGAGATGCCTAACAAGAAACACCACTGGCTGACCCGCTTTGTCTTCATTCACGGGAACATGTGAGGCGTCCCTCTCGCCCCGATGTCACCTGCCGAGGTATACTACGAGACCCCCAAGGTTGGGGGTGCCGAGAAGGCTCTCTGTGTCTTCTTTGCAGGGAAATATTTCGAGGTTAACTGCCTTCGGTGAGACCTCAATACACACCTTCCCGTCCTCCCCGGTGAAGGTATACTCGCGCTCCCTTAATATTAGGCTTACCGTCTTCATGTTTCATTCTATCCATTTTCTTGCTCAGGAGAGAGGACTATCCCCATTCATCCCACTTACTAGAGCAACAAGGGTCTCACCCTTGCTAGCATGGTGGTGGAGGCGGCAAAGTAAACGCTGACCCCCGCCCCAAAGAAGAGATCTGGGGACAATGTTGCGCTACCTCTCGACACAGCCCCAAGAAAAAGATAAAAAAGGCTGTGTCGTTCCACAAAGAGAAAAGAGGAGCTGCTCCCAAGGAAAGAAAAAAATGTCGGGGTCCCTGACACCCATTTCTGTGGAAGGATCCCCCTTACCTTGCCATCAAGCCATCTCGCCTGCCCGCGAGATGGCCCCACCTGACTGAACCGCCACCACCTCTGCATAGTCCGTCGAGCTTCCCCCTCGCGAAGCTGGTTCTTCCAGCCGCCCGACCCCCTCCTCGCATCTAAATTATAACACGGGGCCCATGATGAACGATGCCACCGGCGAGCCGGTTCTTTTGTGGGAGAAGGACTCCAACCGCGTGTCGGTGTCCACTCTTCTTCCCTCCTGGAAGGAGCGAGACCCACCTACCAGTCATGCCTTCTCCCTCGGGTATGGGCTATATGGTGGCCATGGGACTGAGCCCGTGGATAACGAGCCATCGTGAGACTTCATCTTGAAGACCGCTCACACCCAATTTCGCTCCATGGAGCTCTCGCACCGAATCTCACGTCGCCTTTTCTTCAATAACAGAAGTGAAAGGAGGCCGAGACCAGCCTTACCGCGGAATGCGAGAAGTCGAATGACCTCGAAAAGAGGCTAGCAGTCACCGACAACCTTCTCGACCGAAGCCAGGGGGTGTGGTAAGATTTTTAACTACCACTCGCCAGTTTCACTTGCTAGCTCTATATGAACCTTTGTTGACTGATAGACTTCTCGCAAGATGCCGAGACGGCCGATCGAATGCGCTCGCGCATTATAGATTTGGAGGGGAGAACAAGAAACTGAAGGCAGAGAACGCGCGGCTCCAGGACAGCACCCAGCTTCACTCTAACCCAGATCCACTCCATGCTCCCCCTCCCACTCATTATTCTCTGGGCGTGGTCTTCGCCATTTTCCGAGACGCCAACATCAAGACAGTTGAGCTCGTCCTGAAGATGATGATGGAGGTGGGGGTTGTCAGGGACGACGTCGAAACAGTCACAGTCCGTAACTTGGTCCCACAACTATATGGCGTGATGGATGACAGCTCTGCCTCCAGTGACGAGGAGTGAAGGGGTGTCAATGTGTCTTAGGACCACCCCCCTTTTTGTCTCTTGTACTTTATATTTCTCTGATAGAGATGTTTGTTCTGTCTATAATGAACAAGGGAATTGTTATTATAATCTTTTGGGATTTTATTATAACCTTTCGCTCTTTTTATTTCATTGTGATTCATCTATTGCTGTCTCGTTTGAAAGTTAACTCAGAGTGCTGGACGTTGTAGTTCTCCTCACCCCCTGCCGAGCGCGAGACAATTTGGCCTATTACTCTCGTCTCGTCGCGAGATAAACCCTACGCTGGTAGAGCCTGGGGACCAAACTGCTCCATATGATAAGTCCCCTTTTTATGCGCGACCTGTGCCTTTGACAGTGAATACCCGCTCGCTATGGGAGAGAACCCCCTCGCTGAGCGCCAGTATGAAATGCTCATCCTCACTTGCATTGCCTCCAATCCTTCCATTTCATTAGAATCTTCTACTAATTCCCTGATAAGCATATATACCTTTCTTCGTGAGCTCTTACCACTTGACTTGCCTCTGAGTGAGCCTACAGCCCTGCCAGCTAGATGAGAGCCTGGTTAGCAGGTCTGCTCGGGGTCCCCTCTCCAAACCATCCCCAACCACCGAGTGAACCTACAGTCCTGCTAGCTAGATGAGAGACTGATCAGCTGGTCTACTCACGTTCTCCACTCCAAATCATCTCCAACCACCGAGTGAGCCTACAGTCCTGCCAGCTAGATGATAGCCTGGTCAGCGGGTTTGCTCGCCGTCTCCTCTCCAAACCATCTCCAACCACCGAGTGAGTCAACAGTCCTGCCAGCTAGATGAGAGCCTAGTCGACGGGTCTGCTTGGGGTCTCCACTCCAAGTCATCTCCAACCACCCAATGAGCCTACAGTCCTACCAGCTAGATGAGAGACTGGGCAGCAGGTCTGCTCGGGGTCTCCACTCCAAATCATCTCCAACCACCGAGTGAGCATACAGTCCTGCCAGCTAGATGAGAGCCTTGTCAGCGGGCCTTCTCGGGGTCTCCACTCCAAATCATCTCCAACCACCGAGTGAGCCTACAGTCCTGCTAGCTAGATGAGAGCCTGGTTAGTGGGTCTGCACGGGATCTCCACTCCAAATCATCTCCAACCACCAAGTGAGCATACTGTCTTGCGAGCTAGATGAGAGCCTGGTCAGCGTATCTTCTCAGGGTCTCCAATCCAAATTATCTCCAACCACCGAGTGAGCCTATAGTCCTGCCAGCTACATGAGAGCCTGGTCAGTGGATCTGCTTGTAACATCCCTCAAACAACTTGACCAGTAGGAATGGTTTTGTCATGACTGGGTCATGATAAAACATTAACAAGCTCAAAGGACCAAGTGAACATGGGTCAAGGTGAAAATCACATTGGTTTGCCTATAGCACAACCTCATAACCAGACATAGGGTATGACCTTAGGGCTTCAACTTGACTTCATGACCTCACTACAACACCCTAAACTCCCTTGAGTGGTCCATAGGGCCAATAAGGACCCAATGAGGACAAGCAAAATGGCGAAGTTCGCCTAAGTCAACCCTAACCCTAATTTGGTCAAAGTACCATTACTAAGGGTAGGTGACCTCCAAAGTGCCAAGACAACCCTACCCAACCCTTCCTAGTTCTTAGGGGAGGCCAATGGGTCACCAAGGTCCCATTGGGGTCAACCAAAGAGGCTTTATTGACCCAAGTAAACCATAGCTCCAAAAATGTTAAAGTGCCCTAACTAAGGGTGAAGTGACCCCCAAGATGCCAAACCAACCCAACCCAAGTCTTCCTAGACCTTGGGGAAGTCCAATGGGTCACCAAGGACCCATTGGGGTCAACCCAAATGGTCATGTTGACCAAGTTCAACTCTATTCAAGTGTTAGGTCAAACTTAGCCCAAATGGGCTAACCCAAGCTCAAGCCCTATCCACTTGGGCTAGCCACATCATAATCATTTAATATCAGGAATTAGATTGCTGCAATTAGGCTGGTGAGATGGAAAATTTCGGCCATGAGGGGAAGGAAAGAGAAAACTTAAATTCCCCCTTAATGGAGGAGAGAGAAAGAGGGCGAGAGAAGCCATTCATAGCTTAGGGAGGCCAAGAGCCACCTTTGATGGCTGGATTCCACTCCTCTGGGGAAGGGGAGGAGTTTCGAGCCGTTTCCTGGCCACCCCAAGCCAGATTCTTCCCCCCACCACCATTGCCGAGAATGGCCTTGATGGCCATAAATGGCCATCCAGCCCACACCCTCCCTCTTCACCTTCTGGTGGTTTTAAAAGCTCCACTGGACTCAAGGGAGTTGTTTACACTCTTTACTTGTAGAAGACAAGGCGTTGCACTGTGCAGTTACAGAAATCTGGCAGGAGGCACCACCACCATGGCAACCCGAAGATCGGCTCGTCTCCAGACCAAGAACAAGGTCCTCCCCTCCTCCTCTCTCTATGGGTAGATCATAGCAATCATTAGGGATAAAAATCGGGCTCAATTGAGCCCGATCGGGAAACGAGTTTTCCTGGTTTTTCATGAAAATCGAACTCTCGGCATCGCCGGAATCCACCCCTTCGGCGGCTGTGCCGCCGCGTGGCGATAGCCACCACCTCGACGGAGGTGGTGGTTGTCGTGGCCGGGCGGGGAGGAGGCTGGGTGGCCGACGACAGTGCTTGGAAGTTGATCCAGGAAGATGCAATCAGGGCCATCTGTTGGAGGTAGAAGAGGACCCAGCGCTGTCCGATCCTGCGTCAAGATTCCTGCGGGATTTAATTAAATCAAACTATAGCATTTGTATTTTTTGTCACACTTTATACAGTCAATGTTTTTAATTATTAAAAATACATATATCCCTTTGGTGAAAAAATGGTAGACATCAAAGTTGTAGCCCTAGGGGTCTACTTTAATTTAAAATTGGTTTGAAACAATTTGGATGTGTGTTTGACCAGGGTATTCATTTTGGTGGGGTCTATACCTAGGGTTGGTCAGAGACAAAAATGAGTGTCCCCAACTCATCTCCTGTCCAAATGACCTGAGATTTGGACAGGGAGTCTCCCTATCCTATACCTAGGTTCTGTCCAAAAATGGGAATTTTTGGAGATAGTTTTCCCTATAGTTTTGGAAAACATTTAATAAATCTTGTTCTAATTAATTAGGTGTTCTAAACAACTCAAAACCCCCCAAAATTTTGGGAAGTGATATTGGGGAGTATTCTAGGGCTCTATTAAAAATTTTATCCCGTTTGGGTTTAATTTGATTGGGTAAATGTGTAGCCAAATGTTCTACCATAGAGTTTGAATGGTAGAGTCCTCTGGTAAAAATATCATTAGATTTAGAGGCTGTTAGACTCCCCAAAACCCTAACCCCAGTTTAGGGCACAAACCTTATACATGTAAGATAGACCATCAAAACTTAATGAAAAGCTGTGAAACTTGGGTAGTATTGTCATAGGGTTAATATGAGCCCTTGGTAATTTTAGTGGGAATATTGGAACATTATATTTGGTACCTCCTTTGTATTATATGAGTATGCCCTAGATAGTCATTTATTTATTTTGGACTCACTGCTCATTGGTAAATTGTAAAAGCTGGGCATAGGCAGTTTTAGATCATTTTAATCATACTTGAATTTTGTTATAATTTTTAGATGTATATTATCAGTACTTCCTTCACAAGCTCATAATTGTGCAATTATGTTCAAAAATAGATTCAGAGCTTAATGTTGGTTAGAAAATTATACAAAAGTGCACTTAGGTCATTAAGCTTATGATAACGTTTTATCATAATTTTTAGATTTATATTTTATGTAGTTGCTTCATTGATTTATGGAAGTGGAATTTTGACCAAAATTAAAATTAGAGTTTATCATCAACTGAAAAATTTGGAAACTGAGTCAGGAATGATTTTATGACATTATAGTTATGCATGAATTTTCTTATAATTTTTGGAAGCTTATTTACAGAACTTGCTTCTTTATCAATTAATTATGTGATTATATTCAAAATTATGGATCAGAGGTTTAAAGCTTGCAAACAAATTTGGGAGAGTTGAATTTACTGTTAATTAGCTGCCTATTATTTTATCATAATTTTATGAAACATTTTGCATGAGTGTAAGGGCCACTTCATATACAACTTGGGGAATTTGGATTTTTAGGAGTAATTAAATAAATGTCAAATTAATTAGGAAAACTCCAAGTTTCTGAATTTAGGCTATAAATGTCATGATAGGCCTCCATTAATTATCTTAGGGTGTTTGGATGAGAATTTAGAGTACCTCCTGTCATGCACGTCATATAGCATAAGGTGGTCTGCATTTAGTAAAACTGCGAAAATCGAGTTAACATGAGGAATGGTCATAGGGTGATGGGGTTGTGGTTTACTGATTTTAGTGGAGTGGTTGGAGTATACCAATGGAAGTTGGGATGCGTGGGTTGTAGAGTTGGCTAGGGTTAGGGGGTGCTCGGGATTGACGAACGATCGTCCTTCCTATGGAGAGAGAGAGAGAGAGAGAGTCAAATCATGCTGGGGTTAGACCCGGAGTAATATTAAAAAGGGTTTGGGAGTTGGGTGTTAACCAATAACATTAAGTGCCTTGCGAAAGGGAGCTTTGGGCTTCATCCCATCGTAGTTCCTAGTGCCCTCGAGAGCCCTTCACGGGAAATACCTTGGGCAGTCCCGGGCTAACCTAAACCGTAAGTAAAATCAATGTTTAACAGCAACTAGTATAACTAGGGTTTTCACACTCACACACACCAGTAGCTCGGGAGGTTGGTTAGATTAGTTTGATTAGTCTTCCGAACGGTAGGTTCAAAAGGTAGATGTAACGGACGGGAAAGTCCGGGGAGCTGGTGTCTCGGAAGGATTTGGATACATTAATAAGGTGGTGGGTCTTCGGTATTGGATGCTCATTCACACCGACGTTGATACGTTGACTCGGTGGGTGTGGTTGACACTAAGCCAAAGAAAGTCTGGTGGATATGGCCAGCACTAGTACGTGGTGACTCTAGGTTGTGTCCTTCTAGAGGCGTACATAAGGGCTAGGCCTGGTAGTGTGGATACCCGCCTAGGAGTGGGGGGCATAACATAGCACTACACTTATACTTGCATTAAAACCTGACACCCCATCGTATAAATCGGTATGGAAATATTTATATGAGGAGAACCTTGCAGAAGACCCCTTAACTTATAAGTTTGTATGGGCATTCATATAATTTAAGGTTACTTACTTCTTAGTATGTCTTTCTTACATATGCTGCTTATTCTACTTGTTCACCTTACTGCTTGATATTATAGAACTGCTAGCTTGTACCTTTCTTCCTCAGCTGCATGTACATTAGAATTATCTGCTAGAATAGTTCCACCATCACCTGCTTTGCTTATTCTACACCGTCATAGCTTCCCTTTCCTCCTCCTCGCTCGGTGCCTAGAAGCCATGGGGCAGGGGTAGGGGATGATAGGACTTAGTCTTTTTGACTAACGATTTTCGGACCACAACATTTCAGGGACTCCGGATGGGAGACAGGGAGCAGCAGTAGGGGACATAGCACCAGCGAAGTATGGTGATCATGGAGGTGGGCCAGTCTAGCACAGGAGCACCATCTACTGGCTCTGTGAGTGATTTGTTACTTAGCTTCCGCGAGTGTTTGTAGTGAAGATTTGATGTACCGGGCTTGTGCCCGTTTATATTTCCTTGAACTATTTTATTTCGGTACTTTTACTATATGTGGACTCGTTATGATTTCATTTACAAGTGATTGTGGACTTCGTTTTTTTCATACTACGTGTATACTTCCCTTTCTCTTTGGTGATCGTAAAGGCCGGTAGGATCGACGTTCTATAGTGGCGACCTTCCCGAGTGTCGGTGTCCCTGCAAAACGGTGGTTCTGGGCATAAGAACTGGGGGTTTTTAGAGAAAAAAGTGATCTTACAAACTGGTATCAGAGGAAACACCGATCCAAGAGAAGAAGTCCATAAAACCCTGGATCACTCCCGCTCGAGCTTAGTTTGCGGAGAAGCTAGCAGTGGAAGCAGTGGTGGGCCTATAAGGGGATTCACATGTAAAAGTTCACTTTATCTCTTCCATTCATTCCATTTGTATGTTATCTAACAATTGGAATTCTTCCTTGTAGTCTGCGATGATCCCTACCCCACAGCAGGGAACACCTCAGACACAGAATATGGTTCCACCCTCGCAGGCTCCTATTCCATTTTAGTAGACAGAGATGGGACAAACATTGACGGCCATTGTGGAGGCCTTAAGGGCTCAACAGGCCCCGACTCCACATCCAAATCCTGGGGCCAACTGGATGAGTGCCTTGCGAGGGCTTTCTCCTCCATCCTACCTAGGGACGGAGTCGGCAGTCCGCACTGAGGAGTGGTTGGACACCATCTATGAGATGCTTGCGTAGATTCGAAGCCCGACAGAGGAGGTGGTTGCTTTGGTAGTTTCCTGCCTAGAGTCACATGGGAAGAGGTGGTGGAAGTCACAGCTGAACACCACCTTTGTTGGAGTGGATTACGCAGACATCTCCTGGGAGGAGTTCACAGAAGCTTTACTAGGATATTTTGTACCTCAGTCAGCGTGGGACGAGTTGGAGGATAGGTTCCTGCAATTAAGGCAAGGCAACAGGACCGTGCTAGAGTACTACCAAGAGTTTACTCCCCTAGCCCGCTATGCGGAGTCCTATCAGTTGGATGACGTGGGCTACACAAAGAGATTCTACAAGGGTCTTCATGATGACATAAGACTAGCCCTCATCTTCTTCTCTGAGGGGAGCTTGGCCAGGATTTTGGAGATGGCCAAGAATAGAGAGGCAGATCAGCTCCCAGTCAGGCGCCGGAAGAGATCAGCTGACGACGCAGTGATTGGAGGCCGTAGAGACCGTCCTCGAGGTCAGTTTATTGCGGAAAGAAGGAATGAGGATCCACCATGCCGGGAGGATAGGCAGGAGCAGAGGAGACCGACCGTACTGGCTCCTCAGCCTTTACAGATGTTAGAGATGCCGAGGACAGCGGATAAGGCACCGACATGTTTTCGGTGCAACCAGCCAGGAAGCTTCAAGAGGAACTACCCTATGTGGGAGGCACCCCTGTAAGACCCCCTCTTTTTTTTTCTTTAAAACCCCGGGGTCTTAGGCCCAGAACCGCCGCCTTGCGGTGACACCTTTGCACCCGAGAAGGTCGACACTACAAGACGCCGATCCTGCCGGCCAAATCGATCGCAGCTGACACAAAAGTAGCAGTACAAGAGAAGACAAGTCCACATCATATCACATATATATAAAAATCTCCACGAAGGGAGTGTCCACAGAATAATAAAGTGTACAGAAATAAAAGGGCTGAAGCCCGGTATATCAATATCCTCACTACAGATCTATCATGCGGAAGCAAAACAAAATAACTACTAGAAGTCAAAACTCACGGTCCCAGCTGGCTGTACTCCTGAGCTAGACTGCCCTATCTCCAACTGCACCGGTCTCCTGGGCTGCTCCTCCATACTCGGCTCCACGATCCCCTAATATGATGTGGTTCGAAAACCATTAGTCAAAAAGACTAAGCCCTATCGTCCCCCACCCCTTCCCCCATGCTCCTAGGCACCGAGCGGGGAGGAAGAAAGGAAAGGACGTGAAAGAGGAGAGAAATCAAAAACAGGTGACAGGGGGACCTAGCTAGCAATTTATAATCAGGTTATAATGAGTAAAGTAAGAAAGGAATATAACCTTCACTTATGTGAATACACATATGCCAAGGGATCTTCTACAAGGCTCCCATCGTATAAAATGTCCCATACCACTTTATACGTTGGGGTGTCGGTTATCACAAGCAACATATAAATATTGAAATAACCTTAATTTATAAACTTGCCCACACAAGCTTATAGACCAAGGGGTCGTTTTGCAGGGCCTAATGTATAAGCGTCCCATACCCTTATACTTTAGGTGTCAGGGTTAAATGAATCGATTATGCTATGACATGCAAGTGGGTATGATGGACATGCAAGTGCAACACACACACACGACTCTGTGCACACAGACCTTTAGTTCCCACTTTTTGAGAGCTAGCATCACTCTCGGGTACCACCACTGTGGCTACGGCAGCAGCGGAGCGGGCGTCTCCGCTTCTAGGCCGGTATGCACACTACCAAGCCTTAGACCCCTCTCATACGCCTCTGTACACGTCCAAGGTGCACTCTAGAGTCTCGCGTACGTACTTTGCTGACAACCCGTCAGTCTTGTTGGGTCGGATGTGCGTTATCGGGGGTCGTCCTCCAGACCGCAGTGTAAAACAACCCACTGGCCCCTCTAACTCTCACAACCGCCTGGTGCACCGTACTGCCATCGGTGTGACGAACGGCCAGTACCGCATGCCCCGCCACTAGATTTATGCACATGCAAGTTTATCGTATCAGAACCAAGCCAAAGCTCCCCGGACCATCCCGTCCGTCACAAGTATCAACCGAGCCAAAGCTCCCCGGACCATCCCGTCCGTCACAAGTATCAACCGAGCCAAAGCTCGCCGGACCGAAACGTCCGTCTCTTATTCCAAATCTCATCCCTTTGAACACCGCGGGGTGGCGCCCCTTTGAACACCTCGGGACGACTTAACCATTTCCAATACTTGTCCAACTAGTGAGTGCAGTGTGAAACCCTATTTACTAAATTACTCTTTTGATTTGTTCTTTAAGGTTTACGTTAACCCAGGACTGCCCCCGGTATTCCCTGTGAAGGGCTCTCAAGGGGCACTAGGAACTGTGTTGGGATTACGCCCATCATTCCCTTTCGCAAGGTACTTATTAATATTATTGGTTGATTTCCTTTACCCATTACCTTCTCATATTGCGATAGGCTAATCCTAAGGTAGTTTAGACCTTTCACTCTCGCGGGCACGACGATCTTTCGTCGAACTCGCTTACCTTCTAACACGCATCCACGTGATTCCCACCACTCCTTAGAACTTTCTAGGTGACTCATCCACTTTTATTCAAACAATTCAACACGACGAACTCCACCATATTCCAACCCTTATGCTAATACAACTTTTCCCCAAATTACTATTTGCAGACCGACCTATACTAAGTGATGTTCATGATAGGATGTCCTTCGAGTTTTCATCCGAATGACCTAGGATTATTACTGGGGTCCTATCATGACATAAATGATTTAATTCCCGAATATTGTATTTTCCTCAATTAATCTTCTATTTAAATAATTTATTACAAGGGCCAATTATAGTCGAGTTGATCATGAAGTATACATTTTAGACATCATTAATGTTCCATAAATTCATGATAAAATTCCATATATCCAAAAGTGACAATTTCCAAATTTGACATTTTACACAAACATTTATGGGGCCTAAAATTATTTTTGCAGTAAATTCCCATATTCCAAGATTTGTAAATCAACTACTTGAAATTGTCATCCAAATAATTTGAGATAAATATATTACACTACTAAAATCCTAAAATTAGCATTGGCCAAACTTTCATGATTTTTCACAGAATATTTAATTCTAAATAAATTCAATACACAAATCTACATGGGCATAATTGTGAATCAAGTACTATGAATGGCCAAAATTCCTAATTAAATTCCTAACAGTAGATATCATCCTAAAATCATCAATGGCCAAAATTCATATTTTTACAAGTTAAATTACTTTTTAAATGATTTATTTACCAAGTATGGCCTTTACAATATTTATGAAGGAAGCAATATATAAAATCCTTTAAAAATTATAATAAAATTCAGAGACCTCTATTTATGTCAAAAACCTCTACTGGCCAAGTTCTACTAGATTCCAATTAAACTAAATAATCAAATTAAATCAAATACTGAATTGGATACTTTGATAATCAACAAAGGAACTACCCTAAATATAATCCATAAAATTTCAATAAAAATATCTAGGGGTTCAATTCACCCTAATATTCATTCTACCCCATTTTCACAGTTTTTAGATGAGGTTAAGTTACCATTTTGGCCTTTTAGTGCTTCTACCCTAAAACTAGGGTTTGACTTTGGAGTTGCTTAACTACTTCCAAATTCCCTAATATTTCAACTAGAGTCTTAAATATATCTAAACTAACTCTCTACTGATTTACAAGGCCATACAAGGGCATTTGCCCCTATGTCCTTCACAACCCCCTAAAGGTCCATCCTTAGGGTGTGAACTTGGGTCCAAGGGTAAGTCAACCCTAATTCATCTATTTTCCCCAAAGAGGAGAGGGTACTTAAAGTAATACTTAGTCAGTGATCTAAAAAGGGCTGTGCCTTCAATATTTTATTTTTTTCTTCATTTGGCTATAAGCACACCAAGTCCTTTACAAGCCATCGCATGCAAGGTGTTTCCCTAACTTGCTGTGATCCATAAGGGCTAAAACTTTAACCATGCCATAATAATGTCCTCATGGACATTCAACCAAAAATTGGGGCCTTTCGGAGTTGAACTACTCCAAGAATCACCTAAACAAGCATAGGGGTAATTTGGTACTTCCACCCTAATTTTAATTCCAATTAATCCCATTTTTTGACTGGACCTCAATATGCCCTAAACCAGTTACTCCCCAAAGGCTCAGGTCATTTGGGCCTCTGGATGGGCTTGGGCATCACTTTCAAATTTCTGCATTTTGCTATTTGCAGCCCAAGGCCATTTAATTTTTAGATCTTGCATGTGAGATATCTCAACATGCATAGGGTTACATTGTCTAATATTTCTACCATAGGTCTAATATACTACTAAGGGCAGGCCACCAAAAGTTGGGGCATTTTGGAGTTGATATGCTCCACATATCAACAACATTTAATTTATCATATTTGGGCTAAAACTATATACTTATTTTCCCCAAAAATTCCCATTTTTGGGTAGGGGATAGATATACCTAGTTCGGCCACATGCCCAAAAGTTCAGCCCATTTGGACTTAGGGTTTGGGCAGGGCACCCATTTTAGTTTCTGCCCTACGCTAGGACCAGCCCTAGGGAAATGGCTCTATAGGGCAGTACACTTAACCAAAAATTATGTGTAACATGTCAAATTAAAGTTGACTCCAAGACCTACAATTTTCATGTTGAGAACAGTTTATGAAAAAGGCTGTAAGGGCCCTAAAATTTGACATGCAAAAATCGGATTTTGGGGGACAGAAAATACACTATTCATATATTTAAATAATTCCTGGATTTATATTATTGCATGGCACAGATCTTGACGCAGATGGACGGCAGCTGCTCATCTTCTCCAATCCGCCTGGTTCTCAGCCCGATTTTCACGGGGCTTTTCCCGGCCGCCTCCGGCGGCGCATCCACCGTCCAACTTCTCCTCTCCCCTCACGGTGGTGGGGGCGAGCTTTTCCGGCGGCTAGGGCGGCCGGAGGTGGCGGGGCCACCTCACCCGAGAGCTTCAAAACCGCCATTAATGGCTGAAAATGAAGATCTGGGTTCGGGCTTATTCGAGCCCGAACCCTAACCTAAACATCCCTAAGATCTATACATGAAGAGAGAGGTGAGGGAGGACCTTCCCGGCGGCCTTGCGACGTGAGGAGCGGCGGGGAACCATGGCGGCGGCGGCGGCGCTTCTCTCTTAGTTTTCACGGCCAAATCTCGGTTTCTCTCTCTCTGCTGCTGCTCTCCTTGTTCTGAGAGTGGTGAGACTGAAATGGGAGAGGGAGAGAGTGAGAAGATGAAGTATGGAGGGGAGGGTGATAATTCCTAAGTGCAAGGTGGAGGGATTTCTTTGTTATTGTCACCATGCATGCATGGGTGGGTCCCACTCCATTCCAGCTCCTTATCATGACTTCCAAGGGTCGGCCAGCCCATGTGGGGGCTGATGGCATGGGTCCAAGTGGCTTATTCCACTAAATACCCTTAAATATATCTCTTTCTCTCTCCTAAATTATTCTTTAATTTTGAGATTCTCTCTCTCTCTCTCTCCTAGTCACTAAGTTGGCTGGTAAATCTTATATTGGCAGCCCACATGTTTATTTCATCCACCAAAATATGGTTAGCCCAAGTGAGTTGGGCTTGAGCTTGAGTTAGCCCATTTGGGCTAGCTTGACTCAAACCTAGGCTAGGGTTGACTTAGGTCAATTTGGTCTTTGAGGTTGGCCCAAATGGGTCCTTGGTGACCCATTGGCCTCCCATGAGGCCTAGGTAGGGTTGTATTGGCCCTTTAGAAGTCACTTGACCCTTAAGTAGGGTACCTTGACTAATTTAGGGCTAGAGTTGACTTTGGTCAACTTAGCCTTTTTGGTTGGCCCCAATGGGTCCTTGGTGACCCGTTGGCCTCTCACTATGGTTATGAAGGTATGTGTGGGGTCCACTTGGCTAAGGGAACTTCAATTGGCCCTTGTGTAGGCCAGTTTGACCCAATGTAGGCTAGGTTGACCCATTTAGGGTTAGAGTTGACTTTGGTCAACTTAGCCTCTTGGGTGGACCCCAATGGGTCCTAGGTGACCCATTGACCTCACTCTAGGGTTAGGTGGGCTTGGGTGGGGTCCACTTGGCTTGGGGATGGTCAATTGACCCTAAGTAGGTTGGTTTGACCCATTTAGGGTTAGGGTTGACTTGGGTCAACTTAAACCTTTTGACTGCCATCCATGGGTCCTTATTGATCTAATGGATCTTACCATGGTTTGATGAGAACATGGTGGGGTCTTGAAGTCTTGGTGATGCCCCATGGTTGTCTTAAACAAAGGTTCAGGAATTTACTATTTGCATACCATAGTGGTCTCACCCACATTCTTAGGTTTCCTTGGTCTTCTTGGGCTTCCTAGGGTTTGGTAATGACCTAGTCATGGCCAATAACCACACTTAGGGGTCTAGTTGGAAATGGGATGTTACAACCCCGACCAGCACTTTAGGATGCCCCACCACCCCGATAGTTTGGTGGTCGATGAAATGACCGAGGACATGGATTTCTGGACAGAGACCGCTGGCAGGAGAGAGGGCATGTATATGCCCTGGACCTGGCACAGCCTCGGAACCCGGAGCGGGTGATAGCAGGTATGCCAGTAAATTTTAAGTTCCTTCCTTTCAAAAAAAAAATTTCGAATATATAATTGTTAGAAATAGGAAAGGAAAACCAAAACTAGAATTCTAAAACATTTAACTACCTCAGGCATATTCTCTATCAACGGCAAGCCCGCTTATACTCTGTTCGACACTGGTGCCACACACTCATTCGTCTCAGCGGACTTCGCTAAAGACTTAGGTGATGAGCACCTCTTTACCGACATCACTCGGAGGGTACGCCTCCCAGACGGCTCCGTGATGACTTCGCCCGCAAAGTGCAATATGGAAGTTTGAGGACATAGCAATGGATTTCATGCATGGGCTACCCCGATCTCGTGTGGGGAATGATTCGATCTGGGTGATTGTCGATAGACTGAAGAAGGTGGCCAGGTTCATTCTGATTACGAAGGACGCTCTGGTCAGTGTGCTAGTATGGAGGTTCATCAAGCAGTTTGTGAGCTATCATGGGGTGCCCAGGACGGTCGTGTCAGATCGGGATAGGCGGTTTACGTCTAAGGAGTGGAGGTCAGTTTTGGCTCACCTGGGATCTCGGTTGACGTTCATCACAGCTTTCCACTCCCAGACAGAAGATCTAAGGAGTGGAAGATCTTCTACACATATGTATTTTGGACAGCGGCAAGCCTTGGGAGAGACTGCTGCCACAGATCGAGTTCTCGTACAATAACAACCATCAGTCCAGCATAGGCATGGCCCTATATAAGGCATTATACGGACGGAGGTGTAGGACCCCTCTATCTTGGGTTCAGGATGAGGATCCGAGGGCACTCGGCTCAGAGTTTGTGGGGACACAGACGTTCAAGTTAGATTGATCCGGGACAGGATGTTGGAGGCCCAGAGCAGGCAGGAGAAATATTACGATGCGCGACATTGTCAGGTGGAGTTCCAAGTGGAAGACCGGGTATTCTTGAAGATTCAGTTGATGCATGAAGTCTCACGGGTTTGCCGGCGGAAGAAGCTCAGTCCGAGATACATGGGGCCTTACAGGATCCTGGAGCGGATCGGCCCCTTGGCTTATAGACTGGAGCTGCCGCCAGAGTTGGCGGGACTGCACGACGTTTTCCACTTCAGTTCACTTAGGACGGCTCTACTACGCCCTGAGCAGTTGATTTCCACTACAGACGGCCCGGTGGCCTCAGATCGATCAGTCAGCATGGAGCCGATCAGGATCAATGATACGACGAAGTGGGTCTTGCACCGCAAGAAGGTTCCGCTAGTCAAGGTTCTGTGGAAAATCTATGGGCAGGAGGACCACACTTGGGAGCCATAGGACTTGATGCAGCAAAAGTACCCGGAACTCTTCGAGTCAGGTATACCTTCAACTCCTAGGAATGTTACATACTTTTACTTCCGTAGAAACCCCGTAGGCTTAACTTTAATTTCGGGGACGAAATTTTTATTTTTATATATTAGGATTTGTAACATCCCCCAAACAACTAGACTCGTAGGAGTGGTTTTTTCATGACTGGGTCATGACAAAATCTTAAGAAGCTCAAAGGACCTAGTGAACAAGGGTCAAGGTGAAAATCACCTTTGTCTGCCTATAGCACAACCTCACCACCAGACTTAGGGTTTGGCCTTAGGGATTCAACTTGACTTCATGACCCCACCACAACACCCTAAACTCCCTTGAGTTGTCCATAGGGCCACTAAGGACCCAATAGGGATAGGCAAAGTGACCAAGTTGGTCTAAGTCAACCCTAACCCTAATTTTGTCAAAGTACCCTTCCTAAGGGCAGGTGACCTCCAAAGTGCCAAGAAAACCCTACCCAACCCTTCCTAGATCTTAGCAGAGTCCAATGGGTCACCAAGGAGCCATTGGGGTCAACCAAAGAGGCTAAGTTGACACAAGTCAAATATAGCTCCAAAAAGGTCAAAGTGCCCTAACTAAGAGTCAAGTAACCCCCAAGATGCCCAACCAACCCTACCCAACTCCTCCTAGACCTTGGGGAAGGCCAATGGATCACCAAGGACCCATTGGGGTCAACCCAAATAATCATGTTGACCAAGGTCAACTCTATTCAAGTGTTAGGTCAAACTTAGCCCAAATGGGCTAACCCAAGCTCAAGCCCTATCCACTTGGGCTAGCCACCTCTTAATCATTTAATATCAGGAATTAGTGTGATGTAATTAGGCTAGTGAGATGGACAATTTCAGCAATGAGGGGCAGGAGACAGAAAACTTCAATTCCCCCTTAATGGAGGAGTGAGAAAGAGGGAGGGAGAAGCCATTCATGGCTTAGGGAGGCCAAGAGCCACCTTTGATGGCTGGATTCAACTCCTCTGGGGAAGGGGAGGAGTTTCCAGCCATTTCCCGGCCACCCCAAGCCAGATTCTTCCCCCCATCATCATGGATGAGAATGGCCATAAATGGCCATTCAGCCCACACCCTCCCTCTTCCCCTTCTGGTGGTTTTAAAGGCTCCACTAGACTCAGGGGAGTTGTTTACACTCTTTACCTGAAGAAGACAAGTCATTACAATGTGCAGTTGCAGAAATCTGGCTGGCGGCACCACCACCATGGCAAACCGAAGATCGACACGTCTCCAGACCACCAACAAGTTCCTCCCCTCCTCCTCTCTCTATGGGTAGATCGTAGCAATTATTAGGGATAAAAATAGGTCTCAATTGAGCCCGATCGGGAAAGGCATTTTCCTGGTTTTTCATGAAAATCAAACTCTCGGCATCGTCGGAATCTACCCCTCCGGCGGTTGTGCCGCTGCCTGGCGATAGCCACCACCTCGACGGAGCTGGTGGTGGCGGTGGCCGGCTGGGGAGGAGGTGAAAGAATTAGTGTCTAACCACCTAGAGGGGGGGTGAATAGGTCTAATTCTCTTTTTCTTTAAGGCAGAATATTTGTACTATTAATTAATCAGAATCTGCTAATTCTATAGCTAACACAACACGGCATTCACAGAAATATTCAATCACAGAGTGCACACAGTTTTTATAGTGGTTCCCCAAGGTCTGGATACATCTACTTTCCCCCTTTGCCTATCTAGCAGTGTGCTAGATTCAGCCTAACTTCTTCTCTTCACCTCAGATCCGCAGATCTTACAGCTCAGAACCCTATCAAGGTTCCTATAACTCAGAGTGTGTCCACGCTCCTACAACTCAGGCACACAGCCCTACCTCAGCCTTCAACAAGGCCTACACCTCAGAGATAATAATCTCCTACAACTCAGGCACACAGCCCTACCACTCAGAGACCTAAATCTCCTACAACTCATCCTTTATATAACAAGGTTACAGCTCAGATCTAGAATAGATCCTACAGAAAATAGATTTTACAAAGTGTTTTACCACCACCTAGGTAGAGAGAGAAGGGATGGATTGTTTCTTGATCAGTTTTTGGAAGAAACTGATGGCAGAGAACAACCTCTCTTAGCTTTCTTCAAAGCTTCTTGAATCTGAACTCAGTAGGGTTGAACTCCTGTGAAGTTGATCTCAATCAGCTTCTGACTTGAGATTCAGATCTCAATCTGAATCTTTCTTTGCAGCCTGGATCAGCAACTGCACTTCAATAGATGGAGCTCTCTCTCTCCAACTTCTTCTTAGATCTTCTAACAAAAATCTTCTGTATTAGTTCTTCTCTATTAGTTGTTATTAGTCGTCTTTTCTGTTGAAGGAGAATGCCTTTATATATACTTTCTCCAAGGTAACCGGCTGATCTGGTTTCTAACAAACTTCTGACAGCTTTGACAGTTGCAATAGACCGGTTAGAAATGGCAGCTGTCAAATCATCCAGTCACTTCTTGAAATACTGACTCTGTCTGAAAATGTCGACACTGAACTTCATCATGTGTCGACACAAGTAGACTAAGTGTCGACACAAGTCGTGGTGGTGTCGACACATCTCCTTTGTTGTTGTTACTGCTTCTCGACACAGCTTCTGTAGAATGTGTCGACACTGATTCTGTGTGTCGACACAATCACCTTTCTTTAACTTTGTTGAATCTCTGATATGTGTCGACACAAGTACTGTGTGTCGACACAGTTGATGTCGACAAAGTATTCAGTGTGTCGACACTGCCTCTTGGTGTCGACACAATTGATGTCGACTAAGTATTCCTGTGTGTCGATAATGCCTCTTGGTGTCAACACAGTTGATGTCGACAATGCTTTTTTGTGTGTGGACTCTGCCTCTATATGTCGACACAGTTTCTTCTGGTGTGGACTCAGCCTTTTCAAGTGTCGACACAGCTTTTCTCCAGTGTCGACACAAGCCTTCATAAGTGTCGACACAGTTTCTCCAGGTGTCGACACATGGACTTAGAAATTTTTCTGCATTACTGCATGTTTCTTAACCTGCACATATAAACTCAAAACACATCAAATACACCTTGATGCATATCATTGAGTAGGGTGAGGCTTCTTCAAATCTGATACACATTTTCCAATATACCCAACAATCTCCCCCTATTTGGAGAAGTCATAACTCTTGGTCAATGATATACACCATTCATAAAAAATACACATTATAATGTATAAAAATATTATATGACCGGGTAACTTCTAAAACAAAACATATATAATATATCATCACAGAATAGCAATGCTAACACAATTACCATTCATTAATGTTTTGTTCAAACTACAAAAGTTTCTTTATCAAAAGTTTACATCGATTTAAACATTACAGAATTGTAAAATCTAGTAAATCTATCCTAAGGCTGTTCAGGCTCCTTGATGACTATGTCTTTGCCTGTTTGGATCTTGGCTTGCACAGCAGCATCAGTATCATCAGTTGGCTTCTTGCCCTTAAGATCTTTCTTCTTCTGCTCTTCAGCCGTTATTCTTTGCCTTTCAAAGTAGTGAAAGGGCTTTGGGAAATATTTGCTAGGCTCCTAAGCATTAGGAGGTAGCTTCCCAACTTTAGCCTTTCTTCTATATTGAACTATGACTTCTTGCCTGGCTTTATGCTTTTGACATTCTTGTTCTGCATACCATTTTCCCCTATCATGGGTCTGGTCCTTTACAGCTTTCCAAGCTGTTAATATAATGTTCCTTGATGTGGGACTCCACTGCTCAAAATTAGGCTTCAACTCTGCCTTTTCTCTGAATCTTTTCTTTTACAATAGAGCTTTTTGCTCTTTGTTCAAAACTGCCTATGGCACTGGCATATTTACTTTCTCAAGGATAATATTTTTATTACCCTCTAGAGGACTGTACATAGACTGTACTTCATGGTGAATCATCTCAAAATCAGCTGGACGATAAAAAACTTGGGCAACTTCAGCTTGTTCACCTCCAAAATAAGCATGATGTATACCTGACTCAGCCACATTGTCATCATCACAGAGGGGTGGATATCCAAGTGTGGCTCTGATGCTATTTGATATCCATTTAGCATGATCAGATCCAGCTTTGACTAATACTCTCTCCCCCATTATGACTTCTCTAGCTACATGATCCCTAAGGTCATCCTTTTGAAATCAGATTTGTTCATCAAGAAAATTAACACCATCTTTATAGAATGCCTTTAACTTCAGCAGCTGTCCAGAAATGGTCTTTTGAGATTGCTCAATAGCTGTTTTGACAGCAGCTAGGCCTTCCTGTAATTGCCTATCAAACTCCCCCTTAGAAAACTCTGTCTTGGCTTTAGCATTGTCCTCAGTCTGGGCAGTTGCAACATTCTTCTGTTCTGTAACAATCACATTATGTGATTCTGTCAGATTATCATTCATTCTAATTTGATTTTCTAGAACATATCCTTGCTTGACAGCTATGTCATCAACTTGAGTCTTGATTTTCTCTTGATGTGTTGCTAGAAACACCACATCATTGCCTCCTTTGTGAAAGCAATCTGTCATCTCCTTATTATGCTGATTTACTTCAAATCTTATAGATTTAATATCTGTAGCCAAGGAGAGTTGTAGATCCTTATGAGTTTCATCCAGATACTTATCCATGGCAATCCTTTGCTCATCTAACTTGATCTGCAAGGCCACCAACAATGAGTTGTAATCAGCTGTTTGGGCAGGTTGTGGAGAAGCAGTTTGTAATGCAATCTTGTAGCTTTGTCTTGTCCTTTTAAAGACCATTAGCTTCCTCTTCTTAGCTCTTGTAGCTTCTTCATCCTCAGAATCTGAGGTACTAGCTATATCAACTCTATCTTTAGGACTAAGAGGCAATACCTGTTTAGTCCTAGGTTGCTCCCCCTGAGTCCTTTGCTCTTCCTCAGTTCTTATCTGCTCCTCCTCAGTCCTTGCATTCTCCCCCTGAGACATTACTTGCTCCCCCTCAAGGTTAGCTTCCTCCTCCTCAAGTTTAACTTGCTCCCCCTCAAAATCTGCTTTCTCCCCATCAAATTCAGGTTGTACTATATCTGGAAATAACTCTTCAAGGGTGAATTCTTGTTGAGTAGGGACTGGATATTCTCTTATCACTGGAGCATCAGCAACTGCTGATATATCCTCCAGGATTACATCATGAACTTGATTGTGTAGTTGTGTTGGCTGGTCAACATCAATCCAAAATTCAGTTAGTGTGTCATCCTTATCATTAAGAATGGATTGATTAACCTTATGTATTACCTCAAGTATAGTCTGAGTAGCCATATCACTTTCCAAGTGTATTGGCTCTTCCTCAACATGAGGCCCCCCCTGCACCTGAGCACTATCTGCAATATCTTGTGTAGAAGTATCTTGTGTTGTGGATTTCTCAAGAATCTCTTGCCTATCTTCCTCAGGCATATCCTTTGTTAGGACCCTATCCCATCTGGATATTATCCTGATGTTCATCCTTCTTATGTGATTTATCTTAGTCCCAGCTGATTGTTCCATCACTTCAGGTATTGTTCTAGCTAAATACAAGCTCACAATTCTTCCGAGATTTGACTTCTTCATACTTTCCTTAATATTCTCAAATATTACTGCTGACCAATCAGTATTTAGTGTGTAGATAATCCTGGTCATCAGGCTGAACATATAGGTAGAAATCCTATCATGCCCCATGGCTTACAGAGAATCAATTTACCTACAACTTCAGACAGGAACTTCCCTTGCATATTCATGCCTTTCCTGTACAAAGCTGAGCCAATCTTTATGGTGGAATCCAGTCCATACCATTGAAGTGCTTCCCTTAGCTTAGAAGCAGGTACAACTTCTTCTTCTTGTGTTCTTGGAAGGTGAAGAACTTTCCTTAAACTCTTCTGGGTGATTTTCACCTTTACTCCATGGACTGTGGATCTAATTTTGAGTCCAGTTTGATCTAGGGTAGCAGCACCAAAGAATTCTAGTGTTTCTTTCTTCCAAATCTTAGTTGGTTTAGATACCAGAAACTCCAACCCATTCTCTACAATTAAGGTTACAACAGCTTTAATTTCAGGTTCCGCTAGGTCAAAGGCGTTGCTTACCAGCTCATATCCTCCATTGACATTATCTTTAAGCTTGGGCGCCATTAGGGTTGAGAGAAATCTTGAATTTAGATGAGAGAATTTGTCGACATAAAGTTTTGGTCTCGAAACTATGGAGAGCGTGTCGACAGACAATGTTGTTGACCTATTTATACCTTTCTAAAGACGAAGGTGAAAAGGCACGTCATAATTCTCTTAATGTGTCGACACTATTGAAAAGTGTCGACACAGACTTCTAATGTCTCGACATAAGTGTTGACTTCTATGTGTCGACACTTATACATTTGCGCTCGACGATTAGTCGATACTTCACTTGACGAAAACTGTGTTGATCCTAAGTGTCGACACCAATTTTCTAGATGTGTCGACATCATTTCCCTGGAATGTCGACACCACTTCTATGTGTCGACACAGAAAACTCCTTGTGCACAATTTTACTTGGCCAATTTTGTGAAACTAATCTATGTTCAACATTCCTAATTTAATTTTAAACTTATTGAATTTAGTTTCATCTAGAGGCTTAGTAAACATATCAGCAATTTGATAATCTGTTTTGACAAATTCTAGTGAGATGTCCTCTTTCTCTACATGTTCTCTAAGCAAAATGGTATCTAATCTCTATATGTTTAGTCCTACTATGTGAAACAGGATTATTAGTAATAGAAATTGCACTTGTAGAATCACAAAACAAAGGTGTTATACTTACATGAATATCATAGTCTACTAGCTGGTGCTGAATCCACAACAGCTGTGCACAGCAACTTCCTGCTGCCACATATTCAGACTCAGCTGTGGAAATTGCCACACTAGTCTGCTTCTTACTGCTCCAAGACACCAATCTTCCTCCTAGAAATTGACAGGTGTCTGTAGTGCTTTTTCTATCTTCTTTGCAACCTGCAAAGTCTGCATCTGAATAGTCTGTCAGTAGAAAATCTCCATTCATAGGGTACCAAAGGCCTAGATTAGGTGTGCCCTTAAGATATCTCAAAATCCTTTTGACTGCAGTCAGATGAGATTTGTTAGGGCATGATTGGTACCTAGCACAGACACATGTTGTATACATGATATCAGGTCTACTAGCATTCAGATATAGGAGGGAGCTAACTATCCCTCTATACAAAGTTTCATCTACAGGTTTTCCTGCATCATCTTTGCTTAGAGACACACTTGTCCCTATAGGAGTTCTCATGGTAGTGGATGATTCCATACCATACTTCTTAATTAACTCCATGGTGAACTTAGACTGGGATATGGACAAGCCATCTTCAGTCTTTCTTACTTGGAGACCCAAGAAGAACTTAAGTTCTCACATACAGCTCATTTCAAATTTTCCTTGCATAAGTTTTGCAAACTTTCTGCAAAGATTACTTTCAGTAGACCCAAATATTATGTCATCAACATATATTTGGACTAGGATAATCTTTCCTTTAGACTCCCTCAGGAATAAAGTCTTATCTATTTTCCCCCTTGAGAATTTGTTCTCAATGAGGAAAGTAGACAGGGTTTCATACCAAGCCCTTGGGGCTTGTTTCAACCCATACAAAGCTTTCCTAAGTCTATAGACATAAGAAGGATAGAGTGGATCAACAAAACCTGAGGGTTGCTCCACATATACTTCCTCTTTTAGATTTCCATTTAGGAATGCTGAATTTACATCCATTTGAAATACCTTAAAGCCTTGATATGCTGCATAGGCAAGGAACATCCTAATTGCTTCCAGTCTTGCTACTGGGGCAAAGGTTTGATAAAAGTCAATACCCTCTTCCTGCCTGTATCCTTTTGCAACAAGTCTTGCTTTGTTCTTCACAATGATCCCATTCTCATACAGTTTGTTCCTAAAGATCCACTTTATTCAAATAATGTTCTGGTCTTTTGGTTTAGGAACTAATTTCCATAGCTTACACCTTCTGAACTAATTCAGCTCCTCTTGCATGACATCAATCCAATTTGTGTCTAGAACAACTTCTTCAAATTTCTTGGGTTCCACTTGAGATAAGAAACTAGAGCACAGAACTGTGTTCAGATTCTTGCTCCTTATTTGTACTCATTGTCTTGGATCACCAATTATCTGATTTGCTGGATGATCCTTTAAGTGTCTAATAACTGGAGGTAGTCTATCTTCAGGTTGAACACCTCCAGTCTCTTCATTATGCTGCACCTCTTGGTTTTCATCAGCATCTGGAGAGTCTTATACTCCCCCTGGACAGCAGCCACCATTTTCCACTTCCTGATTTGCAGTTGAATCTTCTGTAATGGTAAGCTTGTCCATTCTCTTATTTATACCTGTATAACTGCAAGCACTACTTGGCAACTCACTGTTAATCAGTCTTGTTTCATCAAAGACAACATGTACAGACTCTTCTACAACTTGAGTAATCAAGTTATATACCCTATAAGCCTTACTATTGTTGTTGTACCCAACAAATATTCCATCTTGGGATTTGGCAGCAAACTTAGTTAGATAAATTTTCCATTGTTAAGGACATAACACTTGCAACCAAAGATCCTAAAATAGGATAAGTTTGGTTTTCTGGCCTTCATAATCTCATAGGGAGTCTTTTTGTGGCTTTTGGTGATAGTAGCCCTATTGATCACATGACATGCAGTGTTTACTGCCTCAGCCCAGAAATATTCTGGGAGAGAAGAGTCACTCAATAGAGTTCTACCAGCCTCAATCAGTGTTCTATTCTTCCTTTCAGCAATACCATTTTGTTGTGGTGTTCTAGGTGTGGAAAATTCTTGCAAAATCCCAAATTCTTCACACAGTCTTGTCATACTCTCAGATTGAAATTCAGTGCCATGGTCACTTCTGATTTTGACCACTGTAATGTCCAGCTCATTCTGAATTTGTTTGACAAAACTATATAAAACACTTGGGGTTTCAGATTTTTGTCTCAGAGAGAACACCCATGAATATCTAGAATAGTCATCTAGCACCATAAAAGTGTAGACCTTCCTACCTAGACTATGAACTGGCATAGGACCAAAAAGATCCATATGTAAGAGGTATAGACACCTCACTGAATCCATGTTTTCAAGGCTATGAAAGGAAGATTTGGTATGCTTGCCTTTTTGACAAGCTGAGCATATCTCATCCTTTATACACTTAACTTGAGGACCATGCCTCACTAACTCTTTGCTAAAGAGTTGGCCAATAGTCTTATAGTTAAGATGGGCCAGCCACTTGTGCCATTTAACACAATGAGAGGCTCTCTCATCAGCTACAAGACAAATAGGAGAACCATTGTTCTCACACTCAAAGTTAAGACAGTACACATTTCTTTTTCTATATCCTGTCAATATGACCTTTTGATCACTTGATTTTTTGATATGACATCCATTCTTAATAAATGAAATGTCATATCCTAAATCACTCAGCTGGCTCATGCTTATTAGGTTGTGTTTCAAACCCTTCATATAGGCCACTTGAGTGATAGTAATCAGGTTATTAGAAATGTTACCAAATCCTTTGATGATTCCTTTTTCAGAACCACCAAAGGTTACCTTAGGCCCATTCATAATAGGTGAGTAGTCCTTCAGCAACCCCCTTGTTCCAGTCATGTGCTTGGAACATCCACTGTCCAAGTACCATATAGGGGCATGGCAACTTGGACTTACCTATAATAAAGATTACCTAACCTTAGAACCCAAATGAGTTTTGGGTTCTTGATTCATGTTAGCCTGAAATTTAACAAATCTGCCTGCAGCTTTTCTAACAGGCAGAATGCTATTCTTCTTGACACTAGAGTTGTGCCAACAGTCTTAGGCAAAGTGGCCTATCTTGCCACAACACCAACACTCAAACTTATTATACCTTTGTTTAGGTACAATCTTAGCTGAATTATTTACAGCAGGCCTCTTGTTTTGTGTTGGGGCTTTGCCTTTTTTATTGAACTTAGCAGTCCATGCAGTTCTCTTAAATCCTAATCCAGTCTTACCCTTTTGTGACACAAAGTCATCTATTAAGGGTAATACAGATATTGGCTTAGAAAAACTAGCCAAAATCGCCTTTTCTTTCTGAAGTCTAATCTCCAGATTTTTAATCTGATCATTTTTGAATGTGATTGTGACCATTTGGATAACAATTATGTTTTTTCAATCTGGCAATATCATTCAACTTTTGATCCAACATCTTCTTTGAATCAGATGCAGCCATCTTAAGATCTGCAATTTCCTTAGCAAGAGTTTTGGCCAGGTTTTTGCTTTTCTTTAGTGCCTGCAACAAGTCGCCATATTCATCTATTAGTTGATGAATATCACCTTTAGACTCAGACCCATCCACATCACTTGATGCAGAAGTTGCTGACTCTGACACAGTACAACAATCTAAATTTCAAGAAAAACTGTTGAAGTATTAGACCGGGCGGCTTCACGGTCTGTTCCAGCGGGTTGTTAACCGAGCGGTCTGGCGGTCTCTCTGGTGCCTGGAGACCGGGCGGTCTATCGGTCTACCTCTGCGGCCTGTTCTATCCTGCTGGAGTTGCCGAGCGGTTAGCCCATCTGTCTAACCGCGCGGCCTATGTGGTCTCCATTGTTCTAGCCGCTCAGTACTGTAAATGTTTAGTCCCACATTGTTTGTATACTCTCTTTCTTATCTCCCCCATTCTATATAAGGGAGGCCATACCTTTGTAAATGATATCTTTTTTGGATAATAAAATTTCAGTTATTCAAAAGTTTATTCGGCTTGTTCTCCTCTTTTCGCTTCTTTTCTCTACTTTCTAACATGGTATCAGAGGGCACGGTCATTTCCTTCTGATTCTGTGCGCTCTCTGTTGTTCGCGGCTTGTTTTTCGCATTCTGCGACTTGCTTCGCGACTTGGCTTCTCTCTGTCCGCGCGGCTTGTTTCTATCCGCGCGGCTTGTTTCTGTCCGCTGCCCTGTTCGCGCGGCTTGCTTCTTCTTCTTCTCTTCTCCTACTGCTCTTTGTCGCAGCGACCTGTTTCCTTGTCGCCGCACTCTTTGTTCTTTCCTCCCGCTCCGACTTCCTAGTCGTTGCGGTCTATCCCTATCCGCGTGTGTTGTCTCTCTACTCGCGGCTTGCTGCTGTGATCTGCCTGACCGTGCGGGTTGTTCCTTTCTCACCCGCATCTTGGTCGCGGTCACCAGCTCTTTTCCTCCCTTCTGTTCGCTCGACCTTTTTAGTCCGCGCGACCTCTTCCCCGTTGTACCTTTGACCGCCTTCTCGCAGCTGCTGTGATCTGCCTGACCGTGCGGGTTATTCCTGTCTTACCCGCATCTTGGTCGCGGTCACCTGCTCTTCTCCTCTCTACTGTTCGCTCGGCCTTTTCAGTCCGCGCGACCTCTTCCCCACTGAGCCTTTGCATCTTTCAAGCCGCTACTGTTCGCGCGGCTTCGTCTGTTTTCTAACCGCTTCTGTTCGCGCGGCTTCTTCTGCTTGCCGGGTTCTATGACTACCTCCGGTCTCACCACTACTCCTGCTGCTGCTCCTCCTCCTCCTCCTTCGGGCAACCTTGGCACCGTTTCCAAGCTTGTGGGCTCCAACTATCCCGATTGGAGCGTTTCTTTCACCTTTCTCCTTCGTTCTCAACGCAAGCGTCATCACCTCACCGATGACCCTCCTCCTCGCACCTCTCCTGAGTTTGATGACTGGGATGCGAGTGATGCTCTTGTTCGCACCTGGCTGGCCAACAGCCTTTCTGATGAGTGCCTTCCCGTCATTCGCCATGATGAGACGGTTAAGGCCGCCTGGCTTCACCTCGCTGCTCTCTATTCTAAGGGGGGCCAGACGTCCCGCATTTATACTCTCTATGCGGACCTCTTCGCCCGCCCTTCCATGTCCCCAGCTGCGGCTTATCAGCAGGTTCAGGCTCTTGGGACTGAAATCCTCCAGAATCGCCCCTTCTCCGTGGACTTGGCCGACCAGCACAAACACTTCCAGGAACTCCTGGTTGTTTGTTATCTTCTTCGTCTTCCCGACTCTTATGATATGATCCGCCAGCAGATCTTGGGTGAGGCGGAATCTCCTACTTTGGATGCCACTGCGGCTCGCATTGTCGCCGTTACTTCGCTCCTCCAGCGGCCTCTGTTGGCCTCCCCCCCTTCCCAAGACTCCCTTGCTCACCATGCTCAGCGGGGGGGCCCGAGTGGCCGTGGCTCCTCTGGCGGACGGGGTTCCTCCCGGTTCTTCTGCTCTCACTGTAGTCGTACTGGCCATACTGTTGACCGCTGCTGGCAGAAACATCCTCATCTTCGCCCTTCCGGTGATGCTCCTTCGGCCTCCGCCTCTTCTAGGTCGTCTGCCTCTGTGGCCACGACGTCAGGTAGTGCCCACGTCGTTACCCAAGGTAAATGGCTGATTGACTCCGGTGCCACCAATCATACGACGGGCAACCCTCATTGCTTCTCCCGTCTTGAGACCCATGACCGCTTACCCCCAGTTCGTGTGGCGGATGGTTCCCCGTCTCCGGTTCACGGGACGGGCATGGTTCAACTCACTCCTTCGCTTTGCTTGGAGGATACCCTCTATGTCCCGAAGTTCCCGTGCAATTTGTTATCAGTTACTACTTTATGCCGGCAACTTCAGTGCTCCGTTTTATTCACTCCCACTACTTGTTCTTTTCAGGACCCGAGTACCCAGCGGACGATTGCTACTGGGACTGAGAGCGGCGTCCTCTACTTCCTCGACGATGTTTCAGCTCTTTCTGCCTACTCCTCCTCCACCGATCTCCTTCAGTGGCATCTTCGTCTTGGACATCCTCCTCCTCGGCTTATTCGTCAGCTTCTGCCCCACTTACCTCCCACCAGTTCTCCGCTCAACTGTGATGCGTGTCAGCTTGGCAAACATCATCGCTCCTCCTTCCCACCGAAGCACGGCCGTGGCTCCTCTCGCATTTTTGATCTAGTTCATTCTGATGTATGGGGTCCTGCTCCTACCCTCACTGTTGGTCGGGGCAGTTCCTATTTTGTCACTTTTATCGATGATTTTACTCGATGTACCTGGGTGTATCTATTAAAGGATCGCTCTGAACTATTTTCTGTTTGGCAATCTTTTTACTTTATGATTAAGACTCAATTTGCTATTTCTATTAAAATCTTACGTTCTGATAATGCCAAGGAATATCTGTCTCATGAGTTCTCTGCGTTCTTTCACCAACACGGCCTCATTCATCAAACGACTTGTGTTTACACCTCCCAACAGAATGGGGTGGCGGAGCGTAAAAACCGTCACCTGCTTGATGTTGCGCGTACTCTCATGACGCAGATGCACGTCCCTCGCTCCTACTGGGGCTACGCTGTGCTCCTCGCTTGCTATCTCATCAATCGCATTCCCTCCACGGTCCTCCACGGCCGGACTCCCTTCTCCCTTCTCTACCCCCACCAGGAACCTTTTCCTCTTCCTCTCAGTGTATTTGGCTGTACGGCCTTTGTTTACGCTCCCTCCGCTACCCGCGACAAGCTTTCCCCCCGTTCCACCAAGTGTGTCTTTTTGGGGTACTCTACCACTCAAAAAGGCTATTGCTGCTTTGACCCCCTTCTCCGCAAGCAGTTTGTCTCCGCAGATGTGACTTTTTTCGAAAATGCTTCCTATTTCTCTCCTTCCTCTTCTCTTCCTTCTCTTCCTTCTGATATCTCCGTTCCTTCCACACCTCTCCACGTTTTCCCACCTTCGTCTACTCCTCCACCCACTCCTTCCCAGTCCGTCTCCCAACCCACCCCTTCACCCTCCTCTCCGCTGCCGTCTCTCTCTAGTCCCGGGCCAGCCTTCTCCGCCACGGACGCTCCGGTCACTGAAGCTCCTGTCGCCGACGCTCCCGATGATTTGGATGTTCCCATTGCCCTTCGCAAAGGGGTGCGGGCGTGTACTCAACACCCGCTCACGGCTGTTGTTTCTTATGATCAGCTGTCTCCTTCTCGCAGGTCTTTTGCCTTGGCTATCTCTGCTACTTCTACTCCCCGTACCTATCAGGAGGCTCTCGCTCTCCCTCATTGGAAGTCTGCCATGGATGAGGAGATGGCTACTCTTACTGAACGGGGTACCTGGACTCTGGTTCCTCCTCCCGTGGGCACTGATGTGGTTGGCTGTCGCTGGGTCTTTGTTGTGAAGTTTCTCCCCGATGGCACTGTGGATCGCTACAAAGCCCGGCTGGTGGCCAAGGGCTTTACTCAGACTTATGGCGTTGATTACTTTGATACCTTCTCTCCGGTTGCTCGCCTCAGCACCATCCGGGTTCTCTTTTCTGTGGCTGTAAACCGGGCTTGGGATATTTCCCAGCTTGATGTGAAGAATGCCTTTCTCTATGGCGATCTTCAGGAGGACGTCTATATGGAGCAACCTCCTGGGTATGTTGCTCAGGGGGAGACACGTGTCTGTCATTTGAAGAAGGCCATTTATGGCCTAAAGCAGAGCCCTCGGGCATGGTTCGAAAAATTCAGTGGTATTGTGGCAACCATCGGCTTTCAAAGGAGTTCGGCCGATCACTCCTTGTTCATTCGCAAAACGGCCTCGGGACTGGTGGTTTTGGCCGTATATGTGGATGATATTCTCCTTACTGGTGATGAACGAGATGGGGTGGACTTGACGAAGAAGCACCTCCGTCAGCACTTGGTCACGAAGGATATGGGCTCCCCAAAATACTTTTTGGGGATAGAAATCTCTCGGAAACCTGACTCTTTGGTTCTCTCTCAACGGAAGTATGCCCTTGATCTTCTTCGTGAAGCAGGCTTGACAGGTGCCAAACCAGCTCATCTTCCCATGGCTGTTGGAGAAGACAAAACGTGGACGGATGAATCGCCTCCTCTATCTGATGTCACACGGTACAGACGTTTGGTGGGCAAACTCATCTATCTCACGGTGACTAGACCCGACATCGCCTACGCTGTAGGAAAGGTCAGTCAGTTTATGCAAGCTCCCAGGGAGTGTCATCTTCAGTCCGCCCTGAAGATTTTAGAGTATATCAAAGCAGCACCGGGCAGAGGGTTACTCTTCCAGAAGAATGGACATCTGAGGGTTGAGGCCTACTCAGATTCAAGTTACGCAGATGACAAAGGCGATTGTAAATCCACGTCAGGTTTTTGTACCTTTGTTGGAGGTAATCTCGTGAGTTGGAAAAGCAAGAAACAGTCTGTTGTTTCCAGATCCAGTGCCGAAGCAGAATACCGGAGTATGGCGTCAACTACGTTGAGTTAAAGTGGTTGCGGGCTCTCATGCTTGACCTGGGCGAGGTATATGATTGTCCTCTCCCTATGTTCTGTGACAACAAGGCCGCTATACACATATCCAGGAATCCGGTCTTCCATGAGAGAACGAAGCATATAGAGGTTGACTGTCACTTCATTCGGGAGGAGATTTTGAAGAAACAGATTTGTACTCCTTTTGTCACCTCTGACAAGGAGTTGGCAGATATCTTCACCAAGCCGGTTTCTACTTCCTTCTTCCGCATTTGTGACAAGTTGGGCATGATTGATATCTATGCTCCAGCTTGAGGGGGAGTGTTGAAGTATTAGACCGGGCGGCTTCACGGTCTGTTCCAGCGGGTTGTTAACCGAGCGGTCTGGCGGTCTCTCTGGTGCCTGGAGACTGGGCGGTCTATCGGTCTACCTTTGCGGCCTGTTCTATCCTGCTGGAGTTGCCGAGCGGTTAGCCCATCTGTCTAACCGCGCGGCCTATGCGGTCTCCATTGTTCTAGCCGCTCAGTACTGTAAATGTTTAGTCCCACATTGTTTGTATACTCTCTTTCTTATCTCCTCCATTCTATATAAGGGAGGCCATACCTTTGTAAATGATATCTTTTTTGGATAATAAAATTTCAGTTATTCAAAAGTTTATTCGGCTTGTTCTCCTCTTTTCGCTTCTTTTCTCTACTTTCTAACAAAAACATTGTACCTTACTAGGACCAGGCTGATCCTGCCACTTGTCTTCTTCTGACACAGCCATCAGTCCCTTGTACTGATGGTCTTCTTGTTCATAGATAGAGTTCAGCACTTGCAGAAACTCATCTTCTTCATCTGCTGCATATAGACCAATGTATGCCTCAGCTTCAGATTCTGACTCTGAAGATGATTGGTCTGTCAAGTTCTTCTCCTTCTTAGCAACAAAAGATTTCTCCTTCTTGCTCTGGTGTTGAATCTTCGTTTTATCAGCAGACTCTTTTCTTTTGTCTGGACACTCAGCCACAACATGTCTAGGCCTATTACAGCAGTAGCAAAATATCTTTGATGTTGTAGATTTGCTTGGCTTAGACCTACTCCTGTCCTTCCTAGATGACTTTCTCTTTTGATAATAGTCATCCTTAGGCTGAGATGTGGAAGACTTAGACTTCCACTGCTTCTTCTTCAGGAATCTCTGAAACTGCCGCAAAGTCTGCATCTGAGTCACTGCTGTCTGAACTTTGGTTGTCTGAATTATCTGAAGCAAATTCAGCAACTATCTTAGGAGGTGATGGAGACATCCTCCTATTCTTCCTAGTGTCTTCATCCTTGAAGGTCACAGACTTTTCTCTATGCTCCCCTTTTGCACTTTTCTCTTCCTCTTTCCTAGCCATCAACTGCATCTCATATGACAGCAATTTTCCATACAGAGTGGGTGGAGAGATATCTGCAAGTTTGGCCACTTCCCTAATGGTACAAATCTTAGTGTCCCAATCCTTTGTCAAGGATCGTAGGAATTTATCATTCAGTTCAGATGTACTGAAGATTCTTCCATAGGACATCAGCTCATTTACTATTCTATAGAACTTTTTATAACACTCAGTTATACTGTCAGACTTTCCTTGTTTGAAACTCTCATATTCCTAGTTCAGCATAGACTTTCTGTCTTGTCTGACTTCTTCAGAACCTTCCATGTAGACTATCAAAGTATCCCACATTTCCTTTGAGGTCTTACAGTGAATCAAATTCTGGAAAGTTGCATCATCAATGGCACTTACTATGATATTCTGGGCTCTTTTATCCATAGTTTTCAGGATGGTCTCATCCTTAGCCATCTCTGAATACCCCTTGGTAATTCTTTGGATTGCATCTAGAATTGAAATCTTCATAGAAATATAAGGACCTTCCTTTAATGTAATGTAGATCCTTGGATCAGAATCCTCCATAAACAGCATGACCCTTTCTTTCCAGATTCCAAATATCTCCTTCCTACATATGGGTAATTTCATAGAACCTAGTTCCTTATGATTTTCTCCTGAACCCATTTTTCTTGATCTTGAATCTGCCTTATGGATCTAACTCAGACTGTTAAGTCCTTATTTGAGCAACCTCCCTCTGATACCACTTGAAAGAATTAGTGTCTAACCACCTAGAGGGGGGTGAATAGGTGTAATTCTCTTTTTCTTTAAGGCAAAATATTTGTATTGTTAATTAATCAGAATCTACTAATTCTATAGCTAACACAGCACAGCATTCACAGAAACATTCAATCACAGAGTGCACACAGTTTTTATAGTGGTTCTTCAAGGTCTGGGTACATCCACTTTCCCCCTTCGCCTATCTAGCAGTGTGCTAGATTTGGCCCAACTTCTTCTCTTCACCTTAGATCCGCAGATCTTACAGCTCATAACCCTATCAAGGTTCCTATAACTCAGAGTGTGTCCACACTCCTACAACTCAGGCACACTGCCCTACCTCAACCTTCAACAAGGCCTATACCTCAGAGATAACAATCTCCTACAACTCAGGCACACAGCCATACCACTCAGAGACCTAAATCTCCTACAACTCAGCCTTTATATAACAGTCTTACATCTCAGATCTAGAATAGATCCTACAGAAAATAGATTTTACAAGGTGTTTTACCACCACCCAGATAGAGAGAGAAGGGATTGATGGTTTCTTGATCAGATCTTAGAAGAAACTGATGGCAGAGAACAACCTCTCTTAGCTTTCTTCAAAGCTTCTTGAATCTGAACTAAGTAGGGTTAAACTCCTGTGAAGTTGATCTTCAATCAGCTTCTGACTTGAGATTCAAATCTCAATCTGATTCTTTCTTTGCAGCCTGGATCAGCAACTGCACTTCAATAGATGGAGCTCTCTCTCTCCAACTTCTTCTTAGATTTTCTGACGAAAATCTTCTGTATTAGTTCTTTTATATTAGTTGTTATCAGTCATCTTTTCTGTTGAAGGAGAATGTCTTTATATAGACTTTCTCCAAGGTAACCGGCTGATCCGGTTTCTAACAAACTTCTGATAGCTTTGACAGTTGCAGTAGACCGGTTAGAAATGGCAACTGTCAAATCATCCAGTCACTTCTTGAAATACTGACTCTATCTGAAAATGTCGAGACTGAACTTCATCATGTGTCGACACAAGTATACTAAGTGTCGACATAAGTGAACTAAGTGTCGACACAAGTCGTGGTGGTGTTGACACATCTCCTTTGTTGTTGTTACTGTTTCTCGACACAGCTTCTGTAGAATGTGTCGACACTGATTCTGTGTGTCGACACAATCACCTTTCTTTAACTTTGTTGAATCTCTATTGTGTATCGACACAAGTCCTGTGTGTCGACACAGTTGATGTCGACAAAGTCTTCAGTGTGTCGACACTGCCACTTGGTGTCGACACAATTGATGTCGACTAAGTATTCATGTGTGTCGACACTACCTCTTGGTGTCAACAAAGTTGATGTCGACAATGCTTTTCTATGTGTCGACTCTGCCTCTATATGTCGACACAGTTTCTTCTGGTGTCTACTCAACCTTTCCAAGTGTCGACACAATTAACTCCAAGTGGCGACACAGCTTTTCTCCAGTGTCGACATAGGCCTTCATAAGTGTCGACATAGTTTCTCTAGGTGTCGACACATGGACTTGGAAAATTTTCTGCATTCCTGCATGTTTATTAACCTACACATATAAACTCAAAACACATCAAATACACCTTGATGCATATCATTGAGTAGGGTGAGGCTTCTTCAAATCTGGTACACATTTTCCAATGTACCCAACAAGAGGCTTGGTGGCCGGTGGAAATGCTTGGAAGTTTTTCCAGGAAGATTCAATCGGGGCCGTCGGCTGGAGGTAGAAGATGACCCAGCGCCGTCTGATCCTGCATCAAGATTCGTGCGGGATTTAATTAAATCAAACTATAGAATTTGTATTTTTCTGTCACACTATATACAGTCAATGTTTTAAATTATTAAAAATAACTATAGCCCTCTGGTGAAGAAATGGTAAACATCAAAGTTGTATCCCAGGGGTCTACTTTAATTTAAAATTTGTTTGAACCAATTTGGATGTTTGGTTTGACCAGGACATTCATTTTGGTGTTTGTCTATACCTAGGGTTGGTCAGAGACAAAAATGAGTGCCCCCACTTCATCTCTTGTCCAAATGATCTGAAATTTGGACTGGGAGTCACCCTAACATATACCTAGTCATGTCCAAAAATGGGAATTTTTGGAGATATTTCCCTATAGTTTTGGAAAACATTTAATAAATATTGTACTAATTAATTAGGTGTTCTAAACACCTCAAAAACCCCCAAAATTTTGGGTAGCGATCTTGGGGAGTATTTTAGGGCTCTGTTAAAAATTTTACCCTTTTGGGTTTGATTTGATTGGGTAAATGTGTAGCCAAAGTTTGACCATTTTAGGTCAAATTAGGCCAAAGTGCCCTAAGTGCCCTAGAGTTGGCCAACATCATACAAAGGTGATGGACCTTGGCACTTGGCTATGTTAGCACACAAAATACCCCCTCCACTGTTATGGGGTGGAAGTTGAAGGCTAGAGCCCTAGAACACTAGGGTAGGTCCTATGTGTGCACACATAGGGTTTGATGGTTAAGGGGTCAAATGACCTTGAAATGACTTGTAACTTGGTGGAGAGGACTTTACGGTTGTCAAAGTCCTCTGGTAAAAATATCATGAGATTTAGAGGCTGTTAGACTCGCCAAAACCCTAACCCTAGTTTAGGGTACGAACCTTATATATGTAAGATAGGCCATCAAAACTTAATGAAAAGCTGTGAAACTTGGGTAGTATGGTCATACTGTTAATATGAGCCCCTGGTAATTTTAGTGGGAATATTGGAACATTATATTTGGTACCTCCTTTTTATTATATGAGTATGCCCTAGATAGTCATTTATTTATTTTGGAGTCACTGCTCATTGGTAAATTATGAAAGTTGGGCATATGAAGTTGAAAGTTTTCAGTTGTATACCTAAATCACCTAGAGGGGGTGAATAGGTGAGATCTGTGTCTTTTTGCGGAATAAAAATTTAATATCTATGCACAGAACTATCTACAAATCAATCACAGATGACGCAAGATTTATAGTGGTTCCCCAACCTTGGGTACATCCACTTTTCCTCACCGATCTAGCAATACACTAGACTCGGCTACTCCACTATCTCGGATTGAAAACCAATCCTATGCCTCGGAACAAAGTTCCTACAATCTCGATCCACAAAATGAATCTACACTCGGAAGGTAAAACTTCCTACAATCTCGGAGACAAAGGCTCATACACTCGGAGAAATTTCTCCTACAAGAATGAAATAGAACGTATGTAGAAATACAAACTGGGAATCTTTGTCAGATCTGCAAACAATCAGCCTGGATCTTCCTCTTTTAAACTTTGCGGCTTTATCAGAGAGGTTTAAGAAAATCTCGGCTATGCTAGATCCGGACTTTCTTGGCTTCACACGATCGGATAGAAGATGAGGAATTGAGCTACAATCTCGATCTGTAAACCTTCTTGATCTAAATCCTCTGAAATCATAAACCCTAGACGGATGTGAACGATGACGATCGGCAGCGGCAGATTTCGCTTCTTGGAGAGAGAAAGGGAATCAGAGAGCTTAGAAATAAAATGACTGCAAAACTTCTTCTTAAGGATTGTCGGTTTGAAAAGACCTTATATAAGATCTGCGATAACAGTCATATTTAATTCTTAATAAGGTACACGTGGACCAATCACATCAAGGCTCATTAAGAAATCTGTAAATTCTGAACTTAACGAATTTTCAGAAAAAATGAAGCTGATATATTCGAGTGAAGAAACAACTACTCGAGTACTATATAGAACTACTCGAGTGAACTGAAGATAACTACTAGAGTAAATACTTGGAGAAAATCTAGAAATGAAGATCAGCTACTCAAGTACAAAGAGATTTATTCGAGTGCTAAAACATTTACACGAGAAGTGGAGTTGGACTACTCGAGTACAATAAATTCTACTAGAGTGAAAAGAAATTGACTACACGAGAGGTAGAGGAACTACTCGAGAGCATAAGAACTACTCAAGTATATAGAAATAGCTACTCGAGTAAGGGACTTAGAAAAATTCTGAGGGAAGAAAATATGGTTACTCGAGTATAAGATCTGGACTACTCGAGTAGTAGATGAACTACTCGAGTACATGACTTTGACTACTCGAGTGCGGGAAATGTTACACGAGACACACACTTCTGTAACTCGAGATAGAAGGTTTAAACTACTCGAGTACTTATACGACTACTCGAGTAATTTACTTAGAAAATATCTGGAGAAGAAATTTCTGTTATCTCGAGAATGAGAAGTAATCTACTCGAGTAGTTGTCTTAGCTACTCGAGAACTATAACTTGACTACTCGAGTACTAACTTCCTTACTCGAGTATAAAGATTTTTACTCGAGTATTAACTAAGCAATTCACTCGAGTATTTAGAGATCTACTCGAGTAAAAGACTTAGTAAAATTTCTTTTAACATAATTCTCTTCTTCTTTGGTGAATCCAGCAACAAGTCTTTTTCAATTAGTCCTAGTGCTTGAATATGAAGTGTATCCCAATGGAGAGGCTACGCATGAGTCAACACCTTGGATCACATAATGAGGGATTACATTGTATGGTCTTGTGTTTGGTGACCCATTGTAGACTGACATTGGTCTACACTTGGCATTAGAATCCTGCAAACACATAACCCAAACAAAGCATCAAATAAAACTTAATTCATCTTAGTTCAAGGGTGACTTTATCAAATCTGGGGTAATGTGGATACAATACCCAACAATCTCGCCCTATTTGTAGAAGTCAGAACCCTTTACATTAAGGTGAATTATAGACATAAAAAGTGCTAAATAGATAAATCAATGTAAGCAAGCATAAGACTATAAACAAGATTATATGATCAAAAGATAGAATTATATAAATATGATTTTCCAAAGTATCATTTCTACATAAATCATTTCCACATTCTCATATATCTCTAAGCTTGATGTTGTTGTTGCTTGTCTTTCTTCTCTTACTGTCTCCTCTGGTAGTTGTATGGCTTGGGGTAGTATTTGGGAGGCTTGGTAGGAGCATATGGGTTGTTCCTGCCATGTTCTCTATCATAGAGTCTCCTCTTTGTCATGGACTTCTCATATAATTCCCATTCCTGGGGGCTGTAATGTTCATTTCTGCTTTCATGGTTGTCCATAACTAGTTTGAGAGTGTCTAAGATAAGGGACTTTGAGGTACGAGACTAGATCTCTGCAAACTCAGGAGCCTTTCTCTTTTCAACATCAGAAACTGGAATTAACCTGCTGGCTGAGGTACCTTCACCATACTTCCTTTTCTTGGAAATGTGAAGTTCTGGAGCGGCCTTGAGAAAGTTATCAGCTGGGTCATCTTCCCAATCCTGAGTATATGATTCTGGAGGAGCAACAGAGTCTCCAGGCCTTGAATAGAAGGTAGGTTGTTGAGGTTGAGCAGCAGCAGCAGCTAGAGGGTTGAGATGATGAGGAATGAAGTTTGGATCTTTGGCAAACTCAGGAAGAATTTGATTATGCATCCATACAGCAGTGTCATATGTATTGAATTTGACACTCTGAATTTGTCATAATACATCATCATGGATCTCTTTCATTTTGGCTTCCCAAAGCTCTTGCTTGAGAGCATCTGATTTTTCTAGATATTCCTTCACCAAACTCTCCCCCTTTTTGACATCACTAGTCAATGTAGTTATTGTATCTTCTTTGAAGGTTCCAACCTCTTCACAGATCTTCATCTTAGTAGCTTCAGCTCTCTTATCCAATTCTATATGATTATTAGCAAGAGTCACACCTTGCTCCATGACTTGACCAACACTAGTAATAGTTTGATCTAGAGCCTTTCCACCAATTTGAAAGAGGTGTCTTAGCTGATCTGTATTGTGCTGGATTTTTGCAAATCCCCTGCTCATTTCAGTCTCTAGAGCAGTGACTTTATCAGTAACAGCCTTGAGTGAAGCATCAAAGTAGGTTCTTTGCTCTTGAAGCATAAGCACAAATAGATTCATCAAATCATTGGAAGGTGTATCAGCAGCAGCAGGAGCACTAGAAGAGGGAACTGGAGGAGGAGGAGCTACCCATAGAGCTATTTCTATAATGGAGATAAAGCTCTTTGCTCTAGAAGTGTGAATCATGGCATCCCCTTCATTAGTGACTATAGGGATGGTGAAGTCCAAATTTCTTAAAGGAGCTTCAGCTGGCTCAGGGGATTACTCATTAGAAATGAAAATGGTGTCAACCTGCTCTTGGTTTGCAGCAGGAGACTTGGCTGGAGAAGGAGTATGTGTTGGAGATTGGACAGGAGTGGTTTGCTTTGTGACTTCAGTAGTGGTTTCTTTTAGAGAGGGGGGAGGAGGTTCATCTGCAGTCAGCTCTTCAATCATTTCACTGATTACAGCTTCTGTTGACAGTAAGGCTTCTTGAAGTTGTGCTTCAGATGGAGTCTCTTCTAGAGTCTGAGGTGGAGGAGGAGTAACTGCTGGAGGTATAGGTATCCCTGCTAGGATAGAAGGAGCAGGCTCCCCCTCAATAGATGTACCAGAGGAGCTGGCAATCTGATGTGGAGAGGGAGATGGGGTCCTGTCCTCTGTGGCTGGAATCTCTTGAACCTTGGCAGCCAGAGTTGGATTCTACAGTTTCACTTCCCATCTTTGAATGGAAGATATAGAAACTTTCTTCATGTGATGAAGAACAGTCCCTTTTGAAAAGTTGAAGACTTCTGGGTTGATTTCATGGAGGAGGAGAGAGATAATTCTAGCATAATTTGGATCTTTAATATTGTCTTTAATCTTGTCCAAGATCATCATTCCAAATTTAAATTTCTTCATGTAGACTATAGCTTGCATAATATCAAAGAATGAGAGAGAGATATCTCTTATAGAACTAGTTTTGCAGAGAAGGATTTTCCCTATAATATCCACAAGTAATTTTCCTTCAGGATTCATCTGAGACCTTTTGATGTACTGTTCATCAGGAGAAATGCCACAGAACATATAGGTTCTGTCAGATTCATCAGGACCTACATGATCCTCTTCATCCACGATCCGAAATCGAAGAAGTTGTGAAATAGAGGTCTTTGAAAGTTTGATCTTAATTCCTCTGACTTTCGACTTGAGAACAACGCCATGTCGCTTGACCTTGACATTTCTGAAGAACTCGACAACATCTGGAAAGAGGATTTTACGGGGCTCTTGGAGAATGAAGGTAAGCCCGGTGGTGTCGAGAAGTATCATAAGATTGTGGAAATCATCTAAAAGTTCTGCGATGCCGTCGGCAACCAGTTCGGAACAGATGCCAATCTCTGAAGAAGAGGCCATGATTCAGAAGGTCTTGGAAAAACTGAGGCGGGAGGCAAGATGATGCGGCTCTGTAACTTCTTGGCGGAATACGATCCAACTGTCGGCTTACTCGAGAGAGAAAATGATTTCATGTAGAATGATTTTGGAATTTTTGATTTATATAACCCTAGGTTTATGTCTAATTAAGAGATAAATGATGGAATCATACCTTAGAAGTGGCGGCATAGGCCTCGGGTTGTGAATAAGGAAATTTGAATCAAGGAGAAAAAGTTGGCTGGCACATAATCGAGAGACTTGATATTACTCTAGTAAAGATGTTGAGATACTCGAGTAGATATGGATGGAAGTACTCGAGTGATGTCTGGAAGTACTCGAGTAGTTAGGTTGAAGTACTCGAGTAGTTGTGCTGAAGTACTCGAGTAGTTATACTGAAGTAATCGAGTGAAGTTTCATTACTCGAGTAAATGTTTTGACTTCTCGAGTAAGTCATTCTACTACTCGAGTAGGTTACTCGAGTGGCTTATAGGTTACTTGAGTAGGTCATTTTCTTACTCGTGTACTTTACTTCTTACTCGAGCCAAAAAGTTAGAAATTTGTAGAATTCCAACTTTTGACTGGTTCTTGATCTCTGAGCCTTCTTGGTGGTCCATCTTCTCTAATCTTCTTTGTTGAGCATTCTAAGTTCTGTTTTGAAGAACGAGAACTTGGTCTCGTCCAGCAGCTTTGTGAAAATATCTGCAATCTGCCTGTCTGTAGAGAAATATTGGAGATTTATGTCCCCATGCTCCACATGCTCCCGGATGAAATGATACCTCAGCTCTATGTGCTTTGTTCGGCTGTGCGAGACTGGGTTGTTGGCTATTGCAATTGCACTGGAAGAGTGGCAAAACAATGGAATGTTCTGGAACTTCATATTATAATCTTCAAATTGATTCTTTATCCATAGCAGCTGTGCACAGCAACTGCCTGCAGAAATATACTCTGACTCAGCAGTTGAGATTGCTACACAGTTTGGCTTCTTGTTACTCCAGTAGATAAGGCTTTTTCCTAGGAATTGGCAAGTCCCGAAAGTGCTTTTCCTGTCGTCTTTACTTCCTGCAAAATCTGCATCTCAAAATCCTATTAGTTCGCTATCATTACTTCATGGGTACCATAAGCCAAGATTTGGCGTACCTTTAAGGTTTCTCAAAATCCGCTTTGCAGCAGTATAATGAGAATCCTTAGAATTCACATGAAATCTAGCACATACACATATTGAAAACATTATGTCAGGTCTACTAGCAGTAAGGTAGAGCAAGGATCCAATTATGCTTTTGTACTTGGTTTCATTAAAAGGTTTCCCTTTTTCATCCTTATCCAGAGACATAGTTGAACCCATTGGAGTCCTTATTGAGGTTGCGTTCTCCATTCCGAATTTCTTAATTAGCTCTTTGGTGAACTTGGTCTGCGAGATGAAAATTCCATCTTCAGATTGTTTCACCTGAAGTCCTTAGAAATACTTCAGCTCGCTCATACTGCTCATTTAAAACTTCCCTTGCATAAGTTTTGAAAGCTTCTTGCAGAGGTTGTCATCAGTAGAGCCAAAAATAATGTCGTCGACATAGATTTGCACTAGCAAAATCTTGCCCTTAATTTCCCTAAGAAATAATGTCTTGTCTATCTTTCCCCTTGTGAACTTGTTCTCAAGTAGAAAGCTAGACAGCGTCTCATACCAAGCTCGAGGAGCTTGTTTCAGACCGTATAATGCTTTATGCAGTAAATAAATGTAATCAGGAAAGTTAGGATCAACGAAACCTAGAGGTTTTTCCACATACACCTCTTCCTTTATGTCACCATTAAGAAAGGCAGACTTCATGTCCATCTGATAGACAGTGAAGCCTTTGAGTGCAGCATATGCTAGGAATAACCTGATGGCCTCCAGCCTTGCCACTGGAGCGTACGTGTGGTCAAAGTTGATTCCTTCTTCTTGATGATAAGCTTTAGCGACGAGTCTGTCCTTGTTCTTTATGATCATTCCATCCTCGTCCATCTTGTTCCTGTAGACCCATTTTGTCCATATGACGTTCTTACCTTTGATCCTTGGAACAAGTTTCCATACTTGGCCACGTTTGAACTGATTTAGTTCTTCTTCCATCGCCATAATCCAAGATGCGTCTGAGTTCGCTTTCTCAAACTTCTTTTGTTCAACCTGTGAGAGAAAACTTAAATATAAATTTTCGTTAGTTGTACCTCTACGAGTTCTGACGCCATCTCGGGGATCTCCTATGATTTGGTCCATGGGGTGATCCTTCAGATGTCTGAGCTCTAGGGTCCTTGCATCTAGATTTTCGTCAGTCACCGGAGTGACTTCATCAACTTGGACAATTTCTTCATCTCCATCACTAACCTCTTCAATAGGGGTTGGAGTGGTGATCTTGATGAAATTTTCACCTTTATCTTCGGACGGATCATCCAAGCTAATTTCTTTCAATTTTTTACCGGCATCTTCAATGAGCACACTAGAAGAGTTGCCTTGCAGCAAGCTCGTCTCATTAAATACAACATGTATTGATTCTTCTACGACCAGGGTTTTTCTATTAAATATCTTGTATGCCTTACTATGGCTACTATATCTTACAAAAATAACTTCAAAACTCTTTTCGCTGAACTTTGTAGTATGATACTTTACATTGTTAAGCACGAAGCATTTACAACCAAAGATTCTAAAATATGAGATAGTTGGTTTCCTGCCCTTTAGAAGTTCGTAAGGTGTCTTATCGTGGTTTTTGTTTATGAGTGCTCAATTTTGCACGTGGCATGCAGTGTTCACAGCTTCAGCCCAAAAGTATTCCGTAAGTGAAGCATCACTCAACATGGTCTTGCAGGCCTCTATGAGTGTTCTATTCCTTCTCTCGGCCACTCTGTTCTATTGTAGAGTACGAGGAGAGGAAAACTCATGAGAGATACCTAAGCTTTCATAGAATTCTATCATGGCCCCATACTTGAACTCTATTTCATTATCACTTCTGATTTTGACTATGGAGCAGTTGTACTCATTCTGGACTTGCCTGACAAAATTAGTACATATGTCAAAGGTATCTGACTTGTGTTTCAAAAAGAACACCCACGTGAAGCGCGGGTATTCATCAACAATTACTAACGTATAATCCTTACCTCCCAAACTTCTAACTTGTAGTGGACCGAACAAGTCCATATACAGTAGATGTAAACATCTTTTAGAATCTTTACCGATAACATTTTTAAAGGTAGCCCATATTTGCTTGCCTTTTACACATGCATGGCAAGGTCTATCTTTGACGTACTTGACATATGGGGCATCACGTACTAAGTTCATTGAAAATAATTTATTAATAGTTTTGGAATTAATATGTGCTAGTCTCTTGTGCCATTGGTCACCAAGAGATGCACTATCTTTTGCTAAAAAAGCACACTGGTGTAGATGAGTCTATACAAATGAAATTTAGACAAAACAAGTTTCTGCTTCCAGTGCCGGATAGAATCGTTTCCATATTATCAACGGATTTTATCAAGCACTTATTAGCATGAAACTCAACTATATATCCTTTATTGCAAAGTTGGCTTATGCTTATGAGATTGTGTTCCAATCCTTCAACATAAGCTACATCTGAGAAGGATACAATACCGTTAGTGATTATACCATAGCCTTTCGTGATTCCTCGGTCTGAACCTCCAAAGATGACCTTTGGTCCATTCAAGACTGGAGAGTGGTTTTGAAGTATGCTTCGTGTCCCGGTCATATACCGAGAGCATCCAATGTCCAAATACCAGATGGGCGTTTTGGTGGCCTTTGGACATACCTGCATTCATAATAAGTTTGCCTTAGGAACCCAAATACATTTGGGTCCTTGGTCTCGGGTTAGAACACTCCCCCTACGAGTATTAGCATTATGAGTGGTCTTTCTCATATTGCCAACATGAGGAGTTGTAGCATATCTGAGATTAAACCAGCAATCGATGGCAAAGTGACCAATTCTGCCACAGCACCAACAGTAAAACCTATTGTATCTTTGCCTTATGTTCTCCTGCTTGACCTTTTGCAATTATGGTCTAGCAGGGGCAGCATTTTTGGAGGAAGAAGCTTGATGATGAGGGCAATCACATGATTTCTTCTCCTTTTATGGCTTCTCCACAATAGGCTTTACCTTTGGTGCCTTCTTGAAGTTATGACCATGATTAAAAGGGTCATAGCTCCGAAGAATGACTTCTTCATAAGGTGCCTTAAAGACACTCTCACCAAAGTTTCTGGGGCGAGTCCATCCTTGATAACGGGACTTTGGCTCTACATAGGTAGGCCTGGTTAAGTGACCGTAGGATGATTCAAGATCAAACTCATTAGTTGGAAATATGACTTTCTTGAAGGAAGTTTGATCTTGAGGGGATTTCCCCTTCTCTTTGGCCAAGGCCTTCTTGGCGGCCTTATTCTTTCTTTGAGCCTTGTTCCTCGTAGACGATTTGCTAGGAGCTTCTTCATGGCCTAATCCAGCACCCATGGCCTTAGCTGAGAATTCAGCAATGAATGGAAGAACAGTCTTAGGCTTCAAGACACCAATCTTCCTCCTAGAAATTGACAGGTGCCTGTAGTGCTTTTTCTATCTTCTTTGCAACCAGTAAAGTCTGCATCTGAATAGCCTGTCAGTAGAAGATCTTCATTCCTAGGGTACCAAAGGCCTAGATTAGGTGTGAACTTAAGATATCTCAAAATCCTTTTGACTGCATTCAAATGAGATTCTTTAGGGCATGATTGGTACCTAGCACAGACACATATAGCATACATGATATCTGGTCTACTAGCAGTCAGATAAAGGAGGGAGCCAACTATCCCTCTATACAAAGTTTCATCTACAGGTTTCCCTGCATCATCTTTGCTTAGAGACACACTTGTCCCCATAGGAGTTCTCATGGTAGTGGATGATTCCATACCATACTTCTTAATTAACTCCAGGGTAAACTTTGACTGGGAAATGGACAAGCCATCTTCAGTCTGTCTTACTTGGAGACCCAAGAAGAACTTAAGTTCTCCCATACTACTCATTTCAAATTTCCCTTGCATAAGTTTTGCAAACTTTCTACAAAGGTTACTTTCAGTAGACTCAAATATTATGTCATCAACATATATTTGGACTAGGATAATCTTTCCTTTGTACTCCCTTAGGAATAGAGTCTTATCTATTTTCCCCCTTGAGAATTTATTCTCAATGAGGAAAGTAGACAGGGTTTCATACCAAGCCCTTGGAGCTTGTTTCAACCCATACAAAGCTTTCCTAAGTCTATAGACATAAGAAGGATAGAGTGGATCAACAAAATCTGAGGGCTGCTCCACATATACTTCCTCTTTTAGATTTCCATTTAGGAATGCTAATTTTACACCCATTTGAAATACCTTAAATCCTTGATATGCTGCATAGGCTAGGAACATCCTAATTGCTTCCAGTCTTGCTACTAGGGCAAAGGTTTGATCAAAGTCAATACCCTCTTCCTGCATGTATCCTTTTGCAACAAGTCTTGCTTTATTCTTCACAATGATCTCATTCTCATCCAGTTTGCTCCTAAAGATCCACTTTGTTCCAATGATGTTGTGGTCTTTTGGTTTTGGAACCAAATCCCAGAGCTTGCACCTTCTGAACTGATTCAGCTCCTCTTGTATGGCATCAATCTAATGTGGGTCTAGAACAGCTTCTTCAAATTTCTTGGGTTCCACTTGAGATAAGAAGCTAGAGCAAAGAACTGTGTTCAGATTCCTGCTCCTTGTTTGTACTCCTTGTCTTGGATCACCAATTATCTGATTTGCTAGATGATCCTTTAAGTGTCTAATAGCTGGAGGTAGTCTATCTTTAGGTTGAACACCTCCAGTCTCTTCATTATGCTGCACCTCTTGGTTTTCATCAGCATCTGGAGAGTCTTGTACTCCCCCTGGACAGCAGCCACCATTTTCCACTTCCTGATTTGCAGTTAAATCTTCTGTAATGGTAAGCTTGTCCATTCTCTCATTTATACATGTAGAACTGTAAGCACTACTTGGCAACTCACTATTAATCAGTCTTGTTTCATCAAAGACAACATGTACAGACTCTTCTATAACTTGAGCAATCAAGTTGTAGACCCTATAAGGCTTACTATTGTTGTTGTACCCAACAAATATCCCATCTTGGGATTTGCCAGCAAACTTAGTTAGATAAGCCTTTCCATTGTTAAGGACATAACACTTGCAACCAAAGATCCTAAAATAGGATAAGTTTGATTTTTTGTCCTTCATAATCTCATAGGGGCTCTTTTTGTGGCTTTTGGTGATAGTAGCCCTATTGATCACATGATATGCAGTGTTTACGGCCTCAGCCCAGAAATATTCTGGGAGATAAGTGTCACTCAATAGAGTTATACCAGCCTCAATCAGTGTTCTATTCTTCCTTTCAGCAATACCATTTTGCTGTGGTGTTCTAGGTGAGGAGAATTCTTGAAAAATCCCAAATTCTTCACACAGTCTTGTCATACTCTCAGATTGAAATTTAGTTTCATGGTCACTTCTTATTTTGACCACTGTACTGTCCACCTCATTCTGAATTTGTTTGACAAAACTATATAAAATACTTAGGGTTTCTGATTTTTGTCTCAGAAAGAACACCCATGAATATCTAGAATAGTCATCTACCACCACAAAAGTGTAGACCTTCCTACCTAGACTATGAACTGACATAGGACCAAATAGATCCATATGCAAGAGGTATAAACACCTCACTGAATCCTTATTTTCAAGGCTATGAAAGGAAGATTTGGTATGCTTGCCTTTTTGACAAGCTGAGCATATCTCATCCTTTATACACTTAACTTGAGGACCATTCCTCACTAACTCTTTGCTAAAGAGTTGGCCAATAGTCTTGTAGTTAAGATGGGCCAGCCTCTTGTGCCATTTAACACAATGTGAGGCTCTCTCATCAGCTACAAGACAAATAGGAGAACCACTGTTCTCACACTCAAAGTTAAGACAGTACACATTTCTTTTTTTATATCTTGTCAATATGACCTTTTGATCACTTGATCTTTTGATATGACATCCATTCTTAATAAATGAAATGTCATATCTTAAATCACTCAGCTGACTTATGCTTATAAGGTTGTGTTTCAAACCCTTCACATAGGCCACTTGAGTGATAGTAATCTGGTTATTAGAAATGTTATCAAATCCTTTGATGATTCCTTTTTCAGAACCACCAAAAGTTACCTTAGGCCCATTCATGATAGGTGAGTAGTCCTTCAGCAACCCCCTTGTTCCAGTCATGTGCCTGGAACATTCACTGTCCAAGTACCATATAGGGGCATAGCATCTTGGACTTACCTGCAATAAAGATTACCTAAACTTAGAAACCAAATGAGTTTTGGGTTCTTGGTTCATGTTAGCCTAAAATTTAACAAATCTGCCTGCAGCTTTTCTAACAGGCAGACTGCTATTCTTCTTGACACTGGAATTGTGCCAACAGTCTAAGGCAAAGTGGCCTATCTTGCCACAGCACCAGCACTCAAACTTATTATACCTTTGTTTAGGTATAACCTTAGCTGAATTGTTTACAGCAGGTCTCTTGTTTTGTGCTGGGGCTTTGTCTTTTTTATTGAACTTAGCAGTCCATGTAGTTCTCTTAAACCCTAATCCAGCTTTACCCTTTTGTGACACAAAGTCACCTATTAAGGGTAATACAGATTTTGACTTAGAAGAACTAACCACGATCTCCTTTTCTTTCTGAAGTCTAATCTCCAGATTTTTAATCTGATCATTCTTGAATGTGATTGTGCCCATTTGAATAACAGTTATGTTTTTCAATCTGGCAATCTCATTCAACTTTTGATCCAGCATCTTCTCTGAATCAGATGCAGCCATCTTAAGATCTGTAATTTCCTTAGCCAGAGTTTTGGCCAGGTTTTTGCTTTTCTTTAGTGCCTGCAACAAGTCCCCATATTCATCTATCAGTTGATGAATATCACCTTCAGACTCAGACCCATCCACATCACTTGATGCAGAAGTTGCTGACTCTGACCCAGTACTACAATCTGAATTTCTAGAAAAATATTGTACCTTACTAGGACCAGGCTGATCCTGGCACTTGTCTTCTTCTGACACAGCCATCAGTCCCTTGTACTGATGGTTTTCTTATTCATTGATAGAGTTCAGCACTTGCAGAAACTCATCTTCTTCATCTGCTATATATAGACCAATGTATGCCTCAGCTTCCGATTCTGACTCTGAAGATGATTGGTCTGTCAAGCTCTTCTCCTTCTTAGCAACAAAGGATTTCTCCTTCTTGCACTGGTGTTGAATCTTCATTTTATCAGCAGACCCTTTTCTTTTGTCTGGACACTCAGTCATAACATGTTTAGGCCTATTACAGCAGTAGCAAACTATCTTTGATGTTGTAGATTTGCTTGGCTTAGACTTGCTCCTGTCCTTCATGGATGACTTCCTCTTTTGATAATAGTCATCCTTAGGCTGAGATGTGGAGGGCTAAGACTTTCACTGCTTCTTATTCAGGAATCTCTGAAACTGCCTTATGAAGGCAGCAAAGTCTGCATCTGAGTCACTGCTGTCTGAACTTTGGTTGTCTGATTTATCTGAAGCAATTTCAGCAACTATATTAGGAGGTGATGGAGACATCCTCCTATTCTTCCTAGTGGCTTCAACCTTGAAGGCCATAGACTTTTCTCTATGCTCCCATTTTGCACTTTTCTCTTCCTCTTTCCTAGCCATCAGCTGCATCTCATATGACAGCAATATTCCAAACAAAGTCGGTGGAGAGATATCTGCAAGTTTGGCCACTTCCCTAATGGCACAAATCTTAGTGTCCCAATCCTTTGTCAAGGATCTTAGGAATTTATCATTCATTTCATATGTACTGAAGATTCTTCCCTAGGACATCAGCTCATTTACTATTCTATAGAACTTTTTATAACACTCAGTTATACTGTCAGACTTTCCTTGTCTGAAACTCTCATATTCCTGGTTCATCATAGACTTTCTATCTTGTCTGACTTCTTCAGAACCCTCCATGTATACTATCAAAGTATCTCACATTTCCTTCGAGGTCTTACAGTGAATCAAATTCTAAAAGGTTGAATCATCTATGGCACTTACTATGATATTCTGGGCTCTTTTATCCATAGTTGTCAGGATGATCTCATCCTTAGTCATCTCTGAATACTCCTTGAGAATTCTTTGGTTTGCATCTAGAACTGAAATCTTCATCGGAATATAAGGACCTTCCTTTACTGTAATGTAGATCCTTGGATCAGAAGCCACCATAAACAGCTTGACCCTTTCTTTCCAGATTCCAAATATCTCCTTCCTGCATATGGGTAATTTCATAGAACCTAGTTCCTTATGATTTTCTCCTGAACCCATTTTCTTGATCTTGAATATTCCTTATGGATCTAACTCAGACTGTTAAGTCCTTCTTTGAGGAACCTCCATCTGATACCACTTGAAAGAATTAGTGCCTAATCACCTAGAGGGGGGGTGAATAGGTGTAATTCTCTTTTTCTTTAAGGCAAAATATTTGTACTAGTAATTAATTAGAAACTGCTAATTCTACAGCTAACACGGCACAGCATTCACAGAAACATTCAATCACAGAGTACACACAGTTTTTATAGTGGTTCCCCAAGGTCTGGGTACATCCACTTTCCCCCTTCGCCTATCTATCATTGTGCTAGATTCGGCCTAACTTCTTCTCTTCACCTCAGATCCGCAGATCTTACAGCTCAGAACTCAATCAAGGTTCCTACAACTCAGAGTGTGTCCACACTCCTACAGCTTAGGCACACATCCCTACCTCAGCCTTCAACAAGGCCTACAACTCAGAGATACAATCTCCTATAACTCAAACACACAGCCCTACTTCAGCCTTTAACAAGGCCTACCACTCAGAGATCTAAATCTCCAACAACTCAGCCTTTATAACATAGGCTTACAGCTCAGATCTAGAAAAGATCCTATAGAAAAATGATTTAACAAAGTGTTTTACCACCACCCAGGTAGAGAGAGAAGGGATGGATGGTTTCTTGATCAGTTCTTGGAAGAAACTGATGGCAGAGAACAATCACTCTTAGCTTTCTTCAAAGCTTCTTGAATCTGAACTCAGTAGGGTTGAATCTCCTGTGAAGTTGATCTTCAATCAGCTCCTTTCTTGATATTCAGATCACAATCTGAATCCTTCTTAGCAGCATGGTTCAGCAACTGCACTTGTATAGATGGAGCTCTCTCTCTCTCCTACTTTTTCTTAGATTTTCTGATGAAAATCTTCTTTAGTCTTCTATTGTAACTTTGTATTTTTCAGTTGTTCATATATTGAAAGAGAATGCCTTTATATAGACTTTATCCATGGTAACCGGCTGATCTGGTTTCTAACAAACTTCTGACAGCTTTGACACTTGCAGTAGACCGGTTAGAAATGGCAGCTGTCAAGTCATCCAGTCACTTCTTGAAATACTGTCTCTGTCTGAAAGTGTCGAGACTTAACTTCATCATGTGTCGACACAAGTAGACTAAGTGTCAACACAAGCGGACTAAGTGTCGACATATGTCTTGGTGATGTCGACACATATCCTTTGTTGTTGATACTGCTTCTCGACACAGCTTTCTGTAGAATGTGTCGACACTGATTCTGTGTGTCGACACAATCACTTCTTTTCTTTAACATAGTTGAAATTTTACTGTGTGTCGACACAAGTCCTGTATGTCGACACAGTTGATGTCGAAAAGGTCTTCTGTGTATCGACACTGCCTCTTAGTGTCGACACAATTGATGTTGACAATGCTTCACTGTGTGTCGACACTGCCTCTTGGTGTCGACACAATTGATGTCGACAATGCTTCACTGTGTGTCGACACTGCCTCTGCATGTCGACACAGTTTCTTTAGGTGTCGACACAGCCATTCCAAGTGTCGACACAAATAACTCCAAGTGTCGACACAGCTTTTCTCCATTGTCGACACAAGCCTTCATAAGTGTCGACACAGCTTCTTCTGGTGTCGACATATAGACTTAGAAATTTTTCTGTATTCCTGCATTTACTTAACCTACACATATAAACTTAAAACAACATCAAATACACCTTGATGCATATCATTGAGTAGAGTGAGTCTTCTTCAAATCTGGTACACATTTTCCAATGTACCCAATAGAGATGTATAACATTTCATGTGTATGCTGCTTATAACATGCATTAAACCCTTTTTAGAATGCATAGCACTGCATATATAGCATATCATCGCATAATCACGCGTGATAAGTTATGATTTACATGATGACACATGTACACACATGGTTTTTTAAAATTGAAATAAAGAATTCATGCACTCATATCATAGGCACATGAGTTAATAGGATGAGAGGATATCATCCTAAGTAGGACATAACATCATTATAAAATCCCAAAGCAAGTTGCAGCATAAGCAAGTGACTTTTAAGTATGGTCTGAACTAGTTATGTGGCCTAGTTGTAATCTATGATTTTTGATGAGTCATTCGTTACTTTTCTAGAAATGCCAGCTAGACTTACTGCGACTCAGTCGACTCCCCAGTCGGAGGGTGAGTCGTCAGGTGCACAGAGTGATGCAGTGATCGAGAGTTTACGTCAGAGTAATGAGTCTCTATCGAGACATTTGGTGGCAATGCAATCGCAGATTCAGTCCTTGTTGTCTGCCGCTCCAGCGCAGCAACCCTTAGTACAAGACCCTACCATGGGTCAAGCCGTACCCATTATTCCTATTCCTCTGGTTCCCCCAATAACATTACAACTAGAGATGAATTTTATTTCGCATTTCCAGCGATTGGGATCTCCTGCCTATGATGGGAGTGCCGGCTGTTTTGGATGATTGGATCATCGATATCGAGGAGATGTTCTCAGATTCGGGGATTACAGAAGCCCAAAAGGTGATGATTGTGGCCTGCCAGCTAAAAGGACTGGCGAAGAGCTGGTGGATTCGGGAAAAGGAGAGTCTGAAGGAAGGATGCTCTTGGGAGTCTTTCAAGAAGATGCTGCTTAAGAAGTTTCTACCCTCGGTCGAGCAGGACTGCCTGATGAATAATTTCATCCATATGAAGCAGAGACAGCTCACGGTGAGCGAATATGAGATCGAGTTCTATAAGTTGAGCAGATTTACTCCTGATATGGTGGCTTCGGAGGCGGGAAGAATGAAACACTTTCTCGAAGGACTAAGAAGCGATGTCCAATAATTGGCATGCACTTATAGGGCAAAAAGTAATGCTGAGGCGGTGGAAGCCGCTCTGAAAGTTGAGGGAATTGAAAACGCCAAGAATCGAGGTGTTGCAGCAAGAAAAGAGAAGAGGAAACACGATGAGAATGGAAGATCTGGGGCATCTGGAACTTCTTTGAAGAAGAAATGTGGAGAAATATGTAACTTCTGTGGTCAATCTAGCCAACCTTACGAAAGGTGTAACAAGAGGACTGCCGCTCTGAAGCAACAACTGGTGCTCGCCATCCAAGGCGGACCCAAAGGAGATCTGGTGTGCATGTTTGGTGCAAATAAGGTACACGATGTGAGTCATTACTTGTTGAAGGGAAAGGCATGATTCATATGTGGGCAGAAGGGGCACCTAAAGTCTTCATGCCCCCAAGCTCAGTCTCCACTACAGCCTAACACACTTCGAGCTCTACTGCCTCCACAAAACCAGGATAAAGGGAAAGGAAAGCTGAATGTGGTGACCAGTGAGGAAGCTCAGACCTCTACTCAAGTGATAATAAGTTAGATTCTAGTCTAGCTTTTAATCTGCATTGCTGCTCTATTTCATCATTCGCTTTAGTTACGTATTGTACGGTTATAGGGAAGTTTAAGGTGCTGAATAGGTGGACGCGCATTCTCTTTGATTCGGGTGTCACCTATTCCTTTGTAGCTCGGAGTTTTGTAGATAGACATCGTTTGGATGTGGATCAGTTAGAAGATTCCTTCAACGTCAAGCTTCCCTCCAGAAATCTAGTGATATCAAATCAAGGAATTCAGAGATGCCCTATTTGTCTAGGTGAATTCCTAGCCTCTGTGGATCTGAAGGTGTTGGCTCTGGTGGACTTCGACGTGATTTTGCCTATGGACTAGCTGTCCATGTATGATGCGGTCATCCAGTGCAAGGCAAAGCGACTGGACTTCAAGATGGACAACGACCAACCTATGACTGTGTATGGTTTTCAGGACATGGTTTCCCCTATTATTTCTGTGGTACGTGCTCGTCGAGCTATAGAGTCTGCTTGTGAGGCATATCTTGTTTCTATTTCTTCTTTGGAAACAACTTTTGTTACACCACGTCCTAAGGATATCTCAGTGGTGCGAGAGTTTCCAGATGTTTTTCCTGATAGTCTTCCAGGACATCCTCCTGTGAGAGAGGTAGAGTTTGTGATAGACCTCGAGCCAGGTACTCATCCTATTGCCAAGACACCGTATTGTATGGCTCCGCGTGAGTTGGATGAGTTACGTAATCAGCTCGACAAATTGCTGCAGATTGGATTTATTAGGCCGAGTTCTTCTCCATGGGGTGCTACTGTATTATTTGTAAAGAAAATAGATGGATCAATGTGGCTTTGCATCAATTATAGAGAATTGAATAAGGTGACCATTAAGAATAGATATCCCCTGCTGAGTATTGATGATTTGTTTGACCAGTTACATAGTAGCTCGGTGTTTTCAAAGATCGATCTTCGTTCAGGCTACCACCAGTTGAGGATTCGTGAAGCAGATATTCCACGGACTGCTTTTTATTCGCGACATGGACATTTTGAGCTTTTGGTAATGTCCTTTGGTTTGACAAATGCACCCTCTCCTTTAATGGACTTAATGAATAGAGTGTAGATTTCTTGGACCGTTTTGTGATTCTGTTCATAGATGACGTCCTTGTGTATTTCCGCAGTGTTGAGGAGCATACTCAACACTTGTGATTAGTTTTGTCGACCATAAGGGAGCATAATTTATATGCGAAGCTCAGTAAGTGCGAGTTCTGGTTACCGCAAGTGTCTTTTCTGGGTCATGTTGTGAGCAAGGGATGTATCTCTATAGACCCGACCAAGATTTCTGCTGTGATGGAATGGAAGAGATCATCTATACCCAAGGAGATTAGGAGCTTCATAGGCCTGGCCGACTATTATAGAAGGTTCATGGAAGTGTTTTTTGTGTTGTCTGCTCCTCTAACTAGACTTACCCAGAAGAACACCGCGTTCGTTTGGAGCGATAACTGTGAAGAAGCTTTCCAAGAATTGAAGAAGAGATTGTGTACTGCACCAGTTTTAACATTGCCTACTGAAGGAGTTGAGTACGATGTGTATGTTGGTGCATCACACATTGGACTTGGTTGTGTTTTGATGCCAGAAGGAAAGGTGATCGCGTACGGATCCAGGGAATTAAAGATCCATGAAATAACCTATCATACGCATGATTTAGAGTTTGTTGCAGTAATTTATGCGTTGAAGCTTTGGAGACAATTATTGTATGGCGCGTTGTGCAAGATCTACACAGACCATAAGAGTTTTAAGTACATCTTCACTAAAAAGGAGCTAAATCTGCGCCAGCGTAGGTGGTTGGAGTATGTGGACGACTATGAAGTGGAGATCCTCTATCACCTGGGAAAGGCTAATGTAGTAGCTGATGCTTTGAGTAGGAAGACCGCCAAAATATTCAATCTATCTATGCAGTCCATGGTGAAAGAATTCTTGTTGATGAACATCGAAGTTGGGAGTAGCACTGTGTCTGATAGTTTAGAAGAAGAAGAGCCCTCTTGGATTTCCCTTACCAGAGTGCACCAGAAGGATGACCCTGATTTATTGCATTTTCAAAATAGAACTGAGAAGGGAGAGCTACCTGATTTCTCTTTGGACGAGTTTGATACTCTGAAATGTCTGGGTATATTTTGCATCCCACTTTTGGTGATATTCGGTCAAAGATTTGTAATGAATCTCATGGCTCCAGTGTTGTCTACCATCCTAGTTCCACCCAAATGTATAAAGATCTGAAGCAAATTTCTTGATGGTCGGGAATGAAGAATGATAAAGCAAGGTTTGTGTCGAAATGTTATACGTTTCTGCATATTAAGGATGACCATGGAAGTCCTGGTGGTAAATTAACATCGCTGGATTTTCCAAGCTGGAAGTGGAGAGTATTTCGATGGAATTCATCACCAGTTTACCAAGATCTCCCCGTGGTCACGAATCTATTTGGGCGATAGTTGATAGATTGACTAAGTGTGCTCACTTTGTGCCATTTAAGATTGGGTATTCTATGAAGAAGATAGCTGAATTATATCTTGATGAGTTCATCAGATTACATGGAGTTCCTGTTAGCATTTTATCAGATCGAGACACCAGATTTACGTCTCGCTTTTGGAAGAGTTTACAGGAGGGGTTGGGTACTGATTTAAGATATTCCATCGCCTATCATGCACATACAAATGGACAGACAGAAAGGGTAAATCAGATCGTGGAAGATATGATCAGGTGTTACATATTGGATCATGGTGGTGCTTGGGATGAGCGTCTCAGACTCGTGGAATTCGCATAAATAATAGTTATCAAGAGAGTATACAGATGGCCCCATTTGAGGCCTTGTATGCGAGGCGTTGTAGGACTCCTTTGTTTTGGGCTGAGGTTTGCAAGAGACCGTTGCTAGGTCCGGAAGCCCTTGAAGAGATGAATTGTGTTGTAAATCATATTCGAGAGAAACTCTGTGTAGCACAAAAGCATTAAAAGAAATGGAGTTTTCAGTTGGGGAGTCAATTTTTTCTAAAAGTCTCTCCGATGCTAGGTGTTAAAAGATTTGGAAGGAACCACGAGTTAGATCCCCGGTATGTGGGACCTTTTCAGATTCTTGAACGCATCAGAGCGTCAGCTTATAGGCTGGTTTCACCTGCTGCCTTCCCTGGTGTCCATGACGTGTTCCTTGTGAGCCAGTTGTGGAACTGTGTTCACAGTGATCGTCAAGTCCTTGACTCGGTGCCCCAGATTCAACCCAACCTAACGTATGTGGAAGAGCCTGTCCGTATTTTGAAATCTCAAGATCGAGTGTTGCGGAGAAAGACCATCACCATGGTTAAAGTTCTCTGGCGAAATTAAGACATTGAGAGTGTGACACAGGAATTGGAGTTGGCAATGAGGGAATCTCATCCGCATCTCTCCCCTTTATTTCTGGTATGTCTTCATGCTTATGGATGTTTTTTATTTTCTCGTTTTGATTTGGTTTTGGAGTTGTGTTATGTTTTGGGATGAAACTTCTTTTAGGGGGAGTGACTGTAACGCCCCCGATTTTCTGATGATATTATTTGATTTTGTATCGTCATATTTATGACGTTAGGGCATTGCCTTTTACGTCAAGTTGACGTCACTGCACCATTAGTGTGTTTTTGCATCCGTTGGGTCTGTTTGAACAGATTTTGGGGTTTTGATGTGATTGAAGGTTTTCATGATGGAATAATTCCGTTTGTGTTCTTTTTGAATTTGCTTGTCCAGTTTTGTTGCGGTCCGGGCGTTTTTGGAGTCTCGGTGCATATTTGACGTCTTGTGATATTTATGCTTGTTGTAAGAGTTTGATATTAGTGTCTCGGGAATGGTGTGTCGGATTCTAGTATTTTTGTCTCTGCCGTTAGATTCATAGCGCTGGCATTCGTCTACAGTGCAGTTTTCATCCAAATCACAGGGCGTTTAGTCCGTATTGTTGACTAATTGCTGAAAAAATTGACATCTAAAGTTCTATTAATGACCTGCTTAATTCTCGGGAAAATAGGACTTATTCTCGATAATGCCCTTCCTTGCTCTCGAGAAATCCTTCTCTGTTCTCGAGAAAACCTTGTGTATTGTACTCAGAATTTTACCCTTCATTTCTCTAGAGGTCGGTACATGTTCCCGAGAAGTGTTATTCTTTCTCGAGAAGCTTGCTTCTTTCTCGAGAAGTCGTGTCTTGTTGTTCCCAAGAAATCTTGCCTAGTTCTCGAGAAGTACCCGTTGTTCTCGAGAAATCCGACATGAAGTTCTCGAGAAATCCAATCTCAGATCTAGAGATGTCCTTGCTTGTTCTCGAGAGGTTCATGTTACTCTCGAGAAATCCGTCCTCGGCCTTTCTCGAGAAATCCTTACCCTTTCTCGAGAGGTCTTTATCCTTTTACTCGAGAAGTTTTCCTCATTTCTCGAGCAGCCCTCTTCAGTACGTGAGAAATACATACTTCACATCAAGAAAACCGGTTCAGCAGACCCCCTGCTCATTCTCTTAAGTGTAATGATTTTAATATTATATTTATTATATATATATACACACTCCTTCCCCTTTAAACCGACCGAACTTATGTTCATTTCCGTAACCAGAGCGATGTGAGCGAGACAGAGATAGTTCTTCTGTGATTCTTCCAGTGTCCGACGACGGTGCTCCGGTGATCGAAATCTTGAACCGAACGTGGATAGAGAAAGCTCTCAACGAGAGCTACGCCATCGTGGTAATGTCTTTCCCATTTCTTGAGTTTTTTTCCCGTTAGGGATTTGGCCCTAACTTTTATTTCGGCCATTCTTGTTCAGATTTCGATTTCTTCCGTCTTCTTTAGCCCAGATCTGCGACAAGGAGTGATTTGGAGAGTTTTTCCGGGAAAACCAAGGCAAGTGATGGTTTTTCCCCTCCTCCTTCATTTTCAGATCTTGTTAGAATTTTTGTTTCCCTTCATTTAGTGATATTGTTTTGATCTTTTACTTAAGATCCACTTATATTACCATATTCATGATTACGCTAATCTTACCTTGTAAAGTTGTTAGTGATTTACGGATGCGATTGAATCTTTATCTTTTAATCGTCTCTTAACTACCGTGTAGAATGAGATAGAATTTATTTACGGTCTTGCATCTTTTCCTAGAGGTTGATCAACCGTTTCCAATCTAGCGATGTTTAGTAGAATCCGATGTGCCAAGTTTTGAGATTTATATCTTGGTTTTCATTGTTGTGGGTGTTAGGGGACGAAACCACCGCCGCAATGTTTGTCTTGAGATTTATATCATGGTTTTCTTCTTTGTGGGTGTTAGTGGACGAAACCACCGCCGCGATGTTTATAGTATCATGGTTTTCTTCGTTGTGGGTGTTAGTGGACGAAACCACCGCCACAATGTTTGATCCCTTTATTAGTACCGTGTGGAACTCTACCAGGTGTTTGGGCATCTACGGTGAATGGTGGAGTGTTTGAGTCTCCCCTAGTTAGACAAATATTATATTTGTGAGGGTGTGTCCGGATGAGTGACCACCTCGCACATGTTTTTTTGGGGTGGAATTTACAACATGTGGCTAATAGAGTTATGCAATTTCTCCTGATGATTTCATCTCGTTTCCCCTAATAGTCTTGTGCATCCGGGTATTTTGTTGTACGTGACGATTCACGTAAGTGTTCCTTTCTGATTTTTGTACCTTACTTATGTACTTTACTTCAGTACTTTTGAACTTGGGTTGGTACCCCTTATGACCCGTGCTTGTTTTTGTTTATATATCTGCTATCGCTTATACTTTTTTGCTGAGTTGTTCTATCTTTGGAATGCCTCATGTTCAGAGCTGTAGCAGGTAGTGGAGCTAGTTTTGGAGTTCCTGAGCAGTAGTGTTGGCTGTGGTTTTTACCTCTCCATTACGAGGTAGTTTGTTGTTTTAGTTAATTTACCTAGTTCAGAAATACTTTTGCATTATGTGGGTTTGTGTCAGGTTTTTTACGCCCACAAGATAGTTGATTCTTTTTCGACACTTTGCTAGCTGCTACTTGTTTTTTATCTGATTGTTTGGACTACTTGCTCTCTAGGACATTTTATGCTAGGACTGCATGTTAGATATTTTTAACTTATAAAACCTTATTATTCATATATCATACATGTCATCTCTTTCAAAACTAATTCACTACTTTCTGGATACCGTAAAAACTTCTTCCTATACTTATTATAAATCTATAGTTTTGCATAGCATGGGTTGTCCTTCGGGGACGTTTATACTCATGTAGGATGTTAAGATCAACCTAATCAAAGTATTTTTCCGCAGCGTATAACTATATTTTGATTCATTGACTAGTTGATCCACTAAGCCGAGGGATACCGCTAACTACTTAACTTAAAACTGGATTTTCTTAACTAACGTATAAATTTTCAAAAGAAGTGTTTAGTTGAGGTCTCGCCTGAGCGTCTGCAGTTATCCCATGTTGATGTGTCATCATGACTCGTGTTTCCTCCTTACTCTGATATACCCTTTAATGTGGATAAAATGCGGGTTGTGACAAACTTGCCCTATAACAGCTCCTGACTTAGCTTTCTTTGTCTTTTAGGCATCAACATGACAATTGCGGGCATGGTGTCCTGACTTGCCACATGTATGGCAAGCATATGGAGCTTGACTAGTAGATGTTCTAGACATCCTATGACACCTCCTATAGTATTCAAACTTTGCAGAAACAGTAGAGTTCAGTACCCTGCACAATGGCGCCTGGTGGACTTTTGTCAAATCTAATTCCAACGATCTAACCATCTCCACCAACACTTGAAATCCCCATAACTTTGATCCTATCAGTAGAAGTTGTAAATCATGGCGCAGACCGTTATAAAATCTATTATGCATAGTCTTCTCATCCTCCAACACAAACTCTGCACAACACCTTATCATGACAAATGCATGTAAATACACATCAACTGAGTGTGTTCCCTGCACGAGATGCATGTTCAATTGCTGATCTTAGGCTCTTCTTTTTATAGTTTGCTCCATAGTGCCAACCATCATTGACGCCGTCGCAGGGACAAGTGGACATACATGCCTCAGATGATGGGAATTGATCAATGCGAACATTGTTTTAGCTATTAGTCTTATGGTCTCAAGTGAAGGAGGGGTCGCAGGACCGTCATTGGGAACACTACTCTCCACGGAGTGCTGACGTTGCAAATGCCCCGCACCCTCCTAGTCACCTATAGTTGTAGAAACACTTGATTAGGCGACAAACAGATTGCCAAAATGCAATTAGTGGAACACTCAGGTTCCACAAACATGTGTATTTTCATTCCTAAGTGGACATTCATGGGTTCTTTTATGTTATAACGGCAACACACATACAAGTGCTCACCACCCCTTAAAAGAATTGGTCCATGAATTCGAATAAGGAAGATCGACACCAGAGTATGATACTAACTGTAACACCCTCATCTGTCACATAACAAATAACAGAAGGTCTGGTCGGGGCCCGATGCTATATACTACAGACAGACTAAGGAGTAAATAAATTAAAAACATAATCCAATATTTTGTATCCTAACACAGAGTGCATTCTAGTGGATGTAATTTAAAGGTTATAAATAGAACCCAACAACAATATGAATGTCCACTACCACAACTAGGAATGTGTAACAAATACAGAATTAAATCTTGGCCATAGGGATTACAAGGTTTAATCCAATTAAACTGTCTCGCATACAACGGAACGCAGGCCAACCACACATGAGAAATAAATTAACAAAATGGGCAATTTGCTTTGGCCTTCAAGGACGGACATAGCTATCCTAGGCTTCAGCCCGCTATTTCCTGTTTAGCTTAGCTGCACCTACAAGCAACATTCCACTGCAATGGTGGCAAATAAAAGCAATGGTTAACATTAGCTGGCCAAATTATAACGACCCCACCCCTCACTTGGGGTGGCGGTGCTTCTTCCCTACAGGCATTAGTATAATCAAAAAATGGCAATCGGAACATGCAACTTAAGCATCATTTGCCACAGACGTTAGCATAAATGCCCAATGCCTCGTACTCTCAGGTCTCATTCTTGGTGCACAGGACCTCAGGGGTCACACCTCCGTTCTCTATGATGGTTAACAATGATTTAGCATTTAAGTCTTTCAGGGCCAAAGCCAAAAACAACGCCCCTATGGGTACGACAAAGTCATGGCTACTTTAAATTCACACTTTGACTCACTCCAAGTCGATCGGCATAGGGTTGGTTGCAATTGAGCTATTTTCCAGTGCTCAAATCGTCGGGCACAACAAGCCACGATGCGGGTCAACATCCCCTTTCCCATCCATGCTATTTATAATACGATTATGATCCTATTCTAACACTCAAGGCCACCAAAGCTGAGCAAATTAAGCTCACGCCCACAAAATTGGCCCCCAGGTCTTCGAGAGATGGGCCTCACAACAATAGCCCTCAGGTCTCCATGAGGCAAGCATCTAAACAATACATTGGTCACAGGGAGCTAACGTCGGTGGTAGCATTACCACCGCACGGTAGGGGAAAGACTATCGCTTTTTCCCCTTACTCTAGTGTTTTCTTGGGGACTACCCCCAATACTCTTAATGCAATCATCTGCACACCCCCTGACTCCAAAAATCTATGCAATTACCACAGAGTCTTCTCCGGCATACAAAACATACAAAATCACTAATCCAGACGGACCCGTGGGATGGGCTTCACACATCATGCCTATTTGTTCTTCGATTCTGTATCTAAATGAAAACTAATGGGGATACACAGATTTACCCCTCGGTAGAACCACTTCCATGTATTCATGGAGCGTCTACTCTCTAATGCCAAAAGAAAGGACTTCACATGTCCAAGGAAAAAGATCATTACCCTTGAAGTCCTCTTTGGCGCCATAGGATAAATTTAGATAGTTAAAATCGACCGCTCTGGCCTTGCCTCCGTAGATCCGAACTCACTTTGCGAATCTGAACTTCGAATCTCCAACGATGATGTAAACTCTCCTTCCCGACGATGCTGCTCCTCCTCAAGAAATCCAGGCCAAGTTCTCAACTCCAAAGGAAAATGAAGTCAAAACAGCCGAACCAACATTAAAAACTGAGCTACCACCATGTGCTAACTAGCTACCGTCGCGCGGTACCATTATTCAACACCTCATTGCGCATGCAACTGCCCAAGCCCTCCAATCACATGCCGACACGTGGCCAGACGGTTACAAAATTCACTATCGCCACGGAATAGGAAAATAACGCCAAGCGGTACCTGGCACCGGTTACGAAATGACCACTCACGTTAATGTCGCGTGTTTGTTGCTACCGTTGCGCGGTAAAACCTGAGAGCTCTGTCAATAGAATTGACCCTGCTACCATAAACGATAATGCTAACACTGGGTGGTAGCTCAACTCGACGCTCTTGATGCTCTCAACGCATGATATTGCCATGTGATAACCCCTTTTCCTGCATACAGAACTGATGAGTTGTAAATATTCCTTTTTTTATGTACATTAAACTAGTCGTTTTAGTTTATTTTTGTTATTTTTGTTTATTTTTCTTTAATAAATTGCTTCCTTTTTGTAAATATTTCCTAACTTATGTTTATTTTGATTTCCTGAAATTTTCAGGAAAAATCACCAAAATTGTATAGTACACGTCCGTGTACTTTGGGTCAAGCCCATGACCAGGGCATGATACCTCAATTTCCCGAGAAATCAGCATTTTTGAAGAAAAATTGATGAACATGCCTAGACACACGCCCGTGTCACTTGACACGCCTGTGACCTGGGCTCGTGTCACTCCCGCTCGATGAAACCACGCTCAACGATCGTCGAGACAACCCGACATGCCCAATGACACGCCCGTGTCATGTGACACGCCCCGTGCCCAAGCCCATGACCATCCAGCTCTACGAAACACGCTCGACGATCGTCTACCAACCCGACACGCCCCCAGTCACACCCATGACCTAGGGCGTGACTCCTCTACCTAGCCCGACAAACAGCCGCCGGCGACTTTCGACGCAAACGGCGCCCAGTTCAACCTCCCTGACACGCCCACAGTCACGCCCGTGACCAGCGGCGTGACTGTCATGTGGACCTCCCGAAGTAAACAACGCCATCAAATCTCCAAAATCAGATGATGAATAGTGTCGACACGCCCACCGTCACGCCCGTGACCTGGGGCGTGACCGCCGCGATATAAGCCGCAAAGTCAAATCTCCAGTTATTTCACCGGCCGCCATTTGAATTGTAGTGACATGCCCCCCGACACGCCCGTATTAGAGGGCGTGTTCCATGAAATTTTCTTCTACAAATAGCTCTGTTCTGTATGCATTCCTGTTCCTTCTTCTTGAACCATTTTGCCTTAAGGGGTGCTGCTCTAATGTAATTCCAAATTCTGTGTAAGAGATTTTTCCCTCTCTCTTTTATTTTCGTTTTAGCTTTGTAATCGTCTTTTAGTATTAATAAAATTTATAAATTTTCTCCTATTATACATTTTTTGGAATGCATCCATGAGCCCATCCCTTAGGCAATCTTATTTTTTGTCTTTTAAAATGCGTGTGTGTGTGTGTATGAGATTAGTTTTCATGCATTTATACTTAGGAATTTTTTTTACTTAGTTTTGTTAGATTTAGTTTTTTATAGCTTTTATTTCATTCCTATAGATCCGTAAAAACGTTTTGAAAGTAATTTTCAGTTTTTCGCTAACTTAGATTTTCATTTTTATGTTGTAAAAATTTTCTTCCCTTTTACTTTATTTGCACTTTTTAGCATTTTTACGGAGTTATAGGAATGAATATATAGTCGTTTTAATTTTTCGTGCACTTTGATTTTGTTTTAAACTTTTTCTCCTTTAATTTTTTTGTCCTCTTTTTATTAATTTCAACCGCATTCTAGCGGTAGAAATGTATTCGTTTTAATTTTTCGAGCACTTGCACTTTGCGTTTATTTGCAAACTTTTTTGCTCCTTTAAATTTTATTTTCACTTTTTATGCATTTCTACCGCATTCTAGCGGTAGAAATGTTGTTGTTTTAATTTTTCAGCAACTTAGTTTTTCCTTTTTCTTGTATGTGTGTGTTTTAAATTCTGCAGTGTGTGTGTGTATTTTCTTTCAGTAGAGTGTGTGAATGTGTGGTTTTAATTTCTGATTGTGTGCATGTGTTTTACTTTCAAGTAGAGTGCGTGAGTGTTAGCATTTATTTTCGCCTACTCGCTAGGAGTTCAATGGCATGACTTTATTAACCGCCTACTCATTTGATTTAAATGACATGTCTTTATCTTTCTGTAATTATTTGAGTAGTACTTATACTATCATTTATTTACCGCCTACTCATTTGAGTTAAATGGCAGGTCTTTATTTTTCTGTAATTATTTGAGTAGTACTTGTACTAGCATTAATTTTTGCCTACTCGCTAGGATTTAAATGGCAGTTCTTTATTTTCTCCTACTCATTTGAGTAGGAATTGTGTGCCTGCGTTTTAATTTTCAGTAAAGTGCGTGCGTGGGTGCATTTATTTTATCTTACTCGTTTGAGTAGGACTCGTTTTATTTTGTCTCGCCCACACGTTTGAGCCGGGACTTGCACTTTTACTGCTTCATTTCAGTCCTACTCGTTTGAGTAGGACCTATAATTTACTGCTTTCCTTTACAGCTTTCCTTTACTACTTTCCATTTATTGTTTTCTTTTTATTGTTTTTTCTCGCAAGCCGTCCACATTCCAATGAGTGGCTAATCGTTCTTAGCCCTCACTATCGAAGAGCATTGGGACAGATAAAATAGCTTTAGATAATTAAAGGTCCTGTTTTTCTAATTAATTAAAATTAACGTAAGGTTTGCCTAGGGTTTACGAAGCATAGACCCACATAATTGATGTATGGGCTCTATTTCCATAGTTCATACGCTAGCTAGCTGAGAGGCCGTGCATATGGACCGATCACCCCTGGGTAAAGAGAGTTCCACACTAACCCTCGAGAGAGGAGGCACGCAAACTCTACCAGATTGGATTCCCCAACCAATAGCGGGGTTCTTAGCGTAATGCGGGCGTTAAGAGGAATCCTTCATCAGACTAACGTTCGGTCGAATAGTCTTAGCGTTCAGGTGAGCGATATTCCTATAGCTAGGTGAGCTCATGTTAGTGGAACCTCCACGGCCAAGTCTCTGCCTTAATTAATTTGAAACTGAGGATATTTTTTTATTAAAAGTTTATTTTAGTTCAATTTTATTCGATTTTGTGGCGCTAAGCTTTTCATCGGCTCCACCTTTTATGCTTTCATTTTCTGCCTTTCTTTTATTATATATAAAAAATATAACCCGACAACTTAAATATCGGAAAAATAATAGTCCCCTCCATGGAAGAGTAGAAATAGTCGACCCGACCCCGAGAACAATACAACCTCGATATTCCACACCGGAATATCCTGTACTACACATGATAGGTGCACTTGACTCCTTTTATTAAAACTCGATTTCACTGTTTTATATCCAAATAATATATCCGCGCGCCCCGTTTTCTAAATAAAACCAAATCCGCTTTTCTTAAATAAACTGCTCGGGGAGCCGCAAGCTCGTAATAATTTTTGGAGTTTTAACCCGCATCAAGAACTTTGGGGTGTTACCGATAATATAAATAAACGCTCATTATTATCACCTGTCGCTGAGTAGTAGTAGTGATGTGCGGTACCTGCTCCTCTAGTTCGGCCACCCAGCCTTGTTGGTTGTGATGGTTCTCTAATTCCTTGAGCTCCTACAGTCACAACCGACTGTTAGTCATAAAGAGTAAGCCATTTTGTCATCGCCTCACCCCCGCGACTCCTAGGCACCGTGCATGAGGATTAAAGCGGAGGATAATAAAGCATTATCAAATAGCAGGTGATAAGGGAACTATCCTATCATATATAAAATCTAACAATGTGTATATCATTATGCTAGCTATTATATGTGAATATCAACAGGGTAAAGAACAGTAAACAATATAACTGTAATATAAGAAGCATTAGAGCAAGTAAGTACGGCGCAGTAAAGTAAACTATTACTATGCTACCATCACAAGAGTACCTTAACTTATATGAATGCTCATACAAACTTATAAGTTACGGTTTCAGGAATTGTAACTAAAAGAGCTCATATTAATTTATATGATAAGGATCTACATTATGAATGACCTATAGTACATATGTATGTTATGATATGTTATGTATGATATGATTCATTTTAGTGCAACTCACCAACACGATTGTGATCACAGACCTTTAGTTCTCTACTTTTGGAGTTAGCCAAACTCTTTGCTACCACCGTTGTGGCTACGGCAGCACTGGAGCGGGCAACTCCACTTTCTTGGAAGGCATACACACTACCAAACCTATAAGCTTTGTACGCCTCTGTACACATCTCAGGTGCACTATAGAGTCTCTGTGTACTAATTGTTGGACATCCAACCAATCTTTATGGTCAAGTGTGCGTTTTCGTGGATTGTGCTCTAGACCGCAGTATAAATAACCTAGTTTCCCCTCAAACCCTCACACCTTGCCAGAGTCAATGTACTGCCATCAGTGTGACGACTGGCCCATTACCGAGACCCCCCACTAATTTGTATTTATGCACATGCAAGTATTCTAAACCCGAGGCTCTAGCTCGCTGGACCAACCCATCTTGATATAAAATGTCTCTATCCTCCAGCTCGTAGGACCAACCCGTACTATATCACTCCAACACAATAAGGGTGAGATTGTTATATTGTTCCTTCGACTTAACCTATTAAACTACTCTTGTCTAACTTTTAGTTATACTTAGAGACTTAGGGTTAATCTTGGATTTCCTGAGGTCTACCTGGTGAAGGGCTCGTAGCGGTACTAGGGAATAGTGGAATACGATGAGCTGAAGCCCAAATCCCCCTTTCCAGCACAATTACTTTTATTAGTGTCTACCTGTTATTAACACCTCACACTCATTGTTACTCTTGAGCAAACATAATCTCTGAAGGTACTTATAGGAGAGTGACGATCTTTCATCGGACTCCGGACTAGCTATTCTCTTAAGTGATCATGCTCACTGGCACCTGATTTTAGGTAGTGACAACCTAGAGTTCTAATCAGGATTCCAAGATCTCCCAAACCTGCATCCAAATCAATTAGAGTCCACTATTACAAAAGCTATACCCAGCTTATCCTTATACGTCCTTTCCATATACGGTGCGAACTCGTAAAGCTTTAAGCGAGGTGCAAACTCACTTGTAATTTCTCATGAACCAAAACACTCCTAATGGATGCACAATGACTTTATTCATGACTTTTAGGTGGTTGAGTAACATTTTAATGTGATTTGGATGATCTATACAGTATATCTAAATTTTACTAATTGCAGCCCAAAGATCTAGCCATGGTCCATTTGAGGTAACTTTCAATTCCCTTGGCCAAAGTCCTCCAATTTTTTATCATAGGTTCATCAAGTGGTAAATAGTGAAAAATCAGAAAATAACAATTTTCTAAATTATTTTTGGCCATAATTAAAATTATTTAATAATGTGACCTAAGTCACATTGAACATGAACTACCAAAACCAGAGGTCCTCTAGGTGTAAATGATTTATCTAGTGTTCATCTTGATATAAAAGGATCGTGTACATGATTTCATAATTTTCAGAATATTTTAACCCATGTTTTTCATTTATGAATAATAATACAATATTACCCCTTCTCAAATGAAGTATCAAAAATAATCAACCAATAATTCAAAGAAAATTCTTAGATGATAATTTTGTCATGGGGGTGGTCAAAACTAATTTTCATAAACATACACAGAGATTTGACCCAAGATATTCATAATTTATGTTATTTACAAAAATTCCACTACTCATGAAAGAATCATATCTACCCATCCAAAATTTTTACTAAAATTATAATACTGAAATAATGATCTAGTAAAAATCTCATAATTTTTCAAGGCATATTTTTCACCCTTTTAATAAAAAACATCTAAGGGTATATTTGAAATTTGTACTATTCTTCATATGAAATAAATTCTAAAAAATCCAATAAATTTTCTTGAGCAATAAAATAATAGTTTAGGGCTTGTGTTAGAGATCTAAAATTTTCCAAGTTAAATTGCCTAGAGTTCCTATTTTGACATAAATATGTGTTATAATTTAAAATAAATTAAAATCCTAGGATGTTTTATTCTAAAAATCTTAACTTCGCCATGGGTGATGTATTTCATCTTCATAAACTCCTAGCCAAAGTTTCATTGACATGCAATGAGCCAAATGGGCTTAATTCTTCATTTTCACTTTTTTGCTAAAGGCACACCAAATATACCTACACATTCAACTTGTAAGTTGGATTCTCCAACATGCCGAGGTCCAAATGATCCTAAATTTTTACCATGGTCCTAAAATGACCTCATAGAAAAACTTCCAAAATTTGGGGTTATTTTGAGTTGTAAAACTCCCTAAACTACATTAATTTGATAATTCAAATAATGAAATAAACTATAGGGAAATGTTTTCCTAAGAATTTGATTTTTGGGCACAAGCTAGGTCTGAGATGTATACATGTATGGTCCAAATTTCATCACAATTGGAGTTTTCATCTATCATAAATACTCATTATAAATTTTGTCCTAAGCTAGGTGCAGTTCTAGGGAAATAGACCTATATGGAGCTACATTGCTCCAAATGACTTGATTCAGGTGCCGAATTAAAGGAGAGACAAATGGATACACTTTTCATGTTAGGAACCTTTCCTGAATTTGCATCTAATGGGCCTCATTTTTGCATGGAAGTTACTGTAATAGGTGTGACATAATATTTAATAACACTACAGTTTATATATATATATATATACTATATTAAAAATATATATGTTGGTCTGGAAATAATGATGAAATAAAAATTCACCTAAAAAATCTGGAACGTTTATTTATCAAAGGAAAATAAGAACCGTCGGATTGAATGAAAAACCCTATTAAAGGTCACATGGATCCAATACTTTAGGCCTCTCCCCTCATGAAATCCCTCAGCCCTAAATCGCAAACCTCACGACAGTGCACTCCGCGCTCCCTGATGCCGCTCCCGCTCACCTCCTGTCAGTCCTCCTGTGACATCACTGTAGTCGCTTAAGTCCTCAACACATCCACCTCTACTGTCAAACACATCAATGATCTCTATGGAGGTATAGATTTCATTCACCCTCAACATTTCATGGTAGTCATTTAGGGTTTTCCACTTCAGGTTTCATTGCAGGATTCATTTCAGATCTACAGATCTAACTCCAGTTCTCTGATTTTAATTTCAGCTTCAGATTTCAGATTCGATTCTACCCCGTTTTAAATTTCAGATATAGGATTCTCAAATCGTCTTGAATGTGATTTCATTCTTCAAATACATTTTACTTCTTCATTTTCGATTCGGTATACATTTCAGGATTCTAAATCTGTTGCAGAATTCATGTCTCTATTTGATTGAGATTACATTCTTCACTAACATTTTTGTTTTTCCTTTCTAATTGGGTATTTAAAAACCTATTTCTGTCTACGTTAATGAAATCATTTCTTAAAACATTCTGAGTATAGTTTGAACACCCGCTTCTTAAATCTTTTACAAATTTTGTTTTAACTTTCTGTTCTCGGAAATCGTTTTGAATTTCGTTCTATCTATAGTATTAATCATATGTTTTAAAACTTTCTAATTCAGTTTAATTAACAGTTAATTTCATTTTTTTGTTTGCATTTTTGAATTCAGATCTGATCTCAGTTTCAACTTCAACATAAATTTAATATTTCATTTTAGTTTTTAATAGCAGTTCTTTATTTCGGTTTTCAAATCAGTTTTGTTTCTCTCCTGTTTAAAATACCAGTTTTAGGGTTCTCTGTTCCATAGTGATTTTGTTATTCAAATACTTTTTGAAATCAGTTTTGGATTTTAGTTTAGAACTAATTTTAGATTCCATTTCAGTAATTAATAGTAGTATCTGATTTCAGATTTCCGTTCAGTTTCCTTTTTCCCGTGATTTAAATCCCAGTTTTACAGTTCTCTGATTTTCGGTTTTGATGGTGATTTCGTTCTTAAGTTACTTTTATTGAAATGAATTTTGCAACAGATTTAGAATCCTGAAATGTATACCAAATGAAAAATGAAAAAGTAAAATGTATTTGAAGAACAAAATCGCATTCAGGCCGATTTGAGAAGCTTGTATCTGAAATTTAAAATGGGGTAGAATCGAATATGAAATCTGAAGCTAAAATTAAAATCGGAGAACTGGAGTCAAATCTGCAGATCGGAAATGAATCATAAAATGAAACCTGAAGAGGAAAACCCTAAATGACCACCATGTAATGTCAAGGGTGAAGGAAATCTATACCTCCAAAGAGATCGTTGATGCGTTTAACAACAGAGGTGGATGTGTTTGTTGAAGCCATAAATGACATCTGTGGAGTTCGGGGTCCCAAAACAGGGATGACCTCACACCTACTACACTCAGGGGAACGTCACGGACCAAAGACTCAGGAAACTAGGAACATACCATCGGCTCTAGCATGGAGGTCCCACCTCATACCCGGAAGACCTTTGAAGTATCCCCCTCCCTAGCCAATGCTGAGCTAGGTGCCTTGGAGGAAGAGAGCAAAGGGATTTTTTGTGGCTCAAATGCAATGCTCTCCAAGGCACCCCTAAGGGTCTATTTATAGTTTTTCCCAATCCTATGGACTAAAATGATAGAAACAGCCCTAGGACAATAATTCCTTGGGCCAATAGAAAACACACACACCGGGGGGCAAAGAGGTAAACCCACCCCGAGGGTAAAATGGTAAAAACATGGCCAAATGAGGTCCAGGGGAAAAGTAGGCTAAACCATCCCCCTTACCTTCCCTAGACGCCTGAGGGGAGTGGGGGTTAAACCACACCCCTCCTCCACCTAGGGGCCGAGCGCAGGGACGAATCTCGAAGAACTGGGGAGCAGGGGGCAGCGGCGAGACCCCGTCCTTGGCTGGTCTCGCCCCGCCAGGCCACGGGTCAGGGGCGAGACCCCGGCCTTTGCCGGTCTCGCCCCGCCAAGCTGCGGGGCAGGGGCGAGACCCCGACCTCGGCCGGTCTCGCCCCGCTAGGCCGCGGGGCAGGGGCGAGACCTCGGCCTCGGCTGGTCTCGCCCGCCAGGTCGCGGGGCAGGGGCGAGACTACGGCCTCGGCCGGTCTCGCCCTGCTAGGCTGCGGGGCAGGGGCGAGACCCCGGCCTCGGCCGGTCTCGCCCCGCCAGGCTGCAGGGAAGGGTCGAGACCCCTGCCTCGGCCGGTCTCGCCCCACCAGGCCGCGGGGCAGGGGCGAGACCCGGGCCTCGGCCGGTCTCGCCCCGCCAGGCTGTGGGGTAGGGGCGAGACCCCGGCTTTGGCCGGTCTCGCCCCGCTAGGCCGCGGGGCAGGGGGGAGACCTCGACCTCGGCCAGTCTCGCCCCGCCAGGCCGGGGGGTAGGGGCGAGACCCGGGCCTCAGCCACTCTCGCCTCGCCAGGCACCTAACAGGCCGGGGACGGGTGTCGGCCAACTTGCCGCGCCCGCCCCTCTTAGAAAAACAAAGCTGGCCTCGCACCCACCGAGGGGACCCCACTCTGCAAATTTGTGGTTGTACACGATCCCCGCTCTTTTCGAGGTTGGCACAAGCTCGGAAAGAAACATCCAACCCAACGTATTCGCTGAGTGACCCTCTTAGAGCCAGAAATACTCGACCTCCCTGAGGGGTCAACCTGTCATGCCAGCTAGCGGGAGCCTGGGTGGCGAGACGGCCTCGGGGTAAAGAAGACTTGGCCCCCCTAGGGGTCAACTTGTCAAGCCAGCTAATAGGAGCATGGGTGACAAGATGGCCTCGAGGTAAAAAATGCTTGCCCCCCCCCCCCCCCCCCCCCCGAGGGGTCAACCTGTCAAGCCAGCTAATGGGATCCTGGGTGACGGGATGGCCTCGGGGTAAAAAACACTTGGCCCCCCGAGGGGTCAACCTGTCAAGCCAGCTAATGCGAGCCTGAGTGACGAGACGACCCCAGGGTAAGAAACACTTGGCCCCCCCCGAGGGGTCAACCTGTCAAGCCAGCTAATGGGAGCTTGGGTGACGAGACGGCCTCGGGGTAAGAAACACTTGGCCCCCCGAGGGCTCAACCTGTCAAGCCAGCTAATGGGAGCCTTGGTGACGAGATGGCCTCGGGGTAAAAAACAACTGCCTGCCCCCCCCCCCCCCCCCCCGAGGGGTCAACCTGTCAAGCCAGCTAATGGGAGCCTGGGTGACGAGATGCCCTCGGTGTAAAAAACACTTGCCCCCCCCCCCAAGGGGTCAACCTGTCAAGCCAGCTAATGGGAGCCTGGATGACGAGACGGCCTCGGGATAAAAAAGACATGGCCCCCCGAGGGGTCAACCTATCAAGCCAGCTAATGGGAGCCTGCATGACGAGATGGCCTTGGGGTAAAAAAGACTTAGGGTACTCGAGAGGTACCACCGTCCCTACCAGCTAGTGAGAGCCTGGCAGCGGGACCGTCTTGGAGCAAAATGAAACAGGGGCATCCATGAGAGGTACCACCGGCCCTGCCAGCTAGTGAGAGCCTGACAGCAGGACCATCTCGACGAAAAGATAAACAGGGGCATCTACGAGAGGTACCACTGGCCCTACCAGCTAGTGGGAGCCTGGCAGTGGGACTGCCTCGGAGCAAAAAGAAACAGGGGCATCCACAAGAGGTACCACCGGCCCTGCCAGGTAGTGGGAGTCTGGCAGTGGGATCGTCTCGGAGCAATAAGAAACAGGGGCATCCACGAGAGGTACCACCGGCCCTGCCAGCTAGTGAGAGCTGGCAGCGGGACCGTATCAGAGCAAAAAGAAACAGCGGCATCCACGAGAGGTACCACCGTCCCTGCCAGATAGTAGGAGCCAGGCAGCGGGACCATCTCGGAGCAAAGAGAAACAGGGGAATCCACGAGAGGTACCACCGGCCCTGCCAACTAATGAGAGCATGGCAGCGGGACCGTCTCGGAGCAAAAATAAACAGGGGCATCCACGATAGGTACCACCAGCCCTACCAGCTAGTAGGAGCCTGGCAGCGAGATTGTCTCAGAGCAAAGAGAAACAAGGGCATCCACGAGAGGTACGACCGACCCTGCCAGCTAGTGAGAGCCTGATAGTGGGACCAACTCGGAGCAAAGAGAAACAGGGGCATCCACGAGAGGTACCACCGGCCCTGCCAGCTAGTGAGAGCCTGGCAGCGGGACCGTCTCGAGGTGAGACCTACCCCCCCTCCGAGAGATGAACCTACCATTGAAAGATATGGTACCTAAACACCTAGAGGGGGGGTGAATAGGTGACCTAATCCTTTTTACACGTTAATGGCAGCCAACAGTTTATAACACAGCTTTCTAACTTATTCTATCACAGCAAACACAGCAATAATCATAGCACAGCACAACATAGCATACACAGTGGTTTATAGTGGTTCCCCAAGATATGGGTACATCCACTTTCCCCCTTCGCCTATCTAGCAGTGTACTAGATTCGGCCAAACTCCTCCACTGTCTCAGAACCCAAATTGGTTCCTACACCTCAGGCCCAAAGCCTTACAACTCAGCTTTATCCCAAAGCCTACACTCAGCCAATCAAGGCCTACACTCAGCCAACTAAGGCCTACACTCAGCCAACCAAGGCCTACACTCAGCCAACAAGGCTTACACTCAGAGATCTCAATCTCCTACACTCAGGCTCTCAAGCCCTACCCTCAGCCTTTATAATTATAGGCTTACAATTCACTCATATCCAATGGATCCTACAAGATAAAAAATGTATTACAACTATTAACTCAACAACTCAGAAATAAAGAGGGGAGTTGAGAGTTTCTTGTTGAGTTCTTGGAAGAACTCAGCTGGATTCAATCTGAGTTAGCTTTCTTCAAAGCTTCTTGAGTAGAACTGAATAAGACTGAATCCTCCTGCAGTAGTTCCTTGACCTCTGCCACTTAAGATCCAGAATGAATCTGAATCCTTCTTCTCAGCCTAGTTCCAGAGGCTGATTTCTTGGATGGAGTCCTCTCTCTCCAACTTCTTAGATCTGCACTTGGACTGCAAGATCTTCTTGTGTTGATACTTTGTGTACCACTTTGATAACTTGTTCTTCAACAATGTGATCCACTTGAACAACAATCTGAACCACTTGTTGATTACTGATCATCAACCACTTTCAACAACAGTTTCTGTAAACTGTAGGTGCCTATTTATAGGCCTTTTTCATGGTAACCGGCTGGTCCGGTCCATAACTGTCTTCTGACATCTCTGACAGGTGCTGTAGACCGGCTGGAACGGCAGCTGTCATATCATCCAGTCATTTCTTGAAAATCTCTAACTGTCTGATAGTGTCGAGACTTTCTGTCTTTAAGTGTCGACACTTATAGACCAAGTGTCGACACATGCTGTGTAAGTGTCGACACACGTCTACAAGGTGTCGACACAACTTCTTGTATGTCTCGACACAGATTCTTGTTCATGTGTCGACACTGAAATTGAGTGTCGACATAAGTACTTGTTCTTCTATCTTTAGCTGAATTCTTCTAAGTGTCGACACATCACCTTTGTGTCGACACAACTTCTTGTGTTGAATCTGTTAAGTGTCGACACTACTTCTTGTGTTGAATCTGTTAAGTGTCGACACTACTTCTTGGTGTCGACACATAGTCTTCTATGTTGATTCTTGCTGAGTGTCGACACAGCTCCTTGTGTCGACACACCTTCTTCTTGTTGAGACTTCAGCTGAGTGTCGACACATTCCTTTAGTGTCGACACTTGTACTTAGAATAATTTTGTTGATCTTTCTGATCTTTGCTAAGTGTCGACACAGCTCCTTGTGTCGACACTTTCTTCAAGTGTAGAGTCTTCAGCTGTGTGTCGACACATTGTTCTAGGTGTCGACACATTCTTCAAATGCTGACTCTTCTGTTGAGTGTCGACACTTTGTGCTGGGTGTTGACACTTACTTCAAGTGCTGACTCTTCTGCTTAGTGTCGACACATTGTGTTGAGTGTCGACACTTGTACTTAGTCTCTGCAGACTTTTGTTGAGTGTCGACACATCTCCAAGTGTCGACACTTTCTGGTGTAGACTCATCTTCACTGGGTGTCGACACAGCTCCTTGTGTCGACACTTTCTGTCTGCACTTTTCTTCACTGAGTGTCGACACAGCTCCTTGTGTCGACACTTTCTGTCTGGTGTCGACTCTACATCCCAGGTGTCAACACAATGACTTCAAGTGTCGACACTGCTTGTCTGGGTGTCGACACAAGCTTTCTTGAGTGTCGACACTTTCCCTCTAGGTGTCGACACATGAACTTAGAAACTTTTTGCTTCAGTCCAGTGATTACTTAACCTGCACAAGTAAACTCAACATACATCAAATACATTATGATGTATATCATTGAGTTGGGTGAGGCTTCTTCAAATCAGGTACATTTAACCAATGTACCCAACAATCTCCCCCTATTTGGAGAAGTCATAACCCTTAGTCAATGATATACACCATTTATAATTAAAAATTACAAAGTGATGTAAAGCAGGATAATGTATAACAGGGTAAACATAACATGTATTAAATCACACATGTATACACAATCATCATTTCAGAACAAGTAAGAAATAGACACGTTCACAGAACAATCATGAAATATATTGATCATATATTGTTCTAACATTTTTCTTATACATTTTCAGTAGTTTACAAAAATGCTTTTCATCTAAAAGATTACAAAATAATCTTCAAGTAAAATCTTAATCTATTTCTGATCAGGTTCCTTGATAACTATTCCCTTGCCAGCTTGAACTTGAGCTTTGACAGGGGCTTCAACAGTTTCAGCATCAGCATGCTTCTTTCCTTTCAAGTCTTTCTTCTTAAGCTCTTCAGCTTTGATCTTCTGCCTCTCAAAATAGTGATATGGCTTAGGAAAGTACTTGCTAGGCTCCACTGCAGTAGGAGGTAGCTTTCCCATCTTTGCCTTCCTTCTGAATTGAACAATGGCTTCTTGTCTTATTTCATGTTTTCTCCATTCAGCTTCAGAGAACCACTTGTTCCTGTCATGAGTGTGGTCTTTGGCAGCTTTCCAGGCAGTTAAAATTATATTTCTAGAGGTAGGGCTCCACTGTTCAAAGTCTGGCCTTTGTTCTGCTTGTTCCCTAAACCTCTTTTTGGACAACCTTGTCTCTTCCTCTTTCTGTAGAGCTTCTTCTTCTTTCTGAAGAGCTGCTTGCATAGCTTCAGTCATAGGCTGAACCACTTTATCCAGAATAACATTAGACTTTCCATCAGTTGGGCTATACATTGTGCTCACATCTGCTTGAATCATTTCAAAGTCTGGAGGTGGATAAATGACATGAGCTACTTCTGGTTGCTCACCTCCAAAATAGGCAGGGTTAATGCCTGATTCAGCAACTTCTTGGTCATCACACAGAGGAGGGTATCCAAGTGTAGCCCTGATTGAATTTGATATCCATTTTACATGCTCAGAACTTTCCTTGACTAACACTCTCTTCCCCTTTATGACTTCTCTGGCCATGTGATCTCTGACATCATCCTTTTGAAATCTGATCTGTGCATCCAAGTATCTGATTCCTTCTTTAAAGTAAGGTTTGAGCTTTGTAAGTTGTTCAGAGATGGCTTTCTGGGAGGCTTGGATTGCAGTCTTTACAGCAGAAATTTCCTCTTGAAATACTTTATCAAAATCAGCTTTAGCAGCATCAGTAGATGTAGAAGGTTCAGCAGCCTTATTCTTTAATTCAGTGACAATAGCATTGTGGAATTCAGTCAAATTGTCATTCATTCTTAATTGATTTTCAAGAACATATCCTTGTTTCAATGCTATATCATCTACCTGTGCCTTTATCTTCTCCTGGTGTGTTGCTAAATACACCACTGCATTTCCACCTTTGTGGAAGCAATCAGTCATTTCCTTTTTGTTAAGGTTCATTTCAAACCTTATAGACTTTATATCTTGGGCAAGATCAAACTGTAATGATCTGTGTCCTGCATCAACATAAGCCTCTATGGCTTTTCTTTGTTCATCCATTTTAATCTGCAGTGCAATCAGTAAAGCACTATAGTCAACAGTTGGAGCTTGTTGAACTATAGGCTGTGGGGCTACAGTTTGCAGAGCCTTCTTGTAACTCTGGCTCCGTCTCTTGAATACATAGAGTTTCTTTTTCCTTGCCCTTGCAGTCTCCTCATCTTCAGAGGCAGATGTGCTGGCAATATCAACCCTCTCCTTAGGGCTTTGAGGCTTGTCAGCTTGCACATCTTGTGCCTTCTCAGTTTCTTGCCTTATAGGCTCTTCCAGAACTTTCACTTACTCCCCCTCAACAGCAGCATTCTCTTCTTCAGCAGCATCAATTTCCTTGTCAAAATCTGCTTGATCCAGATTTAGGAACAAGTCTTTCATTGTGTATTCAGGGGCTGAAGAAGCTGGAGACATTCTTTGCTCTTCAACTACTGGAGCAGGAATCTCTTTTTGTACAGCAGATGTGTCCTCTCTAACAACATCTGGAACTTGACTAGGCAGCTGTGTTTGTTGAGGATCATCAGACAAATCAGCATCTTCTATAAGATATTCTAAACTTTTTAGGTCAGTGAGTACCTCTTGAATGATGGTTGTGGCTTGCTCACTGTCCAGTGTACATGGTGCTTCCACAACTGGAGGCTCCCCCTGAATTTGATCCCTGTGGATGGGGCTAGCTGGAGGCAGCTCCCCCTGGATCTCAGCATCAGCTGGAGGAGCAGGAGACTTCACTGCAGGCACTTCCTCATGATCATCAGGAGTGAAAACAACATGTTCTTCACTCCCAGAACTGCTAGTGGATACTTGTTCCACAGGAGCTATCTTCCTTTTCTTTTTTGGAGGAGTATCTTTTTCAGTAACTGCCTTCTCAGGGGTTGGCACATCCTTGGACAACACCCTGTCCCATCTTGAAAAGATCCTTAGATCCATTTTCCTCATGTGGTTGATCTTGCTTCCTGCAGCAGTACCCATTACTTCTGGTATCACACCAGCTAGGTAGGGACTAATGATCCTGCCCAGATTGGGCTTCTTCAAGCTCTCCTTGATCTTGTCAAAAACCACTATTGACCAGTCTATTTTCAGAGTGAATATGATCCTTGTCATGATTTCAAACATATAGGCAGACACTCTGTCATGCCCTCCAGGTTTGCTGAGTAAGACCTTTCCCACAATCTCAGACATGAACTTTCCTTGATTATTCATGCCTTTTCTGTTAAATACAGAACCAATCTTCATCTTTGGATCAAGTCCACACCAGGTAAGAGCTTCCCTGGTCTTTGAAGCAGTCACCTCTTCTTCATCTTGAGTTCTTGGCAATTGAAGACTCTTCCTCAGATTTTTGGGGGTTACCTTAACCTTTTCTCCATGAACTCTGGATTTGATTTTGTATCCAGATTCATCTACTGCAGCTCCATTCAGAAATTCAAGCACCTCCTTCTTCCATATCTTAGTTGGTTCAGAAACTAAGTACTCTAACCCTGAATCGGCGACTAGGGTTACTACGGCCCTGATTTCTTGATCAGCATCGTCGAACGCGCCGCGCACAAGCTCATAGCCTTCATTAACGTTCTCCTCAAGCTTAGGTGCCATTAGGGTTTGTAGAATTTGTCTTTAGAAAAGAGAGGTGTCGACACAGTAGTTTTGGTCTCGAAACTTTGAAAGCGTGTCGACAAACAAAGACAGAACCCTATTTATACCTTTCTGATTTTGAAGATGAACAGGCGGGACAGCTAACTTAAAATGTGTCGACACTGGCAATAAGTGTCGACACTGACTTATAATGTCTCGACACATATATATCGACACAAGTTTAGTCAACAGATTTTATGTGTCGACACTTGGTTATGTGTCGACACAACATATCTCGACACATTGTCGAGACTTTACTTAGAAAATTCTGAGTAAATACTAAGTGTCGACACCACTTGGGATGTGTCGACACCTACTTGACATGTGTCGACACTAACATTCTGAAGTGTCGACACCACATTCCTAGATGTGTCGACACCTTTTTCCTGAAGTGTCGACACCACTATTCTGTGTCGACATAGACTTGTCTATGTGTCGACACCTTTTTACTTAGTCATTTTCAAATCTGTAAACTTACTCTAAGTTTATCATTCCTAGTTCAATTTTGAATCTATTGAACTTAGCTTCTTCTAGTGGCTTAGTAAACATATCAGCTACTTGTTCATCTGTTTTAACATATTCTAACAAAATATCTTCTCTTTCTACATGCTCCCTAAGAAAATGATATTTAATCTCAATATGTTTTATTCTACTATGAGATACAGGGTTATTAGCTATTGAAATAGCACTTGTAGAATCACAGAAAAGTGGAGTTCTACTTACCTGAAATCCATAGTCCTCTAGCTGATGTTGAATCCACAGAAGTTGAGCACAGCAACTTCCTGTAGCCACATACTCTGACTCAGCTGTGGAGATAGCCACACTGGTTTGCTTCTTGCTACTCCATGAAATTAGTCTCCCACCTAGGAATTGACAGGTTCCAGTAGTGCTCTTTCTATCCTCTTTGCATCCTGCAAAGTCTGCATCTGAATAACCTGTTAGATCAAAATCTCCATTCCTAGTGTACCAGAGGCCTAGATAGGGAGTGCCCTTTAGATATCTCAATATTCTTTTGACTGCAGTCAAATGAGACTCTTTAGGGCAGGCTTGATACCTTGCACAAACACATGTAGCATACATGATGTCTGGTCTACTAGCAGTCAAGTATAATAGGGAGCCAACTATCCCTCTATACAAGGTTTCATCCACAGGTTTCCCTACATCATCCTTGCTAAGAGACATACTTGACCCCATAGGAGTCTTCATGGTGCTGGATGAATCCATACCATACTTCCTTATGAGTTCTAGGGTGAACTTGGACTGACAAATGGACAAACCACTTTCAGTCTGTTTAACTTGGAGTCCCAAGAAAAACTTCAGCTCTCCCATACTACTCATCTCAAACTGACCTTGCATAAGTTTTGCAAACTTTTTGCAAAGGCTGCTTTCAGTAGACCGAAATATAATGTCATCTACATATATTTGGACAAGTATAACTTTGCCTCTAGATTCCCTAAGGAATAGAGTCTTATCTATTTTCCCCCTTGAGAACTTGTTCTCAATGAGGAAACTAGATAGGGTTTCATACCAAGCCCTAGGGGCTTGCTTTAACCCATATAAAGCTTTCCTAAGTCTATAGACATAATGAGGTAGAGTTGGATCAACAAAACCTGAAGGCTGCTCCACATAGACTTCTTCCTTAAGATTACCATTTAGGAATGCTGACTTGAATCCTTGATAGGTTGCATAGGCCAAGAACATCCTTATGGCTTCCAGTCTGGCTACTGGAGCAAAGGTTTGATCAAAATCAATACCTTCTTCTTGTCTATATCCTTTAGCAACCAATCTAGCCTTATTCTTGATGATGACCCCTTGTTCATCCATCTTATTCCTGTAGATCCACTTAGTTCCTATTATATTGTGGTCTTTAGGTTTAGGAACAAGTTCCCAAACCTTGCACCTCTTGAACTGATTAAGCTCTTCTTGCATTGCTTCAGTCCATTGTGGATCTTGTATTGCTTCTTCAAACTTTTTAGGTTCAACTTGTGACAGAAAGCTGGAGTAGATTGCTGCATTCATGTTTCTACTCCTGGTTTGTACTTCTTGTCTTGGATCTCCAATAATCAGCTCTACTGGATGATCTCTAAGATGCCTGTGAGCTGGAGGCATCCTAACTTCTGGTTGAACCACTTCAGCATCTGCATCATGCTGTATACCTTGGATTTCTTCCGCAATTGGCACATGTAGTTCTCCCCCTGGACAACAGCTACTCTCTTCTCCTTGCTGTCTTGCAGCAGGCACTTCTTCTATAGTAAGCTTGTCCATTTTCTTTGATAAACCTGTGGGGCTGCATACACTGCTAGACAACTCATTATTAATAAGTTTAGTCTCATCAAAAACTACATGCACAGATTCTTCTACAACTTGTGTAGTCAAGTTGTAGACTCTATAAGCCTTACTATTATTGCTGTACCCAACAAAAATTCCCTCTTGGGACTTGGCAGCAAACTTAGTTAAGTAAGACTTCCCATTGTTAAGTATGAAGCATTTGCAACCAAAGATCCTGAAGTAGGATAGGTTTGGTTTCCTGCCTTTCACAACTTCATAGGGGGTCTTGTTTAGCCCTTTAGTGATGGTAGCCCTATTTATAACATGGCATGCAGTGTTAACTGCTTCAACCCAGAAATACTCTGGCAGTGATGTATCACTTAATAGGGTCCTACCAGCCTCTATCAAGGTCCTATTTTTCCTCTCAGCAATGCCATTTTGCTGAGGTGTTCTAGGTGAAGAGAATTCTTGAAATATCCCAAAGTCTTCACATAGTTTTGTCATGCTTTCAGACTGAAACTCAGTACCATGGTCACTTCTAATCTTGACCACTGTACTATTTAGTTCATTCTGAATTTGCTTGACAAAGCTATAGAAGATACTAGGTGTTTCTGATTTCTGTCTTAAGAAAAATACCCAGGAAAACCTTGAGTAGTCATCTACAACTACAAGGGTATAGACCTTCCTACCTAAGCTGTGAACTGGCATTGGACCAAAGAGATCCAAATGCAAGAGGTACAAACACCTCACAGCATCTTTGTTTTCTATGCTTTTAAAGGTGGATTTAGTCTGCTTGCCCTTTTGACAAGCTGAGCAAATATCATCTTTGACACACCTAACTTGAGGACCATTCCTCACTAACTCTTTGCTAAAGAGTTTGCTAATAGTCTTGTAGTTAAGATGGGCTAGCCTCTTGTGCCATTTGACACAATGAGAGACTGTCTCATCAGCTACAAGACAAACTGTAGAACAATTGTTCTCAATCATAATGTCTAGGCAGTAGACATTCCTCTTCCTATAACCTGTCAAAATGATCTCTTGATCACTTGACCTCTTGATATGACAACCATTTTTAACAAATGAGATGTCATACCCTACATCACTTAATTGACTTATACTTATTAGGTTGTGTTTCAACCCTTTAACATAAGCCACTTGAGTAATGGTAACTAAGTTTGTAGAAATGTTACCAAATCCTTTGATGATTCCTTTTTCAGAACCACCAAAGGTTACTTTTGGACCATCTTTTACTGGAATGTAGTCCTTTAGTAGTCCCCTTGTTCCAGTCATATGTCTGGAACATCCACTGTCCAAGTACCATGTTGGGGTATGGCCACTTGGACTCACCTGCAAAACAGATTTAATGAACCTTAGAACCCAAAGAAGTCTTGGGTCCTTGGTACATGTTAGTCTGCAATCTGACAAAACTACCTACTGGCTTTCCACCAGGTAGATTGCTACTCACTTTGGCACTGACATTGTGCCAACAGTCCACTGCAAAATGGCCAATCTTGCCACAACACCAACATTCAAACTTGTTGTACCTTTGCTTAGGTACTGCCTTGGCTGTCTTGTCTACAGCAGGCTTGTTGAATGTTGGGGCTTTGCCCTTAGACTTAGACTTGGACTGCTCAGTCCCTGCAGGTCTAATAAAGCCCAGTCCAGCCTTGCCTTTATGATGAACAAATTCATCAATTAAAGGTAACACTGACTTAGGTTTAGAAAACCTAGCAACAAGCTCTCTCTCTTTCTGAAGATTGATCTCCAGACTCTTGATTTGATCATTTTTAAATGATATAGTACCCATTTGAATCACTGTTATGTGCTTCAACCTGGCTATCTCATTCAGTTTTTGATCAAATTGCTTCTCAAAATTTGTTGCAGCAGCTTTAAGATCAGCAATTTCCTTTGCCTGACTTTTGGCAAGAGATTTGCTTTTCTTGTAAGCCTGCAACAGCACCTTATATTCATCTATAAGCTGATGAATATCATCCTCAGACTCAGATACATTCTCATCACTTGATGAAGAAGAATCTGAATCTGAACTAGAACAAGAAACTGAATTTAAACTTGAACTTTGTACCTGACTGGGTCCTGGCTGCTCCAGGATTTTGGCACTCTCTGTCAAAGCCATTAGCCCTTGGCAATGACTATCTTCTTGTTCATAAATAGACTCCATTAACTGCATGAATTCTTCCTCTTCTTCTTCAGCAAACAACCCTATGTAGGCTTCAGCCTCAGACTCGGTTTCTGAAGAAGAAATATCTGATAGAGTCTTCTCCTTCTTGGCAACAAAAGACTTCTCTTTCTTGCCTTTGAAATGAGTCTTTTTCCTGTCACCAGATTCCTTTCTCTTCTCTGGACAATCTGCAATAACATGGCCCTGTCTATTGCAGCATTAGCACACTATCTTTGAACTAGTTGCCTTGCTAGATTTTGTCCTTTTCTTGTCATTCTTTGAAGACCTCTTTGTCTGATAAGAGTCTTCCTTTCCTTGTGATGTAGAAGGCCTTGACCTCCACTGTTTCTTTTTCAAAAACTTTTGAAAGTGTCTAGTGAAAGCAGCAAAGTCTTCATCACTTTCACTGCTCTCAGTCTTTGTGCTAACAGACTCATCTGATTCTGATTCAACTACCTCTGGAGGTGGAGTTGATGACTTATTCCTGCACTTTCTGGAGGCAACTGTCTTGAAAGCAACTATTCTTTCCTTGTGCTCAGTCCTTGTTGAATTCTCCTCCTCTTTTCTCACTGTCAACTGCATCTCATATGACAATAACTTGCCAAACAGTGTAGGAGGAGGAATTTCCCCCAACTTAGCCATTTCTCTTATGGCACAGATCTTGGTGTCCCAATCTTTGGTTAGGAACCTTAAGAACTTATCATTTAGTTCATAGTTACTGAACTCTCTTCCATAATACATGAGTTCATTAACTATTCTGTAGAACTTCTTGTAGCACTCAGTTATGCTATCACCTTTACCTTGTCTAAAGCTCTCATACTCCTGATTTAGCAAGGATTTTCTATCTTGTCTAACTTCTTCAGATCCTTCCATATACACTATAAGAGTGTCCCACATCTCCTTGACTGTCTTACAATGTATAAGATTCTGAAAAATTGCATCATCAATGGCACTCACTATTATGTTTTGTGCCCTCTTGTCCATGGTTGCTAGGACAATCTCATCCTTAGTCATCTCAGAGAAATCCTTTTGGGTTCTCTGATTTGCATCTAGAACTGAAATCTTCATGGGCACATAAGGCCCTTCCTTTACTGTGATGTAGATTCTAGGGTCTGAGGCCTCCATAAACAGCCTTACCCTTTCCTTCCAGATCCCAAAGATCTCTTTCCTGCATATAGGTAATTTCATGGAACCCAATTCCTTGTGATTCTAAGAAGAACCCATGTTTCTTGATTTTCTTGAATTTCTTGAATCTGTGTTTTGCCTTACACTGAATCTACCACTCAGAATCTCCTCAGACTGTTAGTCCTTGTTTTGAGGAACCTCCCTCTGATACCACTTGAAAGATATGGTACCTAAACACCTAGAGGGGGGGTGAATAGGTGACCTAATACTTTTTACACGTTAATGGAAGCCAACAGTTTATAACACAGCTTTCTAACTTATTCTATCACAGCAAACACAGCAATAATCACAGCACAGCACAGCATAGCATACAGAGTGGTTTATAGTGGTTCCCCAAGATATGGGTACATCCACTTTCCCCCTTCGCCTATCTAGCAGTGTACTAGATTCGGCCAAACTCCTCCACTGTCTCAGAACCCAAATTGGTTCCTACACCTCAGGCCCAAAGCCTTACAACTCAGCTTTATCCCAAAGCCTACACTCAGCCAATCAAGACCTACACTCAGCCATCCAAGGCCTACACTCAGCCAACCAAGGCCTACACTCAGCCAACAAGGCCTACACTCAGAGATCTCAATCTCCTACACTCAGGCTCTCAAGCCCTACCCTCAGCCTTTATAATTATAGGCTTACAATTCACTCAGATCCAATGGATCCTACAAGATAAAAAATGTATTACAACTATTAACTCAACAACTCAGAAATAAAGAGGGGAGTTGAGAGTTTCTTGTTGAGTTCTTGGAAGAACTCAGCTGGATTCAATCTGACTTAGCTTTCTTCAAAGCTTCTTGAGTAGAACTGAATAAGACTGAATCCTCCTGCAGTAGTTCCTTGACCTCTGCCACTTAAGATCCAGAATGAATCTGAATCCTTCTTCTCAGTCTAGTTCCAGAGGCTGATTTCTTGGATGGAGCCCTCTCTCTCCAACTTCTTAGATCTGCACTTGGACTGCAAGATCTTCTTGTGTTGATACTTTGTGTACCACTTTGATAACTTGTTCTTCAACAATGTGATCCACTTGAACAACAATCTGAACCACTTGTTGATTACTGATCATCAACCACTTTCAACAACAGTTTCTGTAAACTGTAGGTGCCTATTTATAGGCCTTCTTCATGGTAACCGGTTGGTCCGGTCCATAACTGTCTTCTGACATCTCTGACAGGTGCTGTATACCGGCTGGAACGGCAGCTGTCATGTCATCCAGTCATTTCTTGAAAATCTCTAACTGTCTGATAGTGTCGAGACTTTCTGTCTTTAAGTGTCGACACTTATAGACCCAGTGTCGACACATGCTGTGTAAGTGTCGACACAAGTCTACAAGGTGTCGACACAACTTCTTATATGTCTCGACACAGATTGTTCTTCATGTGTCGACACTGAAATTGAGTGTCGACACAAGTACTTGTTCTTCTATCTTTAGCTGAATTCTTCTAAGTGTCGACACATCACCTTTGTGTCGACACAACTTCTTGTGTTGAATCTGTTAAGTGTCGACACTACTTCTTGGTGTCGACACATAGTCTTCTATGTTGATTCTTGCTGAGTGTCGACACAGCTCCTTGTGTCGACACATCTTCTTCTTGTTGAGACTTCAGCTGAGTGTCGACACATTCCTTTAGTGTCGACACTTGTACTTAGAATAATTTTGTTGATCTTTCTGATCTTTGCTAAGTGTCGACACAGCTCCTTGTGTCGACACTTTCTTCAAGTGTAGAGTCTTCAGCTGTGTGTCGACACATTGTTCTAGGTGTCGACACATTCTTCAAATGCTGACTCTTCTGTTGAGTGTCGACACTTTGTGCTAGGTGTCGACATTAACTTCAAGTGCTGACTCTTCTGCTTAGTGTCGACACATTGTGTTGAGTATCGACACTTGTACTTAGTCTCTGCAGACTTTTGCTGAGTGTCGACACATCTCCAAGTGTCGACACTTTCTGGTGTAGACTCATCTTCACTGGGTGTCGACACAGCTCCTTGTGTCGACACTTTCTGTCTGCACTTTTCTTCACTGAGTGTCGACACAGCTCCTTGTGTCGACACTTTCTGTCTGGTGTCGACTCTGCATCCCAGGTGTCGACACAATGACTCCAAGTGTCGACACTGCTTGTCTGGGTGTCGACACAAGCTTTCTTGAGTGTCGACACTTTCCCTCTGGGTGTCGACACATGAACTTAAAAACTTTTTGCTTCAGTCCAGTGATTACTTAACCTGCACAAGTAAACTCAACATACATCAAATACATTATGATGTATATCATTGAGTTGGGTGAGGCTTCTTCAAATCAGGTACATTTAACCAATGTACCCAACAATCATGCCAGCTAGTGAGATCCTGACAGCGGAATCCATCTCGAGGTGAGACCTACCCCACCCTCCGAGAGATCAACCTGTCGTGCCAGCTAGTGAGAGTCTGGCAGCGGAATCCATCTCGAGGTGAGACCTACCCCACCCTCCGAGAGATCAACCTGCCCTGCCAGCTAGTGAGAGCCTGGCACCGGAATCCATCCCGACGTGAGACCTACCCAATCCTCCGAGAGATCAACCTGCCCTGCCAGCTAATGAGAGCCTGGCAGCGGAAACCATCTCGAGGTGAGACCTGCCCCACCCTCCAAGAGATCAACCTGCCCTGCCAGCTAGTGAGAGCCTGATAGTAGAATCCATCTCGAGGTGAGACCTACCCCACCCTCTGAGAGATCAACCTGCCCTGCTAGCTAGTGAGATCCTGGAAGCGGAATCCATCTCGAGGTGATACCTACCCCACCCTTCGAGAGATCAACCTACCCTGCTAGCTAGTGAGAGCCTGGCAGCGGTATCCATCTAGAGGTGAGACCTACCCCACCATCCGAGAGATCAACCTGAACTGCCAGCTAGTGAGAGCCTGGCAGCGGAATCCATCTCGAGGTGAGACCTACCCCACCCTCCGAGAGATCAACCTGCCCTGCCAGCTAGTGAGATCCTAACAGCGGAATACATCTTGAGGTGAGACCTACCCCACCCTCCGAGAGATCAACCTGCCCTGCCAGCTAGTGAGAGCCTGGCAACGGAATCCATCTCGAGGTGAGACCTACCCCATCCTCCAAGAGATCAACATGCCCTGCTAGCTAGTGAAAGCCTGACAGCGGAATCCATCTCGAGGTGAGACCGACCCCACCCTCCGAGAGATCAACCTGCCCATCCAGCTAGTGAGAGCTGGCAGCGAAATCCATCTCGAGGTCAGACCTACCCCACCCTCCAAGAGATCAACCTGCCCTGCCAGCTAGTGAGAGCCTGATAGCGGAATCCATCCTGAGGTGAGACCTACCCCACCCTCTGAGAGATCAACCTGCCCTGCAAGCTAGTGAGATCCTGGCAGCTGAATCCATCTCGAGGTGAGACCTACCCCACCCTCCGAGAGATCAACCTGCCCTACCATCTAGTGAGAGCCTAGCAGCAGAATCCATCTCGAGGTGAGACCTACCACACCCTCCGAGTGATCAACCTGCCTTGCCATCTAGTGAGAGACTGGCAGTGGAATCCATCTCGAGGTGAGACCTACCCCACCCTCCGAGAGATCAACCTGCCCTGCCAGCTAGTGAGAGCCTAATAGAGGAATCCATCTCGAGGTGAAACCTACCCCACCCTGCTAGAGATCAACTTGCCCTGCCAGCTAGTGAGAGCCTGGCAGCGGAATCCATCTCGAGGTGAGACCTACCCTACCCTCCGAGAGATCAACCTGCCCTGCCAGTTAGTGAGAGCCTGGCAGCAGAATCCATCTCGAGGTTAGACCTACCCCACCCTCCGAGAGATCAACCTGTCATGCCTCTAATGAGAGCCTGACAGCGGAATCTATCTCGAGTTGAGACAACTGGGCATCCACGAGAGGTACCATCAGCCCTGCCCAGCTAGTGAGAACCTGGGCAGCAGGACCATCTCGGAGCAAAAGGACTAAGCAACTTAATCAAACCTTATCAAATCCAACATCCTCAAACGGGGAAGATATGGGTTACATGGTCCCCTAACTCAGCTGGATAGGGGTAGCGCTTGTTACAAGACAAGAAAAAGGAAAAAACTCCCTCAAGGCGAGGCATCCTCAGGGGGCCTGGGCATGATGGCCGTCTTCCGCTTCCTTCTCATTGGACAGTTCCATCCTGCTCAAGCTCTCCATGACCTTCTCCATCTCCTCCGCCTTAGCCCACCAAGTACGGTGTTGACGGCCGTGACGTAGCACTGTCTTGTCATCCTGAGGTCTCCCTTGATTCTGACCTGGATCCCTCCTGAGCTGAACTTGAGACACTGGTGGAAAGAAGATGGCACACAATGGAAGGCATTGATGAGGGGCCTTCCGAAGATGGTGTGTGGCTGCTTGGAGCGTCAATAATGACGAACTGGCAGTTCCTTGAAGTCCCACCCAATTTTACTTGGAGTCCTACTCCACCATCGACTTCCTTCCTCTCTCCTGAAAATTCGAATAGGGGTCCGTCTGAGGCCAATACAATCCTTGGCTCTACCTTCATCTCGTCGAACGCCTTCTTGAAAATGACGTTGACGGCGCTTCCGTTGTTAACTAAGATTTGGGAGACGGTGTAGCCCTCGATGGCCGTCTGGATGACCAGTGCATCACAGAATGGATCCTCATGATCCGGTATGTCCTTCACTGAGAAGGTGATCTTCTCCTCCTAGGGCGGGGTCTGGGATGTTGAGTCGACGCTCCGTCGGTACATGATATGGAGGCTTGCCTTCTGAGTGGCCTTGATCCCCACTCCACCATGGATCACTCATATAGCTCCTCGAGTTCCCACGTCGACCCGGTCCTCATACATGTCATCCCCCCCTTCTCTGGGTAGAACCTCCTCTACCCGCACCGGCGGCTGCGGCTGGGCATGGCCTCTCGCCCCCTCACTTCCAGGAACTCGGGGCAGGTAGCCGTGGCGTGCCCCTCCACCTGGTGAAAGTCACAGTATGGTAACTCTACCCTGATCCTTCTCCTTTCCTGGCGGCTCCTCCTCTCCCTTCGACCAATCTCCATCGCTTGCTGTGGTGGGGGTAGGAGCTTCCTATGGGCTTGCCTTTGGAAGTTGAACCTCCCTTTGCCCCCATGAAAATTCCCTCCTCCCTGGATGAGAGCTCTTCCTGGACCCTGGGCACATCATCCCCATTGCCTCCAACCTGGTTCTGGACCCTCCTGTCCCTGGAACCCCTCATCTCTCTGCTCCTCTCTCCTTCTTCGTTCCTGATGTCTTGAGCAACCTTGCTCATTTGAATCCATCTCTGTTAGCTCTGCCAACTTCTTGACAAATGCTGGGTTGGCCGCCTCCATGGCTATCTCCTCAGCCGCCCTTTTCATCAGCTCCTCGAAGGATAGGGGGGCCTTTCGAGTCATGCTCATCTTGAAGAACCCCTCGCGCAACCCCACCGTGAATGTCATCTGGAAGACATACCCTGGCATCACTTGGAAATCCTGGATCTCCTCCTGGAACATGTCAACGTAATGGGCTAGCGACTCAACGGCCCCCTGCCTTATCAGGAAGATGGACTCAGGACTCCTCTTCCTCTTCTTGGAGGTGGAGAAGCGAAGCTGAAAGCTCCGGCTCAAGTCCTCGAACCCATAGATTGACCTCGGTGGGAGATGGTGGAACCAGTCCCTTGCCTTCTCCTTCCACGTGATCGCAAAGAGGCGACACTTGAAGGCATCCATCATCGGCCTGATGGAGACGGCATCCTCGAACCACTGTAGGTGTTGGACGGGGTCATCCTTCCCGGTATAGTAAGCCATGTCGGGCTCTCGAAACCCCTCGGGAACGGGAGCTGATATGATCAGCTCGCTGAAGAGTGACCCCCTAAGGGGTGGTCTCGCCACTTCTACACGCGCGACCTGCTCACTTGGGAGGTTGGCACTCACCGGGCTGGAGAACAACTCCCGGCCTGTGAGGTCTCGCTCGACCCCATCTCCCATCCTCTCCTTCCCGAGCCTTCTTCCTAGTGCACTTCCTTCTCTCCCTGCTGGGGTCATCTCGCCTAGACCCCTGGGAGTCGACTCGTCGAGAGGGGGGAGGGAGCTAGCTCATGGGGGGTTGGGGTGGATCTGCCACCCTGAGGAGCAATACTTCGCAGCATCTCCATGATTCCCTGGATGGAGGCCATGAACTCTTGCCTCCCCACAAAGGGTCCTGGGCTGGGGAGCTCGCCAAGATCATCACTACCTCCCTAACCTCCAGTCATGACACTCTCCCGAGATCTTCTGTGATGGTCACTCTCCACGCTCACCGCACCAAAAGTGTTGAAGCCAAAAATGACCTCTGTGGAGTTTGAAGTCCCAAAAGAGGGGTGACCTTACACCTACTACACTCGGGGGAACGTCACGGACCAAAGACTCAGGAAACTAGGAACAGACCCTCGTCTCTAGCGTGGAAGTCCCACCTCACACCCAGAAGACTTTTGAAGTCTCCCCCTCCCTAGCCAATGCTGAGCTAGATGCCTTGGAGGAAGAGAGCAAAGGGATTTTTTGTGGCTCAAATGCAATGCTCTCCAAGACACCCCTAAGGGTCTATTTATAGTTTTTCCCAATCTCATTGACCAAAATGACAGAAACACCCCTAGGACAATAAGGCCTTGGGCCAATAGAAAGCACACACTCTAGATCACCCCGAGGGCAAAACAGTAAAAACATGGCCAAACGTGGTCCGGGGGAAAAGGAGGCTAAACCATCCCCCTTACCTTCCCCGGACGGCTGAGGGGAGTGGGGGTTAAACCACCCCACTCCTCCTCCACCTAGCGGCCAAGCGCAGTGGCGAATCCCGAAGAACTGGGGAGCAGGGGGCAAGGGAGAGACCCCGGCCCTGGCCGGTCTTGCCTTGCCAGGCCGTGCGGCAGGGGCGAGACCCCGGCCTTGGCCGGTCTCACCCCGCCAGGCCGCGGGGCAGGGGGGAGACCCCGGCCTCGGCCGGTCTCGCCCCGCCAGGCTGCGGGGCAGGGGGGAGACCCCGGCCTCAGCCGGTCTCGCCCCGCCAGGCCGCGGGGCACGGGCGAGACCCCGGCCTCAGCCGGTCTCGCCCTGCCAGGCCGCGGGGCACGGGCGAGACCCCGGCCTCGGCTGGTCTCGCTCCGCCAGGCCGCGGGGGAGGGGCGAGGCCTGGGCCTCGGCCGGTCTCGCCCCGCCAGGCTGCGTGGCAGGGGCGAGACCCCGGCCTCGGCCGGTCTCGCAACGCCAGGCCGCGGGGCAGGGCTGAGACCCCGGCCTTGGCCGGTCGTGCCCCGCCAGGCCGCGGGGCAGGGGCGAGACCCTGGCCTCGGCCGGTCTCGCCCCGCCAGGCCGCGGGGCAGGGGCGAGACCCGGGCCTCGGCCGGTCTCTCCCCGCCAGGCACCTAACAGGCCGGGGGCGGGTGTCGGCCAACTTGCCGCGCCGACCCCTCTTAGAAAAACAAAGTTGTTCTCGCGCTCGCCGAGGGGACCACACTCTGTAAATACGGGGTTGTACAGTCTTGATGACTTAGGCGGCTACAGTGATGTCACAGGAGGACTCACAGGAGGTGAGCAGGAGCAGCATCGGGTTGCGCAGAGTGCGCCGTCGTGAGGTTTACGATTTAGGGCTAAGGGATTTCGGGAGGGAGAGGCCTGAAGTATTGGATCCATGGCGCTTTTAATAGTGTTTTCCATTCAATCCCACGGTTCTTATTTTCATTTGATAAACAAACATTCCAGATTTTTTAGATGAATTTTTATTTCATCGTTATGTGTAGTCCTGCATATATCTTTTTAATATAATATAGATTACAGATTTTGTTTTAACTTTCTGTTCTCGAAAACCATTTCGAATTCCGTTTTATCTACTGTATTAAACATATGTTTTAAAACTTTTGAATTCAGTTTAAATTTCAGTTTAATTAACTGTCAATTTCAGTTTTGATTTCAGTTTTAACATTTCCCCTTTCTAACTCCACTACAAAATTCGTTACTAAAATAAAAATAAAAAAAGTCCTATCAAAGTTCGAAACAACTCATTTGATTCTAATTCATATTTCATTGCTTTTTTCAATTATTTTTAGATTTCAATTTACATTTTAATTTCAGTTTTAATATCTGTCTTCAATTTCAGTCTTTATTGATTTCATTCTTTCATTCACGTTCTTCATAATTTTAAGTCATTATTCAATTTTCAGAATTGCATTTACACTTTCATTTTGAGTTAATCACAATTTTCAAGAAATTATTCAATTTCACTTATTAACAAAGTTCCTGATTTCTGTACGAATTTCAAATTAGATTTCACCTTTTGATTTTAGAATTTGAGTTTTTAAAGTCAATTTAGATTAAACTTTTGATTTTGATTTCATATTTAATTCCACGTGGTTTACGATTTTGTTTTCTACGCGTATCATAATTAACCATTGCCTCAACTACTGCAGAAAAAACATCATCGAGCCACAGTATAAAAATTCATCAAAAAACTCTTGATCAGTCAAAATTAAGGCGTTGTTTCTTTACACACTGAACTCAATAAACCACTGTGTTACTCCTCACAGACCGGTTACCAAGTTTGGCCTCAAGTATACCTTCACATTCTGATTTCACTGTCCAGCTATTTTTAACCATTTATTAAATAGCAACTTAGATTTTGTAACTTTTTTCTGAAGCATCTATGAATAGATTTCTGATTGGGCAAAGCCCGTGGGGGCAGTCATAGAAAGAGCACTTCACTTATCGAGATAAGCAGGTAACACACACTAACAAGTTGGTGTTTTACTTTTGTGATTGATGTTTTACTTTTGAGGTTGAGTCTAATCTCAAGTTTATAATAGGTTAAATAATTCAAGTTCTTAGTGTTCTTTTCTCAATGTGAGAGATATATGCTAAATTTTTACTGACTACATTTACACACCAAACATCATTAGATTAATACAAAGAAACGCAACTCATATATTTCTCAGAGCTTTTCATTTATTGCTAATGTTATGTGTATTCATGGATTTCTAGAGTTATTTGGAGGCTTCTTAGTAAAACTCTCATATCACATGTTCTGTCCAGATGAATGTGAGTGATGGTCTAATTCTGTTTTTTTACAGTTCAATTTGTCATTAGGTTTGCTTTAAATTTTCTAGTTGCTAGCTCCGTTGCAGATTTCACTTCTAAATTCATTTTAAATAGAGCAGGACCAGCAATATCAACTCTCTAAGTTAATAATATTTCATGAATTACCATTGGATTCGAGATCAATCTCAATAGTAAAAACAATAGTGAAAACAATATACCAAAAACACTATTAGAAATTGACCAATTGCCCAAGCAGAATTTCATATTTGGCTAATTAATTAGATTTTTTAACCGAGTTTTTTGGTTGATTTGCATCAGTTTAGGAAATTTCAACTCATTTAAAATGTTAGAGACAAACGAACATGATGTGGGCCGCACAAGCGAATATCCACAACCGTCAATACATTCTGCGACAACTAAAAGAAACATAACAAACGAAGCAAACCAACTACCAACGCCTTCAGCCCCAAGTCCATCTCGACCGAGAGGAAGACCACCAATATACACCACACCTCAATAACGACGTGATGCAATAAATGATCGACAAAGGGAAAACCATCAACGCCAACAATGCATCAATGCCTCCATTGAGAATGTCACTTCATCCAACCAACAATCTGAGAACAACGCATCAGCAATGCCAAACGAAACTTCCATGGCAGCGGCCTCAGTTATACCCCCCAGAACAACTCGGTGAAGAGGGCGACCAGCAATACATACATTGACTAATAACCGACATGAAGCAACAATTGTGCGGGAAATAATCATTACAACACCGCGGTCAGCTCGACCCAGAGGAAGGCCGACAATATACGCATCAGCTCAACAACAATGTGATGTAATTAATGCTCGACAAAGGGAAAATCATCGTGCTCAACAACGCAATAATACCCCTATAGAAGACCGAAATGGCACAACATGTACGTCAGACTACGCTGAAGAAATGGAACTTGGGGATCAATCATACACAATACATGGTATGACTTCATCTAAACATGAGCAAAGCAACTGTACAAGCAAGTTTATTTTAAAATGTGAAACTCACAATCATCTCTTTACTATAACACAAAAAATGCTCCTAATCAGGGTTCAACTCGCCATTTGAGTGCAAGAAACTTTTATCTATTAATAAATGTGCCTCTGATAACTCTACGTACCATAACTAATTGTCGTCATTATTGCGCTAAGCTTTTTCACAATAAAACTAGTACACTAGGTTGCAAAGGACGCTTGGTTGATGTACCAGATATTCTTGTACCACTCGAGCTTCTGGAACTCTTCACGTCACAAACTACTAAAGGACGTAACTTCAGACAGAATATATGATCATACAACCATGTTTTCTCAATCACTTCCATGAGAGTGATATTTGATGAAAACATGTCGGCATTTAATTAGGGTATCTACACTTTCAGAGCACACGGTAAAATATATCATAGAATTTGATCTTTACTTCCAGAATATGGTACTAGACCACATTTTCTGCAAATGTTCATCTATGATACCGAACAAGAAATGGAGAATAGGTTGAACGAGAGTGCATGCCTCACTCTAGAAACGATTAAAAAGATCTCCAACATATTGGATGCGGTAAATTCATTCGTCCAAACCTTGCGCCAGTTAGCAAGAAACTCAGATTTCCACCGGTGTAGACTTCTAATTAAAGAAATGCCTTCAATACAACTTCAGTACTCTCTTCCAATGACATCACAAGTTACAGCCATATTAGTCGGTGCAGATGATTTCATGGAAGCAAATGATAGAGATATAATTGTCGAAACATATTCTTGAGAACTACTACCTGTAAAAGAATATTCTGGCTATTATGACCCTCTACTGTATCCTTTGTTATTTCCTCATGGGACATACGGCTGGCGTGGCGACAAACTATTATATCATGCAGATAGAACAAGTTGTTGTGACTTTTACTCCTACCAACTACAGGTACTTCCACAATTACCCTTACTTATGCATAAAGCAATAATACTATTGAATATATACTAATTTGTACAATATTATTGTAGGTCCTTGCAAACAAAATTTTCATACATCACAACACAGGTCGTCTACTACAACAGTACATTATCGATATGTACATAAAAATTGAAATACAAAAAATACGGTGGATTAGATCGCATCAGAGCGATGCAAGAGCCGAACTATATCAAGGATTACAGGATTGCTTACAAAGTGCTGAAAATGATGAAGGTACATACATTTCCCACTAAATGTAAAGCATTTTAACTTCAACAAATATATCTTCTTTTTGAAAATTACAATACCTCGATATAGCTAATGTCGGTCGTTGGATAATATTGCCATCTTCTTTTATTGGAAGCCCAAGAGACATGTTCTAGCGATACCAAGACGCTATGGAAGTTGTATGGAGTTTTGGAAGGCCAGATATTTTCTTAACAATGACTTGCAATCCTTCATGGCCAGAGATAACGAATGAGCTTCATCCTGGACAAACGCCTCAAGATCGACCCGATTTAATCTCAAGAATATTTCAGGCCAAATTGCAATGTCTAAAGGACGACATCTTCCATAAGGGTATCCTAGGTACAATTGTAGCATACGTTCAGATGGTAGAGTTCCAAAAAAGGATGTCTTTCACACGCACATATGTTATTTATTTTCAGTGAACATGATAAGCTAAGTAGTCCTGATTGAAAGTGCAGGTTTGATTTGATATACACTACAGGGGGGTGAATAGAGTATGGTGCTTGCTAAAAACTTTTTACAACTGTTGTTGTACACCTAAGTGAACAGGGAAGCAAATAACAAAAAGTAAATCTAAACACAGATCAATCACAGATCACAACCAGAAAACAAAAGAAAATAAGCAACCAGAAGACACAAGGAGCAATAGTGGTTCCCCAACCAATCTAGGTACATCCACTCTTCTACCACCCAAGGTAGGAATCCACTGCAGGATGAGTTGATCAGGTGTCCTGGGCACCAATGGGTTTTGATCAGGTCCCCAAAAACCAAACCCTCAAGTCTTTTGGAAGGAGACTTGCAACCAGAATAATTTTGAAGGGATTTAAAACCCTGTACATGAATGAGAGAGAGAGTGATAGTGTCTTCTCTGTCAACAGTCAGAGAGAAAACTTGTGGATTGATGTAGCAGCTTTTGCTCCCCCTGAGATCTTGAATTGGTCAGGAATGCTGGAGCACTGCTTCAGGGTGATAGGCCTTCAATGACTTAGAATGCCTGAACCAGAACTGCTTCAGGAACTTCTTTGACAGATTGATTGATTGTTGTCCTTTGAAGTTATCCTGTAAGTAAGGAGAAGAAGACTCTTGATTGAATTTAGTTGTTCTTCTTCTTCTTCTTGAGAGAGTTCTCTGGTCAAGGCTGATTGCATTCAAGAACTTTAGATTTCAGAATATTTTGTTCTTCTGCAATATCCAAAAAATCTGTCAGATTGTTTGTTGTACTGTGATTCTTGAACTCTGCTTGATTCTGTTCTCTCACTGTGTCTCTATCCTTTTTTTTGTGTATTTGTATGTGTCTATCTAACTGACTAAGGAATATTCAAACTTTTGAATGTCGAGCAGTAAATACAGTCGGCCTTGGAAAGAATCAGCAATCAATGACTTTGCTAACTGTCCCATGGAAAAACGGCATGTAATCGTCCATACTCAATGCACGTTCTAACGGTAACATTCCGAGAAGATCTGGCATTAAATGTTCAGGGATCAGTGCCAAGAAATGGGACGAGAACCTTGAAGAAACCATAATCTGGATTCGTCGAACAAAGAACACAATTCGTCGAGCTGGACTTGTGTTCGTCGAGCTGAGCTTAAGTTCGTCGAGCTGAGCTTGAGAGAGTTCGTCGACCAGACAGTCTTCATTTATCTAACAGACATTCTTCATTCATCGAGATGAGAAACAAAATCGTCGACCTGAGAAAAGTTCTGGACTTAGACAAAATATCCTGCATTTTCTGAAATGATGTGTCGACATAAATTGGTGTCGACAGATTGATCTTGGTGTCGACACAAATCCTGGTGTCGACATAAGCTGGTGTCGACTGAACTCCTGGTGTTGATATAAGCTAGTGTCGACTGAAATCCTGGTGTCGACATAAGCTAGTGTCGACTGAAATCCTGGTGTCGACACAAACTGTCTGGTGTTGACACAAACCCTAAGTGTCGACACAGATTCTCTGAGTCCAGAAATTATCGAGTAGAGATTATCATTCGTCGACCTGAGAAGCTGACTTCGTCGACCTGAGAAGCTGTGAACTTGAGGTCCAAGTTCGTCGAGCTCAGAACATAATTCGTCGACCGAAGCATGAAGCTAGACTTAGAATAATTTGAAGTTCTCCTGACTTTGGGTTGATGTAGAAACTGAAATTTCGTTGAGCAGAGAACATAGATCGTCGAGCTCAGCACTAAGAATTGTCTCACGATCGTCGAGCGCAGAATTCCTTTCATCGAGCTGAGTTCGCCGAACGTCGAACTCATTTTACTTAGCCTTGAAAGCTTGTGAGTGTGGAGTCTCTGAGGGTCTTGTTGAAAGCTGGTCCATCTGGAGTTGAGCCTAAGGACTTAACCTACACTCTAGGACACAAATTGACCCTGGCTATACATGATGGGTCACATCCTAAGTCAGTGAACCTAGCCCAAATCAACTAGGGATCCAACAATCTCCCCCTATTTCAGTGAGGTCACAAACAAAGACTCAAGACAGAAAAACAAAGCAAGAAAAGAGATATATGTGGCAGAGAATTATAACACATGCAACAGATATATATATACACACAGCTTTGTTTAACAGATAGCACAGTTTAAAATAAATAACAGACAGAAATTAAAACAATAAGAAAAATTACTTCTTTGGCTTCTTCTGCTGAGGTTTGTCTTCTGCTTTCTTTTCTCCTGGCTTCTTGAAAATGATTTCTCTGTTAGGATTTTGAGCTTGAGCCACTGTCATGGTCATGTCAGCTGCCCCAATAATTTTTAATGATGTTTCTCTGGGGACAACTGCTTTTGGATGAAGTTTCATATAGTCATCGACATTAAACAATTTATTACCTTTGTCAAATCTTTTTAGCTCTTCCTTTCTATACTTTGACATAGTTGAGAGACCTGAGATATCTTTTCCTTCTGCTTTGGGTTTATTTATCAATGATAGACCAATCAGCTCTTGGTACCTAGCCATTTTTGCAGTGTTAGCAGTCTATGGATCTTCAAAAGGAATTGGAGGGGAGTCTGGCTTCTTTGGGCTTTCAGCTTTTTGTACTTCAGAATTTTGTTGCTGCTGCTGCTTATGCTGACTACCTGAGGAGGATGGCCTCTACTGGCTGCTTCCAGAAGACCTCCCTAAGTGTCTTTGATAAGTTTGCATTGGGGCAGATCTCTGGGAGCTAGAGCCACTGGCACCAGCTACTGGAGGAGGAGGAGGAGGATCCTTCCTGTATCTGTACACTGGAGGAGGGGAGTATCTCCTGCTTCTCTTTGTATCTTTCTACTAGTTTTTGGAGAGCCACATCCATGCTGGCATTCCCTTATATGGAGTCACATTGTGCAGAATATAATAGGGAGTGTCTGCAGTGGGATTTGGCTTGGGAGGAGGAGCAGCCTTTCTCTTCTTTGCCAACAATCTCTTTTTCCGGCTAGCTGCATCCTCATCAGAATCAATTTCATCATCATCAGATTCTAAATCCTGAGGGGTATCATACAATGAATCCAAAGCTTTTAAAGCTTTATCAGAAACAACAGCCTTTGCTGGAGGAGGGGCAGAAGGTTCAGGAATAAGAGTTTAAGCAACAAGAGAAGAATTATCTGTATAAGATTCAGAAACACAAGAGACAGAGCTTTCAGCTACTGTCTTATTCTCTTCTTCAATGTCTGCCTGAATAAGCTCATCTAGAGTAGACATTGGAGAGTCATCCATAATGAAATCTGGTGCTAAAACTGGCACTGATGTATCTTCTGGAATGACTTTTGAGCTCGAGGCAGATAGAGCAAAATTGTCACAGAGTTGCTTAGCAACTGCTGGACTGGCTGGAGAGGTATAAGGTACCATAGTCAAACATGGCTTAGTAAAATCAGCTGGAAGAGATTGTTTATATACAGTATCAAAATTACTCAGCAAAACTGATAAATTTACTGTGGGATTTAAATAGAAATCACCAACAGGAGTTATTTGAGCAACTGACTCATCCAAAGCAATGTCAGTATCCATGAATTGAATTAACTCAAACATTTCAGCATCAAAATCTGTCAAAATTGGTGTATCCTCATCTGAATCTTAATCTGCTGGAGAGGGAACTGTTGTGACTGCTGATGCTGCTGTTGTATCTGCATCTACTGCAACTTCATCACAGAGCATCTCCCCCTGCCTGGGTTCAGGAAGACCTGGAGCCAGGCCCCTAGATGAAGAGGGGGCAGCAGAGAGAAGAGAGATCTAGGCAGATAAGAAATTAATGGAGGTCACAAGAGGTGTAATGGCCTCTTGGATCAAGGATTTAATGAGAGGTGTGAGCAAAGGAATGAGGGTAGATGGATCAAATGGGGAAGGGGAAGGAATGGGAGGAGGAATAACAGATGGAGGGGAGGCATCTTGCATGAATTCATCTGATGGTATAACATAAGATGGGATGGTGGATAAGTGTGGAGGAAGAGGAGACTGTGAAGGTGTAGGAATAGGAATGTCCTGAGGGGAAACTGGAGGATTTGGTTGATGATCAACTTGCAAGGGGGAAGATAGAGGTGGAGATGGAATGTTTGTCAGGTCAAGTGGTGGAGATGAAGGAGGGGTAGGGACATGAGGAGGCTTCTTTGGAGGAAGAGGTGCTGGAATGGATGGTTGAGATGGAGGAACCTCTTCAATAGGGTGGGGAGCGGCCTTTACAGCCATTGTGCTCTCAGAAGTTTGGAGGGAGGAGGAGGAAGCCTTTGAGGGCTTGGAGATGGTCCTCTCTCACGTGCCAAACAGAGCGCAAGTGAGGCGCTTTCTGGCATTTATGGAGATGGTCGGGGAGACCATACAACCAGCAGCCTTCTCTTGAAGAAATATGCCCAAAATTCTGCCAAAGCAGACTTCCTTCTTGATGTTCTTCTTCCTGATCAAGTCAAAGAACACCTTACTCTAATCAACCTGACGCTTATTCACTACTGCACACATTATCAGAAATTGGTGACGAGTAATATAGTCGTAAGCAGAGTGCTTGGCCATCAGAATCTTTCCCGTAATATCTGCCAAAAATTGATAGGCGGCGGATAATTGCTTTTTCAACAACTTATTAGGGTTGTTCCCAGAGAAACCCATTAGCTTCAGCATATCGTCGAATTCCTCAGAATCCATTTCCATATTGTCTTCTCCATTCACTAATACAAATAGTTCAGTGAGAACTGCGGGAGAGAGGGAAACATCAGTGTTCCTTATATTGCCAGTCAATACATCTTCTTCAGAAACTGTAGATGTATATACCCATTCTCGTATTTCTGTTCCATGAAGTTTAATACGCCTGGTCAAGAAATCCTTTAAACTTAGTTCTTCTAGTAGTTCTAGGATGTATAGAAAGATGGGGTCAGAATGTTGAAATGACTCGAAGTCCATGTCGAATCCTGTGTCAAACTTCATTGCATCCAAAGCACCTGAGGGAATCGCCATTGATGTCCTGCAAGAAAAACACAGAGAGAAACGGCGATCAAGAGCAAAGGAACTGAAAGCGCGGGACGAAGGTCGAAGAAAACCTAGATATAAGATTTTCAGAATATGAATCGACAAACTTCGTTCCACGAAAAAGAAAGATTCTTCGAATTGAGCTCGACGAAATAAATTATAGGCAGATAATTCGTCGATCTCATCCAGAAGAATCGAAAACAGTTCGTCGAACTCCGTTCGACGAAATCTCTTCTGAAGCAAAGTTCGTCGATCGCTGGTCGACGAAAATTGTTTCCTCACCTAGAGAATTCGTCGATCTCCGTTCAACAAGAATCTCTCAAACTTTCCCTAATTCGTCGAACTCCATTCGACGAACTCTGGAAAATTCGTCGAATGCAGACAGAAACTAGGTTTACTCTTCTCCATCAATCATTCCCAGTTGATTTATAAAGAACAGATGGGTTTTCTCATCCAAAGGCTTGGTGAAAATATCTGCTCTCTGTAGATCAGTAGGAATGTGGATCAAGTTAATTTTCTTTTTGTCCACATTATCTCTAATGAAATGATGTCTTATCTCAATATGTTTAGTCCTAGAATGGTGAACTGGATTCTGTGCTATAGCAATAGCACTAGTATTGTCACAAAATAATGTTGAATTATTTAAGTTGACACCATAATCTAAGAGTTGGTTTTGTATCCATAGCATTTGTGAACAGCAACTACCAGCAGCCATGTATTCTGCTTCTGCAGTTGATGTAGACACAGATGTCTGCTTTTTACAAAACCAGGAGACAAGTCTCATACCAAGGAACTGGCATGTTCCAGAGGTACTTTTCCTGTCCACTCTACATCCAGCATAGTCAGCATCTGAGTATCCAGTGAACTCAAACTCTGACTCTACAGGATACCAGAGTCCTAGACTAGGGCAACTCTTTATATATCTCAAACTTCTTTTTAAGAAAATAAGGTGAGATTCTTTAGGGTTCACTTGGAACCTAGCACAAAGGCATGTGGCAAACATTATATCAAGTCTGCTAGCTGTTAGGTATAATAGGGATCCAACAATTGCCCTATAATTTTTCTGATCCACTGGTTTCCCTACAGCATCAGAATCCACAACAACATTTGTATCCATAGGGGTTTTCATCCTTGAAGCATCACCCATCCCAAACTTTTTGATAAGCTCTTTAGCATACTTAGCTTGGGAGAGGAAGATACCATCTGGGAGCTGCTTCACTTAGAGACCAAGGAAGTAGGGAAGCTCACCCATGCTACTCATCTCCAATTTAGAATACATGAGGTCAGCAAACCTCTTGCACAATTTGGGATCAGTAGACCCAAAAATAATGTCATCCACATAAATTTGTACTAAAAAAATCTGGTCCTTATGATGTCTAGTGAAAAGTGTTTTATCTATGGTTCCTCTTGCAAATTTATGCTCTAAAAGAAAGCTTGCTAGGGTCTCATACCAAGCTCTTGGAGCTTGATTTAAACCATAGAGAGCTTTATGCAATTTGAAAACAAAAGAGGGTTGAGTTGGAGAGATAAAACCTGGAGGTTGTTCTACATAAACCTCTTCTTGAAGTATTCCATTTAGAAATGCACTTTTGACATCCATCTGGTAGACCTTGAATCTCTTGTAAGCTGCATAGGCAAGGAATATCCTAATGGCCTCTAACCTTGCAACAGTGGCAAAGGTTTGGTCATAGTCTATTCCTTCCTCTTGTCTGTAGCCTTGAGCAACAAGCCTAGCCTTGTTCCTCACAATGTTGCCTTGAGCATCCAACTTGTTCCTGTAGACCCATTTGGTTCCAATAACTGGATAGTTATGGGGTCTTGAAACTAAATCCCAAACTCTACATCTCTCAAACTGATTGAGTTCCTCTTGCATTGTAATGGTCCAGTGGGGATCTTGCTCTGCCTCATGTATGGTGAGAGGTTCAATTTGAGAGAGAAAACAGGCATGCATCAAGTCTTGGTTGAGTTGATGTCTTGTCTGTACACCTGATGAAATGTCTCCAATTACTTGAGATCTGGGGTGATCTCTAAGTGTGACAAAATCAGTTGGTGGAGTTGGTTGAGCAACAGCTTCAATATTTAGTTCCTCTTGGGGAATGATACTAACTGTTGGGGGAAGTTCAGCCACTTCCTCTTGACTTTCCTCTTCACTATCTTTAGCAACCTGTGGAGTGGGATGATTTGACACCTCTTGGGTATGGTTCAGTCCATCCATAGACTCACACAATGGTGGAACCTGCAAAGAGCTTATGGTAGAAATCTCTTTCTCCTTGTATGACATGTTAGTCTCATCAAAAGATACATGAGTAGATTCTTCAATTTTAAGAGTGGATTTATTATATACCCTATAAGCTTTACTGATCATGAAGTATCCCAGAAACACTCCTTCATCAGCTTTAGCTTGAAATTTTGCTATGTATCTCTTGTCATTATTGTGAATGTAGCAAATACAACCAAAGATTTTAAAGTAATCTGCTTTAGGTTTCTTCCCTTTGAGTAATTCATAAGTAGTCTTGCCCTTCAGTTTATGTATCAAACTTCTATTCAACACATAGTTGGAGGTGTTCACTGCTTCTGCCCAAAAGGATAGAGGAAGGTGAGCAGCTGACAACAATGTAGTAGCAGATTCAATAAGGGTTCTATTTTTCCTTTCAGCTACCCCATTTTGTTGAGGAGTTCTAGGAGCTGAGAAAATGTGCCTGATCCCTTCACTTTGACAGAACTCTTGCATAAGAAGAGAATTAAACTGTGTCAGATGATCACTTCTGATCAGGGTAATGTGAGTGTTGAACTCAGTCTGTATGCATTTGAGAAACTCTGTCAAACACTTAAAGTTATCATAATTCCTCCTCAGAAAGAACACCCATGTGAATCTAGAGAAGTCATCTATAACCACTAAAGTATAAGATTTCCCTCCTAAGCTTTGTACTGTGAAGGGTCCAAAGCGATCCATGTGTAACAAATACAAAATCTTAGGTGAATCACTCTTATTAAGTGACTTGAAACTATTTTTGGTTTGCTTGCCTAATTGACAAGCCCTGTAGAGTTCTTCCTTCTTGTACGGGCCAGATGGTAGTCCTCTTACAAGGTTGTCCTTGGATAGCCTAGCAATAGTTCTAAGGTTTATATGTCCTAATATCTTATGTCATAGTTCATTAGGTCTATAAATAGAGTTAAACAAGCAAATATCTATCTTGGTTGAAAGAAAATCTACAAGATAGATGTTACCTTTCCTTTTACCTGTCAACACAGTTGTGTTGTCCTCTGATTTGATCTTGCACAAGGATTTGCTGAAAGTCACTTGGTAGCCTTCATCACACAGTTGACTGATACTGATCAAGTTATGCTTCAGTCCTTCCACATAGGCTACTTTCTTGAATGTGATTGTGCCAATCTGGATTGCACCATATCCTTTTGTTAGTCCGAAGTTTGAATCACCAAATATTACTTTGGGTCCAAGCTTGGCTTTGAAGGATGTGAAATTATCCTTGTTTCCTGTCATGTGCTTTGAGCACCCACTATCCAGATACCATTGCTAGTTTGATGTTGGATAGGTCTTCACCTGCACATAAAACAATTTACTTGTTTTTGACCCAGTTTACCTTGGGCCTAGGTTGATGACCTTTGAATTCAGAAATAAAAGACATCTCTGGTTGACTCTTATAGCCTTCAGGATGATATCTCCTAGGAGATATTATCCATTCAGTATAAGGGTTAAACCATTGAGATGTAGAACCTCTAGGATTGAACTTTGATTTGCCTTTGAAAGAGTTTTCAAAACTCTGAGCTCTGTTCGACGATCTCTGAGATGAGTTCGACGATCTTGGGTCAGATCGTCGAGCTCCGTTCGAAGATCGACCATGCCAAAGTTCAGGGTTCAGAGGTCGTCGACCTGAGTTTGACGATTTAGCCAGAGATCGTTGAGCTCCATTCGGCGATCGTCGAGTTCCGTTCGACGATTTCTATTGAACTATGGTTTTGTTAGGTAGATCAGAACTCTTCCTAGCTACCTCTACAACTCCCTTACCTTTATCAGAGATAAATTTGATTGGGGTTGTTAATACTATAGGTTGGCTAGATGAGGCACCCAAGCCTAGTGTACTATTGAATCTTGAGTTCACTGTGCTTGTGATGTCCATTAGCTTGATACTTCCCCCATTGAGGGATTCTTCAAACTTCTTGGCCTCTGATAGTTCACTTTTCAGTGAAGCTATCTGCTCCGTACAACATTCCAACTCCTCAGAGAGTTTGAGGTTTTCTGATTTTAAAGAGCTGTGTTCAGATAGCTGATTTCTGAGAGAAATGATTTCCTTCTCAGATTTTAGTAAATCTAAACACAGTGCTTTAAACTCACACTTGAAGTCCTCAGAATTAAAATCAAAAGAATTTATTACCTGGTCCTCTTCACATTGAGTCTCTGATTCAGATTCTGACTCTTCTGCATCAGAATTTTGTTGAGAGGCATTGATAGCCATCATGCAGAACTTTTTTTCTTCAGCATCATTTTCATCATCACTTGAGCTGGATGAAGCTTCAGATTCTTCTTCTGTCTCACTCCAAGTTTCAGCTACAAACCAGTTCCTGGTGTGTTTGTTCTTGCTGGAGGAGGGTTTGTCATTGCTGTTCTTCCTGAAGTCCTTATCTTTTCTTCTCTCCTTCCTGTTCTTTTTGTCCTTATACTGATTTTTTGGACAGTCAGACACCATGTGGCCTGGTTTCCTGCATCCAAAACAAATAATCTCTTTGTTATTTGATTTGTCATACCTTGGCTTGTCATGCTCTCTGGAAGACTTTTTCCTGAAATCTTTCCTGGCCATTTTGTAAAATCTTTTGGCCAGTAGGCTTAGCAGCTCTTGATTGCCTGTGACTTTGTCTTCATGCTGATCTTCAATGGCTTTGAAAGCTATTGATTTTTCCTTTCTTATAGCTAGTGAGGCAGCCTTCTGCTCTTCTTCTCTATTCTTGATGAGCAGCTCATAAGACTTTAGCTTGCCCAAGAGAGCTTCAGTTGTGATCTCATTTAGGCTTCTGGCATCCTTGATTGGCCAGATCCTTGAGTCCCAAGTGCTTGGGAAGCACATTAGGATTTTATCATTGAGCTCAGTCAATGAGATCTCTTTGTCCAAAGTTTTCAGTTCATTGACTATAAGGCTGAGTCTATTGTACATATCTGCTACTGACTCAGCTTCTCCTTTCTTGAAGTTCTCATACTGGGTTATGAGATGAGATCTTTTATCTTTTCTCTCATCAGCAGATCCTGAGACTATCTCAGATAGCTTGTCCCAGATGTCCTTTGCTGAGTTGCATTCAGCTACCTTTTGGAATATTTCATCAGACATAGTCTGGGCTAGAATGTTCATAGCCTTAGTATCTGCAACTTTCCATTTCTTGATTTCTGCATCTGTTCCTGAAGGAGGTGGAACAACACTTGTACTTGTATTTTCTGGGGGTCTTGGACACACTGTCAAAACAGAATTGAAAATGTCTTCATCAATAGAGTTCATGTATAGTCTAATCCTTGCCTTCCAAAGTGCAAACTTAGATAGATTGCACACTGGAGGTCTGGTGCTAGCATAATCTTTGTTTTGGGTCATGTTCTGTGAAGAAATAAAACTAACAACAAACTTAAAACAGATCTAACTAGAGGGATCTTTGGGTTCAGTTGTTAGCCTGTGCAACCACTATGGTGTGGTAATTAAACCAACCTGAGGTATGATATTTTAACCAACCTGGCTCTGATACCAATTGAAAGTGCAGGTTAGATCTGATATACTCTAGAGGGGGGTGAATAGAGTATGGTTCTTGCTAAAAACGTTTTACAACTCTTGTTGTATTCCTAAGTGAACAGGGAAGCAAATGAAATACAGCAAACACAGCAACTACCTAATCAAAAAGCAATCACAGACCACAGCCAGAAAATAAAAGAAAATAAGCAACCAGAAGACACAAGGAGCTATGGTGGTTCCCCAATCAATCTGGGTACATCCACTCTTCTACCACCCTAGGTAGGAATCCACTGCAGGATGAGTTAATCAGGTGTCCTGGGCACCAATGGGTTTTGATCAGGTCCCCCAAAACCAAACCCTCAAGTCTTTTGGAAGGAGACTTGCAACCAGAATAATTTTGAAGGGATTTAAAACCCTGTACAGGAATTGGAGAGAGGGTGATAGTGTCTTCTCTGTCAATAGTCAGAGAGAACACTTGTGGATTGATGTAGCAAATCTTGCTCCCCCTGAGATCTTGAATTGGTCAGGAATGTTGGAGCACTGCTTCAGGGTGATAGGCCTTCAATGACCTAGAATGCCTGGATCAGAACTGCTTCAGGAACTTCTTTTGACTGATAAAGTTCTGTTGTCCTTTGAAGTTGTCCTGAGAATAGAAAGAAGAAGACTCTTGATTGAATTTGGTTGTTCTTCTTCTTCTTCAAAAGTTCTCTGGTCAAGGCTGATTGCAGTCAAGAACTTTAGATTTTTGAAAATGTTTGTTCTTCTGCAACCTTAGTATTTTCTGTACTGTAATTCTTGAACTCTATCACTGCTTCATACTATTCTCTTTCTGTGTCTCTTTATATCTGACTGAGGAATATTCAAACTTTTGAATGTCGAGGAGTAATTACGGTCGGCCTTGGAAAGAATCAGCAATCAATGACTTTCCTAGCTGTCCCATGGAAAAATGGCATGTAATAGTCCATAGTCAATGCATGTTCTAACGGTAACATTCCGAGAACATCTGGCATTCAAATGTTCACGAATCAGCGCCAAGAAACGAGACGGAAACCTTGAAGAAAGCCTAATCTGGATTCGTTGAACATAGAACACAATTCGTCGAGCTAAACTTGTGTTCGTCGAGCTGATCTTGAGTTCGTCAAGCTGAGCTTGAAAGAGTTCGACCAGACAATCTTCATTCATCTAACAAACATTCTTCATTCGTCGAGCTGAGAATCAAATTCGCCGACCTGAGAAAAGTTCTGGACTTAGACAAAATACTCTGCATCTGCTGAAATGCTGTGTCGACATAAATTGGTGTCGACAGATTGATCTTGGTGTCGACACAAATCCTCTAGTGTCGACATTAGCTGGTGTCGACTGAAATCCTGGTGTCGACTGAAATCCTGGTGTCGACATAAGCTGGTGTCGACTGAAATCCTAGTGTCGACATAAGCTGGTGTCGACTGAAATCCTGGTGTTGACACAAATCATTTGGTGTCGACACAAACCCTAAGTGTCGACACAGGTTCTCTGAGTCTTGAAATCATCGAGTAGAGTATAGCATTCGTCGACCTTAGAAGCTGACTTCGTCAACCTGAGAAGCTGTGAACTTGAGGTCCAAGTTCGTCGAGCTCAAAATATAATTCATCGACCTAAGCATGAAGCTGGACTTTGAAAAATTTGAAGTCCTCCTGACTTTAGCTTGAAGTAGAAACTGAGTTTTCGTCGAACAGAGAACATAGGTCGTCGAGCTCAGCACTAGGAATTGTCTTACGATCGTCGAGCGCAAAACTCCTTTCGTCGAGCTTAGTTCGACGAACGTCGAACTCACTTTACTTAGTCTTGAAAACTTGTGAGTCTGGAATCTCTGAGGGTCTTGTTGAAAGCTGGTCCATCTGGAGTTGAGCCTAAGGACTTAACCTAGACTCTAGGACACAAATTGACCCTGGCTATACATGATGGGTCACACCCTAAGTCAGTGAACCTAGCCCAAATCAACTAGGGATCCAACACATCTTCACCAACCCCTTGGATGAGAGGAACCATCTGTTCTTTATAAATCAGCTAGGTATGATCAATGGAGAGGCCTTAATTTAAATTTCTGTCTGTGGTCGAAGAATTTGCCTCAATTCGTCGAACGGAGATCGATGAACTTAGAAAAGTTCTTGAGAAATTCGTCGAACTGAGATCGACAAACTCTCTGTGTGTGAAGCTTTTTTTGTTGAACAGAGATCGACAATATTGTTTTAGAAAATTTTCATCGAACTGAACTCGACGAATTGTTTTCACTTCTTTTGACTGAGATCGACGAATTCTTTTGTCAATAAAATATTTTGTCGACCTGAGATTGAAGAATTTTTATTTTTCGTCGGACGGAGTCTGCCACTTCATATTCTGAAAACCATATATCTAGGTTTTCTTTGATCTCCATCCCGCATTTTCTGTTCCCCTTGCACTTGATATCTCTGTTTTCTTTTGCAGGTGAACAAATTGCGACTCCGGCGAACTCCCTTACAGCGATGAAATTCGATATGGTTTTGACATCGACTTCGATTCCTTTCAACATTCAGACCAAATCTTCTTACACATTCTGAAACTGTTTGAGGAACAACATCCGAAGAATTTCATGACTCAAAGAATAAATATAGCAGCGACCAAAATTAGAGAATGGGTATTTACTGCCATAACACCAGATGCAGATACTATGATCGGCACCATATCCGGTAATAAAGTTTCTCTTTACCCCACAATACTAACTGGAATTTTTGGTCTAACGAATGGTAATGAAGATATAGAGATTGATAGTGATGAATATGATAATATGCTGATGAAAATGGGTCACACTAGAGAGCACCCAAATAAATTACAGAAGAAAAATTTATCTCCTGAGTATAAGTTCTTAGCCGATGTAGTGGGTAAAGTCCTGTTGGGAATCCACACAGCCCACGATTACATTACCAGGCACCAGTTTCTGGTGATAAGTGCACTGGTTGAGAAGAAAGCAGTTAACTGGGCAAAACTGTTATTCGATTTAATTAAGAAGAAAAATTATAAGAAAGATGTATTCTTTGGAAGGATTCTGGAAATCTTCCTTCAAGAAATGTCATTTGAACTACTAGTCTCCTCGACAGTATTCATCAATGCTTCTAAAGGGCTAACTTGTGCCTTATTTGGAAGATGGGAGTAGACTATCTCTAAGCCTTTCAGGGCTTCCTCCTCTTACACACCTTCTGAGGGCACAAGGGCTGTAACAGTCACTCCCCACCCCTGTGTTGAAAAATTTTCCATTCCTCATCCTCCTTCACCAATACCTCTTCCAACAATAGTTCCTCCACCTCCAGAAGTTGTCCTTCCCTCCACCAGAATTCCTTCTGTTGGATCCCTAGTTTGATTTGGGCTAGGATACCTAAGTTAGGATCATCTGACCCAACATGCACAGCCAGGGTCATGGTTATGTCTTAGAGTATAGGCCAAGTCCTTAGAGTCATCACTACATGGACCAACCATCAACAAACTTCAAAAAGACTCAAGACTTAGAGATTTTTAAGACTCAGGAAAATGAGTACGACGTTCATCGAACTCAGGTCGATGAAAGCCGTACTCAGCTCGGCGATCTCAGAGACAATTCTCTGAGCTGAGCTCGACGAACTTGGGAATCAGATCGACGATTTATGTACACTACTTCAGCATTTAAAGTCCAGAATTTCTCTGAACTCCACTCGACGAACTTGGTATTCAGGTCGAAGATCTATGGGTATTCTACTTCAACATCTTATTCCAGAAACAAGTAAATATTCTAAGTCCAGGATCATGCTCCAGTCGATGAATTCACCTTCTCAGCTCGATGAACTTAGATCACATTCCTGGCAAGACTTATCTAGCAGTTAGAAGTTTGCAGGTCGACGAATCTAGTTCTCAGGTCGATGATCTCTGGCAACTCCACTTCAACACTTCATTCCAGAGACATCTAGAATATTCTAAGTCCAGAAACACTTTGCTGAGCTCTAGTCGACGAACTTAGATTATCAGCTCGACGAACTTCATGCACAGAATTGGCAAGGTTCTGGAGAAAACAGTAGTCTGTTCTTAGGTCGACGATCTTGGATCTTAGCTCGACGAACAGCTATTATCAGATCGACGAACTTAACTTCTCAGCTCGACGAACTGTTGACTCAGCTCGACGAATTCTATTCTCTATTCGATGATTCCAGACTTAGTTATTTTCATCCATCTGTCCTTATTCTATTGCAATAATTCCTGAGTAATTTATGCTAAAATATTCTCTGCATACTACCGTTAGACGGGGCATTGATTATGGTCTTCTTCAAGATTATTATTTGCCATTTTTCAATGGGATAGTTGGGGAAATCATTCAATGCAAAATATTCTCCAGGACGTCAGCAATGAATGCAGAAGAATTTCAAATTTCAAAAGGAGGATAATATGAAAAATTTAAAAAGGGATTTTCCATCTCTTTCTTGGACCGACAGTTAGTTTGTTAATCAAGGATCAAGAATCTTCTACTACTCTCTCTCGACAGCACTCTGAGACAAAAAGAAATAGAAAGCTGATACAGAAAAAGAAGCCCTAACCAGAGAAAGAACATCAAGCTAAAGAAGAGGAAGAACAGATAACCCAAATCAAGAGTCTTTTTCTGTCTTCTGCCAGGACTCTTCAAAGGACAACAAATCTTCTATCTGTCAAGGAGTTCTTGGAGTTCATCTGGTTAAAGCAACAGTTTGAAGGTCTATCACCCTGCAGCAAAGCTCCAACTTCCTGAAACATTCTACATCTCAGGGGGAGCCTTTACTAACATCAAATGCACACACGTCTTCTCAGTTGTACTTTGATAAATAGAAGACAAAATCAATCTCTCATCCCCCACTGTATAAAGGGTTCTTAACCCCCTTCAAAAGTTATCCCAGTTTTCAAGTCACCTGATCAAAAGACTTGAGGTTTGGTTTTTGAGCACCTGATTAAAAGCTCATTGGTGTCAGGCACCTGATCAAAATCTGAGTGTATTCCTACCAGGGTGGTAGAATAGTGGATATACCCAGGTTGGGGAACCACTATAAATTTCTTCTGTTGTCTGGTTCTCTTTTCTTTTATTTCTTGTTGTGGCTGTACTAGTTAGGATAATTGTGTTTGTATGTTTAGCTTATTTTCTGCAGCACTTGCGATAGATTCACTTAACTTAGGATAGTTTAATTCATAAGTTTTATTTGTAGCAAAAAGTCTTAAAGAACTAAAGATACTCTATTCACCCCCCCTCTAGAGTATTCCTGATCTAACCCCTCACTTTTAATTGGTATCAGAGTGTGGATTCCCTTGGTTGTACAAGCTAACCCTTGAACCAAAGATCCTGAGTTAGATCTGTCTTTTCATTTCTACTAGATATTCACACACAACATGGCACAGAACAAAGACTTTTCAAGCACCAGACCTCCAGTTTGCAACCTAAATAGGTTTGCCATCTGGAAGGCAAGAATCAAGTTATATATGAACTCTAATGATGAGGATATTTTCAATTCCATTGTGACAGTTCCTCCTCAACCATCTGCCCCCACCTCTACAACAACATCAAGCACAAATGCAGTCCCACCACCTGAGTGGACTGAGGCCCAGAAGAAGGCAAAAATTGTTGATGGCAAGGCCATGAATATTCTGGCCCAAACAATGTCAGATGACATTTTTCAAAAAGTGGCTGAATGCACATAAGCCAAAGCCATCTCAGATTCCCTAAATCAAATGGTGGCTGGATATGTTGATGTAAGAAAGGATAGGAGATCCAATCTCATATCCCAATATGAGAATTTCAAGAAGGAGGAAGCTGAATCAGTAGCAGACATGTACAATAGGTTGAGCTCAATCATCAATGAGCTGAAAACCTTGGACAAGGACATCTGCCTGATAGAGGTGAATGATAAAATCCTTATGTTCTTCCCAAGATCATGGGATTCAAGGATCTGGCCCATCAAGGAGGCCAGGAGCCTGAATGAGATTTCCACTGAATCTCTTTTATGATAGCTTAAGTCCTATAAGCAGCTTATCAAATCCAGAGAAGCAGCTGAGCAAAGAACAACTATACTAGCAAGGAAGGAGCATAGTATTGCATTCAAAGCTGCTGAGGAGACAGAGACTCCAATAATGAATGAAGAACTAATGTCTCTCTTTGCAAGATATTCTACAAGATGGTAAGGAAAGACTTCAGAAGAAAGTCATCCAGACAGGATGACAAGCTAAGGTATGAAAAAAACCCCACTAAAGAAGTGGTGTGCTTTGGCTGCAGGAAACTTGGACACTTCCTCTCAGAGTGTCCAGAGACTCAAAAGAATGAGAAGAGAAGAGAGAAGGATACAAGAAGACAGCAAGGCAGCAAGCCTTCCTCCAGTAAACACAAGAAGAAGGAGAAAGACTTTGTAGCTGAAAGCTGGAGTGAAACAGAAGATTAATCCTCATCTTCCAGCTCCAGTGAAGAAGAAGAGGAGGCAAGGGCCAAAGAAGTATGTCTCATGGCCATTAATGCCTTCAGGAGCCAATCAGATGAAGATGGATCTAACAATAAAGAAGCTTCAGAATCTGAAGCTGAACACGTATTTTCTTCTTTTAATTTTAACTCTTATTCATTCAAATCAAAATTTAAAATCAAGTGCATAGATCTAATAAATTCAGAAAAAAAAATTATGACACTTACGGAAAAACTAGGAAACTAAGAAAATGTTATTTCTGAAAACAATAGGTTAAAAGGATGAATTACATTTAGCTAATGAACAGATTATCCTGTTAAAGACTGAGTTATGTGAGGCTAAACAACTTGAGGAAACTCTCAATGGGAGAAGCCTCAAGCTGATCGACATTACAAGCACTGTCAATGCCAGACTAAATGTCAAGCTGGGCTTGGGTGCTTCATCAAGTTTGCCCCCCATTCTCAAGAAGAATATTTTGACAACCCTCATCAAATTTGTTTCAGCTAAGGGGAAAGAAACAATAAACCATAAACAAACCATAGAAGAAATTCCCAAATCAAAATGTCAAAATAACAAAAATCAGAAAAGCTTTGGTAAAAACAAAGTTCAGCAAATTTCGTCGAACTCGGATCGACAAAATATGACCAGTTCGTCGAACTCTAGTCGACGAACTCTGAACGCAAACTTTAGCTATAATTATTTGTCTAACTGTGATCGACGAACTTTGTATGGTTCGTCGAGCGGAGATTGATGAATGTAGGGCACAAAAATGACTATGTTCATTCTCTGGGCAGAGATCGAAGATCTCATCCTAATTCACCGAACTCTGGTCGACGAACTCAAAACATTTCGTCGAACCCAGAAAGACTTAACAAAAAATATAACTATAATAGCAATTCTATTAAACCTAGAAAACTATTTAATCCATTAGCTAAGTGGGTAATTCCACCCAGAATATATCATCCTTTAGGATACAAGTCTCAACCAGAATTCTCTGTAATATCTAGTTTCTCATATCAACAATATAAAGGACCCAAGTTAACCTGGGTCAAGAATAACTAACTGTTTTTACTACATGAAAAGGGCTGTCCAGTGATTAATCAAACCTGGTACCTGGACAGTGGATGCTCCAAACACATGACTGGCAGCAAGGACAACCTAATCAACTATAAGTCCAAGCTGGGACTAAAGGTAATCTTTGGTGATTCAAAATGTGGCCAGTCAGAAGGCTATGGAGAAGTGAAAATTGGAGCAGTCACCTTCAAGAAAGTGACTTATGTCAGAGGACTCAAGCATAACCTCATCTCTATAAGCCAATTATGTGATGAAGGTTATCAGGTACATTGCAACTCAACTTCTTGCACTATTTCTGATAAAGAAAAACAAACTGTTTTATTTGGAAATAGACAAAGAAACATTTACTTAGTTGATTTTCAGTCTGCCAAGTCAGATATCTGCTTACTTAATATAGTTAGTACTCAGAATGAACTATGGCATAAAAGGATAGGTCATGTTAACATAAAAAATATTGCTAGGCTATCAAAAGACAACCTTGTGAGAGGTTTACCTTCTGGTCCCTACAAGAAGGAAGGTCTCTGTAGGGCTTGTCAATTAGGCAAGCAAAGTAAATCTAGCTTTAAGTTAGTAAATAAAAGTGACTTACCTAGGATTTTATATTTTCTACACATGGATCTCTTTAGAACCATTGTTGTACAAAGCCTAGGAGTGAAATCCTATACCTTGGTTATTGTAGATGACTTCTCAAGGTTCACTTGGGTATTTTTTCTGAGATCTAAGTTAGATACCTTTAAAGTTCTTACAAATTTTCTCAGGACCATACAGATTGAGTACTCTACTCATGTTGCATTAATCAGAAGTGATCATGGTATAAAGTTTGCGTCTCTTCTTATGCATGAGTTCTGTGAGAAGGAAGGTTTCAGGCACTGCTTCTCAGCTCCTAGAACTCCTCAATAAAATGGGATAGCTGAAAGGAAAAATAGGACCCTAATTGAAGCTACAGGTACATTACTTGCAGATGCTTACATGCCCATATCCTTTTGGGCAGAGGCTGTAAGCACAACAAATTATGTCCTGAATAAAAGTTTAATACATAAAATAAAGAATAGGACTCCCTATGAATTACTTAAATGGAAGAAACCTAAAATCACCTATTTTAAAGTATTTGGTTGTATATGCTATATACATAATAACAACAAAAAATAAATTAGAAAGTTTGAAGTTAAGGCTGAAGAGGGAATTTTTCTAGGATATTACCAAGTAAGCAAAGCTTATAGGGTATTTAACAAATCCTCCTTGAAAATTGAAGAGTCTATACATGTAACATTTGATGAGGCTAACATGTCTTGCAAGGAGAAAGAGATTTCTACCAATAACACTTTGCAGGTACCTCACTTGTGTGAGAATTAGGATGGACTAAGTCTCACCCAAGAGGCCCCAACACATCCTTCTGCACAGGTTGATGAAGATAGTGAAGAAGAACTGCTGGAACAAATTCAACCTCATCCAACAGCAAATATAATTCCACAAGAGGAATTAATTCAAAATACTGTTGCTGAAATAACTCCACCAAATTATCTTGTCACACTAAGGGATCACCCTAGATCTCAATTGATTGGAGACATATCAGCAGGTGTACAGACAAGGCATCAACTCAACCAAGATTTGATGCATGCCTGTTTTCTCTCTCAGGTTGAACCTCAATCTATACATGATGCTAAGCAAGATCCCCACAGGATCATTGCTATGTAAGAGGAACTAAATCAATTTGAGAGTTGTAGAGTTTGGGATTTGGTTCCAAGACACCAAGACTACCCAGTCATTTGAACCAAATGGGTATACAAAAATAAACTAGATGCCCAAGGTACAATTATGAGGAACAAGGCTAGGCTTGTTGCTCAAGGATACATGCAAGAAGAAGGCATAGATTATGATCAAACCTTTGCACCAGTTACAATGTTAGAGGCCATCAAACTTTTTCTGGCCTATGCTGCCTACAAGAAATTCAAGGTGTATCAGATGGATGTGAAGAGTGCATTTCTGAATGGAGTACTTAAAGAAGAGGTTTATGTTGAACAACCTCCAGGTTTTACCTCTCCAACTCATCCTTATCATGTATTTAAATTGCATAAAGTTATTTATGGTCTAAAGCAAGATACAAGAGCTTGGTATGAGACCCTAGCTAGCTTTTTGATAGAGCATAAATTCATTAGAGACATAGTAGATAAAACCTTATTCACTAGACATCATAAGGATCAAACCATGTTAGTACAAATATATGTGGATGACATCATATTTGAGTCTACTTACTCCAAATTATGCAAGAGGTTTTCAGAGCTCATGCATTATAAATTTGAAATGAGTAGAATGGGTGAGCTTTCCTACTTCCTAGCCTCCAAGTGAAGCAGCTCCGTGGTGGCATCTTCTTCTCCCAAGCTAAATATGCTAAAGAGATTATAAAGAATTTTGGGATGGCTGATGCCTCAGCAAAGAAAATAGCCATGGCTACAAATGCTATAATAGACTCTGATTCACATGAGAAACCTGTGGATCAGAAACTATATAGGGGCATTGTTGGGTCCCTACTATAACTTACAACAAGCAGACTTGATATTATGTTTGCCACAAGCCTTTGTGCTAGGTTCCAGGTGAACCCTAAAGAATCTCAACTAATTTTCTTAAAAAGAATTTTGAGATATATAAAGGGTTGTCCTAGTCTAGGCCTATTGTATCCCACTGAGTCAGAATTTGATTTAAATGGATATTCAGATGCTGACTTTGTTGGATGTAGGGTGTTCAGAAAAAGTACTTCAGGAACTTGTCAGTTCCTAGGTATGAGATTAGTGTCTTGGTTCTATAACAAACAATCCTCTGTGTCCTCTTCAACTGCTGAAGCATAATACATTACAGCTGTTAGTTGTTGTTCATAGATGTTGTGGATTTAGAATCAATTACTGGACTATGGTCTCAACTTAAATAATTCAACTCTATTCTGTGATAACACAAGTGCTATAGCCATAACACAAAATCCAATCCATCACAGTAGGACTAAGCATATAGACATTAGGCATCATTTCATTAGAGAGTGTGTAGATAAAAAAAAATTAAACTTGTCTATATCTACACTGATTTACAAAGATCTGACATTTTCACCAAACCTCTGGATGAAAGAAACCACTTGTTCTTTATAAATCAGCTTGGAAAGATCAATGGAGAAGACTTAGTTTAGTTTCTGTCTGCACTCGATGAATTTTCCAAAGTTCGTCGAACGGAGTTCGACGAACAGAGAAAAGTTCTTGAGATATTCGTCGAACGGAGGTCGACGAAATCTCTGTGAGTGAAGTTGGGTTCGTCGAACGGACATCGACAAAGCTACTTCAGAAATATTTCGTCGAACGGAGCTCGACAAAATGTCTTCAAATCTTCAGACTGAGCTCGACGACTTATTTAACTATCAATTATTTCGTCGATCTCAGGTTGAAGAATTTCTTAATTTTCGTGGAAAGGAGTTTGTGGATTCATATTCTGGACAACCTTATATCTAGGTTTTCTTCGACCTCTGTCCCGCGCTTTCAGTTCCTTTGCACTTGATCTTCGTTTTTCTCTTGCAGGTGCTCTAATGGCAATTTCAACAGGAACTCTGGCGGCAATGAAATTTGATACTGGATTCGACGTGGATTTCGACTCCTTCCAACATTCCGACCATATCTTCCTGGGAATACTACAACTACTTGAAGACCAGTAACTAAAAACTCTGCTGTCTACTAGAATCAAGATATCTACCATAGAAATCAGGGAATGAGTGTACACCTCTGCCACAACAGATTATAATACCATGATCGGCACTATAGCGAGTAATACTGTTTACCTCACTCCCGCCGTTCTCACTGAAATTTTTGGATTAAACAATGGTGAAGAGGATTTAGAAATGTATACTGAAGGGTATGATGAGATGTTAAGTTTGATGGTTTATTAAGGACAAACCCCCAATAAGTTGCTGAAGAAACATCTTTGTGCTGAATTTAAATTCTTAGCTGATATAGTGGGAAAAGTGCTGCTAGGCAAGCACACAACCCATGACTACATAACCAGACACCAATTCCTGGTTATGTGTGTTGTGGTTAACAAGAAGAAAGTGAACTGGGCTCAGATCCTGTTTGATCTGATAAAGAAAAAGAATAATAAAAAGGAAGTCTGTTTTGGAAGAATCTTAGGGCTCTTCCTCAAAGAAAAGGCTGCTGAATTCCTAGTCTCCCAGACCATATTCATAAATGCCTCTAAGAGGCTAACTTGTGCAATTTTTGGCAAGTGCGAGAGGACCATCACAAAGCCCTCCAAGGCTCCCTCTTCCACAAGAGCTTCTGAAAGTACTAAGGCTGATCCAGCCACTTCCGACCCTTCTGAAGAGATCCCCCCTACACCTTCATCCTCTTCCACCATTCCTTCTCTCCAATGAACACAACAACAACCTCAACAACAACCACAACAACCTGTTCATGTTCCTACTCCATCTACATCTCCTGCCACCTCTCCACTAATAGATCTCACTGACATCCCCTCTTCCCCACTTCAGGAATCTCATCAACTTTCCCCTTCTCCATCAACTCAACAAACCCCACCTCAGTCCCCCCATGATACACCAGCTCCATCACCACCGTCATCTCCTCTTCCACCCCACTTGTCCTCCATAACATCTTTCAATCTACTATCATCTCCCCTCAATACTCCTTCTCCTCAAAATGAATCCCTTCCAGATATTCAAATGCGAGATGGTCCACCTTCTACTCCACCACCTACTTACATCCCTACATCTTCCATACCAGCACATTCTGCCACACCATCTACAACTCTACCATTGGATCCCTCCATCCCTACTTCTCTTATTGCACTGCTTACTCCCCCTCTCAAAAATCTTATAGTAGAGGCTATTTGACCTCTTGCTACTTCTATATCCTCCCTTGCTGCTCAAATAAAAAATCTCTCTGCTGCCCCCTCTTCAGTTAGGGGCCTGGCTCTAGTTTGCACTAAAACCTGGCAGGGGGAGATACTTGATGAAGAAGCAGCAGCAGCAGTATCCCCAGCAGCAGCAGTAACAATAGCAACAGTAGTACCAGCAGTAGCAACTGCAGAATTAGCACCAGAAGAAACAGCAGTAGGTGTTGATCAAGAGTTACTAGATTTATTTGATTTTATTGAGTCTGATATGGACTTGGATTAGCCTGTGTTGTCTTAGGAAATAACTGTTGGTGATTACATTATTAATCCCACAGTAGATCTATTCAATTTGTTGAAAGTTTTTGATACAGCTTGTTTCCACATACTTCCAGAAGACAGCATTAAGCCATCAATTGCTATAGTACCATACACCTCACCAATAAGCCCTAAGGTTGCCAAGAAACTTAACACTACCTTTGATGTTCCTGAAGTTCCAGCCATTCTATCCCCTCCAAGAGCTATTTCCCCCATTATTTCATCCTCTTCTGCTCTAGTGTTTGTTACAGATGACTCACCTATGCCTGATCTGGATGCCTTGATCATGACTGACATTCAAGAGGAAAATAAGACAGTTATTGAAAGCACTATTATGTATAGCTCTCCAGCTCGTCCTCCAGCTCCAGTTGCAGCTCCTTCTCCAGCTCCCTCCCAGCCAAAGAAACCTGAAATATTAGCTGAAGCCTTAAAAGCATTAAATTCATTATATGATAACCCTCAGGACTCTACCGATGATGATGAGGATGCAGATGAGGACTCAGATGATGAACCCAAGAAAAAGAAAGTTTCTAAGAAGAGGAAAGATCCTCCACCTCCTGCTCCTAAGGCCAACCCAGCAAATGACACACCTTATTACATACTCCAGAACATCACTCCCTACAAGGGCATGCCAGCTTGGATGTGGCTGTCCAAAAATGAACAGAAAGAAAGGAAAAGAAGCAGAAGATATTCTCCTCCTCCACAAAGATTCAGGAAGGATCCCCCTCCACCTCCTCCTCCAGCTGCTGGTGCTTCAGGCACAACATCTCAATGATCTACCCAGTTTCAAACATACCAAAGACAATAAAGTAGATCTTCATCTTCAGGAAGCAGCCAGTAAAGACATTACTCATCTGGCAAGCAACACCACCAACAACAGCAGCAGCATCAACAACAAAAATAGCAACAACTCCCTGAACATCAAAAAGCTGAAAGCTCCAACCGACTTGCTTCTCCTATACATTTTGAAGATCCTGAAACAGATACAACAACAAGGATGTCCAGGATCCAGGAACTGGTTGGCCTTTCCATGATCAACAAAGCTAGAGCAGAAGGGAAGGATACATCTGAATACACAACAATGTCCATGTACAGGAAGGAAGAGATAAATATGTTTGCTAAAGATAATAAATTTTTCAATGTTGATGACAATATGAAACTGCATCTAGAAGCAGTAGTGCCCAGGGCTACATCTCTAAAAATCATAGGGGCTACTGACATGACTTTGACAAAGGTGCAAGCTGCTGATCCCAACATGGAAATTATATTCACTCAGTCTGGAGAGAAAGGCAAAGAGGAGAAGCAAAAGGAGAAAAAGCAAAAGAAATGATACTTGAACTATCTTTAATATTTCTGAGTTAGTTTGAAAACTGCTTTTTATATTTCCTGATACAAAGCTTATTGTATATATATCTGCTGCATATACTAATTTTCCTGCCAGATATATATTTTCTTGCTTTGTAAATTTTTGTTTCATTATGAGTTTGTAATTAGTGACCTCACCCAAATAGGGGAAGATTGTTGGATCCCTAGTTTGATTTGGGCTAGATTCACTAAGTTAGGATCATCTGACCCAACATGTATAGCCAGGGTAAAGGTTATGTCTTAGAGTATAGGCCAAGTCCTTAGAGTCATCACTGCATGGACCAACCATCAACAGACTGCAAAAACACTCAAGAATTAGAGATTTCAAAGACTCAGGAAAATGAGTTCGACGTTCGTCAAACTCATGTCGACGAAAGCCGTGCTCAGCTCGACGATCTCAGAGACAATTCTCTGAGCTGAGCTCGACGAACTTGGGACTCAGATCGACGATTTATGGACACTACTTCAACATTTAAAGTCCAAAATTTCTCTGAACTCCACTCGAAGAACTTGGTATTTAGGTTGATGATTTATGGGTATTCTACTTCAACATCTTATTCCAGAAACAAGTAAATATTCTATGTCCAGGATCATACTCCAATCGACGAATTCACCTTCTCAGCTCGACGAACTTAGATCACATTCCTGGCAAGACTTATCTAGCAGTTAGAAGTTCTCAGGTCGACGAATCTAGTTCTTAGGTCGATGATTTTTGGCAACTCCACTTCATCACTTCATTCCAGAGACATCTAGAATATTCTAAGTCCAGAAACACTTTACTAAGCTCCAGTCGATGAACATAGATTATCAGCTCAACGAACTTCATGCACAGAATTGGCAAGGTTCTGGAGAAAGCAGTAGTCTGTTCTTAGGTCGACAATCTTTGATCTCAGCTCGACGAATAGCTATTATCAGATCGACGAACTTAACTTCTCAGCTCGATGAACTCTGGACTTAGCTCGACGAATTCTGTTCTCTGTTCGATGATTCCAGACATAGTTATTTTCATTCATCTGTCCTTATTCTATTGTAATAATTCCTGAGTAATTAATGCTAAAATAATCTTTGAATAATACCGTTAGACGGGGCATTGATTATGGCCTTCTTCAGGATTATTGTTTGTCGTTTCTCAATGGGACAATTGGGGAAATCATTCAATGCAAAATATTCTCCAGGCCGTCAGCAATGAATGCAGAAGAATTTCAAATTTCAATAGGAAGATAATATGGAAAATACAAAAAGGGATTTTCCATCTCTTTCTCGGACAGACAGTCAGTTTGTTAATTAAGGATCAAGAATCTTCTGCAACTCTCTCTCTCTCTCTCGACAGTACTTTGAGACAAAAAGAAATAGAATGCTGATACAAAAAAAGAAGCCCTAACCAGAGAAAGAACATGAAGATGAAGAAGAAGAAGAACAGCCGACCCAAATCAAGAGTCTTCTTCTATCTTCTGCCAGGACTCTTCAAAGGACAACAAATCTTCTATCTTTCAAGGAGTTTCTGGAGTTCATCTCGTTAAAGCAACAGTTTGAAGGCCTATCACCCTGCAGCAAAGCTCCAACTTCCTGAACCATTCTACATCTCAGGGGGAGCCTTTGCTAACATCAAATCCACACAAGTCTTCTCCGTTATACTTTGAGAAAGAGAAGACAAAATCAATCTCTCATACTCCATTGTATAAAGGGTTCTTAACTCCCTTCAAAAGTTATCCCTGGTTGCAAGTCACCTGATCAAAATACTTGAGGTTTGGTTTTTGAGCACCTGATCAAAAGCTCATTGGTGTCAGGCACCTGATCAAAAATCTGAGTGGATTCCTACCAGGGTGGTAGAAGAGTTATGTACCCAGGTTGGGGAACCACTATAAATTTATTGTGTTGTCTGGTTGCTCTTTTCTTTTGTTTCTTGTTGTGGTTGTACTAGTTAGGATAACTGTGTTTGTGTGTTTTGTTTATTTTCTGCAGCACCTGTGGTAGATTCACTTAACTTAGGATAGTTTAAATCATAAGTTTTATTTGTAGCAAAGAGTCTTAAAGAACTAAAGATACTCTATTCACCCACCCCCCTCTAGAGTATTCCTGATCTAACCCCTCACTTTCAGCTTCACCACCTCCTCCTCAACAACCACCTGCCTCACAATTACATCTACTAACTCCAGTTCCATCTCCTGAGCACATCACTCCACCTCCATCTCCACTTCCACCTCATCTGAATGACATACATCTTGACACATTTATGTCATCCCCCACCTTTAATCTGCTCACCTCCTTACCATCTGCACCTACTTCACCTGTACATGATAATTTCTCTCCAATACCATCTCCTTCTGTATCACCTTCACAAGATGACATCATGTCAGATGTCACTCCTCCTCCTCATCCATCTGTATCTACTCAAACTACTCCAGAGTTTATGGATATGGAGTCTCCCTCCCTTTCCACCATCCGGTAGAATATCACAAAAGTGATCAGGCAACTCATAGTAGAGGCAATCACACCTCTTGCTGCCTCTATTTCTTCTCTTGTTGCTCTCCTGGATGCCTCCTCTGTCCCTTCTTCTTCTAGGGGCCGGATCCCAGTATCCACTGAAATCAGGCAGGGCAAGATGCTCAATGAAGAAGCAGTTCCAGCTACAGCAGCAGCAGCAGAAATTTTGTTTGCAGATGCAGAGACTAATGTATATATGCTTACAGAGGATGAGACAGTAATAGTTGATATATTATGTACAGATACAGCTATAGACATTCCAAAAGTTTTGACTGTGGGTGAATGCATTGTCAATCCCATAATAGATATTTACAATTTATTAAATTGTTTTGATACAGTTCATTTAAATCATCTTCCAGAGGTCTGCTCAAAACCTTCTATGGCTACTATATCGTATTCTTCTTAAATAAGTCCTACAGTTGCTAAGCAACTTAAGGCAAGTCTTGTACTAGCAGAGCCTCCAAAAGTATTATCCCCAATGCCAGTTCTTCTCAAAAGGCTATCTCACCTCCCATATATAAGATGGATGATAGTCCCCTACCATATCTAGATGCAATCATTATTGCTGACATAGAAGAAGAAACTTATTAGTTTCTTAAAATGTTTCTAAAACAATAGTTTTAGAAGTAACAGAACCTGCAGTACAGCCTCAGGCTGACAAGCAGATATCTAGAGATATTCTGAAGGACATTGATGCCTTATATGATAATCCTCAAGGATCTTCTGATGATGAAGATGATGATGATGACTCTGAGGATTCTGATAATACTAAAGCTCAGAAGAAAGCTATCAAGAAAAGGAAAGTTGTTCCTAAAGCTGATCCTAAGCAAAATCCCACCCATGACACTCCCTATTATGTTCTTCAGAAGATTACTCCATATCCAGGAATGCCTGCATGGATGTGGCTTTCTAAAAATGAGCAAAAAGCCGGCTAGAGGATTTGAAGGTACACTCCTCCTCCTCCTTCTCAAAGGAACTGGAGAGGTCCTCCTCCTCCTCCAGTAGTTGGTGCTTCAGGAAGCATTTCTCAGAGATCCACCTCATATGCTCAAACTTATTAAAAATATCAAGGTAGATCTTCAAAACCTCAAGGAAGCAGTCAGCAGAGATATTCTTCAAGAAGTAGACAACAACAGCAGCAACAGAAAATATCTAAAACTGAAAAAGCTGAGAGTCCAAAAAGGACAGATTCTCCTCCAGTCCCATTTGTGGATCCTGAACAGGATACAACTACAGGAATGGCCAGATTTCAAGAGCTTGTTGGACTCTCATTGATTAACAAAGCCAAAGCTGAAGGCAGAGATCCATCACAGTATTCTACCATTTCAACATATAGAAAAGAAGAACTTAAAAGGTATGACAAGGCTAATAAATTTTTTAATGTAGATGCTTATATGAACTTACATCCAGAGGTTGTGGTACCCAGAGCTTTCAGCTACTGTCTTATTCTCTTCTTCAATGTCTGCCTGAATAAGCTCATCTAGAGTAGGCATTGGAGAGTCATCCATAATGAAATCTGGTGCTAAAACTGGCACTGATGTATCTTCTGGAATGACTTTTGAGCTCGAGGCAGATAGAGCAAAATTGTCACAGAGTTGCTTAGCAACTGCTGGACTGGCTGGAGAGGTATAAGGTACCATAGTCAAATATGGCTTAGTAAAATCAGTTGGAAGAGATTGTTTATATACAGTATCAAAATTACTCAGCAAAACTGATAAATTTACTGTGGGATTTAAATAGAAATCACCAACAGGAGTTATTTGAGCAACTGACTCATCCAAAGCAATGTCAGTATCCATGAATTGAATTAACTCAAACATTTCAGCATCAAAATCTGTCAAAATTGGTGTATCCTCATCTGAATCTTAATCTGCTGGAGAGGGAACTGCTGTGACTGCTGATGCTGCTGCTGTATTTGCATCTACTGCAACTTCATCACAGAGCATCTCCCCTGCCTGGGTTCAGAAAGACCTGGAGCCAGGCCCCTAGATGAAGAGGGGGCAGCAGAGAGAAGAGAGATCTGGGCAGATAAGGAATTAATGGAGGTCACAAGAGGTGTAATGGTCTCTTGGATCAAGGATTTAATGAGAGGTGTGAGCAAAGGAATGAAGGTAGATGGATCAAATGGGGAAGGGGAAGGAATGGGAGGAGGAATAACAGATGGAGGGGAGGCATCTTGCATGAATTCATCTGATGGTATAACATAAGATGGGATGGTGGATAAGTGTGGAGGAAGAGGAGACTGTGAAGGTGTAGGAATAGGAATGTCCTGAGGGGAAACTGGAGGATTTGGTTGATGATCAACTTGCAAGGGGGAAGATAGAGGTGGATATGGAATGTTTGTCAGGTCAAGTGGTGGAGATGAAGGAGGGGTAGGGACATGAGGAGGCTTCTTTGGAGGAAGAGGTGCTGGAATGGATGGTTGAGATGGAGGAACCTCTTCAATAGGGTGGGGAGCGGCCTTTACAGCCCTTGTGCTCTCAAAAGTTTGGAGGGAGGAGGAGGAATCCTTTGAGGGCTTGGAGATGGTCCTCTCTCACCTGCCAAACAGAGCGCAAGTGAGGCGCTTTCTGGCGTTTATGGAGATGGTCGGGGATACCATACAACCAGCAGCCTTCTCTTGAAGAAATATGCCCAAAATTCTGCCAAAGCAGACTTCCTTCTTGATGTTCTTCTTCCTGATCAAGTCAAAGAACACCTTACTCCAATCAACCTGACGCTTATTCACTACTGCACACATTATCAGAAATTGGTGACGAGTAATATAGTCGTGAGCAGAGTGCTTGGCCATCAGAATCTTTCCCGTAATATCTGCCAAAAATTGATAGGCGGCGGATAATTGCTTTTTCAACAACTTATTAGGGTTGTTCCCAGAGAAACCCATTAGCTTCAGCATATCATCGAATTCCTCAGAATCCATTTCCATATTGTCTTCTCCATTCACTAATACAAATAGTTCAGTGAGAACTGCGGGAGAGAGGGAAACAACAGTGTTCCTTATATTGCCAGTCAATACATCTTCTTCAGAAACTGTAGATGTATATACCATTCTCGTATTTCTGTTCCATGAAGTTTAATATGCCTGGTCAAGAAATCCTTTAAACTTAGTTCTTCTAGTAGTTCTAGGATGTATAGAAAGATGGGGTCAGAATGTTGAAACGACTCGAAGTCCATGTCGAATCCTGTGTCAAACTTCATTGCATCCAAAGCACCTGAGGGAATCGCCATTGATGTCCTGCAAGAAAAACACAGAGAGAAACGGCGATCAAGAGCAAAGGAACTGAAAGCGCGGGACGGAGGTCGAAGAAAACCTAGATATAAGATTTTCAGAATATGAATCGACAAACTTCGTTCCACGAAAAAGAAAGATTCTTCGAATTGAGCTCGACGAAATAAATTATAGGCAGATAATTCGTCGATCTCATCCAGAAGAATCGAAAACAGTTCGTCGAACTCCGTTCGACGAAATGTCTTCTGAAGCAAAGTTCGTCGATCGTTGGTCGACGAAAATTGTTTCCTCACCCAGAGAATTCGTCGATCTCCGTTCGACGAGAATCTCTCAAAATTTCCCTAATTCGTCGAACTCCATTCGACGAACTCTGGAAAAATCGTCGAATGCAGACAAAAACTAGGTTTACTCTTCTCCATCAATCATTCCCAGTTGATTTATAAAGAACAGATGGGTTTTCTCATCCAAAGGCTTGGTGAAAATATCTGCTCTCTGTAGATCAGTAGGAATGTGGATCAAGTTAATTTTCTTTTTGTCCACATTATCTCTAATGAAATGATGTCTTATCTCAATATGTTTAGTCCTAGAATGGTGAACTGGATTCTGTGCTATAGCAATAGCACTAGAATTGTCACAAAATAATGTTGAATTATTTAAGTTGACACCATAATCTAAGAGTTGGTTTTGTATCCATAGCATTTGTGAACAGCAACTACCAGCAGCCATGTATTCTGCTTCTGCAGTTGATGTAGACACAGATGTCTGCTTTTTACAAAACCAGGAGACAAGTCTCATACCAAGGAACTGGCATGTTCCAGAGGTACTTTTCCTGTCCACTCTACATCCAGCATAGTCAGCATCTGAGTATCCAGTGAACTCAAACTCTGACTCTACAGGATACCAGAGTCCTAGACTAGGGCAACTCTTTATATATATCAAAATTCTTTTTAAGAAAATAAGGTGAGATTCTTTAGGGTTCACTTGGAACCTAGCACAAAGGCATGTGGCAAACATTATATCAAGTCTGCTAGCTGTTAGGTATAATAGGGATCCAGCAATTGCCCTATAATTTTTTTGATCCACTGGTTTCCCTGCAGCATTAGAATCCACAACAGTATTTGTAGCCATAGGGGTTTTCATCCATGAAGCATCACCCATCCCAAACTTTTTGATAAGCTCTTTAGCATACTTAGCTTGGGAGAGGAAGATACCATCTGGGAGCTGCTTCACTTGGAGACCAAGGAAGTAGGAAAGCTCACTCATGCTACTCATCTCAAATTTTGAGTGCATGAGGTCAGCAAAGCTCTTGCACAGTTTGGGATCAGTAGACCCAAAAATAATGTCATCCACATATATTTGTACTAACAAGGTTTGGTCCTTATGATGTCTAGTGAAAAGTATTTTATCTATGGTTCCTCTTGTAAATTCGTGCTCTAAGAGAAAGCTTGCTAGGGTCTCATACGAAGCTCTTGGAGCTTGCTTTAGACCATAGAGAGCTTTATGTAATTTAAAAACAAAAGAGGGTTGAGTTGGAGAGATAAAACCTGGAGGTTGTTCTACATAAATCTCTTCTTAAAGTATTCCATTCAGAAATGCACTTTTGACATCCATCTGGTAGACCTTGAATCTCTTGTAAGCTGCATAGGCAAGGAATATCCTAATGGCCTCTAACCTTGCAACAGGGGCAAAGGTTTGGTCATAGTCTATTCCTTCCTCTTGTCTGTAGCCTTGTGCAACAAGCCTATCCTTGTTCCTCATTATGTTGCCTTATGCATCCAACTTGTTCCTATAGACCCATTTTGTTCCAATAACTGGGTAGTTATGGGGTCTTGGAACCAAATCCCAAACTCTACATCTCTCAAACTGATTGAGTTCCTCTTGCATTGCACTGATCCAGTGGGGATCTTGCTCTGCCTCATGTATGGTGAGAGGTTCAATTTAAGAGAGAAAACAGGCATGCATCAAGTCTTGGTTGAGTTGATTCCTTGTCTGTACACCTACTGAGATGTCTCCAATCACTTGAGATCTGGGGTGATCTCTAAGTGTGAGAAGATCAGTTGGTGGAGTTGGTTGAGCAACAGCTTCAGTATTTAATTCCTCTTGGGGAATGATACTAACTGTTGGAGGAAGGTCAGCCATTTCCTCTTGACTTTCCTCATCACTATCTTCAGCATCTTGTGGAGTGGGATGGTGTGATACCTCTTGGGTAAGGTTCAGTCCATCCATAGACTCACACAGTGGTGGATCCTGTAAAGAGCTTATGGTAGAAATTTCTTTCTCCATGTATGACATGTTAGTCTCATCAAAAGATACATGAACAGATTCTTCAATTTTAAGAGTTGATTTATTATACACCCTATAAGATTTACTGATCATGGAGTATCCCAGAAATACTCCTTCATCAGCTTTAGCTTGAAATTTTGCTATGTATCTCTTGTCATTATTATGAATGTAACAAATACAACCAAAGATTTTAAAATAATCTACTTTAGGTTTCTTCCCTTTGAGTAATTCATAGGGAGTCTTGCCCTTCAGTTTATGTATCAAACTTCTATTCAACACATAGTTGGAGGTGTTCACTGCCTCTACCCAAAAGGATAGAGCAAGGTGAGCATCTGACAACAATGTAGTAGCAGATTCAATAAGGGTTCTATTTTTCCTTTCAGCTGCCCCATTTTGTTGAGGAGTTCTAGGAGCTGAGAAAGTGTGCCTGATCTCTTCACTTTGACAGAACTCTTGCATAAGAATAGAATCAAACTCTGTCCCATGATCACTTCTGATCAGGGCAATGTGAGTGTTGAACTCAGTCTGTATGCATTTGAGAAACTTTGTCAAACACTTAAATTTATCAGACTTCTTCCTCAGAAAGAACACCCATGTGAATCTAGAGAAGTCATCTACAACTACTAAGGTATAAGATTTCCCTCCTAATCTTTGTACTGTAATGGGTCCAAAAAGATCAATGTGTAACAAATACAAAATCCTAGGTGAATCACTCTTATTAAGTGACTTGAAACTATTTTAGGTTTGCTTGCCTAATTGACAAGCCCTGCAAAGTCCTTCCTTCTTGTAGGGGCCAGAAGGTAGTCCTCTAACAAGGTTGTCCTTGGATAGCCTAACAATGGTTCTATGGTTTATATATCCTAATCTCTTATGTCATAGTTCATTAGGTCTACAAATAGAGTTAAACAAGCAAATATCTACCTTGGTTGAAAGAAAATCTACAAGATAAATGTCACCTTTCTTTTTACCTGTCAACACAGTTGTGTTGTCCTCTGATTTGATCTTGCATAAGGACTTGCTGAAAGTGACTTGGTAGCCTTCATCACATAGTTGACTGATACTGATCAAGTTGTGCTTCAGTCCTTCCACATAGGCTACTTTCTTGAATGTGACTGTGCCAATCTGGACTGTACCATATCCTTTTGTTAGTCCAAAGTTTCAATCACCAAATATTACTTTGGGTCCAAGCTTGGCTTTGAAGGATGTGAAGTTGTCCTTGTTTCCTGTCATGTGCTTTGAGTACCCACTATCCAGATACCATTGCTGGTTTGATGTTGGATAGGTCTTCACCTGCACATAAAATAATTTACTTATTTTTGACCCAGTTTACCTTGGGCCTAGGTTGATAACCTTTGAATTCAGAAATAAAAGACTTCTCTGGTTGACTCTTATAGCCTTCAGGATGATATCTCCTAGGAGGTATTATCCATTTAGTATAGGGGTTAAACCATTGAGATGTAGGACCTCTAGGATTGAACTTTGATTTGCCTTTGAAAGAGTTTCCAAAATTCTGAGCTCTGTTCGACGATCTCTGAGCTGAGTTCGACGATCTTGGGTCAGATCGTCGAGCTCCGTTCGAAGATCGACTGTGCCAGAGTTCAGGGTTCAGAGTTCGTCGACCTGAGTTCGACGATTTAGCCTGAGGTCGTTGAGCTCCATTCGGCGATCGTTGATCTCCGTTCGACGAATTCTGTTGAACTTTGGTTTTCTTAGGTAGATCAGAATTCTTCCTAGCTACCTCTACAACTCCCTTGCCTTTATCAGAGATAAACTTGATTGGGGTTGTTAATACTACAGGTTGGCTAGATGAAGCACCCAAGCCCAGTGTACTTTTGAATCTTGAGTTCACTGTGCTTGTGATGTCCATTAGTTTGATACTTCTCCCATTGAGGGATTCTTCAAACTTCTTGGCCTCTGATAGTTCACTTTTCAGTGAAGCTATCTGCTCCCCACAGCATTCCAACTCCTCAGAGAGTTTGAGGTTATCTGATTTTAAAGTACTGTGTTCAGATAACTGATTTCTGAGAGAAATAATTTCTTTTTCAGATTTCAATAGATCTAAACAAAGTGCCTTAAACTCACATTTAAAGTCCTCTGAATTGAAATCAAATGAGTCTATTACCTGGTCCTCTTTAGATTGAGTCTTTGATTCAGACTCTGATTCTTCTTCATCAGAATTTTGTTGTGAGGCATTGATAGCCATCATGCAGAATTCCTTTTCATCAGCATCATCTTCATCATCACTAGAGCTGGATGAAGCTTCTGATTCTTCTTCTGTCTCACTCCAAGTTTCAGCAACAAATCCCTTGTATGTTTGTTCTGGCTTGAGGAGGGTTTGTCATTGCTGTTCTTCCTGAAGTCTTTGCCTTTTCTTCTTTTCTTCATGTCCTTTTTGTCCTTATACTGATTTTCTGGACAGTTAGACACCATGTGGCCTGGTTTCCTGCATCCAAAACAGATAATCTCTTTGTTATTTGATTTGTCATACCTTGGCTTGTCATGCCCTCTAGCAGACTTTTTCCTGAAATCTTTCTTGGCCATTTTGTAAAATCTTTTGGCCAGTAGGCTTAGCAGCTCTTCATTGCCTGTGACTTTGTCTTCAGGCTGATCTTCAATGGCTTTGAAAGCTATTGATTTCTCTTTTCTTGTAGCTGGTGAGGCATCCTTCTGCTCTTCTTCTCTATTCTTGATGAGCAGCTCATAAGACTTGAGCTTGCCCAAGAGAGCTTCAGTTGTGATCTCATTTAGGCTTCTGGAATTCTTGATTAGCCAGATCCTTGAGTCCCAAGTGCTTGGGAAGCACATTAGGATTTTATCATTGAGCTCAGTCAATGAGATCTCCTTGCCAAAGTCTTCAATTCATTGACTATAAGACTGAGTCTATTATACATATCTGCTACTGACTCAGCTTCTCCTTTCTTGAAGTTCTCATACTGGGTTATGAGATGAGATCTTCTATCTTTTCTCTCATCAGCAGATCCTGAGACTATCTCAGATAGCTTGTCCCAGATGTCCTTTGCTGAGTTGCAGTCAGCTACTTTTTGGAATATTTCATCAGACATAGTCTGAGCTAAAATGTTCATAGCCTTTGCATCAGCCAATTTCCATTTCTTGATTTCTGCTTCTGTTCCTGAAGGAGGTGGAACAACACTTGTACTTGTATTTTCTGGAGGTCTTGGACACACTGTCAAAACAGAATTGAAAATGTCTTCATCAATAGCGTTCATCTACAGTCTAATCCTTGCCTTCCAAAGTGCAAACTTGGATAGATTGCACACTGGAGGTCTGGTGCTAGCATAATCTTTGTTTTGGGACATGTTCTGTGAAGAAATAAATCTAGTAACAAACTTAAACAAGCAGATCTAACTAGAGGGATCTTTGGGTTCAGGTGTTAGCCTGTGCAACCACTAAGGTGTGGTATTTTAACCAACCTCGCTTTGATACCAATTGAAAGTGCAGGTTAGATCTGATATACTCTAGAGGGGGGGTGAATAGAGTATGGTGCTTACTAAAAACGTTTTACAACTGTTGTTGTATACCTAAGTGAACAGGGAAGCAAATAACAAAAAGTAAATCTAAACACAGAGCAATCACAGATCACAGCCAGAAAACAAAAGAAAATAAGCAACCAGAAGACACAAGAAGCTATAGTGGTTCTCCAACTAATCTGGGTACATCCACTCTTCTACCACCCTAGGTAGGAATCCACTGCAGGATGAGTTGATCATGTGTCCTGGGCACTAATGGGTTTTGATCAGGTCCCCAAAAACCAAACTCTCAAGTCTTTTGGAAGGAGACTTGCAACCAGAATAATTTTGAAGGGATTTAAAACCCTGTACAGGAATGAGAGAGAGAGTGATAGTGTCTTCTCTGTCAACAGTCAGAGAGAAGACTTGTGGATTGATGTAGCAGCTTTTGCTCACCCTGAGATCTTGAATTGGTCAGGAATGCTGGAGCACTGCTTCAGGATGATAGGCCTTCAATGACCTAGAATGCCTGGACCAGAACTGTTTCAGGAACTTCTTTGACAGATTGATTGATTGTTGTCCTTTGAAGTTTTCATGTAAGTAAGGAGAAGAAGACTCTTGATTGAATTTAGTTGTTCTTCTTCTACTTCTTGAGGGAGTTCTCTGGTCAAGCCTGATTGCAGTCAAGAACTTTAGATTTCAGAATGTTTTGTTCTTCTGCAATCTCCAGAAAATCTGTCAGATTGTTTGTTGTACTGTGATTCTTGAACTCTGCTTGATTTTGTTCTCTTACTGTGTCTCTATCCTTTTTTTGTGTATCAGTATATGTCTATCTAACTGACTGAGGAATATTCAAACTTTTGAATGTCGAGCAGTAAATACAGTCGACCTTGGAAAGAATCAGCAATCAATGACTTTCCTAACTGTCCCATGGAAAAATGGCATGTAATCGTCCATAGTCAATGCACGTTCTAACGGTAACATTCCGAGAAGATCTGGCATTAAATGTTCAGGGATCAGCGCCAAGAAACGGGACGAGAACCTTGAATAAATCTAATCTGGATTCGTCGAACAAAGAACACAATTCGTCGAGCTGAACTTGTGTTCGTCGAGTTGAGCTTAAGTTCGTCGAGCTGAGATTGAGAGAGTTCGTCGACCAGACAGTCTTCATTCATCTAACAGACATTCTTCATTCGTCGAGCTGAGAAACAAAATCGTCGACCTGAGAAAAGTTCTGGACTTAGACAAAATATCCTGCATTTGTTGAAATGCTGTGTCGACATAAATTGGTGTCGACAGATTGATCTTGGTGTCGACACAAATCCTGGTTTCGACATAAGCTGGTGTCGACTGACCTCCTGGTGTCGACATAAGCTAGTGTCAACTGAAATCCTGGTGTCGACATAAGCTAGTGTCGACTGAAATCCTAGTGTCGACACAAATTGTCTGGTGTCGACACAGACCCTAAGTGTCGACATAGATTCTCTGAGTCCAGAAATCATCGAGTAGAGATTATCATTCGTCGACCTGAGATGCTGACTTCGTCGACCTGAGAAGCTGTGAACTTGAGGCCCAAGTTCGTCGAGCTCAGAACATAATTCGTCGACCGAAGCATGAAGCAGGACTTAGAATAATTTGAAGTTCTCCTGACTTTGGCTTGATGTAGAAACTGAAATTTCGTTGAGCAGAGAACATAGATCGTCGAGCTCAGCACTAAGAATTGTCTCACGATCGTCGAGCGCTGAATTCCTGTCGTCGAGCTGAGTTCGCCGAACGTCTAACTCATTTTACTTAGCCTTGAAAACTTGTGAGTCTGGAGTCTCTGAGGGTCTTGTTGAAAGCTGGTCCATCTGGAGTTGAGCCTAAGGACTTAACCTAGACTCTAGGACACAAATTGACCCTGGCTATACATGATGGGTCACATCCTAAGTCAGTGAACCTAGCCCAAATCAACTAGGGATCCAACACTGATGATTATGATTGTGTCGTCAGAGCCGAAATACCAATACAAGCAGAAGAACCAGATTTATACAATACAGTCCTTAGACATATGTTGCACGGATCATGCGGTCTCTTAAGACCAAAAGTGCAGTGCATGAAAAATAATTTATGCAAAAAAGGGTTTCCAAAACTTTTCGTTCAGGCCACTACACACAGTTTGGATTCTTACCCACTCTACCGTGATCGTGATGACAACAGAGCAATTCCTCTTGGAAGAGATAGAGACTTTATGGATGACAATGGAATGGTTGTTCCATACAACCCATGGCTTCTACTTAAATACAATTGTCACATCAATGTGGAAACATGTAGCAACATTAAGAGTATCAAATATTTGTATAAGTATGTGTACAAGGGTCCTGAATGGGTTCCATTCGAGTTGTGCTCGGGACCAAACTATGTTGAAGTTAGTAAATACGTTGACGATCGTTGGATTTGTGAACCCGGGGCATCGTGGAAGTTATTCAAGTTTCATTTGTACCAAACATTACCTTCTGTAGTTTGGTTGCAAATACATCTACTAGATCAACATCAGGTTCAATTTTGAAACAATCAATCTATCACTGATGTACTGGCTAATCAACGAAATTTAAGAACAATGTTAATAGATTTTTTTAGAACATACAACAACGAATTAAAAATCGTATATTACTTATATGTTGACTTTGCAAAACACTACAGGTGGCTAACACCTTCAAGAAAATGGATAACAAGAGTTCGAAATCGAACAGTAGTAGGGCATATGTATGATGTATTGCCAACCGAGGGTGAGCGCTTTTATTTACGACGTTTGCTTAATCATATTCCAGCGCCAACATCATTTAATTATTTATATACTGTCCATGGTATTCGTTACACCACCTTTAAGGAAGCTGCTGAAAAACAAGGTCTACTAGAAGAAGATAATAACATCAAAGAATGTCTAGCGGAAGCCAGAAATTTCAGGATGCCGGCGGCACAACGAAGATTATTTGCAACAATATTATTATACTATTAGCCAACCAGAGTAAGAACTCTATGGGATGAAAACCATGCTACAATGATTGAAGATTACAGTAGCACAAGCACTGTAAATAGTACTTTCTTAATGAACGGAGTACTTTTTGAGTTAAATAATATCTTTGAGCAATATAACAAGAGCACAAAAGATTTTGACTTATCAAGGTTAAGCGAGAGCATACAATACTCAGTAAACATGCTGGGTTTGATTGATAATGAAATTTCGATTCCAATATCACCTGCAGATCTAAATTCAACATCACAACTAAATCATGGACAACAAATAGCGTACAACACTATATACACTTGCATAAGAGAAGGAAATGGAGGCATTTTCTTCGTTGACGGTCCTGGAAGAACTGGTAAAACGTTCCTGTATCGATCTATATTAGCAACTTTCTGTAATGAAGGTCAAATTATTATTGCAACTGCAACTTTCAGAATAGCAGCAAATTTGCTCCCAGGCGGCTGCACGGCTCACTCCAGGTTCAAAATACCCATTAAGCTTGAGAATGTACTAAATTGCGGGATCAGTAAACAGCCTGATCTGCCAAAATTAGTTGAACTTTCATCAGCAATTATTTGGGACGAAGCACCCATGACTAACAAGAAAATATTTGAAATACTAGACCGAACATTGCAAGATGTACTAGATATAAACAAGCCTTTGGGTGGAAAGGTCCTTATCATGGGAGGAGATTTCAGACATGTTACACTGGTTGTTGTGAATGGAATAAGATTGGAAATAATTTGCTCAAGCATCGTTGAGTCTTATTTATGGTCGGGTGTCAAAATACTTAAATTAAAAGAAAATATGAGAGCACACAACGACATCGAATTTGCGGAATTCTTACTAAGGGTCGAAAATGGTGTGGAGCCAACAATAGAAAATGACATGATACGTCTTCTCTCAATTGTTATGCCTTGGGAGGGGATCAATCAATCAATTATCTAATTAATTTTGTTTTTCCAAATATGCAAACTTATGATGTCGACAGTACCGATGCTGAGTATATGGAGACATGAGCTCTAATAACTCCATTAAATGAAATCGTTAACAAGTTGAACGAAAAATGCATAGACATGTTTCCGGGGAATAACACGACTTATTACTCTTACGACTCAGTTTCAGATGATAACCATAACTTATATCTCCCGAAATTTTTAAATTCTATTAATCCAAGTAATCTACCAACACACAAACAAACATTGAAATGTCGTTGTCCAATTATGCGTCTCTGAAATATATATCCCCAAATTAGATTATGCAATGGCACAAGACTTATTTGTCGTAGATTTGGAATAAATATCATTGAAGCAACTATATTGGTAGGGTATTTCAAAGGTCTCAGAGTCTTCATTCCGCGCATATCGCTAAAAAGCACAGCAGATTACAAGATGCCGTTCGAATTAATGAGGAAACAATTTCCTGTCAAATTCAGTTTCGCATTAACAATTAACAAGTCTCAGGGTCAGACAATTGGAAATATTGGAATCTATCTTTCAAATCACGTCTTTAGTCATGGCCAATTGTATGTTGCTTTATCAAGAGGAGTTTCAGCCCAATCCACGAAAGTTTTAGTGAAAAACTATGCTATCGAAGGTCATGATGGTGTGTCCACAAAGAACATAGTCTTCATTGAGATTTTTGATTGGGTCCACCAGACGACGACAAGTACGGTATGACATCAACTACAACCAAACAATACTTTAGTTCATACCATTTCACACACATAGATCAGATTAAAAATTACTATATTTTGTATGCTACAACTAAAAAAATTATTTATTTTTCAGGCTTCATAGACTCAACGATGAAGGACTATACAAAATCAAAGAAGGATAAGGCATGAAAAGAAGAAAATGAATTTTGAAGAAGGCCGAGATCAATGCCAAAGTTGGAATGAACATGAAATTTTGTACTATAATTATTTATTTTGTCAATTGTTTTTGTTTTTGCTCATCTGTTATTGTTTGGTAAATTGAGTTTAAAAACATTAAATTATTTATCATTTTTCAAATTATTAATTTTTTGAACTCATATTTTTTCATCTTTTACTTTCCATTTTGGAGTTTTTGACGATCTCCACTCCATGACAAATGTTGCCCTCAACAAATATGTCTCCCCTCATGACAAATGTCGCTCCCCATGATAAATATCCCACCCACGACAAATGTTGTCCTTACGACAAATGTCGCACCCACGACAAATGTCGCACGCACGACAAGTGTCGCACCCACGATAAATGTCGCCCCCACGACAAATGCCGCCCCAACGACAAATGTCACCCCCCATGACAAATGTCGCACCTCGACAAATGTCGCACCGACGAAAAATTTCGCCCCACGACAAATGTCGCACCCATGATAAATATCACGCCCACGACAAATGTCACGCCTACGATAAATGTCGCACACTGAATACCCCCGGGCCGAAGGCCCGTGCCTGTCACTTATATATATATATACGAGTGCCCGACACGGGGCTCCGCCCCTATGGCTACGCGCCACAGTACCCGACCTGTGACGGCAGGCTTCACCCGTACCCGGTAGGCTTCGCCAGCCCACGACATTGCGGGCTGCGCCTGCATCAATGCGAGTGCCCGACACGGGGCTCCGCCCCTATAGCTACGCGCCACAGTACCCGACCAGTGATGGCGAGCTTCGCCCGCACCCGACTGGCTTTGCCAACCCACGACGGGTCGTTGTGAGCTACGCACGCATCAATGCGAGTGCCCGACATTGGACTCTGCCCCTATGGCTACATGCCACATTACCAGGACGACAACGGCAGGGTTCGCCCCCCCCCCCCCCCATGACAGGTCGTTGCGGGTTGCGCCCACATCAATGCAGCCTGCATCTGCATCAAGGCACGACAATACCCGGCCGGCGATGGCGAGCTACGCCCGCATTCGCGTCGGCTGCGCTCCCTTTCGAGTGGGTTGCGCACACATTCGTTCGTAGCCAGGCGGGCTTGAGAGCATCAATCTTTTTTTGTGATTTAGTTTTTTCTCTCAGAAAAGTTTCATTTCAATTGATTATTAACTTTAGTTAGAAGGCGTCAAAAGTTGTAAACATCATTAACTTGAGAGCATGAACCATATACTGCAAAACATGAGAGCTCATTTAACTTGAGAGCTCATTAACTTGAGAGCATGATAGTAATGGGAAAAGGAAAAAAAATACATTAATTTTTGTAGACTGGAGAGCATGACAGTAATGAGAAATAAGCCCATCAAAACTATAAATTTTTAAAATCAAATCAATTAATTAGCATGTCAGTAATGGGAAAATAAGCCTGCAAAATCAATCAACTATCTCCAAATACGGTACCTGAAAGATGAAGAGGTAGAGAACTCCCTTGAAAACCAATATAAAACAAATTAGCAGCTCTCATAAAATATTCTATCATTTTGCACAATAAAATTGAATGTATCAGATCTAAAATACATTTAATGCATAAATTTTAGGGGAAACTGACACAAAATATAGAATTAGTGAATAAACAATAAACAATTTCAGGAACTACCAGCTCATTACACGTACTGTCATTAGCCAAAATGATTTCAAGAGAACCTGGCCTTGTAATAAAGAATGCATTCAGGAGATAAAAACCTAAAATTAGTTCTCTACATTGAACGAATGCAACGAAAGCAAGTGTGGAGCTGATTTTTTACCGGAGGTATTTGCTGATCGTGGCTCAATTGGAGTTGTCTGTGCAACGTGTGCCCGTAAGGTGCTCGCATAACCCGTGGTAGACGGAGAAAGTGTCAGAACATGCAGTCTGAGGTGCTCCCAGAAACCGGGAAGAAAGGTTGGAGAGCTCGCAGGAACTTCAAGTATCGAAGAAGCAAATGAATCACATGAATATCTGTAAGCCAAAAACACTTACAAATGTCTGTTATTTCCTCATAACAGGTACTTGAGTTTCATCAAGCTCAAATGAAGACCATCATCATTGTTCAGAAGTTTGAGTTTCATGATATAACATCCTTAACAGGCATTTCATCAAACACATGTTATGCACTATTTTTGAGAGAAGTTCAGAAGTTTACTTGAAGTGGAAAAGATTAAGAAGTCATTGAGTAAAGGATTTCAAGAGAGTCTGGCCTTGTAATAAAAAATATTTTCAGGAGATAAAAACCTAAAATTATTTCTCTACATTTACGCATTCAGAACAGTTGAACAAAAGCAATGAGGAGAGTAACTGCTGAAATCTGGAGAAAGAAAGCAATGAAAGCAAGTGTGGAGCTGTTTTTTTACCGGAGGTGTTTGCTGCTCGTGGCTCAATTGGAGTTCTCTGCGTAATGTGTGCCCGGAAGGTGGTCGCATAACCCGCGGTATACGGAGAAAGTGTCAGAACATGCAGCCCAAGGTGCTCGCAGAAGCCGGGAAGAAAGGTTGGAGAGCTCGCAGGAACTTCAAGTATCAGAGAAGCAAATGAAACACATGAAGATCTGTAAGACAAAAACACTTACAAATGTCTGTTATTTTCTCATAACATGTACTTGAGTTTCACCTGGTGAGGAAGAGATTAAGAAGTCATTGAGTAAAAACACAATGTTGAAGTTGGAGACCTACTACCATACCTGGTGAGGAGGAACGGGGGGGGGGGGGGGGGTCGTGAGCGGGAGATGGTGTCGCGAATGGGGTGAGGCGAACAGTTCAAGGGAGATTTACAGGGCTCCTCTGCGATACCTGGTAGAAAGAGGTATACGGTAAGCGGGAGTTGATTTCTGCGACAAAAAAGAAGGCTGGAATCCGGTAAATTTGTGCGGGAGATTTGCCACCCAAGAGATTCAAATAAGAAATACCAGAGGTTTGCTGTATGTGGGAGGAGCTTTCCTGCATCTTGCCTGTGAGTACAGTGAGAGGGGACATGACTGAGACTTTTGTGGTGCAGCTTTCGGCAAGAAGATGCCTTGGGGCGCGGGTATATCTTGACTTGACCAAAGGAAAAAAATAACCTATTATTATTCAATGGATGAGATTCAAATGTTGGAACTTATTCAATGGTTAAGATGAATTGCGGAGTTCACTCTTGTTTTTGAATATACATCTTTATAATATATAAAGATAAAGATATATATATAGACACACACACACACACACACACACGAGTGCCCGACAAGGGGCTCTGCCCATATGGCCTTGCACGATAGTACCCGACCGGCGACGGCCGGCTTTGCCCGCTCCCGGCGGGCTTCGCCCGTCCGAAGCTCGCTCCGCCCGACCCGCAACATATACATATGAGTCCTCAAAATGAACGCAAAAAATATAAATCAAGAATTCAATTTTTATTTTGTAAAACAAATTATATTTTAACGTTAAAACATTAACCCTTCACTTATCATTCCTAGCTAGAGACAATAGGTTTACAGTATCTAGTGTTTTTATTTTTTTATTTAAATATTGTAAAGTTGTGTAATTACCTAAACGGATATTGTCTTTATAATATACTAATATAAAGTTTTGTATAATTGTGTAATTATGAATACAACTATAAGGGAAATATAGAGATATTTGCAATGTTTCACCCAAGATGAGTTTTCGTATAATAGTAGATATATATATATATACACGAGTGCCCGACACGGGGCTCCGCCCCTATGGCTACGCGCCACAATACCCGACCTGTGACGGCAGGCTTCACCCGTACCCGGTAGGCTTCGCCAGCCCACGACATTGCGGGCTGCGCCTGCATCAATGCGAGTGCCCGACACGGGGCTCCGCCCCTATAGCTATGCGCCACAGTACCCGACCCGTGATGGCAAGCTTCGCCCGCACCCGACTGGCTTTGCCAACCCACGACGGGTCGTTGTGAGCTACGCACGCATCAATGCGAGTGCCCGACATTGGGCTCTGCCCCTATGGCTACATGCCACATTACCCGGACGACAACGGCGGGGTTCGCCCCCCCCCCCCCCCCCCATGACAGGTCATTGCGGGTTGCGCCCGCATCTATGCAGCCTGCATCTGCATCAAGGCACGACAATACCCGGCCGGCGATGGCGAGCTACGCCCGCATTCGCGTCGGCTGCGCTCCCTTTCGAGTGGGTTGCGCACACATTCGTTCGTAGCCAGGCGGGCTTGAGAGCATCAATCTTTTTTTGTGATTTAGTTTTTTCTCTCAGAAAAGTTTCATTTCAATTGATTATTAACTTTAGTTAGAAGGCGTCAAAAGTTGTAAACATCATTAACTTGAGAGCATGAACCATATACTGCAAAACATGAGAGCTCATTAACTTGAGAGCTCATTAACTTGAGAGCATGATAGTAATGGGAAAAGGAAAAAAAATACATTAATTTTTGTAGACTGGAGAGCATGACAGTAATGAGAAATAAGCCCATCAAAACTATAAATTTTTAAAATCAAATCAATTAATTAGCATGTCAGTAATGGGAAAATAAGCCTGCAAAATCAATCAACTATCTCCAAATACGGTACCTGAAAGATGAAGAGGTAGAGAACTCCCTTGAAAACCAATATAAAACAAATTAGCAGCTCTCATAAAATATTCTATCATTTTGCACAATAAAATTGAATGTATCAGATCTAAAATACATTTAATGCATAAATTTTAGGGGAAACTGACACAAAATATAGAATTAGTGAATAAACAATAAACAATTTCAGGAACTACCAGCTCATTACACGGTTACTGTCATTAGCCAAAATGATTTCAAGAGAACCTGGCCTTGTAATAAAGAATGCTTTCAGGAGATAAAAACCTAAAATTAGTTCTCTACATTGAACGACTGCAACGAAAGCAAGTGTGGAGCTGATTTTTTACCGGAGGTGTTTGCTGATCGTGGCTCAATTGGAGTTGTCTGCGCAACGTGTGCCCGTAAGGTGCTCGCATAACCCGTGGTAGACGGAGAAAGTGTCAGAACATGCAGTCTGAGGTGCTCCCAGAAACCGGGAAGAAAGGTTGGAGAGCTCGCAGGAACTTCAAGTATCGGAGAAGCAAATGAATCACATGAATATCTGTAAGCCAAAAACACTTACAAATGTCTGTTATTTCCTCATAACAGGTACTTGAGTTTCATCAAGCTCAAATGAAGACCATCATCATTGTTCAGAAGTTTGAGTTTCATGATATAACATCCTTAACAGGCATTTCATAAAACACATGTTATGCACTATTTTTGAGAGAAGTTCAGAAGTTTACTTGAAGTGGAAAAGATTAAGAAGTCATTGAGTAAAGGATTTCAAGAGGGTCTGGCCTTGTAATAAAAAATATTTTCAGGAGATAAAAACCTAAAATTATTTATCTACATTTACGCATTCAGAACAGTTGAACAAAAGCAATGAGGAGAGTAACTGCTGAAATCTGGAGAAAGAAAGCAATGAAAGCAAGTGTGGAGCTGTTTTTTTACCGGAGGTGTTTGCTGCTCGTGGCTCAATTGGAGTTCTCTGCGTAATGTGTGCCCGGAAGGTGGTCGCATAACCCGCGGTATACGGAGAAAGTGTCAGAACATGCAGCCCAAGGTGCTCGCAGAAGCCGGGAAGAAAGGTTGGAGAGCTCGCAGGAACTTCAAATATCAGAGAAGCAAATGAAACACATGAAGATCTGTAAGACAAAAACACTTACAAATGTCTGTTATTTTCTCATAACATGTACTTGAGTTTCACCTGGTGAGGAAGAGATTAAGAAGTCATTGAGTAAAAACACAATGTTGAAGTTGGAGACCTACTACCGTACCTGGTGAGGAAGAACGGGGGGGGGGGGGGGGGGGGGGGTTCGTGAGCGGGAGATGGTGTCGCGAATGGGGTGAGGCGAACAGTTCAAGGGAGATTTACAGGGCTCCTCTGCGATACCTGGTAGAAAGAGGTATACGGTAAGCGGGAGTTGATTTCTGCGACAAAAAAGAAGGCTGGAATCCGGTAAATTTGTGCGGGAGATTTGCCGCCTAAGAGATTCAAATAAGAAATACCAGAGGTTTGCTGTATGTGGGAGGAGCTTTCCTGCATCTTGCCTATGAGTACAGTGAGAGGGGACATGACCGAGACTTTTGTGGTGCAGCTTTCGGCAAGAAGATGCCTTGGGGCGCGGGTATATCTTGACTTGACCAAAGGAAAAAAATAACCTATTATTATTCAATGGATGAGATTCAAATGTTGGAACTTATTCAATGGTTAAGATGAATTGTGGAGTTCACTCTTGTTTTTGAATATACATCTTTATAATATATAAAGATATATATGGAAAGCTGTAAATCTGCGGAACCCGAATATAGCTAAATCTGGGTTTCGCGCGCCTTTTAAAAATAGGTCTACTATATTATATTTTCAGAACAATTGTTCAACATAAAAGTTGTAGATATCATATAGATCTACAACTTTTATGTTGAATACTTTTCCAAAAAATATAATATAGTAGGCCTATTTTCAAAAGTCGCGGAACTCGGGCGGAACTATGCGAATCACATAGTTTCGCCCGGGTTCCGCCCCTTTTGAAAATAGGCCTACTATATCTCATTTTTAGGAAAAGTGTATAACATTAAAGTTGTAGATCTCGATTCGAGATCTACAACTTTCATGTTGGACACTTTTCCAAAAAAATGTCATATACTAAGCCTATATTCAAAAGGCGCGCGAAACCCTCAAGATCCCTACCTAAGCATTTATAATATAGGCATACAACTCAGTGATCCACTCAAATCACCTACCTCAGGTCCCTTAAGAACCATACCTCAGGCTTTATAAAATAGTCTTACAACTCAGAGATTTGATCTCCTACCCACTCAGATCTCAAGGAGATCTTATAAAATTAAGAGTTAAAAAGAAAATTAATCTTTAGAAAACAGGAATTCCATAATCTGACTTAACTGAATGAATTCAAATTCTTCAATTTAGCTGTACTTGATTGAATCTTGAAAAGCAGGCTGACTAAAATGATACTTATCTGGATCTACAATAATCTTGATGATTAGCTTGAATTCCTTGAAGAATTTGTAGAACAGATCCACTTGAATCTTATGATCATTTGATGAAAGGATCTGAAGATCTTCTTGAAGACTTTTGTCTTCCTTCTCCCCCTTGGGATTATCGTCTCCCCTTGGCTTGTGAGAAATTAGAATGAGAATTTATGTTCTGTTAAATTACTTTCTCTGTGAACACAATCCCTTTATTTATAACCTTTGTTGGTTTCTGATTGATGACATCAGCATGTGACATCATACTTCAAATTCTTCTTTAAACTATTCTTGTTGAGATTTCACATTACTGTAGTTGATTTGACAATTCTGACATGTCCTGACACTTCTGTGTTGACTCAGCACTTCTTTAGAAACATAAGTGTCGAGATGTCCAAAGTCTCTCGACACTAGTGTCGAGACGTCTAAGCAGTCTCGACATAATTTTACTTAGAAGAATTTACAGGCTAAACTTGAAAGTGTCGAGACAGTTGCCTTGTCTCGACACTACTGTTATTTGTGTCGACATCTGTAAATCTGCACTATGTCGAGACAGTTGAATTGTCTCAACACAACTGTATGTCGGGTGTAGACACTTTATACTCGCTTTAACTCTTCACTATGTCGAGATAGATGAATTGTCTCGGCACACCAGTCTTCTTTATGTCGACACTTGTACTTGCTTTAGCTCGTCACTGTGTCGAGACTGCTGAATTGTCTCGACACTCCAGTCTGCCGGTGTCGACACTTTGCTTTATACATTATTTCTTCCCTGTGTCGAGATAGTTGAATTGGAGCAAAAGAAGAATGTGGATTGTTGCGATGAAATCTTACTTGCAAAGTTTCATTTGGTTGATCTTGTTTGTTCTGAGCATGCAAAGTGCACTGGATCATGTGGGTTGTGCTTAAAAGAAGGTACTTAAGATTTTTCCTTATTATTGCTATTCTTTGATTTTTCTCAATTATTCTATAATGATTGAAAAATCTGTGCAGACATACACATTAATAAGAGCTTATTTGTTCTGGGTAATGTGATAAGCGCACTTTGTGTTGAGAAAAAAAAAGATGGGGGCCATGTCCTTTATCGAGATAGCAACTTAACACATTTTTTTGCAGGTAAATATCTTTTTCAAGTGTTTAACTATATTTCTGAAATGTTTTAAATAATATTTGATGAGTTTAATGGTTTAAGTTTATAGATTTTTGTCCTAATCAAGTGGTAAAAATGTGAAGTTCACGTGGTTGTAAATCCACATAAATACCTGAAATAAGTATAATAATTGACCATAAATGGACACAATTATCTATAACATAACAACTGATTGTAAATCTCTACCACTATGAACGAAATATAGAATTCATGATTTTTAAACTCATTGGAGTGATTGTGGTTGTTGAATCTGTCATGATATTACATCAGCCGTATAATCAAACCGCACCCTCTCTCTTCACTCTTTCGTAGGTATCCTAAACCTTCCTGGGGTGTCCTAAAGCTACGTTAAAATTAGGGAGATTAAAAGCTAGCCAGCAAGCACCTAACAAAGCAAGCCAGCCAGGTCAGGCCCGTACGCATTGCATAGCATGAGTTCTATCCACACTGCGTGGCTTTCCTGTTTTGTCCAATTTTAAACAATGATGGCCGAATATTATATTTATACGCAGGCCCGGCTCGCATGCTTTTACATTTTGCCCAAATAACCCGCGCCCAGGGGGGAGCGCCCAATTAAGAAAGTTATTATATTAATTTTCAATCATACAAACCTCTTCAACAATTTATACCCGAAAAATCAAAGTGAACCAAGTATGTGGGACAAACAAAAGGAATCGAAAAATGCATCCTCACAAGTGAATTCCCCCTGTCGGCTTTTAAATTTATTTATATAATTATATTTGATATCCTCACGCGTGCTCACAGGTGTTTTTAGATTTTTTGTTCTTTCTTTTATTTTTCAATGTTTTTTTGAATTTGTTTAATTTAAAAATATATAATATATCAGGGAAAAAAATTACAATTAAAAAACATATAAACATAATAATAAAAACAACACTCAAGCTTTTATCCCACTATAGCGGAGTCGGCCATAGGGATCATTTGTCGTCATTGTGCCCTATCTTTTGTCAAAACCTCATGAATGCCTAAGTACATCATGTCTTTCTTTATAGTTTCATTCTAAGTCTTTATTGGTCTAACCCTCCCTCATCTAACATACCTAGTGACTAGACTCTCACAACATCTAACAGGTGACTCAAATGGTCTCCTTTGTACGTGTCCAAACCATCATAGACGGGCTTCTCACATCTTCTCTAAAATTGGTGTTACTCCTGTCTTATCTATGATACTTTCATTCCTAAATTAACCCAATCTCGTGTGTCCACACATCCACATAAGCATTCTCATCTCAGCAACTCTCATTTTTTGCTCATGTACACAATTCACTGCCCAATACTCAGAACCATAGAGCATCACTGGTCTAATTGCAATACGGTAAAATTTGCCCTTAAGTTTTAGTGGTACTTTACAATCACATAAGTTCTCTGACGCGCCTCTCCACTTCAAGCAACCCGCTTGGATTATGTGTCACATCTTTATCAATACCTCCATCGTTTTGAATTATTGATCCAAGATATTTAAAACACTCACTACGAGAAATATCGTGATCACCCAACTTAAAAATGAAGTCATCTGTCCTTCTTGTACTGCTAAATTTAAGCTCCATATACTCCATATTTGCCCTACTTAACCTAAAACCCTTCTTTTTTAATGTATCTCTCCAAGATTCAAGTTTTGCGTTCACGACCTCGCGTGTCTCATCAACCAAAACAATATCATCTGCAAATAATAAACACCAAGGTATTGCTTGGTTGATATGTCTGGTGAGCTCATCTAAGATAAGGGTAAATAATATATAAACATAACATATAAAAAAATATCAAGAACCGTCCGGAGGCGGGCAAAGCCAGCTGCTTTGTCGGGGATGGGCAAAGCCCGCCTTAGCCGACCGGGTACTGTTGCGCTTGACTGCAGGGGCAGAGCCCCTTGTCGGGGCCTCGTGAATCTAAATGCATAAAATAGCATAATAAATGGATATAAAGTGGACTTAAATTGGTGTAGCATTTTAAATAAGGCTCTGTCTAAAGATTATAAATTGTCCACCAAAACTTCATCCACTTTTATGTTCAAAATATTTTTTTGTACTTGGTGTCAGTCATAAACATTGTCATGCCCAGTGAAAGAAATAGTGCCTAACCACCTAGAGGGGGGGGGGGGTGAATAGGTGAACTTAATCTTTTTAAATTTAAGGCAGAAATCCTGTACAGTAAATGTAATTCTACAATTATTACAACACAACAACCATAGCAACAAACATACACAGAGTGCACACAGAATTTATAGTGGTTCCCCAAGGTCTGGGTACATCCACTTTCCCCCTTCTCCTATCTAGTAGTGTACTAGATTCTGCCTAACTTCAGCACTTCTCCTCAGATCCTCAGATCTTACAGCTCAGAACCCCAAAACAGGTTCCTACAACTCAGAGTGTCCGCACTCCTACAACTTAGGCACAAAGCCCTACCACTCAGTCTTCAACAAGACCTACACTCAGAGACAAAGTCTCCTACAACTCAGACACAAGGCCCTACCTCAGTCTTCTACAAGACCTACACTCAGAGCACACAGCCTCCTACACTCAGCCTTTATAAAATAGGCTTACATCTCAGATCTATACAAGATCCTATAGAAATTTTGATTATACAAAATAATTAACCACAACTCTGAAAGAGAGAGATGAGTTGACTGGCTTCTTGATGAGTTCTTGAAAGAACTTGGCAGAGATCAACCTCCCTTGGCTTTCTTCAAAGCTTCTTGAATTAGAACTCAGTAGGGTTGAATCTCCTGTGAAGATGATCTTCAATCAACTTCTGTCTTGAGATTCAGATCTCAATCTGAATCTTACTTTGCAGCCTGGTTCAGCAGCTGCTCTTCTTAGAAGGAGCTCTCTCTCTCCAACTTCTTAGATCTTCTATTTAAGGTCTTCTTCTTTTGTGTTGTTAGATCTCTTGATTAATTGTAATCAATCTGTAATCTCACCTCTTTTGTTGAAGGAGAAAGGTCTTTACATAGTCTTCCTCCAAGGTAACTGGCTGATCCGATTTCTAACAACCTTCTGACGGCTCTGACAGTTGCAGTTGACCGGTTGAAATGGCAGCTGTCAAGTCATCCAGTCACTTCTTGAAATCACTGTCACTATCTGAAAGTGTCGAGACAGATAGTCATTATGTGTCGATACAAATATACTAAGTATCGACACAAGTAGACTAAGTGTCGACACTAGCCTTGATGGTGTCGACACAACTCCTTGTGTTGTTATAACAGCTTCTCGACATTGCTTCTTCAGAATGTGTCGACACTGATTCTGTGTGTCGACACAAGCCTTCTGTTGAATGTGTCGACACTGGTTGAGTGTGTCGACACAAGTACTTCTTCTTTAACACTTAGTTGAATTCTGCTGTGTGTCGACACAACTCCTTTGTGTCGACACATGCCTTCATGTGTTGAAACTTGCTGAGTGTCGACACATCTCCTTTGTGTCGACACATGACTTCATGTGTTGAAACTTGCTGAGTGTCGACACATCTCCTTTGTGTCGACACAAGTACGTCAACTTTGTTGAAGTTTGCTGAGTGTCGATACAGCCTCCTGGTGTCGACACTTTTGATGTCGACAAAGTTTCTCTGGGTGTCGACACTGCCTCTAAGTGTCGACACAGATTGTGTTGACAATTCTTCACAGTATGTCGACACTGTCTGTATGTGTTGACACTTTTCTTTTGGTGTTGACTCTGCCTTTCCTGGTGTCGACACAATTACTCCAAGTGTCGACATAGCTTCTCTACGTGTCAACACAAGCCTTCATAAGCGTCGACACTTCACCTCTAGGTGTCGACACATGGACTTAGAAACTTTTCTGCATTTCCTGCAATTACTTAACCTGCACATATAAACTCAAAGCAAATCAAATACACCTTGATGTATATCATTGAGTAGGGTGAAGCTTCTTCAAATCAGGTACATATATTCCAATGTACCAAACAATCTCCCCCTATTTGGAGAAGTCATAACCCTTAGTCAATGATATACACCATTCATAACAAATACTCAATATGATATATAACAGTATTATATGACAGGATAAATACTAAACATGTATAAACAAAACATGTATAAACAATTATCTCAGAATAACAATGTAATAGATTGAACATTAAACATTGTTTTTACAACTTCCAAAAGTTTTATTAATCAAAAGTTTACATGAAGTTTAATGCATATGACTACAAGGTTGTAAACTTAAGAAAATTCAATCATATGGCTGCTCTGCCTCCTTGATAACAATGCCCTTTCCAGATTGAATCTTTGCTTGAACTGGAGCATCATTGTCATCGGCAGGCTTCTTTCCCTTAAAATCTTTCTTTTTCTGTTCTTCAGCCTTTATCTTCTGTCTCTCAAAATAATGATAAGTCTTAGGGAAATACTTGCTAGGCTCCTGTGCATTAGGAGGTAGCTTCCCTAATTTAGCCTTCCTTCTGTATTGAACAATGGCCTCTTGCCTAGCTTCATGTTTTTTCCACTCTTAGTCAGAATACCATTTGCCCCTCTCTAGAAAATTATCCTTTGCAGCCTTCCAAGCAGTCAATATGATATTCCTAAAGGTTGGGCTTCATTGTTCAAAATCTGGCCTTAATTCAGCTTGTTCTCTGAACCTCTTCTTAGATAATTGGGCTTCCTGCTCTTTTAATACTGCCTCTTGCTCTTTTAGTACTGCCTCTGGCATAGGCTGTACAACTTTCTCAAGAATAACATTCTTATTACCCTCATGAGGACTATATATAGATTGTACCTCCTGATGTATCATTTCAAAATCAGCAGGAGGGTAGATCACTTATGCAACTTCAGCTGGCTCTCCTCCAAAATATGCAGGATTTATCCTAGATTCTGCTACATTATCATCATCACATAAAGGTGGATATCCAAGGGTAGCTCTGATGCTGTTTGAAATCCATTTAGCATGGTTAGAGCCTACTTTGACTAATACCCTCTCCCCCTTTATGACTTCTCTTTCTATATGATCTCTAAGATCATCCTTCTGAAATCTGATTTGAGCATTCAAATAGTTAACTCCATCTTTATAAAAAAGTTTTAACCTTTGTAGCTTGTCAGTAATAGCCTTTTAAGAATTTTCAATGGCAGTTTTTACAGCATTTAGGCTCTCTTGTAGTTGCTTATCAAACTCAGCCTTGGTAGTAGTCCTTGCTGCTGTCTGGGCAGTAGCTATATTTTTTTATTTCACTTACAATGGTATTATGAGAAGCAGTCAGATTATCATTCATCCTAATCTGATTTTCCAGGACATATCCTTATTTCACTGCCATATCATCAACCTGTGTCTTGATCTTCTCTTGATGAGTAGCCAGATATACCACTGCATTGCCTCCTTTGTGGAAACAATCAGTCATTTCCTTCTTGTTTTTATTCACTTCAAATCTTATAGATTTTATGTCTTGAGCCAGATCAAATTGAAGTGATTTATGGCCTTCATCCATATACTTTTCTAGAGCTTTCCTTTGCTCATCCATCTTGATTTGCAAAGCCACCAACAAAGAACTATAGTCAGCAGTTGGGGCTTGTTGTGGAACAATGGTTTGCAGTGCTTTCTTATAGGTCTAGCTTCTCCTCTTGAAAACCTGTAGCTTTCTTTTCTTGGCCCTAGCAGCCTCTTCATCTTCAGAGCCAGAAGTACTAGTAATGTCTACTCTATCTTGTGGAGTAGGTAGCAATTCCTTCTCTGCACTTGGTAGCTCCTCAGCATTCCTTTGCTCCTCTGTCTCTTTTCTAGCAGTCTCCTTCTGTGATCTTACATGCTCCCCCTCAAGGTCTACCTGCTCCCCCTCAACAGCTGCTTTCTCTCCCTCAAAGTCAGTCTGTAAAAGATTAGGGAACAGCTCTTCTAGTGTAAACTCATGTTGAGGTTGAACTGGAGAATCTCTGATCTCTGTAGCATTATCAGCAACTGATGTGTCTTCCATAACAACATCTTGTGGTTGACTATGTATCTGAGTTGGCTGATCAACATCAAGTAATGATTCAGTCAATACTTCATCCTTATTATTTAAAATAGATTGATTAACTTCATTGATTACCTCAAGAATTATTTGGGTATCCCTTTCACTATCTAATTGAGTTGGCTCATTCACAAGTTGAGGCTCCCCCTGGAGTGGATCCAAGTGAATAGGGCTAGCTGATGGTAGCTCCCCCTGCCTCTGGGCATCTTCTTGTCTTGCTGGTGACTGTCCAGCATTTCCATCTTCTCCATCATCAGAACTAAAAACCACTTGCTCCTCTGAGCTACTTGAGGATTCAGGAGCCACAATGTCTTTCTTCTTCTTCTTCTGAGGTGTTTCCTTTTCTGGTGTAGGCATTTCTTTTGTCAACACTCTATCCCACCTTGAGATAATTCTTACATCCATTCTCCTCATATGGTTTATCTTAGAACCAGCAGCTTGGTTCATGACTTCAGGAATACTTCCAGCTAAGAACAAACTCATAATCCTACCCAGATTGGGTTTCTTCAGACTTTCCTTTATCATGTCAAACATTACTGCTGACCAATCAGTTTTAAGTTGGAAAATTATCCTGGTCATCAAACTGAACATATGAGCAGATATTTTATCATGCCCATCAGGCTTGCTCAGAATTACCTTGCCAACTATTTCAGACAAGAACTTGCCCTGCATGTTCATGCCTTTCCTATTGAAAACTGATCCAATCTTCATGCTTGAATCAAGTCCACACCATGTCAGTGCCTCCCTTGTCTTTGATGCAGATACATCTTCCTCTTCTTTAGGTCTAGAGAGATGTAGAACTTCTCTTAGATTCTTTTGGGTGACCTTTACCTTTGCCCCATAGACTTTGGACTTAATCTTGAGTCCAGTTTCATCAAGAGTTGCTGCATTAAAGAATTCGAGGACTTCCTTCTTCCATATCTTGATTTGTTCTGAAATAAGATACTCTAACCCAGTCTCTGCAACTAGGGTTACCACACCTTGGATTTCTGGTTCCGCGTCATCAAAGGCGTGTCGCACGAGCTCATAACCTTCATTGATGTTCTCTTCTAGCTTGGGCGCCATTAGGGTTTGAAGAAATTTTGAATTTAGAGAAGAGAGATGTCAACACACAAGTTTGGTCGCGAAACTATGGGGAGCGTGTCGACAAACATTGGTGAAGACCTATTTATACCTTTCTAAAATCGAAGGTGAAAAGGCGCGTCAAAATACTTGAAATGTGTCGACACTGTTGAAAAGTGTCGACACTTACTTCTATGTCTCGACAACTATGTGTCGACACAAATATAGTCGACAGAATATATGTGTCGACACTTATACATCGCAGCTCGACGATTAGTCGATACTTCACTCGACGAATGTTGTGTAAATCCTAAGTGTCGACACCACCATGGATGTGTCGACACCTACATTGGATGTGTCGATACTAATTCTCTGAAGTGTCGACACTTACTGTCTAGATGTGTCGACACCATTTCTCTGAAATGTCGACACCACTTCTATGTGTCGACACAGACAACTCTGTGTGTCGACACTATTTTACTTGGCCAATTTTTTTAAACTATTCTAAGTTTATCATTCCTAATTCAATTTTAAGCTTATTGAATTTGGTTTCATCTAGGGGTTTAGTAAACATATCAGCTAACTGATTATCTGTCTTAACATACTCTAGGGAAATGTCTCCTTTTTCTACATGTTCTCTTAGAAAATGGTATTTAATTTCTATGTGCTTAGTCCTACTATGAGAGACGGAATTATTTACAATAGAAATGACACTTGTAGAATCACAAAATAAAGGTGTTCTACTTACTTGAATACCATAGTCTTCTAGCTGGTGTTGAATCCATAAGAGTTGTGCACAATAACTTCCTGCAGCAACATATTCTGACTCAGCTGTGGAGATAGCCACACTGGTCTGCTTCTTGCTACTCCATGACACCAGCCTTCCACCTAGAAATTGACAGGTTCCTGTAGTACTCTTCCTATCTTCCTTGTAGCCTGCAAAATCTGCATCTGAATAACCTGTCAGTACAAAATCTCCATTCCTAGGGTACCAAAGGCCTAGATATAGTGTGCCCTTAAGATATCTCAAAATGCTTTTGACTGCTATCAGATGAGATTCTTTAGGGCATGTTTGGTACCTAGCACAGACACATGTAGCATACATGATATCTGCTCTACTAGCAGTCAAATGCAGTAGGGAGCCAACTATCCCTCTATACAAAGTCTCATCTACAGGTTTCCCTGCATCATCTTTGCTTAGAGACATGCTTGACCCCATAGGAGTTTTCATGGTAGTGGATGATTCCATACCATACTTCTTTATTAACTCTAGGGTGAACTTAGATTGGCATATGGACAAGCCATCTTCAGTCTGTCTAACTTGGAGACCCAAGAAGAACTTAAGTTCCCCCATACTGCTCATTTCAAAGTATCCTTGCATAAGTTTTGCAAACTTTCTGCAAATGCTACTTTTTGTAGACCCAAATATTATGTCATCTACATATATTTGGTCTAAGATAATCTTGCCTCTAGATTCCCTAAGGAATAGAGTCTTATCTATTTTCTCCCTTGAGAATTTGTTCTCAATAAGGAAACTAGACAGGGTTTCATACCAAGCCCTTGGGGCTTGTTTTAACCTATATAAAGTCTTCCTAAGTCTATAAACATAATCAAGTTTAATAGAATCAACAAAACCTGATGGCTGCTCTACATAGACTTCTTCCTTCAGATTTTCATTCGGAAAAGCTGACTTTACATCCATTTGATATACCTTAAACCCTTGATATGTTGCATAGGCAAGGAACATCCTTATTGCTTCCAGTCTTGCTACTGGAGCAAAGGTTTGATCAAAATCAATACCTTCTTCCTACCTATATCCCTTTGCAACAAGTCTAGCTTTATTCTTTTTGATGATTTAATTCTCATCCAACTTATTCCTAAAGATCCACTTAGTTCCAATAATGTTGTGGTCCTTGGGTTTAGGAACTAGCTCCCAGACCTTGCATCTTTTGAATTGATTCAGCTCCTCTTGCATGACCTCAATCCAATGAGGGTCTAGGATTGCTTCTTCAAACTTGTTTGGTTCCACTTGGGATAGAAAGCTGGAGTAAAGAACTGTACTTAGATTCCTGCTCCTTGTCTGCACTCCTTGTCTGGGATCTCCTATTATTTGATTGGTTGGATGATCCTTTAAGTGTTTATTTGCTGGAGGCAGCCTGTCTTCAGGTTGTACACCTTCAGTCTCTTTATCTAGCTGCACCTCTTGGTCTTCTTCAGCATCAGGAGTATCTTGTACTCCCCCTGAACAATAGCCACCATCTTCCACTTGCTGACTTGCAGAAGAACCTTCTGTTAAGGTAAGCTTGTCCATTCTCTTAGTTACACCTGTGGAGCTGCAAACACTTCTTGGCAATTCACAGTTAATGAGTCTTGCTTCATCAAAAACTACATGAACAGACTCTTTTACAACTTGAGTAATCAAGTTGTAGACCCTATAAGCCTTACTATTATTGTTGTACCCAACAAAGATCCCCTCTTGGGATTTGGCAGCAAACTTGGTTAGATAAGACTTTCCATTATTAAGTATATAACACTTGCAATCAAAGATCCTAAAATAGGATAAATTTGGTTTTCTGCCCTTCACAATCTCATAGGGGGTCTTCTTGTGGCTCTTGGTGATAGTAGCCCTATTGATCACATGACAAGCAGTATTTATTACCTCAGCCCAGAAATATTCTGGGAGAGAAGTGTCACTCAATAGGGTTCTACCAGGCTCTATCAAGGTTCTATTCTTCCTTTCAGCAATACCATTTTATTGAGGTGTTCTTGGTGATTAAAATTCCTGAAAAATCCCAAACTCTTCACATAGTTTTGTCATACTTTCAGACTGAAATTCAGTACCATGGTCACTTCTGATTTTGACCACTGTACTGTCCAATTCATTCTGAATTTGTTTAACAAAACTATATAAGATACTTGGTGTTTTAAATTTTTGTCTAAGGAAGAACACCCAGGAATACCTTGAATAGTCATCTACAACCAAAAATGTGTAGACCTTCCTACCTATACTGTGAACTGGCATAGGACCAAAAAGATCCATATGCAAGAGGTATAGACACCTCACAGAATCCTTGTTATCAAGGCTATGAAAAGTGGATTTGGTCTGCTTGCCTTTTTGACAAGCTGAGCATATCCCATCCTTTATACACTTAACTTGAGGACCATTCCTCACTAACTCTTTGCTAAAGAGTTGACCAATTATCTTATAGTTAAGATGAGCCAGCCTCTTGTGCCATTTAACACAATGTGAGACTTTCTCATCAGCTACAAGACAAATAGGAGAAACATTGTTCTCATATATAAAGTCAAGACAATAGGCATTTCTCTTCCTATATCCTGTCAGAATGATCTTTTGATCACTTGACCTTTTGATATGACAACCATCCTTGACAAATGAGATGTCATATCCTAAATCACTCAGCTGACTTATGCTAATGAAGTTATGTTTCAAACCCTTTACATAAGCCACTTGAGTAATTGTAATTTGGTTACAAGAAATGTTACCAAAGCCTTTGATGATTCCTTTTTCTGAACCACCAAAGGTAACTTTAGGGCCATCCTTGATAGGTGTACAGTCCTTCAGCAACCCCCTAGTTCCAGTCATGTTCCTGGAACATCCACTGTCCAAGTACCATATAGGGGCATGGCCACTTGGACTCACCTGCAAAACAGATTACTTAACCTTAGAACCCAAATAACTTTTGGGTCCTTGGTGCAAGTTAGTCTGACTTTTAAAAAAACTACCTGTAGCTCTTCTAGCAGACAGTTTACTACTCTCCTTGACACTTGAATTGTGCCAACAATATAAGGCAAAGTGGCCTATCTTGCCACAACACCAGCACTCAAACCTGTTGTACCTTTGTTTAGGTACAACCCTGGCTGGATTATCTACTGCATCCTTCTTGTTTAGTGCTGGGGCTTTGCCCTTAGATATGGACCTAGCTGTCCTGGCAGGTTTTGTAAACCCCAATCCAGTCTTACCCTTTTGAGGTACAAACTCATCCATCAAAGGTAAAATAGATTTAGGTTTAGAAAAACTTGATACAATCTCTCTCTCCTTCTGAAGTCTAACCTCCAGATTTCTGATTTGATCATTCTTAAATGTAATAGTATCCATCTGAATAACAGTAATGTTCTTCAGCCTGACTATTTCATTCAGTTTCTGATCAAACAACTTGTCAGAATCAGCAGCAGCCAGTTTAAGACTAGCAATCTCCTTTGCCTGAGTTTTGGCCAAGGTTTTGCTTTTATTCAAGGCCTGCAACAAGTCCCTATATTCATCAATTAACTGATGAATATCTCCTTCAGATTCAGACCCACCCACATCACTTGATGCAGATGTATCTGATTCTGACTCAGTACTAGAAATTGAACTAGAAGAACAACTTTGTACCTTACTTGGTCCAGGCTGATCCTGGATTTTATCTCCTTCATATAAGGCCATCAGTCCCTTACACTGATTGTCCTCATGCTCATAAATTGAATTCATTAGCTGCATGAACTCATCTTCTTTCTCTTCAGAAAATAATCCAATATAGGCTTCAGCTTCTGATTCTGTTTCTGAAGATAACTGATCAGTCAGACTCTTGTCTTTCTTAGCAACAAAGGACCTTTCCTTTTTGCCCTTAAACTGAGTCTTCTTTTTGTCAGCTGACTCCTTCCTCTTTTCAGGACATTTAGCCACGACATGTCCCTATCTATTGCAGCAATAGCACATAATTTTTGAAGATGTAGCTTTGCTTGGCTTGGATTTACTTCTGTCATTCCTTGATGACTTTCTTTTCTGATAATAGTCATCTTTTGGCTGAGAAGTGGAAGGCTTAGACCTCCGCTGCTTCTTCTTCAGAAACTTTTGAAAATGCCTACTGAAAGCTGCAAAATCTTCATCACTTTCCCTGCTATATGAATTCTTGCTTTCTGAATTATTTGTCACACCCTCAGCAACTATTTGAGGTGGAGATGGAGACTTGCTTCTATACTTACTAGTGGCTTCAGTCTTGAAGGCCACAGAACTTTCCTTGTGCTCCACTCTAGTAGTCTTCTCTTCCTCCTTTCTAGCCAATAACTGCATCTCATAAGATAACTGTTTTCCAAACAAAGTTGGAGGAGGTATGTCAGCTAGTTTGACCACTTCCCTAATGACACAAATCTTGGTATCTCAGTCCTTAGTCATGGATCTTAAGAACTTATCATTCAGCTCATAGTTGCTGAATTCTCTTCCATAGGACATCAATTCATTGACTATCCTATAGAACTTCTTGTAACATTCTGTAATGCTATCAGACTTTCCTTGTCTGAAGCTTTCACATTCCTAATTTAACAAGAACTTCCTGTCTTGTCTTACTTCTTCTGATCCCTCCATATAAACTATTAATGTGTCTCACATTTCTTTAGAGGTTTTACAATGTATTAAATTCTGAAATGTTGCATCATCAATTGTACTAACAATAATATTCTGGGCCCTCTTGTCCATAGTGGCCAGAATGATTTCATCTTTAGTCATTTCAGAAAAGTCCTTGGGAGTTTTCTGATTTGCATCTAGAATGGAGATCTTCATTGGCACATATGAGCCTTCTTTAACTGTAATGTATATCCTTGGGTCAGATGCTTCCATAAAGAGTCTAACCCTCTCTTTCGAAATGCCAAATATCTCTTTTCTACATATTGACAATTTCATGGACCCCAGCTATTTGTGATTCTCACTAGAACCCATTTTCTTGATTCTTGTTTGTTCTGAATCTGCCTTCAGGATCTTACTCAGACTGTTAAGTCCTTTTTGATCAACCTCCCTCTGATACCACTTGAAAGAAATAGTGCCTAACCACCTAGAGGGGGGGTGAATAGGTGAACTTAATCTTTTTAAATTTAAGGCAGAAATTCTGTACAGCAAATGCAATTCTACAATTATTACAACACATAAACCATAGCAACAAACATACACAGAGTGCACACAGAATTTATAGTGGTTCCCCAAGGTCTGGGTACATCCACTTTCCCCCTTCGCCTATCTAGTAGTGTACTAGATTCGTCCTAACTTCAGCACTTCTCCTCAGATACTCAGATCTTACAGCTTAGAACCCCAAATAGGTTCCTACAACTCAGAGTATCCCCACTCCTACAACTCAGGACAAAGCCCTACCACTCAGTCTTCAACAAGACCTACACTCAGAGATAAAGTCTCCTACAACTCAGGCACAAGGCCCTACCTCAGTCTTCTACAAGACCTACACTCAGAGCACACAGTCTCCTACACTCAGCCTTTATAAAATAGGCTTACAGCTCAGATCTATACAAGATCCTACAGAAATTTTGATTATACAAAGTAATTAACCACAACTCTGAAAGAGAGAGATGAGTTGACTGGCTTCTTGATGAGTTCTTGAAAGAACTTGGCAGAGATCAACATCCATTGACTTTCTTCAAAGCTTCTTGAATTAGAACTCAGTAGGGTTGAATCTCCTGTGAAGATGATCTTCAATCAACTTCTGTCTTGAGATTCAGATCTCAATATGAATCTTACTTTGCAGCCTGGTTCAGTAGCTGCTCTTCTTAGAAGGAGCTCTCTCTCTCCAACTTCTTAGATCTTCTGTTGAATGTCTTCTTCTTTTGTGTTGTTAGATCTCTTGATTAATTATAATCAATTTGTAATCTCACCTCTTCTGTTGAAGGAGAAAGGTCTTTATATAGTCTTCCTCCAAGGTAACCGGCTGATCCGGTTTCTAACAACCTTCTGACGGCTCTGACAGTTGCAGTTGACCGATTGAAATGGCAGCTGTCAAGTCATCCAGTCACTTCTTGAAATCACTGTCACTGTCTGAAAGTGTCGAGACAGATAGTCATTATATGTCGACACAAATAGACTAAGTGTCGACACAAGTAGACTAAGTGTCGACACTAGCCTTGATAGTGTCGACACAACTCCTTGTGTTGTTGTAACAGCTTCTCGACACTACGTCTTCAAAATGTGTCGACACTGATTCTGTGTGTCGACACAAGCCTTCTGTTGAATGTGTCGACACTGGTTGAGTGTGTCGACACAAGTACTTCTTCTTTAACACTTAGTTGAATTCTGTTGTGTGTCGACGCAACTCCTTTGTGTCGATACATGCCTTCATGTGTTGAAACTTGCTGAGTGTCGACACATCTCCTTTGTGTTGACACATGCCTTCATGTGTTGAAACTTACTGAGTGTCGACATATCTCCTTTGTGTCGACACAAGTACTTTAACTTTGTTGAAGTTTGCTGAGTGTCGACACAGCCTCCTGGTGTCGACACTTTTGATGTCGACAAAATTTCTCTGGGTGTCGACACTGCCTCTAAGTGTCGACACAGATTGTGTTGACAATTCTTCACAGTATGTCGACACTACCTGTATGTGTCGACACTTTTCTTCTGGTGTTGACTCTGCCTTTCCTGGTATCAACACAATTACTCCAAGTGTCGACACAGCTTCTCTAGGTGTCGACACAAGCCTTCATAAGTGTCGACACTTCACCTCTAGGTGTCGACACATGGACTTAGAAACATTTCTGCATTTCCTGCAATTACTTAACCTGCACATATAAACTCAAAGCACATCAAATACACCTTGATGTATATCATTGAGTAGGGTGTGGCTTCTTCAAATCAGGTACATATATTCCAATGTAGCCAACACCCAACATACATTATGTAACGCCCCGAAACTCAAAGGAGCAAAAGGGGGACGTTTTGGGCCAGTTTGGGTTCTGGCAGCAGGCACACGGCCTGGGACACGGGCGTTTCACAGGGCGTGTCAAGCGTGTGTCGACACTTAGCCGCGAAGACGTCGAGATTTACTCGACGATTCGTCGAGAGTGGGCACACGGCCTGCGACACAGGCGTGTCGCAGGGCGTGTCGACCCGTGTCGACACTTAGCCGCGAAGACGTCGAGATTTACTCGACGATTCGTCGAGAGTGGGCACACGGCCTGCGACACGGGCGTGTCGCAGGGCGTGTCGACCCGTGTCGACACTTAGCCGCGAAGTCGTTGAGATTTACTCGACGATTCGTCGAGAGATGGCACACGGCCTGCGACACGGGCATGTCGCAGGGCGTGTCGACCCGTGTCGACGATCGTCCCGGGGAGTCGTCGAGATTCGCTCGACGATCGTCGAGACAAGGCACACAGCTTAGGACACGGGCGTGTCCAAGGCCGTGTCATCAAGTCGTCGATCTTCACTCGACGAAGTGTCCCGTGTACACGGCCTGGGGCCCAGGCGTGTCAATGTGACACGGGTAAGGACACGGGCGTGTCCTAGAACCCGTGCAGTGCTCGGGTTGAAAATGGGGAAAAATCATGGTGTACACGGCCGGCCACACGGCCGTGTCAGGTGGAACACGGGCGTGTCAGCTCGAACACGGGCGTGTTCGATACCTGTGTGAGGTTCCAAGTGATTCGATTTTGACGGAGAATGCGGCACACGGCCCTGGACACGGGCGTGTGCCAGGCCATGTTCGGTCCAGATTGGGCATTTCAGCCCCAAATCGAAGCCGTTCATTTCTTTAACTGAAGATCCAACGGCTGGGGGTTGTTCCTGAGAGGATATACCCGTGAGTGGACTTGGAAAACCCTCACTTTTCATACCTTATCATCTTTCTAAATTCTTGGAGAGAGAGGAGAGCCAAGGGAGGAAGAAGGAGCTAGATCCGCCATTGGAGGAGCTTCGGAGCTCCGAATCGCAAGCCGACTCCGGATCCACGGAGGCAACGCTAGTGTGGTGATTTCCATCCGATTACTTTTCAATGGCGCCAAAGAGGAACTCAAGGGTAATGATCCTCATCTTGAGCACGAATAGCTCTCTTTCCTAGCATAGGAAGCCCGCTCTCGCGAGTTTTCGGAGAGTTGGAGGCGTTCCTTCGGGTAGATATGTGAAGTCCCCGTTGTTTAGAGTCCGTATATGAGAACGGACATAGGCATGATGTGTGAAGCCTACCCGGACATGTTAGTCTGGATCGGTGATGTTGCATTGCATAAGGACGGAGAAGACTCCGTGCTATTGGTTGTTTTTCGGGTTTTCTACGCGGTAGATTGCAGCAGGGAGCCTTGGGGACTAACCCAAAGGTGCACCCGGAAAACTGGGCGGATACGAGATCTTGCCAACTTGGTGGCCTGAGAGCCAACTTGAACATAACCGAGTTATGTGACTTGCGATAGAATGGGACTCGGTGGAAGTTTGACCCGCGCAAATGGCTTAAATTGTCGTTGCGATGTGAGCACGGGTTAGATGGAGCCGTACCCGCTCTATGTCGTTCGGTTAAAGAGACCTAAGGTTACGTGGAACTTGCCGTTGGCATAGATGTGAGTCTTCGGCGGTCAATGGCTTAAATTGTCGTGACCCAGGTCAAGAAGACAAATTGCTCATAGGTTTGGCCATCTAAGTGGCGGTGGTGAGTCCGGAATGTTAATGGCTTTAATTGACGTGACATCGACCGGTTCACCGACAATGTGCCCTGAGAGCACGGGGCGTGTGGCCGTGCGAGCCAACGTCTGTGATGAAATGGCTATATTTATATACTTTGCTCTCTTATGCTAATGAAATGCAGGGAAGGAGCATCGCCGCCCTGAGTTGGGGGCGGGATCGTTATAATTTGGTCAGCATTGCTGACCGTTGCCTTGTTTTCACCACCGTGCGGTGGTTTGTTGCTTGCAGGTGCAGCTGGACCTAGCGGTCAATAGCGGGCTAAAGCCCTTTTTGCGAAGCTGGCCCTCGAAGGCCCAAGTAGAAGTGTTTACTTCTTTATTCATGTATGACCGGCCTGCGTGCCGTGGTTTGTAAAACATGTAATATTCAAGTGAAACATTTTGTAAGGCCTTAAGGCTGGTTTGGGTATTTTTGTATAACATTCCTATTTTGTGTTAGTGGACATTCGTGCTTTGATGCTGTGTTCTTGTTTACAACTTTTATAAACTGCTTCCGCTAGAATGCTCTGTGTAGGACGTTGAGATTGGTTGGATGGTTTCCATAAGTAACCACCCGGTCTGTCTGTGGTATATGGCGTCGGGCCCCGGCCGGACCTACTGCTATATGCTATGCGACAGATAGGGGGTGTTACACATTATATGACCGCTACGCTTTTATTCGAACTTATGTGAAAAAGGTCATTGCACCAAACTGAGCAATAATGCATACTTTGTGTATTAAAATATTTATTAAGTATTATGTTATTTAAGGTATTTAAATCCATGTTGAGTCCAATTCTGTCCATGGTTTTCGCCCTACAAAAAATTAGTAGAATGAGCCCGCACACATATACAAAATTGCTTTTGTGTGTTCATAATATTCCTAAAGAAATCATGTGCAACACATTATCTTGAATAAATGTCTCCATCAATCGAGTGGAATTATTTTTATTCGACACGAGCTTCCATTTTTTTGGCGTATCCTTCAAGATTTAGGCATGGTGTAAAGCTTTTTGTTCTTTAACATTACATGAAAAATTAAGTATGGAAAAGATTTGCGGAAATAAATGAATTATTTAATTCTTCTTGCTCTTCAATCAAATAGTTCAAAAAATGAATGAGAACATAGACAGGTTTCAGAATGTACAACATAGCAAATCATGCTTGCAAAATGCATCCTATACTATAATGTCCGAGAGAGCGACATAGGCTTGTTGGAAGACTATGAAATGAGCTTGTTGCCAGTGAAAAAGATGAATCCCCTGGTACTTTTGCGATCATCAGATGAGCCACCCTAGTTGGAATCATTGAATCTGTTAAGGTGACTGCTTTCTTCTTGTTGGTAGAGAAGTTTATAGCCTTTGGTGCCTTGTATGTAGCGCAATAAATGTTTGGCGGCCAACATATGACTGATCTTTCGTCGACTAACAAACCGAGAGACCATGCCCACTGCGAATTCAATATCAGGTTGAGTGTGCGTAAGATATAGGATGGAGCCTACTAAGCTTCTGTAGGAGTCTTCTTGGTTGCTTTCTTCTTCTCCTTGTGTGAGTTTGAGTCCAGGAGTCATCGGAGTAGCACTGCATTGCATTCTTCCATGGAAACTTTTTTTAACAGGTCAATGGCATACCGCTCTTGCGAGACAAATATACGTCCTGAGGCTTGCTTTACTTGTAGTCCCAGAAAGAAACTCAGCTGGCCCAAGTCTGTCATCTCATATTTTTCCTTCATTTTGCATTTGAAGTTGTCAATTTGGGTCGAGTCGTTGCCGCTAATGATGAGATCATATACGTATATGCAGACAATTATAATGTTGGAGATGCCTTCCTTCTTGATGTTGAGGGAGGCTTCATTGGGGCTCCTAGTGAAATTTTCTTTGCAAAGAAAAGCATCAATGTTGGCATTCCAAGCACGTGGTGTCTACTTTAGCACGTAAAGGGCTTTTGATATCTTGTATTCCTTGCATTTCTCATTTTTTCAAAGCCCTGAGGTTGGCTAACATAAACTTCGCCGGCTATCATCTCGTTTAGGAACACAGATTCGACGTGTAACGCCCCCACCTGTCACATGACATATAACGGTGGGTCCGGCCGGGGCCCCACGCCATATCTCACCGACAAAGCGAAGGAATCACGTGTGGAAATCAAACTCTACTCGTATCCTTAACTCATTCCATTCTAGCGCAGCATCTTTTATGTTAGCATGAACTCAAACAAGAATGTCCACCCATATATAAATAGCACATTTATATAAAAACACCAGGAATGTATACAACTCACCCACCCTGGCCTTATGGCCTTACAAATTCCTCTTTCACAACAACAATTTCGTACATCGGCACGCAGGCCGGCCACACATGAAATCCAAACAACACTCTCCGCATGGCCTTCAAGGGCCTATAACAGCAAGCTCGCTATTTCCTTATGCTTTCCAAACCGCAGCACCTGCAATTCATCATCCAAACCAACACAGAAAACAAAGTAACGGTCAGCATTGCTGACCCATTATAACGACCCTACCCCCTACCCGGGGCAGTGGTTCCTTCCCTGTATACAGTGCTTCCTTTTTCATCAAGCATCAGCAAACATCACCACATTATATCATAGGATCATTCTCTTTATGCCACTATCTAACAAACACATCACATCACAAACGCTGGAGTCCACCAACGCTCCGTGCACTCAGGGCACCTTCTTGGCGTACCGGAATCCACCGTCGTACACCGCTGTCTCTCGAGGTGTTAACTTGTTGGTTGACCGGCCCTAGTCCACCAGCTCGCAGGCTGGCGACATCCCGCCCAAGCCACTCAGAGGTCCATCCTCACAGCATCACAAACAGAGCAGACCGACCCACACTCCGTGGTGTAGCAAGCCGGGTTTATCTAAGCTCCCCAGGCAATGTCTACCCATCGGTCCCCCTCCTAATCCGATCGACCCACACCATGTGGTGCAGCAACCCGGGTTTAACTCGGCTCCCCTAGCATTGCCGCCCATCGATCCCTTCCTTAACTAGATCAACCCACCCTAGTGGTGTAACAGGCCGGGTTTACCACGCGCTCCCCAGGCGTGCTACCAATTGATCATCTCACAACCAGGAGCTTCACCAAAGCCTCCTCACAATCATCACATCCATACATTCATCACAACAGAAATCCGTTTTGCACATCATCAAAGCCACGGAGTCTCCTCCGGTTTACCCATGAACATCACCAATCCAGACTATCGGTCCAGATGGGCTTCACACAGCATGCCTACGCCGTACTCCATATTTCCGGCTCTAAATGCAGACTTACAAAGGAATCACTTCCGCGATCCACCTCTTGGTGGAGGATTCCAAGCACATGTATAGAGAAAGGACTTCGATGTCCAAGAAGGAGATCGTTACCCTTGAAGATCGCTTCGGCGCCATGAAGTAGCCGGATGGAACTCACCGCCTCGGCTCTGCCTTCACGAATCCGCTCTCGGATCTTCGATCCGCACTCCGCAGCTCCTACAGCAGCTGAAAGACTCCTCCCTTCTCTCTCCCTTAGGCCTTTCCCCCTTCTCCCTTGGAATGAAAATGAAGAAGAAGAAGAAGAAGAGAAGATAAGGGATTTATCTTCAAATCTCGGCCTCCAAGACACCTGGACAAAGCCCAGCCACTGGATCCAGGAAGAGGGAAACAAACGGCTCAGATCTGGCCAGAAAACCCAAAACACGGCCTGACACGCCCTGTGACACGCCCGTGTCACAGGCCGTGTCCCCCTAAAGCGGCAGGCAACCGACTCAAATCAACCAGTACACGCCCGTGTGACATGCCCGTGTCACGGCCGTGTACCCGACACGCCCTCAGACACGCCCGTGTCTGAGGCCGTGTACCTCAACAGAAATAATCCCAATCCAACCCGAGACTTCACACGGCCTGGCACACGGCTGGGCACACGCCCGTGTTCCTGGCCGTGTGCACCAGGACACACCCGTGTCCTTCTAACACGGCCTAACCCGAGACGTCGAGCTACATTCGACGCCCACTGACACGCCCTGTGACACGCCCGTGTCACAGGCCGTGTCCACACGGGAACCCGATACTCGACGATCGTCGCGTAACACTCGTCGAGCATTCGACACGGCATCCGACACGGCCGTGTCCTGGGCCGTGTGCCCCATTCTCGACGATGTCGAGCGAAAATCGTCGACACCAAGTCCAATCGTCGAAACAACCTCGACACGCCCTGCGACACGCCCGTGTCGCAGGCCGTGTCACCTGACACGCCCTGGGACACGCCCGTGTCCCAGGCCGTGTCACCCAGGCCTGAACCCGATTTTGCTCAAAATGATCCTCTTGACTTCAGGGTGTTACAATCCTCCCCCCTTCAAATAATTTCGTCCTCGAAATTTGACTCCACACAGCCAATCAAAATTATACACCCCAAGCCGTCGCACTCACTAACAAACAGACAACACAACAAACATCCCTAGCTTCCACTTGTGCACATGCCACCACATAAAACCTCAAAACAAAACAACATGATGGATTGATTTCGTCACAATCACAAGTGCACCAAGCGATTACATCAGCCATCTAGTTCGGAGTCAGTTCAAATCAAAACATAGTTTACATACACAACTGTCAGAGCATCGACATGCTTCACATCACAGTTCACCTCCGCTCAGCCTCCCGATTTTGAAATTCGCGACTCAAAGATAAATGAACCGCTCGAGGCTGAATGTCACCAACTGAGCTTTGCGGCTCTTGCACTTCCATCGCATGCAATCTCGGTTGCGTCCGGGGTGCAGATGATTCGGCCACTGCTTTCCCTTTTTCCTCATATGACGCACCTGTCTTTTTCTCACTCCCTGGAGGGACATTCCAACAGAATTTTGCGATGTGTCCTTGCTGCCCACATTTATAACAGATACGTGTATCCACACGTCCTGACCCATACGTCGGGGGCGACGAAACAGTCAACGGCGCTGATTCCACCTGTCTAAATCTTTTCTTCTCTTGTCGTCGAAACGCCGATTGATCCACTTGCGACATTTTAACGTCGGACTTTTCCCTTGCCAGTCTCTTATCCTCTCGTACTCGCTTCATATCCTTCTCCAAGGCACGAGCTGTATCGACCAACGCTTGAAAGCCTTGGCTCACGGAACTCGGAAGCGCTAACCTCAATTCATCCCGCAATCCTCCATAAAACCGATTTGTCTTTCGCGCTTCCTCCGCAAAGGTCGATCCCGCATATCGCCCCAATCTTGTAAATTCATGCAGGTAAGTATCCATATCTCGCTCACCCTGCACCAAGCGGAGAAACTCATTTTCCATCGCAATTCTCTGCGACACTGGCACATACTTGGCTAAAAATAGTTGGGAGAATTCCTCCATCGAAATCTCCGTTAAACCTCGACCGGCCAAGTGGTGCACTTCAATTTCATCCCACCACAATCTCGCATCTCCGTCCAACAGAAAAGTGGCCAACATCACTTTCTGTTCCTCTACCGTCCTGATTGCAGTTAAGATCCTTTTTACTCTTGCCAACCAATCTTCTGCCTGCGTTGGTGACAGCGCTCCACCAAACGTAGGTGGGTGAAAGTGCATAAAACGGGATAATGCGTCGTCACTTGCTTGCACTTCCACCACCGCGGCAGCATGCTCTTGCCTTCCACCAGGTCTTGCCTGTCCAGCAGGTTGTGCTTGTAACACTGCAAGCACTGTCTCCGTCATCACCCGTATAGCTTCTGCCGAAGGAGGCATAGGCGCTTCCACGGGTGCTGCACTCTCATCCGACCGCTGGGGCTCAGACGGCCCAGCTCCATCCCTCGCCACCTATCAATGTACAGAACACCATTAAATTCGTCCAAATCATAACGGTACTGGTACATTGACTACACACTCACGCACATCATGTGCATGACATACATTCCTAGTGGACATTCATGAGTTCAATTATGTTCTCTCCTCCCAAACAATCTAAACCTGGCTCTGATACCACATTGTAACGCCCCCACCTGTCACATGACATATAACGGTGGGTCCGGCCGGGGCCCCACGCCATATCTCACCGACAAAGCGAAGGAATCACGTGTGGAAATCAAACTCTACTCGTATCCTTAACTCATTCCATTCTAGCGCAGCATCTTTTATGTTAGCATGAACTCAAACAAGAATGTCCACCCATATATAAATAGCACATGTATATAAAAACACCAGGAATGTATACAACTCACCCACCCTGGCCTTATGGCCTTACAAATTCCTCTTTCACAACAACAATTTCGTACATCGGCACGCAGGCCGGCCACACATGAAATCCAAACAACACTCTCCGCATGGCCTTCAAGGGCCTATAACAGCAAGCTCGCTATTTCCTTATGCTTTCCAAACCGCAGCACCTGCAATTCATCATCCAAACCAACACAGAAAACAAAGTAACGGTCAGCATTGCTGACCCATTATAACGACCCTACCCCCTACCCGGGGCAGTGGTTCCTTCCCTGTATACAGTGCTTCCTTTTTCATCAAGCATCAGCAAACATCACCACATTATATCATAGGATCATTCTCTTTATGCCACTATCTAACAAACACATCACATCACAAACGCTGGAGTCCACCAACACTCCGTGCACTCAGGGCACCTTCTTGGCGTACCGGAATCCACCGTCGTACACCGCTGTCTCTCGAGGTGTTAACTTGTTGGTTGACCGGCCCTAGTCCACCAGCTCGCAGGCTGGCGACATCCCGCCCAAGCCACTCAGAGGTCCATCCTCACAGCATCACAAACAGAGCAGACCGACCCACACTCCGTGGTGTAGCAAGCCGGGTTTATCTAAGCTCCCCAGGCAATGTCTACCCATCGGTCCCCCTCCTAATCCGATCGACCCACACCATGTGGTGCAGCAACCCGGGTTTAACTCGGCTCCCCTAGCATTGCCGCCCATCGATCCCTTCCTTAACTAGATCAACCCACCCTAGTGGTGTAACAGGCCGGGTTTACCACGCGCTCCCCAGGCGTGCTACCAATTGATCATCTCACAACCAGGAGCTTCACCAAAGCCTCCTCACAATCATCACATCCATACATTCATCACAACAGAAATCCGTTTTGCACATCATCAAAGCCACGGAGTCTCCTCCGGTTTACCCATGAACATCACCAATCCAGACTATCGGTCCAGATGGGCTTCACACAGCATGCCTACGCCGTACTCCATATTTCCGGCTCTAAATGCAGACTTACAAAGGAATCACTTCCGCGATCCACCTCTTGGTGGAGGATTCCAAGCACATGTATAGAGAAAGGACTTCGATGTCCAAGAAGGAGATCGTTACCCTTGAAGATCGCTTCGGCGCCATGAAGTAGCCGGATGGAACTCACCGCCTCGGCTCTGCCTTCACGAATCCGCTCTCGGATCTTCGATCCGCACTCCGCAGCTCCTACAGCAGCTGAAAGACTCCTCCCTTCTCTCTCCCTTAGGCCTTTCCCCCTTCTCCCTTGGAATGAAAATGAAGAAGAAGAAGAAGAAGAGAAGATAAGGGATTTATCTTCAAATCTCGGCCTCCAAGACACCTGGACAAAGCCCAGCCACTGGATCCAGGAAGAGGGAAACAAACGGCTCAGATCTGGCCAGAAAACCCAAAACACGGCCTGACACGCCCTGTGACACGCCCGTGTCACAGGCCGTGTCCCCCTAAAGCGGCAGGCAACCGACTCAAATCAACCAGTACACGCCCGTGTGACATGCCCGTGTCACGGCCGTGTACCCGACACGCCCTCAGACACGCCCGTGTCTGAGGCCGTGTACCTCAACAGAAATAATCCCAATCCAACCCGAGACTTCACACGGCCTGGCACACGGCTGGGCACACGCCCGTGTTCCTGGCCGTGTGCACCAGGACACACCCGTGTCCTTCTAACACGGCCTAACCCGAGACGTCGAGCTAAATTCGACGCCCACTGACACGCCCTGTGACACGCCCGTGTCACAGGCCGTGTCCACACGGGAACCCGATACTCGACGATCGTCGCGTAACACTCGTCGAGCATTCGACACGGCATCCGACACGGCCGTGTCCTGGGCCGTGTGCCCCATTCTCGACGATGTCGAGCGAAAATCGTCGACACCAAGTCCAATCGTCGAAACAACCTCGACACGCCCTGCGACACGCCCGTGTCGCAGGCCGTGTCACCTGACACGCCCTGGGACACGCCCGTGTCCCAGGCCGTGTCACCCAGGCCTGAACCCGATTTTGCTCAAAATGATCCTCTTGACTTCAGGGTGTTACACGACGTCCATTTGTAAAATCGGAAATTGGTGTTGAGCGACAAGAGCAAGAATGAGGCATATGGTTTCCATTCTAACAACTGGGGCATATGTTTCATCATAGTCTCTACCGAGAATCTGAGATTACCCATTTGCAACAATGTGTGCTTTGTATTTGACTGCTTGGCCATTTTCATCCTCTTTTACTTTGTAGACCCATCTCAGCCCAATGACATCCTTGTTAGGATGTTTGTTGACAAGGGTCCAGATATTGTTTTTCTCTATCATTCAAATTTACTCAAGCATAACATCTTTCCACTCCTGCTTTGTACGTGCTTTTTCATAGCAAGTGGTTGAGCTGGAGAATAGAACAAGATTGCAGTTTTCATAAATTTCTTGTAAGGATCTGTATTTTTTGGTGATGAGGATGAGGGAGACTGCTTCAATTTAGATTCAAAAGAATTGGAGTTAGTGGAAGGGGTAAGTAGGACGACCTCATTGACTTTGGGAGAGTCACCAACAACTACCACCTGATTTTTCGTCTCTTATTCTGACTGTCAATTCCATTTTCCTGCTTCATTGAATGTGACATCATGTGATACAATAAGCCTTTTAGTTGGTGGGTGGTATAGTCTATACCTCTTTGTTTATAGGATGTATCCAATTAGAATGCATTTTTCTATTTTCTTGTCCATTTTGTTGCGTTTATTGTTTGAGACAAGAGGATACACAATGCTCCTAATGATTTTGAGATGGACAACAGCAGGCTTCCTGTTGTGCAGAGCTTTAAAGGGAGTTGAGTTTTGGAGGGCCTTAGTTGATGACTGATTAAGCAGGTACACAACATTACTCCATGCTTCAGCCCGGAATTCCATGGGCGCATAAAACCTACGACGCTAGGTCATAATGCAAGAGTGACACACTAATCTGAAACTAAATGCAATGTAATTGTCGATATCTTGACAAATAAATTTGAGCAATGAGAATTCTAACTTTACGTAAATATTTGAAATTGAAAACAGTTAATTAATATTGACAATTTATAATGGTTTCCTGATGGCGACTGACGGCACGCGAGCGTTTATTCCCGCAGGATGCGGTGATCGGCGACCCGTTTGGGCAATCCGAGTACGCGGATGCGCCCGGATGGTCGTTTCGAGTCAAATTCATATTATATATTTTATTTTTCATGTTTTATTTAGCCCCGATCGACCCGAACATTAATAGTCGTCCGATCGAGTGCCCTAATTTTATGTTCCCCCTCTCCCTATATATAGTTACATGTTTGGCTGAAATTTGGGATCAGAGGCTGCCCTATTGCAACCGGCTGGTCACACTCGGTGGATACCGAGTTCCGCTCTCCCGTGCGATACCTGCGGCGTTCCCGTTCCCATCTTCGGTAAGATCCCGCCTACACCTCTCCTGCTCTCCCTCTCCCGGCCTCCGGTATTACTTCCCTGTCTTTCTCCATCCTCCTCCCTTTCTCCCTGAGCTCCTGCAAGCTACCACAGCCCTAACCAGCCTCCCCTCTAACTCCTCCCATCTCCCGCAACCCACCACCGAGCACTCCGACACCCCTGCTCTTCTCAGCCCTAACCCAGACACAGACACCTCCCGGCCAACCTTCACCTTCCCCGTTCCTCCTACCCAAGCCCCACAGCCCACATCCGGCCCAAACCCTAGTCCTGCCTACATGGATCCCGCCCTCCACTTCCACCAATAGCCCAAATCGACCCTTTCCTTACTATCCACATCCCTCCGAGGACCCACCGACACATCGGAAGCACCCCCCCCAGCCCACATCACTCCATCCCGAAGCCGAGCCACCACACGCTTGAGCAAATCTTGGTATGAATGTTGATTATTTTCCGCGTTGTATGCTTTGGTAATGAACTATTGTTTTGGGAATTAATTTTCTTAAGGGTTTATGATAATTATCCGTCGTTTAATTTACGGAACACATTCAGTGCACTTGAACGATATTGGCGTCTCAATTTGTTGGTTGATTTTAACTGTTCTTTACTCTTCATGGCATGTTACTCAGTTGTGCAAGTGATTGTTTAGATATTTTATAAAATTTAATTACTTGCTTAATGATCTTAATTGGGGTTGTTATCTCATGATCGCAAGTGCACTGCATTTGGATTGCATTTTCATCTGTTGATTTAAGGCTTTTGTGTGTCGCCCGCCAACTGTAGACTCGTGCTCCATCAAATTGGTATCAGAGGGAGGTTCGATTTGCACCACACTTTTATATGCAGTAGTGAAGTATATAGGCTGAATCTTGTGGCATATCATTTCGACGATCATCCTTATTCACATTCCTCTCCTCCTAGATATCGTGCAGGCCCATCACCACGTTTGCTAGAGACGATCACAATCACCTTCTGACACAGCATGAGTCTATTAGGGACGAACATTTTGAGGACTATATGGATACCTACAAGGGTCACCACTATGCGGATAACCTCACACGCTTGGATTCCCCTATTGTTCCACCAATAGAGATACCTGATGCCGAATTTTAGCGATTGGTTCTTGAACAATTTGATGTCGTACATGCTCAAATGGATCGCCTGAAATTTGCCCTTGGGGAAACCTATAGTGGGACACATCAGTATTCAAGTCAAGCCATTGATGTGTGTTGTACTTGTTGGTTATTGTATCGACAATAACCATGATTTGAAGAATGATCCAGTCAAGGTAAGATGAATTGAGTTTGTATTTGTTATTGCACTTTAATTATGTACTTGCAGATTTACAATGTCAAGTACACAACAATGTCAGGTTACAGTGGGTCAGTAAACACAGGACTACACAATGTAATCCCTCATTGTGTAGACAATCGCGTTGACTTATGCGTAATCTCTCTATTGTGGTGTACTTCTATCCCAAGTACAGGAGAAGGATCAAAGAAGGCCAAAGACCAGGAGTCAGAAATGAAGAATTTTACCCACAAAAAATTCGGCGAGTATGCTTAGTCATCCATGTCAAATTCGTCAAGTATCGCCTTGATACTCATCGAATTCATAGTGTATGGTTCCCGATACCAGTCTAATTCGTCGTATGTACTTAGGAAAAATTCGCAGAAAAGCAGAAAATTCGCCAAGGCAAATTCACCGAGTATCACTGGTGATACTCACCGAATTCGTCGAGTATTACTAGCGATACTCGCTGAATTCGATGAGTATCCCATGCGATACTCGCCGAATTCGACGAGTATCTCAGGCGATACTCGTCAGGTATGTTGGGCCCTATGTCGAATTTTTTGAAATTCTTTCTAAGACATTTTCAGAGAATATCATCTTCATATTCGGCGAGTATCATACTGGATACTCAACGAAACTCGCTGAAAAAGACTTGTCAATTTTCTGATTTTTTTGGTTCGAAATCCGTCGGCCATGCACAATGTTTTTCTAGGGTTCATTTTAGGAAAATTTTTATAGCCGTTTGATTTCGAATCTCTCTCTATATACCTAAGGTGATTTCAAAATCAATACTAATCCAAAAACCTAATTGCAATTTCGAATTTCTAAACTTTCCCGAAATCGAACCCGTCGGCCGCACGCTACCAGTTTTCGCGATATTCTTCCATTCGGCCGCAACTTCGTCAATCGTCTTCTTCACCGACTGTTTCGATTGGATTGTTTCATCATTCAAGATTAATTCTACTCCAGTCCAAGTTGGTTGAAGATCCAAGATTCAAGGTTCAAGATCCAAAGATTTCAAGTTTCTGAGTTCTCTTAGATTCAAAGATCAACACTTTCAAGAATGTTAGATCAAGACTTGTAATCGTGTGTTATGTTGTAATATCATTGTAAATATTGTAGGAGATTTTTCTCCGAGTTTTATAGATCTGTTTGTGGATCGAGAGAGTAGATCCGGTTATGGATCGAGATTGTAGATCCGGTTTACGGATCGAGATTGTAGATCCGGTTTGCGGATCAAGTTGTAGGAGAGTTTGATCTCCGAGTTGTAGGAGCGTCGTCTCCGAGGTGTAGGAGTTGCGACTCCGAGGTGTATGATTTGACGAAATCTGAGTTTGGTGAAGTAGCCGAATCTGCCTTTCGTGGGAGATAGGCGAGGCAGGACAGTGGACATACCCAACTCGGGGAACCACTATAAAATCTCTACATTTGTGTGCTTATTATTTAAGATTATTTTTATTCCGCAAAAAGACGCAAACATCACCTATTCACCCTCTCCAGGTGATTTAGGTAGACGCTAGATACTTTTAATTGGTATTAGAGGGGCGTTTTGGTCGATAAGGTTAACACCTTGATCAAGATCCCTAATCTAGCATTCAGAAATTCTGAACATGCACCTTGGAAAGAAGCAAAGACATGTCATCCATGAAGCTACCGGTGTGCACAAAGGAAAACTTTCCCATGTGGAAAGAACGAGTATGGTTCTACACGGAAGATGCTGATCTGAAGATTTTCCAGATAGTGGAAGAAGGACCTCACATCCCTACGCAGTCTTCAATGATAAATCCAACAATTATGATTCCTAAGAATATGATGGATCTTACTAAGGATGAGATTGCCTTAGTCTCCCTTGACAAGAAATCTAAGAACATCATATCAAGTGTACTGAAGAAGTGAGACTGTCTTGTTGTACTGATGGAAGGTAATGAAGAAGTGAGACGATCGCAGATCGTTGCTGAACCAGAAGTATAAAGCCTTCAAGCAAGGGGCCAATGAATCCATAGCTGACAGTTTTGAAAAGTTCTTTAAGATAGTGAGCGGTCTCAGGAACTACGGTCGCGTCTTCACTTATGGCGAACTGAATGACAAATTCCTTATATTCTTCACAATGGACTGAGACACAAAAGTTGTTGCCATAAGAGGATTCGAAAAGCTGTCGGAGATAGACCCTCAAAATCTGTTTAGAAAACTTCTCTCCTATGAGCTTCAAATGAATACATAAAAGAAGGAGCAGAACAACGGAACTTCTAGTAGAGAAAAGTTTGTGGCCCTGAAAGCAGAAGGGTCAAGAAAATCTAAAGCTGTGTCACCTGTAAGGACACGAGCTCCTGGCACTCCCGAAGGCTCTGAGCCTAGCACGTCTGGCTCTGAGCTATCGGATGGAGAATTTTCCCTCCTCTCCAAGCAGTTCAATAAGTTGCTAAGAAAGATGAGACAAATGAAGAACATGTCTTCCTCCTCAGACTCCAGAAGATCACGTCGTGACAGTGATTGAACAACAAAAAGCTGCAACAAAGAGGACATGTATAAATTCAAATCGAACAAACAGTTTTTCTTTGACATTGTTTGCTACTATTGTAACAAAACAGGTCACATGATTGTGGAGTGTCCTTACAAGAAGAAGGATAACTCCAGGAAGGAAGAGAAGAGTTCCTTCAAAGGGAAGAAGAAAGAAGAAAAGAGCTTCGTCGCCAAAAAGTCGAAGACTCTCAGTGATAGTGACTCGAGTGAGTTGAGTTCTGAAAACGAAGAAGCTTACTATGGGCTATTGGCTCAATCTGATGAGGAAGTGGGAGACTCTGAATACCATGGGAAGGTAAATTCGCACACCATACTCTCAGAATCTGAAACGTCCTCTAATGGTCATATAGACTACTCTTCTGATGTGGATGAATCAGAGTTGATGGCTCAGTACGAGCACCTATTAAAGTCTTTCGACAAATGCCGTAAGGTTGTCCGAAAGTAAGTAAAAGAGATTGCTTCCCTCAAGGCAGTGGAAGCAAATTTGAAGGAAGAAATTGCACAATTACTTCCTCTCAGAGATGAAGTCCACTCCTTGAAAGAGTAACTCAAGGACTCTGCTGAGACATTAAAATTGAAAGAAAAATATCTTGATGAGTTGGAAGAAAAGCTCGCGGTTGAGAGAAAACTCGTCGAGAGTTACTCCAAACCGAAGAATGTTCTCCCTCTCATTGATTAGTTCTCAGTTCAGAAGAAGGGTAGTGGTACTGGCCATGTAGGTGAAAAAGATAAGGCTGCCAAGAAGGCTAGCACCAAAGAAAAGGGTAAAGCACCCATGAGTCAACCATCGTTCAGGAAAATAATCTTCCTGACGAACAAGTTTGACTTTTAGTCGTCCTATGGTCATCATGCAAGGCCTACTCATGTAGAGCCCAAGAGCAGATACCAGGGATGGACTCGTCCCCGTGACTTTGATGCCAGTGTATTCAAAGCACCATTTAAGGAGATTCAGATGAAGAGTTATGGTCCATATGTTCATGGCCATGACAATAAGAAAGCACATAAAGGCAAGCCTATTGTACTTAAGGAAAAGGAGATGCCGAAACCTTGTGTATGTTGCAATCATGAGGCCTCCACCTCAAAGTACGATGCCTCTGCTAGACCTTAATTTCAAAAGATAAAGTACGAGTACCCGAGAAGGTACAACAGGTTTGACTGTTGATGTTGCGGCAAAGTTGATCACTTTGGCGCCGATTGCTGGTATAACCCCGCTAACGTTGTAACCCAACGAGTTAGCTATTCAAGACAGACCACTCGTAAAGTTAATGTTCCTAGATGTGGTAAGCTGACCAGGAACCAAGAACCCAAATATGTTTGGGTTCATAAGGTAAAATGTTCTATTTTTGCATGTATGTCCAAAGGCCAATTGAACTCCAATATGGTATTTGGACAGTGGATGTTCTCGGCACATGACCGAGACAAGAAGCCTTTTGCGTGACTATACCCCAGTTAAAGACGGACCAAAAGTTATGTTTGGAGGGTCCGACACAGGAACAACAAAAGGTTGCGGTATGATATCCAACGACGTAGTCTCTTTCATAGATGTTGCTTATGTTGAAGGATTACACCATAATCTCATAAGCATAAGTCAACTATGTGACAAAGGCTACATCGTTGAGTTCTACAAGAACAAGTGTTTGATAAAATCGTCTGCAAATTTGGAGACGAGCTTAACATGCACTCGGAGAAGCAATATTTTCTGTTTAAATTTCCTTTGCTTAGACAACTCTACCCCAGCGTGTTTTATTTCAAAAGATAGTGCGTCTCTCTGTGACCAATTATACAAGAGATTAGCACATATTAATTTTAAAACCTTAAATATGCTATTTTATCACAACTTAGTGTGCGATGCCCCCAACATTAAATTCCTTAAAGAGAGTCCATGTCACTCCTGTCAAATGGGTAAGAAGACACGAGCTACCTTCAAGGGTATTGCTGAGAAAGATTCTTCTTGAAGCTTATACTTACTTCATATGGACTTATTCAGTCATATGCATATTCACAGCTTATGAGGTAAGGTCTATACATTAGTAATTGTCGATGACTACTTGCGTTTCACTTGGGTGTTCTTTCTGAAACACAAGTCAGACACCTTCGATTCTTTCACTAATTTTGTCCGGCAAATTCAGAATGAATTGGACTGCTCGTTGGTCAAAATCAAAAGTGACCACAAAACAGAGTTTGGGTCTGGTTCCATGACAAAGTTTTATGAAAGTCAAGGTATCTTTCTTGAGTTTTCCTCCTCGTGCACTCCACAGCAAAATGGAGTTGCTGAGAGAAGGAACAGAACCCTAATTGAAGCATGTACAACCATGTTGTACGACGCTTCACTTTCAGAGTACTTCTGGGCTGAAGAAGTCAACACAGCTTGTCACGTGCAAAACAGAGCACTCATCAACAAAAGCTATCGTAAGACCCCCTATGATCTATTGAAGGGCAGAAAACCAACTATGACCTACTTTAGAATCTTTGAAAGTAAATGCTTCGTTCTTAATAATGGGAAGTATTACCGCACAATGTTTAGTTAAAATTGTTTTGAAAGTATTTTTGTAGCATATAGTAGCCATAGTAAGGCTTATAGGATTTTCAATAAGAAAACTCTTATGGTAGAAGAGTCGATAAATGTTGTATTTGATGAGACTAGCTTGCTTCATAACAGCTTGTCTAGTGTTATTGGTGTAGATGTAGGTACCAGGCTCAAGGAGCTAAGCTTGGATGAAGGTGTCAAGGAAGAAGCTCCAAGCACAGTTAAGCTCGCCGATCCAGGCTTCGTGGATGAGGAACCCATAGAGGAAGAATTGCGTCAACCTATAGAAGTGTCACCGGAAGTTGTAGAACCTGCTGGAGGGAGTGCAAGGAACCTAGGGCTCAGACACCTAAGAGATCAGCCAGCTGATCAGATCATTGGAGAGCCAGGCGACGGTGTTAGAACCAGATGAGGTACAACTAATGAAATTATGCATCTGAATTTTCTGTCTCAGGTTGAACTGAAAAAGTTCGAGGAAGTGAACAAAGATGACTTTTGGATTATGACAACGCAAGAGGAGCTCAACCAGTTTGAATGATACAAAGTCTGGGAGTTTATACCCAGATTAAAGGGACATAATGTGATCGGCACCAAGTGGATATTCAGAAACAAGCTGGATGAACATGCAGTAATTTTCAAGAACAAAGCCAGCTTGTAGTACAAGGATACAGACAAGAAGTGGGGATCGACTTCGACCAGACAATTTCTCCAGTGGCTTGGCTCGAGGCGACCAAGTTGTTTCTTGCGTATGCTGCCCTCAAAGGCTTCACCGTCTACCAAATGGACGTGAAGTCAACATTCCTCAATGAGAATCTGAAAGAGCAAGTATACGTAGCACAACCCCCAGATTTTATCAATTCTCAATTCCCTGATTACATTTACTTTTTAAATAAAGCCTTATACGGGTTAAAACAAGCTCCCCGAGCTTGGTACAAGATGTTGTCTAGCTTTCTTCTTGAGAACAAGTTCACAAGGGGAAAGATAGACAATACATTATTTCTTAGGGAGGTTAAAAGCAAGATTTTGCTAGTGCAAATCTATGTCGACGACATCATATTTGGCTCTACGGAGGACAACCTTTGAAAGAAGTTTTCCAAACTTATGCAAGGGAAGTTTGAATGAGTAGTATGAGCGGGCTGAAGTATTTCTTAGGACTTCCGGTGAAGCAATATAAAGATGGAATTTTCATCTCTCAGATGAAGTTCAACAAGGAGCTTCTTAAGAAATTCAGAATAAAGAGCGCATCCTCCACGAGGACTCCAATGAGTTCAACTATGTCTCTACATAAGGATGAGAAAGAGAAACCTTTTGATAAAATCAAGTACAGAAGCATATTTGGATCCTTGCTCTACCTGACTGCGAGTAAACTAGATATAATGTTCTCAACATGTGTCTGCTCTAGATATCATGTGAACAGTAAGGAATCTCATTACGTCGCGGCGAAGCGAATTTTAAGATACCTTAAGCGTACACCTAATTTTGGCTTATGGTACCCAAGAAGTAATGACGTCGATCTAATTGGCTTTTTAGATACTTATTTTGCAGGTAGCAGAGACGACAAAAAAACTTCCAGGACGTGCGAATTCCTCGGAAGACGGCTCATTTCATAGAGCAGTAAGAAGCAGAATTGTGTGGCAACATCTACTGTCGAGTTAGAGTATATCTCTGCGGGTAGTTGTTGCACACAACTTCTATGGATAAGGAATCAAATCGAAGATTATAACTTGAAGTTTAGAGAAATTCTGATGTTTGCGTCTCCTCCAGCGCCATTGCAATCGCAAACAATCCAGTTTCCCACAACCGGACCAAACACATCGAGGTGCACTAGCTACCACTTCATCAGGGAGAACGTGGAGAACAAGGATATAGCCCACAGCTATGTCCCGACGGACAAGCAGGTTGCTGATATTTTTACGAAGCCGCTGGATGAGACCAAATTCTCGTTTTCAAAACGGAGCTGGGTATGCTAAACAAGGACCCTTGAAGAAGGTCAAAGTGGCAGAAATTGTCTCGGTCTCGATTTCAACAAAGCAGGAATTTTTGCAAGTCAAATTTGGTAAATTTCGGTCAACTCGTTGCATAATCATGCAATAGTCGCCGAATTGGACTCCAACATCAAATTTCGCCCAAATCTGTTTAGGGCAAAATTTCAATTGACTTTATTGGATCTGAAGCTCAACGACCAAATTTGAGGTACGCGCATTCTTTATGCAATTTCAAAATCATATATATATATATATATATATATATATATATATATATATATATATATATATATATATATATATATATATATAAATAAAAAAGGGGAGGGCAAATTCACGTAACCCGCCGAGACACACCGACTCGCCAAACTGCTGCAATTCTGCCCCTTCGACTTCCGAATTTCGCCGAATCCACTTCATCATTCCCGTCGAAGAACTCCTGCAGTGCGTGCGACTAGGATTGTGAGTCTTCCCCATGCCCTAGCCGACAAGCACACCTACACTCCCGTTAATCCCGCACAGTGAAATTTTCTGATCGCTGACTGTCGACATTTCCTCAGTCCAGTACAGTGCGCTGCCGTTCCAGACATTCTACATTGCAGTTGTTAACAGTTACAGGAGTTTCAGTGTTCAGAAAACCTGTTCTACAGCGATTCAACCCATTTCCAGATTTTTTGATTACCAAAAGTTCAGTGTTCCTGGATTTTCAATTGCTCCTAGAAGCACCAGTGGCTTGCTAGGGGGACGTGAGTTGGTTCCCACCGAGTTAGCTCATGCCTCTGATGAATTTCGGAATGTCATTCTCATGCTGGAGATAGCTGGACTCTCCTTCGTCCTCAAACACCCATGCAAGGTGCTGGATAAGGAAGTTCTTGAATTTTTTCAGAATTCAAAGCTCAGATGTGAAGAATCAGTGATAAAGGGCAAAGTTCAAAAGTACAAGGTCAAGGTGAAAGCTTCTCTTCTGTCCAAGTATCTGCGACTTCCAGTCTATGAAGAGGCCGATTACCTAGACGAAGACGATTTCACTAGGGCCCTGCTATTTTGTGGATTGCCTCGAGGAACCAAGGCCATCAAGCACAAAGGGATGAATGAGGAAGGCAAGCTCCTCTCCAACATCATTGGCAAGGTGCTGATCTGCAAGACCGGCTCGCATGACTACCTTTCTACAGACATGTTCAAAGTACTCGTCACTATAATCTGCAGGAAGAGGTTGGATTGGGGTGTGTTGCTATTTGATACGATAAAGGATAGCCTACACACTCCCAACTTTGGAAGGATTATCAACATATACCTAAATCAACTGGATGGTGATAGGTTCGATATGACCAAATGTGTTCCTATTCATCATTTGAAGAAAATCGACTGCACAATCTTCACTCGATGGGATAGGAGGGTCATCTAGAGAGGGGGTGCCCCTGTACGCCCAATGGACGAGGAATAACATGTTCCTGATGACAGGATTCCTTCTCCACACCCCAGTGAGATTCTGATAGCTTGAGTGCAGGAATTGAGTGGGAGTCAGTGATCCCAGATTCAGTTACAGCTATTGAAAGTGCAAGGTGGATCTGAAATACTCTAGAGGGGGGGGGGGTGTGAATAGAGTATTGTGCTCTCTTAAAAAAAAATTCTTTACAACTTTTGTTGTATTCCAAAGTGAACAGGTTAGTTAATAAAATAATAATCACAGCAACCTAAACAATCACAGAGTACAGCCAAAACAAGAGAAAGGACAACCAGACAACACAAGACGTTTATAGTGGTTCCCCAATCTGGGTACATCCACTCTTCTACCACCCTGGTAGGAATCCTCGCAGGTTTTTGATCAGGTGCCTGACACCAATGAGCTTTTGTTCAGGTGCTCAAAAACCAAAACCTCATGTTTTGGAAGGAGACTTGCAACCAGGGATAATTTTGAAGGGAATTAAAACCCTGTACAGGAGTTGAAAAAGAGATGATGGTGTCTTCTCTTTCTCAATAACAACTGAGAAGACTGTGGATTGATGTTAGCAGATTTGCTCCCCCTGAGATCAGGAAAACTGGAGCACTGCTACAGGGTGATAGGTCTTGAAAGCTTGAGTGCCTGGACCAGAGATTACTTCAGGAACGTTTTTGACAGATAGAGTTTTGTTGTCCTTCTGAAGTTATCCTGTAGAATTGAAGAAAGAAGACTCTTGATAGTAATTGATTGTTCTTCTTCTTCTTGAAGATGTTCTCTGGCCTGGGCTGATTGCAGAAAAGAACTTTTGATTGTTGTAAGATTGTTGTTCTGTGCAATCTGTCTGTGTGTCTGTATTGCTGATTGTCTCTTACTGATTAATCCTTTTCTTTCTGTGTGTCTCTCTGACTAAGGAACATTCGAAATTTGAATGTTGAGCAGTAATTGCAGTCGGCCTTGGAAAGAAGCGGCAATCAATAATTTCCCTAACTGTCCCATGAAAAAACGGCATGTAATAGTCCATAGTCAATGCGCGTTCTAAGGGTAACATTCCGAGAATATCTGACATTAATAACTCCAGAATCATCGCCAAGAAACGGGACGGGAAACCTGAAGAAGACCTAGTCTGGAATCGTCGAATGAAGAACGCAGATCGTCGAGCTGAGTTCACAGTTCATCGAGCTGAACTTGAGTTCGTCGAGCTGAGCTTGATGAGTTCGTCGATCAGACAATCTTCATTTGTCGAACAGACAGTCTTCATTCGTCGAGCTGAGATCCAAATTCGTCGAGCTGAGAATGATTTTGATTTGAGAATTCTCTGACTGAGAAGAAATCAAATCGTAGAGCATAAATCGTTGAGCAGATTACTGAATTCGTCGACCTGAGAAGTTGACTTCGTCGACCTGAGAAGTTAGGAACTTGAGGTCCAAGTTCGTCGAGCTCAGATTCTAGTTAGTCGACCAAAGTCTGAAGTTGGACTTAGAAAAATTCTGAAGTTGTCCTGACTTTAGCTTGTTGAAGAAACTCAGTGTTCGTCGAACAAAGAACTAAGAACGTTGAGCTCAGTACAAAGAAATGTCTCACGATCATCGAGCGCAGAACACCTTTCATTGAGCTGAGTTCGATGAACGTCGAACTCACTTTACTTAGTCTTGAAATCTTCTAAGTCTGGAATCTCTGATGGTTTTGTTGATAGCTGATCCATCTGAAGTTGACTCTAAGGACTTGGCCTAGACTGTAGGACACAAACTTGACCCTGGCTATACATGATGGGTCACATCCTACGCTAGTGAACCTAGCCCAAATCAACTTGGGATCCAACAATCTCCCCCTATTTGGGTGAGGTCACTAAGAGACTCAAAACAGAAACAAACAAAAAAACAAAGCAGGAAAAGAAATATATCTGGCAGAGAATTACTAACACATGCATCAGATATATATATACATAGGCTTTGTTTAAACAAATATCATAGTTTGGAAACAAAATGCAGAAAGAAAATAAAACAAGATAAATATTACTTCTTCTTCTTCTGCAAAGGCTTGTCTTCTGTTTTCTTTTCTCCTGCTTTTTGAAGATGATTTCTCTGGTTGGATCTTGAGCCTGTGCCTTAGTCATAGTCATGTCAGCTGCCCCAATGATCTTTAGTGATGTAGCTCTGGGGACAACTGCTTCAGGATGGAGCTTCATATAATCATCAACATTGAAGAGTTTATTTCCTTTGTCAAATCTCTTAAGTTCTTCCTTCCTGTATTCAGACATAGTTGAGAGACCTGAGATGTATTTACCTTCAGCTTTGGCTTTATTAATCAATGACAGACCAATAAGCTCCTGGAACCTAGCCATTCTTGCAGTATTGGCAGTTTCAGGATCTTCAAATGGAATAGGAGAAGAGTATGATCTTTTTGGACTGTCAGCTCTCTGTACTTCAGATATTTGATGCTGCTACTGCTGATGCTGTTGTTGATGTTGATTGCTTGAGGATGATTGTCTCTGCTGGCTGCTTCCAGATGATCTCCCTGAATGTCTCTGATAGGTTTGCATGGGGGCAGATCTCTGAGAGCTATAGCCAGTGACACCAGCTGCTGGAGGAGGAGGAGGAGGTGGATCCTTTCTATATCTGTAGACTGGTGGAGGGGAGTATCTCCTACTTCGTTTTCTTTCCTTCTGCTGGTTCTTTGACAACTACATCCATGCAAACATTCCCTTGTAAGGAGCAACATTGTGCAGAATGTAATAAGGGGTGTCAACAGTTGGATTAGGCTTAGGAGCTGGAGGAGGAGGAGCCTTCCTTTTCTTTGACAATATTTGCTTTTTCTTCTTGGAGGCTTCTTCATCTGAATCATCATCATCGTCATCTTCATCATCTATATCAGAACCCTGAGGGTTATCATATAGAGCATCCAGTGCTTTCAGTGTTTTAGCATCAATGACAGCCTTTTCAGAAGCAGTGGCAGAAGTTGAAGTCTCAGGAACTGGAGTTTCAGCAACAGTTGAGGAGGAGACTGTACATGAATCAGAAATAGTTGGGACAGAGCTTTCAGCTGCTGCCTTATTCTCCTCTTCAATATCAGCCAAGATTAGCTCATCCAAATCTGGCATAGGGGATCATCCATAACAAAAACTGGTACTGAAATATCTTCTGGAATATCTATAGATGATGGAGCAACAACTGGAAGAGCAAAACTGTCACAGAGTTGCTTAGCAACTGCTGGACTAACTGGAGAGGTATAGAGAACAATAGCCAATTTTGGCTTAGTAAAGTCTGCTGGAAGAGACTGCATATGTATAGTATCAAAAACTTACAGTAATTCTTGTAGATTAACTGTGGGATGTAGAATGAAATCACCAACAGTTCCAGCAGTATCCATGTCAGTATCCATATCAGTATTAATAAAATTAATCAAATCAATTAAATCTGCATCTGTAGTGTCTGGAAAAACTTCTGTGGGGACTGAAAAATCTGCAGTATCTGCTGGAGAATCTGTATCTGAAGCCTGTGCTGCTGCTTCATCATCAGGCATCTCCCCCTGCCTGGGTTCAGTGGGGACTGAGGTCAGGCCCTAGACTGAGGAGGGGGCAGCAGAGAGGGCAGAAATTTGAGCAGATAAAGAATTAATAGAAGTCACAAGAGGTGTAATGGCCTCTATGATAAGGGTTTTGATGAGGGGAGTGAGAATGGTGATGATAGATGATATGGTAGATGAATCAAAGGAGGAAGGGGAAGAGTAGGGAATGGAGGGTAGAACAGCTGATATGTGATGAGTGGAGGGTGATGAAGATGGAATAGTGGCATCTGATATGGTAATGTCTGTGGGTAGGGTGTAAGATGGAATGGAAGACAAATGAGGGGGAAGTGGAGACTGAGGAGGTGTAAGAAGATGTGTGTCATAAGGTGAAGCAGGAGGTGTGGATTGTTGATTAGCTTGCAGAGGGGATGATGGAGGTGGAGATGTGATGTTGGTGATGTCCAGTGGTGGAGATGGAGGAGGAGTAGGCACATGAGGAGGCTGCTTTGCTGGAAGGGGTGCTGGAAGAGATGATGGAGGGGGAAGTATCTCCTCAGCAGGTGTGAGAGTGGCTTTAATAGCCCTGATGCCTTCTGAAGCAGGGATGGAAGAGGAGGAAGCCTTGGATGCCTTGGAGATCGTCCTCTCCCATCTGCCAAACAAAGCGCAGGTGAGGCGCTTGCTGGCATTGATGAAAATGGTCGGGGAGATCATGAATTCACCAGCCTTTTCCTGGAGGAAGATCCCCAGGATTCTTCCAAGACAGACCTCTTTCTTGCTGTTTTTCTTCTTAATCAGATCAAAGAAGATCTTACTTCAATCAACATGACGCTTATTCACCACAACACACATGATAAGGAATTGATGTCGGGTTATGTAGTCGTGTGCGGTGTGCTTGCCCATCAGTATTTTTCCCACTATGTCTGCCAAGAACTGATAGGCGGCAGAAAGTTGTTTCTTTAACAACTTGTTAGGGTTGCTTCCAAAAAACCCCATCAACTTCAGCATCGATGTAAACTTTTCAGAATCCATTTCCATATCATCTTCTCTATTTTCCAGTCCAAAAATTTCAGAAAGAATTGCGGGAGATAAGGAAACAACATTACTCCTTATAGTTCCTGTCAAAACATTTTCCTCAGAAACAGTAGACGTGTATACCCATTCTCTAATTTCAATTCCATGCAGTTTTATCCTTCTGGTCATGAAATCCTTGAGACCAAGTTTCTCTAATAGTTCAAGAATGTTGAGGAATATGGGGTCAGAGTGTTGGAATGAATTGAAATCCATGTCAAAACCTGTGTCAAATTTCATCGCAGCCAAAGCTCCTGCTGGATTCGCCATTGATGACCTGCAAGAAAGACAGAGAAAACGGCGATCAAGAGCAAGAGAACTGAAAGCGCGGGACGGAGGTCGAAGAAAACCTAGATATAAGGTTTTCAGAATATGAATCGAAAATCTCCGTTCCACGAAAAAGAAACAATTCTTCGAACTGAGGTCGACGAAATAAATTATAGACAAATAATTCATCGATCTCAGCCAGAAGAATCGAAAATAGTTCGTCGAACTCCGTTCGACGAAATGTCTTCTGAAGCAAAGTTTGTCGATCTCCGGTCGATGAAATTTGTTTCCACACAGAGAATTCGTCGATCTCCGTTCGACGAGAATCTCTCAAACTTTCCCTAATTCGTCGACCTCCGTTCGACGAACTCTGGAAAATTCGTCGAATGCAGACAGAAACTAATTTAACTCTTCTCCATTGATCATTCCCAGTTGATTTATAAAGAACAGATGATTTTTCTCATCCAAGGGTTTGGTGAAAATGTCTTCTCTCTGTAAATCAGTAGGAATATGGATTAGGTTAATTTTCTTTTTGTCTAGATTATCTCTAATGAAATGATGTCTTATGTCAATATGCTTAGTCCTAGAATGGTGAACTGGATTCTGTGCTATAACAATAGCACTAGTATTATCACAAAATAATGTTGAATTATTTAAGTTGACACCATAGTCTAGGAGTTGGTTCTGTATCCATAACATTTGTGAACAGCAGCTGCCAACAGCCATGTATTCTGCTTCTGCAGTTGATGTAGACACAGATGTTTGCTTTTTACAAAACTAGGAGACAAGTCTCATACCCAGGAACAGGCAAGTTCCAGAGATACTCTTCCTGTCCACTCTACATCCAACATAGTCAGTATCTGAGTATCCAGTTAACTCAAACTCTGACTCTGCAGGATACCAGAGTCCTAGATTATGACAACTATTTATATATCTCAAAATTCTTTTTAAGAAAATAAGGTGAGATTCTTTAGGGTTCACTTGGAACCTAGCACAAAGGCATGTGACAAACATTATATCAGGGCTGCTAGCTGTTAGGTATAATAGGGATCCAACAATTGCCCTATAATGTTTCTGATCTACAGGTTTCCCTGCTACATCAGAATCCACAACAACATTTGTAAGCATAGGTGTTTTCATTCCTGAAGCATCACCCATCCCAAACTTCTTAATAAGCTCTTTAGCATACTTAGCTTGGGAGAGGAAGATACCATCAGGGAGCTACTTCACTTGGAGACCAAGAAGTAGGAAATCTCACTCATGCTACTCATCTCAAATTTGGAATGCATGAGGTCAGCAAACCTCTTGCATAATTTGGGATCAGTAGACCCAAAAATGATGTCATCCACATATATTTGTACTAACAAAATTTGGTCCTTATGATGTCTAGTGAAAAGAATTTTATCTATGGTTCCTCTTATAAATTTATGCTCTAAAAGAAAGCTTGCTAAGGTCTCATACCAAGCTCTTGGAGCTTGCTTTAAACCATAAAAAGCTTTATGCAATTTAAATACAAAAGAGGGTTGAGTTAGAGAGATAAAACCTGGAGGTTGTTCTACATAAACCTCTTCTTGAAGCACTCAATTCAAGAATGCACTCTTGACATCCATTTGGAACACCTTGAATCTCCTGTGAGCTGCATAAGCAAGGAATATTCTTATGACCTCTAACCTTGCAACAAGGGCAAATGTTTGGTCATAATCAATTCGTTCCTCTTGTCTGTAGCCTTGAGCAATATGCCTAGCCTTGTTTCTCACAATGTTCCCTTGAGCATCTAGCTTATTCCTGTAGACCCATTTGGTTGCAATAAATGGGTAGTTATGAGGCCTTGGAACCAAATCCCAAACTCTACATCTCTCAAACTGATTTAGTTCCTCTTGCATTGCAATGATCCAGTGGGGATCTTGCTCTACTTCATGTATGATGAGAGGTCCAATCTGAGAGAGAAAACATGCATGCATCAAGTCTTGGTTGAGTTGATGCCTTGTCTGTACACCTGCTGAAATGTCTCCAATCACTTGAGATCTGGGGTGATCTCTAAGTGTGACAAGATCATTTGGTGGAGTTTGTTGAGCAACAACTTCTGTATTTAATTCCTCTTGAGGAATTGCACTAGCTGTTGAGGGAAGTTCAGCCACTTCCACTTGAATCTCTTCTTCACTGTCTTCAGCAACCTGTGGAGAAGGATGTGTTGATACCTCTTGGGTAAGGTTTAGTCCATCTATTGACTCACACAGTGGTGGAACCTGCAAAGAGCTTATGGTAGAAATCTCTTTCTTCTTATAAGACATGTTAGCTTCATCAAAAGATACATGGACAGACTCTTCAATTTTAAGAGTGGATTTGTTAAAAACCCTATAGACCTTGCTTACTTGTGAGTATCCTAAAAAAATCCCTTCTTCAGCCTTAGCCTCAAACTTTCTAATGTATCTTTTGTTGTTAGTGTGAATATAGCATACACAACCAAAAACTTTAAAATAAGTGATTTTAGGTTTCTTTCCTTTAAGTAATTTATAGGGGGTCTTTTTTTCAGCTTATGTATGAGGCTTCTATTCAGGACATAGTTAGCAGTGTTTACAGCTTCTGCCCAAAAGGATAGAGGCATGTAAGCATCTGCTAATAATGTACCTGCAGATTCAATGAGTGTCCTATTTTTCCTTTCAGCTACCCCATTTTGTTGGGGAGTTCTAGGAGCTGAGAAGCACTGCCAGATACCTTCCTTCTCACAGAACTCATGCATAAGAAGAGACTCAAACTCTGTGCCATGATCACTTCTGATCAATGCAACATGAGTAGAGAACTCAATTTGTATGGTCCTGAGAAAATCTGTAAGAACCTTGAATGTATCTGACTTAGCTCTCAGAAAGGCTACCCAACTGAATTTAGAGAAGTCATCAACAATCACTAAAGTATAAGACTTCCATCCTAGGCTTTGTACAACAATGAGTCCAAATAGATCCACATGAAGCAGATACAAAATCCTAGGTGAATCACTTTTATTAATGGATTTGAAACTAGTTTTAGTTTGCTTGCCTAATTGACAAGCCTGCATAGGTTTTCCTTCTTGTAGGGGCCAGAAGGTAATCCTCTAACAAGATTGTCTTTAGATAACCTAGCTATATTCTTAAGTTTTACATGCCCTAATCTTTTGTGCCATAACTCATTTTGATTACTAGTGATATTGAGTAAACAAACATCAGTTTTGGCAGAAATAATATCTACTAGATATATGTTGCCTTGTCTAATTCCAATTAAAACAGTTTGGTTTTCACTATTAATAATAGAACAAGAGGTAGAGTTAAAGTATACCTGATAACCTTCATCACATAATTGACTTATGGATATTAGGTTATGTTTAAGTCCTCTTACATATGTTATTTTCTTGAAGGTAACTGTTCCAATCTTGACTGCTCCATATCCTTCTGACTGGCCACTGTTTGAATCTCCAAAAATCACCTTTGGTCCTAGCTTGGACTTGTAATTGGATAAATTTGCCTTGCTGCCTGTCATGTGTTTGGAGCAACCACTGTCCAAGTAGCAGGTCTGACTCACCCTTGGACAGCTCTTCACCTGTACCTGTAATGAAAAACAAAGATCAATTGTTCTTGACCCAGGTTACCTTGGGTCCTTTATTTGGTTGAAAGGAAAGGCTGAAAATAACTGATAATGTGGGTTGAGATTTATAACCTAAGGGGTGATATCTCTTAGGTGAGATAACCCAATCAGCTACTGGATTGAATGGTTTATTAGTTGGCTTAGAGTTTCTATAAAAGAAGTAATTTAAGTTTGGTCCTTCTGGGTTCGACGATTTTCTGTAAGTTCGTCGACCAGAGTTCGACGAATAGGGCTGAGATCATCCATCTCTGTTTAGAGAATGACAATAGTCATTTTCTGCACCCCAAGTTCGTCGACCTCTGCTCGACGAACCATACAAAGTTCGTCGATCGCATTTAGACAAATTGTTATAATTAAAGTTTGCGTTCAACGTTCGTCGATCAGGGTTCGACGAACTGGCCACATTTCGTCAATCTGAGTTCGACGAATGCTACTGAACCTGGTTTTTGTTAACTGTTTTCTGATTTCTATTTCTCTTGTCTATGGGTTTTGGGTTGTTTTCTGACATTGATTTGTTTATTATCTTTTCTTTTCCTTTAGCAGAAACTAATTTAATGGTGGTTGTAAGAATATTTTTCTTAATTATGGGGGGCAAACTTGATGAAGCACCCAAACCCAGCTTGCCATTTAATCTGGCATTAACTGTGCTTGTTATGTCCATCAGCTTGATACTTCTCCCATTGAGAGATTGCTCAAGTTGTTTGGCCTCACATAAATCAGGTTTTAATTTGATTATCTGTTCATTAGCTATAGTTAGTTGATCCGTTAGTTTAATGTTTTCTGAATTAACAGATTCAAGATTTCCTAGTCTTTCTCTAAGGGTTTTTATTTCTTTTTTCTGAATTAATTAAATCTAAGCACATAGTTTTGAATTCAACTTTAAATAAATCAGAATTAAAGTCAAAGCTTGAAAGAACCTGATCTGCCTCTGAGTCTGAGGCTGCTTCATCTTCAGATTCTCCTTCTGATCCAGAATTGCCCCTGGAGGCATCAATTGCCTTTTGACAAACCTCCTTGGATCTTGCTTCTTCTTCTTCTTCACTTGAGCTGGAAGAGGATGATTCTTCTTCTGTATCACTCCATGTCTCAGCAACAAAACCCTTGTCTTTCTTTTTGTATTTGTTGGAAGATGGTCTGCTGCTGTGCTTTCTCCTGGAGTCCTTTTCTCTATTTTTCTCCTTCTTTTGATTTTCTGGACATTCTGAGATGTAGTGTCCAGGCTTTCTACATCCAAAGCACACAACCTCCTTGGTTGTTGTCTTGCCAAATCTGGGCTTATCATCCTGCCTGGATGATTTTCTTCTGAAATCCTTTCTAGCCATCTTATAGAATCTTTTTGCAAAGAGACTCATCAATTCTTCATTTGATGTTGATGTCTCACTTTCCTCAGATGCTTTGAAGGCTATACTGTGATCCTTTCTCACTGGAGTTATTGCCTTCTGTTCAGCTGCTTCTCTTGATTTTATCAACTGCTCATAGGACTTTAATTTACCTAGCAGAGATTCAGTTGATATCTCATTTAGGCTTCTGGCTTCTTTGATAGGCCAGATTCTGGAATCCCAAGGGCTAGGGAAGCACATCAAAATTTTGTCATTCACCTCTGTCAGGGTGATATCCTTATCTAAGGTTTTGAGCTCATTGATGATTGAGCTCAACCTGTTGTACATTTCAGCCACTGATTCAGCCTCATCCTTCTTGAAATTCTCATACAGGGATATGAGATTGGATCTCCTGTCTTTCATTTCATCTGCTGAACCAGCTACCATTTGCTTGAGGGAATCCCAAATGGCCATGGCGGAGGTGCACTCAGCCACCTTCTGAAATATGTGATCTGACATTGTCTGAGCCAAGATGTTCATTGCTTTAGCATCTGCCATTTTAGCTTTCTTGTAGGCATCATTATTCTCTGGAGGAGGTACTGCAGTCATGTTGGTAGAAGTGCTTGTCGAAGCTGCAGGTGCTGGAGGTACTCCTGTCAAGATAGAAGCAAAAATATCCTCATCAATAGAATTCATATATAATCTGATTCTTGCCTTCCAGATGGCAAACTTGTTAAGATTGCATACTGGAGGTCTGATGCTTGCATAATCTTTGTTTTGGGCCATTTCTGTGAGGAAATAAATCTAATAATAAAAACAAACAATCAGATCTCACAAGAGGGATCTTTTTGATTCAGGTGTTAGCCTGTACAACCAATTAAGGTATGTTATTTTAACCAACCTACATCTGATACTAATTGAAAGTGCAAGGTGGATCTGAAATACTCAAGAGGGGGGGGGGGGGTTGAATAGAGTATTGTGCTCTCTTGAAAAAAAAAATTCTTTACAACTTTTGTTGTATTCCTAAGCGAACATGTCAGTTAATAAAATAATAATCACAGCAACCTAAACAATCATAGAGCACAGCCAAAACAAGAGAAAGGGCAACCAGACGACACAAGAAGTTTATAGTGGTTCCCCAACCTGGGTACATCCACTCTTCTACCACCCTGGTAGGAATCCACTCAGGTTTTTGATCAGGTGCCTGACACCAATGAGCTTTTGTTCAGCTGCTCAAAAACCAAAACCTCAAGTCTTTTGGAAGGAGACTTGTAACCAGAAATAATTTTGAAGGGAATTAAAACCCTGTACAGGAGTTGGAAAAATGGTGATGGTGTCTTCTCTTTCTCAATAAAAACTGAGAAGACTGTGGATTGATGTTAACAGATTTGCTCCCATTAAGATCAGGAAAACTGGAGCACTGCTACAGGGTGACAGGTCTTGAAAGCTTGAGTGCATGGACCAGAGATTGATTCAGGAACTTCTTTGACAGATAGAGTTTTGTTGTCCTTCTGAAGTTGTCCTGTAGAATTGAAGGAAGAAGACTCTTGATAGTAATTGATTGTTCTTCTTCTTCTTGAAGATGTTCTCTGGCCTGGGCTGATTGCAGAAAAGAACTTTTGATTGTTGTAAGATTGTTGTTCTGTGCAATCTGTATGTGTGTCTGTATTGCTGATTGTCTCTTACTGATTAATCCTTTTCTTTCTGTGTGTCTCTCTGACTAAGGAACATTCGAAATTTGAATGTTGAGCAGTAATTGCAGTCGGCCTTGGAAAGAAGCCACAATTAATAATTTCCCTAACTGTCCCATGGAAAAATGGCATGTAATAGTCCATAGTCAATGCGCGTTCTAACGGTAACATTCCGAGAAGATCTGTCATTAATAACTCCGGAATCATCGCCAAGAAACGGGACGGGAAACCTGAAGAAGACCTAGTCTGAAATCGTCGAACGAAAAACGCAGATCGTCGAGCTGAGTTCACAGTTCGTCGAGCTGAACTTGAGTTTGTCGAGCTGAGCTTGATGAGTTCGTCGATCAGACAATCTTCATTTGTCGAACAGACAGTCTTCATTCGTCGAGCTGAGATCCAAATTGGTCGAGCTGAGAATGATTTTGATTTGAGAATTCTCTGACTGAGAAGAAATCAAATCGTAGACCACAAATCGTTGAGCAGAGTACTGAATTCGTCGACCTGAGAAGTTGACTTCGTCGACCTGAGAAGTTAGGAACTTGAGGTCCAAGTTCGTCGAGCTCAGATTCTAGATCGTCGACCAAAGCCTGAAGTTGGACTTAGAAAAATTCTGAAGTTATCCTGACTTTAGCTTGTTGAAGAAACTCAGTCTTCGTCGAACAGAGAACTAAGATCGTCGAGCTCAGCACAAAGAAATGTCTCACGATCGTCGAGCGCAGAACACCTTTCGTCGAGCTGAGTTCGACGAACGTCGAACTCACTTTACTTAGTCTTGAAATCTTCTAAGTCTGGAGTCTCTGATGGTCTTGTTGATAGCTGGTCCATCTGAAGTTGACTCTAAGGACTTGGCCTAGACTCTAGGACACAAACTTGACCCTGGCTATACATGATGGGTCACATCCTAAGCTAGTGAACCTAGCACAAATCAATTAGGGATCCAACAGCTATAGTGATTTCAGTTCCAAATGTCATTTTAGTTTCATTGGACCCTTATACAGTCCTTACAGTTCCAGAGCCAGATAATCTGATGGCAGAGGTTGCTCAGATTGCTCAAACTGCTGTTGAAGAGTTGGTGCTTGAGGTGGTCGGGGTTGATACAGTTTAAGCTGACATTGTTGTTACATATGATCAAGTTGCTTCTAATCATGAGAAGAATGTTGCTGCTGAAGTAAATCAAGATGCTGTTGATGACGATGATGATGATACAACTGATGATGCGGATATAATAGTGGAGGATTATGAGATTGAGGATGCTGCAAATGAGAATGTGATTGTTGCTGATACTGCCATAGTTATTTCAGGGATGATATTAGGGGACAACCAGATAGTTCCTCTCCCTGAGATGATTACCTCTGCAGTGTCTGAGGGGGAGCCAACTCCGTCCTGAATATCTGTCTCCACTGAGGTTTCCAGACTCATACGCAACCTGGAGAAGAGACTTGGCAGGATATCGTTGGTGCCCGAAGGAGTAGTAGATCTTTCTGATGAAGAAGGAGCTACAGATGTGCATACACATGTCATAGGTTCTGAGGAACCAATTTTGATTTCTGCAAATGTTTCTATTCCAGTGCTGCCAGATCTTCCTAGCTCAAGTTCTAGTGATCAGATCCTGAAAACTGTTGAAGCCATGCTAGCAAAGCAACATGCACAATTCGATGCCTCGTTGGCGAAAGTGGTTAAAAGAGTTAAGCAATCATAGAATTTTATGCTAGATGGGCTTGCTGATGTTAAAGTAAAATTTGATAAGCTAGAGACCAGATTTGAAGCAAAGTATGAAGATCCTGCGACTGCAGTAACCTTATGATGAGAGGACTTAAGCACAACGAAAGAGTATCGAAAACTATTGACACAAACACTCTCTCTCTCTCTCATCGAGGCCCATAACAGATCAATCACATATTATGACTCTTCCTTGAAATCTTATACCAATGCAATTGCTTCAGAAGCCAAAAAGTGGGAGGATGCCATTACAGCTAAGGTTGTCGGTGTTGAAAAGTCTATGCTCGATCAATTCAAACAAACCAATGATTATAGCTATGGCAACACCATGTGGTTACATGGACAGCTATTCCCCCTCCAGTTCCTGCTAAGCCTGTTCATGTTGATGTTCATCCGGCTGAGCCTAGTGATGATGATGTCTATCCGGCTCCGGATTACACTCAAAAATGGATAGACTCACAGGACTTCTCTCAGGGTCATGGTGCTGCTGCTGTGATTCCAGATGTTCAAGCTGCTATTGATGCTGCTATTGCTGCGTTCTCAGAGGCTCAGGTTCTCAAGAAAAGGAAATTTGGAGAAGATACTTCCGAAGTCAGACCAGAACCGACCAGACCAGCTCAAGTCAGAGAAGGACCTAACCGTGAATTACATGAAGTTTGGAGCCCAACTTCAAAAGGAATTATCTTAGACACCTTTGCCTTGTACGGGCTCGGAGGGGAGAAGCATCAGAATCACTATAGTTCAGAAGAATGGAACAAATACTAAAAAGCCTGCACCAGGAGGAGGATTCATTTTTTTAAGTACAAGATTGTTGATCCTATGCCCCCTCCTCCTCCAAAGTACTATCCTAAGCCCAGAGAATATTTTGAGAATGGCTGTTGAAGAGAAAGGATAAGAAGATCTAAATTATTATATATATCACATTGTTGTGTGTTGTGGGCTGCCCTCCCTAATCTAAAACACATTTGATATATATATATATATATATATATATATATATATATATATATATATATATATATATATATATGATTTATCGAATTGTCTTGGAATGCGCACTGTATTTTTTTTTAATTTCATTTATCTTTTCAAGTCTTAATTTAAATTTATTTGGTATGTGCAATTCACCTTAGCTTGTAAAATTTTGGCTTCTTCAAATAGGCGATGATTGTTGGGTATTGTATCCACAATAATCCTGATTTGAAGAAGGATCCATTCAAGCTAAGATGAATTGAGTTTGTATTTGATAATGCATTTTAGTTATGCACTTGCATGTTTATAATGCCAAGTACACACCAATGTCTGGTTACAGTGAGTCAGTAAACACAGGACTACACAATGTAATCCCTCATTGTGTAGGCCATCGTGTTGACTCATGTGTAATCTCTCTATTGGGGTGTACTTTTATCCAAAGTACAGGAGAAGGATCAAACAAGTCAAACACCGGGAGTAAGAAATGAAGAATTTTACCCAAGTAAAATTCGGCGAGTTTGGTGAGTGATACACATCAAATTCGTCGAGTATCCCCTTGATACTCACCGAATTCATCGTGTATGCTTCCCGATACCCGTCGAATTCGTCATATATACTTAAAAAAAATTCGCAGAAAAGCAGAAAATTCGCCAAGGCAAATTCACCGAGTATCACTATTTATACTCGCCGAATTCATCGAGTATCACCAGCGATACTCGCCGAATTCGTCGAGTATCCCATGCGATACTCGTCGAATTCGACGAGTATCCCATGCGATACTCGCCGAATTCGACGAGTATCCCATAGGATACTTGTCGGGTTTGTTGGTCCATATGTCGACTTTTCTGAAATTCTGTCTAAGGAATTTTCGGCGAATATCATCTTCATATTCGGCGAGTATCATACTAGATACTCGACGAAACTCGACGAAACTCGACGAAAAATACTTGTTGATTTTCCGATTTTTTCTGGTTCGTAATCCGTTGGCCATGCACAGTGTTTTTCTAGGGTTCATTTTAGGAAACTTTTTATAGTTTTTTGATTTTGAATCTCTCTGTATATACCTAGGGTGATTTCGAAATCAATACTAGTCTAATAACCTATTTGCAATTTCGAATTTCTAAACTTTCCCGAAATTGAACCCGTCGCCCGCACGCTACCAGTTTTCGCGATATTCTTCCTTTCGGCTGTAACTTCATCAATCGTCTTCTTCACCGAATGTTTCGATTGGATTGTTTCATAATTCAAGATTAATTCTACTCCAGTCCAAGTTGGTTGAAGATCCAAGATTCAAGGATCAAGATCCAAAGATTCCAAGTTTCTGAGTTCTCCTATATTCAAAGATCAACCCTTTCAAGAACGTTGGATCAAGACTTGTAATTTTTTGTTATTGTTGTAATATGATTGTAAATATTGTAGGAGATTTTTCTCTGAGTTTTGTAGATCCGTTTGTGGATCGATAGAATATATCCGGTTGTGTATCGAGGTTGTATATCTGGTTTGGGGATCGAGTTGTAGGAGAGTATATTCTCCGAGTTGTAGGAGAGTTTATTCTCCTAGTTATAGGAATGTCATCTCCGAGGTGTAGGAGTTGCGACTCCAAGGTGTAAGATTTGACGAAATCTGAGTTTGGTGAAGTAGCCGAATCTGCCCTTCGTGGGAGATATGCGAGGCGGGACAGTGGACATACCTAACTCAGGGAACCAATATAAAATCTCTGTATTTGTGTGCTTGTTATTTAAGATTATTTTAATTTCGCAAAAAGACGCAAACATCACTATTCACCCCCTTTAGGTGATTTAGGCTTCATTTGGTTTAGCGATGGCTATTGTAAAAGGAGTTATTGTAAATGCAGGTTTGTAAAAGGGAGCTGTTTGAAACTGGATGTTGAAAATGAAGTTCTGTTTGGCAAGTCTGCGTTTGCAGAGCTGTTCAAAACAGAGAACTGTTTGACAATACTATGTTTGGAAATGGAGATCCGCGGTTGAAATTTGTTTTTCTTCTAATTATTATATATATATATATTAAACCATTAAAAATATTTAAATGGAAACAAACAAATTTTTTTTATTAACCGCCGGCGACGGCCGTTACCATAAGGTCCAGTTCAAACATATATAGATATTCCACATTACATGTAAACTTTTTAAAAATATGAAAAATGCGTTCAAGATCGGTGCAATTGTTCGACAATTGCGTCACACAAAACCACCATATCATCTACTCCTACCCGAATCTCTCTAACATTATGTCCACTTGAGCCAACATTATTTTGACCAGTTATGTTCTGAAGACCAGCTGGATAAATGACATGTTCGTCTACATCACAAGCACAAAAATGAATGTCTGAGCGGGATGGATGTCTGAGAATGTAATTATGCAATGTCATTGTTGCAATCACAATGTCTCATTGATTTGACAAATTGTATGACGACATATCCCTAAGTATATTCCACTTTTTGTTCTACAGACCGAAAGAACATTCTATAACACTGCACAATGACGAGTGAGCCTGGTTGAATATTTCTCGGCACCCTTGTATGAGTCTATTGCCCCATCTAAAATCCAGTAAATGATACTGCGTGCCTGAATATGATTTTAAGAAACTGCGTTGTAAATGGTATCCGATATCTACTACGTAATATTTGCCTGCAAAATTATATATTTCAAGCTAAGTGTGAATAAAATACTCTTCAATATTTCTTATTAAAGTTAGATTAAAGTTACAAAAGACTCACCAGGTGGTGGGTATGATAAATTATAACCGGAGTTCATAAGAGCACACTGAAATATACAGCTCTCAAGAGTATAACCCTCCCAACCTGCTAATGCAAAAGTGTAACACATGTTGAAATCACAAACGGCCCTGACATTCTGCGTCATTTTGTCATGCCTACCAATGTAAGAAACTTGTTGATCAGGAGGAACTCGAGCATCCACATGTGTAGTGGTACCGTGGAAGTAGTGGTAGAAGTCCAATAATTAGAGTCCAAATTAGAATCCAAATTAGATATAGCCTCAGGAATGGTGTATAGGGATGAAGTTATCTGTATGTAAGGCTGCTCCTGCATGCAACGACCAATAATGCGCGATGTCTCGACTAACTCATCCATTGCTGAACTCCTTGCCTTTGTAGAAATCTTACTACTTTTTTCCTTAGCTGTCCTATTCTGTTTAGCTGCAGTATCCTCAATTTCGTTGATGTCCTGTGTGTCATGTTCAGGAGACCCGTCATGTTCGTCGATTGACTCACGTTCAAAGATTCTTGAATTTGGATCCCATGCAAGATCTCCATTTGCAACGACCTGTTTCAACATCATATGCAGCTTCTCCTCCATCTCAGGTGAAATGCCAGCAAACTGAAACTTCCTTGTAGTCAGAAGAACATGAAATGAAGCAGAATACATATTTGACATACCACACAATGTCATATATTACAAAAAATAAAAGCTCAAGTAAAAAAGTTCGTACCTTGAGGCATTCTTTCCACCAATCTTCTGAAGCAAGGATCGTTTTGCGAATAGGATCCCACCCCAGCCCCGTCTCCTGACCCTTAAGCTCCCTCCATAACTTCCAATTTTTTTTAGCTGATCCCACTTGCTCTTCATTTGATTTCGATCATACCCCTTCCCCGTGCGAGCATGGAAATTTGTTGTCAGGTTAGTCCAACTATCCCGACTAAAGTGTGTGGTTGGGCGATTACCCAACTCGATTTCTTTCAGACATAGATCACAAAAAATTAAAACATCATTGACCTCCCAATTTACACATACACCAGCATTTTTATGTTTACCCATAAACATATATTAAAATCTACACAAATTAGTATGGACATATCACATACGTATACATTCACTCATAAACACAATATACACAACAGACAAACACAAATACACACATCAAACACACACAACCACACAACACACACAAACGTTGGACACACACATTCACACTCAAAATCACTGGACACACACACACATTCACACTCACAATCACACACACATTCATACACTCACAATCACTAGACACACACACATTCACTAGACACACACACACACACTGGACAAACACGTTCACAGTCACAATCATTGGACGCACACACATTCACACTCACAATCACTGGACACACACACACATTCACACTAACAATCACTGGACACACATTCACACATTCACACTCACAATCACTGGATGCACACACACAGTACTGGACACACACACATTCACTAGAAGACACACTCAAAATCTACATACACATATACACATATACACATATACACACACACCACACGTACACACATCCACACATAAACAACAAACACATTACTGGGCAAATCCATCAAAAAGCTGGAAAACAATTGGGGGCGGAGGTATACGTGTTGCTGCTCATTGTTGGATCTACAGTAGGATGTGAATTTCTGCACGAAAACATGGTGTAGGGGGAGAGGGAAGAGGTGAGTAGTCTGGCAATGTAGGAAAGCAAGAAGGAGAAGCCTATACGAGCCGTAGAAATGAACCTGCGCTGGAGAAGAGCAGTCCACCGGAGAAGAGCAGGCTGAAGCCCTTCACACGGAAAAAGGCGAAGAGTTATCGTGGAAGAAGCTCAATGCCGGAGTCAGTCACCTATCGTCGCCGAATGCAGCAGAAGATATCGTGATCGCAGCGTCGTGCTTTGCCCTAAAAAATGATAAACCGGAGCTTTGGCCATCAGTTTCGTCCCGCGATTATTTGAGCTGGAGGAAATTGAGAGGGTTTGGAAATGGAGTGCGGAAAAACAAATGATCTTAAGCAGCGTTTTGGTTTGGGCAAACTAAATGGACCTAAAATGCTTAAGCAAATATGGCCTTAGGTAGACGCTAGATACTTTCAGTACTCCCATAGTTATGAGTGTTTCATCACCTGATTTGATACTCTTCCCCTTGATGAGCCTCCTTGCCCACTTGATTTAGAGGTAGAGTATGACCCTGGCCATGTAGCATGCATAAGGGGAGAGCATCATTTGTATGCCTATTGAGTTTGGTCATGAGAGTGAGGCTGAGCGACCCAACGACACTTTGATGGTATATGCATCTTCTATACTTCTTGTTGGCCTCGTCACCCCCTTGGTTGTAGACCCCTTTCTTGACACCTCACCGACCAACCCCCACTTGAGTATGGATTCATCTCACTCTCCCCTTACTTTTATCTCAAGTCATGTCATGACCGAGAGCCTCGAGCCTCACATCGCTATTGTGACAGTGGTCTCACCCGCTCTTAAAAACACCACCCTTATTGGTAGTACCCACTTGGATGATCATGAACCTACTGACGGGTTCTTTAATGATCCCCCTAACAAGCCTCTTAATGAACCCCCACTACCCTGTGAGATTGACATCCTGTTGAGCGCGTCATCTGCGAGCGCTGACTTATTGACACCTCTCTCATTCACGTCCCGTATGTTGCTTTGGAGAGCAGGTCTTGTGTGTAGAAATGATGATGCACATCATTTCCTAGACATACATGAGCACCCTCCCGATGTTCGAAGAATTGAGTGTATGACCTACCCCACTCGTGATGAGTTCTTCGACATACCGTCTGCTGACCCACCAGATGAGTTCTTTCCTATCAGCTACACTCACATCACTCGAGTGTCATATCCTTTTAGTGATGTCTCTGCCGCTCACTCAGGTGTTCATCGTCTTCGTGATGAATTTTTATACGTACCTCCTAGTGAGCCGCCTGATCCGTTATGTTCCTCGAGAGATATTAGAGACCATAGGAGTTCGTATTGGGGTTTTGGCACCTCGCACGGTCACTCTGACACTCATTGTACACTCACTGAGTTTTATTACTCCTCCTGACGAACCCCTTGATAAAGCACCTCTTTCAAGGAACCTTCGCCACATAAAACTTGTCGAATGTCAGTGTACCGTGTCTGTCGTGTTTTTCGTGCAACATTCATGTGAACATGTCATCTTTTGGGTTCATCATCTGCATAGGTCCGTCGAGTTATCCATTTAGCTCACACATGCACTTCATGTCATCAGTTGGGCTCATCATTTGCATCATTGGTCTGTTGAGTTGTCTGTTTATCATATACACGCACTACAAGAGACAGACCGAAGAAAGATCGCTACCAGTAATGAATTTTATAAAGCTCGGGCAGATATGCACAGGAGGGAACGAGTATTTGACGTTGGAGACCAAGTTATGATTCTCCCTCAACCTGAGAAGCTCCCATGGGGGGCAGCGAAGAAGTTAAGCGCTCGCAAAATGGGCCCCTATACAGTCACTCGACGGATTGGTGCAAACGCTTATGAGTATGATATCCCACCGACAATAGGGATTCATCGGGAGTTCACTGTGGAGGATTTAACACCATACTATGAGGAGTGAGTCTATGTGTACCTTTTATCTCTACCTACCTCCGAGCTGCAGCTTAACCCTTCCCTCTCTAGTGCCCCTACACCCACCTTACCCAGACAGTCTCAGACGGTTTAGCACCGCTCGGAGGACCACACCACCCGACCGACAGTCCCACCTGCACTAGTTCTAGACGGAGATTCACCGTTTCAGCAATCGCCTACTCACGTCGGGGATGCTTTACAGATCATTGGTCATGACTTCATGACGATGGGCATCCAGATGGTTCTGCAGTACTTGGTTCATTGTCTCGCCGCCCAATTTTTGATGATTCTTAGATTTTTGCTGAGAAGCTCGAGAGACTCGCCCCGGACTTATGCCGAGAGTACGATCATCTTCACTCACTAGAGATGATTGTTTTCAAGTCAGGGGAGTTGATGGCGACTGAAGGCACGTGCGCGTTTATTCCCGCGAGAAGCGGTGATCTGCGACCCGTTTGTGCGATCCGAGCCCGCGGATGCACCCGGATGGTCGTTCCGAGCCAAATTCATATTTTACATTTTATTTTTCATGTTGTATTTAGACCCGATCGTCCCGAACATTAATAGTCGTCTGATCGAGTGCCCTAATTTTATGTTTCCCCCTCTCCCTATATATAGTTACATGTGTGGCTGAAATTGGGGATTGGAGGTTGCCATATTGCAACCAGATGGTCACACTCGGTGGATTCCGAGTTCTACTCTCTCGTGCGATACTTGCGGCGTTCCCGTTCCCATCTCCGGTAAGATCCCACCTACACATCTCCTGCCCTACCTCTCTGACCTCCGATATTACTTCGCTGCCTTTCTCCGTCATCCTCCCTTTCTCACCGAGCTCCTGCAAGCTACCACAACCCTCACCGGCCTCCCCTCTCAATCCTCCCGTCTCCTGCAACCCACCTCCGACCACTCCGGCAACCCTGCTCTTCTCAGCCCTCACCCAGCCACAAACACCTCCCGACCAACCTTCTCCTTCCCCGTTCCTCCTCCCCAAGCCCCACAGCCCACATCCAGCTCAAACCCTAGACCCACCTCCATGGATCCCGCCCTCCACTTCCCCCAATAGCCCAAATCCACCCTTTCCTTACTACCCGCAGCCCTCCAAGGACCCATCGACACTTCAGAAGCACCCCCCACCCACAGCACTCCATTATGAAGCCGAACCAACGCACACATGAGCAAATCTAGGTATGAATGTTGATTATTTTCCGCATTGTATGTTTTGGTAATGAACTATTGTTTTGGGAATTAATTTTCTTAAGGGGTTGTGATAATTATTCGTCGTTTAATTTACGGAACACATTCACCGCACTTGAACGATATTTGCGACTCACTTTGTTGGTTGATTTTAACTGTTCTTTACTCTTCATGACTTGTTACTCAATTGTGCAAGTGATTGTTTAGATGTTTTATAAAATTTAATTACCTACTTAATGATCTTAATTGGGGTTGTTATCCCATGATCGCACGTGCACTGCATTTGGATTGCATTTTCATCTGTTGATTTAAGGCTTTCGTGTGTCGTCCGCCAACTGTAGACTAGTGCTACATCACTTCCTCCGCTCGGAGGGCCAAAGCAATGCGCGCGGAAAATGTCTCCTCCTACAAATTACTAGTGTACTAAAGACAATTTCTACTAGCAAGAGTTGCAGCAAAATATAGTAATTCACTAGATGAAAATGTCAATTCAAATAATTCAATACTGCAATAACTCACAAAGTAGAGGGATGAACCAAGACACTGAAGAATTTGGATCCGGAAGTGTAGGGCGACGATCGGAGGTGGAACCGGAGGTGGGACGGAGATGGCGGAGGCTGGCTTTGGCGCGAAATGGGTAGGTCGGGTCGGAAATGGATTGATCAGGCTACTAGGGAATAGATCCGGGTGAGGGGTGGATAAATCCAATGTTTTGGAGCGAATCCGGGATACGGGGTGATGTCTGGATGGTGAAGATACCAGATCGGGGCTGAAAGTCCAAGATCTGAATTGTTCTTGTGAATTCAAACTAGAGGAAGGTGGATCCACGTGAAAGTGGATTTAAGGAGTCTCCGGCTAGGGCTTTCAGTGGCTTCCAGGTGATGTGGAAGGGAGGAGGGTGGTCGGCTGTATGTTGGGCGGAAGGGAGGTGGTCGACTGGATGTATGGCTGAAGGGAGGTGGTCGGCTCTCCTACTTGACACCGCAAAAGATTTACTAAGCTCCTGTTCACTACTTCGGTCTGCCCGTCCGTCTGCGGATGATATGTCGTGGAGAAACTAAGAAGGTTGTTAGTCTTATGCCACAAGGTCTTTCTGAAGTAACTCATAAACCTCACATTGCGGTCTGACACGATCGACTTGGGTAGGCCATGCAAACGAAAAACATCCCTCATCAAGATAGATGCAACGTGAGTCGCATCTACTGTCTTATGATAAGCGATAAAGTGTGCCATCTTTGAAAAACGATCGACCACCACGAAGATGGACTCGTGTTTTCGTAAATTGAGGGGAAGTCCGAGAACAAAATCCATGTTAATGTCCTCCCAAGCACTGTGGGGGACAGATAAAGGCTTGTACAAACCCGTGTTCTGTTTGGCAGATACGACAGTGGCAGGCAACGCGGGCCACGTCCTTCTTAAGGCCGGGCCAATAGAGATGGTCCTCGACAATGGCTATGGAATTATCTCACCCGAAGTGCCCTGCGGCTCCGCCAGCGTGCAATTCCCAAATCAAATAGTCACGGTATGATGTCTGGGGAATGCATAAGCGGGAGCCCCGATACAGATATCCCTCAGAGATCTGATATCCCTCAACAGGGTGTGGTGGGTCTCGAGACAGGGTGGTATAAATCTCGCCAAATTATGGGCATATCAGATAATCCAGAATCAATCTCTCAAGCCCATCAATGCTTGCGATCATCATTTGCGACAGGGAAATGCTTTGACTCAACGCATCGGCCGGTTTGTTCTCAAATCCAGCTCGGTGCTTGAGAACATAATGGAAGTCTTACAGATACTCAACCCATTGGCATGCCGGTGTCCCATCTTAAGATGCAAATTGAGATAACGTAAGACCTGGTGGTCGGAATACAACACAATCCCGGGGTAGGAGACAGTGTCTGCAGTAGCGTAGAGACTGGACAATAGCATAAAATTCTTGATCATAGTTCGAGTATTTCTTCTTGGCGTCATTCAGCTTCTCACTAAAGTAAGAAATTGGGTGTCCCTCTTGGCTCAAAACGCCACCGATACCTACACCAGACACATCACACGCGATCTCAAAAGCACGGCTAAAGTTTAGAAATCTCAGAATAGGCGTCGTCGTAAGTCTCTCCTTAATCTCCTTGAAGGCTCTAGTGGCTGCGGGGGTCCACTGGAATTCTCTCTTCTTGAGAAAGCTCGTGAAGGGGTTCACGATCGTACTAAACCTCGGGACAAACCTCATATAGAAGGTGACATGTCTGTGAAAACGGCAAGCCTCGTTGATGTTTGCCTGTACGGGCCAGTAGCGAATGGATTTGAGCTTCTTAGGGTCAACAGATACTCCAGTCGAGGATATAATAAATCTTAGGAATTTAACGGACTCAGAGAGGGATGACCATTTTTTCAGATTAACATACAGTTTCTCTTGGCAGAGGCTACAAAAGAGAAACCTCAAGTGATCGAGGTGGGTAGCCTGAGTTTGACTATAAATCAGTATGTCATCTAAATGCACGACCACAAACTTGCCCAGGTAGGGTCACAACACCTGTCATAACTCTCATGAACATTCTTGGGGCGTTATATAGCCCAAATGGCATGACTAACCACTTATAAAGACCGTCTTTGGTTTTGAATGCGGTCTTCCACTCATCGCTCTCACGAGCTTGTATCTGATGGTACCCACTACGGAGATCGATCTTGGAGAAGATCTGGGCACCATACATAGTATCCAGTAAATCGTCGAGTCATGGGATCGGGAAGCGATACTCGACCGTGATATTTTTAATGGCGTGACTGTCAATGCATATACGCCAACTACCATCCTTCTTAGGGGTCAGAAGGGCAGAAAACGCACATGGACTCATGCTCTCACAAACGAACTGCTTCCGAAGAAGCTCGTCAACCCGCCTCTTGAGCTCAGTGTGCTCATCCAGATTCATACAATAATGGGGCAATTTTGGGAGGGAAGCCCCCGGGAGCAAGTCAATAGCATGTTGAATGTCCCGTGGAGGGTGCAGCTCATTGGGTAGCTCGTCAGGCATAATATCCGTAAACTCATCTAAAAGGGGACGCACCGCTAGTAGGTGGTCAACTGGGGTATCCTCAGATTCCTGGGTGGCAGCCACAATGTAGATGATATTCGATTCAGCACTATCTCGCAGAAACTCGCCGCGCCTCAAAATATGCAAGGGCCTCTAGACACTCATTGTAACAGATGGCCTGACCACACCCTTGGATCTTTCTTGGGGCTGGGTGGGCGTCAATGTGATCTTCCGCCACTTGTCGTAAAATAAACACATGTTCGAGCGACCGAAACACGTGACGTCACGATCAAACAGCCAGGGGAAGCCAAGAAGCACATGAGCGACGTCCATGAGAATGACATCGAACAAGACCTTGTCCTGAAATGAGGAAATGGTGATCAAGATGAGGCAGCACTTGGTGACCTAAATCGTCGTTTTGTCTACCCAGACGACACGATACGAGTGGGGGTGAGGCTTTGCCTGAACCTGCATACGGTCAAGCACCTTCTGTGCCACGATGTTCATGAAACTCCCACTGTCGATAGCCAACTTGCAAGGATCTCCTACACTAGAAAAGTATGTGTAAAAGATGGAGGTGCGTCATTAATTCTCATCTACAAGAGGGGTATGTAGGAGGCGTCTAATCACTCCCACCTCTAAAGATCTCTCGGCATCACTCTCCCAACCTTCTTCGACAGTGGACTTAATTTCTCCCTTAACCTCTTCATCTTCCTCCAAATCCTGCTTCTGACCCTCAACTAGCAGGTTTTGCGTGGGGCACTATGCCGCAACACGTCCCCTGCTAGATCATTGATAACACACAATACCCCCAGATCGCTGGCCATCAGTGGCTATTACTTTGCCCTTCGCATCCGCGGGTATACTTGAAGGTGCAGCCATGGTAGTCTGGGGCAGAGCGGTTTTCCTAAAAGTTGAGGACTTAGTCCGAGAAGTGAACTACCTCGTGCTAGAATATTGGAGATACTGCTCATACTCAAGAACGAGCTGAAATATCTGATCAACCGTCTCTAAACAACGTGGAATCAACTCTCTCTGAATCTCAGAATGAAGGCCCTCCTTGAAACGGGAGACAGTTGCATTAGGCTCCTCCGAGGCGTCACTCCTAACGACTAGCTCGTCGAAGCGTGCCATATACTCATCGACAGTAAGTGACCCCTGCCGTAAGTTTTGTAACTGCTCAAATAACTAGTCTCGATAAGAAGCGGGGAGGTACTTATTGCTCAACCTTTGCTTCATCTCATCCCACCCGGTGATGGGGTAATAACCATTTCGCTCCAAGTCTCTCTCTACTCTAATCCAGAATACCATAGACTGCCCGACAAGCTTCATTTTTGCGAAGAGAACACAACACTCATCACTCATCTCATACCACTCAAAATAATTGTCCATGTCCAAGAGCCAATCGCTGAAAGCTTTCGGATCTTGGCGACCATCGAACGAAGGGGCGTCGAGTCGAATATGTCGAGTGATGTCGTCGTGGTGGCCTCCTGATGCAAACCAGGTATCAAAATCCCTAAGTCAAGTGAAAATAACTGGGCACAAAATGTAATATTCCAAAACGAGAGTTCCTAACACAAAATGGTGAACAAACAGTGAGGAATGGTTGGGGCGAGCACGTGCTACATGAGGATGAAACAACTTTGCTGAAATTTATCATAATAAACGCTAATATAGAATATTGATAGGAAGGGAAAGGAGAGATCTCACCAAGGGCTCCCGCAGTAGCTTTCGATCCTCCACGGCACGGTCACAGCAGGTAGGCGGAGAAGTGAGAGGAGGAGGTTGCGGTCTAGCGTGGCTGGAGGATGGTGGATGAGGGGAGTCGTGTTCCGGCGGTGAACTGCAGTGGTGAGGGTGGAGGAGGTCTCAGACGGCTGGAGAAGCTTTACTGGAGTTGTGGTAGGCGGCCAGAGTGAAAGAGGTTGGCAGAGGAGGAAGACGTCACATGAGTCGTCGGGTTGCGGAGTAGGCAAATGCGGATCCAGCGGTGAGGCTGTGGCTCAGGTGAAGTAGCGGGGGAGGGAGGCATGCGGAGGCCAGGAGGTTGTTCATGAAGACCGACAACGGAAGAGTTCGGCACGGGATCGACGAAGAACAGGAATGAGGTTTGTGGCGGGATTTCACCGAGAGAGTGAAAACTCAATCTCGGTATTCTCCAGCCGCTCCCCTAGGGCAGCCACACATGGCTATTTATAAGCCCCTCCCCCCTTAAACAAAATGATTATTATTATGAACTTACAATTTCAGCAAGGGTGTTCAAAAATAAAATAACGATGATTACCCGCCTGTCCATTCCAAACTGGACCAATCCACTCAGGGTCACGCGAGGTGGTCAGTCTCACGCGCCGGGTCACAATGCAAGAAATTTAAAACATACATGTCCATGATAGTAAATAAATAAACGACAACACAAAACATCATAACTGTGACAGTAAATAAGCAAATAAAAACAAGAAGACACTAGAGTGTCGTTGACAGGATCCCATCAGTTCCTCCGGGGTTGAGAGAACTCGACTCTGGCGAGAATGAGCTGATGGCCGCAATGGAGAGATCTGGATGTCGACGCTAGAGCTCTCTAACACCGATCCAACTACTGCCAAGATATTCCTTTCTCGCCAAGTAACAAAGTAGCGCTGGTAAGCTCCTGCACGAGTCTGGAACTCCCGAACATCAAGCACCTGATCAATCTCATCCGTGGTAGGCGTGAAGGCCGACTGAAATCCCGCAGTCGCCCCGGGCTCCAAGGTAGGTGGTGGCACAGGCACGGTAGGTGGGGATCCATGGAAAGGACACAGGTCCACCTCATTTAAGATCAGTGATGTGCCGAATTCCAAGGGCAGATCAATAAGGTAGGCATTCTCACCCAACCGCTTCATTACCTAAAAAGGACTGAAACGACATTGTTGAAGCTTGTGGTAAGTCCCACTCGAAAATCTTTTCTTTCTAAAGTGTACCGGTACCCAATCTCCTTCCGAAAAAGACAAATCACGTCGATGGATATCAACGCTAACCTTGTTTTTTTTCAGATGTCACATGCAGCTTATTATGAATAAATTCATGCAAAAATTTTAAGCTTTCAACCCAAGTAGTAACATCAAGTGAATTCAAGACTATGTGTTTATATTATGTGTCAGAGGCAGATCAGGTTCTTTCAAGTTTTGATTATAATTCTGATTCATTTAAAACTGAATTCAAGACTATGTGTTTAGATTTAATTTGTTCAGAAAAAGAAATAAAAATCCTTAGAGAAAAACTAGGAAACCTGGAATCTGTTAACTCAGAAAATCTCAAACTAAAAGATCAACTAACTTCAGCAAATGAACAGATAATTAAATTAAAATCTGAATAATGTGAGGTTAAACAACTTGAGCAATCTCTGAATGGGAGAAGTCTCAAGCTGATGGACATAACAAGCACTGTAAATGCCAGATTAAATGACAAGCTGAGCTTGGGTGAATCATCAGGTTTGCCCCCCATAATTAAGAAAAATATACTTGCAACACCCATTAAATTTGTTTCTGCCAAGGGAAAAGAGAAGATAATAAACAAACCAATGTCTGAAAACAATCCAAACCCCATAGATAAGAGCAATGAAAATCAGAAAACAGCTAATAAAAACAAGATTCAGCAGCTTTCGTCGAACTCAGATCGACGAAATGTGACCCGTTCGTCGAAACGTAGATCGACGAACGCTGAACGCAAACTTCAGTAATAACAATTCGTCTAACTGCAATCGACGAACCTTGTATGGTTCGTCGAGCAGAGGTCGACGAACATGGGGCGCAGAAAATGACTTGTCATTCTGTGAGCAGAGATCGACGATCTCAGCCCTATTCGTCGAACTCTGGTCGACGAACTTACAGAAACTCGTCGAACTAGAAGGACCAAACATAAATCATTTCTCTTACAGAAATTCTAAGCCAGCTAATAAACCATTCACTCTAGTAGCTGATTGGGTTATTCCACCTAGAAGATATCACCCCTTAGGTTATAAATCTCAACCTACTTTGTCAGTTATATCTAGCTTTTCATTTCAACCAAATAAAGGACCCAAGGTAACCTGGGTCAAGAACAATTAACTTTTGTTTTTCATTACAGGTGAAGAGCTGTTCAAGAGTGAGTTAGACCTGGTACTTGGACAGTGGTTGCTCCAAGCATATGACAGGCAGCAAGGACAATCTATCTAATTACAAGTCTAAGCTAGGACCAAAGGTGATCTTTGGTGACTCAAATAGTGGCCAGTCTGAAGGATATAGAGCAGTAAAGATTGGAACAGTTACTTTCAAGAGAGTAACATATATAAGAGGACTCAAACATAACCTAATATCCATAAGCCAATTATGTGATGAAGGTTATCATGTACACTTTAACTCTACCTCATATTCTATTATTAATATTGAAAATAAAACTGTTTTAATTGGAACTACACAAGGTAACATATATCTAGTAGATTTTATTTCTGCCAAAACTGATGTTTGTTTACTCAGTATCATTAGTAACCAAAATGAGTTGTGGCATAAAAGTTTAGGTCATGTAAACCTTAAAAATATAGCTAGGTTATCTAAAGACAACCTTGTTAGAGGCCTACCTTCTGATCCCTACAAGAAGGAAAACCTATGCAGTGCTTGTCAATTAGGGAAGCAAACTAAAATAGTTTCAAATCCATTAATAAGAGTGATTCACCTAGGATTTTGTATTTGCTTCTTGTGTACCTATTTGGACCCATTGCAGTACAAAGCTTAGGAGGGAAGTCTTAAACTTTAGTGATTGTTGATGACTTCTCCAGATTCAGTTGGGTGGCCTTTTTGAGAACTAAGTCAGATACATTCAACGTTCTTACAGATTTTCTCAGGACCATACAGATTGAGTTCTCTACTCATGTTGTATTGATCAGAAGTGATCATGACACAGAGTTTGAGTCTGTTCTTATGCATGAGTTCTGTGAGAAGAAAGGTATCAGATAGTTCTTCTCAGCTTCTAGAACTCCCCAACAAAATGAGGTAGCTGAAAGGAAAAATAGGACACTCATTGAAGCTGTGGGTACATTATTGGCAGATGCTTACATGCCTCTATCCTTTTGGGCAAAAGCTGAAAACACTGCTAACTATGTCCTGAATAGAAGCCTCATACATAAGCTGAAAAATAAGACCCCCTATGAATTGCTTAAAGGAAAAAAACCTAAAGTCACAAATTTTAAAGTTTTCAGTTGTATATGTTATATTCACACAAATAATAAAAAATAATTAGAAAGTTTGAGGCTAAGGCTGAAGAAGAGATTTTTCTAGGATACTCTCAAGTAAGTAAGACCTATAGGGTATTTAATAAATCTTCTCTTAAAATTGAAGAGTCAGTCCATGTATCTTTTGATGAAGCTAACATGTCTTATAAGGAGAAAGAGATTTCTAGCAATAGCTCTCTGCAGGTTCCACAATTGTGTGAGTCTATGGATGGACTAAACCTTACCCAAGAGGTGTCAACCCATCCTTCTCCACAGGTTGCTAATGACAGTGAAGAAGAAAGTCAAGTGGAAGTGGTTGAACTTCCCTCAACAGCTAATAACATTCCTCAAGAGGAATTAATTTTAGAAGCTATTGCTGAACAAACTCCACCCACTGATCTTGTCATACTTAGAGATCCCCCAGATCTAAAGTGATTGGAGACATTTCAGCAAGTGTACAGACAAGGCATCAACTCAACCAAGAATTGATGCATGCCTATTTTCTCTCTCAGATTGAACCTCTCTCCATACATGAAGCTGAGCAAGATCCCCACTAGATCATTGCAATGCAAGAGGAACTGAATCAGTTTGAGAGATGTAGAGTGTAAGACCCCCTCCCCCTTACCAAGGAGGGCTACCAGGTCTTATGCCTAGAACCGCCGTCTTACGGTGGCACTAACTCACGGGTTAGTCGACACCGTAACATGCCGATCCTGCCGGCTAGTACGATCATTTAACCTGTAGGCCAATATGAGAAGAAAAAGTAAAGCAGTATATAAATCCACTAGTCCACAAGTCACATAGTATAATCATATATAAAAAAAATGAAAAGTACACCAATGTAGTCCACAGAAGAGTACAAAAGAAAGAGTAATAAGGGCTTATGCCCGGTACATCGAATCGACTCTCTCTCAATATAAAAACGGAAGCTACACTAATACATCGGAACATGTCCCACCTGAGGACGCGCAGTAGTGGTAGTAGCCTGCTGAAGCGGTATCTGCTCCTCAAGTCCTGCCTCCTCGACGTACTGGTACTCCATCTCCACGGGCTCCTAAAATAGTATGGTCACCGACCATTAGTCAAAAGACTAAGTCGTTTCCTCCGCACCTCGCCCCGCAGCTCCTAGACACCGAGCGGGAGGACGAAGCGGAGGACAACAAGGGGTAACAAAAGTGGAAGCAGGTGACAGAATCTAACTAGCAGTTGTAAAAGAAATATTGATCTATTCTAGCAGTTCTAAGTATAGTACAAGTAAGTAAGAGCAGTACAGTAAAGGAAGTAAAGACAGCAATAAAAGCAAGTAAATAAGCTATTCTACCACTATACTATCATCACAAAAGTACCCTAACTTATATAAATGCCCATACAAATATATAAGTTAGCATTTCCAGGAAATTTAACTTATCATATAAAAGAGCCCATACTAATTTATATGATGAGGATCTATGAAGCGTATGACCTAATATGAATGAATGTTATGATGCAATTTCATGCACAGGCAAGTGCAACTCACACACAACAACTCTGTGATCACAGACCTTTAGTTCCCACTTTTTGAGAGCTAGCATCACTCTCGGGTACCACCGCTGTGGCTACGGCAGCAGCGGAGCGGGCGTCTCCGCTTCTAGGCCGGTATGCACACTACCAGGCCTTAGACCCCTCTCATACGCCTCTGTACACGTCCAAAGTGCACTCTAGAGTCTCGCGTACGTACTTTGCTGACAACCTGTCAGTCTTGTTGGGTCGGATGTGCGTTATCGGGGATCGTCCTCCAGACCGCAGTGTAAAATAACCCACTGGCCCCTCTAACCCTCACAACCGCCTGGTGCACCGTACTGCCATCGGTGTGACGAACGGCCAGTACCGCATGCCCTGCCACTAGATTTATGCACATGCAAGTATTTTACTCCGAGCCTTCCGCTCGCAGGACCAAAACCGTCCTGAAAACCCTCAAACCCAACCCGGGTGAGAACGCACATTAGTGCCTTTATACCAACTCCCTCAAACCCTAAACGGGTGAGCATATATCATGAATCTCTCCAACCCTACACGGGCGAGAAGGTACAACAAATGTCCTAACCTATTAGACTACTCTTGTCTACGAGTTATTATACTTAGTGATTTAAGGTTAATACCAGGACTGCCCCCGGTATTCCCTGTGAAGGGCTCTCACGGGGCACTAGGAACTGTGTTGGGATTACGCCCAGCATTCCCTTTCGCAAGGATATTTACTTTAGTTGATGGCTACCCATGTTTCACCCCAACTCTCTTTGTTGCTCTGGAACAATCCTAGTGACTTAAGGTGTTACCGGGAAACCGACGGTCTTCCGTCGACCCCCACTCCAGTTGCTAACTAAAGACTTGCACTTTTAACCCCATCACTAAGACCATACTACCCACCAGGGATTATTCATATTGCACTCTCTTATTTCTTCCGATAATCAATCCCCTGGTAACCCCTAAGGCAAGACCTATTTATGTTATATGCAGACCATGTCCTATTATTACCCTAAAAATGGAATCTTCCAATCCTTAAGACATCTTGCCCCTAAATATTTATCCTAGGGTGGTATGGGCTAAGGGAACTATCCTATGAATTCTCATAATTTTTCTTGGCCAAATAATCCTTTAATTAAATCTTTTAAATTAATTACTAGGTCACTTTACAAATGAAGTAGTATGATTTAACATCCACTGACCTAGGTAATTTTTTCTGAGTTGTATAATGATAAAATATTACTGTCTACAGAGTTTCATAATTTTCCTTTGATTATTTATTCCAATTGCTTATTTAATACCAAATTCACATAAATTCCATTTTCCAAATGAGGTACAGGTAATATGTAATCCAAAATTCCAGGAAAATTACAGAACATATAAAACATTAATTTATGACTATTGACAGAGTTTCATCAACTTTTATTGTGTAATGACCTATCAAATTCCATTCTTATATATTTACCAAAAATGTCATTCTATTAATTTAAAGACTATCAATACACCCATTAATTCTGAAAAAAATTTTGCAAGACTAATAATACAATTTTACAGCACTAGAATTATTTCCAAATTTTTCTGAGGTGCATATCCATCAATTCAAGAATAAATGAAATAAGGGTAAAATGGACATTTTAAGATATTTTATTCCAAAAGTTTTTCAAATAGAAAGATCAAATTTTCCTAAGTCAAATGTAACCTTATCTACATCATGGCAAAGTTTGAGGATTTGTGCTTGAGGAAAACCTATTTTTCAAATTTATCTTCAAAAGGAGCTATATTTAAAAAAATTCCAATTAATGGGATTTTTGATTCCAAAAATCCCATAATTAATCTGAGTGGTGAAAGTTACCCTAATGAACCACTGTAAATAAATCCAAGATTTTTGAATGCCTCCATTAGGCTGAATACACAATATTTAAACAATTGCTATTAGCACCCAAGGTAATATGTACACCAACACATGCAAGTGGATATTCCCATCATGCATTGATCCAAAAGTGCTGAAATTGTTATCATGCACTAATGGTGTTCCCAAGGACCTACCACTAAGATTTGGGGTCATGAGGAGTCATATAACTCCATATATTTCATTTATTTATATTTTGTCATTTTGACCAAAACTATAGGAAAAGTTGTTTCAAAACTTCCTAAATTTTGGCAAGGGCTAGGTATGCCCTAATCATGCATGTACCCAAACGTTGGGGCCATGGTGATTGCTGGTTTGACTTGGGCATCCAAATGAGTTTCTGCCCTAGTCTAGGACCAGTCCTAGGAGAAATGCCCTACAGGCCAGAATACTGGATTAAAGTTAATGATTAATATGTCAAATTAAAGGTAACATGTAAGGCTACATTTTTCATTCAGGGATCAGTTTCTTAAAATGCCTCTAAGAGGCCTGAAAAGAACATGCAAAATGACTGTATTTTTGTGACATAATTTATACTATTCATCACATTGAAATTAATTCATATTAATAAATCTACACAAATCTTAAAGCGTAAACGGACGGGATCCGATCATCTTCTCCACCCGTCCGATGGATGAGATTGAGCCGACCTGGGCGATGTTTGCTGGCGGTTTCCGGCCAGCTGAGGCGGCGCCACCTCCGGCCAACGGTGCCATCACCTTCACGGTGGTGGTGGCTATCGTTTCCCGGTGATGGGGCGGCGGGAGACGGCGGCGACGGCGAACCCGAGCGGTTTCTAAAGCTCGGAAATTTCACATTTTTCTCCCATGGCATCGGGCTCAGTTGAGCCCGATATCTCACCTAATCGATCTAAGATCCTAGTACGGGTAGAGGTGAGGTGAAACGAACCTGGATTGGGGCTTGGCTGCGGGTCAGGCGGCGGTTTGGCATGGTGGTGGTGTGCCGGCGAGCTCCTCCCCGATTCCTTGATTCTCCATCTTTTTCCATGTTCCAGCACTCGAATTCCACTCATTTCCACCTCCTGAAGCTAATGAAGTCTGTTTGGGCTGAGTATGGCTGTATATGGAGATACTACCTATGTGAGCTCGGTTTGAGCTTTGGTTGCTCCGCCCATGCATTCTAGGTGGCTCTCAGCCCCTATTTTCTTCTGGAATGATAAGAGGAGGTCGGCCAGCAGGTATTGGGCAGAGAATTGCAGCTGAAGTGGTGGCCATGGGGCCACCATTCCCTTTCATCCCCATTTCTCTCTCCTCTTTCTCTCAAAATCTCATTTCTACCCCTTTGCATGCATTATCTCTCCTGATTTAGAGGGGTAGGACTGGTCTTGTTCACTTGGTCTGGCCATGGGCCAAATTTGGTGGGCTTGGTCTAATGGAGGGTGGCTTGGTCTTCATTTCCCTCTTTTAGGTCAAATAGTTGACTATGTTGACTTTGAGTTGACTTGGTCAACCATGGTGGGTGGGCTGACCCCATTTGATGGAAATGAGTCTAGTGGCACCACCCAACTTAGGTTGGGTCAAGGGGGTGCCCTACTTAGGCTAATTGGGCTTATGAGTGTGGGTTTGACCAAATTAAGTCCAAGGTTGACTTTGGTCAATTGGGGTCAAAGTGTTGACCTAGTGACATGCCCTAGAGTCCACTTAGATTGTTTTTAGGGTTAGGGCAATGTGGTGGGGTCATGGTGTGACTACGGTCCTTATTTAGGCTAGTTTGACCTAGTTTGACTTTATCCTATAGTGGGGCCCCACATGGCTACAACCCACTACCTAGGGTCAGATCTAGCTAATTTCCCTAAAACTCACCCCATGCCTAACCCAATCTAAGTTGAGGGGTCCAGAAGTAACATGGGATGTTACAAATTCCAATAAACAAGAAAATAATTTCGTCCCCGAAATTTAAGTTCGGGTCTACGGGGTTCTACTTGCAAGAATTTTTAAGAAACTTTAAAACATAACTTGAAAGTACCTTGTTGGAACACCCTATTACTAATTTGGGTCAGGATCACTATGTCTCTAGGAATCTGTGTTTGACCTTCTGTATAGCTTAATAGGTCAATTAGATTTGAGTCTAAGGGATCAGGAGTCTAGGTTTGGAAGCTGCCCTGAAGACCAAGTTTTTCTGGAGACTAAGTCAAATCGTCGAGCTCAGCACGACGATTCGTCGAACTCCGGTCGACGATCGTCTAGCTCAACTTCTGCAGATCGTCGAGCTCCATTCGACGATCGCTGAGCTCAAACCTCATAATATCGTCGAGCTCCACTCGACGATCGCTGAGCTCAACTTCGCAATATCGTCGAACTCCATTCGACGATCGGTGAGCTCAGGTCGACGATTTTGACTCTGCACTGGATCCTTATCTCTGAGCTCAGTTCGACGATCTTTGAGCTCAGATCGACGAATTCTTTGCTGCTTGCATTTTCCAGGTCGCTGAGCTCAGCTCGACGATATCAGAGCTCAGTTCGACGATTTCAGTTATCTTTCAGAATTCAAATTCAAATCAGATAGAAGTTATTCTGCATTTAATTCAGAAGATCTGCCAGCCGTTTTCATTTACTTCTAGAGCAAGTTTCAAGGGATTTTTCAAGGAACAAATCAGTGGACTTTCCTTTAGAAGAAATTATGCAATTAAGGCTGTAATCAATGCAGACCAACGGCTATCTTTGACAGAGTAATATCCTATTCAGACACAGAGAATAAAAGACAGAATGTTTTTGAATGAAACAGAGAAGAAATACAGAGATTAAAAAGGAGAGAATACACAACTCAGAAAATAGAGACTCTCTCATTCTTCTGTCAACAAGAATTCTGAAGAACACTTATCAGAGAGATCAAGTTTTCAAAAAACAATCTTCAGATTCCTTCAGCTCTTAAAGTGTTCAAGGCCAACATCATCTCAAGATTCCAGACACTCAACATTTCAGCTTGCTGAAATCATCCATTGCTGGAGTTCTACATCTGAAGGCCTATCACCCTCAAGCAAAGCTCTTCTTCCTGAAGATCAAGGACTCAGGGGGAGCTTTGAAATCAATCCACTTAGTCTTCTCAGTTGTTTGAGAAAAGAGAAGACTGCCATCACTCTCTCACCCCCACTCTGTAAAGGGTTTTTCAAATTCCCTTCAAAAGTTTGAATCTGGTTTTTGAGCACCTTGTCAAAAGCTCATTGGTGGCAAGACACCTGATCAAAAAATCTGTTTTGGTTTTTGAGCACCTTATCAAAAGCTCATTGGTGCCCAGGACACCTGATCAACTCATCCTGCAGTGGATTCCTACCTAGGGTGGTAGAAGAGTGGATGTACCCAGTTTGGGGAACCACTATATTTCCTTGTGTCATCTGGTTCTGCCTGTTTGCTTTTTGTTTCTGGCCTAGATTTTCTTGTGCTTAGTTTCTGCATAGCTTAGTTTTGTAATTAGTTTTATTTCTGCTTCCCTGCTCACACTCATTACAATAATTGTTGTAAAGCTTTGCAAAAGTCTTTCTTTGTGTTTTAAAAGCACCATATACTCTATTCACCCCCCTCTAGAGTATATCAGATCTAGTTTCCCCTTTCAATTGGTATCAAAGGGAGGTTGGTTAAACATACCATATCTGTTTGGTTGTACAGGCTAACACCTGAACCCCAAGATCTCAATCTAGATCCCTCTTTTATATTTTCATTATTAGTTTTAGCTTGCACAAGTCATGGCCCAAAACAAAGATTATGCTAGCACCAGACCTCCAGTGTGCAATCTGTCAAAGTTTGCACTTTGGAAAGCAAGGATTAGACTCTACATGAATTCTATTGACGAAGACATTTTTAATTCTGTTTTGACAGTGTGTCCAAGACCTCTAGAGGGCACAAGCACAAATGCTGTTCCACCTCCATCAGGAACAGATGATGACATCAAAAAGTGGAAAATAGCTGATGCCAAGGCAATGAACATCTTAGCTCAGACAATGTCAGATGACATTTTTCAAAAAGTAGCTGAATGCAATTCAGCCCAGGAAATTTGGGACAAGCTCTCAGAAATTGTCTCTGGCTCAACTGATGAGAGAAAGGACAGAAGATCCCATCTCATCTCCCAATATGAGAACTTCAAGAAGGGAGAAACAGAGTCAGTGGGAGACATGTACAACAGACTGAGTCTAATTGTCAGTGAACTGAGGACATTAGACAAAGAGATCTCACTGACAGAACTTAATGACAAGATCCTAATGTGCTTCCCCAGCACTTGGGATTCAAGAATCTAGCCAATTAAAGATGCCAGGAGTCTGAATGAGATCACCACTGAAGCCTTGTTGGGTAAGCTCAAATCTTATGAGCTACTCATCAAGAACAGAGAGGAAGAACAGAAGGCTGCTCCACCAGCCACAAGAAAGGAGAAGACTATAGCATTCAAGGCAACTGAGGATCTGCCTGAAGAAAAAGGAACAACCAATGATGAACTTCTCAGCTTGTTGGCCAAAAGATTCTATAAGATGGCCAGAAAGGACTTCAGAAGAAGATCATACAAGGAGCAGGATAAGCCAAGATATGATAAGTCCATTGGCAATAGCAAAGACATCATTTGCTTTGGTTGCAAGAAACCAGGGCATATGATTCCTGACTGTCCAGAGAACAAGAACAAGGACAGAAGGGACAGAAAAGAAAGAAGAAAGGAGAAGGACTCCAAAAGGAATGGGAGTAGCAAACCTTCCTCCAGCAGAAATAAGCACACAAGGAAAGGATTTGTTGCTGAATCCTGGAGTGAGACTGAAGAGGAGTCAGAAGCCTCTTCCAGCTCAAGTGATGATGAGGATGATGTAGAGGAAAAGGAGTTCTGCATGATGGCAATCAATGCCTCACAACACAACTCAGAGGAAGAGGAGTCAGAATCAGACTCAGAGACTCAACCTGAAGAAGATCAGGTAATCAGCTCTTTTGATTTCACTTCAGAAGATTTTAAATTTGAATTTAAAGCACTATGTTTAGACCTGCTAAAGTCTGAGAAAGAGATCATCTCTCTCAGAAATCAATTATCTGAACAAAGTGGTTTAAATTCAGAAAACCTCAAACTCTCTCAGGAGTTGGAGAACCATAGGGAACAGATAGCTTCACTGAAGAGTGAACTCTCTGAGGCCAAGAAGCTTGAAGAATCTCTCAATGGGAGAAGCATCAAGCTGATGGACATCACAAGCACAGTGAACTCAAGATTCAACAGTACACTGGGCTTGGGTGCCTCATCCAGCCAACCTATTGTTCTAACAACCCCTATCAAGTTCATTTCTGACAAGGGAAAGGGAGTTGTAGAGGTTGCCAGGAAAAATTCTGATCTGCCTCAGAAAACTAAAATCCAGCACAAATCGTCGAACGGAGATCGACGATCGCCGAATGAAGATCGACGATCGCCGAACGCAGCTCGACGATCTCAGGACAAATCGTCGAACGCTGATCGACGATCTAAGCCAAGATCGTCGAACGCTGGTTGACGATTCCATATACCTGACCTCAGCCATAGTCGACCGTCGAACGGAGCTCGACGATCTGACCCAAGATCGTCGTACTCAGCTCCAAGATCGTCGAACAGAGGTCAGAGCTCTGGAAATTTTTTCAATGGCAAGTCAAAATTGAATCCTGAGGGTTCTTCATCCCAAACCTTCAACCCTTATACTGAATGGATTTTACCTCCAAGGAGATATCATCCTGAAGGATATAAGAGTCAGCCAGGGATGTCTTTCATTTCTGAATTTAGAGGTTATCAACCTAGGCCCAAGGTAAACTGGGTCAAAAACAAGTAAATTGTTTCATGTGCAGGTGAAGACCTATCCAACATCTAACCAGCAATGGTATTTGGATAGTGGGTGCTCTAAGCATATGACAGGGAACAAGGACAACCTCAATTCCTTTAGAGCCAAGCTTGGACCCAAAGTTATCTTTGGTGACTCCAATTTTGGACAAACTAAAGGTTATGGAGCAGTCCAGATTGGTTCTGTAACCTTCAAGAAGGTAGCATATGTGGAAGGACTGAAGCACAACCTAATCAGCATCAGTCAGCTATGTGATGAAGGCTACCAGGTGACCTTCAGCAAAACCTTATGCAAAATCAAGTCAGAGGACAACACAACTGTGTTGACAGGTAAAAGGAAAGGTAACATCTACCTAGTAGATTTTCTTTCAACTACTATAGATATCTGTTTATTCAATTCAGTTTGTAGACCAAATGTTTTATGGCATAAGAGATTAGGACACCTAAACCTTAGAACTATTGCTAGGCTCTCCAAGGACAACCTTGTTAGAGGACTACCTTCTGGCCCCTACAAGAAGGAAGGACTCTGCAAGGCTTGTCAATTAGGCAAGCAAACTAAAAACAGTTTCAAGTCACTTAATAAGAGTGATTCACCTAGGATATTGTATCTGTTACACATGGATCTATTTGGACCCATCACAGTACAAAGCCTAGGAGGGAAATCCTACACTTTAGTGATTGTAGATGACTTCTCTAGATTCACTTGGGTGTTCTTTCTAAGGAAGAAGTCTGATAACTTTAAGTGTCTGACAGAGTTTCTCAAATGTATAAAGATTGAGTTCAATACTCACATTGCCCTGATCAGAAGTGATCATGGGACAGAGTTTGATTCTCTTCTTATGCAAGAGTTCTGTCAGAGTGAAGGGATCAGGCATACTTTCTCAGCTCCTAGAACTCCTCAACAAAATGGGGTAGCTGAAAGGAAAAATAGAACCCTTATTGAATCTGCCACTACATTGTTGTCAGATGCTCATCTACCTCTATCCTTCTGGGCAGAGGCAGTGAACACCTCCAACTATGTGCTGAACAGAAGTCTGATACATAAACTGAAGGGAAAGACTCCCTATGAATTACTCAAAGGGAAGAAACCTAAAGTTGACTATTTCAGAATTTTTGGCTGCACTTGCTATATTCACAATAATGATAAGAAATATTTAGCAAAATTTCAAGCCAAAGCTGATGAAGGAGTGTTTCTGGGATACTCCATGATCAGCAAGGCCTATAGGGTATATAATAAATCTTCATTGAAAATTGAGGAATCTGTTCATGTTTCTTTTGATGAAACTAACATGTCTTTCAAGGAGAAGATTTCTTCTACCATAGAACCTTTGCAGGAACACTCTCTAGTTGAAGACATGAACAAGTTGCGGGTTGCTCAAGAGAATGAAAGCAGTGAAGATGAAGGGAATGCTCAACACATTGAAGCCCAACTTGAAGAGCCAGTTGTTGTACCACAAGAGGAAACAACAACACAGGTTGGTGAACAATCAGCACCCCCTGTTGATTTAGTAACATCAAGAGACCATCCAATTACCCAAATAATTGGAGAACTCTCAGCTGGTGTGCAAACCAGAAATCAGGTCAACCAAAACCTGTTGCACACCTGCTTCCTTTCTCAAATTGAACCTCAGTCCATTCAAGATGCAGAGCAAGATCCACACTGGATCATTGCCATGCAAGAGGAGTTGCATCAATTTGAGAGGAACAAAGTATGGGAACTAGTGCCAAAGCCAAAGGATCATTCCATTGTTGGAACAAAATGGGTATTCAGAAATAAACTGGATGATCAAGGGGTAATAATAAGGAACAAGGCAAGGCTAGTTGCCCAAGGATATTCTCAAGAAGAAGGAATTGACTACGACCAGACTTTTGCACCTGTTGCAAGATTGGAAGCCATCAGAATTTTTCTAGCTTATGCAGCTCACAAAGGCTTCAAGGTTTATCAGATGGATGTCAAGAGTGCCTTTTTAAATGGAGACATCAAAGAGGAAGTCTATGTCAGACAACCTCCAGGTTTTATCTCTCCAACTTACCCTGATTATGTTTTTAAACTACATAAAGCATTATATGGTCTCAAGCAAGCTCCTATAGCATGGTATGAGACCCTGGCATGCTTTCTCTTGGAAAATGGTTTTATAAGGGGTAGAGTAGACCAAACACTTTTTATTAGAACCCATAAGTCCAATACCCTACTAGTACAAATTTATGTAGACGATATCATCTTTGGTTCTACTGACTCAAAATTGTGCAGAAGGTTTTCTAACCTAATGCATTCTAAATTTGAGATGAGTAGCATGGGTGAGCTATCCTTCTTCCTAGGATTGCAAGTCAAACAACATGCTGAAGGCATCTTTATTTCTCAAACCAAATATGCTAATGAACTGGTTAAGAAATTTGGTATGTCTGAGGCATCTTGTATGAAAACACCCATGCCTACCAATATTGTACTGGATGCTGATGAACATGGGAAACCTGTTGATCAGACAACATATAGAGCAATGATTGGCTCTTTACTGTATCTTACAGCTAGTAGACCAGATATAATGTTTGCTACATGTATATGTGCTAGATTCCAAGTTAGCCCTAGAGAGTCACACCTCACATTAGTAAAGAGATTCTTAGGTATGTTAAAAGTTGTCCAAATCTAGGTCTCTGGTATCCAAAAGATTCAGCATTTGAGTTAACTGGATTCTCTGATGCTGATTATGCTGGATGCAGAATTGACAGGAAAAGCACCAGTGGAACTTGTCAGTTCCTTGGTGATAGACTTGTCTCCTGGTTTTGTAAGAAACAAACATCTGTGTCAACTTCAACTGCTGAAGATGAATATATGGCTGCAGGCAGTTGTTGTTCACAAATATTGTGGATTCAAAATCACCTCCTAGACTATGGTTACAACTTAGAGAAGTCAAAAATCTTTTGTGACAATACAAGTGCTATTTCCATAGCTCAAAATCCAGTCCTCCATAGTAGGACAAAACACATAGAGATTAGGCATCATTTCTTAAGGGACAATGTTGAAAAGAACAAAATTGAACTGCAGTATATCCCAACTGATTTACAAAGGGGAGATATTTTCACCAAGCCTTTGGATGAAAAGAAACACACTTTCTTCCTAAATCAGTTAGGAATGTTAGATGGAGGAAGTCTTAAATAATCCCCAAGATTTTGAAAGCTAAAAATGGACAAAGACTAGGCAAAATTCTGATTTTTCTTAGTATTTAGGATTCTCTGATCTCTGAACTGCGCTCGACGATTTCCCCAAAGATCGTCGAACGGAGATCGACGATTTCCAGGATCGTTGAACTGAGTTCAGCGCCCCTCAGACAGCATGAACTGTCTCCTTAGGTCAACGATCGTCGAACGGCGCTCGAAGATTTTGTTCCCTGAACGATCGTCGAACGGAGCTCGACGCTTCCCAAGATCGTCGAACGGAGATCGACGATGTTGGAGTCTCTTCAGATTCCTTTAGAAGACTCGATCGTCGAACTGAGTTCAACGATCTTTCCAATTCTGCGTCGAACCCTAATATAAAACTCATTTTTCGCCGTCGTTCTCTCTTGCGCTTTCAATTTCTCTGCAGAAATTTTCTTCCCTCCAAACAGTTCTACCTTGGTCGTTTTGTTTGTTAAGTTTTTGCAGGTACAATGGCCGTCTCAGTTGCTGTCCTCGCCGCCATGAAGTTTGATGCAGGGTTTGACATCGATTTGGACTCCTTCAACACCACTGATCAAATCTTCCAGGTCATCCTGAGTCTATTCAAGGATCAACATTTGTCTGCCCTCATGACCACAAGAATCAAACTTGCCTCAGATGAAATAAAGGAATGGGTATATACTGCACACAACCTTGACAACAACACCATAGTTGGATCTATTAGTGGCACCCAGGTACCTCTGACCCCAACAGTCTTAACAGAGGTTTTTGGTTTTAGAAATGGAGATGACTCTGCTGAACTTTCTGGAGAAGAGTTTACTGATATACTTGCCAGGATGGGTCATCCTGAGGGAAACCCTAGCAAATTGTTTAAGAGGAACCTGTCAGTTGAATACAGGTTTCTGGCAGATGTTGTAGGCAAGGTCTTGTTGGCCAAACATTCTGCACATGACACCATCTCCAGACATCAGCTCTGCCTCATGGGAGCTCTGGTAGATAAGAAAAATCTGAATTGGGAAGAGGTCTTCTTTGACCTGATAAAGAAGAAAATAAATAAAAGCTTTGTAAATTTTGGAAGAATCCTTGGAGTTTTCCTTCAGGCTAAGTGCCCTACTCTGCTGATCTCCTCTGGAGTGCACATCAATGCCTCCAAGAGACTCACCTGTGCCCTTTTTGGCAAATGGGACAGGCAGATTAGCAAGCCCAGCAGGCCCTCTTCAGCTGCCCCTTCAGGCACCAGGACTCACAGAGTTACTCCCCCCCAGGTCTCTGCACCTGCAGAAGACCTGCCTGCTGCTAGTGCTGCTTCTCCTCCTCCTCCAAGTTCAACCCTACCTCCAGCTCCATCCACCATTCCAGCCTCATCCCCCATTACCATCTCCAGCCCATCTCCAACCTCAATTCTATCCCCAGCAACCACTTCATCACCTCCAGTTGACCACTTCCACCCATTATTCTCATATCCCCCTCCAGATGTCACCTCATCTCCATCCATACCATCCTTCACCCTTCTGGATGAATCCTACATGGATGATTCCCCCTCTTCTCCTCCAGACTTCCCCTCCTCCTCAACATCTTTCCAAGATCTCCTCCACCACATCCTTGACCAACCATCATTCACTCCATCCATATCTATACCCTTGTCCTCCATCTCCACAATTCCCACACCTCAGCCCTCTATCCCTTCACCATCCAGCACTCCACTTCCAGCATCCTCAGCCATCCCAATACCCTCTACCTCTGCTCCTGCCATTGAGCATGTAGATCTGCCAGCCCTAGCTGACAAGTTGTATGAGCTACTGGCCCCCAGGCTCTCTCTTCTCATGGAGGCCTCCTTAGCTCCTCTACAACAGTCAGTGGCAGCCCTGTCTGCTAGGCTTTCCTCCCTCATTCCTCAAGCAGCCCCACCAGCAGTGTGCCTTGATACAGAGGTATCTGCATCCAGGCAGGGGGAGATGCCTTATGAAGCCAGCCTTCATGCTGCTGTTGCTGCTGCTTCTGCTTCTGCTCCTGCTGCTGCTGCTGCTTTTGATTCTGCTCCTGCTGCTGCTGCTGCTTCTGATGCTGCTCCTGTTGTGCCTACTGCAGTCTTAGCAATTGACCTAGGGTCTTTGCTCTCTGCATTTGATACTACATACTTCAGCTACCTCCCAGAGCCCAATGCTGTCCAGCCCCCTGAAGATCTGTCCAAGGCTCTGGTGCCCTTCTCATGCTGTGACCCCAGTATCATTTCTGCTTTTATTCATTCAGTGACTGTTGCTTCTGATGATGTTACTGCTGCTGCTGCTGAAGACAAGGCTGTATCTACTTCTGAAATTGTTGTTGCTGCTGAAGAAGACAATGTTCCAACTGCTGCTGATGAGTTCATTTCCCAGGATTCTCTGATGACAGAGGCTGTTGTTTTTGAGCCTGCTGTAGATGTTGTTGTTGGTTCTGAACCTGCTGCTGCCATAATTCCTGAAATAACCACTGTTGCCTCTACTGCTGCTCCAGTACCTGTTGTTATATCTGCTGATGTATCTGTCTCTGTTGCTCCTTCTGCTTCTGCTTCTGCCCCATCTGCTGCTGTTCAACTGAAAGAAAATTTGATGAAAAGGATTGATGCCTTATATGATGCACAGAGTTCTGAATCTGAGGATTACAACACTGCTTCTGATGATTCCTCTGCCACCATTGCAAGGAAAAGGAAGGCAAGAAGTAAGGCATTGAAGAGGGTTCCTCCTGCCAAAGTTAGAGATGATAATGATGTTCCTTACTATATTCTGCACAACTGTCCAATTACTGAGCATTGGATGCAGTTCTCTAAGAATCAGCTAAAGGCTATGAAGAAGAAAAGAAAGTTTGATAAGGACTCCTCCCAGTTCAAGCACCCTCATCCTCCTCCACCACCTCCACCTGATGCAGGTGCAGGTGGCAGCTCTGCAAGATCAGGCCCAGCTAGAAGCCAGGCTCCCTACCAACCTCATGCTAGAACATATCAAAGGGAAAGCCAGTCTAGGGGCTCTTACTCTAGAAGGGGAGGATACAGGGGAAATCAAAGAGAGACTCAGGTTTACTCCAAAGGGCATTCCAGGCAGCACCCTTATTCCAGGGGAGGACATGTTCCTTCTGATACAACTTCAGGTCCATTCCCCTATAAGCTCAGAGAAACTGTGACTGCCAGGACTCCTCAAGATACCTCTTCCAACAGGTATGAGCCACCTGTTCCATTTGAGGACCCTGAGAAGAATCCTGTTGCTTGGACTGCTAGAATGAAAGAGTTGGCTGCTTTAGACCAGATCAAGAAAGCCAAAGAGCAAGGCCTGGACACCTCCAATATATCTACAATGTCAGAACAAAGACAGAAAGAACTAGAAAGATATGCCTCGAGTAAGTTCTTTGATGCAGACAGGTACATGGAGTTGCATCCAGCTGCAGTGGTTCCCAGGACATCAAAGCAAATTTATTTGGGTGCAGCTGATGATACCAGATCCAAACAACAAGCTTTAGATCCTAATAGAGAAATCAAGTTGGTAAAAGGCAAAGAGAAAGAGTAACTCTGTAAGGTGACAATTTTTGGTTTTTCTGACTGATATCTGGATGACATATATATATATCTGTGTGATGGTTCTGTAATGTCTAGCTACTGTTGTTTTTGTGTTTTTCTGATTGTATGATGTTGTTTGATTTTCCAAAGTCTGTAAATAGTTTTCCTAACCCAAATAGGGGGAGATTGTTGGAACACCCTATTACTAATTTGGGTCAGGATCACTATGTCTCTAGGAATCTGTGTTTGACCTTCTGTATAGCATAATAGGTCAATTAGAATTGAGTCTAAGGGATCAGGAGTCTAGGTTTGGAAGCTGCCCTGAAAACCAAGTTTTTCTGGAGACTAAGTCTAATCGTCGAGCTCAGCACGACGATTCGTCGAACTCCGGTCGACGATCGTCTAGCTCAACTTCTGCAGATCGTCGAGCTCCATTCGACGATCGCTGAGCTCAAACCTCATAATATCGTCGAGCTCCACTCGACGATCGCTGAGCTCAACTTCGCAATATCGTCGAACTCCATTCGACGATCGGTGAGCTCAGGTCGACGATTTTGACTATGCACTGGATCCTTATCTCTGAGCTCAGTTCGACGATCTTTGAGCTCAGATCGACGAATTCTTTGCTGCTTGCATTTTCCAGGTCGCTGAGCTCAGCTCGACGATAGCAGAGCTCAGTTCGACGATTTCAGTTATCTTTCAGAATTCAAATTCAAATCAGATAGAAGTTATTCTGCATTTAATTCAGAAGATCTGCCAGCCGTTTTCATTTACTTCTGGAGCAAGTTTCAAGGGATTTTTCAAGGAACAAATCAGTGGACTTTCCTTTAGAAGAAATTATGCAATTAAGGCTGTAATCAATGCAGACCAACGACTATCTTTGACAGAGTAATATCCTATTCAGACACAGAGAATAAAAGACAGAATGTTTTTGAATGAAACAGAGAAGAAATACAGAGATTAAAAAGAAGAGAATACACAACTCAGAAAATAGAGACTCTCTCATTCTTCTGTCAACAAGAATTCTGAAGAACACTTATCAGAGAGATCAAGTTTTCAAAAAAAAATCTTCAGATTCCTTCAGCTCTTAAAGTGTTCAAGGCCAACATCATCTCAAGATTCCAGACACTCAACATTTCAGCTTGCTGAAATCATCCATTGCTGGAGTTCTACATCTGAAGGCCTATCACCCTCAAGCAAAGCTCTTCTTCCTGAAGATCAAGGACTCAGGGGGAGCTTTGAAATCAATCCACTTAGTCTTCTCAGTTGTTTGAGAAAAGAGAAGACTGCCATCACTCTCTCACCCCCACTCTGTAAAGGGTTTTTCAAACTCCCTTCAAAAGTTTGAATCTGGTTTTTGAGCACCTTGTCAAAAGCTCATTGGTGGCAAGACACCTGATCAAAAAATCTGTTTTGGTTTTTGAGCACCTTATCAAAAGCTCATTGGTGCCCAGGACACCTGATGAACTCATCCTGCAGTGGATTCCTACCTAGGGTGGTAGAAGAGTGGATGTACCCAGTTTGGGGAACCACTATATTTCCTTGTGTCATCTGGTTCTGCCTGTTTGCTTTTTGTTTCTGGCCTAGATTTTCTTGTGCTTAGTTTCTGCATAGCTTAGTTTTGTAATTAGTTTTATTTCTGCTTCCCTGCTCACACTCATTACAACAATTGTTGTAAAGCTTTGCAAAAGTCTTTCTTTGTGTTTTAAAAGCACCATATACTCTATTCACCCCCCTCTAGAGTATATCAGATCTAGTTTCCCCTTTCATACCTGATGCGAATAGCTCCGGGTGTTGCTCCAGCATCAGATCCCTCGGCTCCCAGGTGTGCTCCTCCCGTCCATGGTTGGACCACAACACCTTCACAAGAGGGACCTTCTTCTTCTGCAACACTTGGATGGCTGTATCGTCAATCCGGGTCGGCTCCAATCTAACTGATCTGTCAGGCTCTACCGGTCCGGCTGTAGTAGTAATGTGCTGCTCCGGCCGAAGGAGAGCTCTTCGCAAGGAAGAGACATGGAAGACGTCATGTAATGCACCCAACTCCGGTGGCAGCTGCAGTCGGTAAGCTAAGGGGCCGATCCGCTCCAGGATCAGGTATGGCCCCATGTATCGTGGACTGAGCTTCTTGTGCCTCCGCACCCGAGAGACACCGTGTACTGGACGTATCTTCAAGAATACTCTGTCTCCAACCTGTAACTCCACCTTCTGGTGCCGAGCATCATAATACTTTGCCTGCCTGCTCTGGGCCTCTCGTAGACGATCTCTGATCAATCGAATCTGAACCTCAGTATCCTCTATATAATCAGATCCAAGAGCCCTGGTATCCACATCCTGAACCCATGATAGCGGTGTCCGGCATCTCCTCCCATAAAGTGCCTCATATGGAGCCATCCTGATGCTAGCCTGGTGGCTGTTATTGTACGAGAACTCAATCAGTGACAGCAGCCTCTCCCAAGGCTTCCCCGTATCAAATATGCAGAGTCTGAGCAGGTCCTCCATGGTCCGGATGGTCCGCTCGGTCTGTCCGTCGGTCTGTCCGTCGGTCTGCGGATGGAAGGCGGTACTAAAAGTAAGCCGAGATCCCAAGTAAGCATGCACGGCCCTCCACTCGCTCGAAGTGAACCGACCATCACGGTCCGAAACAATCGTCCTGGGAATGCCATGATATCTGACGAACTGCTCCACAAATAATCTCACCAGAACTGCAACTGGGGCATCCTTCCGAACTGGAATAAATCGCGCTACCTTGGTAAGTCTATCCACTATGACCCATATAGAATCATGCCCAGAGTGGGAGCGAGGCAATCCGTGTACAAAGTCCATAGCAATGTCCTCGAACTTCCATTCTAGAACTGACAGTGGCTGTAGTAAACCTCCCGGGCTCTTGCATTCTGCTTTCACACGCTGGCAGGTCTCGCAATGGGTCACAAAATCCGTGATCTCCCTCTTCATCCCGGGCCAATACATAGACCTCCGCAAATCTGCCCACATCTTGGTGATGCCGGGGTGCACTGAATATCTGGAGCAATGAGCCTCTCTGAGTATGTCATCCCGGATACTGCCCCCTACTGGTATGTAGATGCTCCCACGGAATCGAAGAAGATCATCCTGTAGCATGTAGTCCTCAACCTTGCCCCTCTCCAGGGCACTAAAAATCAGCTGTAACGCAGCATCCAGCCTCTGATGTGTTCGGATGCGCTCCTGTATATCATCGCCACTGATCACTGAGCTCAAATACTCTCGATACATTACTGGCTCGGTATCAGATACCATGGTAATGTGCATGTCCTCCATCATCTGTAGCAGCTCTATAGACATCAACCGGGGCTCCGGTCCAGAAGTGTCGGCCCTCCTGCTCAAAGCATCTGCTACCGTGTTCGCTTTTCCCGGATGGTAGTGGATCTTGTAATCATAATCACAGAGGAATTCCAGCCATCTCCTCTGTCTCAGGTTTAAGTCCTTCTGTGTATCGATATATTTAAGATTCTTGTGATCTGAAAAGATGTCATAATGAATCCCGTATAAGTAATGCCTCCATATCTTTAGGGCGAATACCACAGCCCCGAGCTCTAGGTCATATACTGGATAGTTATGCTCATGCTTCTTCAACTGTCTTGAAGCATAAGCAATAACATGTCCATGCTGCATCAGGACTGCACCCATCCCCTGGTAAGAGGCGTCCGTGTAGATCTGGAATCCTTCGCTCCCGGATGGAAGCACAAGAATGGGGGATGAGATGAGTCGGTCTTTCAGCTCCTGAAAAGCCGTATCGCACCGCTCTGACCAAACAAAATCTACGTCCTTCTTCATCAAGGACATGAGGGGGAGTGCTATCCTCGAGAATCCCTCCACGAACTTGCGATAATACCCTGCTAGTCCCAAGAAACTGCGAATGTCAGATGCGGTCTTCGGCCGTGGCCAATCACTCACTGTCTCTATCTTGGCTGGGTCCACTGCTAATCCAGCCCCACTGATCGTGTGCCCCAGGAAAGCCACCTCCTGCAGCCAGAACTGGCACTTTGAAAATTTTGCGTACATCTGGGACTCCCTCAGCCTCTGCAAGACCTGCGCCAGGTGCTCTGTACGCTCCTCCTGAGTCCGAGAATATATAAGAATGTCATCGATGAATACAATCACGAAGCGGTCTAAGAAGGGCTCGAATACACGGTTCATTAGACTCATGAATGCGGCAGGGGCATTCATGAGCCCAAAAGGCATCACCGTGAACTCGTATAATCCATAGCGTGAACTGAATGCCGTCTTCGGTATGTCCTCTTCCCTGATACGGAGCTGGTAGTAACCGGATCGCAAATCTAGCTTGGAGAACCAGAAGGCTCCCTGCAGCTGGTCAAATAACTCATCTATCCGAGGCAGAGGATAGGTGTTGCGGACCGTTAAGCGGTTCAACTCCCGGTAATCTATGCATAGTCGCAATGACCCGTCCTTTTTCTTCACAAAGAGAACTGACGCTCCCCACGACGATGAACTGGGCCGCACAAATCCTGACTCTACTAGCTCCTGTAGTTGAGTCCTGAACTCTGCTAACTCCCTGGGAGCCATCCTGTAGGGTGCCCGGGACACCGGCCTCGCTCCCGGTACTAGCTGAATCCTGAAATCTAAGTCTCTAGCAGGTGGTAGCCCGGGCAATTTCTCCGGGAATACGTCGGAGAAATCCCGGACAACCGGAATATCTGAAATATTCGTCTATGCTCCCACCATCTCGAAGCAGATAATATAAACTTCTTCTCCCTGCTCGTGAGCCTTCACAGCCTGCATAGAAGATAACAATAGGTGGCAGATAGGCTGAATACCTTCAACGATAACATGAGAGTCGCCATGCCTTAGCGTGATCCTCCTAGACGGACAATCTATCTGAGCATGGTTCCGATGTAACCAAGCCATGCCCAAAATCAAGTCGAAGTCCTGCAACTTCAGAATAGTTGCTGGCGCCTCAAATGCCTTGCCGCCAATCTCGGCCTCCATATCATAATGTGTAGTGGTCCGCAGCTCTGAGCCATCGGGTAGACGCACCCTCAACTCTAGTCCAGGAAACCTCTCCACGCCTTCGAGTCCGTCGATGAAGGCCTCGGATACGAACGAGTGCGAAGCACCCGTGTCGAAGAGAGTATGAGCGGGCTTGCCGCTGATCATAACTATGCCTGAGGTTTGTTTATGTTAAAATTAATTGTTATCCTATAGTTCCAGGTACTATATAATTGAAAAATTCAAGAAGTTTAATCATTAACTTTAAGTACCTGTGATAACCTCCTCGGGGTTCCTCTGCTCTGTGAGGTCCAAGGCGTATATCTGCTCCTGCTCGCGTCTCCTGCCGTGATATCCCCGGCCTCGGCCTCGGCCTCGGCCCTGCTGTACTGGGGCCACTGGAGGTGGAGGAGGAGGAGGAGGATGGAATCGATGCGGGCACTCCGACCTAATGTGCCCGGGCTGACGACATCCGTAACAAACTACCTGTCGGTGGGCTCGGTCATCCTGTCTCCTCGGATCATGCATATGTAGAGGTGGGGGAGCCAATGCTGGAGGAGGCCCCTGCTCCTGCCTGAAGTTGGGATGACGACGTCCCCCACCCTTCTTGCATCCGATAGTCCTGCCTCTCTGAGAGCCCCTGCTGCTCTCTCCTGATGTCGACCCATCAAATGGTCTCTTCCCTCCGGCTCGCACCATCAGCTGGTCAGCCTCCAGCTTCTTTGCCATCTCGATGATCTGCCTAGATGTGCCATGAGAAATAAACAGCAAGGCCTGCCTCAAATCGTCCTTGAGGCCCCGGTAGAACCTCTTGGCATACCTCTTATCATCGGTATCCTGAATCCCTGCGAACCTGGCCAAATGAGAGAACTCTCTCTGATACCTGAGGGGAAGTGACTATGACAGTCCTGGTGCCTGAAGGTGTGCTGGAAGAGGGCCTGCTGGGCTTGGTGATCTGCCTGTCTCATTTACCAAATAGGGCACAAGACAGTCTCTTGGAAGCATTAATGTGTATCCCAGAAGATACTAGCAATGCAAGACATCTGTTCTGCAGAAAAAGGCCTAAAATCCTCCCAAAATTCACAAAACTCTTATTAATTTTCTTTTTAATAAGGTCAAAGAAGATCTCTCCCCAGTTCAAATTCTTCTTGTCCACAATAGCTCCCATTAAGCATAGCTGATACCTGGAAATAGTATCATGGGCAGAGTGCTTAGCCAACAGGACCTTCCCAACTACATCAGCCAAGAATCTATATTCCACAGACAGGTTTTTCTTCAGCAGCTTGCTAGGGTTAGCCTCAGAATGACCCATTCTTGCAAGCAAAGCAGCAAATTCCTCTCCAGATAAATCAGCAGAATCTCCACTAGAACTTAACTCAAAAACTTCTGTCAGAATTGCTGGGGTCAAGGGTACCTGGGTGCCAGAAATTGATCCAACGATTGTGTTTTGATCCTGGTTGTGGGCAGTGTAGACCCACTCTTTAATCTCATCAGCAGCAAGTTTAATCCTGGTGGTCATGATTGTAGCATGTTTCTGCTCCTTGAACAACTCTAAGATGTCCTGGAAAACCTGATCTGTTGTGCTGAAGGACTCCATGTCAATGTCAAAGCCGGCATCAAATTTCATGGCGGCAAGAACAGCAACAGAAACGGTCATGGTTACCTGCAAAGATTCAACAAACAAAACGACCAAGTGCAGAAATGTTTGGAGGGAAAGAAAGTTTTTGCAGAGAAATCGAAAGCGCAAAAGGAGAACGACGGCGAAAAATGAATTTTATATTAGGGTTCGACGCAGAAAAGGAAAGATCGTTGAACTCAGTTCGACGATCGGTGCTTCTAAAGGAATCTGAAGAGTCTTCAATATCGTCGATCTCCGTTCGACGATTTTGGAGAGCGTCGAGCTCTGTTCGACGATCGTTCGGAGAACAAAATCGTCGAGCGCCGTTCGACGATCGCTGACCGGAAGAGATAGTTGAGCACTATCTGAGAAACGCTGAACTCAGGTCGACAATTTCGGAAATCGTCGATCTCCGTTCGACGATCTGGGGGAAATCGTCGAGCGCAGTTCAGAGACCAGAAAAACTCTAGACACTAAGAAAAATCAAGATGTTTGCCTAGTCTTGGTCAATTTTTAAACTTATCTGCCCCTGTAGATGACTTGCCTGCTGCTGCCTCTCCTCCTCCTCCAATTCCATTTTTTCCAGTTCCATCCACCATTCCAATTCCATCCACCATTCCAATTCCATCCACCATTCAAACTCCATCCACTATCATCATCTACAGCCCATCTCCAACATCAATACCATCTCCAATTCCAACTGTCACAGAAGAACCATTCCATCCATTATACTCCTACCCTCAACCAGATATTGAAACATCCACAATTCCATCCTTCAATCTTATTGATGATTCCTTCATGGATGACTCACCCTCATCTCCTCTTGAGCTGCCCTCCTCATCAACCTCTTACCAGGAACTTCTACAAGAGATCATTGATCAACCCACCTTCACACCATCTATCTCAATCCCCTTGTCTTCCATCACCACTTTACCCACACCTCAACCATCTCTTCCCCAATACACCAGCTCTCCACTACCATCACCAATAGCTCCACCTCCATCCTCTACCTCTGCTCCAGTCACTGCTGAGCAAGTAGATCTTCCAGCCCTAGCTGATAGGATATATGAATTGCTAGCCCCCAGGCTATCTCTTCTCTTGGAGACCTCCTTGGCTCCATTACTCCAGTCAGTGGCAGCTCTTTCTGCCAGGCTCTCCTCCTTAATTCCTCAGGCAATCCCTTCAGCAGTGTGCCTTGATCCAGCTTTGTCTGAATCTAGGCAGGGGGAGATGCCCTATGAAGTGAGCTTGCCTGCTGTGTCTTCTGTTTCATCAGTTGTTGTTGCTGCTGCTGTTGTTCTTCAAGCTCCAGTTCCCCTTCTAGTTGCAGTCTTCCCAGTGGACATCAGGTCCTTCCTTTCAGCATGTGATTCAGCCTACTTCAGTTGTCTTCCAGTGAGAGTTGCTGTCCAGCCCCCAGAGGATCTCTCCAAGGCCCTTGTACCCTTCTCATGTTGTTACCCCAGCATCATAACTTCTTTTGTCAATTCAGTATATGCTGCTGCTACTCCTACTGAAAGCATGGTTGCTGTTTCTGATGTTGCTGCCCTTCCTGCTGAAAGTTTTGTTGATATTTATGTTGCTGCTACACATGTTGTTGTTTCTGAGGATATGCAGATGACAGAGGCACATGATTTTGAGCCTTCTGTGTTTGCTGATGATATTCCTCCTGTTGCTGATATTGTTGTTTCTGAAAGTGAAACTGTTGCTGCCCCAACTGCTATTGTTATTATTGCTGCTACAACTTCTGCATCTGCTGTTACTACTGCTACTGCTTCAACTTCAATTGCTACAAGTGTTGTATCTGCTGCTGCTCCAATCACTGCTGCTTCATCTGCTTCAACCCAGCTCAAGAAAGAATTGATGAAAAAGATTGATGCTCTTTATGATGAGCAAAGCTCTGAAAGTGATGAGTTCAAAACTGATTCTGATGACTCCTCTGCTACTATTACGAGGAAGAGAAAGGCAAGGAGCAAAGCCATGAAGAGAGTACCTCCAGCCAAAGTCAAGGACAATAATGACATTCCATATTATATTCTTCATGACTGCCCCATAACTGAGCACTGGATGCAATATTCAAAGAATCAACTCAAAGCCATGAAGAAAAAGAGGAAATATGAAAAAGGATCTTCCCAGTTTCATCATTCTCATCCTCCTCCACCACCTCCTCCTGATGCAGGTGTAGGTGGAAGTTCAGCTGCTCAACCCTCTGCTAAAAGCCAAACCCCCTATCAGCCTCATGCCAGATCCTATCATAGGGGAAGCCAGTCTAGGGGTTCTTAATCCAGAAGAGGAAACTATAGAGGAAATCAAAGGGAAGTCCAGGTTTATTCTAAAGGTTATTCAAGGCAACATCCCTACTCCAGGGAAGGACAAATCTCATCAGACACAACCTTTGGTCATTTTCCCTATAAACTGAAGGAAGTAGTTTCATCCAGGCCTCCTCAAGATAATCCATCAAATAGATATGAGCCACTAGTGCCATTTGAAGATCCTGAAAATAATCCAACTGCTTGGACTGCAAGGATGAAAGAGCTTGCTGTACTGGACCAGATTAAGAAAGCTAGAGAGCAAGGCAGAGACTCCTCCAACATCACTACATTGTCTGAACACAGAAAGAAAGAGTTGGAAAGATATGGCTCAAGCAAATTCTTTGATTCTGATAGATACATGGAGCTGCATCCTGAAGCTGTAGTTCCAAGACCCAAACAGCAAACCTCTTTAGGTGCAGCAGATGACACAAGATCAAAGAAGGAAGCCCTTAACCCCAATAGAGAAATCGAACTCATAAAGAGCAAGGAGAAGAAATAACTATGTAAGGTGACAATCATTTTGAATTCTGAATTCTGTCTGGGATGATATATATCTGTTGTTCTGCAATGCCCTGCTTATTGCTTTTCTGTATTGTTGCTGTGTATGTTGTTATTTAATTTTTCCAAATTCTGTAAATAGTAATCCTAACCCAAATAGGGGGAGATTGTTGGAACACCCTATTACTAATTTGGGTCAGGATCACTATGTCTCTAGGAAACCTGTTTTTGACCTCATGTATAGATCTAAAGGTCAATTAGAGTTGAGTCTAATGGTTAGAAGTCTAGGTTTGGAAGCTGCCCTCAAGACCAAGGATTTTTAGTTTGAGACTAAGTCATATCGTCGAGCTCAGCACGACGATTCGTCGAACTCCAATCGACGATCGTCTAGCTCAACTTCGACAGATCGTCGAACTCTATTTGACGATCGCTGAGCTCAACCTCAACAAATCGTCGAACTCCATTCGACGATCTGTGAGCTCAGTTCGACGATCTTGACTCAGTATTGGATCTCTATCTCTGAGCTCAGTTCGACGATCTTTGAGCTCAGATCGACGATTTCTGTTGCTGTATAAGTCCAAATCGCTGAGCTCAGTTTGGCGATAGCAGAGCTCAGTTCGACGATTTTCTGATGACTTCAAGGATTTTTCAAGTTTCAAATTCAGAACAGTTAAGGAGTTATTCAGCAATTAATTCAGAAGATTTTCTAGCAGTTTTCATTTATTTCTGGACCAAGTTTCAAGGGATTATCAAGGAATGTTTCTTTGGACTTTCCTCCAGAAGATAATTGCAATTAAGGATGCAATTAATGTCAGGCCAACGACTATTCTTGACAGAGGATGTTTTTCTATTCAATACCAGAGAATAAAATACAAGATTTTTGAATCTATCTATCACTCAGACACAGACAAGAAGAACAAGAACAAAATATTCTCTGTCTCAAAGAATTCTCTCAAGAACACACATCCAAGGAGATCAACCATCTGAAATCTTCTGATCTCTTGTGATTCAAGTGTTCAAGGCCAACATCTTTCAAAGACTCCAGACATCTAACATTTCAGCTGTTGCTGAAATCATCATTTGCTGGAGATCAACTTCTGAAGGCCTATCACCCTACAGCAAAGCTTCATTTCCTGAACATCTCAAGGACTCAGGAGGAGCTTTGACACCATCAAATCCACATAGTCTTCTCAGCTGCTTTGAGAAAGAGAAGACTTCCATAACTCTCTCATCCCCATCTTTGTAAAGGGTTTCTCAAACTCCCTTCAAAAGTTTGTGTTTGGTTTTTGAGCACCTTGTCAAAAGCTCATTGGTGGCAAGACACCTGATCAAAAAATTTGATTTGGTTTTTGAGCACCTTATCAAAAGCTCATTGGTGCCCAGGACACCTGATCAACTCATCCTGCAGTGGATTCCTACCTAGGGTGGTAGAAGAGTGGATGTACCCAAGTTTAGGGGAACCACTATAGCTCCTTGTGTCTTCTGGCTTGCTTGTCTTTATCTTTTATTTCTGACTATGATTGTTTTGTGATTAGTTTAGATCTGTGATTAATTTCTGTTGTAGGTTATTCTGTGATTAGAATTAATAGTTGCTTCTCTGTTCACTCAGATTATAACAATAGTTGTAAAAAGTTTTCAAGCATCATATACTCTATTCACCCCCCTCTAGAGTATATCAGATCTAGCTGCACTTCCAGCATGTGATGCAATGCTTATACATACTGCTTGGTTATGCTAATAAAGTGTAGGGAAGGAGCCTCGCCGCCACGAGTTGGGGGCGGGATCGTTATAATTTGGTCACCATTGCTGACTGTTGCTTTGGTTTGCCACCGTTGCGGTGGATTGTGCTTGCAGGTGCTGCGGAGCCGAGCGGTAAATAGCGGGCTAAAGCCCAAGTTGCTGAGCCAGCCCTCGAAGGCCTAATTTGAGTGTTTTATTTTATTCATGTATGCCCGGCCTGCGTGCCGAGTGTAACGCCCAGAAACTCAAAAGAGCGACGGGTGACATTTCTGTACCAAATTTGGAATTTGGCAGGGGTACACGGCCTGGGACACGGGCGTGTCTAAGGGCGTGTCGGGGTCGTTCAAAGATCTATCTACAATCAGGCAGTATCTGGGTTCGACGATCGTTGAGCAGCGGTCGACGATTTGGTCGACATTCTGCGGTCGATGATTTGGTCGACATTCTGCGGTCGACGATTTGGTCGACATTCTGCGGTCGACGATTTGGTCGACATTCTACGGTCGACGATTTGGTCGATGTTCTGCGGTCGACGATCGGGCCGTGGGTTCGACGATTGGGCCGTGGGTTCGATGATCGGGCCGTGGGTTCGACGATCGGGCCGTGTGTTCGACGATCGGGCTGTGGGTTCGACGATCAGGCCGTTGGTTCGACGATCGGGCCGTGGGTTCGACGATCGGGCGGTGCGTTCGATGATTTGGCCAGAGATCTCCGTTCGACGAACTAAGTCCAAGTCTAAGGGCAAAGCCCCAGTACTCAACAAGCCTGCTGTAGATAGAACAGCCAGGGTTGTACCTAAGCAAATGTACAATTGATTTGAGTGCTGGTGCTGTGGCAAGATAGGCCACTTTGCTATAGACTATTGGCATAATTCTAATGCCAAGGTGAGTAGCAAGCTGCCTGCTAGAAATGCTACAGGTAGTTTTGTTAAGAGGCAAACTAACCAGCACCAAGGACCCAAGATTTCTTTGGGTTCTAAGGTTAACTAATCTGTTTTGCAGGTGAGTCCAAGTGGACATGCCCCAATATGGTACTTGGACAGTGGATGTTCCAGGCACATGACTAGAACTAGGGGATTGCTAAAGGACTACACACCAATCAAGGATGGTCCTAAAGTCACCTTTGGTGGTTCTGAAAAAGGAATCATCAAAGGTTTTGGTAACATTTCTAGCAACCTTATAACAATTACTCAAGTGGCTTATGTTAAAGGTTTGAAACGCAACCTCATTAGTATAAGTCAGCTGAGTGATTTAGGATATGACATATCATTTGTCAAAGATGGTTGTCATATCAGGAGGTCTAATGATCAAAAGATCATTTTGACAGGTTATAGGAAGAGAAATGTCTATTATCTAGACATTATGTATGAGAACAATGTTTCTCCTGTGTGTCTTGTAGCTGATGAGAAAGTCTCTCATTGTGTCAAATGACACAAGAGGCTAGCCCATCTTAACTATAAGACAATTGGCCAACTCTATAGTAAAGAGTTAGTGAGGAATGGTCCTCAGGTTAAGTGTATTAAAGATGGGATATGCTCAGCTTGTCAAAAGGGCAAGCAGACTAGATCCACCTTTAATAGCATTGAGAACAAAGATGTTGTGAGGTGCTTATACCTCTTGCATATGGATCTCTTTGGTCCTATGCCAGTTCACAGCCTAGGTAGGAAGGTCTACACATTTGTAGTTGTATATGACTACTCAAGGTTTTCCTGGGTGTTCTTCCTTAGACAGAAATCTGAAACTCCTAGTATCTTCTATAGTTTTGTCAAACAAATTCAGAATGAGTTAGACAATACAGTGGTCAAAATAAGAAGTGACCATGGTACTGAATTCCAGTCTGACAGTATAACAAAGCTATGTGAAGAATTTGGGATATTTCAGGAATTTTCTTCACCAAGAACACCTCAGCAAAATGGCATTGCTGAAAGGAAAAATAGAACCTTGATAGAGGCTGGTGGAACCCTATTAAGTGACACATCTCTCCCAGAATATTTCTGGGCTGAGGCAGTAAACACTGCATGTCATGTAATTAATAGAGCTACTATCACCAAGAGGCATAATAGTAAATGCTTTATACTTAACAATGGTAAGTCTTACTTAACCAAGTTTGCTGCCAAATCCCAAGAGGGGATTGTCACAACCCGCATTTTCTCAATGGTAAAATAGTATCAGAGTAAGAGAAAACACGTGCCGTGATGCCACGTCGTGCAGGGGATAACTGCACACGCTCAGGCAAAACTCCAGACCTTAGAATTTAAGGAAAAACGTTGATTAAATATGAAAGAAAATCAGTTAAGTTGAATGGCCGTATCCCTCGGCACAGTGGATCAGCTAGTCCATAGTTAAAATTATATCTATACGCAACAGAAAATACATTGGTTCAATTAAGTTGACACCCTAAATAAGCACGAGAGTCCCCGGGGGACGACTCATGGTATGCATGACTCTAGGGTGAATATTATAGGTATAAAAGATAGTGTTTTACGCTGAGGAAAAATAGTGTCTTTGTTTTAGAAAACATGTTATGCATGAAGTACATATATTAATACTTTTAGGTTTTAAAATATCTATCATGCAACCTAGCATAAATCCTTCCCAGAAGCAAGTAACCAACCACATAAAGGCAAAATCAGCAGTTTAATTTCATATCGAGCATCACAAGAAGCCACAAGTGGGCGTCAACAACCTGACACGAACCCACTGGCGAGTATGTATGTCTATACAGAAAAGTAAGGAACTACCTCACAACAAAACGGGGATCAGTTATCTCAGCAACCCTAGAGGCCACCAATAGCCCCTCCAAAAGAACTAGCCGCTGAACTGGCTACAACCTGGACCTGAGGCATTCAAGAAAAGAACACCTCAGCAAGGAAACAATCAAAAGGTAAATAGAGCAATGGATTAATTAGCAAAATAAGAAGAAGGGTTTACCAACCCAGCAACAAACTGCTATAAGAAAAAGAAAAGGGGAATGATAGTAAGAAAAGAATACTGTCTAAAACACCGCAGAGCACGCCAAGTGCGAGCAATAAAACCAATATGCCTTACCAAGAGAGCCTACAACAGCATCAAGACATATACATATGTCAAAAGAAAGGAAGCATAAACAAAAAAGGGACTAACAGTCCTAACACGTGGGTAAGTGGCAGTGGTCAAAATATGGGTCTGAATATATAACCAAAATCAGACCCAAAAAGGTCTAAGGGGTCAAACAGTGGCAGCTTTAGGGTCCCACACACACCAACCCAAACCGGGGCAAAAGGCGGTGGCCACAGCTCTCCACAAAAAACCACCCCTCCAGAGGCCACCAAAACTCCACCACCTGCCACAACCCAAGAGTCGGCATGCAGAAATTAGCCGAACACCCAATGCCCCCCTCCTAGGGAAAAGTCCCACTAACAGTCCTAAGAAACACACGAACCCAAGGCAAAACATCGGGTCCAACCGACGCGGCCTTGCACGCCTAACCAAAACCAACCCCGAGTCTCCCTGACCCCAAAACAAGCGCAACACCCAGTGTCGACACGATGTGTCGACACCACGACAAGCCGGTGTCGACACAAGGTGTCGACACAACCGCGGCCGGTGTCGACACCAAGTGTCGACACCACAGCGGCCGGTGTCGACACAAGGTGTCGACACTACCGCGGCTGGTGTCGACGCCAAGTGTCGACACCACTACAGCCGGTGTCGACACAAGGTGTCGACACTGCCGCTGCTGGTGTCGACACCAAGTGTCGACACCACTGCGGCCGGTGTCGACACAAGGTATCGACACGGCCACTGCTGGTGTCGACACCAAGTGTCGACACCACTGCGGCCGGTGTCGACACAAGGTGTCGACACTGACGCTGCTGGTGTCGACACCAAGTGTCGACACCACGACTGGCCGGTGTCGACACCAAGTGCCGACACCAAGACTGGCCGGTGTCGACACAACGGTGTCGACACCCCAACTGGTCGGTGTCGACACAATGGTGTCGACACCCCAACTGGCCGGTGTCGACACAATGGTGTCGACACCCCAACTGGCTACAGGGGCCAGATCCAGCAAACGACTAAAAGCAAGAATGAGGAATCTCTCTCTCTCTCTCTAGAGTACAACATCCATCGGCAATGGCAGCTACTCGACCTAAACCGAACCAAAACTGTCCCTAATAGACACAATCCCTCAGGAAAACAGAGATTTAACTGAAACTTTCTACACTAACCACGGTATGATCGGGAACAAACCCTAGCTTACACCTAAGATTTAAACACGAAAGCGATAAAAATTAACTCAAAAGAAAGACAAAGATCAGCTTTGGCAAGGATGAGGGGACATCACTTGCCTAAATACCAGGAACTTGGTCGGCGGCCTCCCCCCCTCACGGATCTGGCCGCAGAGCAGCAAGCTGAGGAGCAGAAAGAAAGCAGATCCCGGCGAGGGCAGCCCAGATCCACTCTCGAAATCGAATTCCGACTGCTAAATCTCCAGGAATCGGCGTCTGAAGGCTAGGGTAGTCCGGCGGTTCTCTTCCTCACGCACAGGCGGCGGCTTCTACCAGGCAGAGAAAAAGGGAAGAAACAAATAAACCCAGCCCTAATTCTAACCCAAGACTATATATATATATCAGTTAAATAATAAACAAACCACATATCAATAATTATTTACACTCAATATCAAAACAACCCGAAACCCGAAACTTCTCGGAAAAAGACGAAATTCACGCCGCAGCTAAAAACCCACGCTACGAACGCAACTACGAAGTCGAAATTAGCATTCGACGAACAAAACCCGGGATAACACCTCCCGAAGCCAAAACACAAGCATTCCCTAAGAGGCCCAGCCGAGTCATCAAACAGACTCCGGCTAGTTCGGGAATCTTACTAATAGGCTACAAACAGGCTACACAGGGAACCCTAAGAGCTAAGACCACGCTCTACAATGGCAAAAAGACGGAAATATGCCATCGTAACGCCAGCCAACGATCAAACAAAACACAGAAAAACCGGGGGCGTTACAGCCACTCCCCCTAAAAGAAAGTTTCGCCTCGAAACTTTACTCACAACACTCCTATATAGAAGGAGAGAGAAAGAGCCAGGAAAAATGCTATATAAATAAATAAAATAGAACATACCAAGCACAAGATCAGGGAAAAAGATGAGGGTGAGCCTCCCTCATAGCCGACTCCAACTCCCAAGTCGCGCTTTCCACATCCTGATTTCTCCATAAAACTTTAACCATAGGAATAGTCTTCTTCCGCAACGCCCGAACTTGAGAATCCAAAATGCGAACAGGCACCTCCACATAAGAAAGATTCGGCTCCAACTGAGGCACAGAATCCAAAACCTGCCTGCCATTTACCACACATTTTCGCAGCTGACTGACGTGAAAGACATCATGCACGCCAGGGAAATTTGCGGGCAAAGCCAGCCTGTAGGCTGATACCCCAATCCGCTCAACAATCGGAAACGGCCCCACGTACCTCGGGTCCAACTTCCTATTCTTGCCAAACCGCTTGACTCCAATCAACGAGGAGACCTTTAAGAACACCGAGTCCCCCACAGCAAATTCCAAGTCCGATCTACGCCGATTGGCGTTCTTCTCATACCTCTCCTGGGCTATCCGAAGCTTTTCCCGAATAAGCTTCACAGCGGTTTCCATCTCCTCAAGCGCTTCTGGACCCAACAAAGGTCCCTCGCCTAGCTCAGCCCAAAACAAGGGAGTCCTGCAGCGCCTCCCATACAAAGCTTCAAAGGGAGCCATTTGCAAGCTTTCTTGATAACTGTTGTTGTATGCGAATTCCATAAGCCGCAAGCGCTCGTCCCACGCTCCTCCGTGGTCCAGAATATAGCATCAGATCATATCTTCCACAATCTGATTTACTCGCTCCGTCTGACCATTGGTCTGCGGATGATAAGCCGTGGAGTATCTCAAATCTGTACCTAACCCTTCTTGAAGGCTCTTCCAAAAACGAGACGTGAACCTGGAGTCTCGATCTGATATGATACTTACGGGTACTCCATGCAATCTGACAACCTCTTCCAGATACAGCTCGGCTATCTTCCTCATCGGATAATCGATCTTAAATGGTACGAAATGAGCGCTCTTCGTCAATCTGTCTACAATTACCCAAACTGAATCATACCCCTTAGGAGATCTCGGTAAGGCGGTAATGAAATCCATCGAGATACTCTCCCACTTCCACATCGGAATCTCCAAGGGAGTCAGCTTGCCACCAGGCCTCCCATGGTCGGCTTTCACACGCCTGCAAGTGAAACACTCTGAAACAAAACTGGCTATGTCCTTCTTCAACCCGTACCACCAGTCAATCTGTTTTAAATCATGATACATCTTGGTAGACCCTGGATGGTAGGCAACACTAGATCCGTGGGTGTCTCTGCACACCATATCCCGGATATCTCCAACTGCGGGGATGCAAAACCTGCCACGGTACTTCAAGGTACCCGCATCATCTATAGAGAAATCTGGTAATTCACCCTTCTCAGCTCGAAGATACAAATGCAGAAGATCGGGATCGTCCTTCTGATGCAGTCTCGTAAGCGTAATCCACGAAGGTTCTGCTACTTCTAAGCTACTCTGCGAATCACAGCTTCCCACAGAAATGTCCATTAATAGAAACACTTCCACTAGACGCTCGGCGGAAAGATTAAAAATCTTCCCTGACTTCCGACTCAAGGCATCAGCCACTACATTTGCCTTGCCTGGATGATACTGAATTTCAACATCATAGTCGGCCACGTACTCCATCCACCGCCGCTGGCGCAGATTCAATTCTTTCTGAGTGAAGACATACTTCAGACTCTTATGATCCGTGAAAATCTTGCATTGCGCGCCATATAGCAAATGCCTCCACAATTTCAACGCATAGATCACAGCTGCAAACTCCAGGTCATGCGTAAGGTAGTTCCTCTCGTGAGTCTTTAGCTGCCTCGACCCGTACGCAATCACCTTTCCGCCCTGCATCAAAACGCAGCCCAGACCGACATGCGACGCATCCACATATATATCATACTCACTACCTTCCGTAGGCAAAGACAAAATTGGAGCCGAACATAGCCTCCTTTTTAGTTCCTCAAAAGCCTTCTCACACTTACCATCCCATATAAAAGCTACGTTCTTCTGCGTCAACTTGGTCAACGGCGCGGACAAGGTAGAGAATCCTTCTACAAATCTTCTATAATAACCAGCCAAACCCAAGAAGCTTCTGATCTCTTTGGGGGTAATAGGTCTCGCCCATTCCATAACAGCAGCGATCTTTTCTGGGTCCACCGATATTCCCTCCTTATTAATCACGTGGCCTAGAAAAGAAACTTGAGGCAACCAAAACTCACATTTGCTCAGCTTGGCGTACAGCTTATGGTCTCTCAGAGTCGCCAAGACCAGCCGCAAATGTCGATCATGCTCCTCTACATCCTTAGAATACACCAAAACATCGTCTATAAAGACAATCACGAACTTATCTAGAAAATCCTTGAAAACCCTGTTCATTAAATCCATAAAAGCTGAGGGCGCATTAGTCAAACTGAATGACATAACCAAAAACTCAAAATGCCCATGACGAGAACGGATCGCCGTACGCGGAACATCTGACTCCCGAATCCTCAACTGGTGATAGCCCGAACGAAGATCTATCTTGGAAAACACGGCACTACCACGCAGTTGGTCAAACAAATCGTCGATTCGCGGCAAAGGGTACCTGTTCTTAATAGTAACCTTGTTAAGCTCTCTATAGTCAATGCATAACCTCATCGACCCATCCTTCTTTTTAACGAACAACACTGGCGCACCCCAAGGCGAAGAACTCGGCCTTATAAAGCCTTTTGCCAATAACTCATCCAGCTGAATTCGCAACTCCTCCAGCTCTCGCGGGGCCATCCGGTACGGCGCCTTTACGATAGGACGCGTACCAGGCTCCAAATCTATGGCAAACTCGACATCTCGATCGGGTGGAAGACCAGGAATATCGTCTGGAAACACATCAGAATAGTCACACACCGCAGGAATCTCTTCCAAACGGGGCTCACTAACAATCGAACCTACCAGAGAAACCACACCGGCAAAACAGCTAGAAACAAGCAACTTCTAAGCACGCACCGCAGAAATGATCGGCTACTCCTGGAGAGAATATCCATAAACGCTCCCTGGCTGACCGTTGTCTTTGACGAAGTCCAAGCGCTTACCCTTGCACTGGATCACATCATCGTACCTTGACAACCAGTCCATGCCCAAAATAACGTCGAAGTCCTCGAGGTCAATCACCTTCAAATCTGCCTTGGCTAGAAAATCTCCCAACAAAATCGGACAATATAGGACACCCAGGTCCGTAACCACAGAGTCACCGGAGGGGAACTTAACTCAGAAGGCACCACCAACACGATCTAGGCCCAAACTGAACCGCTCCACGAAGGCTCTAGCCACAAACGAGTGGGTAGCGCCGGAATCGAAGAGAACGCGCGCCCAGCGGTTCTTTACCTTAAATCGTCCTACGAATTGCACACGCATCTAAGGCAACAAGCGGTAAAACGAAAACTACAACCAAAAGGGAACGTAACGAAACGACTGGGGAGGAGTCGAACCTGAGATAACCTGGGTCGAGGTCCGCGCTTCATCTGCCGAAAGCACATTCAGCTTCCCCTTTCCTTTATCCATTTGCTGAGGCGGTGGCAAAGCCTGGAGGGGAACTGGCTGCAGAATAGGCTGGGTCTGAGGACACCTTGTCTTGAGATGACCCTTCTGGCCGCACTGAAAACAGACCTTATCTTTTAACCAAAAACGGGCAGCCTCATGCCCCTTCCTTCCACACAAGGCACACCCCAAATCTCCCCTGGAAACTCCCTGAATCTCGTGCACCTGATCCTTCTTCTGCGCTCCTAACCTTTTGAAACACTTCTCAAAGGGGTGGCCTGGCCGGCCACAAAAGCTACAACTCTCTTTGACCTTCTTTCTTGAGACAGCATCAGGTTCCCGAGGGCTCTTCCCTCCACCGGATTTCCGCTTATACTTCCTTAACTGCTGGCCTCTATTCTTGGCATTCTCAATGGCCTCAACTCTTAAGGCAGCTTCAACCACGCTGGCATAACTGACTGCTCCATAGGCATTAGCTAACAGCTGAATGTCGCTTCTTAGTCCACCCAGAAATTGCTTAACTCGGTCTGCCTCAACACTCACCAGACCCGGAGCAAACCGACTCAACTTACTAAACTCAATCTCATACTCACTAACCGTGAGTTTCCTCTGCTTTAAATGAAGAAAGTCATTCATTAGCCGGTCCCGCTCGACTGAAGGCAGAAACTTACTTAACAACATCACCTTAAATGACTCCCAAGTGCAACCTGCCACTAAGCTCTCTTTCTCCCTCAGCCACCAATTCTTTGCTAAGCCCTTGAGCTGGTAAGCAGCGAGCATCACTCTCTGATCGTCCGTAATTCCTGAGTAAGAGAACATCTCCTCAATGGTAATCAGCCAGTCATCCAAAATTATGAAATCTGCCTGCCCATCATAGGTAGGGGGTCTCAGCCGCTGAAACTGGGATATGAACGCCATCTCCAGGGGCACCACAACCAAAGGCACGGGAGGAGCAGGAGGGGTAGGAACAGCTACCCCCTCTGCGGGGTTCTGAGCTCTCGGGGTCTGTCCCGCCACCACTGCTACAAGGGACTGAATCTGAGCCTGCATAGCCACTACCTGCCTCGATAACTCCTCATTACTCTGCCGTAGGCTTTCTACCAACGCATCGCTCTGCGCTCCTGACGTCTCACCATCGGATTGGGGGGTCGATCTCGTCGCAGGACGTCTCGCCATCCTAAAATCGCACAAGCTTTAGACAAATCCTAGCCCATCAACTAGAACAAAACTACCCGGTACGGACAAACACACTTAAATATGAACTTCAACTGCAAAACTTGCTCTGGGAGTTGTTTTTACCATGATGATGTTATGCTTATCCTAAGATGGTTCACCACCATCATACTAACTCATGTGCCTAAACCATGAATGCATGTATTTGTATTCTTTTTGACTCAAAACCATGTGTGTACATATGTCATCTTGCAAATCTTTAGCTTGGCACGTTGTGCTTATGAAATGTTATGCTATGCATGATGTGCTATGCATTCTAAAAAAAGCCTTAGTGCATGCCATGGGCGGCGTACATATGAAAATGTTATGCATCCCATACTACATAACATTCCCATGTAATGAAAAAAGAAAACGTGCTAGCCGCATTCATGTGGTGAGGTTATGCATCCCATACTACATAACCCTCACATTTTGCCTCCTATGGTGGATCCATATACAAACACATATTATGCATCCCATACTACATAATATGCCCTGTATACTTCTTTATGCTCATGAGTGTGGTGTTCGTGCTTCGGCCAAGACATGCCGATGACATATCGGTGTGTGAATAGTATGATGCTAAACACTAATGCAGACAAGGGAAAGGTTGCCCAACCATTTGTCAAGCAACCTCCCTCTGATACCAACTGTCACAACCCGCATTTTCTCAATGGTAAAATCGTATCAGAGTAAGAGAAAATACGTGCCGTGATGCCACGTCGTGCAGGGGATAACTGCACACGCTCAGGCAAAACTCCAGACCTTAGATTTTAAGGAAAAACGTTGATTAAATATGAAAGAAAATCAGTTAAGTTGAATGGTCGTATCCCTCGGCACAGTGGATCAGCTAGTCCAAAGTTAAAATTATATCTATACGCAGCAGAAAATACTTTGGTTCAAATAAGTTGACACCCTAAATAAGCACGAGAGTCCCCGGGGGACGACTCATGGTATGCACGACTCTAGGGTGAATATTATAGGTATAAAAGATAGTGTTTTACGCTGAGGAAAAATAGTGTCTTTGTTTTAGAAAACATGTTATGCATGAAGTACATATATTAATACTTTTAGGTTTTAAAATATCTATCATGCAACCTAGCATAAATCCTTCCCAGAAGCAAGTAACCAACCACATAAAGGCAAAATCAGCAGTTTAATTTCATATCCAGCATCACAAGAAGCCACAAGTGGGCGTCAACAACCTGACACGAACCCACTGGCGAGTATGTATGTCTATACAGAAAAGTAAGGAACTACCTCACAACAAAACGGGGATCAGCTATCTCAGCAACCCTAGAGGCCACCAACAGCCCCTCCAAAAGAACTAGCCGCTGAACTAGCTACAACCTGAACCTGAGGCATTCAAGAAAAGTACACCTCAGCAAGGAAACAATCAAAAGGTAAATAGAGCAATGAATTAATTAGCAAAATAAGAAGAAGGGCTTACCAACCCGGCAACAAACTGCTATAAGCAAAAGAAAAGGGGAATGATAGTAAGAAAAGAATACTGTCTAAAACACCGCAGAGCACGCCAAGTGCGAGCAATAAACCAATATGCCTTACCAAGAGAGCCTGCAACAGCATCAAGACATATACATATGCCAAAAGAAAGGAAGCATAAATAAGAAAGGGACTAACAGTCCTAACACGTGGGTAAGTGGCAGTGGTCAAAACATGGGTCTGAATACATAACCAAAGTCAGACCCAAAAAGGGCTAAGGGGTCAAACAGTGGCAGCTTTAGGGTCCCACACACACCAACCCAAACCGGGGCAAAAGGCGGTGGCCACAGCTCTCCACATGAAACCACCCCTCCAGAGGCCACCAAAACGTCACCACCTGCCACAACCCAAGAGTCGGCATGCAGAAATTAGCCGAACACCCAATGCCCCCCTCCTAGGGAAAAGTCCCACTAACAGTCCTAAGAAACACACGAACCCAAGGCAAAACGTCGGGTCCAACCGACGCGTCCTTGCACGCCTAACAAAAACCAACCTCGAGTCTCCCTGACCCCAAAACAAGCGCAACAACCAGTGTCGACACGATGTGTCGACACCACGACAAGCCGTTGTCGACACAAGGTGTCGACACAACCGCGGCCGGTGTCAACACCAAGTGTCGACACCACAGCGGCCGGTGTCGACACAAGGTGTCGACACTGCCGCGGCTGGTGTCGACACCAAGTGTCGACACCACTGCAGCCGGTGTCGACACAAGGTGTCGACACTGCCGCTGCTGGTGTCGACACTGCCGCTGCTGGTGTCGACACCAAGTGTCGACACCACTGCGGCCGGTGTCGACAAAAGGTGTCGACACTGCCGCTGCTGGTGTCGACACCAAGTGTCGACACCACTGCGGCCGGTGTCGACACAAGGTGTCGACACTGCCACTGCTGGTGTCGACACCAAGTGTCGACACTGCCACTGCTGGTGTCGACACCAAGTGTCGACACCACGCTGGTGTCGACACCAAGTGGCCGGTGTCGACACCAAGTGTCGACACCAAGACTGGCCGGTGTCGACACAACGGTGTCGACAACCCAACTGGCCGGTGTCGACACAACGGTGTCGACACCCCAACTGGCCGGTGTCGACACAACGGTGTCGACACCCCAACTAGCTACAGGGGCCAGATCCAGCAAACGACTAAAAGCAAGAACGAGGAATCTCTCTCTCTCTAGAGTACAACATCCATCGGCAATGGCAGCTACTCGACCTAAACCGAACCAAAACTGTCCCTAATAGACACAATCCCTCAGGAAAACTGAGATTTAACTGGAACTTTATACACTAACCACGGTATGATCGGGAACAAACCCTAGCTTACACCTAAGATCTAAACAAGAAAGAGATAAAAATTAACTCAAAAGAAAGACAAAGATCAGCTTTGTCAAGGATGAGGGTACATCACTTGCCTAAATACCAGGAAATTGGTCGGCGGACTCCCCCGCTCACGGATCTGGCCGCAGAGCAGCAAGCTGAGGAGCAGAAAGAAAGCAGATCCCGGCGAGGGCAGCCCAGATCCACTCTCGAAATCGAATTCCGACCGCTAAATCTCCAGGAATCGGCGTCCGAAGGCTAGGGTAGTCCGGCGGTTCTCTTCCTCACGCACAGGCGGCGGCTTCTACCAAGCAGAGAAAAAGGGAAGAAACAAATAAACCCAGCCCTAATTCTAACCCAAGACTATATATATATCAGTTAAATAATAAACAAACCACATATCAATAATTATTTACACTCAATATCAAAACAACCCGAAACCCGAAACTTCTCAGAAAAAGAAGAAATTCACGCCGCAGCTAAAAACCCACACTACGAACGCAACTACGAAGTCAAAATTAGCATTCGACGAACAAAACCTGGGATAACACCTCCCGAAGCCAAAACACAAGCATTCCCTAAGTGGCCCAGCCGAGTCATCAAACAGACTCCGGCTAGCTGGGGAATCTTGCTAACAGGCTACAAACAGGCTACACAGGGAACCCTAAGAGCTAAGACCATGCTCTACAATGGCAAAAAGCCGGAAATACGCCATCGTAACGCCAGCCAACGATCAAACAAAACACAGAAAAACCGGGGGCGTTACAGGGATCTTTGTTGGGTACAGCAACAACAGTAAGGCTTATAGGGTCTACAACTTGACTACTCAAGTTGTAGAAGAATCAGTACATGTAGTATTTGATGAAGCTAGATTCATTAACAATGAATTGTCTAGAAGTATTTGCAGCTCCACAGGTGTGACTGAGAAGATGGACAAGCTCACTATAGAAGAAGGACGTACTTCAAGACAGCAAGTAGAAGATAGTGGCTGTTGTTCAGGGGGAGTACTAGATGCACCTGATACAGAAGAAGACCAAGGAGTGCAGTAAGTTGAAGAAGCTGAAGGTGTACAACCTGAAGACAGGCTACCTCCAGCAAATAGACATCTAAAAGATCATCCAGCCAATCAAATTATTGGTGATCTCAGACAAGGGGTACAAACAAGGAGCAGAAATCTAAGTTCAGTACACTACTCCAGTTTTCTATCCCAAGTTGAGCCAAAGAAATTTGAAGAAGTTATCCTAGACCCTCATTGGATTGAGGCAATGCAAGAGGAGCTGAACCAGTTCAAAAGATGCAATGTCTGGGATCTTTTCCTAAACCAAAAGACCACAACATAATTGGAACCAAGTGGATCTTTAGGAACAAGTTGGATGAACAGGGAGTGATTATAAAGAACAAAGCAAGACTGGTTGCAAAAAGTTATAGGCAGGAAGAAGGTATTGACATTGATCAAACCTTTGCTCCAGTAGCCAGACAGGAGGCAATAAGGATGTTCTTGGCCTATGCAACCTATCAAGGGTTTAAAGTATACCAAATGGATGTTAAGTCAGCTTTTCTGAATGGAAATCTGAAAGAAGAAGTCAATATGGAACAACCATCAGGTTTTGTTGATTCTATCAAACCTAATTATGTCTATAGACTTAGGAAGGCTTTGTATGGGTTAAAACAAGCCCCTAGGGCTTGGTATGAAACCCTGTCTAGATTCCTCATTGAGAATAAATTCACAAGGGGGAAAATAGACAAGACTCTATTCCTTAGGGAATCCAGAGGCAAGATCATACTAGTCCAAATATATGTAGATGACATCATATTTGGGTCTACTGAAAGTAGTCTTTGCAAAAAGTTTGCAAAACTAATGCAAGGACAATTTGAAATGAGCACTATGGGGGAACCTAAGTTCTTCTTGGGTCTCCAAGTTAGACAGACTGAGAATGGTTTATCCATATGCCAGTCTAATTTCACTCTAGAGTTGATAAGGAAGTATGGTATGGAATCATCCACTACCATGAAAACTCCTATGGGGTCATGTATGTCTCTTAGCAAAGATGATGCAGGGAAACCTGTAGATGAGACTTTGTATAGAGGGATAGTTGGCTCCCTATTGTATTTGACTGCTAGTAGACCAGATATCATGTATGCTACATGTGTTTGTGCTAGGTACCAAGCTTGCCCTAAAGAGTCTCATTTGACAGCAGTCAAAAGAATTTTGAGATATCTTAAGGGCACTCCTTATCTAGGCCTTTGGTACCCTAGGAATGGAGACTTTGAACTGACAGGTTATTCAGATGCAGACTTTGCAGGCTACAAGGAAGATAGAAAAAGTACAACGGGTACCTGTCAATTCCTAGGTGGAAGACTGATTTCATGGAGTAGCAAGAAACAAACAAGTGTGGCTATCTCCACAGCAGAATCAGAGTATGTTGCTGCAGGAAGTTGTTGTGCTCAACTTCTGTGGATGCAACATCAGCTAGAAGACTATGGTATTCAAGTAAGTAGAACACCTTTATTTTGTGATTCTACTAGTGCTATTTCTATTGCTAACAATCCTGTCTCCCATAGTAGGACTAAGCATATAGAAATAAAAAACCATTTTCTAAGAGAACATGTAGAAAAGGAAGATATTTCACTAGAGTACATTAATACAGATAATCAACTAGCTGACAAGTATACTAAGCCCTTAGATGAAACCAAATTCAATAGGTTCAAAATTGAATTAGGTATGATAAACTTAGAATACGTTTTCAAAATTAGCTAAGTAAAATGGTGTCGACATACAGAGTTGTCTGTGTCGACACAGAAAAATGGTGTCGACATTTCAGAGAAATGGTGTCGACACATCTAGACAGAATGTGTCGACACTTAAGAGAATTAGTGTCGACACATAAATAGTAGGTGTCGACACATCCAGGGTGTTGTCGACACTTAGGATTTACTCAACATTAGTATGGTAAAGTCTCGACTAAGTGTCGAGCTAAGCGGTGTCGACACATAAACAAGTGTCGACACATATATTCTGTCGACTATACTTGTGTCGACACATAGTTGTCGAGACATTATAAGTCTGTGTCGACACTCTTCAACAGTGTCGACACAATTTAAGTATTTTGACGCGCCCTTTCATCTTTGATTCTAGAAAGGTATAAATTGGTTTTTGCCATTGTCTGTCGACACGCTCACCAAAGTTTCGAGACCAAACTTGTGTGTCGACATCTCTCTTCTCTAATTCAAATTTCTTCAAACCCTAATGGCGCCCAAGCTAGAAGAGAATGTGAATGAAGGATATGAACTCGTGCGGCGTGCTTTTGATGACGCAGAACCAGAAATCAAAGGCGTGATAACCCTAATAGAAGAGACAGGGTTAGAATTTCTTGTTTCCGAACCGACCAAGATATGGAAGAAAGAACTCCTGGAATTTCTGAATGCAGCAACCCTAGATGAATCAGGACTCAAGATAAAGTCTAGAGTTCATGGGGCAAAGGTGAAGGTCTCTCCTAAGAGTTTGAGAAAGGTACTTCAACTACCTAGGACTAAGGAAGAAGAAGATGTTTCTGCTTCTAAGACTAGAGAAGCATTAACATGGTATGGACTGGACTCCAAAATGAAAATTGGATCTGTGTTCAATAGAAAGGGAATGAACATGCAAGATAAATTTTTATCTGAAATTGTTGGCAAGGTTATCTTGAGCAAACCTGGAGGTTATGACAGAATATCAGCTCATATGTTTAGTCTAATGACAAGAATTATCTTCCAACTAGACACTGATTGGTCTGCAGTTGTGTTTGAGAAGATAAAAGAGAGTATGAAAAAGCCCAATTTGGGTAGGATTCTAAGTCTTTACCTGGCTGGTAGTATACCAGAGGTCATGAGTCAAGCAGCTGGAACTAAGATTAACCATATGAGGAGAATGGATTTGAGAATCTTCTATAGGTGGGATAGAGTCTTGACCAAGGAAATGCCAACTCCTGAGAAGGAAACACCCCTGAAGAAGAAGAAAAAGACAGCCCCTGTTGCTCAAGAATCATCAAGCAGCTCTGAAGAGCATGTAGTGTTCACTCCAGATGAAGAAGAAACTGGAAATGCTGGACAATCTCCAGCAAGACAAGAATATGCTGAGAGGCAGGGGGAGCTACCACAAGCAAGCCCAATTCACCAGGATTCAATCCAGGGGGAGCCTCTACTTGTGGAAGAGCCAACTCCTCTAGAGAGTGAAAAAGCTACCCACACAATACTTGAGGTAATAACTGAAATTAATAACTTAGATTTCCCTATTGAGGATGATGTTTTGTCTGATTCATTACCTAATGTTAATCAGCAATCACAGACACATAGCCAACCCCAGGATGTTGTCATGGAAGACACATCTGTTGCAGATAAAGTTGTTGATGAGATAAGAGTTTCTCCACCACATCCTCAACTAGAATTTACCCTAGAAGAACTGTTCCCAGACCTTCTTCAAACTGATATTGAAGTGGAAAAAGCTGCTGCTGAGGGGGAGAAAGTAGTTATTGAGGGGGAGCATGTGGAGATTGAAGAAGAAACTACAAGGAAAGAACCTGAAGTTCCAAAGGATGCTGAGCAGGTTCCTAGGACTGACAAGGATTTAACTTCAAGCCCTAAGGACAGGGTTGATATTGCAAGCACATCTGCTTCTGAAGATGAAGAGGCTGCAAGAGCCAAGAAGAGAAAATTTCAAGTTTTCAAGAGGAGGAGCCAGAATTATAAGAAAGCTTTACAAACAATAGCACCACAGCCTGCACCACAGCCTGCCCCATCTACAGATTTCAGTTCTCTGATGGTTGCATTATAGATAAAGATGGATGAGCAAAGACAGGCTTTGCAATCTTATATGGATGAAGGGCATAAGTCATTGCAATTTGATCTGGCCCAAGATATTAAGTCAATCAGATTTGAAATGAATCTGAATAAGAAAGAAATGACTGACTGCTTCCATAAGGGAGGAAATGCAGTAGTCTATCTGGCCACACATCAAGAGAAATTGAAGACAAAACTTGAAGAGCTTGAAGTGAAGCAAGGCTATGTCCTGGAGAATTAGATCAGGATGAATGACAATTTGACAGCTTCACACAATGCAATAGTAACTGAACTGAAGACTATAGCAACTGCCCAGAATGCAGCCCTGACCACTGCCAAATTAGAATTTGACAAAGCATTGTAAGAGAGCCTAACTGCTGTTACTACTGCACTTCAGGATTCTCAGAAGCTAATAACTGAAAAGCTCCAAAGGTTGAAACCTTTCTACAAGGATGGAGTAAACTATCTGAATGCACAAATATGGTTTCAGAAAGATGATCTAAGAGATCACATTGAAAGAGAAGTCATAAAGGGGGAGAGGGTGTTAGTCAAAGCCAGCTCTGATCATGCAAAGGGGATTTCAAATTCCATTAGAGCCACCCTTGGATATCCTCCATTATGTGATGATAACAATGTTACAGAGTCTGGACTTAATCCTGCATATCTTGGAGGGGAGCCAGCTGAAGTAGCTCAAGTAATATACCATCCACCAGACTTTGATATGATACATCAAGAAATACAATCAATGTATAGTCCTCCTGAAGGAAATCAGAATGTCATCATTGAGAAAGTGGTTCAGCCAGTGCCAGAGGCAATTCTGAAAGAACAAGAAGCTTTGCTGAAAGAACAAGAGACTCAATTATCTAAGAAGAGATTCAGAGAGCAAGCTGAACTTAGGCCTGATTTTGAACAGTGGAGCCCCACTTCCAGGAATATTATATTAACTGCATGGAAGGCTGCCAAGGACAATATCCCGGATAGAAACAAGTGGTATTCTGAACTGGAGTGGAGGAAGCATGAGACAAGGCAAGAGGCCATTGTGCAGTATAGAAGAAAGGCTAAGATGGGAAAGCTACCTCCTAATGCACAGGTGCCTAGCAAGTACTTTCCTAAGCCTTATCATTACATTGAAAGACAGAAGATCAAAGCTGAAGATTTGAAAAAGAAGGATCTTAAAGGAAAGAAGCCCGCTGATGCTGAAGATGCTGAAGCCCCAGTCCAAGCAAAGATACAATCAGGAAAGGGCATTGTGATCAAGGAGCCTGAGCAGCAATAGGATAGAAATTTTTCTTTAGTTTACAGTTGTAATCATTTGATTTTAAACTCTCTAAACTTTTGAATAATGAATATGTTGAAGTTGTTAGAACAATGTGATATATGTTAAATCTATTACATTAATGTTCTGAGAAATTTGAGTATACATGTTTTGTTTATACATGTTTATGTACTTACCCTATTATATAATATTGTTTTACATCATACTGTGAATTTGTTATGTATGGTGTATATCATTGACTAAGGGTTATGACTTCTCCAAATATGGGGAGATTGTTGGGTACATTGGAAAATATGTACCTGATTTGAAGAAGCCTCACCCTACTCAATGATATACATCAAGGTGTATTTGATGTATTTTGAGTTACCTTGTGCAGGTTAAGTATTTGCAGGGAAAGCATGAAAAGTTTCTAAGTCCATGTGTCGACACCCAGAAGAAACGTGTCGACACTTAAGAAGACTTGTGTCGATACCCAGAGAAGCAGTGTCGACACTTGGAATAATTGTGTCAACACCTGGGATGCAGAGTCGACACCAGAAGGAAAGTGTCGACACATACATGCTGTGTCGACACATAATGAAGAAATGTCCAGAGAAGCTGTGTCGACACTTAGAAGCAGTGTCGATACCCAGAGGAACTTTGTCGACATCAGAAAGTGTCGACACTATGAGGCTGTGTCGACACTCAGCAAACTTCAACAGAGTTCAAGTACAAGTGTCGACATAATGAAGAATGTGTCGACACACAGCAAGAGACTCAACACATGAAGAAAGTGTCGACACTAGGAGGCTGTGTCGACACTCAGCAAATTTCAATAAAGTCTAAGTACAAGTGTCGACACAAAGGAGATGTGTCGACACACAGCAAGTATCAACACAGAAGGCAAGTGTCGACACTAAGAAAATGTGTCGACACTCAGCGAGTATCAACATAAGAAGATGTGTCGACACAAAGGAGTTGTGTCAACACTTACAAGAATTCAACTAAGTACTAAAGTACAAGGAGTTGTGTCGACACACAATATAAGTGTCGACACATGTTGAAGCAGCAGTGTCGAGAAGCAGATTCTAAAACACAAGGAGTTGTGTCGACACCATGAAGGCTAGTGTCGACACTTAGTCTACTTGTGTCGACACTTAGTCTATAAGTGTCGACACTTAAAGACAGACTGTCTCGACACTTTCAGACAGTTACAGAAAATTCAAGAAGTGACTGGATGAATTGACAGCTGCCATTCCAGCCAGTCTACTACAACTGTCAGAGATGTCAGAAAGCTGTTAGGGACCGGATCAGCCGGTCACCATGAAGAAAGCTTATATAAAAGCTTATTTTGTCAACAGAAGAAGATGACTCTACACATCAGAAAAAGAGGTGATCAGGGAATCATTGAAGTACAACACAACTAGAAGAAGACCTTCAAGTGAAGATCTAATAAGTTGGAGAGAGAGAGCTCCTTCCAAGAAGACAGCTGTGGAACCAGGCTGTGAAGTAAGTTTCAGACTGAGTTCTGATTCTTAAGTTAGCAGTGATTGAAGATCAGCTGCATAGAGACTCAACCCTATTGTGTTCTAAATTCAAGAAGCTTTGAAGAAAGCCAAGGGTGGTTGATCTCAGCAAAGTTCTTCCTAGAACACATCAAGAAACCTGTCAACTCTTCTCTCTTATTCTGAGTTGTAGGTTTATACTTTGTAATATTAATTTCTTGTAGGATCCTAAGGGATCTGAGTTGTAAGCCTGAAATTATAAAGGCTGAGTGGTAGGGACTGTGTGCCTGAGTGTAGGAGATCCATTTCTCTGAGTGTAGGCCTTGTTGGGGGCTGAGTGTAGGCCTTGGTGAAGGCTGAGTGTAGGTCTTTGTGAAGACTGAGTGGTAGGGCCTTGGGCCTGAGTTGTAGGAACCTGGTTGGGTTTCTGAGTGTAAGATCTGAGGATCTGAGGTATAGTGGAGAAGTTTGGCCGAATCTAGTACACTACTAGATAGGCGAAGGGGGAAAGTGGATGTACCCAGACCTTGGGGAACCACTATAAAACTGTGTGTACTCTGTGTACGTGAGTGATTCTGTGTATGATGTTTTATGTTCTGTGAAATCTGTGATATAATCTGCCTAAAAGTTTTAAAAGATTAAGTCACCTATTCACCCCCTCCCCCCTCTAGGTGATTAGGTACAATTTCTTTCAAGTTGTCCAAATCTAGGACTCTGGTATCCTGTAGAGTCAGAGTTTGAGTTAACTGGATACTCAGATGCTGACTATGCTGGATATAGAGTGGACAAGAAGAGTACCTCTGGAACTTGCCAGTTCCTGGGTATGAGACTTGTCTCTTGGTTTTGTAAAAAGCAAATATCTGTGTCTACATCAACTGTAGAAGCAGAATATATGGCTGCTGACAGCTGCTGTTCACAAATATTATGGATACAAAACCAACTCCTAGACTATGTTGTCAACTTAAATAATTTAACATTTTTTTGCGATAACGCTAGTGCTATTGCTATAACACAGAATCCAGTTCACCATAGTAGGACCAAACATATTGATATAAGGCATCATTTCATTAGAGATAGTGTAGACAAAAAGAAAATTAACCTGATCCATATTCCTACTGATTTACAGAGAGCAGACATTTTCACCAAACCCTTGGATGAGAAAAATCATGTGTTCTTTATAAACCAACTGGGAATGATAAATGGAGAAGAGTTAAATTAGTTTCTGCATTTGACGAATTCTCCAGAGTTCGTCGAACGGAGTTTAACGAATTAGGGAAAGTTTGAGAGATGCTCGTCGAACGGCGATTGGCGAATTCTCTGTGTGGAAACAATTTTCGTCGACTGGCGATTGACGATCTTTGATTCAGAAGATATTTCGTCGAACGAAGTTCGACGAACTGTTTTCCTTTCTTCTGAATGAGATCGACGAATTATTTATCTATAATTTATTTCGTCGACCTCAGTTCGAAGAACTGTTTTCATTTTCGTGGAACGGAGTTTGTCGATCCATATTCAGGAAAACCCTATATCTAGGTTTTCTTCGACCTCCATCCCGCGCTTTCAATTCCTGTTGCACTTGATCGCTGTTTGTCTTTCTTGCAGGTAATCAATGGCGGTTCTAGCGAGCAGCACAGCTGCAATGAAATTCGATACAGGATTTGATATGAACTTTAATTCATTTCAACATTCTGATCCTATATTTCTTTACATTCTGGAACTTTTAGAAGAACTGGGTCTCAAGGATTTTATGACCAGTAGAATCAAACTGCATGTAACAGAGATTAAAGAATGGGTATATACTTCTTCTGCTTCTGAGGACAACACCTTGACAGGGAATATCGGGAGCAATGTTGTTTCTTTATCCATCGCCGTTATTTCTGAGATTTTTGAGTTGGTGAATGGAGAAGAAGATTTGGATATAGATTCTAATGCGTATAGTTCGATGCTGAAGCTGATGGGGTTTACTGGGAGTAACCCTAACAAGCTGTTAAAGAAACAGCTTTCTGCCGCCTACCAATTCTTGGCAGATATTGTGGGCAAAGTGTTGATGGGCAAGCACACTGCGCACGATTACATAACAGGATATCAATTCCTTATCATGTGCGCGTTGGTCAAGAAGAGTCACGTTGATTGGGGCAAGATCTTCTTCGGTTTAATAAAGAAGAAGAACAGTAAGAAAGAGGTATGCTTTGGAAGAATACTGGGGATTTTTCCCGACCATATTCATCAATGCCAGCAAGCACCTCACATGCACGTTGTTTGGCAGATGGGAGAGGACGATCTCCAAGCCATCCAAGGCTTCCTCATCTTCCATCCCAGCTTCTGAGAGCAAAAGGGCCGTGAAGGCCACTCCCCACCCTGCAGGAGATGTAATCCCATCTCAACAACCTCTTCCAGCAACCCATCTTCCTTCTTCAACCAGTCTTCCAATTCCTTCAATTTCCCCCATTCATGTTTCTCCATCAACTCGTGCATCTCCTGCTATGTCTCCTCCACCATCACCTCCTCCACCACATCTGTCTAACATTCCACATTTTGATATATCATCCCTTTCTCCACCTCCACCAGACACCACCATGACAGATGCCATTCCACCTGTATCTCCTCCATCTGTTCCCCTCCCTTTATCTACTTCTCCACCATCCCCATCTACCTCTCCATATTTGGACCCCCCCCCCACTGTATCTACCATCATAACCCTACACACTCCCCTCATCAAATCCCTAATTACAGAGGCCATTACACCTCTTATAAATTCTATCAATTCTTTATCTGCCCAAGTGTCTCTTCTTTCTGCTGCCCCCTCTTCATTCAGGGGCCTGGCTCCAGGTTCTCCTAAAACCAGGCAGGGGGAGATGCTCTGTCATGAAGCAACAGCAGATATAGCAGCAGTTTCAGATATAGCAGCAGTTTTAGATACAGCAGCAGTTACACCTACAACAGTTTCAAATGAAGCAACAATTTTGACAGAATTTGATTCAGATTTGACTGAATTGATCCATTTCATGGATACTAACATTGAATTAATTGAGTCAGTTTCAGAGTAGATACACACTGTTGGTGATTTCCATTTGAATCCCACAGTTGATTTGGCTATTTTGTTGAGACATTTTGATACAATTTATGTACAGTTCCCTTCTATTAAGCCATCCCTGGCTATTATTGTTGTCACCCCTCCAATAAGTCCTACAGTTGCTAAGCAACTTAGTGACAGTTTTGCTATTCCAGAGCAAGCCATCTCTTCCCCCCCCCAAAAGAGATTTCTGCCCCTATTTTTGTTATGGATGATTCCCCAATGACTGACCTGGATGTATTGATTCTGACAGACATTGAGGAAGAGAATAAAGCTCTAGAAGAGAGCTCAGTCTTAATTAGTTCTCCAGTTCCAGTTCAGCCTGCCAAGCCCCAGATCTCTGCAGTTACCCTAAGAGCAATTGATGTTCTGTATGCCAATCCTCAAGGGTCTAGCTCAGATGAGGAAGAGGAAGATGAAGATTCAGATGAAGAAGCCCAGAAGAGAGTCAAGTCAAAGAAGAGAAAGGCTCCACCTCCTCCTACTCCTAAGCCTAATCCAACAGCTGACACTCCCTACTACATCTTGCATAACATCACTCCTTATGAGGGAATGCCTGCTTGGATGTGGCTTTCAAAGAATCTACAAAAGGAAAGAAAGAAAAGCAGGAGATACTCCTCTTCACCAGTTTTTAGATACAGAAGAGATCCTCCTCCTCCTCCTCCAGCTGCTGGTACTTCCAGTTCCTCAATTCCAAAGCTTGGTCCTGTACAAACCTACCAAAGGCATCAGAGCAAGTCTTCAGGAGATTACCAGCAAAGGCAATAATCTTCAGGCAGACAACAACCTCAATAGCAACAACCTCAGCAGCATCAGCAAAATGAATCTGTAAACAGAAGGCAAACAGTCCTGAAAGACCTTATTCCCCTCCTGTTTCTTTTGAGGATCCTGAAACAGCTAACACTGCTAAAATGGCCCGATTCCAGGAGCTGATTGGCCTCTCATTGATTAATAAAGCAAAAGTTGAGGGAAATGACATTTCAGGATACTCAACTTGTCAAAATATAGAAAATAAGAACTTAAAAGGTTTGACAAAGCAAACAAACTCTTCAATGTTGATGACTATATGAATCTCCATCCAGAGGTTGTTGTTCCCAGAGCCTCTAGTCAGAATATGCTTGGTATAGCTGATATGAAAATGACTATAGCTCAGGCAGCTAATCCAAACAGAGAGATCAAATTCTCAAAGCCTGGAGCTAGCAGCAACAACAACAAAGAGAAAGACAAAGACCAATCCAAGAAGAGCAAGATATGATCTAATCTTTTTCTTTCTTTTCCTGTTTTTTTGCTTTTACAACTTCTGGTTATGTTTCTGAACAAAACTTTTATATATCTGCTACATGTGTTATAAATTCTCTATCAGATATATGCTTTTTCTGCTTTGTTTTGTTTTAGTCTGTGTCTTCACTTAGTGACCTCACCCAAATAGGGGGAGATTGTTGGATCCCCAGTTTGGATTTGGGCTAGGTTCACTGAGTTAGGATGTCTTTGACCCACCTTGTATAGTCAGGGTCATTGGTTGTATCCTAGAATCTAGGGTGTGTCCTTAGAACATCATCTTGTGGACCAGCCATCCTCCAGACTGCTAGAGAAACTCAAGACTTAGAGATATCTTCAGCTCAAGGAAAAGTGTTCGACGTTCGTCGATCTCAACTCAACGAATCATATTCCTTGCTCCATGAATTCTGGTATACTATTTGACTTAGAGATATTTTCAGCTCAAGGAAAAGTGTTTGACGTTCGTCGATCTCAGCTCAACGAACCATATTCTTTGGTCGACGATTTCTGGTCTACGATTTGAATCCTTCTCAGTCAGAGACTTCTCAAATTCTAAGTTCACAATCATTCTTCGTTCGACGAATTTGGATCTTTGCTCGACGAATGATAATTGTCAGTTCGACGAAAATTGTAGCAGAATTGACAACATTTCCTTGAAGACTAATTGCTATTATCTGGTCGACGAACTCATCAGCTCAGCTCGATGAACTGTGAACTCAGCTCGACGATTTCTGTTCTTCGTTCGACGATTCCAGACTAGGTCTTCTCCAGTTTTCCATCCCTTTTCTTGGCGATGATTCCTGAGTAATTAATGCCCAATCTTCTAGGGATTACCGTTAGAACGAGCATTCATCATGTATTATTACATGCCGTTTTTCCATGGGATAGTTAGGGAATTCATTCATTGTCGCTTCCTTCCCAGGCTGACTGCATTTACTGCTCAAAGATTCAAATTTCGAGTGTGCTTTGTTTTTCAGTCAGAGTTTTCAGAAAAGAACAGATTAAGCAATCTTGCTGATACAGAGATCACATTAAAGAAATCTTACAGAAATCAAAAAGGTTTCACACTGCAATCAGCCTAGGCCAGAGAACATCATCATCTTCAAGAAGAAGAAGAACAATCAATCTCTATCAAGAGTCTTCTTCCTTCAACCCTACAGGACAACTTCAGAAGGACAACAATATCTCTATCTGTCAAAGAAGTTCCTGAAGTAATCTCTGGTCAAGGCAATCAAGTCTTTGAAGACCTATCACCATGAAGCAGATCTCCAGATTTCCTGATCCATTCAAGATCTCAGGGGGAGCAATCTGCTGAAATCAATCCACTAGTCTTCTCAGTTATTATTGAGAAAGAAAAGACACCATCACCCTTTTTCCTCCTTTGTACAGGGTTTTAAGTCCCTTCAAAATTATTCCTGGTTACAAGTCTCCTACCAAAAGACTTGAGGTTTGGGTTTTTGAGCACCTGAACAAAAGCTCATTGGTGTCAGGCACCTGATCAAAAACCTGAGTGGATTCCTACCAGGGTAGTAGAAGAGTGGATGTACACAGGTTGGGGAACCACTATAATTTCTTGTGTCGTCTAGTTGCCCCTTTTCTTTTGTTTTTGGCTGTGTTCTGTGATTTGTTAGGTTGCTGTTTTTATTACTTTGTGTGCTAACCTGTTCACCTAGGATTACAACAAAAGTTGTAAAGATTTTTTTTTAATAGACCACAATACTCTATTCACACCCCCTCTAGAATATTTCAGATCTAACCTTCACTTTCACCACCCAATAGCGGGGTTCTTAGCGTAAAGCGGGCGTTAAGAGGAATCCTTCATCGGACTAACATTTGGTCGAATAGTCTGAGAATTCAGGTGAGCGATATCCCTATAGCTAGGTGAGCTCATATTTGTGGAACTTCCACGGCCAAGTTGCCTTTTATTAATTTGAAGTCTAAGTTCAATAATTATTAAAAGTTATTTTAGTCTTAATCCGATTCGGTGCCGAGCGTTAACCCTTCATCGAATTTTTTCTAATCTTTTTTTGCTCTTTTATTTTTTACGTCTTTAGTTAATTAAAATCTCCACCTTACTTTCAGTAAAATAATAGTTCTCCTAGAGGAGTAGGAATAATCAACCCGACCCCGAGAATAATACGACCTAGGTATTCCCCTGAATATCGAGTACTACTTGCGATAGGTGCACTTGCCTCCTTTAGCAAGCCCGCGGCGTACGACTCATCGAACCAACCACCCACATAAGAGTCTGTTCATAGGCTATCAAGTTTTTGACGCCGTTGCTGGGGAATCTTGACTTGTTATTTCGAAATCCAGAGTCTATTACTTTTACTTATTTTCTACAAAACAAAAAAAAAACAAAAACCAAAAACCAAAAAAAAAGTTTCTTTCATTTTAATTTGTTTTAGGGTGTATGACTCGTGGACAACCCTCTGAGTCTGATGATTTTGAATTCGACCCTGAGATCGAACGCTCCCTTGCCCGTATTCTATCTCAACGCCGAATTCCTTCTTTAGACCCCGAAGAATCTATCGACGAACCCTCTGTCGAAGTTATGGCCGCCCCTAACCCTGCCCCGGCGGCTGAGCGTACTATATCTTATTATGCCCAGCCTAACCTGGATGATACTGGGTCTAGTGTAGTTCGCCCTACGGTGGCGAATAATAATTTTGAAATAAAATCAAGTGTCATTCAAATTGTCCAAAATGCCGTGTAGCTCGATGGACTGCCAGATGAGGACCCGAATGTCCACTTGTCCAATTTTTTGGAAATATGTGACACCTTCAAGATTAATGGCGTCACTGATGACGCAATTCGCTTGCGCCTATTTCCTTTTTCACTTAAGTCCAAATCCAAGGCATGGTTGAATTCCCTCCCGCGAGGATGTATCACCATGTGGGCTGAGTTGACGGAGCAATTCCTAATGAAGTACTTTCCGCCCGCAAAAACTGCAAAGTTGCGGGCGGACATTTCTTTGTTTGTGCAAAATGATCTTGAGTCTCTGTATGAGACTTAGGATCGGTTTAAGGAGTTCCTCCGCCGGTGCCCGCACCACGCGCTGCCAACGTGGTTGTAGGTACATAGTTTTTACAATGGCCTGAATTTTCAGACGCGTCAAATGATTGACGCGGTTGCCGGGGGCACATTTAACAACAAAACCCCCGAGGCCTCCGAGGCTTTATTCGAATAAATGGCTATGAACGCCTACCAATGGAACGTCCCGCGGGGACGCCCAAAGCCAGCGGCCGATCTTTTTGAAGTGGATGCCACTACTCTCTTAACCCTTCAAGTTGAAAGGTTAACAAAGCAGGTGGCCGAGATGTTTGCTTCCTCCTCCACTCCGTCTTGTTTTATTCCCCCTATTGTCTGCATGGCTGAAGAGTTCGTGGACTTCGTAGGAAATTCGGGTCGTCCTTTCTTCAACCCCAACAACAACCCTTATAGTAATAACTATAATCTGGGTTGGAGGAATCACCCCAATTTTTCTTGGAGCAACACGAACAATGCACAGCGCCCCCTATTTCTTATGCGGCCGGATTTCTGCAGCCTCCCCCTCTTCCAAAACCCTCCCTGATGGAGGAGAATTTTTCTAAATATATAGCATATAACGAATCAAATATCCGGAACATCACCGGGTTGCCAAAAACCCTTGAATAACAGGTTGGACAACTGACGAGGATGATGTCTGAGCGCGCGCTCGGGGCACTGCCGGGAAACACGGAGCCCAATCTGCGGGAGAACGCCAACGCTACAACCCTCCGTAGCGAAAAGGAGGAGATCGATCCAAAATGGATCGATCCGCAAGTACATATTTCATCTCCGACCCCTCTTCCCCCTTCTTCGATTATGCCGCCTTTACCAATTTTAAATGAAACAATTATTTTAAACAAGGCCTTGCCGTATCCACATAAATTAGATAACGAGTGCAAGGATGCGCAATACGAAAAATTTATTTTATTATTAAAACAAATCCATATTAATGTTCCTTTTTGCAAGGCTATCTCGCAAATGCCCAAATATGCGAAATTTTTAAAAGAATTACTTTCTAATAAACGTAAATTAGAGGATATTTCACATGTATCTCTCAACGTTGTCTGCTCGGCGGCCTTTACTAATAAATTGCCCACAAAATAAAATGACCCGGGACAGTTTTCCATCCAGTGCCTTTTTGGCAATATATTTGTAAAATACGCCTTAGCTGATTTAGGGGCTAGCATTAATCTGATGTTCTTCTCGCTCATTCAACATTTAGGTTTGGGTACTCCTAGTCCTACGAATATGCGCATCCAATTAGCGGATCAGTCGGTTAAGTTCCCTATCGGGGTTGTGGAGGACGTCCTTGTCCGAGTAGACAAGTTTACCTTTCCGGTAGACTTTGTCATCTTGGACATCCAGGAGGACGCCGAGGTACCAATAATACTCGGTCGCCCGTTTCTCGCCACTTCTCGCGCACTAATAAATGTTAGTAATGGTCGTCTTCCCCTCCAGGTAGGAGATGATTAAGTTACTTTCTCTATTAATCTCTCGATAGACAATTTGTCATCAAGCGACGATTTTTGCTATTCTTTAGATACTTTTTTTGGAGATCATTCTTCTCCCGCTTTCGAGTCCATATTTTTAAACGACGATATTTATGCGCTCAAAAATTTTAAATGCGATGAGGATACCTCTATATACTTTCCTTTCGAATCAATTGGTAAGAAAGACATAGGAATTAAAACCTCCCTAGAAGAAACGCCCTTCCTAGAGCTCAAACCCCTACCCAAATCTCTCAAATACGCTTTTTTGGGAAAAAACGATACGCTTCCCGTTATTATTTCTTCGGACTTGAGTGATTCAGAGACTTCCGATTTATTGAAAGTTTTACTTAAACATCGCTACGCAATTGAATGACAAATCTCTGACTTAAAGGAGATTAACCCCTCCTTTTGCACCCATAAGATATTTCTTAACAATAATTGCCGCAAAACGATTCAGTCGCAGCCTCGTCTTAACCCAAACATGAAAGACATCGTTAAAGCTGAGATTATTAAGTTATTAGATGCGGGGATTATCTACCCTATTTCGGACAGTTCATGGGTTAGTCCCGTGCATGTCGTGCCCAATAAGGGCGGTCTAACTGTACTGGCGAATGAGCATAATGAGCTCGTCCCAACTCGTACTGTTACGGGTTGGCGAGTGTGCATCGATTATAGAAAACTTAATGATGCCACCCGCAAGGACCATTTCCCACTACCATTTATGGACCAGATTTTATAGCGTTTTTCTGATCATCCATATTATTGTTTTCTTGATGGTCTATCGTGGTTTTTCCAAATCCCCATTTCCCACGATGATCAAGATAAAACAACTTTTACTTGCCCATTGGGCACCTTCGCATACCAAAGGATGTCATTTTGACTCTGCAATGCGCCGGCTACATTCCAAAGATGTATGCTAGTGATCTTTGTCGAGCTAGTAGAAGACATTATGGAAGTCTTTATGGATGACTTTTCTGTTTTCGGACGCTCTTTTCCCGTTTGCCTTCACAATCTAATTCGTGTCCTCCAACGGTGCGAGGACACAAGCCTTGTTTTAAATTGGGAAAAATGCGACTTTATGGTTCGAGGAGGTTTGGTCCTCGGCCATATGATTTCGTCTAAGGGTGAAAGAGCAGCTAGATCAGATATACTCTAGAGGGGGGTGAATAGAGTATATGGTGCTTTGAAACGTTTTACAACAGTTGTTGTAATATGTGTGAGCAGGGAAGCAGTTAAAAACCAAACACAGAACTAAGTTAAACAAAAGCTAATCACAAAAAAATCAAGGCCAGAAACAAACATAAACACAAGCAAAACCAGAAGACACAAGGAAATATAGTGGTTCCCCTAAACTTGGGTACATCCACTCTTCTACCACCCTAGGTAGGAATCCACTACAGGATGAGTTGATCAGGTGTCCTGGGCACCAATGAGCTTTTGATAAGGTGCTCAAAAACCAAAGCAGATTTTTTGATCAGTTGTCTTGCCACCAATGAGCTTTTGACAAGGTGCTCAAAAACCAAGGTCAAACTTTTGAAGGAGTTTGAGAAACCCTTTACAGAGAGGGGTGAGAGAGTGATGAAAGTCTTCTCTTTCTCAAACAACTGAGAAGACTATGTGGATTGTTGATGTCAAAGCTCCCCCTGAATCCTTGAGATCTTCAGGAAGAAAAGCTTTGCTGAGGGTGATAGGCCTTCAAAGATTGAACTCCAGCAATAGATGATTTCAGCAATAGCTGAAATGTTGAATGTCTGTAGTCTTGAAATATGTTGGCCTTGAACACTTTGAAAACTAAAGAGATCTGAAGATTTCTGAAAGCTTGATCTCCTTGGATGAGTGTTCTTCAGAATTCTTTTTGACAGAATATTTTTTTTGGATGTCTCTATGTAATCTGTGTTCTGTATGTGATTCAAAAAATTCTTGTCTTTTATTCTCTGGTATAGAATAGAATAACATTCTCTGTCAAGAATAGCCGTTAGCCTGCATTAATTGCATCCTTAATTGCAAAATCTCTTCTGGAGGAAATTCCACAGAAATATTCCTTGAAAAATCCCTTAAAACTTGGTCCAGAAATGAATGAAACGGCTAGGAAATCTCTGAATTAATTGCAGAATAACTCCTTAACTGATTTGAATTTGAATTTAGAAACATCCTGGAAGTTATCTGAAATCGTCGAACTGAGCACTGCTATCGTCGAGCTGAGCTCAGCGATCTGGAAATATACAGCAGCAAAATATCGTCGATCTGAGCTCAAAGATCGTCGAACTGAGCTCAGAGATAAAGATCCAAAGCAGAGTCAAAATCGTCGACCTGAGCTCACCGATCATCGAATGGAGTTCGACGATATAATGAAGTTGAGCTCAGCGATCGTCGAATGGAGTTCGACAATCTGTCGAAGTTGAGCTAGACGATCGTCGACCGGAGTTCGACGAATCGTCGTGCTGAGCTCGACGATATGACTTAGTCTCCAAACACAAAATCTTTGTCTTCAGGGCAGCTTCCAAACCTAGACTTCTAACCCTTAGACTCAATTCTAATTGACCTATTAAGCTATACAGGAGGTCAAGCAAAGGTTCCTAGAGACATAGTGATCCTGACCCAAATTAGTAATAGGGTGTTCCAACAATCTCCCCCTATTTGGGTTAGGATTACTATTTACAGACTTTGGAAGAATTTAAAATAACAACATACAATCAGTAAAACAGAAAAACAACAGCTAGACATTGCAGAATCACAGAGATATATAGCATCCAGATAGTAATCAGAAATCACAGAAATTGTCACCTTACAATATCATTTCTTCTCTTTGCCTTTAACAAGTTTAATCTCTCTGTTAGGATTGAGGGCTTCTTTGTTTGACCTGGTATCATCTGCTGCACCCAAATATGTTTGCTTTTTAGGCCTGGGAACTACAGCTTCAGGATGTAATTCCATATACCTATCAGCATCAAAGAATTTACTTGAAGCATATCTCTCTAGCTCTTTCTGTCTCTGTTCAGACATTGTTGAAATGTTGGAAGAATCCATTCCTTGCTCTCTGGCCTTTTTAATTTGATCCAGTGCAGCTAGTTCTTTTAACCTTGCAGTCCAAGCAGCTGGATTGTTTTCAGGATCCTCAAAAGGTACAGGTGGTTCATACCTGTTGGAGGGATTGTCTTGAGGAGGCCTGGCAGACACAGTCTCTTTCAGCTTGTAAGGGAAAGGACCAGATGTTGTATCAGAAGAAGTTTGTCTTTCCCTGGAATATGGGTGTTGCCTGGAGTACCCTTTGGAATAGACTTGAATATCTCTTTGATTTCCTCTATACCCTCCTCTCCTAGAATGTGAACCCCTGGATTGGCTTTCCCTGTGGTAAGATCTGGCATGAGGTTGATAGGGAGCCTGACTTCTGGATGGGGGTTGAGTTGCAGAGCTTCCACCTGCACCGGCATCAGGAGGAGGTGGTGGAGGAGGATGAGAGTGCTGGAATTGGGATGAACCCTTCTCATATTTTCTTTTCTTCTTCATTGCCTTCAGCTGATTTTTAGAGTATTGCATCCAGTGTTCAGTGATAGGGCAGTCATGTAAAATGTAGTATGGAATATCATTGTTATCCTTAACTTTGGCAGGAGGTACCCTCTTCATTGCTTTGCTCCTTGCCTTTCTTTTCCTGGCAATGGTAGCAGAAGAGTCATCAGAGTCTGTTCTAAATTCATCACTCTCAGAGCTCTGCTCATCATAGAGAGCATCTATTTTCTTCATTAGATCCTTCTTGAGTTGCACAGAAGCAGATGAGGCAGAGGTTGTAGCAGCAGGTGTTGAAATGGTAACAGCAGAGATAGCAGCAGATGTTGAAACAGAAGCAGAAATGATAGCAGCAGATGGAGTAGACGTAGTAACAACAACAGCAGCAACAAATACTGGAGAGGTGACAACAGCAGTAACAGTCTCACTAACAGCAACATAAACAGAAGGGATATCATCAAGGACTACAGAAGGCTCAAATTCAGGTGCCTTTGACATCAGAATGTCCTTGGAAATTGGTTCATCAGAAACAACAGGAACTTCAGCAGCAGTATCAATATTTACAGCAGCAGCAGTATCAACATTCTCAGAAGCAACAACAACACATTCTTCAGAAGAAGCAGCAGCATCAACATTTTCAGCAGCAGCATACACTGAATTTACAAAGGAGGTGATAATGCTAGGGTCACAGCAAGAAAATGGCAGAAGTGCCTTGGATAAATCTTCTGGAGGCTGTACAGCATTGACCTCTGGTAGACAGCTGAAGTATGCAGAATCAAAAACTGATAGCAAAGACCTGAGGTCTATTGCAATTACTGCAGCAGGAGGAACTTGTACTTGAGGCACAGCAACAGCAGCAAGAGGAGGTGCAGTAGAAGAAGCAGTAATAACAGCAGCAGCAGACATGCTTACAGAAACAGCAGCAGCAGCAGCAGCAGCATGAAGATTCACTTCATATGGCATCTCCCCCTGCCTAGATACAGACATGTCTGGATCAAGGCACACTGCTGTAGGTGCTGCCTGAGGGAAGAGGGAATAGAGCCTGGCAGAGAGGGCTGCCACTGACAGGTGTAGTGGAGCCAAGGAGGTCTCCAACAGCAGAGAGAGCCTGGGGGCAAGCATCTCATGCAGCCTGTCAGCAAGGGCTAGGAGGTCTACTTGCTCAAGGGTTGGAGCAGAGGTAGAAGGTATAGGAGCAGCTGAAGGTTCTGGTAGAGGAGAGCTGGAGAATGGTGGAAGGGATGGCTGAGGTGTGGGTAGGGTGGATATGGAGGACAGGGGAATGGAGATGGATGGGGTGAATGTTGGTTGATCAATGATTTAGTGTAGGAGGTCTTGAAATGAAGTGGAGGATGAGGGTAGCTCAGGAGGAGATGGGGAATCATCCATAAAGGACTCATCAAGTAGGGTGAAGGATGGATGAGGGGGTGATGAAGTGACATCTGGTGGAGGGTAGGAGAATAATGGGTGGAATTGTTCTTCTGGTGGAGGTAGATTAGGTACTGGAGATGGTGTTGATGTTGGAGATGTGCTGGATATGATGATGGTGGATGGAGCTGGAATGGTGGATGGTATGGGAAGGGATGGAATTGGAGGAGGAGGAGGAGAGGCAACAACAGCAGCCAGGTCATCTGCAGGGGCAGAGACCTGTGGAGGAGTGACTCTTAGAGTCCTTGTGCCTGAAGGAGTACTGGAGGAGGGTATGCTAGGCTTGCTGATTTGTCTGTCCCACTTTCCAAAGAGGGCACAAGACAGTCTCTTGGAGGCATTTATATGAATTCTAGAGGAGACCAGCAAGGCAGGGCACCTGTGCTGCAGAAATACTCCAATGATTCTCCCAAAGTTAACAAAACTTTTGTTGATTTTCTTTTTGATGAGGTCAAAGAAAACCTCTCCCCAATTCAGATTCTTCTTGTCCACAAGAGCTCCCATGAGGAAGAGCTGATACCTTGAAATTGTATCATGGGCAGAGTGCTTTGCCAGTAGCACTTTCCCAACAACATCTGCCATGAACCTATACTCCACAGATAGGTTCCTTTTGAAGAGCTTGCTAGGGTTTCCCTCTGAGTGACCCATTCTGGCAAGCAGTTCAGAATACTCTTCTCCTGATAAATCAGCAGTATCTTCTCCATTTTTCAACCCAAAAACATCTGATAGAATTGTTGGGGTCAAAGGTACCTGAGTTCCAGCTATAGACCCAACAATGGTAGAGTTATCTTGATTATGGGCAGTATAAACCCACTCCTTTATTTCATCAGATGCCAGCTTGATCCTGGTGGTCATTATGGCAGTCAAGTTCTGGTCTTTGAACAATCCCAATATATCTTGAAAAACCTGGTCAGTTGTGTTGAATGATTCCAGGTCGATGTCAAAACCAGCATCAAACTTCATAGCAGCAAGAACAGCAACTGACACAGCCATGGGTACCTGCAAAAATTCAACAAACAAAACGACCAAGTGTAGAACTGTTTGGAGGGAAAGAAAATTCTTGCAGAGAAATCTAAAGCGCAAAAGAGAACGACGGCGAAAAATGAGTTTTATATTAGGGTTCGACGCAGAATTGGAAAGATCGTTGAACTCAGTTCGACGATCGAGGCTTCTAAAGGAATCTAAAGAGTCTTCAACATCGTCGATCTCCGTTCGACGATATTGGAGAGCGTCGAGCTCCGTTCGACGATCGTTCAGAGAACATAATCGTCGAGCACCGTTCGACGATCGTTGACCGGAAGAGATAGTTCATACTATCTGAGAGGCGCTGAACTCAGTTCGACGATTTTTGGAAATCATCGATCTCCGTGCGACAATCTTGGGGCAAATCGTCGAGCGCAGTTCAGAGATCAGAAAAATTCTAGACACTAAGAAAAATCAGAATGTTTGCCTAGTCTTGGTCAGTTTTTAAGCTTTCAAAATCTTGGATATTATTTAAGACTTCCACCATCTAACATTCCTAACTGATTTATGAAGAAGGTGTGTTTCTTTTCATCCAATGGCTTGGTGAAAATATCTCCCCTTTGTAAATCAGTTGGGATATTTTGTAGTTCAATTTTATTCTTTTCAACATTATCCCTTAAGAAATGATGCCTAATCTCTATGTGTTTTGTCCTACTATGGAGGACTGGATTTTGAGCTATAGAAATAACACTAGTATTATCACAAAAGATTTTGGACTTCTCTAAGTTGTAGCCATAGTCTAGGAGTTGGTTTTGAATCCACAAGATTTGTGAACAACAACTGCCTGCAGCCATATATTCAGCTTTAGCAGTTGAAGTTGACACATATGTTTGTTTCTTACAAAACCAAGAGACAAGTCTGTCACCAAGGAACTGACAATTTCCACTGGTGCTTTTCCTGTCAATTCTGCATCCAGCATAATCAGCATCTGAGAATCCAGTTAAATCAAATGCTGAATCTTGTGGATACCAGAGACCTAGATTTGGACAACTTTTAACATACCTGAGAATCCTCTTTACTAAAGTTAGGTGTGACTCTCTAGGGCTTACTTGGAACCTAGCACATATACATGTAGCAAATATTATATCTGGTCTACTAGCTGTAAGATACAGTAAAGAGCCAATCATTGCTCTATATGTTGTCTGATCAACAGGTTTCCCATGTTCATCAGCATCCAATATAGCATTAGTAGGCATGGGTGTTTTCATACAAGATGCCTCAGACATACCAAATTTCTTAACCAGTTCATTTGCATATTTGGTTTGAGAAATAAAGATGCCTTCAGCATGTTGCTTGACTTGCAATCATAGGAAGAAGGATAGTTCACCCATGCTACTCATCTCAAATTTAGAATGCATCAGGTTAGAAAACCTTCTGCACAATTTTGAGTCAGTAGAACCAAAAATGATATCGTCTACATAAATCTGTACTAGTAGGGTATGGGACTTATGAGTTCTAATGAAAAGAGTTTGGTCTACTCTACCCCTTATAAAACCATTTTCCAAGAGAAAGCATGCTAGGGTCTCATACCATGCTCTAGGAGCTTGCTTGAGACCATATAATGCTTTGTTCAGTCTAAAAACATAATCAGGAAAAGTTGGAGAGATAAAACCTGGAGGTTGTCTGACATAAACTTCTTCTTTTATGTCTCCATTCAAGAAAGCACTTTTGACATCCATCTGATATACTTTGAAGCCTTTATGAGCTGCATAAGCTAGAAATATTCTGATGGCTTCTAATCTTGCAACTGGTGCAAAGGTCTGGTCGTAGTCGATTCCTTCTTCTTGAGAGTATCCCTGAGCAACTAGCCTTGCCTTGTTCCTTATAATTACTCTTTGATCATCCAATTTGTTTCTGAATACCTATTTTGTTCCAACAATGGAGTGATCCTTAGGCTTTGGCACTAGTTCCCATACTTTGTTTCTCTCAAATTGATGCAACTCCTCTTGCATTGCAATGATCCAGTGTGGATCTTGCTCTGAATCTTGAATGGACTGAGGTTCAATTTGACATAGGAAGCAGGTGTGCAACAGGTTTTGGTTGACCTGATTTCTGGTTTGCACACCAGCTGAGATTTCTCCAATTATTTGAGAAATTGGATGGTCTCTTGATGTTACTAAATCAACAGGGGGTGTTGATTGTTCATCAACCTGTGTTGTTGTTTCCTCTTGTGGTACAACAACTGCCTCTTCAAGTTGTTCTTCAATATGTTGAGGATTTCCTTCATCTTCACTACTTTCATCCTCTTGAGTAACCTGTAACTTATTCAAGTCTTCAACTAGAGAATGTTCCTGCAAAGGTTCTATGGTAGAAGAATTCTTCTCCTTGAAAGACATGTTAGTTTCATCAAATGAAATGTGAACAGATTCCTCAATTTTCAAAGATGATTTATTATAGACCCTATAGGCCTTGCTGATCATGGAGTATCCCAGAAACACTCCTTCATCAGCTTTGGCTTGAAATTTTGCTAGATATTTCTTGTCATTATTATGAATATAGCAAATACAACCAAAGACTCTAAAATAGTCAACTTTAGGTTTCTTCCCTTTGAGTAATTCATAGGGAGTCTTTCCCTTTAGTTTATGTATCAGACTTCTGTTCAGCACATAGTTGGAGGTGTTCACTGCCTCTGCCCAGAAGGATAGAGGTAGATGAGCATCTGACAACAATGTGGTGGCAGATTCAATAAGGGTTCTATTTTTCCTTTCAGCTACCCCATTTTGTTGAGGAGTTCTAGGAGTTGAGAAAGTATGTCTGATCCCTTCACTCTGACAGAACTCTTGCATAAGAAGAGAATCAAACTCTGTCCCATGATCACTTCTGATCAGGGCAATGTGAGTATTGAACTCAATCTGTATACATTTGAGAAACTCTGTCAGACACTTAAAGTTATCAGACTTGTTCCTTAGAAAGAACACCCAAGTGAATCTAGAGAAGTCATCTACAACTACTAAAGTGTAGGATTTCCCTCCTAGGCTTTGTACTGTGATGGGTCCAAAAAGATCCATGTGTAACAGATACAATATCCTAGGTGAATCACTCTTATTAAGTGACTTAAAGCTGTTTTTAGTTTGCTTGCCTAATTGACAAGCCCTGCAGAGTCCTTTCTTCTTGTAGGGGCAAGAAGGTAGTCCTCTAACAAGGTTGTCCTTGGATAGCCTAGCAATAGTTCTAAGGTTTAGGTGTCCTAATCTCTTATGCCATAAAATATTTGGTCTACAAACAGAATTAAACAAGCAGATATCTATATCAGTTGAAAGAAAATCTACTAGATAGATGTTACCTTTCCTTTTACCTGTCAACACAGTTGTGTTGTCCTCTGACTTCATTTTACATAAGGCTTTGCTGAAGGTCACCTGGTAGCCTTCATCACACAGCTGACTGATGCTAATTAGGTTATGCTTCAGTCCTTCCACATAAGCTACCTTCTTGAAAGTTACTGAACCAATCTGGACTGCACCATATCCTTTAGTCTGTCCAAAGTTTGAATCACCAAGGATAACTTTGGGTCCAAGCTTGGCTCTGAAGGATGTGAGGTTGTCCTTGTTCCCTGTTATGTGCTTAGAGCACCCACTATCCAAATACCATTGCTGGTTAGATGTTGGATAGGTCTTCACCTGCACATAAGACAATTCATTTGTTTTTGACCTAGTTTACCTTGGGCCTAGGTTGATAACCTTTAAATTCTGAAATGAAAGACATCCCAGGTTGACTCTTATATCCTTCAGGATGATATCTCCTTGGAGGTATAATCCATTCAGTATAAGGGTTAAAGATTTGGGATGAAGGACCCTTAGGATTCAATTTTGATTTTCCTTTGAAAACTTTTCCAGAGCTCTAACCTCTGTTCGACGATCTTGGAGCTGCGTTCGACGAACTTGGGTCAGATCGTCGAGCTCCGTTCGACGGTCGACTATGGCTGAGGTCAGGTATTTGAGATCGTCGACCTGCGTTCGACGACTTTGGCTGAGATCGTCGATCTGCGTTCGACGATTTTGCCTGAGATCGTCGAGCTGCGTTCGGCGATCGTCGATCTTCATTCGGCGATCGTCGATCTCCGTTCGACGATTTCTGCTGGGACTTGGTTTTCTGAGGAAGATCAGAATTTTTCCTAGCAACCTCTACAACTCCCTTTCCTTTGTCAGAAATGAATTTGATTGGAGTTGTTAGGACTATAGGTTGGCTGGATGAAGCACCCAAGCCCAGTGTACTGTTAAATCTAGAGTTCACTGTGCTTGTGATGTCCATCAGCTTGATGCTTCTCCTATTAAGGGATTCTTCAAGCTTCTTAGCCTCAGAGAGCTCACTTTTCAGTGTAGCTATCTGTTCCCTACAGCACTCCAACTCCTGAGAGAGTTTGAGGTTTTCTGACTTTAAAGTATTGTGTTCAGATAATTGATTTCTGAGAGAGATGATTTCTTTCTCAGACTTTAGCAGGTCTAAACACAATGCTTTAAATTCAGATTTAAAATCCTCTGAGCTAAAATCAAAAGAACTAATTACCTGATCTTCTTCAGGTTGAGTCTCTGAGTCTGACTCAGACTCCTCTTCTTCTGAATTATGCTGTGAGGCATTGATTGCCATCATGCAGAACTCCTTTTCTTCTGCATCATCCTCATCATCACTGGAACTGGATGAGGCTTCTGACTCTTCTTCAGTCTCACTCCAGGATTCAGCAACAAACCCTTTTCTTGTATGTTTGTTTTTGCTTGAAGAGGGTTTGCCATTGCCATTCCTCTTGGAGTCTTTCTCCTTTCTTCTTTCTTTCCTGTCTCTTCTGTCCTTGTTCTTGTTCTCTGGACAGTCAGGAACTATGTGCCCTGATTTCCTGCAACCAAAGCAAATAATGTCTTTATTATTATTATTACTGGACTTGTCATACCTTGGCGTATCCTGCTCCTTGTATGATCTTCTTCTGAAGTCTTTTCTGGCCATTTTGTAAAATCTTTTGGCCAGCAAACTGAGTAGTTCATCATTGCTTGTGGCTTTGTCTTCAGGCAGATCTTCAGTTGCCTTGAAGTCTATGGTCTTCTCTTTTCTTGTGGCTGGTGAGGTAGCCTTCTGTTCTTCCTCTCTATTTTTGATGAGTAGCTCATAAGATTTGAGCTTACCCAATAGAGCTTCAGTAGTGATCTCATTCAGACTTCTGGCATCCTTAATTGTCCAGATTCTTGAATACCAAGTGCTGGGGAAGCACATTAGGATCTTGTCATTAAGTTCAGTTAGAGAGATCTCTTTGTCCAATGTCCTGAGTTCACTGACAATTAGGCTTAGTCTGTTGTACATATCTCCCACTGACTCAGTTTCTCCCTTTTTGAAATTCTCATATTGAGAGATGAGGTGGGATCTTCTATCCTTTCTCTCATCAGCTGAGCCTGAGACTATTTCTGAGAGTTTGTCCCAAATTTCCTTGGCTGAATTACGTTCAGCTACCTTTTGAAATATGTCATCAGACATTGTCTGGGCTAGGATGTTCATAGCCTTAGCATCAGCTACCTTCCATCTCTTGATATCAGCATCTGTTCCTGATGGAGGTGGAACAGCATTTGTACTTGTGTTCTCTGGGGGTCTTGGACACACTATCAAAATAGAGTTAAAGATATCTTCGTCAATAGAATTCATGTAAAGCTTAATCCTTGCTTTCCAAAGTGCAAACTTGGATAGATTGCACACTGGAGGTCTGGTGCTAGCATAATCTTTGTTTTGGGCCATGATTTGTGAAAACAAAATCTAATAATAAAATACAAAAGAAAAACATATCTAACTTGGGATCTTGGGGTTCAGGTGTTAGCATGTACAACCAATCAGGTATGGTATGTTTAACCAACCTGGCTCTGATACCAATTGAAAGAGCAGCTAGATCTGATATACTCTAGAGGGGGGTGAATAGAGTATATGGTGCTTTGAAACTTTTTACAACAGTTGTTGTAATATGTGTGAGCAGGGAAGCAGTTAAAAACCAAACACAGAACTAATTTAAACAAAAGCTAATCACAGAAAAATCAAGGCCAGAAACAAACATAAACACAAGCAAAACCAGAAGACACAAGCAAATATAGTGGTTCCCCTAAACTTGGGTACATCCACTCTTCTACCACCCTAGGTAGGAATCCACTGCAGGATGAGTTGATCAGGTGTCCTGGGAACCAATGAGCTTTTGATAAGGTGCTCAAAAACCAAAGTAGATTTTTTGATCAGGTGTCTTGCCACCAATGAGCTTTTGACAAGGTGCTCAAAAACCAAGGTCAAACTTTTGAAGGGAGTTTGAGAAACCCTTTACAGAGAGGGGTGAGAGAGTGATGGAAGTCTTCTCTTTCTCAAACAACTGAGAAGACTATGTGGATTGTTGATGTCAAAGCTCCCCCTGAATCCTTGAGATCTTCAGGAAGAAAAGCTTTGCTGAGGGTGATAAACCTTCAAAGATTGAACTCCAGCAATAGATGATTTCAGCAATAGCTGAAATGTTGAATGTCTGGAGTCTTGAAATATGTTGGCCTTGAACACTTTGAAAACTAAAGAGATCTGAAGATTTCTGAAAGCTTGATCTCCTTGGATGAGTGTTCTTCAGAATTCTTTTTGACAGAATATTTTTTTTGAATGTCTCTCTGTAATCTGTGTTTTGTATGTGATTCAAAAAAATCTTGTCTTTTATTCTCTGGTACAGAATAGAATAACATTCTCTGTCAAGAATAGCCGTTAGCCTGCATTGATTGCATCCTTAATTGCAAAATCTCTTCTGGAGGAAAGTCCACAGAAATATTCCTTAAAAAATCCCTGGAAACTTGGTCCAGAAATGAATGAAAACGGCTAGGAAATCTCTGAATTAATTGCAGAATAACTCCTTAACTGATTTGAATTTGAATTTAGAAACATCCTGGAAGTTATCTGAAATCGTCGAACTGAGCTCTGTTATCGTCGAGCTGAGCTCAGTGATCTGGAAATATACAGCAGCAAAATATCGTCGATCTGAGCTCAAAGATCGTCGAACTGAGCTCAGAGATAAAGATCCAAAGCAGAGTCAAAATCGTCGACCTGAGCTCACCAATCGTCGAATGGAGTTCGACGATATAATGAAGTTGAGCTCAGCGATCGTCGAATGGAGTTCGACGATCTGTCGAAGTTGAGCTAGACGATCGTCGACCGGAGTTCGACGAATCGTCGTGCTGAGCTCGACGATATGACTTAGTCTCCAAACACAAAATCTTGGTCTTCAGGGCAGCTTCCAAACCTAGACTTCTAACCCTTACACTCAATTCTAATTGACCTATTAAGCTATACAGGAGGTCAAGCAAAGGTTCCTAGAGACATAGTGATCCTGACCCAAATTAGTAATAGGGTGTTCCAACAAAGGGGATGGAGGTGGATAAGGCCAAGATAGAAATCATATAAAAACTTCCGCAACCAACAAACGTAAAATCTATTCGGAGTTTCTTAGGCCACGCGGGCTTTTATCGACGATTTATTCAAGACTTTTCAAAAATAACAAAGCCGCTAACTCACCTCTTCGAAAAGGAATCACGTTTCATCTTTAGTAGCGAATGCGAGTCCCCCTTTAATTTAATAAAACAAAAAATTATCACCTAACCATTTTTAGTGGCCCCTAATTGGTCCCTTCCGTTCAAAATTATGTGCGACACTAGTGATATTGCCTTATGTGCCATTCTTGGCCAACGCGTAGAAAAATATTTTCATCCAATTTATTACGCTAGCAAGATGATCACTTCAGTACAAGTAAATTACACGACGACGGAAAAGGAACTCTTAGCCATCGTTTTCGCTTTTGATAAGTTTCACTCGTATATAACGCTTTCTAAAGTTATCATATTTACCGATCACTCCGCCCTTAAATATTTATTAGCTAAAAATGATGCGAAGCCCCGCCTTCTTCGATGGATTCTCCTCCTACAAGAGTTTGATTTGGAGATCCGAGATAAGATGGGTGCGAATAATCTAGCGGCAGACCACCTCTCCCGTTTAGAAAATCCGGGTGCAAAAGCGCTCGTCGAATCTTAAATAAATGATAGATTCCCCAAGGAACGCCTCCTAGCCATTCATAACTCTTCATCATCTCCTCCTTGGTTCGCAGATTTAGCAAATTACTTAGTAGCGCGGGTGCTTCCAAAAGAGTTTTCAAGTCATCAAAAGAAGAAATTCTTTTCTGACTTGAAAATTTTCTTTTGGGAGGACCCATCTCTTTTTCGTATCAGCGCAGACCAAGCGGTACGAAGATGCGTTGCGGGTGTGGAGTGCTTGCAAATTCTTAGGCACTGCCACAAGAGTCCAGCGGTGGGCATTATCAAGCCAACCGGACCGCTCGGAAGGCACTAGAGGCGGGCTATTTTTGGCCCACTCTCTTCAAAGATGCTCATAATTTTGTGCACGCATGCGATAGCTGTCAGCGGTCGGGTAACATCTCTCGTCGCGATGAGATTCCCCAAAACATGTTTTTAGAATGCGAAGTCTTCGATTTATGGGGCCTAAATTTTGTTGGCCCCCTACCTCCCTCTTTCAAAAATATGTATATTTTAGTGGCGGTCGACTACGTATCGAGGTGGGCAGAAGCGCAAGCTCTCCCCACCAACGATACGCGAGTCATCGTTGCATTTCTTAAAAAACTATTATCTCGCTTCCGCACGCCTCGCGCAATTGTTAGTGATAGGGGAACGCATTTCTGTAACGCTCTTATGTCTAAGACGTTAGCTAAATACGGAGCCACACACAAACTTATCACCCCCTACCACCCGCAAACTAGTGGCCAAGTGGAGGTACTCAATCGAGAGATTAAGCGAATATTAGAAAAAATTGTTTCACTAAATAGGAAAGATTGGTCTGTTAAACTCGACGATGCGTTGTGGGCGTATCAGACGGCATACAAAATTGCAATTAGTTGTACGCCATTCTGGTTAGTCTATGGCAAAGCGTGCCATTTACCTGTGGAACTAGAGCATCGCGCTCTTTGGGCTTTAAAACTCTTAAACCTCGACGCCAACTTAGCCGCTTATAATAGAAAACTACAACTAAACGAGCTCGATGAATGGCATGCAAACACTTACGAGTGCAATAAGTTCTATAAGGAGCATTCTAAGTTATATCACGATCGAAAAATAAAGTCCACAAAATTATTTTCTCCGGGCGATCTTGTCCTTCTTTACAATTCACGTCTTAGGCTTTTTTCGGGCAAACTAAAATCACGTTGGTCCGTCCCCTTCCTAGTCGAAGACGTTTTTCAATATGGGACCATACTCGTATCCCACCCGGAATGTTGATGCACGAAAATGCAAAGGGGGTCGAGCACCACCAGCTAACAGTTCGAGCACAGGGAAAAAGAAGGGAAAAGAGAGACTGCGAGTAGTAATCTACTAAGCAGACGAGAGGAAGAAGAACAGCAGAGCCATGAGCCACGGTAACAACGGACTTTGCCCGTCGTGGCCTGAATGACTCTCTTACGACGGGCTTTCCTTTTACTGAAGAAGGGCTTGATTACAAGGAAGAGTGGAAGAAGCAAGAGTTGAGCAAGCTGGAGTCTGCAAAGCACGAAATTCTAGTCCGCAGCCTTTAACAAGTAGGCTCCTGGGCACGAGTCAGCGTGCCTTGGGTGCACCACCTCCACCCTATTTATAGGATGGGGGCCTGCCCAAACGGGCAGGGCTAAAATAACCAACTGCCCGGGGTACAGGAGAACCGGGCGGCGGTGATGGGAAGCAAAAAGAAAGAACACGCCAGTCCGTGCACAAGGGGCGGACTGGGCTCGCGGGCTGGATCCTCCACCTGCTGCTACTAGGTGCGATCCCGCCGGAGGACGGCGACCTGGGCGGATGAGATACTGTGTTTGTCGGCATAGAGAAACCAGAGATTCAAAGGCATGGTGAAACGGGAGAACAGAGTGTTGGATCCGCCGCTGGGGAATCATCCTTGGTAGCCGATCAGTGCTGCTTTGCCGAGCTGGGCGGACTGCCGAATTGAGTCCGCGGATAATGAAGCAGGGCCTTGGCATCTTATGGGTGTTGCGAACTGAGTGGTTAACATAATCCCCGCACATTTTTAAGTTTCCAGAAAACTTCGAAAATGTTTTCTTAACCGCCAAGTCTGCAAGCCTCATTAATGCCGTCAGCGCTATAAATATTGCTGGAGAGCCTGGAACTGTTAGAAATTCCGATCGACACGGGGCGCTATTCACCACTTGCGGTCTCCACTTTGCAGTCCGGCATGGCAAGGCTTGGCGCTTTTTTCACTAGTCTCACTGCAAAAGGCGAAAAGGCACTAACGCCTATGAAGACTAAGAAAATAATAAAGAGAACGTCGAGAGGGGATCTTGTCCGCTCTACTGGAGAAAGTTCCCACAGCCAGAAGCCTGCTGAGAAAGCATTTCGCCGCGTTGATATATTTGTGCGCGAGAAGGAGGGTGCCGCAGTTCCTCACGCTGAACAGCCACTGAGAAGTGAGAAGTTATTAACTCCGTCGGACACCTCCCCTTCCCAGAAAACCGCGAATTCAGCAGACAACGTTGGTGAACATAATGAGGCAGAAATATCTTCCCCCAGCGCCCACGTGCCCATCGTGAACATTGACCAAGACAGGCGGACTATGGGAGAAGAGGTTGGGAAAGACGCGCCCGACTTAGGAAAGGCTGCCGCGGACTCTGCCGAGAAAAGATGTCCTGGAAAGAAGAGGAAGAGGGACGGGTCGACCGTGGCTGAGCGGGTTGAAAAGAAGTTGCGAGCGATGAAGGAGAAGAATATCTCCGTGCGGACTGGAGACGCGGACTTGCAGTACATGCCACGCGAGAAAGAAGTTCCTGAAAGCGAGTTAGTTACTCCAGAGTCTCAAATCTAGGGGGATAATTCCCTCTCCACTGTCAGTTTATCTATAGATGAGATACTAGATTCCATAGATGTTGATCAATTTGACCTTATCAACGAATCCCTGCTGGGTGCACTGCAGCCCGAGGTGGAAATCCTTGGGGTCAAGGGCGGTGAACTCCCCTCTTTATCCGCTGCTGAGGAGAAAGAGAGGGAAAGGCTGAAGGAGAAGATAGCGGAGCAGAAGAAATAGATCGCTGCTCATGTTGCTACTGTCGAGGCGGCCTCGAAACAGGCTGTGGTGGACAAGAATGCTGAAGACCTGCGGACTGCCGCAGAGGTGTTGCAGTCAGGTAACCTTCAACTGACGCCTAAATATTTTAAGCATCAGTGGCTTTACAAGTCGCCGCCGCGGAAGTCGAGGCCGATTAAGATCATCACCGAGACCGATGATATTGTTGTTTCAACAAGTTCTGCTGCTGAAAAAAGGACCAAAGTCCATCTCGAATGGAAGAAGCGGTTAAGCGCCTTTGACCCTGAGCGGGCAAGGCGGCCTATTTTCGATAGCCGGCAACTCGTTGTTGCTTTTTCTAAAAGTGAACCTTTATCCTGATTCTTTGAGTCCACTGCGGACTGTATTTGAATGATGAAATTGACCTTCTTTGTTGCAGGTAGAAAGTCACCGCCGGGCTATATCGAGAGTGGCGAGATCGTGGTTATGCCGAGTACTGGTGTTGATGCGGTTTCGCATGAGGAATCCGCAAGAGATGAGCAGTCCAACCTGAGCGACATCAGAGAGTTAGAAAGGAAATTTCAAGCTGAAATTCAGAACATTAAAGCGGAGTTAAAGAAGGAGAAAGAGCGTGAGAAAGCATCCGCGGAGCGCGAGAAAGCCCTAAAGGACCAGATCGTCAGCATCTTGAGGGCGCTGGAGATGTCCGACAGGGTGAATAAAAGGCTCACTGATGATGTCCGCTTCTACAAGGGCAAGCACTTGGCGTCGGTGCGGGAAGAAAAGGGGAAGCGGGCTGCTGAGATCGTGGAGCAAAGATCGTGATTGCCAGATCGCATTGCTCCGGAGGTCGCAGCACCGGCAGGTGGTGGCCAACAGGTTGCGGGTGAGGAGTTAAGGCCAGCAATGGTGCCGATGGTTCCCCTGAGTCGGGTAGACCGGGAGGCCGCTCACATGCACAGGACCATTAACTCCATCCACCACCACATCTGTCGCATGTACAACGAAGTCCTCCAAATAAGCGACCAAGCTGCACACTTGTGCAGAGATAGGACCGAAAGGCCAACGCGGACTGAGACCAAAGACCGCTGAGTCCGCGAAACCACGAACTATTTCAATTTGGTTGATGTATAATTATGTGTTTTAAAGAATATTCTATGTTGTGGATTATAATGAACTGTGCTGCGATTTATGCGGACTGAATAAGATATCCGCAAATTATGTTGCTAATTTTGCTGTGATCTGCGGCGAACTGTGCGGACTAATGCTGTGTCCGCTTCTCATAATTTGTCTGGTGGGAAATGTCGCGAGCTTGGCGGACTGAAACTGTGTCCGCCTTATTTTTGTGCTTTGAACTTTGCTTGGCATGTGAATTTAAGTTTGTGTCCGCGTTATTTTTAATTTTTGCTGCGTGAATAATTGGATTATGGCGGACTATGCGGACTGCAAAAGCGAGCTGTACGGCCTGGCCCAAAAAGCTGTCAGGCTCCACTATTATAAATATTCCCCTGTTGCTTTTTCTATGCAGGAAAACAGTTGAAGCTGAAGACCCTACGACCTGCCAGGATGGTGTCCGCCAGGATTGATGCTGCAGTTGCTTTCCATGCCGCGGACCACCGAAAATGCACTCTAATAAAGGCCGATCTTGAGGACTTTGTTGAAAGTAAAATGGAGGACTCTAACCTGCTTGTCCGCCTTCCAGCCCATGAAGAAAGACTAAATTTTTCAACGGCGACTCAGATCGCCATACCCATTGATCACTTTGACAGCGGCTTCAAATTTCCGCTACTATGGGAGATCGCTGAAATTTTTGAGCATTACGGGATGGTGCCGGGCCAGCTCGCGCCCAACACTCTTGCTGCTATTTGCAGCTTTATCTCTTACTTGCTGTCTGAGAAGATCGCTTTCTCTATGAACATCTTCCGTAAGATGTTCTCAGTCTGCTCCATGACCTCATCCGGAGGCCACCCTTACAAGGGAATAATCTACTTTTACTGCAGAGGAATGAAGGTTGTGGGCCTTCCTAACAAGATTCACAACTGGTCCTCCAGGTTCTTAATCTTCGAAGGCGACCAAGGGTTCGCGCACACCTATCCGCAAGAGCGCGCGGACTCCGCCTTCAAGAGTGTCCGGCTGGATGCGATGGAGTCCGCCATCGTCAAATTCTTAGGCGATGCCAGGCTCGACATTGAATACTATATCCGGCTGTTGGCGAGCTTGGCGGACGTTTCGTGGGAAGAAAGTAATCTTTTGCGGACTTGAAGTTTGTATCCGCAGCGACCTTTGTGTTAACCCTTCTGCTTTTGCAGTGACCTTGACTGTGCCCGCCAACCTGCCACAGACGCCCAGCGGATTCACTCCTACTCAAAGAGAAAAGAAACAAGAGATTGCAAGGAAGAGGAAAGAAGAGGGGGATCCCGCGGCGGACTACTCCTCTTCTGAAAGTTTTACAATGCAAGGCTTCGGCAACCGCCAGAAGGATCTGAGGGGGAACCCGATGATCCACTGGCATAATAAGAACAAGCATGTCCGCTTGTCAACAGTGCTTCCTTCGTGGAAGAGTTCAAGAATAACTCGCCATGATCATGTTGCGATCTCCGCTCTTTATGGGAAGCGCAACTTGAGCGATCTGAAGAAGGTTGTCGTTGCCGATCTCCCTCTGCAGGCGTCTCAGGCAAGTGCGAACAGCATGGTGACGAATCACTTTGTATGTTCCCTGGCCAGAGACCTGCTCAGGCAAAACGATCAGCTTCAAGAAGAAAAAAGAGTGCTCAAAGAAAGAAATGTGCGGTTAGGAAAAAAGGTCGCTCAGCAGAAGGACGAGCTTGGGGTGAGTTGTATTCTTTGCGGTCTCTATTTGAAGTCCGTCGTGATCTGATGTTTGTTCCTTTGTTTCACGCAGGTCGCCTACGACTTAGAAAACGACAACTTCCAGGCCTCTATGCTCCCCTTTGTAAAGGAGACCGTTGAAATCCCCATCGAGCGGTTTGTCCGTGGCGGCTTCGCAAAGGAAGGAGTGGACGGTGTTCCCTTCTTGGAGCTTTTCCTGGAGTTGAAAGAACAGGTCGCGGCAATGGAGCGGGCTACAAAGGGAAAAGAGCTCATCATCGAGGAGGAAGAAGAAGGCGAAGAAGAATCCGAAGAAGAAGAAGAAGGAGAAGGCGAAGAAGAAGGCGTCAAGGCGATAGCTGACGACACTGGCTCAAGCCAGTAAGGCGGAGAACAGTCCGCCGAGCCCGACAAATCTGCATCTTCCTCTGCTGGAAAGAGCTCGCATAGCGAGTCCGCGACGAGCACTGGATCAGATGGCAGCACTGGAAGCGGATCATAGGGCTATTCTCCGGATATTGACGTCGAAAGCCTAAGCCCTGCACCCCCTGCCGAGAAGAAACAGAAGACCGCTGAGGCTGACTAATGTATTTTTGTTTCCTTTTTGTAAATAGACCGGACTCAAGTTTGTAGTCCGCCGAAAACATGAAAGATGTAATTTTTTGATCAAATAGAAAAGGATATTCTGGCATCAGTGTGGCTCCTGCAATGTTCTTTATTTTTTGTATTGTCATGATTAAGTTCGATCTCTCCATGTAGCAGTCCATGTGATGCAAAGATCATCCGTACTGTATGGGTTTTTGACTTGTTAACTAGGAAATTTTATTTAACAATCCGACCACCGTCCGCCGTAAGAAGAATAAGTTTAATTGGATGACAAAAAGATCAGGTGGACTCTGATGAGTTCCAAAAGCAGTCCGCGATTCTCTGTCAATTTTTAAAGTTTAATGACGATATAAGCATGGCAGCCTTATATTTACTTGTATCATTGCGAGCTGCAAAGGCCAACCGGGAAACAATTTTGCGGACTGGGCAGATATAGCTTCACAGTTCGCACATATTCTAATAGAAATGATCTATAGCTTGCGACCAAGCGGGCAGGTGCGGCCGGAGCGGCATAACGTTTTTCACTGGGCCACAAGCTATACGATCAACCCAAGGAAAACCGGCGGACTATGCGGATATAGAAAATCAGTCCGCACTAAACATAATGAAATGATCTATAGCTTGCGACCAAGCGGGCATGTGCGGCCCGAGCGGCATAGCTTTTCTCACCGGGCCACAAGCTATATGATCAACCCAGAGGGGAACTGGCGGACTGACCGGATAACCAAAATACAGTCCGCACTACAATAGAATGAAATGATCCATAGCTTGCGACCAAGCGGACAGGTGCGGCCGGAGCGACATAGCTTTTCTCACCGGGCTACAAGCTATGCGATCAACCCAAAGGAAAACTGGCGGAATGAGCGGATAACCAAAATGCAGTCCGCACTACAGTAGAATGAAATGATCCATAGCTTGCGACCAAGCGGGCAGGTGTGGCTGGAGCGGCATAGCTTTTCTCACCGGGCCACAAGCTATGCGATCAACCCAAAGGAAAACTGGCAGACTGAGTGGATAACCAAAATGCAGTCCGCACTACAGTAGAATGAAATGATCCATAGCTTACGACCAAGCGGGCAGGTGCGGCCGGAGCGGCATAGCTTTTCTCACCGGGCCACAAGCTTTGCAATCAACCCAAAGGAAAACTGGCGGACTGAGCGGATAACCAAAATGATGTCTGCACTACAGTAGAGTAAAATGATCCATAGCTTGCGACCAAGCGGGCAGGTGCGGTCGGAGCGGCATAGCTTTTCGCATTGGGCCACAAGCTATGCGATCAACCCAAAGGAACACTGGAGGACTGCACGGATATAGAAAATCAGTCCGCACTTGATAGATTCCCTGCGAAGAGCAAAATGCAGACTTGACGGAACGGTCTTCTGCCCTCTTGCCTGGGGTACAGTCCAAGTTGACCTTTTTGGTAGTTGTGGCCGGAGCTGTATAACTTTCCTCAAGATCAACCAAGCTGTAGGTCTCCTGCAGGCACAGCTTGAGGGTACCATGGAGTGTTCGAGGGTCACGAACTAAGTTGATCGGTGGGCAGGTGAGCGTGGCAAGGATTTCCACACACGATCATCAAAGTTGTAACGATATCCGTAATGCGGCATGGTAGAGCTTAACTCCCACCCTGTCCCTCCATAATGTAGAGGTGGGGTCAGGTACTACCCAGGATCTGAAGTTCAGAATCCTACCTCGCTAGAGCCTGTAAGCTCCCACTACACGGTGCGAAATCTCCCCACAATACGTGCTCTTCGTGGTGTTATGCTAATGATAACAGCTCTAGGGGAGGTTTTGCTGAACTCGGCGATGTCTCCTGCTATCAGGTAACCGTTATTGATGTTTAGGAGAGAAAGAGAAAACATTAGGAAAAGTGTCAGTACGAATCCATTGATTAATGAGATGCTTTTGCAAAGCTAGCATAAGAAAGAAAAGAGAGTTCAAGGATGGAACCATTTTTGGAATCTTTCTTGCTTAGCATGCCAACTGTTATGCTTGAATAGATAAAACACTTGAAGAAGCATTAGCGAGCAGTTTTTACTCATAATGATTCTTGAAGAGGATACATAAAATAGAAAAGAGAAGGTTCAGTAATAGAACCGCTTGAGATCATCCCCACTCAATGTATGTGGCATATCCTCTCCCTCATATGCTTGCAAGCGGTAAGCGCCGTTCTTTAACGCTTCCTTGACAATGAAGGGGCCGGCCCAGTTCGGATTAAGTTTCCCAACTGAGCTGGCTCTTGCAGCAGCGTCAACTTTCTTAAGAACTAGATCTCCCACATGAAAGTGTTTGATCCTTACATTCTGATCAAAGTAATGGGTCATCCTTCTCTTGACCTCTTCCTGTCTTATTGCTGCTTTGTCTCTAATTTCCTCAATGTGTTACAGGCTGAATTTCATCTCTTCATTGTTCAGCTCAAGCCAGTCCTCAACACCTTGCCTTGCAAGTAGAACCCTGGGTGATTGAACTTCAAACTCAACTGGAATGAGGGCTTCTGAGCCGTGAGAAAGCTTAAACGGAGTTTCGCCAGTTGCGTATGAAGGTGTCGTTCTTAGGGACCAGAGGTCCGATGGAAGCTGATCAGGCCAGCTGCTTTTTAGATTCTGCACTTTCTTCTTAAGTAAATTAAGGACCTGCTTGTTGGCTGCTTTAACTTGGCCATTACTCCTGGGATGATGGACTGATGCAAACCGTAGTTCCGTTCCGACCTGCTTGCAAAAATCAATCATCTCTGCATTGTTGAACTGTGGTCCGTTTTCGGTGACTATAGACATTGGTACTCCATGCCGGCAGATAATTTTTCCCCAAATGAAATTCCTGACGACCTGAGTTGTTGTCTTTGCCAATGCCTTTGCTTCAATCCACTTGCTGAAGTAGTCAATCATCACTATGATGAAACGTCGTTGTCCGCTTGCCGTGGGAAAAGGACCAATGAGATCCATCCCCCAAACTATGAATGGCCAAGGAGTTCCAATCGATCTGAGTGACTGAGCAGCCTGGTGTTGAGTGGAGCAAACTTCTGGCATTGAACACACTTCCTGGCATAAGACTCAGAGTCTTTCTTCATGATGTGCCAGAAATATCCCTGCCGCAGGATCCGTCTTTCTAAAGTTCTTGCTCCTGAGTGACTTCCACACTCACCTGAATGAACCTCTTACAGAACAATAGGAGCTTCTTCTTCTGAAACACACCTGGCCATGGTAGAGAAGAATGTTTTTCTGTAGAGGATTCCTGCCACTAAGTAATAGCGTGCTGCTTTTATTCTGAACCTTTTCTGATCTTTGATTGAATGGTGAGAGTTCTCTGTTGATAGATAAAGAATGAATGAGTCCATCCACGACAGGGACGTTGATCAACCTGCATCAATTCCCCTTCCTCCACTGCCGGGCGGAAGAGTTCAGAAGTTGTTCCTCCTGATGGCAGTCCATACTTGGCAAGAACATCTGCCTCCCCATTTTCTGTTCTAGAGATGTGCTCAATGGTAAAGCTCTTGAATTTGCCGATCTCTATTTTCACAAGAGCAAGATACTTCTTCAAGATCGCCTCTCTTGTCTCAAAGTTTCTAAGGACTTGTGACGCCATTACCAGAGAATCAGTCTTAATATGAACATGATCAATTCCGAGTTCCCTTGCAAGTCTCAAGCTTGTTAGTAAAGCTTCATACTCGGCTTGGTTATTGGTTATTGGAAAATAAAACTTGATGGCCTGCTCCAGTTTGATGCCGTTTGGGTTAATCAGAACCACTCCTGCTCCAGAAGAATTTCTGCCTGAGGCACCATCAACATAGATGGTGCAAGCCAAAGGTGACCTTTCTGCTTGATCAGAACTGGACTCTGCTGTGTCAATCAGGAAATCTGCTAGAACTTGAGCTTTGATGGCTGTTTTGGGCACATAAGAAATTTCAAATTCACTCAATTTTATTGCCCATTTGGCTAATCTGCTAGAATGCCCTGGTTTCTCCAACACACCTCTCAAAGGTTGATTAGTAACAACTCGAATTGAGTGCGCTTGGAAATATGGACGGAGTCTACGAACTAACATGACTAGTGCCAAGGCTAACTTTTCTAGAATCGGATACCGTGTCTTGGCACTTTTCAGAATATGGCTAACATCGTAGATCGGGAACTGTTTCCTGCTTTCTTCTCGAAAAAGAACAGAGCTGACAGCCTCAGGGCTAACTCCTAAGTATAAGAAAAGCATCTCTCCTGGCCGGGGACTCTGAAGCAGAGGTGTTGAAGTCAGTTGCTTCTTCAACTGCTCAAAGGCCTGGGAACATTCTTCTGTCCACTTGAACTTAGACGCTCCGCGAAGAGTTTTAAAGAAAGGAGCACTCCTATCTCCAGCATGAGAGAGGAACCTCGCAAGCCCTGCTAAACTCCCCCCTAACTGTTGAACTTCCTTAGGTGAACGAGGGGTAGGCATATCAAGAATAGCTTTTACTTTATCTGGATTGCAGGCAAGTCCTTCTGGAGTAAGGAGATGACCAAGGAACTTCCCCTTACTCGCTCCAAAGGTGCACTTCAACGGGTTGAGCTTCATTTTATATTTACGTAGAGTAGCGAACGTCTCTGCTAGATCTTGCAAGTGCAGCGAAAAAGACATACTCTTAATCAAGAGGTCTTCTACATACACTTCTATGTTTCTTCCTTTTTGTTGCTTAAACACACGGTCCATCATGCGTTGGTAGGTTGTACCAGCATTTTTAAGCCCAAAGGGCATCACAAGGTAACAACAACAACCATCATTGGTAATAAATGACGTATGAGGAACGTCAGGTTTATGTATTCTTATTTGGTGATAACAAGAAAATGCATCTAAAAAACTTATGTAAGAGTACCCTACCACAGAATCAACTAAAGAATCTATCCGAGGCAAGGGGTAACAATCTTTGGGGCATGCTTTATTGAGTTTTGTAGAGTCTACACACATGCACCACTTCCCTCCTGGTTTTTTAACCATTACAACATTAGATATCCAGGTTGGGTATTGAATTTCAATAATGAAATTTGCCTTGAGGAGCTTCGCGACCTCCTCTCTTATTGGCTCAGCAAGCTTTGTTGCCACATCACCTTTCTTCTGCTGCACAGGCTTGAAGTTGGGATCAATGTTAAGTTGGTGGCAAGCAACATCCAGATCCATGCCTGGCATGTCCTTTGCTGACCAGGCGAAGACATCCAGGTTCTTCAACAAGCAGGTGATCAGCTCGGCCTTTTGATCTTCAGGCAACTCCGAGTTGATGGAGAGCTTTCTCTCCTCCCCGACAGCAATAGGGACTCCTTACGTCACCTGGGCAGGTTCCAGGTGAGCTCCTCTATCAGTAGCAGTTTCTGAACTTGGAGAGGCTTCTGCAGCTGCTGCTGTAGCAATGGAAGGACTTGCATCAACCATGTTAGCAGTGTGAACATAGCACTCCATTGCTCTCCCCGGGTCACTCCTGACCCGGCATATCTGTCCATCAACGAAGAACTTGATTGCGAGGTGGTAAGTTGAGACCACCGCTTGATACTTGTTCAATAAAGTCCTGCCGAAGATGGCATGATAGATACTGGGAGCATCAACCACTATGAATTGAACTTGCTTGGTTGCCCCTCCAAGCTTTACTAGCAGGATGATGCTTCCCTCAACTTCTTTTCTCTCCCTAGAGAAGCCGTAGAGTGGCCCTTCGGTGGAAAGTAGAGGCTTTCCGGTCTTCAGGGCCTCAAAGGTTGATTTAAACAGCAAGTTGACTGAGCTTCCAATGTCAACGAGAATCCTGTCAACTGTGAAATCCCCAATAACAGCCTTGATCACAACTGCATCATCGAACAAATTTGCTGTTTGGGGCAGATCAGCGGGGCCAAAAGTGATGACCTCACTTGGTGGAGCAATGGAAGAGAAAGAGGCCACCTCTGCTCGAGTGACCCTTGAGATTGAGGATTTCCGAGTAGACTCGGTTCCTGCTCCACCATGGATAAAGAAGAGGTATCCCAGAACCCCTTCGTCATCTCATCAAAGCACTCAACCGGAACATTGATGGGCCCCAGACGGCCTTCGTCCTCTACCTCCACACATTCTTGATAAGTTTTAGCTACGTCCTTGCCTTTGGTGATGGATGGCTTTGAAGAAGAATCTTTCTTCCTCAAGTCAATCTTACCCTCGGCAAGCAGTTTCTTTATTAGCATACGAAGGGCCTTGCAATCCTCGGTCAAGTGACCCTTCTCCTTATTGAACTGGCAGAAATGTGCATTGTTTCTTGGCCTCCACTCTCTATGAGGCCCTTGCTTCTTCTCTTCCGATTTCTTTTGTAAGATCTGGATGACTTCGTCAAGATCCAGACCTGCAATTTTCTCCATGGGGTTAGTATCACATCGGCTCGAAGCAGGCAGGGCTGCTTGCTGGAGGATAGGAAGCGCTTGGAGCGGAATGACGGGAGTGGCGGCTAACGACAGTCTCTGCTCTTGAAATTGTTGATGGCCGAGAAAAGGTATCTTGTGGCGAAAATTCCGGCCTCTTTGAGAAGGAGGCTGGAAATCTGGGCGAGGAGGTTTGCTGTGAGAAGAAGAACCAGATTCATCCCTTCCTCCAGCCTTATCTATCAGGGATTAAACATACGTGGGGTTGGCGTTCTCGCCTTCAATGAAGCGGTTCACCATGGCGATCAACTCTTGTTATGTCTCTGGTGCATATGTTGTTGCTTTAAATTTCAAGGGGCCTTCCTGGAGGCCATGAATTAAGGCAACATTGTAGTAGTCGGGGTTCACATTCCTTACCCCTTGAATCTCCCTTTGGAAGCGATCAACGAATCGTGCAACTGATTCGTTATCCCTTTACTTGATTTCAAAGATAGCGGCTGGTCCATCTTTTCTCTTTCTGGAGGTAGCAAACCATAGTAACAATTCGCTGCGAAGCTCAGGGAAGGAAGATATTGTGCCCGAAGGCAGCTCATAGAACCACTCTCTCGCATGTCCTTCGAGAGTGGTAACCAAGAGTTTGCACTTGATGGCGTCGGAGAGGCATCTCAACACAACTGCCCCTTCAAACGCTTGGAGGTGGGCAACTGGATCAGTCTCCCTTGAGTAGAATGGAAGATAAGGTTCTCTAAAGTTGTTTGGAGCCAACTCCCATCAGATTCGATCAACGAAGGGAGACAGGGTCTCGAATTCAGCAGGATAAAATGGGCTGACTGAAGCTGGGGAGTCCGCGGGCTCGGCGGACTGGTGATCAGCAAAATGGAGCTGGCGGGCAGGAGTGCCCCTGACAGCTTCTCTGAAAAAATTCCTGAATGAGGCAAACTGCTCCTCCTGAGGGCACAGAGGGGCGTCGGACTGGACAGGATTTCGGGGAGTGACTGGCGACTACCGAAGCGGAGTTTAGCGAGCTGGATTCTGGCGGACTGGCGAGTCCGCAGGTTCTGCTGCGGCCTGGGGAGCAAGCCGCTGGGTTAGTACAAGTAAGGCTTGGTTGATCGTGTTGAGACGCTGGTTAGTCTTCCTGCGGGATTGCTTGGCCTCAAAGCGATCTTGATCGATTGCATCCCAGAGAGAATCCTCCGAAGAACTGGAGCGGTCTGAGTAACGAGCTCGGCAGTCTGACATGTCTGTACGCTATATTCAAAATACTACTCGAATCTGAAGGTCGCGTGTTAACTGTTGATGCACAAAAATGCAAAGGGGGTCGAGCACCACCAGCTAACAGTTCGAGCACAGGGTAAAATAAGGGAAAAGAGAGACTGCGAGTAGTAATCTACTAAGCAGACGAGAGGAAGAAGAACAGCAGAGCCATGAGCCACGACAACAACAGACTTTGCCCGTCGCGGCCTGAATGCCTCTCTTGCGACGGGCTTTCCTTTTACTGAAGAAGGGCTTGATTACAAGGAAGAGAGGAAGAAGCAAGAGTTGAGCAAGCTGGAGTCCGCAAAGCATGAAATTCGAGTCCACAGCCTTTAACAAGTAGGCTCCTGGGCACGAGTCAGCGTGCCTTGGGTGCACCACCTCCCCCCTATTTATAGGATGGGGGCCTGCCCAAACGGGCAGGGCTAAAATAACTGACTGCCCGGGGTACAGTTGAACCTGGCGGTGGTGATGGGAAGCAAAAAGAAAGAACACGCCAGTCTGCGGACTGGGCTCGCGGGCTGGAGCCTCCATCTGCTGCTACTAGGTGCGATACCGCCGGAGGACGGCGGCCTGGGCGGACGGGATACTGCATCCGCTGGCATAGATAAACCAGAGATTCAAAGGCATGGTGAACCGGGCGAACAAAGTGTTGGATCCGCCGCTGGGTTAACACGGAAAAAGGTTCGTTTAAAGTAAACGGTCATCGGTTAAAGTCTTATATAGCGGGCGACCCAGTGATCGAGCATAACGAAACCATAACTTTCCTCAACATTATAAACCTGCCAAAGTAGTCAAGCTACACGACTATAAACAAAGCGCTCCTGGGAGGCACCCCTCGCTTATCTTTTTCGCTATTTATCTATTATGTTTACTACATTTTCTAATAACTGCAGGGTTTCTGATGGGCCTCCCCGAATGCGTTTCAGGGAAGCTTCTACCCCCCTCTCTTTATTTTCTTTGAACATATTGCCTTTCCTGTTTGTTCTGCATACTTACGTTACAACATTAGGGACAATGTTGAACTTAAGTATGGGGGTATCTTCGTGCTTTATTTTCTGCACTTTTACTTTCTGCACCCCAAAAAAATATGAAAAAATATATAACAACAAAAAAAAAATTCCAAAAAATTTTAAAGTGAAAAATTCAAAAAAAAAAATTCTTTTCTTTTCTTCTTATTACAGAAATTCCAAAAACAAAATTATAAAACAAAAAATCCAAAAATTTTTTAGTTTTATTTTGTAAAGATCTTTTGAAAATATTTTTTTCTTTTCACTCTTTTTCCTCTTCCTTTCTTTCTCTTCTTTGTAATTATCATTTCTCTCTTTCCTTATTTTGTGAATATTTGCTTATAAAAACCAAAAAAAACAAAAAAATTAGAAAAGAAAGAAAATAGTTCAAAAAAATATAATATATATTTCTTATCATTTTTTTTCTTTTCGTATGTTTATAATAAAAAATTTAAAAACAAAACAAAACAAAAAAAAATTAAAAACAAAACAAAAAAAGATAATAAGTCAAAAATTAAAAAAAATTAGTAAAACAAATCAAAAATACAAAAAAGATAATAAATTAAAAACACAAAAAAATGATGATAAAAACTATAAAAATCCAAAAAAATATTTTTAAACAAATAAATCAAATATATCATTCTTAATTTTCTCGCTATCCAAAAATTTTATTTTGAATTTATTTATATGTGAATTTTATTAATTCTTTATTTGCTATTCGTTTGTTAATTATTGATTGAAATATTTAAATAGTCGGGATTGTAACATCCCATTTTCAACTAGACCCCTAAGAGTGGTTTTGGCCATGACTAGGTCATGACGAAACCCTAGGGGTTTGACCTTAGGTCTTCACCATAACTCCATGACCCCACCACAACATCACTAACCTAACAGAGGGTCCACTAGAGCCTGAAGGGTCCATTGGAGTCAACCCAAAGTGACCAATTTGACCTAGGACCACCATAGGCCTAAATTGGGCAAGGTGCCCTAACAAAGGGCAGTTGGCCTTTAATGTGCCCAACCAACCTAGCCCAGGTCTTCCTAGACCTAAAGTGTGGTCAATGGGTCACTAAGGACACATTGGGGTCAGCCCTAGAGGCCAAGTTGACCCAAGTCAACTCAAACCCCTAATATGGTCAAAGTACCCTAACTAAGGGTAGGTGACCTCCAAAGTGCAAGGCAACCCTACTAAACCTTTCTTAGACCTTAGGGGAGGCCAATGGGTCACCAAGGACCCATTGGGGTGTACCCAAATGGTCATGTTGACCCAAGTCAACTCTAGCCCTAAAGTGGTCAAAGTGCCCTTACCGAGGGACATGTGACCCCCAAGATGCCAAACCAACCCTACTCAAGTCTTCCTAGACCTTAGGGGAGTCCAATGGGTCACCAAAGACCCATTGGGGTCAACTCAAATGTTCATGTTGACCAAGGTCAACTCTATTCTAGTGTTAGGTCAAATTAGCCTAAATGGGCTAACCCAAGCTCAAACTCATTTCCCCCACTTGGGATAACCTCATTTTTATTATTAATATGAGTTAGTGGGCTGCCAATAGGCTGGAGGAGAGATAAAAATTCGGCCATGGTGAGTAGGAGAGATAAAGCTCCATTTTTCCCTTTAATGGAGGGGAGAGAAAGTGAGAAAAGAGGCCATTCATGGCCAAGGGAGACCAAGGGCCTCTCTAATTGATTCCAAAGGCTGAATACATACCCCCTCATCAGTTTTGAGGAGTTTAATAGCCATGGCTGGCCACCCAAGGTGGCTAAAATCAATTTCTTCAATAAGGAGGAGAGAGAAAGAGTGGTCCATAATGGCATGGAAGATTAAACCCCCGCAAATCCCCCCATTGATGGCTGGATTCAACTCCTCAGGAGTAGGGGAGGAGTTTCCAGCATTCTTCAGGTCACCAAGGGGCTGAATTCATTGAGATTTCAGTTTCCCAAAATTCCCCATTAATGGTGGAAATGGGGATTCAAGCTATGACCCTCCCTATACCCCTTTTGGCTCTTTTAAAAGCTTCACCAAGGTTAGAGGAGACGTTTCCACCCCTTACCTGAAGAAACCGAGCAAGTTGGCTGTGTAGTTGCAGAGCACCGAAAAGCTCCACCATCGGCCATGGCGCACCACCACCACACTCGTCCGCAAGCTCGCTTAAAGGTCCTCCTCTACTCCTCTCTTCATTGGCTAGAATCCTAGATCAATTAGGAGAGAAATCGGGCTCAATTGAGCCGGATCGGGTGAGGAAAATTTCAGTTTTTCATGGCTTTTTATACCTCGTGAGTTCGCCGGAAACCGCCCCTCCGGCGGCCGTGCCGCCGCCCGGCGATAGCCCCCACCTCAACGAAGGTGGTGGCGGTGGCCGGCCGGCCAGGGAGGTGGGCGGGTGGCCGGGAAAATGGCTTGGAAGAAGCTCCAGGTCGGGCTGATCACAGCCCTGGTCTGGAGGAGGAAGATGACCAAAATGCGTCGGATTTGCTTTAAGATTCGTGTTGCATCATTTCTTTTATTTAGTTTTGATTTCTGAATTTTCTGTCCTGTTTTCTGGTCTGTTTTGAATTAATTTTTAAAACTACTTAGGGCCATCTGGTGTGAAAACTTTCAATATGAAAGTTGTAGCCCTATGGGTCTAGTTTAATCCAAAATTGATTTGGACCAATTTAGCCCTCTGGTTGGGGCAAGGAACCCATTTTGGTGGGACCTGTACCTAGGGCTGTCCTGAGAGTCAAATGGATGCCCACTCTTCATCCCTTGTCCAAATGGGCTGAAATGTGGACAGTGGATCATTCTCCAAATAGGATTTTTTGGAGACACTTTGCCTAAAGTTTTTTTACTTTTATTTAATAATGCTATGGTATTTTAATTAAGTGGTCTAATGACCTCCAAACCCTCCCAAATTTTGGTGAGTGGTCCCTGGAATCAATACCTAGCTCCAGACAAAATTCCAACTCATTTGGATGGGTTTTGGTTATGGAATCACCAAACCCTAGTTTGGCCTTAAGGAGGTGTTTTTGATTAAAAGTGCACCATGGGCTTAGGGTGGCCACCTCCCCTCAACAGAGGCCGAGGTATTGGACACTGACTTAGTATGGCCAAGGTCACCCTCTTAAGGAAAATGAGGTGATTTAGGCTTGATTTACCCGAGGGTTCAACCTCAAACCCTAAGGAAGGACTTTTGGGGGTTGTGAAGGACATGGGGGCTAATGCCTTTGTATGACCTTGAAAACTCAGAAGAATTGAAGGTAGTGTGACCTAAGTTCTCTGAAAGGAATCTTAGGGGACTTGGAGGAAGGTAGGCACCTCAAAACCCTAACCTTAGTTTTAGAGTAGAAGCACAATTTTGTAAATTCAGCCACTAAATTAAAGCTAAAGGTCGTGAAACTTGGGTAGAGTAAGTTTTGGACCATCTAGAACCCCTGGTAATTTTATTAGAAGTTTATGGATTATATTTTTGGCACTTTATTTGTTAATTACCAAAAGGCCCAAAATGGGGTTTTAATTAATTTGATTATTCTATTCATTTGATTCGGATGAAACTTGGTCAGAAGATAATCTAGGGCTAAGTGAATATCCATGAATTTTGTTACAATTTTTAATTGATTATATTTGGTATTTCCTTCACTAATTTCAAAAAGGGACTTTTGTGGTATAAAATTTTTTATAGGTGATATAATTGTTGACAAATCATGAGACTTAGGTACTGTTGAATTAAGGGCAAGATATATTTGTAGGAATTTATTCATAATTTTTAGAGGGTTGTTTACAGTACTTCCTTTACAAGTCCATAATATTGAGATTTTGATAATTAATTTATTCAGAGAATAATTCTTGCTGAAAAATTATGAACCTTGGCCAATGCTACTTTTATGGTTTTATCTGCATAGTATAATTATTTTATAATTTTTGGATGGATATTTCATATACTTGGTTCATAAACAACGGAAGATAGTAAATATTGCAAAAATAATTTTAGTGTCCTTTTGATGATGGAAAAATTGTGATTCAATGAATTTACCATATTGAGATAACCTAATTTTATCATAAATTTGTTAGGCATCTTGCATGTGTGCTTAGGGTAGTTCATGTTCAAACTGGTAGCCTTTTCAAGCTTGAAGGAAAATACTTAAATACTAGATAAATTAGGAAAATTATAATTTCCTGGATTTAGTCTATTTGTATCATGAAAAGTCTAAAGTAAATAAGGTAGGCCATTTGGATAAGTATTTGGATTAACACATGTCCGGTCCGACGTATAGCCTATGATGGCCTGCATTTGGCAAGATGGGTAAATTGCAATGTGATACGATGGGACATGGTGTAGGAGTTAGTCATTTTGGATAGATGTGGATGAGTTCACCATAGAAGGATAGGAAGAGTGGTGAGGAATTGGTTTGGCTAGATTTTAGAGGCGCTCGAGTTCGACGAAAGATCGTCCTTCCCAAGGTGAAGTAGAGTTAAATCACCCTAGGACTAGAGTATTGTAATATGAGAAGGTAATGGGTAAGTGAATCAACCAATAATAATAATAACTACCTTGCGAAAGGGAACACTGGGCGTAATCCCAACATAGTTCCTAGTGCCCCTTGAGAGCCCTTCACAGGGAATACCGGGGGCAGTCCTGGGTTAACGTAAACTGTATTAACAAGCTTAAAAGAGTAACTTAGTAATTAGGGTTGCACATTTCATGAACACAGATAGCACAGGAAGATAGCTGGGAGCTTCGGCTCGGATGGTTAAGAGACGGACGTTTTGGTCCGGAGAGTTTCGGCTCAGATAGTTAAGAGACGGACGTTTTGGTCCGGGGAGCTTCGGCTCGGTTTTTGATTACGCTAAATTTGCATGTGTATAAAAAGAAAGGAAATTAAGGTGGTGGGTCTTCGGTATTGGAGGGTCGATGCACCGACGCCAATACGCTGACTCAGCAAGTGTGGTTAGCACTTAGCCAACAGAAGTCCGGTGCGCCAGCCGGCAAGAGTATGCAGGAGTCAGCTTCATGCACCAAGCATTGAGGCGTATGATAGGTCTGACCGGTAGTGCTTTACTGGTTTAGAGGTGGGCGAGGCCCAACCCACCGCTTTCGTCTGCCACTAGTGAGGTATTCTGGGAGGTTACGGCTCCAGAAAGGGGGAACTAAAGGTCTGTGTGCACAGAGTCGGGTGTGTCTGTTGCACTTGCATGATCCATCATACCCACTTGCATGTCAGGGCATAATCGATTTATTTAACCCTGACACATAAATTATAAGTGGAATGGAATGCTTATACTTTAGGCCCTGCAAAACGACCCCTTAGTCTATAAGCTTGTGTGGGCAAGTTTATAAATTAAGGTCAATTTTGATATATATTTACTGCTGTTTGATAACCGACACCCCAACGTATAAATTGGTATGGGACTTTTTATACGATGGGAGCCTTGCAGAAGACCCCTTGGCTTATGTGTTCTCACATAAGTGAAGGTTACTTTTCATACTTCCTCTTATTGTCAATATCCATTATAGAATTGCTAGTATAGGTCCGCTGCCATCTGTTTTTGATTATTCTCCACCTTCAAGTCCTCCCCTTTCTTCCTCTCTGCTCGGTGCCTAGGAGCCATGGGGGAAGGGGTGGGGGATGATAGGGCTTAGTCTTTTAGACTAATGGTTTTCGAACCGCATCATTTAGGGGATCGTGGAGCCCAGCATGGAGGAGAAGCCCCAGAGACCGGTGCGCTTGGAGATGGGGCAGTTTAGCTCTAGAGTTCATACAGTCGGGACCGTGAGTCTCGACCTTGAGTATATCTTTAGCATTTGCTTCCGCATGAGTGATTTGTAGTGAGGACATGATGTACCGGGAATAAGCCCGTATTTTACTACTCTGATGTGTTTTTCTGTGGACACTCCTTTCGTGGATATTATCTTTATGATATGTGATTATCTGTGGACTGCTAGTTTGCATTTACTTTATTGTGCTACTTTTTTGTGATCGAATTGGCCGGCATAATCGGCGTTTTGTGGTGATGACCCTTCAGGTCGTGAAGGAGTCACCACAAAACGGCGATTCTGGGCCTAAGACCCCGGTGTTGGAAAAGAAAAAAAAGGGGGGGTCTTACAAGTGGTATCAAAGCATACCTCGATCGAAAAATGGTAGTCTACAACCCTGGGTCACCCCCGCGCGAGTTTAGTTTGGGGACAAATTAAGCAGCGGAAGCAGTGGTGTGCCCATAAGGGGAATCACATGTAAAGTCCACCTTGTCATTAATTCCACTTGTTCATCAGCTAGCAATTGGAGTTTTTTTTTGTAGCCTGCGGCAAACCCTGCCCCCAACAGGGAGCACCTCCGGCAGTGAAAATCTCATCTTATAATTCTCTAGTCAACGAGTTAGACTCAACCCACTAGGAGACATGACTAACAACGATAACTTATAGTATGCCCTAGTCTGAAATAGACTTTGGGTATGAACTTGGTTAAGCTAAGGAGATACCTAAAGAGAATAAAGAAGGAGTATAACACGAGAATGGATACCTAAGACATAAACGCAGGAAGCCCTACGGTCCCTATCAAGGATAACTCAAACTGGAAGGACTGCTTTAAGGAGAATTGAGACCAATAATCCATTAGCAGAATGGTAGAAGACACATAGTCTCAACCCTCATACCAGTAGCAAGATTACCTGGAGACCACCACCATGACAAGCACCGAGGGTCGGATGAGAATTCGAGTTCGGAAGAGACTCGGTTGGGATTGGGAACATTTTGACCCGGATAAGGTTGTCGTAAATATGACTCGGAGGGTTTAATGTATGGAGTATATCAACAGATTCAGGTTGGAACCCCTAGTCAAAGATTGATGCCCTAGGGATTGTGCACCCAGCTAGGATGGATATAACATGGTAATATCAAAGATACTCAGCCCAAGGCAGGTAGAGGCTTATCTTTTGTTTATTGGGGGCATGTCTTTTGTTTATTAGGCAAATTAGTTACTAACTTGGGTTTCCCTTAGATCTCATCTAGAAAAGTTTGCATCATAAATATAGTGAAAGGGACGTAAACTGTATTCGGTGCTACTCGGGCGTATTCGTAGGGATAAGAATATGATTGCGAAGTGGAGATTTTATAGAGTCGTTGTCTACCCGTACAAATGAGAAATTTAATCATCGAAAGGTTGGTGTATCTCAGAACGTGTATCTCCCTGGAGTGAAGAAGGGCGTCATGAATTTTGTGATGCACGGTGAGGTCCGTCGCCCGATGAAGGTTAAGTGCAAGAAATTTTGGGAAACTATTACAGGCACTGCCCGGTTAGAGGGGAAGTTCGAGGATACAATTAGGGATTTTCATACACATGATTCCTCATCCGCACTCCGGGCATAATTATAATTGGAACATCAACGATAGACTGGCCGAGATATCTAGGGTCACCCTGACCCAAAAGAAAACTCCCATAGGTGTTTCATAAGTTTTGTGAGTAGTTGTTCATTATCATGGTGTGCTCAAGATGATCGTGTTGAATCAGGATGGATAGTGTACGTCCAAGGATAGAAGATCAGTCCAGGCTTACCTGGGCTCTCGGTCGACATTCAACATAACTCTCTACCCTTGTATGAAAGGAGATGTAGGACTCCACTTTCATGGATTCAGGATGAGGATCTGAAGGCGTTGGGATCGAATTTTGTCGAAGACACCGAGGCTCAGGTGTTTCTAAAGATCCGGCACATACATGGAGTTTCACGGGTGCGTGGTCGGAAGAAGAAGCTCATCCCTAGGTATGTGGGCCCTTACAGGATCCTGGAGCGGATCAGACCCCTAGCTTACAGGCTGGAGTTGCCACCAGAGCTGGCAGCCTTGCATGATGTGTTCCATATTTCCTCGCTCAGGAGGGCTCTACTACGCCCGGAGCAGCAGATTTCGACCACAGATGGACCGGTAGCTTCAGACCGGTTAGTTCGCTTAGAGCCGGTTCGGATCGACGATAGAGGAGTACGGATCTTGCGTCGCAAGAAGGTTCCGTTAGTCAAATTTTTGTGGAGGAACCACGGCTAGGAGGAGCATACCTGGGAACCGCAGGACCTGATGCGGTAAAAGTACCTAGAGCTGTTCAGTCAGGTATACCTCACAACCCCTCAAGATGTTTAATTTATTTTCCTACTTTAAACTAGTAAGGCTTCTCCCGGAAGAGTAGAGGCTAATCTTTTGTTTATTGGGATCTTGGTTTGCCAATTAGGCGAATTGGTCATAGATTTAGGTTTCCCTTTAAACCTAATTTAGCAAACATGATGTCGTGATGGGATGTTACAAGTTTCTTTTCTTCGGTAGAAATTCTCGTAGGCTTAACCTTGATTTCGGGGACGAAATCTTTGTTTTGTTTATAGGGATTTGTAACATCCCATTTCTAACTAGACCCCTAAGAGTGGTTTTGGCCATGACTAGGTCATGACGAAACCCTAGGGTTTGACCTTAGGGCTTCACCATGACTCCATGATCCCACCACAACATCACTAACCTATCAGAGGGCACACTAGAGCCTGAAGGTTCCATTGGAGTCAACACAAAGTGGCCAATTTGACCTAGGACCACCATAGACCTAAATTGGGCAAGGTGCCGTAACAAAGGGCAGTTGGCCTCTAATGTGCCCAACCAACCTAGCCCAGGTCTTCCTAGACCTAAAGTGAGGTCAATGGGTCACTAAGGACACATTGGTGTCAGCCCTTGAGGCCAAGTTTACCCAAGTCAACTCAAACCGCTAATCTGGTCAAAGTACCCTAACTAAGGGTAGGTGACCTCCAAAGTGCAAGGCAACCCTACTCAACCCTTCCTAGACCTTAGGGCAGTCCAATGGGTCACCATGGACCCATTGGGGTCAACACAAATGGTCATGTTGACCCAAGTCAACTCTAGCCCTAAAGTCGTCAAAGTGCCCTTACCAAGGGACATGTGACCCCCAAGATGCCCAAACAACCCTACTCAAGTCTTCCTAGACCTTAAGGGTATCCAATGGGTCACCAAGGACCCATTGAGTTCAACTCAAATGGTCATGTTGACCAAGGTCAACTCTATTCTAGTGTTAGGTCAAATTAGCCTAAATGGGCTAACCCAAGCTCAAACCCATTTCTCCCACTTGGGCTAACCTCATTTTTATTATTAATATGAGTTAGTGGGCTGCCAATAGGCTGGCGGAGAGATCACAATTCTGCCATGGTGAGTAGGAGAGAGAAAGCTCCATTTTTCCCTTTAATGGAGGAGAGAGAAAGTGAGAAAAGAGGCTATTCATGGCCAAGGGAGACCAAGGGCCTCTCCAATTGATTACAAAGGCTTAATACATGCCCCCTCATCAGTTTTGAGGAGTTTAATAGTCATGGCTGGCCACCCAAGGTGGCTGAAATCAATTTCTTCAATAAGGAGGAGAGAGAAAGAGTGGTCCATAATGGCATGGAAGATGAAACCCCCACAAATCCCCCCATTGATGGCTGGATTCAACTCCTCAGGAGTAGGGGAGGAGTTTCCAGCATTCTTCAGGTCACCAAGGGGCTGAATTCATTGAGCTTTCAGTTTCCCAAAATTCCCCATTAATGGTGGAAATGGAGATTCAAGCTATGACCCTCCCTATCCCCCTTTTGGCTCTTTTAAAAGCTTCACTAAAGTTAGAGGAGACGTTTCCACCCCTTACCTGAAGAAATCGAGCAAGTTTGCTGTGTAGTTGCAGAGCACCGAAAAGCTCCACCACCGGCCATGGCGCACCACCACCACACTCGTCTGCAAGCTCGCTTAAAGGTCCTCCTCTACTCCTCTCTTCGTGTGCTAGAATCCTAGATCAATTAGGAGAGAAATCGGGTTCAATTGAGCCGGATCAGGTGAGGAAAATTTCAATTTTTCATGGCTTTTTATACCTCGTGAGTTCGCCGGAAACCGCCACTCCGGCGGCCGTGCCGCCGCCCGGCGATAGCCCCCACCTCAACGAAGGTGGTGGCGGTGGTGGCCGGCCAGGGAGGTGGGCGGGTGGCCGGGAAAATGGATTGGAAGAAGCTCCAGGTCGGGCTGATCACAGCCCTTGGCTGGAGGAGGAAGATGACCAGAATGCGTCGGATTTACTTTAAGATTCGTGATGCATCATTTCTTTTATTTAGTTTTGATTTCTCAATTTTCTGTCCTATTTTCCGGGCTGTTTTGAATTAATTTTTACAAATACTTAGGTTCATCTGGTGGGAAAATGTTCAATATGAACGTTGTATCCCTATGGGTCTATTTTAATCCAAAATTGATTTCGACCAATTTGGCCTCTGGTTGGGCCAGGGCACCCATTTTGGTTGGACCTATACCTAGGGCTATCCTGAGAGTCAAATGGATGCTCACCCTTCATCCCTTGTCCAAATGGGCTGAAATTTGGACATGCGATCATTCTTAACTATACCTAGGGTCTGTCCAAAATTGGGATTTTTTGGAGACAGTTTGCCTAAAATTTTTTACTTTTATTTAATAATGCTAGGGTATTTTAATTAAGTGGTCTAATGACCTCCAAACCCTCCCAAATTTTGGGTGGTCCCTGGCTTCAATACCTAGCTCCGGACAAAATTCCAACTCATTTGGATGGGTTTGGTTAGGGAATCACCAAACCCTAGTTTGGCCTTAAGGAGGTGTTTTTGATTAAAAGTGCACCATGGGCTTAGGGTGTCCACCTCCCCTCAACAGAGGCTGAGGTTTTGGACACTGACTTAGTATGTCCAAGGTCACCCTCTTAAGTAAAATGGGGTGATTTAGGCTTGATTTACCCGAGGGTTCAACCTCAAACCTTAAGGAAGGACTTTTTGGGGTTGTGAAGGACATGGGGGCAAATTCCTTTGTATGACCTTGAAAACTCAGTAGAATTGAAGGTAGTGTGACCTAAGCTCTCTGAAAGGAATTTTAGGGGACTTGGAGGAAGGTAGGCACCTCAAAACCCTAACCTTAGTTTTAGGGTAGAAGCACAAGTTTGTAAATTCAGCCACTAAATTAAAGATAAAGGTTGTGAAACTTGGGTAGAGTAAGTTTTAGACTATCTAGAACCCCTGGTAATTTTATTAGAATTTTATGGATTATATTTCTGGCACTTTATTTGTTAATTACCAAAAGGCCCAAAATGGGGTTTTAATTAATTTGATTATTCTGTTCATTTGAATCTGATGAAACTTGGTCAGAAGATAAGCTAGGGCTAAGTGAATATCCCTAAATTTTGTTACAATTTTTAATTGAATATATTTGGTACTTCCTTCACTAATTTCAAAAAGAGGCTTTTGTGGTATAAAATTATTTATAGGTGATATAATTGTTGCCAAATCATGCGACTTAGGTACTGTTGAATTAAGGCCAAAATATATTTGTAGGAATTTATTCATAATTTTAGAGGGTTGTTTACAGTACTTCCTTTACAAGTCCATAATATTGAGATTTTGATAATTAATTTATTCAGAGAATAATTCTTGCTGAAAACTTATGAAACTTGGTCAATGTTACTTTTAGGCTTTTATCTGCATAGTACAATTATTTTATAATTTTTCGATGGATATTTCCTATACTTGGTTCATAAACAACGGAAGATAGTAAATATTGCAAAAATACTTTTAGTGCCCTTTTTATGATGGAAAAATTGGGATTCTATGAATTTACCATATTGAGATAACCTAATATTTATCATAATTTTGTTAGGCATCTTGCATGTGTGCTTAGGGTAGTTCATTTTCAAACTGGTAGCCTTTGGATGCTTTAAGGAAAATAATTAAATACCATATAAATTAGGAAAATTATAATTTCCTGGATTTAGTCTATTTGTATCAAGAAAAGTCTCCAGTAAATAAGGTAGGCCATTTGGATGAGTATTTGGATTAACACCTGTCCGGTCCGACGTATAGCCTATGATGGCCTACATTTGGCAAGATGGGTAAATTGCAATAAGATACGATGAGACATGGTGTAGGAGTTAGTCATTTTGGATAGATGTGGATGAGTTCACCATAGAAGGATAGGAAGAGTGGTGAGGAATTGGTTTGGCTAGAGTTTAGAGGCTCTCGGGTTCGACGAAAGATCGTCCTTCCTAAGGTGAAGTAGAGTTAAATCACCCTAGGACTAGACTATTGTAATATGAGAAGGTAATGGGTAAGCGAATCAACCAATAATAATAATAAGTACCTTGCGAAAGGGAACGCTGGGCGTAATCCCAACATAGTTCCTAGTGCCCCTTGAGAGCCCTTCATAGGGAATACCGGGGGCAGTCCTGGGTTAATGTAAACTGTATTAACAAGCTGAAAAGAGTAACTTAGTAATTAGGGTTGCACATTTCACGAACACAGATAGCACAGGAAGATAGCTGGGAGCTTTGGCTCGGATGGTTAATAGATGGACGTTTTGGTCCGGAGAGTTTCGGCTCAGATAGTTAAGAGACAGACGTTTTACTCTGGGGTGCTTCGGCTCGGTTTTTGATTACGCTAAATTTGCATGTGCATAAAAAGAAAGAAAATTAAGGTGGTGGGTATTCGGTATTGGAGGGTCGATGCACCAATGCCAATACGCTGACTCGGCAAGTGTGGTTAGCACTTCGCCAACAGATGTCCGGTGCGCCAGCCGGTAAGAGTACGCAGGAGTCCGCTTCATGTACCAAGCGTTAAGGCGTACGATAGGTCTGACCGGTAGTGCTTTACTGGTTTAGAGGTGGGCAAGGCCCAACCCACAGCTTCTGTCTGCAACTACGGAGATATCCTGGGAGGTTACGACTCCAGAAAGGGGGAACTAAAGATCTGTGTGGACAGAGTCGGGTGTGTGTGTTTTGCACTTGCATGATCCATCATACCCACTTGCATGTCATGGCATAATCAATTCATTTAACCCTGACACCTAAAGTATAAGTGGAATGGGACGCTTATACTTTAGGCCCTGCAAAATGACCCCTTGGTCTATATACTTGTGTGGGCAAGTTTATAAATTAAGGTCAATTTTGATATATATTTACTGTTGTTTGATAACCGACACCCCAACGTATAAATTGGTATGGGACTTTTTATACGATGGGAGCCTTGCAGAAGACCCCTTGGATTATTTGTTCTCACATAAGTGAAGGTTACTTTTCATACTTCCTCTTATTGTCAATATCCATTATAGAATTGCTAGTATAGGTCCGCTGCCATCTGTTTTTGATTATTCTCCACCTTCAAGTCCCCCCCTTTCTTCCTCTCTGCTCGGTGCCTAGGAGACATGGGGGAAGGGGTGGGGGATGATAGGGCTTAGTCTTTTAGACTAACGGTTTTCGAACCGCATCATTTAGGGGATCGTGGAGCCCAGCATGGAGGAGGAGCCCCAGAGACCGGTTAGCTTGGAGATGGGGCAGTCTAGCTCCGGAGTTCATACAACCGGGACCGTGAGTCTTGACCTTGAGTAGATCTTTAGCATTTGCTTCCGCATGAGTAATTTGTAGTGAGGACATGATGTACCGGGCATAAGCCCGTATTTTACTACTCTGATGTGTTTTTCTGTGGACACTCCCTTCGTGGAGAATATCTTTATGATATGTGATTATCTGTGGACTGCTAGTTTGCATTTACTTTATTGTGCTACTTTTCTGTGATCGAATTGGCCGGCAGAATCGGCACTTTGTGGTGATGACCCTTCAGGGCGTGAAGGAGTCACCGCAAAACGGCGGTTCTGGGCCTAAGACCCCGGTGTTGAAAAAGAAAAAAAAGGGGGTCTTACAGGGGTTAAGTTTTAAAGAATTCATTATGCTTTGTTAAAAATAGCGAACTCGTTTTAGGCACTACTTCTAGTTTTTCATTGATAGTAGCACGTGTATTATGTTAGAAAATAACGACTATATAATTCAATTATGTTTACTTTTAGCTTTCTGAAAAACTGGAACGTACAATTTATTAAGATTGCTCTCAAAATATTTTTAATTAAAAATCTAGTTTTCTTTTCTCCCCTTATTTATCATGACTTACTTGGCATGATAAAAATTTTTATCCTTAAAAAGACCCTATGTCAATGGAAATAAGATTTCGTTTCGTAAACATATGCACCCAATAATTTAAAAAGATTATACGTTATAGATTAAGAGGATAAAATTCATTACTCCTACACATATACATTGGGTTAATTTTATTATTATTAAGTTAAAAAAAACGTTATCAGGAAAATAAGATTTCATTTTCCTAATAATCCAAAAAGAAAAAAATCGAGGTTCGAGAAAAAATCACCTCACCTCAATATCCAAACCCTCTTCATAAACCTACATCAACCCCCTTAGCCAATTTCACGATTCTAGAATTAATTAAAAAATCTTTTTGAGAGCATAATTTGTAAATTGCATTATTTCCAGTAAAACTCCTATAAGCTAAAGTTCATATAATTCCAAACTATTTTCGTTAATCTAACCATTACAATTATTGCTTTTTATTTGCTTACATCAAGAATTCTTTTGGGCAAAACTTTTGCGCTATTTAAATTCTCTACATAATTCTAGGACTTAACTCTTACACCCCGTATGTTTATTTAGATCTCTCTTATAATTAATTAAGCGGTAGCTAAACATAGATTTTTTTATTCCTTATAAATTCACCTCAAACTTTTGCTCTGTAATATCAAAAGCTTAGTTATGTGGGTACTTGATGAGTTGTAAATATACACATATTTTAGTACTTTATTTATATCGTTTTAGTTCTTATTCATAGTTTTTAGTTATTTTTATTCATAAATATGTTTGTTTTTGTAAATGTTTACCTAACATAACCATAACTTTGATTTCTGATGTTTTCAGGAAAAAGTCAAAAATCGACCTGACACGCCCGTGTCCTAGACTCGACATGCCCGTGTCACGCCCTCGACGGTCAGCTATCGTCCACCCAGCTCGAAGTTCGTCGACCCGAGCGGGACACGCCGGTGTCCCATGACCTGATATGCCCGTGTTATTCCGGTTCGATAATCAACACGCCTAGCTCGATGAAAATGAGCTCGAAGTTTGTCGACCCGGCCCGTCACGCCCGTGTCAAGCCCCGACACGCCCGTGACTCCTCCACTTGGCCCGACAAGATGCTGCCGATGACTTTTTACGCAACCCACGCCCGGATCTAACTCCCCGACATGCCCACCGTCACGTCTGCGACCTGGGGCGTGACATCCTCGTGTACAGCCGCGGAGTCAACTTTCCCGTCAAATTGCCAGATTACATCGCAAATAGTACTGACACGCCCCCCGACACGCCCGTGTCGGAGGGCGTGTACTTGGAATTTTTTTCCTATAAATAGCCCATTTCTGTAAGGTCCAAGGGTTCACCCTTTTGAGCCGAAATTTAGTGTGCTTTTGGTGGCTGCCCTTGTGGATTCCTTTGTCATGTAAGGTGAACTTTCTCCTCCTCTCTTTTTATGTTTGTATTAGCTTTGTATTAGCTTTGTAATAGTTCATTTTAATCAATAAAATATGTTAGTTTTTCTCTTCTTAAATGACTTTGGAATGAACTTGTGTGCCACTTTCTTTCTCCTTTTATCCCCTTTGTATCTCTTTGTTTTTCTCTTTATCAACTGTGTGTGTGAGTTTGCAAGTGATGTTTTTATTTCATCTTATTTTCTTTTGTTATTGTGATAGAAGCTTTAGTAATTTTCCTTGCAAAAATGTTGTTAGGATAGTTTCATTTTTTATTTCTATCTTGTTCATGTTTTAGGTTTTATGTCTTCATTCTTATGATTTTGTAAAAGAAGTTTTAAAGTGTTTTTGATTTTTTTTGACTTAGTTTTTTTGTAGGATTGTAAAACCTTTTTGTTCTTTTCAATTTCATTTCACTTTTTAATCACTTTTATGAAATCCTAAGAATGAAAAAGTTGTAATTTTAATTTTTGAAAGGTTTTAGTTTTTGATTTGTTTTGGAAAAAATTTTGTTCTTTTTATTTTTAATTTGTTCTTTTTATGTGTTTTTGGAAAAATCTAAGTATAAAAAAGTAGATGTTTTAATTTTTAGGTAACTTTCATTTTGTTTTTAATTTGTGTGTGTGAGTGTATGAGTTAGTTTTTCATTTTGTTCTTTTAAATTTCATGTTGTGTGTGTGAGTGTATTAGAATAAATTTTTTATGCTTTCTTAAATTATGTAGAGTGGGTGTGTTTATGAGATAATTTTTCATGCTTTATTTAATCACTTTCTTCAATGATGTAGAGTGCGTGAGTGTAGGAGATAATTTTTATTGCTTTCTTTCAATTTATGTAGAGTGCGTGCGTGTATTTTACTCTTTTGCAATAAGTGTGCGCTTTTCATTTATGCAAGTGTGTGTGCGTTTTCATTTTCAGTAGAGTGAGTGTGTGTGTTTATTTCATGTCGAGTGTGTACGTGTGCGCATTTATTTCCGCCCACTCGTTAAGAGTTAAATGACGTGTTTTTATTTCCCGCCTACTCGTTTGAGTGTGACTTGTACTTGTATTTATTTTTGCCTACTCGTTAAGAGTTAAATGGCATGCCCTTTCTTTCTCGCCTACTCGTTTGAGTAGGACTTGTAATTTTTTCCCTTTTTTTCAACTTAGTTTCTATTTTATTTATAATTTGAAGTGTGTGTGAGTTCTCATTTTAGCTAACTTTTCAATGTTTCTAAATGTTTCTTATTTTTATGCCTTCTTTTTATAACCCTTCAGCGTTTATTCTCGAACTCGCGGCTCATCAATTTATAAAGTCGTCCCCATACCGATGAGTGGCTAATCATTATTAGCCTCGGCCTTGAAGAGCATTGGGACATTTAAAATGATTTGAAATAATTAAAGGTCTTTATTTTCACTTTAATTTTAGGACTTAAGGTTTACCCCGGGTTAACGATGCGTAGGACCACATATCGATGTCTGGGCCTTATTTTCGTTATCCTTACGCTAGCTAGCTGAGAGTGCGTGTGTATGGACAGATCACCCCTAGGTAAACATATTTGCATACATACCCTCGAGAGAGGACAAGCGTAATTCTACCGGATTGGGTTCCCCACCCAGTAGCGGGGTTCTTAGCGTAAAGCTCGCGTTAAGATGAATACTTCGTCGGACTAACGTTCGATCGAATATTCTTAGCGTTCAGGTGAGTGATATCCCTATAGCTAGGTGAGCTCATATTTGTGGAACCTCCACGACCAAGTTGCCTTTTATTAATTTGAAATCTAAGTTCAATAATTATTAAAAGTTATTTTAGTCTAAATCTGATTCAGTGCCGAGTGTTAACCCTTCATCGAATTTTTTCTAATCATTTTTCACTATTTTATTTGTTTCCGTCTTTAGTTAATTAAAATCTCCACCTTACTTTCAATAAAATAATAGACCTCCTGGAGGAGTAGGAATAATCAACCCGACCCCGAGAATAATACGACCTTGGCATTTCCCTCGAATATCGAGTACTACTTGCGATAGGTGCACTTGCCGCTTTTAGCAAGCCCGCGGCGTAGGACTCATCGAACCAACCACCCACATAAGAGTTGTTTGCAGGCCATCAGATCCCGACAAGGTGAAAAACATGGAAAAACCATGAATTTTTCAACTTGGATCGGGCTCAACGAGACCGAATCACTTTCTAAATGAATCCTACGATCTACCCATGGATGAAGGAGAAGGGGAGGACTTGTGTGGGTGGCTGAAGCCTTATCGATCGCCAAATTGTCATGGTGGTGGTGGTGGTGGTCGGATTTCTACAACTGCATAGTGGACTTTCTTGGATCCTTCAGGTAATGTGTGGAAATGAATCACTGGAGTCCAGTGGAGCTTTTAAGGAGGAGAGTTGGGGTTTTGGGTGGGTGTAGGCTGCCATGGCCATTAATGGCCCCTTAAGAGGATTTCGGCCATGATGGGTAGGGGATGAAGCATGGCTCAAACCAGTCAAAAAACAGCTGGTTGAAATGGGACTACACTCCCCTTGTCCTAGTGAATTGAATGCTGGGTTGGGGAAGGGGAAGGATGAGTGATGCAGGGTATATCCTAGAGATTCGTCACGGAGGCCACGATATCGCTTATGACACGATCTACGCTCTCTATTCCACACGCTAACGAAAACGCAGCCGCAATAATTACTTTATTTATCGCTCGTGCTAACAATATGGATCGCCGTTCAGCAAATAGATCGAATGTTGGCTATAGGCCAAATTCTTTCCGGCTAAATGGGATAATCTTGATCCCGAAACGAGCTTTTGGGTTGTACCAAAATAGATCCACCAAAAACAAAATGATTCGAAAGATGGTAGGATCTATCCCAACAAAAAGAAAGCGAGGATCGCCAATCCTCTTACGAATCTTTCGAAAATCCAAACGAAAAATACCGATCTATTATTTGATTAACCGCGAAGAAAAACAAATCGGAAAATAACGCAAAAATTCGTCCACCACAAGAACTATCTAGAGAAAGAAAACTCTTGGTAGAAATTTTCGTTACCCCTCTCGGATTTGTAGATCCGTGATGCGTGGATCCACCAAGTTTGATCGCTCCTCCGTTGAAAGTCCATGGGAAGCGCACTACGGATGATGAACGTGCTAATCTCCTTCACTTCACGCCGTGGAGGAAACCCCTATCTTCTTCCTTGCAAACAACCTCTCATGCATGGGCCAAAGTATCCTTGGAGAGAGAGGATCTCGGGTTGCCGTGAGCAAGAGGGAGATGACAGTAGCCGAGCACTAGAGAGAAAGTGGCGGCCGAGAGCAAGAGGGAGAGAGGAGGTGGCCGAACTCTAGAAGGAAGGAGCCTTGAGGCCGGCGATTTGGAGGAAGGAAGAAAGAGGGGGGCGGCGGCTAGGAGAAGAAGAGAGGGAAACTTAGGGTTGGCAAATTCAAATTTTGATTTCAATTAAAGTCTACCATCAAATGAAAAGTTCAAGGCCTTATATAGGCTTACATCTCAAAGCAAATAACAAGTGGCTAAAGGCACACCACATAAAGAAAATGCAGAAATTAAATAATGTTTTTTTAAAAGAGCCATCATGAAACGGCTATTAGCACACCAAAGCTAAAATATCAAATATGAGTCTTGTTGTGAGGGCGAAGCTTGTAACCATGACCGCTACGACGTCGCACGTCCTTTGCCGACACATCTTCAACATAGTCATTCCCAAGTTGGACGTCCTGGTGGCCGTCGTCATCACCATCACCATCAATCCTCTGCCGCTCAAAAGGACTCATCTCCGATGAGCGGGATGAAATATAACGGCGTACGAGGTCCGCATCAAGAAGATCCACCTGTGCAGCAGAGAGCCAAGAGTCGTCTGAAGCCGGACGACCACGCCAACGAACCAAAAACCTGTGAATGTCGCCGTCGGGAGTGGGAAACACATCATCCTGCAAAATCCTGTCAGGCAAGAAATCCGTCCGGGGATACTTCGGAAAAACGTTAGGTGAAGCAGAAAAACAAGTTTCATCATCAATAGACGACATAACTCCCGTAGATTTCGAAGGAGAAAGCGATCCAGAATTGAGCTCACCCCCCACCCCATTAGATTGTATAGTGGGATTATTAAACGGAGAGACAGACAGTTCAGGTGGTGGAGCAACAAAAAGCGTTAAATCTGAAATGTTAAACACAGGGGAGATTCCCCAATCAACGGGTAATTCTAACAAATAAGCATTTTCGCCTAATTTCTTCAAAATTCGAAAAGGACCGGCTTTCTTGTTCGCTAATTTTTTTATGGTGCCCGAAGGCATCCGTTCAGGGATAAGACGAACCATAACCAAATCGCCAATGTTCAAGGAGACTGCTCGCCTATGTACGTTAGCATTCGATTGATAGATAGAATATTGATTAGCTAACATCTTGCCAATATGCTCATGGAGAGTGTGAACGTGTGAAGCGAAGTCCTGTGCAAATTGACTTGACTTAAAAGAAGGCGGTAACGGAACCAAGTCAAGAGGCACTGGCGCCTTATAACCATGCACTATCTCATTCAGAGACAACCCAGTGGACCTGTTCTTAGAATTATTGTACGCTAGTTGAGCATGCGGAAGGATAAGATCCCACGTACCTTTATGTTCGCCCACTAAACAACGAAGTAACCCTCCCAAGCTACGGTTGACAACTTCCGTTTGCCCATCTATTTGGGGATGATAGGTCGACGAAAACATAAGTTTAGTGCCCCTGAGTTTCCAGAGTGTCTTCCAAAAATAACTTGTAAATTTTACATCCCTATCACTCACTATCGTCTTGGGAACACCCCGATGAGCCACGACCTCCTTGAAATACAATTTTGCTACATTTGAAGCATCGTAGGTGTTATTACTAGCGATAAAATAGGCCATTTTGGAGAAACGGTCTACTACGACTAGAATAGAATCGTGACGCCTCAATGTCATGGGTAAACCCAAAATAAAATCCATGCTGACATCTTCCCATGGTACCGACCGAATCGGAAGTGGAGTGTAAAGACCCGCATTGGTCTTGTTTCCCTTTGCTAGTTGACAAATACGACAACTTCCTATGATTTTGTTGACCATGGGTCTGAGGCCCGGCCAAAAGAATTTATCCTCTACGAGTGTTATCGTTTTGTCTCTACCAAAATGTCCTCCTAACCCTCCGATATGTAATTCCCATATGATAAAATGTCGTAATGACGAGCGGGGAATACATAGTTGCAAATGTTTAAATAAGTATCCGTCACGGATATAGTACGCCGAAATGGTGGTAGGGGAATTGTCCTGAGCGGCGAAATAAATTACCTTAAAGTCTGGGCATTGGACATATTCATCTTTAATCCTCTCAAATCCTATGACTTACACTTCCATGGTAGTTAGTAATAAGGTGACCCTACTTAATGCGTCTGCCACACGATTTAATGTACACTTCAGATGCTTGATAATGAAAGTGTACTCCTGTAGGTACGAGATCCATTTAGCGTGTCGTGGGCTAATCTTATTTTGAGAATTAACAAATTTGAGGGCCTCATGGTCCGATAATATCACAAATTCTTTTGATATAAGGTAATGTCGCCAATGTTGGAGACAACGAATCACGGCATAGAATTCGCGATCATAATTCGGATAGTTTAACTTTGGGCCGGCTAGTTTCTCGTTAAAATATCCTAGCGGACGTCCCACTTGACTTAACACTCCTCAGATTCTGATCCCCGATGCGTCGCATGATAGTTCAAACACTTTACTAAAATCCGGTAATCGTAGTAAGGGGGCTTCAGACATCCGTTCCTTAATCGTTTGGAAAGCACTAGTGGCCGCTTTAGTCCAACTAAATTCTCCTTTCTTCATACACTCAGTGATGGGTGCCATAATACTACTAAAATTCCGAATAAATCTTCGGTAAAACGTGGCCAACCCGTGGAAACTTCGAACTTCCCTTATATTCTTGGGTTCCGGCCACTCTTTAATTGCTTGAACCTTCTTTGGATCCACATGAATGCCATCTGAACTCACGATGTATCCTAAGAACTCTACGGAAGACACAACGAATGCGCATTTTTTTAGATTAATAAATAAATTCTCTTTGCGCAATGTGGTAAGGATTGTTCTTAGGTGAGTTTCATGATCCCCCGGAGATATGCTAAACACCAAAAGTCGTCGAAATAGACCATTACAAATTTTCCCACGTAGGGTTTAAAGACTTGGGTCATCAATCGCGAAAACGTACTAGGTCCATTGGTAAGTCCCTCTCCAAGCACTAGCCATTCATATAGTCCATCCTTAGACTTAAATGTCATCTTCCATTCGTCTCCCTCCCGTATTCGTATTTGATGATAACCGCTCTTAAGATCCAATTTAGAGAACACGACGGCTCCTGATAACATATCTAGTAAATCATCCAAGCGGGGAATGGGGAACCGATACTTGACAGTTATTTTATTTATAGCCCGATAATCGACACACAATCGCCACGTTTTATCTTTCTTCGGGACTAACAAGGCAGGGACGGCACAAGGACTTTTACTATGACGTATAAATCCTTTCGCTAACAAATCTGAAATTAATTTTTGCAACTCCTCATGTGAGGAGGGGTTGAGGCGGTAATGGGGCTGATTCGGCAACGAAGAAACCGGGACAAAATCTATCTCATGTTGGATATCACGCATAGGTGGCAGCTGAGGTGGTAATTCCACCGGGTATACATCCTTATACTCTTCTAAGAGAGTTCGAAGGGATAACGGGAGGCTCGCTAACGAAGGTGCATCATCCTTAGCTTGTAGACAAACTAGAGCGTAGATAACGCCATCCATGAAAGTCTCATGCTCTAACTCTTTCCTACTTATCAGACTTATCGTTTTCTTTTCTACCGGCACAATGGTATCTTTGGACGCAGGTGACGGATCCTTGGGCGGCGATGGTTTCAATACAATGGTCTTACCATTGAATTTGAACTCATAAGTATTGGCTCGTCCAAAATTGGTCACGTCATAATCATAAAGCCAAGGTCGTCCTAGTAAGACATGACACACGTCCATGGGGATGACGTCGCACCACACTTTATCAACGTAGTTTTTCAATGTTAGTGGCACCAAGCATCGCTTAGAGACCGCTATTGACGTCTTGTTTACCCACGCGATTTTATAAGTATGTGGGTGCGGCTCGGTGACTAAATGCATGCGTGCGATGGCGTTCTCCGAAACGTCGTTCATGCAACTACCGCTATCAATAATTAATTTGCACCATTTTTCACCGCACTTAAAATTTAAGGTAAATATATTTGTCTGTTTAAACTCGTCCAACGCTCGCGGTGTGGCCAAAATACATCTCATCACCATCATGTAAGAATCGTCCTCAATGTCACTCGGCTCGGCATCAGATTCTTCTCCCGCTCCATAGACGATATCGGCAGGCTCAGACGTGGAGTCTAATAGGGCTAACGGTTTGCTCTTCGTAGGGCACTCACTAGAATAGTGCCCTTGGATTCCGCAAGAATAACATGTGGCATTAGTCTTGCTGATTCGTCCTATTGGTACTCGCTCACCAGTGGGATTCTGGTTATTCCTAGCGGTAATGATAATGGACTCTGAATCCGTCGATCGATACTTTCCCTTGTCTCGCGTGGAGGAAGATGGATGTCGTCCTAAGAGGGATTTTCCATTCTAAAATTTTCATCCTTTGGTTTTGTAGGCATTGTGTTTTTCAATATCCAAGGCGACATTGAACGTGGTGTTAAGGTCCGTGTGACCATAACGCAAGAGCTTGCCTTGAATGTCCGGGTTGAGTCCCTTACGAAATCAGGAGAGTGTGATTTCGGGCATCTCATGAACATCACAACGCACCAACATATCCTTAAGTTGTCCCATGTATTATGCTACCGAAGTGTTACCTTGACGAAGGGAGGCTAAGTCGTCGAACATTTGGGTCCGGTAATAATTGGGAACATATTGGTCGTGTAGAAGTGCTTTCATGGCAGCCAACCCAATTGGGGGTGCTCCATTAACCGTACCTAATCGTCTCTCTTCGTTCAACCAGTATTTCTTGGCCCTTCCTAGTAGTTTCATCCGTGCAACCTTCACTTTCTCAACGTCCATCTGGTCGTGCCATTCAAAATAGCACTCGATTCCCATGATCCAGTCTAGGAATAGTTGGGGCTGTCACCACCCGCCTTTCCTCAACGAGTACCTCGTATCAGAGCAAGAGGAACTACGGGTTATGATGCCACGTCGTGCAGGGGATAACTGCACACGCTCAGGCAACCCTTGACGCTTACTTTATGAGTTGAAATTCAACAGTTAAATGCAAGAAAACCTTTGGATTTAATGGTCGTATCCCTCGGCCTTAGGTATCAAAAACTGTATTTGTACGCGGCGGAAATACTTTGTTTATTTATGACGATCTCTTATATGCAGTCTATATTGATACTACTATAAGAAATCATCTTTGTTTACGTCATTTGGAAAATACGTGTTTGGTAACCAACACATGTTATGCATGGATACAATAATAGGTTTGTTTAGCTTCAAAATACCTAATGCAACCTACCATAAATTCTTCCCAAGAGCAAGAAGACATCATCTCATCCAAATGAGTCACATTAGCAGTCTAGTATTCATATATCACAAGTAAAGAAAGCCACCAATGGGGGCCAACAAGCTGACACGAACCCATTGGGGCACATGTATGTCTGTACAATAAAGAAAAGAACTACCTCGCTCGGTAAGCTCGGTTAGCTCCCAAGAAACTCTATCCAAGCACTAGCCGCTCAACCGGCTACAACCTGCACCTGAGGCATTCAAGAAAGAACACCTCAGCAATCATCAAAGCTACACAATATAGTAGGAAGTTCCGAAAATATGACGAAGGGGCTTACCGACCCCGTAGCAATGTTTCATGTAAGTAAAAAGAGTGAACAAAACAAGTGGAAAACGCACCAAAACACATGTCAAACGCACCAAGTGCGTACACGTTTCATCAAGTCCTGCTCAACCCGCAGGAGCAAAAGGCAAAACACATGCCCATTCCATCATCCTTAGTACAAGAAACAACTATACGAGTGAAACATAAGCAGCGGTTAAATGCGATTCAGCAAGGGTCTTTTGGTGGCAGCCCTAAAGTGGAACACACCAATAAAAGCCAGCCCAAATCGGGGCCACAATGGTGCTCTACACCACAAATCCAAACCCGGTGGCCACAAAGGCTTAAACCACACCACCCCTTACCGAATCCTCACGCAAACGCTTCTGCCATGGTTCACCATTCGCCTCGCAAAACTCACCATAAACGAACCTCACCTTAACACCGCAAGCAAATGTCACCATAACCCAAGTACACATGTTTCCTTCCTTCATCCTCACACATGATGACCACTTGCCAATGTTATGTCAAACGTGATAGAGTTTGATTAACGAAATTACATGAATCACATGATTAGGAACAAGAAAGAATCACATGCTTTTGATATGAACAAGGAAGAATCACATGAATAAGAAAGGCTACATAAACATGAATCAACTCATGAATCACATGAACAAGCTAAACGACCTGAATCAACCTAGCATAGACTTGATAACGAAACAAAACTAAGCATGGAAAATCGAATTCATTACGCATAGGGAAATTCAAGAGCTAGTGAGGGATAACACAAAACAAGAAGAACAAGCTTGAAAAATTGAAAGAGAAAAACTAGCTATTTTGCACAATCAAAGACAAGAAAGAAGATTGGCAAGGGTGAAGAAAACCGCTTGCCTGAACCGAGAAGACGCCGCGACGGCTGCTCCTCTCTTTCCTTTCCTTGCTTGAGCATTGCTCCCTTGAGTTCCTTTTGTAATGAGGAAGAAGATGAAGAAGAAGGTGAAATGAGGAGGAGAAACTCTGTTTCAGCCTTATTTCCTCAAGCACAGAGCTGGACCGTTAGATGCAGAATCAAGGAAATGAACGGCACAAAAAACTGGAAAAAGTCGATTTTCGGGCCTGTCACGCCCTGTGTCACGCCCGTGACACAGGGCGTGTACCTTAAGCGGCGCAGAAAGTCGGCAAATCCAAGTTTATCCACACGGTACATGGCCGGGTACATGCCCGTGACGGGTCGGTCATGCCCGTGACCTAGGGCGTGTAGCCCGTGTCTCGACACCTCGTCGACAAAAAGTGTCGACACTCGACACAGCTTGACACGCCATGTGACACGCCCGTGTCACAGGCCGTGTCCCCTCTCTCGACACCCGACACTCGACACTCGATACTCGAAACTCGACACTGCGGGATACGGCCCGTGACACGCCCGTGTCACGGGGCGTGTACCCCATTCGTCGAGCTCAACTCGACAAAAGAATAATTCGTCGAGTCAAGGAGGTCACGCCCAGGTCACGCCCTGGGTCACGCCCCGACACGCCCGTGTCGGGGGGCGTGTCACGCACCAAAAACAACTATTTTTCCCTGTTTTGAAAAATGTTTCTGTGTCGTCCTAGACCATTTTTGCCTTAAGCACTTTTTACCCTTTTTTGTAGCAACCCGTTTTGAGCAACATTACCCGGGCGCGAAAAAGTGCAAACATTCCCTAAGAGGCCTCACCGAGTCCCTAATTTGGACTCCGGTTTGCTGGGGAATCGTGCAACTTGGCTACCAAAATAGCCACTCGCAAGCCCGCGGGAAAAACCATGCTCGAACAATGGTCAAATCCAACGTAACGCCCATCAAGCGTACGCAATCAAAAAAATCCGGGGTGTTACAATCACTCCCCCTAACAAAAAGTTTCGCCTCGAAACTTTTCAATCATTTTGATCTCAATCATATAAGGTAACAAACCAAAAACAGCAATGCAACAAAAACACCAATTCACATACCAGCTTATTTACGGGAACAAATGAGGGTGAGCCGCACTCATCGTTGACTCGAGCTCCCACGTCGCGCTTTCCACATTCTGATTTTTCCATAGCACCTTGACCATAGGAATCTTCTTTTTCCGCAACACGCGATCTTGGGAGTCCAATATTCGGATGGGCATCTCCACATAAGAAAGGTTTGGCGCCAATTGCGGCGCAAAATCCAAAACTCGCTGATCATTCCGCACACATTTGCGAAGTTGGATAACATGAAACACGTCGTGAACACCAGGAAAGTTCACGGGTAATTCTACTTTGTAAGCGGATGCACCAACTCGCGCAAGAATCTTAAAGGGACCCACAAATCTTGGGTCTAATTTGCGCTCTTTTCCAAACCTTTTAATCCCAACCATTGGGGAGACTTTCAAGAAAACGGAATCCCCCACCGCAAACTCAAATTCCGACCTTCGTCGGTTGGCGTACTTTTCATATCGCTCTTGGGCGATTCGGAGCTTCTCCCGAATAAGTCGTACGGCAACTTCCATGTCCTCGAGCGCCTCTGGGCCCAACAAAGGCCGCTCGCCAACCTCAGTCCAAAATAGGGGAGTCCGACATCGATGCCCATATAAAGCTTCGAACGGAGCCATTTGCAAGCTTTCTTATAAACATTCATCCCATGCCCCGCCATACTCAAGAATATAGCATCGAATCATATCTTCCACAATTTGATTTACTCGTTCCGTTTGGCCATTCGTCTGAGGGTGGTAAGCAGTGGAATACCGCAAATCCGTTCCCAAACCCTCTTGTAGGCTCTTCCAGAAACGAGAAGTAAATCGGGAATCCCGGTCGGAAATGATATTGACTGGCACACCATGCAGTCGGATGATCTCGTTCAAATAGAGCTCCGCTATTGTCTTCATCGGGTAGTTGACCTTAAATGGTATGAAATGAGCACACTTGGTCAATCTATCCACGATCACCCACACGGAGTCATGTCCTCGTGGAGATCTTGGTAGGCCTGTAATAAAATCCATTGAGATGCTTTCCCACTTCCATGTTGGAATCTCCAATGGTGTCAACTTGCCACCAGGCCTCCCATGATCCGCTTTCACCCGCTTGCAGGTATGACATTTAGATACAAATTGCGCTATATCTCTTTTCATTCCATACCACCAGACAATTTGTTTCAAATCACGGTACATTTTTGTTGAGCCTGGATGGTAGGCCATACTTGAGCCATGTGCTTCCCGGCACACCATCTTGCGAATGTCTCCAACTACGGGAATACAAAATCGACCACGATACTTTAACGTGCCCCCCTCATCAATAGAAAAATCCGGTAATTCACGCTTTTCAGTTCGAAGAAATAAATGTAAAAGATCAGGATCATCCTTTTGATGTTGTCTTGCAAGCACCAGCCATGAACGTTCTTCTACCATCGAATGACTTTGCGGGTCATATTTGCCCACCGAAATATCCATCAATAGAAATTCCTCCACAAGACGGTCGACTGAAAGATGAAATAATTTCCCCGTCTTCCGACTCAAAGCATCGGCCACAACATTCGCTTTCCCCGGATGATACTGAATGTTCACATCATAATCAGCTACATATTCAAGCCATCGCCATTGGCGCAGATTAAGTTCCTTTTGCGTGAAGACGTAATTTAAAATTTTATGATCCGTAAAGATTTTACACTGCGCACCATAAAGTAAGTGTCTCCACAACTTCAATGCAAATATCACCGCTGTGAACTCCAAATCGTGCGTTGGGTAGTTCTTTTCATGACTTTTCAACTGCCGAGACCCATACGCAATCACCTTTTTGTCTTGCATTACAACACATCCAAGTCCAACGTGCGACGCATCCACAAAAACGTCATAATCTATCCCTTCTGTCGGCAAGATCAACACAGGAGCGGTACATAACCTGTTCTTGAGTTCCAGGAAGGACGCCTCACACTTATCATTCCACTCAAACGCCACATTATTCTGGGTTAAGCGAGTCAAAGGTAGAGCCAACGTAGCAAAACCTTCGACAAATCTGCGATAATAGCCGGCCAATCCCAAGAAGCTTCGAATCTCCTTGGGTGTCTCCGGTCTTCTCCACTCCATGACTGCAGCAATCTTTTCGGGATCCACTGAAATGCCATGGTGATTAATGACATGACCCCAGAAAGGCAACTTGAGGCAACCAAAACTCGCATTTTCTTAGCTTGGCAAATAACCGTTGGTCTCGCAAAGTGGCCAATACCAATCGCAGATGCTGTTCATGCTCCTCAGCACTGCGGGAGTAGACAAGAACGTCATCTATAAAAACCACCAAAAACTTATCCAAGTAGTCCTTGAACACCCTGTTCATCATATCAATGAAGGCTGATGGTGCGTTGGTCAAACCAAACGACATCACCAGAAATTCTAAATGGCCATGTCTTGATCGAAATGCAGTCCGCGGAATATCAGGCTCCCGGACCTTGAGCTGATGATAGCCCGAGCGGAGATCAATCTTCGAAAATACGGAACTACCACGCAGTTGATCAAACAAATCATCGATTCTTGGCAGTGGGTACTTGTTTTTAATCGTCACCTTGTTCAACTCCCGGTAATCGATGCAAAGCCGCATCGACCCATCTTTCTTCTTCACAAATAACACCGGTGCACCCCAAGGTGATGAACTCGGCCTGATAAACCCTTTTGCCAATAAGTCATCCAGCTGGGTACGCAACTCTAATAGCTCACGCGGGGCCATTCTGTACGGCGCTTTCGCAATAGGCCGCGTACCCGGTTCCAAATCAATAACGAACTCGACATCACGATCAGGGGGAAGACCAGGAAGATCAGTAGGAAAAACATCTGGGAATTCACACACAACAGGAATCTCCTCCAAACGCGGCAAAACAACACTAGTCCCCACAATTGAGACTAGACAAGCAAAACAGTCGGAAACAAACAACGCCCGAACACATACCGCCGAAATCCCTGGAGTATCCTGGCATGAATCACCATAAACACTTCCCGGTTGACCATTGTCCTTGATAAAATCCAAGCGCTTCCCTTTACACTGGATGACGGCGTCATAGCGGGATAACCAGTCGATGCCCAGAATGACGTCAAAATCTTCCAAATCGATCACCTTGAAATCAGCCTTCGCTAAGAAATCGCCCAACAAAATGGGACAATCAAGAAGACCCCAGTCTGCCACCACAGAAGCACCGGAAGGGAACTTCACCAAAAAGGCATTCCCCACTCGATCTGGTGTCAAATGATAACGATCCAAAAAGGTTCGAGCCACAAATGAATGGGTCGCGCCAGAATCAAAGAGAACACGCGCCCAACGGTTCTTTACCTTAAAGTTTCCTATAAGGGTACATATGTAGCTAAGAACTACGCGTAAGAGGCATAAACAAAACGTGAACCAGAGGAATGAATCGAACCTGAGATAACCTGAGGTGACATCTGAGCTTCCTCTGAGGAGATCACATTTAACTTCCCTTTTCCTTTGTCCAAACGCAGAGGCGGAGGCAAAGCCTGGAGTGGCATTGGCTGCAGCACGGGATGGTTTTGTGGGCACCTTGCCTTCAGATGTCCCTGTTTGCCACACTGGAAGCACACCTTGTCCTTGACCCAGCAGCGGCTCATATCATGACCTCTTCCCCCACAAGCTGTACACTCCAAGTCTCTGGTTGGCGCACCCTGAATGGCGTGCACCTGCTCCTTCTTTTGCATCCCCAACCGCTTGAAACATTTCTCAAATGGGTGGCCTGACCGGCCACAGAAGCTACACGTCTCCTTGTTCTTCTTCCTTACGTCTGATTCTTGGTAGCTTTTCCCTCCCACCAGCTTCCTCTTATCCTTCCTCATCAGTTGTCCTCTTTGTTTTGCATTTTCGATAGCTTCAACCTTCAACGCAGCCTCAACCACAGTAGTGTAACTCGTTGCTCCATAAGCACTTGCGAACTGCTGCACGTCGCTGCGGAGTCCGCCAAGAAATCTCTTTACTCGGTCAGCTTCCGTAGTCACCAAGCTCGGCGCGAACAGACTTAACTTACTAAACTCAATTTCATACACACTAACTGTGAGTTTCCTCTGCTTCAGGTACAAGAAGTCATTCATCAGGCGGTCCCTTTCAACTGACGGTAGAAACTTGCACCGTAACATTTCTATGAAGGCTTCCCACGAACATCCCGCCCCTAGGCTCTCCTTTTCTCGCAACCACCAACCTTTCGCCAACCCTTTTAGTTGATAGGCGGCAAGCATCACCTTCTGGTCCTCAGTAATTCCAGAATAACCAAACATCTCTTCCAACGTGATCACCCAATCATCCAAGGTCACAAAATCCGCTTTTCCATCATAAGTCGGTGGTCCAAGTCGCTGAAACTGCGAGATGAAAGTCATCGCAGGGGGAACCACCACTGGGGGTTTCACTGCCACAGAAGGAGTAGAAATGGTGGGGCCTCTGACAGTCTCTTGCACTCTTGGTGCCAGCCCAGACATCGCTGATGACATAGCTTGGAGCTGGGACTACACTTCCTGCACCTGCCTCGTCAAAGCCTCATTACTTTGGTGTAGACTATCCATCAGGGCATTATTCTGCGCGCCCGAAGACTCGCCCTCGGATTGGGGAGTTTGCCTTGTCACTGGACGCTTTGACATCCTATAAACACGTTCACTCTTGTCAAACTCAAACCCAACAAAACACACAACGGCTATGTACAGACCATACATATATAAATATGAATATCAACTGCTAACTTGCTCTGGGAGTTTGAGAATGATGGTATGCCTAACCTAAAGATGACTCACCGTCATCCCACTAACTTGTGCCTAACCGATGAACGCATGACTTTATTTGACCCAAAACCATGAGTGTACAGGTGTCATCATGTACATCTTTAGCTTGGCACGTTGTGCTCATGCAATGTTATGTTATGCGTGTTGTGTTATACATTCTAGAAAAGTCCTTAATGCATACCATGAGCGGTCGTACGCATCACAATGCTATGCATCCCATACTACATAGCATTGCATGCAACGAAGAAAAGAAAACGTGCTAGTCGCATCCATGTGGTAAGGTTATGCATCCCATACTACATAACCCGCACATGTTTCCCCTATGGTGGATCCATATACAACCACATATTATGCATCCCATACTACATAATATGCCCCGTATACTTCTTGTCATGCCATGAGTGTAGTGTGTGTGCGTCGGCCAAGACATACTGATGGCACCTCAGTGTGTGTATGATATGATGCTTACGACCAAAAAATAAAGTTTGCCCGACCAATTGTCAAGCAAACCTGCCTCTGATACCAACTGTCACCACCCGCCTTTCCTCAATGAGTACCTCGTATCAGAGCAAGAGGAACTACGGGTTATGATGCCACGTCGTGCAGGGGATAACTGCACATGCTCAGGCAACCCTTGACGCTTACTTTATGAGTTGAAATTCAACAGTTAAATGCAAGAAAACCTTTGGATTTAATGGCCGTATCCCTCGGCCTTAGGTATCAAAAACTGTATTTGTACACGGCGGAAATACTTTGTTTATTTATGACGATCTCCTATATGCAGTCTATATTGATACTACTATAAGAAATCATCTTTGTTTACGTCATTTGGAAAATACGTGTTTGGTAACCAACACATATTATGCATGGATACAATAATAGGTTTGTTTAGCTTCAAAATACCTAATGCAACCTACCATAAATTATTCCCAAGATCAAGAAGACATCATCTCATCCAAATGAGTCACATTAGCAGTCTAGTATTCATATATCACAAGTAAAGAAAGCCACCAATGGGCGCCAACAAGCTGACACGAACCCATTGAGGCACATGTATGTCTGTACAATAAAGAAAAGAACTACCTCGCTCGGTAAGCTCAGTTAGCTCCCAAGAAACTCTATCCAAGCACTAGCCGCTCAACCGGCTACAACCTGCACCTGAGGCATTCAAGAAAGAACACCTCAGCAATCATCAAAGCTACACAATATAGTAGGAAGTTCCGAAAATATGACGAAGGGGCTTACCGACCCCGTAACAATGTTTCATGTAAGTAAAAAGAGTGAACAAAACAAGTGGAAAACGCACCAAAACACATGCCAAACGCACCAAGTGCGTACACGTTTCATCAAGTCCTGCTCAACCCGCAGGAGCAAAAGGCAAAACACATGCTCATTCCATCATCCTTAGTACAAGAAACAACTATACGAGTGAAACATAAGCAGCGGTTAAATGCGATTCAGCAAGGGTCTTTTGGTGGCAGCCCTAAAGTGGAACGCACCAATAAAAGCCAGCCCAAATCGGGGCCAAAATGGTGCTCTACACCACAAATCCAAACCCGGTGGCCACAAAGGCTTAAACCACACCACCCCTTACCGAATCCTCACACAAACGCTTCTGCCATGGTTCACCATTCGCCTCGCAAAACTCACCATAAACGAACCTCACCTTAACACCACAAGCAAATCTCACCATAACCCAAGTACACACGTTTCCTTCCTTCATCCTCACACATGATGACCACTTGCCAATGTTATGTCAAACATGATAGAGTTTGATTAACGAAATTACATGAATCACATGATTAGGAACAAGAAAGAATCACATGCTTTTGATATGAACAAGGAAGAATCACATGAATAAGAAAGGCTACATAAACATGAATCAACTCATGAATCACATGAACAAGCTAAACGACATGAATCAACCTAGCATAGACTTGATAACGAAACAAAACTAAGCATGGAAAATCGAATTCATTACACATAGGGAAATTCAAGAGCTAGTGAGGGATAACACAAAACAAGAAGAACAAGCTAGGAAAATTGAAAGAGAAAAACTAGCTATTTTGCACAATCAAAGACAAGAAAGAAGATTGACAAGGGTAAAGAACACCGCTTGCCTGAACCGAGACGACGCCGCGATGGCTGCTCCTCTCTTTCCTTGCCTTGCCTGATCCTTGCTCCCTTGAGTTCCTTTTGGAATGAGGAAGAAGATGAAGAAGAAGGTGAAATGAGGAGGATAAACTCTGTTTCGGCCTTATTTCCTCCAGCACAGAGCTGGACCGTTAGATGTAGAATCAAAGAAATGAACGGCACAAAAAAACTGGAAAAAGTCGATTTTCGGGCCTGTCACGCCCTGTGTCACGCCCGTGACACAGGGCGTGTACCTTAAGCGGCGCAGAAAGTCGGCAAATCCAAGTTTATCCACACGGTACACGGCCGGGTACACGCCCGTGACGGGTCGGTCACGCCCGTGACCTAGGGCGTGTAGCCCATGTCTCGACACCTCGTCGACAAAAAGTGTCGACACTCGACACAGCTTGACACGCCCTGTGACACGCCCGTGTCACAGGCCGTGTCCCCTCTCTCGACACCCGACACTCGACACTCGATACTCGACACTCGACACTGCGGGACACGGCCCGTGACACGCCCTTGTCACGGGGCGTGTACCCCATTCATCGAGCTCAACTCGACACAAGAAAAATTCGTCGAGTCAAGGAGGTCACGCCCAGGTCACGCCCTGGGTCACGCCCCGACACGCCCGTGTCGGGGGGCGTGTCACGCACCAAAAACGACTATTTTTCCCTGTTTTGAAAAATGTTTCTGTGTCGTCCTAGACCATTTTTGCCTTAATCACTTTTTACCCTTTTTTGTAGCAACCCGTTTTGAGCAACATTACCCGGGCGCGAAAAAGTGCAAACATTCCCTAAGAGGCCTCACCGAGTCCCCAATTTGGACTCCGGTTTGCTGGGGAATCGTGCAACTTGACTACCAAAACAGCCACTCGCAAGCCCGCGGGAAAAACCATGCTCGAACAACGGTCAAAGCCAACGTAACGCCCATCAAGCGTACGCAATCAAAAAAATCTGGGGTGTTACATGGGCTCTCTCATACCATCATATGAGGGTGAGTCTATTTTAACGGCCCTAGTTATGTCGAACTCATAATGACCTCGAGGTGGGTACTCATCGTCCTGATCACGTGGATGATTTTGTCTTTCCTCTCGCTGGTTGGCGGCCGGGGGTTGGGGGCCCGGTCGGTTTCTTCCAACGCCGTTGTTTCGGGGCGACGCTTGGTTTACAGCGAGCCCTTCAATTAACTGTGTCAGTGCGTCAAACCTAGCGTTAAACTCTCCTCGTAGCTTGGTGATCGTTGCCGGAGCATGCTCATCACCTTGGTTGTTTGCCATGTGTGAGGTGGAGGAAAGATATTTCGTGCCCAGCCTAGTGCGCATGAACGTACGGGACAAACAACGATTTTGTCCTGATTTAAATTACGCGTTTGAATTTTTTTTGACACTAAACAAGTGAGCAACAGGAAAAACGTTTTCAGACTTTTTTTCTTAAAAAACATGAGGAGAAAATTTAGATTTTTTTTGTAATTTTCTGCAAATTTTTTTTTTGTGTTTTACTAATTGCAGCCCAACTATGTATTGTTTTGAAAAACAAAAATTCAGATTTGATGTGAATCGTAGTGGAAGTGCACACCCTAGCGAACGAGGATAACCCTTGGTAAAAATAAAGGATGGTGTCGATTGAGAAATCAACACAACCTCGCTTTGATACCAAATTGATGCATGTTATATCCTAGAGATTCGTCACGGAGGCCACGATATCGCTTATGACACGATCTACGCTCTCTATTCCACACGCTAATGAAAACGCAGCCGCAATAATTATTTTATTTATCGCTCGCGCTAACAATACGGATCGTCGTTCCTCAAATAGATCGAATGTTGGCTATAGGCCAAATTCTTTCCGGCTAAATGAGATAATCTTGATCCCGAAACGAGCTTTTGGGTTGTACCAAAATAGATCCACCAAGAACAAAATTGTTGAAGTTGGAGACCGGGCGGTCTGTCTTGGCGGGTTAGAGACCGCGCGGTCTGGCGGTTTGACTCGGCGACTTGTAAACCGGGCGGTCTAAGCAATCTTCACAGGCGACCTCTCTGCATCTCTTATTGTAAGCCGTGCGGTTAGTGCTTCTGTCTAACCGCGCGGCCTGTGCGGTTTACTTTGTACAGTCCTCTTAGCTTGTACATTTTAGTCCCACATCTCTTATTTGTATTCTTTCTTCTCTCCTCCATTCTATATAAGGGAGGGCATACCTTTGTAATAGTTATCATTTTTGGATAATAAAATTTCGATTATTCAAAAGTTTATTCGGCTTGTTCTCTTCTTTTCGCTTCCTTTCTCTACTTTCTAACATGGTATCAGAGGACACAGTCTTTTCCTCCTGATTCTGTGCGCTCTCTGTTGTTCGCGGCTTGTCTTCCGCGTTCTGCGGCTTGTTCGCGGCTTGCCTTCTCCTCTGTCCGCGCGGTTTGTTTCTATCCGCGCGGCTTGTTTCTGTCCGCTGCCTGTTTGCGCGGCTTGCTCTTCTTGTTTCTCTTCTCCTCCTGCTCTTTGTCGCAGCGACCTGTTTCCGTGTCGCCGCGCTCCTTGCTCTTTCCTGCCGCTCCGACTTCCTAGTCGCTGCGGTCTGTCTCTGTCCGCGTGTGTTGTCTCTGCACTCGCGGTTTGCTGCTGTGATCTGCCTGACCGTGCGGGTTGTTCCTTTCTTACCCGCATCTTGGTCGCGGTCACCTGCTCTTCTCCTCTCTTCTGTTCGCTCGGCCTTTTCAGTCTGCGCGACCTCTTCCCCGCTGTGCCCTTGACCGCATTCTCGCAACTGCTGTGATCTGCCTGACCGTGCGGGTTGTCCCTTTCTTACCCGCATCTTGGTCGCGGTCACCTGCTCTTCTCCTCTCTTCTGTTCGCTCGGCCCTTTGCAGTCCGCGCGACTTCTTCCCCGCTGTGCCTTGATCTGGATCCTAGCCGCTCGTGTTCAAGCGGCTTCTTCCCTTTTGTTCCCGCCGCGGTTTCACGCGGATTCTTCCTTGTTTGAGCGGCCTCTCCGCCTCTTCGCTCTTAGCCGCTTCTCTTGTTAGTCGCCGCGACCTCCTGGTTTAGTCGCGCGGCTTGTGCTCTGCACCTTGGTCGTGGCCCTTCGTGCCGCTGGTGTGCTGTCACCGAGACCGCTGCAGTTTCTTCTTCCTCCCTTCATGGCTTTCGCCTCGGTTGTCACGTCTTCTGGTCGTGCACACGTTGTTACTCAGGGCAAATGGCTGATCGACACTGGTGCTACGAATCATATGACCGGCCATCTCCCGTGTTTCTCTCTCCTAGAAAAACATGCTCGCTTGCCCCCAGTTACTCTCGCTGACGGCTCTTCATCATCTGTTCATGGCACAGGGATAGTTCATGTCACCCCGTCTCTTCACTTGGCGGATACTCTATATGTGCCCCAGTTCCCGTGCAACTTATTATCTGTTACATCTCTTTGCAAGCAATTACAGTGTTCCGTCACATTTACTTCTACTTCTTGCTCTTTTCAGGATCCGGACTCCCAACGGACGATTGCTACTGGGACTGAGAGTGGCGGCTTATACTTCCTCGACAACATTTCTGCTTTTTCCACCTTCTCCTCCACCTCCACAGATCTTCTCCAATGGCATCTCCGCCTTGGTCATGCTCCTCCCCGTCTTCTTCGTCAACTTCTGCCCCACCTTCCTCCTCAAAGTCCTCCGCTCAACTGTGAGGCCTGTCAGCTTGGCAAGCATCACCGCTCCTCCTTCCCTCCAAAGCACGTTCGTAGCTCTACCCGTTCGTTTGATCTTATCCACTCCGACATCTGGGGTCCTTCTCCTACTCTTACCATTGGTCGGGGTAGTTCCTATTTTGTCACGTTCATTGATGATTTCTCTCGCTGTACGTGGGTGTATCTGTTAAAAGATCGCTCCGAATTATTCTCTGTATGGACATCCTTCTATCTCATGATCAAAACTCAGTTTGATGTTTCTATCAAAGTTTTTCGGTCTGATAATGCCGCAGAATATCTCAGTCGTGACTTCTCTACATTCTGCATGCAAAATGGGATTCTTCATCAAACTAGTTGTGTCTATTCTTCACAACAAAATGGTGTAGCCGAATGCAAAAACCGACACCTGCTCGATGTCGCTCGCACCTTGATGACCCAGATGCATGTTCCTCGCTCCTATTGGGGCTATGCTGTTCTCCTTGCCTGCTACCTCATCAATCGCATTCCCTCCACGGTTCTCCATGGCCAAACCCCGTTCTCCATTTTGTATCCGGGCAAGGAGCCGTTTCATCTCCCTCTCCAAATCTTTGGATGCACTGCCTTTGTGCATGCCCCTTCTGCCACCCGTGATAAGCTCTCCCCTCGCTCCACCAAATGTGTCTTTCTGGGGTATTCCACCACTCAGAAAGGCTACTGTTGCTTTGATCCCGTCCTTCGTAAGCAGTTCGTCTCTGCTGACGTCACCTTCTTCGAGAATACCTCCTACTTCTCGGATGCCTCTTCTCCTCTTCTCCCAGCTTCTGATTCTCCTGCCATTCCCTTCATTCCCTCGTCTCCTCCTACACTCTCCACCACTACACCGTCTCCACCCCCTCCTCTTCCTCCACCTCTCTCTCTCCCTTCTCCACCACCCTCTCCCTCCTCTCCGCTGCCGTCGCTCTCTTCTCCCGGGCCAGCTTTCTCTACCACGGATGCTCCGGATGCCGCGGGCCCGGCTGACCTGGATCTTCCTATAGCTCTTCGCAAAGGGGTGCGGACGTGCACCTTACACCCCCTTGCTGTTGTTGTTTCCTATGATCGTCTTACTCCTTCTCGCAGGGCCTTTGCACTGGCTATCTCTGCCACTGCCACACCCCGCTCCTATCAGGAGGCCCTTGCTATTCCTCACTGGAAGATGGCCATGGATGAGGAAATGGCGACCCTCACTGAGCGGGGTACCTGGACTCTTGTTCCTCCTCCCTTTGGCACTGATGTTGTTGGCTGTCGCTGGGTCTTTGTGGTCAAATTTAGCCCAGACGGCACTGTGGATCGGTATAAGGCTCGCCTTGTGGCTAAGGGCTTTACTCAGACCTATGGGGTTGATTACTTTGACACCTTCTCCCCTGTGGCTCGTCTCAGCACAATCCGGGTTCTTCTCTCTGTGGCCGTCAATCGGGATTGGCCAATTTCTCAGCTGGACGTCAAGAATGCCTTCCTTTATGGTGATCTTCACGAGGCCGTTTACATGGAGCAACCTCCTGGGTATGTTGCTCAGGGGGAGACACGAGTATGCCGGCTGCAGAAGGCAATTTATGGCCTTAAGCAGAGTCCTCGAGCTTGGTTTGACAAGTTCAGCGGTATTGTGGCGGCTGTTGGTTTTGTGCGAAGCTCTGCTGATCACTCTCTCTTTATTCGCAAAACTCCTTCTGGGCTGGTTGTTCTTGCTGTATACGTCGATGATATTCTTCTCACTGGCGATGACCAGGAAGGGGTAGCCCTGACAAAGCTACATCTTCGCCAACATCTGATCACTAAAGATATGGGCTCTCCAAAGTACTTTCTGGGGATCGAACTCTCTCGGAAGCCCGACTCCTTAGTTCTCTCTCAGCGTAAGTATGCCCTTGATCTTTTAAAAGAGGCAGGATTGACTGGAGCTAAACCTGCCCGATGTCCCATGGCTATTGGGGAGGACAAAACCTGGACAGATGATTCGCCTCTTCTTTCAGATAGTTCGCGATACAAGCGTCTGGTTGGTAAGCTCATATATCTCACAGTGACCAGACCCGACATTTCTTATGCTGTGGGCAAGGTGAGTCAATTCATGCAAGCGCCCAGGGATTGTCATCTTCAGTCCGCCTTGCGGATCTTGGAATATGTCAAAGCAGCGCCTGGGAAAGGATTACTGTTTCAGAAGAATGGTCATCTGAGGATTGAAACCTACTCAGATGCAAGTTATGCTGATGACAAAGGGGATCGCAAGTCTACCTCAGGTTTTTGCACCTTTGTTGGGGGAAATCTGGTGAGCTGGAAGAGTAAAAAGCAGTCTGTTGTCTCCAGGTCCAGTGCAGAAGCTGAGTATCGCAGTATGGCGTCAACCACTTGTGAGTTGAAATGGTTGCGGGCTCTCATGCTAGATTTAGGAGAGGTGTACAACCATCCTCTACCTATGTTCTGTGATAACAAGGCCGCCATATACATCTCCAAAAATCCTGTATTCCATGAAAGAACAAAGCACATTGAGGTTGACTGCCATTTCATTCGTGAAGAGATTTTAAAAGAACAGATTTGCACTCCGTTTGTCACATCTGATAAAGAGCTAGCCGACATCTTCACCAAGCCAGTCTCCGCCTCGTTTCTGCATGTTTGCGACAAGCTGGGCATGATTGATATATATGCTCCAGCTTGAGGGGGAGTGTTGAAGTTGGAGACCGGGCGGTCTGTCTTGGCGGGTTAGAGACCGCGCGGTCTGGCGGTTTGACTCGGCGACTTGTAAACCGGGCGGTCTAAGCAATCTTCACAGGCGACCTCTCTGCATCTCTTATTGTAAGCCGTGCGGTTAGTGCTTCTGTCTAACCGCGCGGCCTGTGCGGTTTACTTTGTACAGTCCGCTTAGCTTGTACATTTTAGTCCCACATCTCTTATTTGTATTCTCTCTTCTCTCCTCCATTCTATATAAGGGAGGGCATACCTTTGTAATAGTTATCATTTTTGGATAATAAAATTTCGATTATTCAAAAGTTTATTCGGCTTGTTCTCTTCTTTTCGCTTCCTTTCTCTACTTTCTAACAAAAATGATTCGAAAGATGGTAGGATCTATCCCAACAAAAAGAAAGCGAGGATCGTCAATCCTCTTACGAATCTTTCAGAAATCCAAACGAAAAATACCGATCTATTATTTGATTAACCGCGAAGAAAAATAAATCGGAAAATAACGCAAAAATTTGTCCACCACAAGAACTATCTAGAGAAAGAAAACTCTTGGTAGAAATTTTCGTTACCCCTCTCGTATTTGTAGATCCGTGATGCGTGGATCAACCAAGTTTGATCGCTCCTCCGTTGAAAGTCCACGGGAAGCGCGCTACGGATGATGAACGTGCTAATCTCCTTCACTTCACGCCGTGGAGGAAACCCCTATCTTCTTCCTTGCAAACAACCTCTCATGCATGGGCCAAAGTATCCTTGGAGAGAGAGGATCTCGGGTGGCCGTGAGTAAGAGGGAGATGAGAGTAGCCGAGCACTAGAGAGAAGGGGGAGGCCGTGAGCAAGAGGGAGAGAGGAGGTGGCCGAACTCTAGAAGGAAGGAGCCTTGAGGCCGGCGATTTGGAGGAAGGAAGAAAGAGGGGGGGGGGGGGGCGGCGGCTAGGAGAAGAAGAGAGGGAAACTTAGGGTTGACAAATTCAAATTTTGATTTCAATTAAAGTCTACCATCAAATGAAAAGTTCAAGGCCTTATATAGGCTTACATCTCAAAGCAAATAACAAGTGGCTAAAGGCACACCACATAAAGAAAATGCAGAAATTAAATAATGTTTTTTCAAAAGAGCCATCATGAAACGGCTATTAGCACACTAAAGCTAAAATATCAAATATGAGTCTTGTTGCGAGGGCGAAGCTTGTAACCATGACCGCTACGACGTCGCACGTCCTTTGCCGGCACATCTTCAACATAGTCATTCCCAAGTTGGCCGTCCTGGTGGCCGTCGTCATCACCGTCGCCATCACCATCGCCATCAATGAGCCCAAAAGTCTTTCCTCATTACTCTCCTTTCTCTCTCTCTTTCATTTGATGATTTTTCTCTCTCCTACTAACCAAGCCTTAAATTTGACTTCTACCTAGCCTAATGGCAGCCTACATGTTCATTTCATCCACCAATAGAAGGTTAGCCGAAGTGAATTGGGCTTGAGCTTGAGTTAGCCCATTTGGGCTAGCTTGACCTAAACCTTGACTAGGGTTGACCTTGACAATTTGGTCTTTGAGGTTGCCACTAATGGGTCCTTGGTGACCCATTGGCCTCCTCTAAGGTCTAGGTAGGGTTGACTTGGCCCTTTGGAGGTCACTTGACCCTCAATCAGGGCACTTTGACCACTTTAGGGATAAAGATGACTTGGGTCAACTTAGACTTTTTGGTTGACCCCCATGGGTCCTTGGTGACCCATTGGCCTCTCTCTAGGGTTAGTAAGGTATGTGTGGGGTCCACTTGGCTAAGGAAAATTCAATTGGCCCTGTGTAGGTCAGTTTGACCCATTTATGGTTAGGGTTGACTCGGGTCAACTTCCTCTTTGGTGGACCCCAGTGGGTCCTTAGTGATCATATGGACTACCCAAGGTGTTATGGGTGTCATGGTGTGGTCATGGAGTCAATTTGAAGCCCAAATGTCAAACCCTAGGTCTGGTGATGAGGATGCGATGTAGGCAGGCCAAGGTGATTTTCACCTTGGCCTTGTTCATGTGGTCCTTTGAGCTTCTGATGGTTTTTTCATGACCTAGTCATGACAAAGCAATACCCAAGGGGTCTAGTTGTTTAAGGAATGTTACAGACGGTGTCTCACGTCGTAATACTTGGCTTGCCTGCTCTGCGCTTCCAGCATCTGATCCTGTATCAGCCTCACCTGAGCCTCCGTCTCCTCAACAAACTTTGAGACCAGCACCTTCGGGTCCTCGTCTTGTATCCATGACAACAGAGTCCTATACCTTCGTCTGTATAGAGCATTGTTGGATCCTTAGTTTGGTTTTGGGCTAGGTTCACTGAGTTAGGATGTCTTTGACCCACCTTGTATAGTCAAGGTCATTGGTTGTGTCCTAGAGTCTAGGGTTTGTCCTTAGAACATCATCCTGTGGACCAGCCATCCTCCAGACTGCCAGAGAAACTCAAGACTTAGAGATATCTTCAGCTCAAGAAAATGTGTTCGACGTTCGTCGATCTCAACTCAACGAACCATATTCATTGGTCGACGATTTCTGGTCTACTATTTGGACACTTCTCAGCCAGAGACTTCTCAGATTCTAAGTCCGCAATCATTCTTCGTTCGACAAATTTGGATCTCTTTTCGACGAATGATAATTGTTAGTTCGACGAAGATTGTAGCAGAATTGACAAGTTTCCCTTGAATACTAATTGTTATTGTCTGGTCGACGAACTCATCAGCTCAGCTCGACGAACTGTGAACTCAGCTCGACGATTTCTATTCTTCGTTCGACGAATCCAATCTTAGTCTTCTCCAGTTTTCCGTCCCTTTTTCTTGGCGATGATTCCTGAGTAATTAATCCTCAATCTTCTCGGAATGTTACTGTTAGAACAAGCATTGATCAAGGATTATTACATGCCATTTTTCCATGGGACAGTTAGGGAATTCATTCATTGTCGCTTCCTTCTCAGGCCGACTGCATTTACTGCTCAAGGATTCAAATTTCAAAGTGTTATTTTTCAGCCAGTTTTCAAAAAAAAGGGGGATTAAGCAGTCCTGCTGACACACATTACATTCAAGAAGTCTTACAGAAATCCAAAAGTTTCACACACTGCAATCAGCCTAGGCCAAAGAACCTCATCTTCAAGAAGAAGAATAACATACAATCTCTATCAAGAGTCTTCTTATTTTAACCTTACAGGACAAATTCAGAAGGACAATAATAACTCTATCTGTCGAAAAAGTTCCTGAAGCAATCTCTAGTCAAGGCAATCAAGTTTCTAAAGACCTGTCACCCTGAAGCAGAGCTTCAGATTTCCTGATCCATTCAAGATCTCAGGGGGAGCAATCTGCTGAAATCAATCCACAAGTCTTCTCAGTTCTTATTGAGAAAGAGAAGACACCATCACCTTTTCCATCCTCTGTACAGGGTTTTAAGTCCCTTCAAAATTATTCCTGATTGCAAGTCTCCTACCAAAAGACTTAAGGTTTTGGTTTTTGAGCACCTGAACAAAAGCTCATTGGTGCCAGGCACCTGATCAAAACTCTGAGTGGATTCCTACCAGGGTGGTAGAAGAGTGGATGTACCCAGGTTGGGGAACCACTATAATTTCTTATGTCGTCTTGTTGCCCTTTTCTTTTGTTTTTGGCTGTGTTCTGTGATTTGTTAGGTTGTTGTTCTTATTACTTTGTTTGCTAACTTGTTCACCTAGGATTACAGCAAAAGTTGTAAAGATTTTGTAAGAGACCACAATACTCTATTCACCCCCCCCCTCTAGAGTATTTCAGATCTAACCTTCACTTTCAATTGGTATCAAAGCGAGTTTGGTTATTGTTGGTTGCACAGGCTAACACCTGAACCATAAAGATCCCTCTTGTTAGGTCTGATTGTTTTGTTTCCATTATTGGATTTATTTCTTCATAGAATGACTCAAAATAAAGATTATGCAAGCATCAGACCTCCAGTATGCAATCTTAACAGATTTTCCATCTAGAAGGCAAGAATCAAATTGTATCTGAACTCTATTGATGAAGATATCTACAATTCTATTTTGACAGGCCCCCCCCAAGTCCTCACATTTTCTGCAACATCTTCAAGCACAACAGCAGTGCCACCACCTGAGTGGACTGAAGCCCAGATGAGTGCCAAAATTTCAGATGCAAAAGCAATGAACATCTTGGCTCAAACTATGTCAGATGATATATTTCAGAAGGTGGATGAGTGCACCTCAGCCAAGGCCATTTGGGACTCCCACAACCAAATGGTAGCTGGTTCAGCTGATGAAAGGAAAGACAGGAGATCAAATCTCATATCCCTGTATGAGAATTTTAAGAAGGATGAGGCTGAATCAGTTGCTGAAATGTACAATAGGTTGAATTCAATCATCAATGAGCTTAAAACCCTGGATAAAGATATCACCCTTATAGAGGTGAATGACAAAATCTTGATGTGCTTCCCTAGCTCTTGGGACTCAAGAATCTGGCCTATCAAAGAAGCCAGAATCCTAAATGAGATGTCAACTGAATCTCTGCTAGGCAAACTAAAATCTTATGAGTAGTTGATAAAATCAAGAGAAGCAGCTGAACAGAAATCAACAACTCTAGTGAGAAAAGATCACAGTATAGCTTTCAAGGCATCAGAGGAAAGTGAGACCTCAACATCCAATGAAGAACTAATGAGCATCTTTGCAAAAAGATTTTATAAGATGACTAGAAAGGACTTCAAAAGAAAATCATCCAGGCAGGATGATAAGCCCAAATATGACAAGACACCAACCAAGGAGATTGTGTGCTTTGGATGTATAAAGCCTGGACATTACATCTCTGAATGTCCAGAAAGCCAGAAGAAGGAGAAAAGCATAGAAAAAGACTCCCGGAGAAAACACAGCAGCAGACCCTCCTCCAGCAAGTACAAAAAGAGAGACAAAGGCTTTGTTGCTGAAACATGGAGTGATACTGAAGAATAATCATCCTCCTCCAGCTCAAGTGAAGAAGAGGAAGAAGCAAGAACCAAGGAGGTTTGAGTTATTACAATTGATGCCTCCAGGAGCAGTTCAGGATCAGAAGGTGAATCTAAAGATGAGGCAGCCTCAGAGTCAGAGGCAGATCAGGTTCTTTCAAGTTTTGATTATAATTCTGATTCATTTAAAATTGAATTCAAGACTATGTGTTTAGATTTAATTAGTTTAGAGAAAGAAATAAAAACCCTTAGAGAAAAACTAGAAAACCTTGAATCTGTTAACTCAGAAAATCTTAAACTGAAAGATCAACTAACTTCAGCAAATGAGCAGATAATTAAATTAAAATATGATTTATGTGAGGCTAAACAACTTGAGCAATCTCTCAATGGAAGAAGTCTCATGCTGATGGACATAACAAGCACAGTAAATGCTAGATTAAATGGCAAGCTGGGCTTGGGTGCATCATCAGGTTTGCCCCCCATAATTAAGAAAAATATCCTTGCGACACCCATTAAATTTGTTTCTACCAAGGGAAAAGAGAAGATAATAAACAAACCAATGTCTGAAAACAATCCAAAACCACAAGAGCAACAAAAATCAGAAAACAGCTAATAAAAACAAGATTCAGCAGCATTTTTCGAACTCAGATCGACGAAATGTGGCCCGTTCGTCGAACCTAGATCGACGAACGCTGAACGCAAACTTCAGTAATAACAATTTGTCTAGCTGCAATCGACGAACTTTGTATGGTCCGTCGAGTAGAGGTCAACGAACATGGGGCGTAGAAAATGACTATTGTCATTCTCTGAGCAGAGATCGACGATCTTAGCCCTATTTGTCGAACTCTGGTCGACGAACTTACAAAAAATCATCGAACCCAGAAGGACCAAACATAAATCATTTCTCTTACAGAAATTCTAAGCCAGTTGATAAACCATTCACTCCAGTAGCTGATTGGGTTATTCCACCTAGGAGATATCACCCCTTAGGTTATAAATCTCAACCTACTTTGTCAGTTATATCCAACTTTTCATTTCAACAAAATAAAAGACCCAAGGTAACCTGGGTCAAGAACAATTAATTTTTGTTTTTCATTACAGGTGAAGAGCTGTCCAAGGGTGAGTCAGACCTAGTACTTGGATAGTGGTTGCTCCAAGCATATGACAGGCAACAAGGACAATCTATCTAATTACAAGTCCAAGCTAGGACCAAAGGTGATCTTTGGTGATTCAAATAGTGGCCAGTCTGAAGGATATGGAGCTCTAATGATTGGAACAGTTACCTTCAAGAGAGTAATATATGTAAGAGGACTCAAACATAACCTAATATCTATAAGCCAATTATGTGATGAAGGTTATCAGGTACACTTTAACTCTACCTCCTGTTCTATAATTAATAATGAAAACCAAATTATTTTAATTGGAACTAGACAAGGTAACATATATCTCATAGATTTTATTTCTGCCAAAACTGATGTTTGTTTACTCAATATCACTAGTAACCAAAATGAGTTGTTGCATAAAAGATTAGGTTATGTAAACCTTAAAAATATAGCTAGGTTATCTAAGGAGATCCATGTTAGAGGCTTACCTTCTGGTCCATACAAGAAGGAAAACCTATGCAGGGCTTGTCAATTAGGCAAGCAAACTAAAACTAGCTTCAAATCCATTAATAAGAGTGATTCACCTAGGATTTTCGATTTGCTTCATGTGGACCTATTTGGACCCATTGCAGTACAAAGCCTAGGAGGGAAGTCTTATACTTTAGTAATTGTTGATGACTTCTCCAGATTTAGTTGGGTGGCCTTTCTGAGAACTAAGTCAGATACATTCAAGGTTCTTATAGATTTTCTCAGGACCATACAGATTGAGTTCTCTACACATGTTGTATTGATTAGAAGTGATTATGGCACAGAGTTTGAGTCTCTTCTTATGCATGAGTTTTGTGAGAATGAAGGTATCAGGCAGTGCTTCTCAACCCCTAGAACTCCCCAACAAAATGGGGAAGCTGAAAGGAAAAATATGACACTCATTGAAGTTGTAGGTACATTATTGGCAGATGCTTACATGCCTCTATCCTTTTGGGTAGAAGCTGTAAACACTGCTAACTATGTCCTGAATAGAAGCCTCACACATAAGCTAAAAAATAAGACCCCCTATGAATTGCTTAAAGGAAAGAAACCTAAAATCACATATTTTAAAGTTTTTGGTTGTATATGTTATATTCACACAAACAACAAAAAGGTACATTAGAAAGTTTGAGGCTAAGGCTGAAGAAGGGATTTTTCTTGGATACTCCCAAGTAAGCAAGGCCTATAGGGTTTTTAATAAATCCTCTCTTAAAATTGAAGAGTCAGTCCATCTATCTTTTGATGAATCTAACATGTCTTATAAGGAGAAATAGATTTCTACCAAAAGCTCTTTGCAGGTTCCACAATTATGTGAGTCTATGGATGGACTAAACCTTACCCAAGAGGTGTCAACCCATCCTTATCCACAGGTTGCTGAAGACAGTGAAGAAGAAAATCAAGTGGAAGTGGTTGAACTTCCCTCAACAGCTAATAACATTCCTCAAGAGGAATTAATTATAGAAGTTGTTGCTGAACAAACTCCATCCACTGATCTAGTCACACTTAGAGATCACCCCAGATCTCAAGTGATTGGAGACATTTCAGCAGGTGTACAGACAAGGAATCAACTCAACCAAGACTTTATGCATGCCTATTTTCTCTCTCAGATTGAACCTCTCTCCATCTATGAAGCTGAGCAAGATCCCCACTGGATCATTGCAATGCAAGAGGAACTAAATTAGTTTGAGAGATGTAGAGTTTGGGATTTGGTTCCAAGACCTCATAACTACCCAGTTATTGGAACCAAATGGGTCTACAGAAACAAGATAGATGCTCAAGGAAACATTATGAGAAATAAGGCTAGGCTTGTTGCTCAGGGCTACAGTCAAGAGGAAGGAATTTACTATGACCAAACGTTTGCTCCTGTTGCAAGGTTAGAGGCTATAAGAATATTCCTTGCCTATGCAATTCACAGGAGATTCAAAGTTTTCCAAACGGATGTCAAGAGTGCATTTTTGAATGGAGTGCTTCAAGAAGAGGTTTATGTGGAATAACCTCCAGGTTTTATCTCTCCAACTCAACCCTCTTTTTTGTTTAAATTGCATAAAGCTCTCTATGGTTTAAAGCAAGCTCCAAGAGCTTGGTATGAGACCTTAGCAAGCTTTCTTTTAGAGCATAAATTTACAAGAGGAACCATAGATAAAACTCTTTTCACTAGACATCATAAGGACCAAATCTTATTAGTGCAAATATATGTGGACGACATTATCTTTTGGTCTACTGATCCCAAATTATGCAAGAGGTTTGCTGACCTCATGCATTCCAAATTTGAGATGAGTAGCATGAGTGAGCTTTCCTACTTCCTTGGTCTCCAAGTGAAGTAGCTCCCTGATGGTATCTTCCTCTCCCAAGCTAAGTATGCTAAAGAGCTTATTAAGAAGTTTGGGATGGGTGATGCTTCAGGAATGAAAACACCTATGACTACCAATGCTGTTGTGGATTCTGATGCACTAGGGAAACCTGTAGATCAGAATCATTATAGGGTAATTATTGGATCCCTATTATACCTAACAGCTAGCAGGCCTGATATCATGTTTGTCATATGCCTTTGTGATAGGTTCCAAGTGAACCCCAAAGAATCTCACCTTATTTTCTTAAAAAGAATTTTGAGATATATAAAGAGTTGTCCAAATCTAGGACTCTGGTATCCTGTAGAGTCAGAGTTTGAGTTAACTGGATACTCAGATGCTGACTATGCTGGATGTAGAGTTAACAGGAAAAGTACCTCTGGAACTTGCCAATTCCTGGGTATGAGACTTGTCTCTTGGTTTTGGAAAAAGCAAACATCTGTGTCTACATCAACTGCAGAAGCAGAATATATGGCTGTTGGCAGCTGCTGTTCACAAATGTTATGGATACAAAACTAACTCCTAGACTATGATGTCAACTTAAATAATTCAACATTATTTTGTGATAACACTAGTGCTATTGCTATAGCACAGAATCCAGTTCACCATAGTAGGACAAAACATATTGATATAAGGCATCATTTCATTAGATATAGTGTAGACAAAAATAAAATTAATCTAATCCATATTCCTACTGATTTATAGAGAGCAGACATTTTCACCAAACCCTTGGATTAGAAAAATCATCTGTTCTTTATAAACCAACTGGGAATGATCAATGGAGAAGAGTTAAATTAGTTTTTGTCTGCATTCGACGAATTCTCCAGAGTTCATCAAATGGAGTTCGACGAATTAGGGAAAGTTTGAGAGATGCTCGTCGAACGGCGATCGACGAATTCTCTGTTTGGAAACAATTTTCGTCGACCTGAGATCGACGAACTTTGCTTCAGAAGATATTTTGTCGAACGGAGTTCGGCGAACTGTTTTCATTTCTTCTGAATGAGATCGACGAATTATTTATCTATAATTTATTTCGTCGACCTCAGTTCGGAGAACTGTTTTCATTTTCGTGGAACGGAGTTTGTCTATTCATATTCAGGAAAACAATATATTTAGGTTTTCTTCGACCTCCATCCCGCGCTTTTAGTTCCTGTTGCACTTGATCGTTGTTTGTCTCTCTTGCAGGTAATCAATGGCGGTTCCAGCGAGCACCCTGGCTGCAATGAAATTCGATACACGCTTTGATATGGACTTTGAATCATTTCATCATTCTGATCCCATATTTCTTTGCATTCTGGAACTTCTAGAAGAGCTGGGTCTCAAGGATTTTATGGCCAGGAGAATCAAGCTGCATGCAACAGAGATTAAAGAATGGGTGTATACTTCTTCTGCTTTTGAGGACAACACCTTGACAGGGAATATCGGGGGCAATGTTGTTTCTTTATCCCCCGCCGTTATTTATAAGATTTTTGAGTTGGTGAATGGAGAAGAAGATTTGGATATAGATTCTGATGTGTATAGTTCGATGCTAAATCTGATGGGGTTTACTGGGAGTAACCCTAACAAGCTGTTAAAGAAACAGCTTTCTGCCGCCTACCAGTTCTTGGCGGATGTTGTGGGAAAAGTGTTGATGGGCAAGCACACCGCGCACGATTACATAACAAGATTCCAATTCGTTGTCATGTGCGCGGTGGTCAACAAGAGTCACGTTGATTGGGGCAAGATCTTCTTTGGTTTGATAAAGAAGAAAAACAGTAAGAAAGAGGTATGCTTTGGAAGGATCCTGGGGATTTTCCTTCAAGCAAAAGCTGGTGAATTCATGGTCTCCCCGACCATATTCGTCAATGCCATCAAGCGCCTCACATGCGCTTTGTTTGGCAGATGGGAGAGGATGATCTCCAAGCCATCCAAGGCTTCCTCCTCTTCCATCCCAGCTTCTGAGAGCAAAAGGGCCGTGCAGGCCACTCCCCACCCTGCAGCAGAGGTTATCCCATCTCCACAACCTCCTCCAGCAAACCATCTTCTCTCTTCAACCAGTCTTCCAATTCCTTCAGCTTCCCCCATTTATGTTTCTCCATCAACTCATGCATCCCCTGCTATGCCTCCTCCAGCATCACCTCCACCACCTAATCTGTCTAACATTCCACATTTTGATATACCACCCCCTTCTCCACCACCACCAGACACCACCATGATAGATGTCATTCCACCTATATCTCCTCCATCTGTTCCCCTCACTTCATATACTTCTCTGCCATCACCAACTACCTCTCCATCTTTGGACCCCCCACCCCACTGTATCTACCATCATAACCCTGCTCACTCCCCTCCTCAAATCCCTAATCACAGAGGTCATTACACCTCTTGTAAATTCTATCAATTCTTTATCTGCCCAAGTATCTCTTCTTTCTGCTTCCCACTCTTCATTCAGGGGCCTGGCTCCAGGCTCTCCTGAAACCAGGCAGGGGGAGATGCTCTGTGATGAAGCATCAGCAGATATAGCAGCAATTTCAGATGCAGCAGCAGTTCCTCCTACAGTAGTTTCAGATGCAGAAGCAGCAATTTTGACAGAATTTGATTCAGATTTGATTGACTTGATCCATTTCATGGATACTAACATTGAATTAGATGAGTCAGTTCCAGAGTAGATACAAACTGTTGGTGATTTTCATTTGAATCCCACAGTTGATTTGGCTATTTTGTTGAGACATTTTAATACAATTTATGTACAGTTCTCTTCTACTAAGACATCCTTGGCTATTATTCCTGTCACCTCTCCAATAAGTCCTACAGTTGCTAAGCAACTTAGTGACAGTTTTGTTGTTCCAGAGCAAGCCATCTCTTCACCCCCCCCCCCCCCAGAAGAGATTTCTACCCCTATTTTTGTTATGGATGATTCCCCAATGTCTGACCTGGATGCATTGATTCTGGCAGACATTGAGGAAGAGAATAAAGCTCTAGAAGAGCACTCAGTCTTAATTAGTTCTCCAGTTCCACTTCAACCTGCCAAGCCCTAGATCTCTGCAGTTACCCTAAGGGCGATTGATGCTCTGTATGTCAATCCTCAAGGGTGTAGCTCAGATGAGGAAGAGAAAGATGAAGATTCAGATTAAGAAGCCCAGAAGAGAGTCAGGTCAAAGAAGAGAAAGGCTCCTCCTCCTCCTGCTCCTAAGCCCAATCCAACAGCTGACACTCCCTACTACATCTTGCATAACGTCACTCCCTATGAGGGAATGCCTGCTTGGATGTGTCTGTCAAAGAATCAACAAAAGGAAAGAAAGAAGAGCAGGAGATACTCTTCTTCACCAGTTTAAAGATACAGAAGAGATCCTCCTCCTCCTCTAGCCGCTGGTACTTCCAGTTCTTCAATTTCAAAGCCTGCTCCTGTACAAACCTTCCAAATTCATCAGAGCAAGTCTTTAGGAGATTACCAACAGAGGCAACAATCTTCAGGCAGACAACAACTCAATAGCAACAACCTCAGCAGTAACAACAAAATGTATCTATAGAACAGAAGGCAAACAGTCCTAAAAGACCATATTCACCTCCTATTTCTTTTGAGGATCCTGAAATAGCTAACACTGCTAGAATGGCCAGATTCCAGGAACTGATTGGCCTCTCATTGATTAATAAAGCAAAAGTTGAAGGAAAGGACATTTCAGGATACTCAACTATGTCAAAATATAGAAAAGAAGAACTTAAAAGATTTGACAAAGCAAACAAACTTTTCAATGTTGATGACTATATGATGCTCCATCCAGAGGCTGTTGTTCCTAGAGCCTCTACTCAGAATATGCTTGGTATAGCTGATATGACAATGACTATAGATCAGGAAGCTAATCCAAACAGAGAGATCAAATTCTCAAAGCCTGGAGCTAGCAGCAGCAACAACAAAGAGAAAGACAAAGACCAATTCAAGAAGGGCAAGATATGATCTACGTTTCTCTTTCTTTTCTTGTTTTTTTTTCTTTTACAACTCTCTGGTTTTGTTTCTGAACAAAGCTTTTATATATCTACTACATGTGTTATAAATTCTCTGCCAGATATATGCTTTTACTGCTTTATTTTGTTTCAGTCTGTGTCTTCACTTAGTGACCTCACCCAAATAGGGGGAGATTGTTGGATCCCTAGTTTGGATTTGGGCTAGGTTCACTGAGTTAGGATGTCTTTGACCCACCTTGTATAGTCATTGTCATTGGTTGTGTCCTAGAGTCTAGGGTTTGTCCTTAGAACATCATCCTGTGGACCAGCCATCCTCCAGACTACCAGAGAAACTCAAGACTTAGAGATATCTTCAGCTCAAGGAAATGTGTTCGACGTTCGTCGATCTCAGCTCAACGAACCATATTCTTTGGTCGACGATTTCTGGTCTACTACTTGGACTCTTCTCAGCCAGAGACTTCTCAGATTCTAAGTCCGCAATCATTCTTCGTTCGACGAATTTGGATCTATGTTTGACGAATGATAATTGTTAGTTCGACGAAGATTGTAGCATAATTGACAAGTTTCCCTTGAAGACTAATTGTTAATGTCTGGTCGACGAACTCATCAGCTCAGCTCAACGAATTGTGAACTCAGCTTGACGATTTCTGTTCTTCGTTCGACGAATCCAATCTTGGTCTTCTCCAGTTTTCCGTCCCTTTTTCTTGGCGATGATTCCTGAGTAATTAATGCTCAATCTTCTCGGAATATTACCATTAGAACGAGCATTGATCAAGGATTATGACATGCCATTTTTCCATGGGACAGTTAGGGAATTCATTCATTGTCGCTTCCTTCTCAGGCCGACTGCATTTTCTGCTCAAGGATTCAAATTTCAAAGGTGTTATTTTTCAATCAGTTTTCAAAAAAAAAGGGATTAAGCAGTCCTGCTGACACACATTACATTCAAGAAGTCTTACAAAAATCCAAAAGTTTCACACAATGCAATCAGCCTAGGCTAGAGAACATCATCTTCAAGAAGAAGAAGAAGAACATACAATCTCTATCAAGAGTCTTCTTCCTTCAACCTTACAGGACAACTTCAGAAGGACAACAATAACTCTATCTGTCGAAGAAGTTCCTGAAGCAATCTCTGGTCAAGGCAATCAAGTTTCTGAAGACCTGTCACCCTGAAGCAGAGCTCCAGATTTCCTGATCCATTCAAGATCTCAGGGGGGGGGAGCAATCTGCTGAAATCAATCCACTAGTCTTCTCAGTTGTTATTGAGAAAGAGAAGACACCATCACCTTTTTCATCCTCTGTACAGGGTTTTAAGTCCCTTCAAAATTATTCCTGGTTGCAAGTCTCCTACCAAAAGACTTGAAGTTTTGGTTTTTGAGCACCTAAACAAAAGCACATTGGTGTTAGGCACCTGATCAAAAATCTGAGTGGATTCCTACCAGGGTGGTAGAAGAGTGGATGTACTCAGGTTGGGGAACCACTATAATTTCTTATGTCGTGTGGTTGCCCTTTTCTTTTGTTTTTGGCTGTGTTCTGTGATTTGTTAGGTTGCTGTTCTTATTACTTTGTTTGTTAACCTGTTCACCTAGGATTACAGCAAAAGTTGTAAAGATTTTGTAAGAGACCACAATACTCTATTCACCCCCCTCTAGAGTATTTCAGATCTAACCTTCACTTTCAACCCTCATAAGGGGCCATCCCTATGTTGGACTGGTAGCTATTGTTATAAGAGAACTCGACTAGTGGCAACAGCTTCTCTCAATGTTCTCTGCGGTCCAGAATGCATAGGCGAAGTAGATCCTCCAGAGTCCAATTGGTGCGCTCCGTCTGCCCTTATGTCTGATGGTGGAAGGCTGTACTGAATGTCAGCCGAGTGCCCAAGTAGATCTGTACTGATTGCCACTCCCTAGACGTAAACTGTCCATCCTAATCCGACACGATTGTCCTGTGTACGTCATGATAACGAACGAACTGCTCCACAAACTTCTATACCAGCACCCCAACTGAGTCATCCTTCCTGATCGGGGTAAATCTTTCTACCTTCGTCAGCCGGTCGGCAATTACCCAGATTGAATCGTTCCCCGTCGACGATCGGGGAAACCCATATATGAATTCCATCGCGATATCATCGAATTTCCACTCCAGCACCGGAAGTGGTTGCAACAATCCTGCGGGGTTGCTGCACTCCTCCTTCACTAGCTGGCATGTTTCGTAGTGGCTCACTGTTAGAAAGTAGCGAAAAGAAGCGAAAAGTAGAGAACAAGCGAATAAACTTTTGAATAATTGAAATTTTATTATCCAAAAAAGATATCATTTACAAAGATATGACCTCCCTTATATAGAATGGAGGAGATAAGAAAGAGAGTATACAAATAATGTGGGACTAAACATTTACAGTACTGAGCGGCTAGAATAATGGAGGCCGCACAGGCCGCGCGGTTAGACAGTTGGGTTAACTGCTCGGCAACTCCAGCAGGATAGAACAGGCCGCAGACGTAGACCGATAGACCGCCCGGTCAACAAACCGCTGGATCAGACCGCTAAGCCGCTCGGTCAACAAACCGCTGGATCAGACCGCTAAGCCGCCCGGTCTAATACTTCAACACTCCCCCTCAAGCTGGAGCATAGATATCAATCATGCCCAGCTTGTCACAAATGCGGAAGAAGGAAGTAGATACCGGCTTGGTGAAGATATCTGCCAACTCCTTGTCAGAGGTGACAAAAGGAGTACAAATCTGTTTCTTCAAAATCTCTTCCCGAATGAAGTGACGGTCAACCTCTATATGCTTTGTTCTCTCATGGAAGACCGGATTTCTGGATATGTGTATAGCGGCCTTGTTGTCACAGAACATAGGGAGAGGACAGTCATATACCTCGCCCAGGTCAAGCATGAGAGCCCGCAACCACTTTAACTCACACGTGGTTGACGCCATACTCCGGTATTCTGCTTCGGCACTGGATCTGGAAAGAACAGACTGTTTCTTGCTCTTCCAACTCACGAGATTACCTCCAACAAAGGTACAAAAACCTGACGTGGATTTACGATCGCCTTTGTCATCCGCGTAACTTGAATCTGAGTAGGCCTCAACCCTCAGATGGCCATTCTTCTGAAAGAGTAACCCTCTGCCCGATGCTGCTTTGATATACTCTAAAATCTTCAGGGCGGACTGAAGATGGCACTCCCTGGGAGCTTGCATAAACTGACTGACCTTGCCTACAGCGTAGGCGATGTCGGGTCTAGTCACTGTGAGATAGATGAGTTTGCCTACCAAACGTCTGTACCGTGTGACATCAGATAGAAGAGGCGAATCATCTGTCCACGTTTTGTCTTCTCCAACAGCCATGGGAAAACGAGCTGGTTTGGCACCTGTCAATCCTGCTTCTCGTAGAAGATCAAGGGCATACTTCCATTGAGAGAGAACCAAGGAGTCAAGTTTCCGAGAGATTTCTATCCCCAAAAAGTATTTTGGGGAGCCCATATCCTTCGTGACCAAGTGCTGACGGAGGTGCTTCTTCGTCAAGTCCACCTCATCTCGGTCATCGCCAGTAAGGAGAATATCATCCACATATACGGCCAAAACCACCAGTCCCGAGGCCGTTTTGCGAATGAATAAGGAGTGATCGGCCGAACTCCTTTGAAAGCCGATGGTAGCCACAATACCACTGAATTTGTCGAACCATGCCCAAGGGCTCTGCTTTAGGCCATAAATGGCCTTCTTCAAATGACAGACACGTGTCTCCCCCTGAGCAACATACCCAGGAGGTTGATCCATATAGACGTCCTCCTAAAGATCGCCATAGAGAAAGGCATTCTTCACATCAAACTGGGAAATAGCCCAAGCCCGGTTAACAGCCACAGAAAAGAGAACCCGGATGGTGCTGAGGCGAGCAACCGGAGAGAAGGTATCAAAGTAATCAACGCCATAAGTCTGAGTAAAGCCCTTGGCCACCAGCCGGGCTTTGTAGCGATCCACAGTGCCGTCGGGGCGAAACTTCACAACGAAGACCCAGCGACAGCCAACCACATCAGTGCCCACGGGAGGAGGAACCAGGTTCCAGGTACCCCGTTCAGTAAGAGTAGCCATCTCCTCATCCATGGCAGACTTCCAATGCGTGAGAGCGAGAGCCTCCTGGTAGGTACGGGGAGTAGAAGTAGCAGAGATAGCCAAGGCAAAACACCTGCGAGAAGGAGAAAGCAGATCATAGGAAACAACAGCCGTGAGCGGGTGTTGAGTACACGCCCGCACCCCTTTGCGAAGGGCAATGGGAACATCCAGGTCAACGGGAGCGTCGGCGATGGGAGCGTCAGCGACCGGAGCGTCCGTGGCGGAGAAGGCTGGCCCGGGACTAGAGAGAGATGGCAGCGGAGAGGAGGGTGGAGGGGTGGGTGGGGAGACGGACTGGGAAGGAGTGGGTGGAGGAGGAGACGAAGGTGGGAAAACATGGAGAGGTGTGGAAGGAACGGAGATATCAGAAGTAAGAGAAGGAAGAGAAGAGGAAGGAGAGAAATAGGAAGCATTTACGAAAAAAGTCACATCTGCGGAGACAAACTGCTTGCGGAGAAGGGGATCAAAGCAGCAATAGCCTTTTGAGTGGTAGAGTACCCCAAAAAGACACACTTGGTGGAACGGGGGGAAAGCTTGTCGCGGGTAGAGGAGGGAGTGTGAACAAAGGCCGTACAGCCAAAGACACGGAGAGGAAGAGGAAAAGGTTCTTGGTGGGGGTAGAGAAGGGAGAAGGGAGTCTGGCCGTGGAGAACCGCGGAGGGAAGGCGATTGATGAGATAGCAGGCGAGGAGCACAGTGTAGCCCTAGTAGGAGCGAGGGACGTGCATCTGCGTCATGAGAGTACGCGCAACATCAAGCAGGTGACGGTTTTTACGCTCCGCCACCCCATTCTGCTGGGAGGTGTAAACACAAGTCGTTTGATGAAGGAGGCCATGTTTGTGAAAGAACGCGGAGAACTCATGAGTCAGATACTCCTTGGCATTATTAGAACGTAATACTTTAATAGAAATAGCAAATTGAGTCTTAATCATAAAGTAAAATGATTGCCAAACAGAAAATAGTTCAGTGCGATCTTTTAATAGATACACCCAGGTACATCGAGTAAAATCATCGATAAAAGTGACAAAATAGGAACTGCCCCGACCAACTGTGAGGTTAGGAGCAGGACCCCATACATCAGAATGAATAAGATCAAAAATGCGAGAGGAGCCACGGCCTTGCTTTGGTGGGAAGGAGGAGCGATGATGTTTGCCAAGCTGATACGCATCACAGTTGAGCGGAGAACTGGTAGGAGGTAAGTGGGGCAGAAGCTGATGAATAAGCCGAGGAGGAGGATGTCCAAGATGAAGATGCCACTGAAGGAGATCGGTGGAGGAGGAGTTGGCAGAGAGAGCGGAAACATCGTCGAGGAAGTAGAGGCCGCCGCTCTCAGTCCCAGTAGCAATCGTCCGCTGCGTCCTCGGGTCCTGAAAAGAACAAGTAGTGGGAGTGAATAAGACGGAGCACTGAAGTTGCCGGCATAAAGTAGTAACTGATAACAAATTGCACGGGAACTTCGGGACATAGAGGGTATCCTCCAAGCAAAGCGATGGAGTGAGTTGAACCATGCCCGTCCCATGAATCGGGGACGGGGAACCATCCGCCACACGAACTGGGGGTAAGCGGTCATGGGTCTCAAGACGGGAGAAGCAATGAGGGTTGCCCGTCATATGATTGGTGGCACCGGAGTCAATCAGCCATTTACCTTGGGTAACGACGTGGGCACTACCTGACGTCGTGGCCACAGAGGCAGACGGCCTAGAAGAGGCGGAGGCCGAAGAAGGAGCATCACCTGAAGGGCGAAGATGAGGATGTTTCTGCCAGCAGCGGTCAACAGTATGGCCAGTACGACCACAGTGAGAGCAGAGGAACCGGGAGGAACCCCGTCCGCCAGAGGAGCCACGACCACTAGGGCCCCCCCTCTGAGCTTGGTGAACAAAGGAGTCCTGGGAAGGGGGGGAGGCCAACAGAGGCCGCTGAAGGAGCGAAGTAACAGTGGCAATGCGAGCCGCAGTGGCATCCAAAGTAGGAGATTCCGCCTCACCCAAGATCTGCTGGCGGATCATATCATAAGAGTCGGGAAGACGAAGAAGATAACAAACAACCAGGAGTTCCTGGAAGTGTTTGTGCTGGTCGGCCAAGTCCGCGGAGAAGGGGCGATTCTGGAGGATTTCAGCACCAAGAGCCTGAACCTGCTGATAAGCCGCAGCCGGTGACATGGAAGGGCGGGCGAAGTGGTCCGCATAGAGAGTATAAATGCGGGACGTCTGGCCCCCCTTAGAATAGAGAGCAGCGAGGTGAAGCCAGGCGGCCTTGACCGTCTCATCCTGGCGAATGACGGGAAGGCACTCATCAGAAAGGTTGTTGGCCAGCCAGGTGCGAACAAGAGCATCACTCGCATCCCAGTCATCAAACTCAGGAGAGGTGCGAGGAGGAGGGTCATCGGTGAGGTGATGACGTTTGCGTTGAGAATGAAGGAGAAAGGTGAAAGAAACGCTCCAATCGGGATAGTTGGAGCCAACAAGCTTGGAAAGGGTGTCAGGGTTGCCCGAAGGAGGAGGAGGAGAAGGAGCTGCAGGAGTAGTGGTGAGACCGGAGGTAGTCATAGAACCCGGCAAGTAGAAGAAGCCGCGCGAACAGTAGCGGCTAGAAAGAGGCAAAGGCACAGCGGGGAAGAGGTCGCGCGGAATGAAAAGGCCGAGCGAACAGAAGAGAGGAGAAGAGCAGGTGACCGCGACCAAGATGCGGGTAAGAAGGTACAACCCGCACGGTCAGGCAGATCACAGCAGCTGCTAGAAAGCGGTCAAAGGAACAGCGGGGAAGAGGTCGCGCGGATTGAAAAGGCCGAGCGAACAGAAGAGAGGAGAAGAGCAGGTGACCGCGACCAAGATGCGGGTGAGAAAGGAACAACCCGCACGGTCAGGCAGATCACAGCAGCAAACCGCGAGTAGAGAGACAAGACACGCGGACAGGGACAGACCGCAACGACTAGGAAGTCGGAGCGGCAGGAAAGATCAAGGGGCGCGGCGACAAGGAAACAGGTCGCTGCGACAAAGAGCAGTAGGAGAAGAGAACCAAGAAGAAGCAAGCCGCGCGAACAGGGCAGCGGTCAGAAACAAGCCGCGCGGATAGAAACAAGCCGCGCAGACAGAAGAGAAGGCAAGCCGCGAATGAAGTCACAGAACGCGGAAAACAAGCCGCGAACAATAGAGAGCGCACAGAATCAGGAGGAAATGACCGTGTCCTCGGATACCATGTTAGAAAGTAGCGAAAAGAAGCGAAAAGTAGAGAACAAGCGAATAAACTTTTGAATAATTGAAATTTTATTATCCAAAAAAGATATCATTTACAAAGGTATGACCTCCCTTATATAGAATGGAGGAGATAAGAAAGAGAGTATACAAACAATGTGGGACTAAACATTTACAGTACTGAGCGGCTAGAATAATAGAGACCGCACAGGCCGCGCGGTTAGACAGTTGGGTTAACCGCTCGACAACTCCAGCAGGATAGAACAGGCCGCAGAGGTAGACCGATAGACCGCCCGGTCAACAAACCGCTGGATCAGACCGCTAAGCCGCTCGGTCAACAAACCGCTGGATCAGACCGCTAAGCTGCCCGGTCTAATACTTCAACACTCACGAAGTAGGTGATATCCTTATTCATCCTTGTCCAGTACATGGTCTTCTTCAGATCCACAGACATCTTCGTAACTCCCGAGTGTACCGAATACCGGCTGCAATGGGCTTCCGTCTTGATATCCTCCCAGACCTGGCCTCCCTCTTGTATATAAACCCATCCTTTGAAGTATACCAGGCCATCCCTCAGTGTGTAATCTCCAGCAGTGCCTGCATCCAAGGCCCTAAATATCGGCTCCAGCTTGGCATCCTGAATCTACCCATCTCTAACTCGGTCTCGAATGTCATCTATGGCGCTCATCGCAGCTAAATACTCCTCATAGAGCTCAGGGTCATCAGACAACACCAGCGCGATGTGCATATCTTCTAATCTCTGCACCAGCTCCATGGACATAATCTGGGGCTCCGCTCCGGAGGTTATGGCTCTCTGACACAGCGCATCAGCTACCACGTTCGCCTTCCCTGGGTGGTAGTGCATATCGTACTGGTAATCTGCTAGAAACTCCACCCATCGCCTCTGCCTGATATTTAGCTCCTTCTGTGTGTCCACATACTTCAAATTTTTATGATCAGAGTATATGTTGCAGTGGACACTGTAGAGGTTGTGCCACCAGACCATCAGAGCAAACAAGACCGCTCCCATCTCCAAGTCATGAACAGGGGAGTTCTGCTCATGCTTCTTTAGCTAGTGGGAAGCATAAGCAATCGTGTGGCCTTTCTGCATCAGCACTACACCCATGCCTTGGTAGGAAGTATCGGTGTAGACCCGGAATCCTTCTTTCCCCGAAGGAAGGGCAAGGATAGGGGCCGAGGTGAGTCGATCCTTTAGCTCCTGGAAAGCCGTCTTGCATTGTGGGGTCCAGACAAAGGGCACATCCTTCCTCGTCAGGGATGTGAGTGGGAGGGCAATTCGAGAGAATCCATCCGCAAACTTCCGGTAATAACCGGCAAGTCCTAGAAAACTCCGCACGTTTGTGGCCATCATTAGTGGAGGCCAATCCCGAATTGCCTGAATCTTAGCCTGGTCCACTACCAACCCGGCTCCACTGATAATATGGCCTAGGAAGGCCACCACCTTCAACCAAAACTAACACTTGCTCAACTTCACATAAAGGCGGTGCTCCCGCAGTCTCTCTAGAGTCTGTGCCAAATGTCGTGCGTGCTCCTCCTCTGTACTTGAATAAATGAGGATTTCGTCAATAAACATGATGATGAACACATCCAGATAAGCCTCAAACACCCGGTTCATGAGGCTCATGAACGCCGTTGGCGCATGCATGAGCCCAAAGGGCATCACAGTAAACTCGAACAACCCATATCTGCTACTGAAGGCAGTCTTCGGAATGTCCTCCTCTTGAATCCGCAGCTGGTAGTAGCCCGACCTCAAATCCAGTTTCGAAAATAAATGCTCCCCCTCCAGCTGGTCAAACAACTCATCTATCCTTGGTAGTGGATAGGTATTCCGAACTGTTAGTCTGTTCAGTGCTCGGTAGTCGATGCACAATCTGAGTGTCCTGTCCTTCTTTTTGACGAATAGCACCGGGGCTCCCCACGGTGAAGAGCTCGGCCGGACAAATCCGACTTCCACTAGCTCTTGCAGCTGGCTTCTAAACTCCACCAACTCCTTCGGGGCCATCCGATAAGGAGCTCTATATGTCATCTTAGCCTCCGACACGAGCTGTATCTAGAAGTCCTTCTCCCGGTGCGGGGGTAGCCTTGGCAGCTTATCTGGGAATATATTAGCAAAATCCCGAACCACCAGGATACTAGAGATGGATTCCTTGGCCTCAGCCATCTCAAACAGCACTTCATAGACCTCTTCTCCCTACAGGTGGGCCTTGACGGCCTGCACAGATGATAACAAGAGAAGGGTACTAGGTCTAATACCTTCGATGATGACATAGGAACCCCCATGCCTCAAGGTGATCCACTTTGATAGGCAGTCGATCTGAGCATGGTTCTAATACAACCATGTCATGCCCAAGAACAGATCATAGGCTGGCATCCTTAGGATCGTCCCTGGCACTTCGAATACCTTTCCGCCGATCACCGCCTCCATATTTTAGTGAGCAGAGGTGAATAGCTCTGATCTGTCGGGTAGTCGCAACCTCATCATCAAGCATGTGCATCGCTCCACACCTTCTAGTCCTTCCATGAACGCTTCTGACATGAATGAGTGTTAAGCATCTGTATTGAATAGCGTATAAGCAAGTTTGCCGCCGATGAAGACAATGTCTGGGGTGGTTAGATATTTTAGAAATTTAGTTATGGTTTTCCTTCCTAGTTCTATCAATTCTATATCCCTAAGTCTAGCTTTTTAGGAAAGAAAGAACTTAAAATTGTTGGCGTACCTATTATCACTTGCTCCGGGATTTGAGGTTGAGCCAGATCCAGGGCATACACTTGCTCCCTATCCTGTCTGCAGTCTCCGCCCTGGAATCCACGCCCTCGGCCACGCCCTCGGCCATGCCCTCGGCATCCAAACTGCTAAACAGGCGGGGCAGCCGGTGGTGCTGGTAGTGGTGCCATCCTCATGGGGTAGTTTCTCCGGATGTGCACTACCCAATGATAGTTATAGCACTCAGGCGGGGGATATACCATACCCCCAGGTCTCTGTATCTCCCGCATCTGGAGAGGTTGAGGAGCCATTAACACCGATTCCCTCGGCTCCAACCTCACCTCTTGACGAGGTTGGTCCTCTGCTCTTCTCCCATCTCTCCCATCAGCAATGCAGCCCCTTCGCTGAACATTTCTGGCTCCCTGGACCTGATCCTCTGTTGGACTCTTCCGACCGCAAGTCGTGTGCCAATCTGCCTTGATCCTCTTTGCAATCTCCAATATTCGAGGAATAAGATCGTCAGATACGAACAAAAGATCCTCTCTCAGATCCTCTCACAGGTACTTATAGACCTCTTGGTGTATTCTGCCTCATCTAGATGATAGGAGTCCACAAACCGTGCTAAGTGGTTGAACTTCCGGTGGTACTCCACCACTGTCTTGTTGTCATGCCTCAACTACAGGAACCTGTCGTCCAGCTCATCTCTTACTGACTGTGGAACGAAGTGCTCCAACAATGCAGCCCTAAAATCCTCCCAATAATATCAACAACCTCCCTATCTACAAATGTCATGTCCAGCAGTTTCTTCCAACATATCTTGGCATGGGACTCCAAGCAAGAGACCACCAATGGCACCCTCTCCTCCCATGGGCACCGTATCCCAGTCAGCATCTCGTACATGATGTCGAGCCACTACTCTGTCCGCACAGCCGACTCTGTCCCCAAGTAAGATGGGGGAGAAAGTCCTCGGAAGATGCTCAACTAATTGGCCCCCAGTTTTGGATGCGGAGTTGGAACCTGTTGGGCCCTGAAAGCCTCCAGAATGGCTGTCAGGGTCTGCCCCATCTCCAACTATAGAAACAGAGTGAGAGTCGTGGGAGGTGGTGCAACATCCGGAGTTTGCTAGACTCCGCCCTATGGTGTGGGATGTGCTAGAGGCTGCATAACAAAGACCATCGTAAGTAATTGACCCAAACCTAATTAAAAGCGAACGATTTATATGTGATCCCCCGTATGGGCACACCACTGCTTCCGCTGCTTAGTTTGTCCCCAAAATAAACTCATGCGGGATGACCCATGGTTTGTGGACTGCTACTTTTTGATCAAAGTATGCTCTGATACCACTTGTAATACCCCTATTTTTTTCTTTTTAAACCACCGGGGTCTTAGGCCCAGAACCGCCGCTTTGTGCTGACACCATCACGTCTGGGAAGTTCATCACTACAAAATGTTGATCTTGCCGGCCATATCGATCACAGAATAATAGCAAAAGTAAGAGAGTACAAGTCCATAATAATCACATATATAATAATTCTCCACGAAGGGAGAGTCCACAACAATAATAATAAAAATACTGGAAATAACGCTCATGCCCGATACATCAAAGACCTCACTACATATCGCTCATCGCGGAAGCAAATCTTTAACAACTACTAGAGAATGGAACTCACTGTCATAGCTGTCTGAACTCTGCTGCTAGACTGTCCCATCTCGAAGCATACCGACCTCCGGAGCTGCACCTCCATGCTGGGTTCCACGATCCCCCAAAATGATTTGGTCCGAAAACTGTTAATCTAAAATACTAAGTCCTATCATCCCCTACCCCTCCCCCCATGGCTCCTAGGCACCGAGCGGGAAGGAGGAAAGGAAGGGTATGAAGGTGGAGAGTAACCAAGTAGCAGGTGACGGAGATACTAGTCTAACATTTCTATATAAGCAGGTAAGTAAAGCTATTAGTATGAGAGAGGTAAACAAGAAACTTGTAACCTTAACTTATAAGAATGCTCATACAAACTTATAAGTTAAGGGATCTTTTGCTAGGCTCCCATCGTATAAAAAGTCCCATACCGATTTATACGTTGGAGTGTTGGTTTTCAAGCAAGAATTATACATATCCATGGAATAATAACCTTAGCTTGTAAGTACACTCACATAAGCTTATAAACTAAGGGGTCGTTTTGTAGGGCCTATTGTATAAAGCATCCTATACCACTTTATACAATAGGTGATAGGGACTATATGGAATGATTTATGATATGCTATGTTATGTCATGAATCACGCAAATGCAACACACCCACTCGACTCTGTGCACACAGACCTTTAGTTCCCCCTTTCTAGAGCCTAACCTCCCAGGATACCTCCGTAGTGGAAAATGGAAGCGGTGGGTTGGGACTCGCCCACCTTTAAACCGGTAATTACACTACCAGTTAGACCTATCGTATGCCTCAACGCTGGTGCACTAAGAGGAGCTCATGCGTACTCTTGCCGGCAAGTCCACCGGACTTAACTTGGCGAAGTGCAAAAACACACTTGCCGAGTCAACGTATTGGCATTGGTGCATCTACCCTACAATACCAAAGACCCACCACCTTATATTTCATGCACATGCAATCTTGATGTATCACCACCGAGCTAAATCTCCCCGGACTAACCCGTCCATCACAAATATCTACCGATCCAAAGCTCCTCATACTATCCCATCTATCTCAGAACCATCCGAGCCATCGGCTCGCCGGGCTAACCTAACCATCACCAAAACCACAACCGAGCCTACTTCATGTGTGACCCAACCCAGCTTCTCGAGACACCGAGGTGAGTGAAAGTGAACTCCTAGTTTTACTAGTTACTCTTGCAATTTATTTTGCGTATAGTTTAGGTTAGCCCAGGACTACCCAAGGCATACCCCGTGAAGGGTTCTCGAGGGCACTAGGAACTACGATGGGCTGAAGCCCAAAGCTCCATTTCGCAAGGCACTTAGTATTATTATTCCATACCCGATTCCCGATCCATTTTATATTACTCTGGATCTAACCCTAGTGTGTTTTGACCCTCTCTCTCCCTCCACAGGAAAGACGATCTTTCATCGATCTCGAGCACCCCCTAAACCTAGTAGACCCAACACTCTACTCATCCCAACTTCCAATGACGAACTCAATATCATTTTACCCAAACCAGCGACTATTAACCCCAACCCATATGCCCATTTCAAATGCTATCATACTTTCTGCAATTTTACTAAATGCAAACCAACCTAAGTTATATGATGTGCATGATAGGAGTACTGCAAATTTTCTTCCAAATACCCTAAGATAATTATTGTGGGTATATCATGACAAGATTAGCCAAACTCCAGAAACTTATAAATTTTCGTAGTTAAATAGATATTTTATTTATTTTCCCTAAAAATCCAAATGCCCTAGTTTGAATATGAAGTGGCTTTTATGTTCATGCAAAATGGTCCACATAATTATGATAAATATAGGCAACTAATAGACAATAAATTCAAATCTCCCAATTTGTTTGCAAAGTTTAGGTCTCTGATCGAAAATTTTAAATGTAAATACAAATTTATCAATTAAAGAAACAAGTGCTGCAAATAAAAATCCAAAAATAATGAGAAAATTCAACCATGACTGAAATGTCCTAAAAACACTCCTGACCAAGTTTCTGAATTTTTTAGTGAGTAATGAATTCTAATTTTAATTTTGATCAATATCCCTCTTTCATAAAGTAAAGAAATAACTACAGAAATTATGCCCCTAAAATTTATGACAACATTTTCTCATGAGCATACTGATCTAAGAACACCACAAAATAAGTTTCATAATTTTCTAATAAGCATTGAGCTCTGAATCTATTATTGAACAGATTTGCATATTTATAAGCTTGTGAGGTAAGTACTGGAAATATACATTTGAAAATTATAATAAAATTCAGGTATGGGCATAATGATCTAAAACTTCCTTCTCCCAATTTTTATAATTTTACAGTGAATAGTAAGATCATAATAAACAAATGTCTACCAAGGGCTAATCCATCTACTACAAAGGAGGTACTAAAATTATTGTTCCAACACTTCTAATAAAATTACCAGAGTCACATGTTAACCCTAAGAATACATTAACCAAGTTTCACCACTTTTCAGATAGTTTTGATGACCTAACTTACAGGTATAATTTTGTGCCCTAAACTAGGGTTAGGGTTTTGAGGGGTTCAACAACCTCTAAATTCCATAATATTTCTACCAGAGGACCTTGACTACCCTAGAGTCCTCTCCACCAAGTTTCAAGTCATTTCAAGGTCACTTGACCCCTTGATCCTCAAACCCTAGGTTTGCACACATAAGACCTACCCAAGTGTTCTAGGGCTCCTCCCTTCAACTTCCACCCAATATCAATGGAGGGGGTATTTGTGTGCTATTATGGCTGAATGCCAAGATCCATCACCTTAGATGAGATTGGCCAGCTCAAGAGCACTTAGGGCACTTAGCCCTAATCTAACCTAAAAGGGGTCAACCTTGGACTACATAATTACCCTACCAAATCAAACCCAAAAGGGGTGAAATTTGTACTAGAGCCCTATAATATTCCCAAGATCACCCACCAAAATATTGGGGGTTGTTGATGTGTTTAAGACAAATAATTAATTTGTAAATGATTTATTAAATTTTTCCAAACACTATAGAAAACGTATCTCCAAAAATTCCCATTTTTGGTCAGGATATAGGTATAGGTTAGAATGACTGCATATCCAAATTTCAGGTCATTTGGATAAGAGATGAAGTGGGGGCACTCACTTAAGTCTCTGACTAGGCCTAGGTATAAATCCCACCAAATTGAGTGTTGAGCTCTAACCGGGAATCCAAATTGACTCAAATAAATTTTAAAATAAACTAGACTTCCAGTCCTACAAACTTCATGTTGACCACTTTCTCAGTACAAGCTCTAAGTAGTTTTAATTAAATTCCTAAGCTGACTGATAAAAGGAGGCAAAAAATCCATTTAATAAATAAATAAAATTTGATCTTGGACAGATCTTAAAGCATCATCCAACGGATCCTGGATTTCTTCTTCCTCTAGTCGATGGCCCCGATCTCACCATCCCGGACCAGGTTCTAGCCCATTTTCTCGGCCACCCGGCCACCTCCCTGGCCGGCCACCGCCACCACCACCTCCATCGAGGTGGTGGCAGTCGCTGGGCGGCGGCACAGCTGCCGGAGGGGCCTATTCCGGTGAACCCGACAAGTCGAAAATCACCCAAAACTAGGAATTTCTTTCACCGATCGGGCTCAATTGAGCCTGATGCTTAGCCCTATTGATTCCTACGATCAACCCACGGAAGAAGGAGCAAGGGAGGACCTTATTGGAGGATTGAAGTCGCGTTGATCGCCGGGTTGCCATGGTGGTGGTGCCGCCGATCGAGTTTCTGCAACAACATAGTGGAACGCCTCGTCTCCTTTAGGTGAAGTGTGTAAACGACTCCCCTGAGTCCTGTGGTGCTTTTAAGATCATCAAAGGGGGAAGAGGAAGGGCCAAGCACCAATGGCCATTAATGGCCTTCAATGAGGCTTTCAGCCAAGTGGTGCTGAGGGGGGAGGGGGGGGGGGGTGAACCTAGCTTGGAGTGGACAAAAAATAGTTGGAAACTCCTCTTCTTCCCTAGAGGAGTTGAATCCAGCCATCAAAGGTGGCCCTTGGTCTCCTTATGTCGTGAATGGCTTCTCTCTCCCCCTTTCTCTCTCCTCCATTAAAGGGAAATAGCTTTCTCTCTCTCCTAGTCATCAAGGCTGACTTGTTCGTCCCTTTATCCTATTTGCAGCCCAATAAATCATACCATCATATAATTAGGAGGTGGTTAGCCCAAATGGAAAAGGGCTTGAGCTTGGGTTAGCCCATTTGAGCTATAAGTTTGACCTAACCTAGACTAGGGTTGACCTTAGTCAATTTGACCTTTTGGGTTGACTCCAAGGGATCTTTGGTGACTCATTGACTTCACCTTAGGTCTAGGAAGACCTAGGTAGGGTTGGTTGGGCATCTTGAGGGTCTCTTGACCCTTAGTTAGGGCACTTCGACCTTTTTGGTGCTAGGGTTGACTTTGGTCAACTAAGCGTCTTTAGTTGACCCCAATCGGTCCCTGTTGACCCATTGGCCTCCCTTAGGGCTTGGGAAGGTCTAGGTGGGTCCCTTTGGCCAAGGGGAGGTCAGTTGACCTTATATGAGCTTAGTTTGACCTGATTAGGGTTTGAGTTGACTTTGGTCAACTCGACCATTTTAGTTGACCCTAGTGGGTATGTATGGCTCTAATGGACCTTCCAATAGGTTGGTGAGGTTGTGGTGAGGTCTCGGAGTCATGGTAAAGCCCCATGATCATCCTAACCTAGTGTTTAGAAATCTACTATTTGCAGACCATAGTGATTTAAAAGAAGGTTGCTAAGAAAAGGAAAGCTGTTCCAAAGGATGCTCCCAAGCTAAATCCTACACATGACACTCCCTATTATTTTCTACAGAAGATTACTCCTTTCCCTGGGATGCCTTCATGGATGTGGTTATCTAAGAATGAGCAAAAAGAAAGGAAGAAGAGAAGAAGGTACAAGTCTCCTCATAAGTACTTTAGGAAATACCCTCCTCCTCCTCCTCCATCAGTTGGGGCCTCTAGAGGTGTAACTCATGGATCGGCACCTATTACCAAGACCTATCAGAGACAATCCAAGCCAATACCATAAGGCTGCAGTCAGCAGCAATCCTATCAGAGCAAGCCTCCTCCAGCTACAGACAGGAAAAGTACTTCAGCTTCTCCTGATTATTCAAAGGACGCTAGTCCTAAAAGGCCAGAATCTCCACCTATTCCTTTTGTGGATCCAGAACAGGAAACAACTGCAAAAATGACCATGTTTCAAGAGCTCGTTGGACTTTCTATGATCAACAAAGCTAAAGAAGAAGGAAAAGATCCATCACAGTACTCTACAATATCATCATACAGAAAAGAAGAGCTCAAGAGGTATGCAAAAGCTAATAAATTTTTCAATATAGATGACTATATGAATTTGCATCCTAAAGCAGTAGTACCAAGAGCAACTTCTTGCACTATAATTGGAGCATCAGACACGACTATGTCAAAAAGAGAAGCTACAAATCCAAATGGAGAGATTATATTCAGACAGCCCTTTGATAAATCTGACAAAGGTGAGAAAGAAAAGCCAAAGAAGAATAGATAACTGTTGTGTTTAGTTTTTATTTTCTGAACTATATTTGTTAATCATGAAGCACTTGTGTACATATCTGTTGGATATTTTATTTTTTTGCTAGATATATTTTATTATGCTTTGTGATTATTTTCTTTTGTTTGTATTAGTGACCTCACCCAAATAGGGGGAGATTGTTGGATCTCTAGTTTGGATTTGGGCTAGGTTCACTAATTAGGATGAGTTTGACCCACATTGTATAGTCAGGGTCAAGTCTATGTATCCTGGAGTGTAGGCTAGTCATTAGGTTCAAACTTCATAGATGAGCCAGCAGAGGACCTCAGTAGACTCGGACTTAAAAGAATTCAGAGTTCAAAATTATCAGTTCAAAATTCTTCGAACCTAGCTCGACGATCATCGATCGCAGATCGACAAAATCAGAGTTATTTCTCTGAGTTGAGCTTGATGATATTCAATCTCAGGTTGACGATATCCTCATTCAGATAGATTCTCTACTCGACGAAATCTGGAGTTCAGCTTCAACAAATTCTTTCCAGTTTATTTTCTCTGAACTCAGCTCGATGAAGACAGACTCTTTGTTCGATGAACTTAGAGTGCAGAATTGGCAAGTTATTTCCAGAATGCAGTTCCCTGAGCTCAGGTTGAAGAACAAGAATTATCAGCTCGACGAACTTGGAACTCCAGTCGACGAATTCTGTTCAGAGCTCAACGAATTCTGTCCCGAGCCAGATTTAGGAGTTTTTCCTTATTCTGTCCTTATTTACTATATTATTTAGCAGTAATTCTCTGAGTAATTAATGCCTATATTCTCCTGAATATAGTCATTATTGGCAGCATTAATTATGGTCTTCATCAGTGTTAATTACTTGCTTATTTTAATGGGACGGTTGGGGAAACACATTAAAGAAGATATTCCAGCTGTTTCATTCTCCAGATTAATCAGCAATTAATGCTGTAAATTCAAATTTTCAGCGGAGAATTTTGACAGTAGAATATAAAAGAGATTTTCTCTTTTTAGTCTAACACAGAGACTCGACATCAGACAAGCAGTCATAACACAAGAGAATATAGAGAAGAGATAAAAAAAATACATAAGAACATCTGCTTCTTCTTTGTGTGCTGAAAACATTCTGTTTTCACCTTGTTCTTTCTGAAGACTGAAGAAGAGAACAACCATCAAATATCAAGAATCCTTCTTCAACTTCTACTCCAGGAATATTCAAGGACAACAACCCTGAATTAGTCAGAAAGTTTCTGGATCACTTCAAGGCAAGGCTAAAGACCTACACCCTGAGCAAGGCTCCAAGCTTTCTGAACCATTCTTATTTCAGAAGGAGCTTTGACAACAGAAATCCACAAGTCTTCTCTGTTCTATAAAGAAAAGTGAATGTTGGATCCCTAGTTTGGATTTGGGCTACGTTCAATAACTAGGTTAAGTTTGACTCACATTGTATAACTAGGGTCAAGTGTTTGAGTCTTAAAGTTTAGGCTAAGTCATTAGGTTCAACATTCATGGACAAGCCAGCAGAAGACTTCAGGAGACTCAAGAGTTAGAAGAAATCAAAGTTGAAAACTATCAGTTCGAAATTTTTCGAACTCAGCTCGATGATCGTCGATTGCAATCGACGAACTCAGAGTTAATTCTCTGAGTTGAGCTCGATGATATTCGAGCTCACATCGATGAAGTCTGGTGCTCAGCTTCAACATATTCCTTCCAGATTATTTTCGCTGAACTCAGCTCGACGAACACAGATTCTTAGCTCGACGAACTTGGACCATAGAATTAGCAAGTTATTCGCAGAATGCAGTTCGCTGAGTGCAGGTTAACGAACAGGATTTATCAGCTCGATGAACTTGGTCTCCGGTCGACGAAATCCGTTCAGAGCTTGACGATTTGTGTCCAATGTCATACTTAAAGTTTTCCTTATTTTCTGTCCTTATTTTCTATATTATTTTGCAGTAATTATTTGAGTAATTAATGTATATATTCTCCTGAATATAACCGTTATTGGCAGCATTGATTATTGTCTTCATCAGGGTTAATTACTTGTTTAATTTATTGGGATAGTTGGGAAACTCATTAAAGACAATATTCTCCAGACGTATTTCATTCTCTCCAGGCAATCAATGCTTGGTATTCAAATTTCAAAGGAGAATTCGACAGAGAATATAAAAAAGTGACTTTCTCTTTTCAGTCGAAAAAAAAGAAATATACAGAGATACAAGCAATAATACAGAGAATACAGAAACATTTAGAAACATTCTCTATACAAAAAATATCCAGTTTTCTCCCTGTGCTTGTTGAAGACTGAAGAAGAACAACAAACAAAGATCAAGAGTCTTCTTCAACTTCTCTCCAGGAACATTCAAGGACAACAATCATTCTACCAGTCAGAAGTTCCTGGACATCATTTCAAGATAAGGCAGAAGACCTACACCCTGAGCAAGTCTCCAAGTGATTTTAGAAGGAGCTCTTGACAATAGAAATCCACTAAGTCATCTCTATTTATTAGAGAAAGAGAAGACATTATCACCTCTCTCACCTCCTATACAAACGGTTTATTAACTCCCTTCAAAAGTTTATTCTTGGTTTTTGGGCACCTGATCAAAAGCTCAAAGGGTTGTGAAATCTCCCTGAAAATAGATCTTGTGGTGGCAGTCACCTGATCAAAAACCTGTCAGTGGATTCCTACCAGGGTGGTAGAAGAGTGGATGTACCCAGTTTGGGGAACCACTATAAAATTTCTTGTATTGTCAGGTTGCCTCTTTTTTCTTTTATTGTTGCTTTGCTGTGTTAGATTAGTTTGCAATGATAGTTTAGTTTAGTTTATATTTTCTGTTACTACTATAGTATCAGTTATTTTAATACTCTGATAATAATAAAAACAGCCAAAAGTTTTAATTACTATATTCACCCCCCCCCCCTTTACAGTAAATCACATCTACCCCATTTCTTTCAATTGGTATCAAAGCAGTGTTCCTTTGGTTGTACAAGCTAATACTTGAACCAAAAAATCCTTGATAGATCTGATTTCTATTTCCTTATTTTTCTGTTTAGTTCACAACATGACACGGAACAAGGATTATGCAAGTATCACACCTCCAGTTTGCAACTTGAATAAGTTTACAATCTGGAAGGTAAGTATCATGCTTTATAAGAATTTTATTGATGAAGACATATATAATTCTATTTTGACAGGTCTCCCTCAACCCACAGCTGCTATTACATCTTCATGTACACATGTTGTTCCACCACCTGAGTGGACAGATGCTCAAAAGAAGGCCAAAGTAGTATATGCAAAGTCCATGAACATCCTAGCATAGACTATGTCAGACGACATATTTCAAAAGGTGACTGAGTGCACATCTGCCAAAGTTATATGTGACTCTCTCAACCATATGGTTGCTGAATCAGCAAATGAGAGAAAAGATAGATGATCTAACTTCATCTCCGAGTATGAAAACTTAAAGAAAGAAGAATCTGAGTCTGTTAGTGATATGTACAACAGACTAAGCTCAATCATCAATAAGCTAAAGACTCTAAATAAGGATATCACTCTCACTGAAGTGAATGACAAAATCCTCATGTGCTTCCCAAGCTCATGGGATTCCAGAATATGGCCAGTCAAGGAGGCCAGAAGCTTAAATGAGATTTTCATTGAATCTCTTCTGGGAAATCTCAAGTCATATGAGCAACTCATAAAGTCAAGAGAAGCTGTAGAGCAGAAGACTCCTCCACCAGCAAGAAAAGAAAAAAATATAGCTTTCAAAGCTTCAGAAGAATCAAAAGCTCCAACAGCAAGTGAAGAACTTCTGAGTCTCTTAGCTAAGAGACTCTACAAGATGGCAAAGAAGGACTTCAGAAGAAAGTCATCTAGGCAAGATGACAAACCCAAGTATGACAAGGCACCCACTAAAGAGGTTGTTTGTTTTGGGTGCAGGAAACAAGGACACTTCATAACAAAATGTCCAGAAAATCAAAATAAGGAAAGAGGAAGAGAAAAGGACTCCAGAAAGCATCACTACAGCAAGCCTTCCTCCATCAAGCATAAGAGAAAAGAGAAAGGTTATGTGGCTTAGACTTGGAGTGACACTGAAGAAGAATTTTCATCTTCTAGCTCTAGTGAAAATGAAGAATAGGCTAAGGCAAAGGAGGTTTGCCTGATGGCCATTGATGCTTAATGCAACCTATCTGAGGCTGAACATTCAGATAATGAAGAATCATCAAAATCTGAGGCAGATCGGGTATTGTCATCCTTTGATTACAATTCAGAAAATTTCAAAACTGAATTTAAATTATTATGTATAGATTTAATTAATTCTGAAAAAGAAATTAAAACTCTTATAGAAAAACTGTCTGATCAAGATTACTTGACTTCTGAAAACATTAAACTAAAAGATGAATTAACTCTAGCAAATGAACAAATCATCTCACTAAAATCTGAACTAGCTGAGGCAAGGCAACTTGAAGAATCCCTAAATGGGAGAAGCATCAAGTTGATGGACATCACAAGCACAGTGAATGCTAGACTAATGACAAGCTGGGCTTAGGTGCTTCATCAAGCAAACCCCCACTGATTCAGAAAAATATATTGTCAACACCAATAAAATTTGTTTCAAAAAAAGGAAAAGAAAAGATAGATAATAATAATAATGTTAAACAAACTGAGTTAAAACAAAAGAATAAGAAAAAGAAAAAGAATTAGAAAAATCCTAATTATAAAATGTTCAATAGATTTATTCGAACTCCGATCGACGAAATATGCATAGTTTGTCGAACTCAAGTTGACGAACTTCGAAAGTAAACTATTACTATAATTATTCGTTGAACTACGATCGACGAAAACAGTATGGTTCGTCGAACCGAGATCAATGATTTTGGGGCCCAGAGAATGAATACTTCCATTCTCTGAGTGGGGTTCGACGAACTCATCCCCATTCGTCGGACTCAAATCGATGAACTTACTAGAATTTGTCGAACCCAATTCAAGTTAACAGTAACTTTAATTTTCCTAAAACTCATAATCAATCAATTTAATCAATGGATTTTTCCACTTAGAAGATATCATCCTTTAGGTTATAAATGTCAACCTGAATACTCCTATATCTCCAGCTTTAATTATGTGAAGAAATAAGAACCCAAGGTAACCTGGGTCAAGAATACCTAATTTGTTTTATTGGAGGTGAAAGACTATCCCACCACGGAGCAACAATGGTATCTGGATAGTGGCTGTTCAAAACACATGACTGGAAATAAGGACAACCTAATCAACTACAAGTCAAAACTAGGATCCAAAGTAATATTTGGTGATTTCAATTGTGGCCAGACTGAAGGATATTGAAAGGTAAATATTGGAGCAGTCACCTTCAGGAATGTTGCTTATGTAAATGGACTGAAGCATAACCTTATCTCCATAAGTCAGTTATGTGATGAAAGGTTTCAGGTATCATTTAATAAAACTTCCTGTATTATTACTTCAGTAGATAACCATGTAGTATTGACTGGCACTAGAGTAGGAAATATTTACATAGTTAACTTTAAGTCTACAAAATCTGAAATATGCATATTTAATCAAACTAGTAACAATAATGACCTTTGGCATAGGAGATTAGAACATGTTAACTTCAAAAACATTACTAAACTCTCTAGGGACAACCTTATTAGAGGATTGTCTTCTTGCCCCTACAAGAAGAAAAGCCTTTGCAGGGCTTGTCAGTTAGGCAAGCAAACTAAAGGTAGCTTTAAATCTGTAAATAAAAGTGACTCGCCTAGAATATTGTACTTGCTACAAATGGGCCACTTTGGCCCTATTGCTGTACAAAGACTATGAGGGAAATCTTATACTTTAGTGATTGTAGATGACTTCTCAAGATTGACTTGGGTATTCTTTCTGAGATCTAAGTCAGGTAAATTCAAGGTTCTTACAGAGTTTCTCAAGAACATACAGATTGAGTACTCTACTCCAGTTACATTGATCAGAAGTGATCATGGTACTGAGTTTGAATATCTTCTTATGCAAGAGTTCTGTGAGAAGGAAGGTAACAGGCACTGCTTCTCAGCTCCTAGAACTCCTCAACAAAATGGGGTTGCTGAAAGGAAAAATAGAATCCTAATTGAATCTGCAGGCACATTACTTGCAGATGCTCATTTTCCCCTATCATTTTGGGCAGAGGCTGTGAGCACATCAAACTATGTACTGAACAGAAGTCTGATACACAAGCTTAAGAATAAGACTCCTTATGAGCTACTTAAAGGGAAGAAACCTAAAGTAGACAATTTCAAAATTTTTGGTTGCATTTGTTATATTCACAACAATAATAAGAAGCACATTAGACAGTTTGAAGCCAAGGCTGAAATGAGAATTTTTCTTGGATATTCCCAAGTAAGAAAGGCTTATAGGGTTTATAATAAATCAACTATAAAAATAGAAGAATCTATTCATATTTCATTTGATGAAACTAACATGTTTTATAAGGAGAAGGAAATTTCAACCAATAACATTTTGCAGGTACCTCACTTGTGTGAAAAATTGGATGATTTAAACCTCACCCAAGAGGCTCCATCACATCCTTCTTGACAAGTTGAAGAAGTGAGTGAAGAAGAAAATTTGGAAGTGGTTGAACTTCCTCCAACAACTATTATAATTCCACAAGAGGAATTAATTCCCCAAGCTGTTGCTCAACCAACTCCTCCTACTGAATTTATCACACTTAGAGATCACCCTGTATCTCAAGTGATTCGAGACATTTCAGTTGGTGTGTAGACATGGCATCAACTCCACCAGGAGATGTTGCATGCCTGATTCATATCTCAAATTGAGCCCCAATCCATTAAATATGCAAAGCAAAAGCCACACTGAATTACTGCAATGCAAGAGGAGCTCAATCAATTTGAGAAATGCAGAGTTTGGGATTTAGTTGCAAGACCCAAAGACAATCCAGTCATTAGAACTAAATGGGTATTTAGAAACAAGCTTGATGCTCAAGGTCTTATCATAAAGAATAAGGCCAGAATAGTTACACACTGATACAAACAAGAGGAAGACATAGACTATGACCAGACATTTGAACCAGTTGCAAGGATTGAAGTAATCAGAATTTTTCTAGCCTATGCAGCCTATAAGAAGTTCAAGGTTTACCAGATGGATGTCAAGAGTGCATTCCTAAATGGTGATCTTAAAGAAGAGGTTTATGTAGAACAACAACCAAGTTTTATTTCTCCTACTCATCCCTCTTATGTATTCAAATTGAACAAGGCTCTCTATGGTCTAAAGCAAGCTCCAAGAACTTGGTATGAAACCTTGTCTAGCTTTTTCTTAGAGCATAAATTTTCTAGAGGCATAGTAGATAGGACTTTGTTTATTAAGCATCATCATGATAAAATATTATTAGTACAAATATATGTAGATGATATTATATTTGGTTCTATAGATTCCAAACTATGCAAAAAGTTCTCCAACCTTATGCATTCAAAGTTTGAAACGAGTAGCATGGGTGAGCTCTCCTACTTACTTGGTCTCCAAGTGAAACAAACACATGATGGTATCTTCTTATCCTAATATAAATATTCTAAGAAGCTAATTAAAAAGTTTGGGATGGCTGATGCTTCAGCAAAGAAAACACTTTTGGCTACCAATGCTGTAATTGATTCTGATGAACATGGGAAACCTGTAGATCAGAAATTATATAGGGTCATTCTTGGGTCTCTGTTATATCTTACAGTAAGTAGACCAGATATTATGTTTGCTACATGTCTTTATGCTAGGTTTTAGGTGAACCCTAAAGAATCTCACCTTACTTTCTTAAAACGAATTTTAAGATATATAAAGAGTTGCCTTAATTTAGGACTCTGCTATCCAACTGTGTCAGAATTTGAGTTAATTGGATACTCTGATACTGACTTTGCTGCATGTAGAGTAGACAGAAAGAGCACATCAGGGACATGTCAGTTCCTTGGTGATAGGCTAGTGTCTTGGTTTTGCAAGAAACAAACATTTGTGTCCACCTCAACAACAGAAGCTGAATACATAGCAGCTGGCAGTTGTTGCTCACCGATGCTGTGGATTCAAAACCAACTCCTAGATTATGGTGTCAACTTAAATAATTCAACTCTACTGTGTGATAGCACAGGTGAAATTTCTATTACACAGAATCTAGTGCATCATTGTAGGACAAAACATAGAGATGTAAGACATCATTTTTAGGGAGTGTGTAGACAAAAAGAAAATTAATCTCACCTTTGTATCTACTGATTTAGAAAAGGCAGATATCTTCACCAAACCCTTGGATGAGAAGAAACATCTATTCTTTATCAATTAGCTATGTATTATCAATGGTGATGCATTAATTTAATTTTTTGTCTGTGGTCGAAGAATTTTCCACAGTTTGTCGAACGGAGATCGACGAACTGAGGAAAGTTCTTGAGAAATTCATCGACCTGAGATCGAAAAACTCTCTGTGTGTGAAGTTCTATTCGTCGAACAGAGATCGACGATATTGCTTCAGAAAATGTTTCGTCGATCTGAGATCGACAAATTGTTTTCACTTCTTCTGACTGAGATCAACGAACTCTTTTGTCAATAAAATATTTCGTCAAACGCAGATCGAAGAATTTTTATTTTTCGTCAGACAGAGTCTACCGCTTTATATTCTGAAAACCATATATAGGTTTTCTTCGAGCTCTATCCCGCGCTTTTTGTTCCCCTTATACTTGATCTCTCTATTTTCCTTTGCAGGCGAACAATGGCGATTCCAGCAAGCTCTCTGGCGGCGATGAAGTTTGATATGGGATTCGACAATGATTTTGAATCCTTCCAACATTTAGACCAGATCTTTTTGGATATACTGAAACTGTTTGAGGAACAGAATCTGAAGAACTTCATGACCAATAGAATCAAGATAGCAGCGATAGAGATTAGAGAATGGATGTTCACTTCCACAACTCCAGATGCAGATACACTGACCGGGACTATATCCAGTAATTAGATATCTTTAACCCTCACCGTATTATCTGAGATTTTCGGTTTGCTGAATGGTAATGAAGAAATTGGGATGGACAATACTGAATATGATAACATGTCGATAAAAATGAGTCATACTGGAGAAAACCCAGATAAATTAATAAAGGAAAATTTATCTTCTGATTATAAATTCTTAGCTAATGTAGTGGGCAAGGTGTTGCTTGGCAAGCACACATTTCATGACTACATTACCAGGCACCAGTCCTTGGTGATATGTGCCTTGGTAAATAAGAAAGCAGTTAACTAGGGAAAACTGCTATTTGATTTGATAAAGAAGAAAAATAATAAGAAAGAAGTTTATTATGGCAGAATTCTGGGAATATTCCTACAGAAAAAGGCATCTGAATCCATAGTCTCCCAGACCATATTCATCAATGCCTCCAAAAGGCTGACATGTGCCTTATTTGGAAGATGGGAGAGGACCATCTCTAAGCCATCCAGGGCTTCCTCCTCTTCCACACCTTCTGAGAGCACAAGGCATGTACCAGCCACTCCCCACCCTATTATTGAAGAAGACTCCATTCCTCATTCTCCTTCAACAACAACTCTTCCTAAAACAACTCCTTCATCTCCTCAGTCATCACCTCCTCCTGAACAACCACCTACCTCACCTCTACATCATCAAATTCATATTGAATCTCCAGAACACATCACACCACATACATCTCCACTACCACCTCATGTTAATGACATACATCCTGAAACATTCATGCCATCCCCCACTTTTGATTTACTCACCTCCTTACCATCTACACCTACTTCACCTCAACATGATATTTACCCTCCAATACAATCTCCTGTTGCATCATCTTCACAGGATGACATCATTCCAGATGTCACTCCATCTGATGTTATTCCTTCTCCTCATTCATCTGTATCTACTCAAACTCCACCAGAGTTTATGGATATGGATTCTCCCTCCCTTTCCACCATCCTGGAGCACATCACTCTAGTGATCAGGCAACTAATAGCAGAGGCAATCACACATCTTGCTGCCTCCATCTCTTCTCTTGCTGCTCTCCTTGCTGCCTCCTCTATCCCTTCTTCTTCTAAGAGCCTGGTTCCAATATCCACATAAATCAGTCAGGGGGAGATGCTCACTGAAGAAGTAGTTCTAGCTCCAACAGCAGCAGGAATTTTGCATATAGTTGAGCCTACAGATGCAGAGACAGATGTATATGTTGAAACCCCACCTGTGTTTAGGATTTGGGATAAGGTTCACTATTTGGGTTGCATAGATTGACACTCCTTGTATAGTCTAGGGTCATAGGTCTTCATTAGATTATAGGGTAGGTCAACAAGTCATATTGATCAGATCAAGCCCTCAGAAGACTTAGAAGATTGCAGAAACCAGAACAAGGCAGAAATTTCATGTTGAAGAAGTCGTTCGACGAACTCTAATCTTTTATCAGACATTGAGTTCGACGATGCTCTATCTCTGTTCGATGATCTTGGATCCCAGTACGGAAAGCGGTATTTCAATACAAAGCTCTCAAGGCTCAGCTCGACGAAAGAGAGGTTGAGTTCGACGATCCACATCTCAGATCAACGAAAATTACCAGTTCAACATTTACATTCTCTACAGTTATTTCAAATTGATTAGGCTTATTTTATTACTTATATTTCTCTGAGTAATGAATGCTTAGATTATCAGAATATAGTCGTTCATATGGCAGCATTAATTACTGGTTTTCACAGAATATAGACGTTCCAGGATTTCAGCAGTAAATCAAGGCAATCGAATTAAAATTAAAAGACCTATTTGCTACAGATTATATAGTCAAGTTTTTGAAAAACACGGGACACAAGAAATTTTTCAAGAGAAAGAGTTATGCACTATCTTCATCAAGTATTCTTCTTCCAGCAAGCTTTTAAGAAATAATCAACTTCATCTGTCTATAGTTTTCTGGAGAACTTTTTTAAGAAGACCTATACACCCAACAAAGCTCTCAATTATCCTGAACAAAACTTCATCTCAGCGGGAGCTTTGACACCATCAAGGATCCACAAGTCTTCTCAGTTGTTTTGAGAAAAGAGAAGACAACATATAGTTTTTATTTCTTTCACCCCATTATACACAGGGTTCTAACTACTATCAAAAGTTAAACACTTGGTTACAAGTCTCTTGATCAAAAGACTTGATTTGGTTTTTGGGCACCTAATCAAAATCCTGAAGGGTTTCCTGATCTACCTGAATCAGATCTTGTGGTGACAAGGCACCTGAGCAAAAACCTGATTGGTGGAAGGGCACCTGATCAAAAACCTGAGTGGCTTCCTACCAGGGTGGTAGAAGAGTGGATGTACCCAAGTTTAATGAAACCACTATAAAATTCTTCTGTTGTCTGTGATGCTCTCTTATTTTCATTGTGTGCTGCATGCTGAATATTTTAGTTTTATTTCTGCACTAACTGATTACACATATAAGTATTACTATTTTAATTCCGCAATAAAAATCTAATAAGATTTTAAAATACTCTATTCACCCCCCCCTGTAGAGTTAAATAGATCTAACCCCTCGGGTGGTATCTTTCATACCATCCTTCAATTGGTATCAGAGCAAGGTTATATTTGGTTTCACAGATTCATATCTGAACCAAGATCCTTTTTAGATTGTTTTTCTATTCTTTAGTTTTTCTGTTGTTATAGTAATGGCATAAAATAAAGATTATGCTAGAAACTGACCTCTAGTCTGCAACTTGAACAAATTTGCACTCTAGAAGGCAAGAATCATGCTTTACATGAATTCTAATGATGAGGATATTTTCAATTCAATTTTGATAGGACACCCTCAACCTACAGCAGAGACTGCATCCACATCAACTTCAAGCACTCATGCAGTTCCACCACCTGAGTGGACTGATGCTCATTATAAAGCCAAAATTGATGATGCAAAAGCTATGAATATACTGGCCCAAACTATGTCAGATGACATATTTCAAAAGGTGGCTGAATGCACTTCTGCCAAAAAAATCTGGGACTCTCTAAACCAGATGGTGGCAGGCTCAGTAGATGAGAGAAAGGACAAAAGATCCCTCCCAATATCTCGATATGAGAACTTCAAGAAGGAGGAATCTGATACAGTGGCTGAGATGTATAACAGGCTTAATGTTATCATCAATAAACTAAAGACCCTGGATAAAGATATGTCCTTAACTGAGATTAATGACAAAATCCTAATATGCTTCCCCAGCACTTGGGATTCCAGGATCTGGACAATCAAGGAAGCCCGAAGTTTGAATGAGATATCCACTGAATCTCTCCTTAGAAAGCTAAAGTCCTATGAGCAGTTAATCAAGACCAGAGAGGCTGCTGAACTGAAGGCCTCAACCTCTTCAAGGAAGGAGCGCCATATTGATTTCAAAGCAATAGAAGAATCAGAAACCCTTCTTGCCAATGAAGAGTTGATGAGTTTGCTGGCCAAAAGGTTCTACAAACTAGCCAAGAAAGACTTCAAGAGAATGCCATCCAAGAGTGACGATAAACCTAAGTATGACAGAACTCCTATAAAGGAGATTATCTTCTTTGGATGCAAAAAGCCTGGGCACATTCTTCCTGAATGCCCAGAAGCTCAGAAAAGAGATAGAAGAAAAGAGAAAGAAAATAAAAAGAATTCAAGCAGGCACTCAAGCAAACACTCCTCCAGCAAACATAAAAGAAAGGAGAAAGGATTCATTGTTGAAACTTGGAGTGATACTGATGAAGAGACCTCATCTTCCAGCTCTAGTGAAGATGAAGAAGAAGCCAAGGTAAGAGAAGTCTGCCTCATGGCAATCAATGCCTCATGCAGCAGGCCTGATGATGAAGACCAAGCAGAAACTCATTCTAAAGAATCAGAAGAGGAATCAGAGACAGAAGAGGATCATGTAATCTCTTCTTTTGATTTCAGTTCTAATGATTTTAAAAATGAATTCAAAGCCTTATGTAATGACCTAATAAAATCTGAAAAAGAAATCAAAATGCTAAGAGATAGGCAAGCTGAATTTGATAATCTATTTGCTGGAAACACTAAACTCAAGGATGATTTAGTTTTAGCAAATGAACAAATCATTTCTCTGAAAACAGAATTATGTGAGGCCGGGCAACTTGAGGAATCTCTCAATGGGAGAAGCCTTAAGCTGATGGACATCACAAGTACAGTCAATGCTAGACTGAATGACAAGCTGGGCTTAGGTGCTTCATCAAGCCTGCCTCCCATACTTAAGAAAAATATATTATCAACCGCCATAAAATTTGTTTCAGATAAAGGAAAAAAAGTAATATACAATAAGAAACCCACAGAAGGCTTACTAAAATCTAAAAATCAAAAGAATAGAAACAAGAAAAATCTAAATAAAGACAACGTTCAATAGATTTCATCGAACTCAGATCGACAAAATGTGGCTAGTTCGTCGAACCCCGATCGATGATCTATGAATGCCAACATTAGCCATAATAATTCATCTTATTGCAATAAACGAATCTTGTATGGTTCTTAGAGCAGAGATCGACAAACTTAGGGCACAAAAAATGAATGTATTCGTTCTCTGAGCAGAGATCGATGATCACATCCCATCTCATCGAACTTCGATCGACGAACTTACAACACTTCGTCAAACCCAGTCAGACTTAACAAAAGTCATAACTTTAACATAAATTTTAATCAAACTAGAAAACCTGTTAATCCATTTGCTAATTGGGAAATTCTACCTAGGAGATACCATCCATTAGGATATAAATATCAACATGAATTTTCTATTATATCAAGTTTTTCATATCAGGAAAACAAAGGGCCCAAGGTAATCTGGGTCAAGAACCACTAATTGTTTCCTTTGCAGGTAAAGAGCTGTCCAGCTTTTAATCAACAATGATATCTGGACAGTGGATGCGCCAAGCATATAACTGGCAGTAAGGACAACCTAAATAATTACAAGTCTAAGCTAGGACCAATGGTGATCTTTGGTGACTAAAATTATGGCCAGACTGAAGGCTTTAAAGAAGTTAAGATTGGAGCAGTTACTTTCAAAAAGGTTGCATATGTAAGTGGACTGAAACATAACCTCATGTCCATAAGTCAACTATGTGATGATGGTTATCAGGTATCTTTTAACTCAAGATCTTGTATTATTTCTACTAAAGAAAACCAAACTGTTTTAATTGAAAATAGACAAGGAAACATATATGTAGTTAATTTTCAATCTGCAACATCAGATATTTGTTTATTTAATCTTGTTAGCAATCAGAATGATTTATGGCATAAAAAATTAGGTCATGCCAATCTGAAAAACATCGCTAGGTTATCTAAAGACAACATTGTTAGAGGATTGCCTTCTGGTCCCTACAAGAAGGAAGGCCTCTGTAGGGCTTATCAATTAGGCAAGCAAACTAAATCTAGCTTTAAATCAGTTAATAAGAGTGATTCACCTAGGATCTTATACTTGTTACACATGGACCTTTTTGGCCCTATTGATGTACAAAGCCTAGGAGGGAAATCTTATACTCTAGTTATTGTAGATGAATTCTCAAGATTCACTTGGGTGCACTTTCTGAGATCTAAGTCAGATACATTCAAGGTTCTAACAGATTATCTCAAGACCACACAGATTGAGTACTTTACTCAAGTTGCATTGATTAGAAGTGATCATGGTACTGAGTTTGAGTCTCTTCTTATGCAGGAGTTCTGTGAGAAGGAAGGTATCAGGCATTACTTCTCAGCTCCTAGAACTCCTCAACAAAATGGGGTAGCTGAAAGGAAAAATAGAACCCTAATTGAAGCTGCAGGCATATTACTTATAGATGCTTATATGCCCCTATTCTTTTGGGCAGAGGCTGTGAGCACAACAAACTATGTACTGAACAGAAGCTTAATACGTAAACTTAAGAATAAGACTCCCTATGAATTGCTTAAAGGGAAGAAACCTAAAATCACCTATTTTAAAATATTTGGTTGCATATGCTATATTCATAACAATGATAAGGAATATATTACAAAGTTTGAATCTAAGGCTGCAGAGGGAATTTTTCTAGGATATTCCCAAGTCAGCAAAGCTTATAGGGTGTTTAATAAATCTACTTTAAATATTGAGGAATCTGTTCATGTAACTTTTGATGAAGCTAACATGTCTTATAAGGAGAAAGAAATTTCTACCAATAGCACATTATAGGTACCTCACTTGTGTGAGAGATTGGATGATCTACGCCTCACCCAAGAGGTTCCAATACATCCCTCTCCACAAGTTGAAGAAGAAAGTGAAGAAGAAAGTTTAAAGGTTGCTGAACCCTATCCAACAGCTAATGAAATTCCACAAGAGGAATTTATTCCTCAAGCTGTTGCCCAACCAGCTCCTCCCACTGATTTTGTGACACTTAGAGATCATCATAGATCTCAAGTGATTGGAGACATTTCAGCTGGTATGCAAACAAGACATCAACTTGAGCCCCAATCCATTAACGATGCTGAGCAAGATCCCCACTAGATCATTGCAATGCAAGAGGAGCTCAATCAATTTGAGAGATGTAGAGTTTGGGATTTGGTTCATAGACCCAAAGACTACCTAGTCATTGGAACCAAATGGGTGTTCAGAAATAAGTTGGATGCAAAAGTAAACATTATGAGGAACAAGGCAAGGCTAGTGGCTCAAGGCTATAGGCAAGAGGAAGGCATTGACTATGATCAGACATTTGCTCCTGTTGCATGGCTTGAGGCTATAAAAATCTTCCTTACATATGCTGCATTCAAAAAGTTCAAAGTCTACCAAATGGATGTCATAAGTGCATTTCTGAATGGAGAACTCAAAGAAAAAGTATATGTGGAGCAACCTCTAGGTTTTATCTCTCCAACATATCCCTCTTATGTCCTTAGATTGCATAAAGTTCTCTATGGTTTAAAGCAAGCTCCAAGAGCTTACTATGAGACCTTAGCTAGCTTCTTGTTAGAGCATAAATTTTCTAGAGGCATTGTAGATAGGACTCTTTTTATTAAACATCATAAAGATAAAATCTTATTAGTACAAATTTATGTAGATGATATTATCTTTGGCTCTACTGATCCCAAACTATACAAAAGGTTTTCTAACCTTATGCATTCAAAGTTTGAGATGAGTAGAATGGGTGAACTTTCATATTTCCTTTGTCTCCAAGTGAAGCAATCATCTGATGGTATCTTCATCTCCCAATCTAAATATGATAAGGAGCTTATTAAAATATTTGGTATGTGTGATGCCTCAGCAATGAAGACACCCATAGCTGCAAATGCTATGATAGATTCTGATGAGCATGGAAATTCTGTTGATCAGAAGTTGTATAGGGCCATTGTTGGGTCCCTATTATATCTCACAGCAAGTAGGCCATACATCATGTTTGCTACATGCATTTGTGCTATATTCCAAGTGAACCCTAAAGAATCTTACTATATCTTTCTAAAAAGGATTTTGAGATATATAAAGGGTTGTCCAAATGTAGGACTTCTATATCCATCAGAGTTAGAATTTGACTAAATTGAATTTTCAGATACTGACTATGCTGGATGTAGAGTGGACAGAAAGAGCACAACATGAACATGTCAGTTCCTTGGTAATAGGCTAGTATCCTAGTTCTGTAAAAAGCAAACCTCTATGTCCACATCAACTGCAGAAGCAGAATACATAGCTACTAGTAGTTGTTGCTCACAGGTTTTGTGGATACAAAACCAACTATTGGATTATGGATATAACCTAAATAATTCAACTATATATTGTGATAGTACCAGTGCTATATCCTTAGCATAAAATCCAGTTAATCATAGTAGACCAAACATATAGAAATAAGACATCATTTCATTAGAGATTGTGCAGACAAAAAGAAAATTAATCTAGTCTTTATTTCCACTGATTTACAAAGAGCAGACATCTTCACCAAGCCATCATTTCATTGGATGAGAAGAAACATCTATTTTTCTTAAATAAGTTAGGAATGATCAGTGGAGATGTGTTAATTTAAATTTTATCTGTGGCCGACGATTTGTTGACAGTTCGCCGAGCAGAGATCGACGATCTATGAACTCCTTGTGAAGATTTTGTCGAATGGAGTTCGACGATCACTTCTTAGTAAAACAGTTTTTGACATACGGAGATCGATGATCCCTGCTTCAGTGAAATTATCGTTGAACGGAGATCGACGATTTATTCATCTTCTTCACTGAGATCGACGAAATCATTTTCTATTAAAATACTTCGTCGAACTCATATCGAAGATCTTTTCTTTTTCGTTGGATGGAGATCGTCTTTTTGTCTTCTAATGACCATATAATCTAATTTTTAGACAAAATCCGTCTCGCGCTTTCAATTTCCTTTGCACTTGATCTCTTATTTTTTCTTGCAGGAGCTCTCTTGGTGATTTCGACGGCAAACCTCTCCGGGATGAAGTTCGACGCTGGGTTTGATATAGACGTGAACTCCTTCAAGCATACGGACAAAATCTTCCAAGATATTTTGAAGTTGTTCGATGAGCCACAACTTCTCAAAGTGATGACTACCAGGATGAAGCTGCCCGTGGCAGAGATAAAAATGGGTTTTCTCGTCCTCTTCTCCAGACGGACAAACCCTAGTCGGCACCATTACTGGACAGGAGGTGATTCTAACTCCTAATATTCTTTCTGAGATATTTGGTTTTATTAATGGAAATGACGATATAGAACTGGATAGTGATGAGTTTGGTGAAATTCTTACACGGATGGGTCACTCTAAGGGAAACCCTTGTAAGTTACTGAAAAAGAACTTATCTGTTGAGCACAAGTTTCTGTCCGACATAGTAGGTAAGGTGCTGCTTAGGAAGCACACCGACCATGATTATATTACCAGGCACCATTTCCTTCTGATGAGTGCCCGGGTAAATAAGAAATCAGTGAATTGGGGTAACATTCTATTTGATTTGATTAAGAAGAAAAATAATAAAAGAGAAGTCTGCTTTGGGAGGATTCTGGGCATTTTCCTCCAGGAGAAATGTCCTCAACTGTTGGTCTCTCCAATAGTTTTCATCAATGCTTCCAAGAGACTGACATCAGCTCTCTTTGGAAAATGTGAGAGGACCATCTCAAAGCCCTGCAAGGCCTCCTCTTCCTTATGGACTTCGAAGGACACAAGGACTATAGTAGTCACTCCTCAACCTACTGAAGAGGCACCAAAGATTCTTCCTCCTCCTTTGGTTTCAGATTCTACCATACTTCCTTCTCCACCTCATACCTCACTACCTTAATCTCCTCTACCTCACCACCCTCAGGAGATTCCATTCACCACTTCTGTATCTACACAAATGTCTCCCACCTTCAATCTCCTCACAACACCAACACCATCCCCATCACCAATAAAATCACCAATACAATCAACAATACATACTTCTCCACAATCTCTACTTACCGATAACTCTCTTATGGATATCACATCCACCATCATCCCTCCAATTCTACCTTCTCCTCCCTCCACTTCCTTAAATGTCTGTACTTCTTGTGGTATCACCACTTCTTCTCTCCCATCTTCCTCATCTGATCCATCTACCATCATCTCTCTTCTCACTCCAACCATCAAATCTCTCATAGAGGATGCCATTGAACCTCTAATTCTTTCCATCAATTCCTTATCTACTCAGATTGCTTCTTTCTTTGGTCATTCTTCACTTAGAGGCCTGGCGTCAGGTCTTCCTGATATCAGGCAGGGGGAGATGCTCTATGAAGAAGTTCCCCTACTCCAGCAGCAGTAGTAGAAGAAGCAGTTCTTGTAGATATAGTTATTTCAGATACTGAGATTCCAGATGCACAAGAAACAGAGCTACCAGAAATTTTGGCTACAGATTCTGAGACAGATGATTAAGTTTATTCTTTGGATGTTCTTTCTGTTGGACACGTTACCATCTCTCCTTCAGTTGAACTGACTGTTATTCTAGATTCTTTTGATTTCACTCACAACAACATTATTTCATTTGTCTCCAATCAATTTTGCACAGATATTGTCTGTTATACTGCTCCAGTGAGGACAGAAATTTTACAGCTTATTCAGAGCAGCTTTACAGCTCTAGAGCCTGAGCTTGTTCCAGCTCCAGAGGCTGAGTCTGTTAAAATTGCTGAGGATGAGTCTTTTGAGCTCAAGGCTCTCTCTCCTCCAACTTTTGTCTTCTCCTCTTCTCCACTAATGACATGGATGAAATTCAAGATGAAGAAATGGCTGAAGATAAGAAGAATGTTGAAGAAAAGCAATCTGTAGAGGAAATTCCAGCTCCAACTCAAGGAGTATCTCTTTCAGAAGAGCAACCAAGGCAGATTGATGAGTTATATAATGATCCTTCCAGTGATTCCAGTGAGAATGGTGAGGATTGTGAGGATGATTCTGATTCTGACAGTTTCAAGAGATCTAAATCAAAGAAGAGGAAGGCTCCAGGAATGGCTGCTCCCAAGCCCAATCTAAAAAATGATATTCCTTATTACATCTTATATAACATTCATTTGACTCCAACAACTCATTGGATGAAGTTGTCAAGGAACTAGGCAAAAGCTCAGAAGAATAAGAAGAAGAGGTTTGGATCTTCTCCAGTGAAGAGATTCAGGAAAGATCCACCTCCACCTCCTCCTCCTGTTGTAGGTGCCTCATGAAATATTGCTTCCAGGTCAACCTCCTCCCAGCAAGCTAAGCCTTATTCCCCTCACAGTCAAGGAAGATCTTCTAGATATTATTCCAGAGGTGGATACTCTAGTGGGAAAGGAAGACAGCACCAAGACAGATTTGCTGGAAAATACAGTGAATGCAGACCTCCAAGTTTTTATTATGCTAGAAAATCCGAAGAGAATTATCCTTCAACAAATTTTCAGCAACAGTCTGTTATTTTTAGGAAGCCACAAAGGACTGCTCAGGATGTTTCAACTGATACATGGAGAACTCCATCTCCAGGTTATAAACCTGAGTTAGATCCCAACTTCAAAATTGCTAGATTCCAAGAATTGGTTGGCTTGTCTCAGATAAACAAAGCTAAAGCAGAAGGATCTGATCCATCGCAATTCACTACAATGTCTACCTACAGACAAAAAGAACTTGACAAATTTGAGGTAAATAAACATCTCTTTGATCCTAATACTTACATGCAGGTACACCCAGAAGTTGTTGTTCCAAGAGCTTCTGCTGTAACAATTTTGGGAGTTCAGGACCTGAAGATGTCCAAGCAAGAAGCAGAAGATCCTCTTAGGGAGATTGTATTTACTAAATCTACTTCTTCTGCTCCCTCTTCAGATAGGCCCTAAAATAATTTTATTCTCTGTGTATATTTTTTTATCTGCTGAATTATTTTTCATTCTGTCAGATATTTACTTTCATGTTGAATGATTGTATTTTCTTTACTTATGCATTGTATATAGTGACCTCACCCAAATAGGGGGAGATTATTGGAACCCCACCTGTGTTTAGGATTTGGGCTAAGGTTCACTATTAGGTTTTCATAGATTGACCCTCCTTATATAATCTAGGGTCATAAGTCTTCATTAGATTATAGGGTAGGTCAACAAGTCATATTAATCAGACCAAGCCCTCAGAAGACTTAGAAGATTGCAGAAACCAGAACAAGGCAGATATTTCATGTTAAAGAAGTCATTTGACTAACTGTGATCTTCTATCAGACTTTGAGTTTGACGATCCTCTATCTATGTTCGATGATCTTGGAGCCCAGTATGGAAAGTTGTATTTCAGTTCAAAGCTCTCAGGGCTCAGCTCGACGAAAGAGTGGTTGAGTTTGATGATCCAGGATCTCAGATCGATGAAAATTATGAGTTCAACATTTATATTCTCTACAGTTATTTCAAATTAATTATGCTTATTTTATTGCTTATATTGCTCTGAGTAATTAATACTTAGATTCTCATAATATAGTCGTTCATATGGCATCATTAATTACTGGTTTTCACAGAGTCATTATACAGCTAATTCTTTGGGACAGTTAAGGAATTACTTTATTACATTTCTATCCATTGTCCAAGTTCCAAGATTTCAGCAGTCAATCAAGGCAATCAAATTAAAATTAAACGACCTATTTGTTGCAGATGATATAGTCAAGTTTTTGAAAAACACAGGACACAAGAAATTTTTCAAGAGAAAGAGTTCTACACTGTCTTCATCAAGTGATCTTCTTCCAGCAAGCTTTCAAGAGACAATAAACTTCATCTGTCTATAGTTTTCAGGAGAAATTTTTCAAGAAGACATATATACCATGCAAAGCTCTCAATTTTCATAAACAGAACTTCATCTCAGGGGGAGCTTTGGCACCATCAAGGATCCACAAGTCTTCTCAGTTGTTTTGAGAAAAGAGAAGACAACATATAGTTTTTATTTCTTTCACCCCACTGTATACAGGGTTCTAACTTCCTTCAAAAGTTAAAAACTTGGTTGCAAGTCTCCTGATCAAAAGACTTGATTGGGTTTTTGGGCACCTGATTAAAAGCCTGAAGGGTTTCCTGATCTACCTGAATCAGATCTTGTGGTGGCAAGACACCGGAGCAAAAACCTGATTGGTGGCAGGGCACCTGATCAAAAACCTGAGTGGTTTCCTACCAAGGTGGTAGAAGAGTGGATGTACCCAAGTTTAGGGGAACCACTATAAAATTTTTGGTCATTTGTGATGATCTCTTATTTTAATTTTGTGCTGCTTGCTGAATAGTTTAGTTTTTTTTCTGCACTAACTGATTACATATATAAGTATTACTATTTTAATTCTGCAATAAAAATCTAATAAGATTTTAAAATACTCTATTCACCCCCCTCTAGAGTTAAATAGATCTAACCCCTCAGGTGATATCTTTCATACCATCCTTTAGTATATATGTTTAAAGAGGCTGAGACAGTGACAGTTGATATATTTTGTATAGTTGAGCAAGTAAACTTGCCAGAAGTTTTTACTATTGGTGATTGCATTATCAATCCCACAGTGGATTTATTTCAGTTATTAAATTTTTTGATACAGTTCATCTGAATCCTCTTCCAGAAGTCTGCTCAAAGCCTTCTATGGCTATAGTTCCCTATACTTCTCCAATAAGTCCTGCAGTTGCTAAGCACCTCAAGACTAGTTTTGCAAGCACAGAGCCACCAACTGTATCTTCCCCTCCCAAGGCCATCTCCCCTCCAACCTTTAAGATGGATGACAGTCCTCTAATAGATCTAGATAAAATTATTCTTGCTGATATTGAAGAAGAGAATAAATTAGTTTCTAAAAATGTTGCTGAACCTGAAGTTGCAGAATCTCAAGTACAGCCTCAGGCTGAAAAATAAATTTCCAAAGATATTCTGAAGGCACTTGATGACTTGTATGACAATCCTCAAGGATCATCTGATGATGAAAATGGTGATGAAGATTCTGATGAATCTGACAGTTGAAAGGCTAAGAAGAAAGCTGTTAAGAAAAGGAAAGTTGTTCCTAAAGTTTCCCCCAAGCTAAATCCCACCCATGATACTCCCTACTACATACTGCAGAATATCAATCCTTACCCAGGGATGCCCTCATGGATGTGGCTATCCAAAAATGAGCAAAAAGCCAGGAAGAAAAGCAGAAGGTACTCTCCTCCTCCTCCTTCTCAAAGGAATTGGAGAGGTCCTCCTTCTCCTCCTCTCTAGCTACAGGTGCATCAGGAAATACTTCTCAAAGGTCTATTTCATATGCTCAAACTTATCAAAGACAATAAGGAAGATCTTCCAGATGTCAATTCCAAGAGATCAGTCAGCAGAGACAGTCTTCAAGCAGTAGACAACAATAGCTTCATCAGAAACCTAACAAGCAATAGAGAGTATCTGAAATTGATAAAGTTGAAAAAGATGACAGTCCAAAAAAGCCAGAATCACCACCAAATCCTTTTGTAGATCTTGAACAAGAAACCACTGCAAGAATGGGCAGATTTCAAGAATTAGTTGGACTCTACATGATTAACAAGGCTAAAGCTGAAGGCAGAGATCCTTCTCAGTACTCTACCATGTCATCCTATAGAAAAGAAGAACTGAAAAGGTATGAAAAAGCTAATAAATTCTTCAATGTAGATGCTTATTTGAATTTGCATCCAGAGGTTGTAGTTCCCAAAGCCACTTCTCTCAATATAATTGGAGCAGCTGACATGACAATGTCTAAAAGAGAAGCTGTCAATCCCAACAGAGAAATTAAATTCAGACAACCCTCTGAAAGTTCTGAAAAAGCTTATAAAGGAAAGGCAAAGAAGAACAAATGAACATTTTGTTTGATATTTATTCTCTGAACTTTATTTGTTTAATCTGTCACAAAGCTCCTATCATGTACATATCTGCTGGATATTTATAATTTTTTGCCACATATATTATTATTGCTTTGTGATTTTTTTTTTATTAGTGACATCACCCAAATACGGGGAGATTATTGGATCCCTAGTTTGGATTTGGGCTAGGTTCAATAACTAGGTTAAGTTTGACCCACATTGTATAGCTAGAGTCATGTGTTTGAGTCTTAGAGTTTAGGCTAGGTCATTAGGTTCAACATTTATGGACCAGCCAGCAGAAGACTTCAGGAGACTCAAGACTTAGAAGAAATCGAAGCTGAAAACTATCAGTTCGAAGTTCTTCGAACTCAGCTCGACGATCGTCGATCGCAGATCGACGAACTCATAGTTAATTCTCTGAGTTAAGCTCGATGATATTCAAGCTTAGATCGACGAAGTTTGTTGTTCAACTTCAATATATTCCTTCTATATTATTTTCGCTGAACTTAACTCAACGAAGACATATTCTTAGCTCGACGAACTTGGACCGCAGAATTGACAAGTTATTCGCAGAATGCATTTCGCTGAGCGCAGGTCGACGAGCAGGATTTCTCAACTCGATGAACTTGGATCTCCGATCGATGAAATCCGTTTAGATCTCGACGATTTCTGTCCAGTGCCAAACTTAAAGTTTTTCCTTATTTTTTGTTCTTATTTTTGATATTATTTAGCAGTAATTCTCTGAGTAATTAATGCATATATTCCCCTGAATATAACTGTTATTGGCAGCATTTATTATGGTCTTCATCAGTGTTAATTACTTGCTTAATTTATTGGGACAGTTGGGAAACTCATTAAAGACAATATTCTCCAGCCGTATTTCATTCTCTCCAGGCAATCATCAATCAATTCTTGGTATTCAAATTTCAAAGGAGAATTCGACAGAGAATATAAAAAAGAGACTTTCTCTTTTCAGTCAAAAAAAAAAGAAATATACAGAGATACAAGCAAAAAGACAGAGAATACAGAAACATTCAGAACCATTCTCTGTGCAGAAAAATCCAGTTTTCTCCTTGTGCTTACTGATGAATGAAGAAGAACAACAAACAAAGATCAAGAGTCTTCTTCAACTTCTCTCCAGGAACATTCAAGGACAACAATCATTCTATCAGTCAGAAGTTCTTGGACATCATTTCAAGACAAGGCAGAAGACCTACACCCTGATCAAGGCTCCAAGTGATTTTAGAAGGAGCTCTTGACAACAGCAATCCACTAAGTATTCTCCATTGATTAAAGAAAGAGAAGACACCATCACCTCTCTCACCTCCTGTATAAAGGGTTTATAAACTTCCTTCAAATGTTTATTCTAGGTTTTTGGGGAACTGAACAAAAGCTCAAAGGGTTGTGAGATCTCCCTGAAAATAGATCTTGTGGTGGAAGCCACCGGATCAAAAACCTACTAGTAGATTCCTACCAGGGTGGTAGAAGAGTGGATGTACCCAGTTTGGGGAACCACTATAAAAATTCTTATGTTGTCTGGTTGCCTCTTTTTCATTTTGTTGTTGCTTTTCTATGTTAGATTAGTTTGTTGTGATAGTTTAGTTTAGTTTATATTTTTGTTACTACTATAGTATCGCTTATTTTAATACTATGATAATAATAAAAACAGCCAAAAGTTTTAATTATTCTATTCACCTCCCCCTCCTCTAGAGTAAATTGGATCTTCCCCCTTTCTTTCAGAGAAGACACCATCAAATCTCTCAACCTCCTGTAAAAGGTTATATTAACTCCCTTCAAAAGTTTATTCTTGGTTTTTGGGCACCTGATCAAAATCCTAAAGGGTTGTGAGATCTCCCTGAAAATAGATCTTGTGGTGGTAGTCACCTGATAAAAAACATGATAGTGGATTCCTACCAGGGTGGTATAAGAGTGGATGTACTTAGTTTGGGGAACCACTATAAAATTCTTGTGTTGTCTAGTTGTTTATTTTATTTTAGTTCTTACTGTGTTGTGATAGATTTGCTCAGGTTGCATTTCTTTTTATACTACTATTAATATCACCTATTTTACTATGACAAATTCTAAAATAGCCAAAAAGTTTTAAGTTACTCTATTCACCCCACCCCCCCTCTAGAGTAATCAGATCTATCCCATATCTTTCAATTATCTTGACTGATTTAATTTCAAAGAGGTTTGGCGAGCCTTCATTTTATTTTGTTGGGAGAGATCTACCTTCTCTGAATCGTTATTTTTTGGTAAATCTCTTTTGGTACAACACCGCTTGTTCGGACCGAGTGGGTCCTTTTAGCCGGAAATAATATTGGTCTATCACCTCTATTCGATCCGAATCGGTTTGGCTACCCATACTCTAGCATATAATTGATAGAATTAATTAACATGGTGCTACGTAGAACGTTTGTCCGTAGATATATTTGGTGACAACGTGCAAGCCTGCATCAATTTGGTATCAGAGCCAGGTTGTGCTAATTTATTAATTAGTACCATCCTAGGGGAAAAACTTTACTTAGAACGTCGTCACGTACTTGTATGCACATCTATTTGTCAAAATTAACAAAAAATAATTTCCTGGTCTGCCAATAGCGGCCTAAATTTCTTATTTCTCAGCAAAAATAAAAAAAAAAATTAAATAATCCCTTTATTATTTCCTGTAAGAAAATAAAATATATATATATTACCTTAAGTAATTAGCGGGAACAATTACATCTTTGAAAATTAAATAGGGTCAGGTTATTCATTCATTGCTTGTGCACCAGTTCTGGGTGAGTTTTTTCCTCTAGTTCTCACTGAACATGGCATTTGATGTTAATGTTCCCCTTTTATACTATTGGTATGATAAAGCCATGTCTAAACACACCCCATCCTTGCTTTCCAACCGTCCCCACACGTATTCTCACACTGAGAATGAGATACCAACGAATGATGGTTGTGGGAATTCGCAAAAAATTAGGGACTGGCTTAAGTGGGTAGATATTTACTTTGGTTGTCACGAATGGGATGACCACCAATAGGTGAGCATCATCCGTGTACAATTAATAGGTCAAGCCCACATATTCTGCTACAACGAAGAGCTTCATGGTGGTAGCAAAACACATTCTTGGACGCAAATGCGTAGCCTGCTCTCAGATCGATTTGATTCCACCTACCTTCGCCCTGCTAACACCAAGCCTATGAGTGAGTATAGTTTTGGCACTAGATCCATACTTGTCTTTAGGAATGATTATAAAGCAAACGGCCTGACCAAGCAACAGATAACTGATGATTTGACTAACCTTAAACAAGGGAACAAGTCGCTCTCGGATTATATGCGTCTTTTTAAGGATATGATGGTCAGAGGTGGTATGAAGGAGTTGCCAGAGAACACCCTCTCTAGGTTTCGTAAGGGGTTACACCACTACATCCAGGGAAAATTACTGTGTTATTGTCACACCGATCTAGACACCAATTTTAATACGTCATTATAAATTGAGAAGCACCACCTTAATAGGAATAAAGCTCACTCGTGTCAGACAGGAAAGGCCATATTAGGACCACCCCCACCCCCACCCCTGTTAGGAGAACCTCTCCTAATAGGTCATTTGATGTGGACTCGATAGATGTTACCACTAGGGTTATGCCTCCATTAGCCTCGACATCTAAGCCCCCAGAGATAGTGATTGTTACCCCTGAGGATGATGATGTTGATGCACTATCTCTGGATTTTGAGGATGACCCCGTAGGTGAGAGAATTCTGACATGTCCATTAGTGCCCGACGATTCTGATGCATTTGAGTCTGAGTGAATCCCAAGTGATCTTCAGTGCCCTCTCTCAGATACGATCCATATCGCGTTAGAGCCTACGATTATACCCACTGAGATTTTATCTGACTTTCCTGAGGAGCCTGTGAGTGAGGATTTTTCCATTGTAATTGACGACCCTGACTTAGTGGATGTTCCAACTGATTGGGAAGACTCACCGTATGTGATAAGTTTATGTTTGGATGATTTTAGCGTTGCGAACCCAAACGATAGTTCTTTGTTGTTATCACTATTATCTGAATATCAATCTGAATTAAAATTTCTGTCGGGTTCAATTTTGCCCATTTCTGAGGCCTATACTGATTCTGAATTGGATGACATATCTATTGTGTTGCGAGAATTTTTCATGTGAGAGAGATATACTTTTGGAAGATGTTATTGAAGTAGACCCGGATGAGCGTCCCCTGATGCTGTCTCCGTTGCGTAAAAATGAATATGATTTTGATTCTCTCAGTTTTAGTTTTACCGTCTCTCCCACCTAATCCGTTGACTCGTTTAGTGGGCCATTTAGGGCATGAGTTTGGTATGTTTGATCTATGTCATTTTATGTTGCCAACCCTGCGGGCCCCTCCTTTGGACATGACTTGTCATACAAGTTCTAGTGAGTTGTTATATTTTATAGCCGGTCTTTTCACCGCGTCTCCTAGATTTAATTTCACGTCACATTTGACTATTCATTTCGCTGCATGTCCGACTACAGGTCTATCCTCCTCTGTGTCTGATTCCTTAGCTATTGTGCCTTTGGATGTGGTGCCTCCTTCACATACTTATTTACCACACGCGATCGACGTATTTACCCCGCGCCATTTGATATCCCTTTTTCCCATACGTTAGTGACCAAGGTTATGCCCCATGAGTTATTTCACTTGCACCTCTTTTCACATCCAGGAGCATCCAACTCTTTTAGTATTTATGATCAGCGGTTTCCCTTTGCATATCTTCATGCCAAGCATGAAAATATTAATTATAAAATTAGGACTGCAAATTTGAAGCCCATGAAAATAATCTTTGATTATAAGGCTCCCGTACCCCCGGACTTAACCCCCTTATCCTCTGTATTTGGGGTAAGTCATGTAGCCTACGGTTTCACTCCTCACGAATGTATGATACTTATGTTCACTTTAAGAGAATTAATCACTCAAGTTGTGTCTTATTATTTACTTGCTAGTTTATCGCCGAAACTCGCACTAGATTATGCTCATCATGACCACATTTTATATAAGCACATTAGTGAAGCGCTAACCAAACGATATAAATCTTATCAATTTCATGCTAGCTTACATAAAAGAGCGTCTCACTATATGATTGGCGATTTAGTTTTGGTGCGTCTCATCCCTGAACGGTTGCCTTCGGGCACTACAAAAAGTTGGCGAGCTGGACCTTTTTCGAATATTAAAGAAATTAGGAGAATATACATATCATTTGAAGTTTTCCACTGATTGGGATATTACCCCTATTTTTAATGTTTCTAATTTAACGCTATATGTTTCTTCACCACTTGAATTATCTACCTGTCTATTTGGGTCCACATTGTTTTCTTATGATTTGGGTAGTGAGTTTGTGCCTGGATCGCTCTCTTCATCGGTCTTCACTGGAGGTACGTTGGTTGTTGATGTAGAAACTTGTTTCCCATTATTGCCTAATGCTTTTTCAAGTTTCCCCAAGACCACATTTTTGCATGACAGGATACTCCAGGTTGAAGTGCTCTCCTCTACATGTGGTGTTGTTTGCCAATACTTGATTCGATGGAGTGATCGACCAGCCTCTGTTGACTCTTGGTTTCTTGGATCGGAGGTGGCTCTTTTGGATGTTGCTCTCCCGCGCTGGTGCATTCAGACCAACTCATTGGTGATGATTACTTTTGAGCGGGGGAGGATTAATGGAGACATTGCTGACACGACTGCCATTGATCCCCATCTGAGAGAGTTTGTCGATTGGGACGATCGTTGCCGCAAGTTCGAGGATAGGATCGACGTCCGCCGCCATTATATAAAAATATATAATTATAAATTAACTAATTATAATTATATATTTTTAATAATTTTATTATTTTAGCAATTTTATTTTAAGTATTTACTTCATGTTTTAATTTTCATTTCATGTGTAGTAATGGGTGCTTATAACCATCATGTGTTGTTTTAATTATTTCATTTCATGTGCTATGATGGGTGCATATAACCATCATATTTTGAATTTTGAATTTTTAATGAAGGGTTGATTGAGTGGTGTAAGCCTATATATAGACCATGATGTTTGTCATATTGTTTTAGTAAATGAATAAGAAAAATTAAACTAAAATATTTCAGTAAGATCCTCCTTCCTATTCTCCTTGGCCGCCCCCTCTCCCTCTCCCTCCTTAGCATATTTCGGCCACCACTCTGCTTCTCCCCTCTTTGGCCGCCGGCCAACTCCCCCTCCCCTCTCTATCTAGGCCATCTCTCTCTCATCCCCTTCCTCTCTCCTTCTCCCTAACCTACAAACCCGATCCTCCTCCATCACCCTCCATAGTATCTAGCCACCACCTCCTCCTACAAAACCCGACCACCATATTCCCCCCCTAAAAGCGAGCCACCATCTCCCTCCACAAAACCACTGACCACCCTCTCCATAACTTCAACCCGAACAACCCACTTATTGTTTTCTTCTCCAACAACACCGCCTACCACCTTTTCTCTCTCATTCCAAATATTTATATTATCAATCAAGAAGGCCTCGTCTTGTGGATCAAACTCTGGTGTGAACCGAAGAAGGCGAACAAGTTTTTCTCCAACCGGCGTGACTCCAGCGGAGCCATTGAAGGGTGATCCAAGTAAAGAAATCGGAATCATCCATTTCGGTTGGGTAACGAAAAATTTCTACTCTCATTTGTTTCTTTTCCTAGATATTCTTATGGTGGAAATTCTTGGCGTTGCCTCTTAAAGCATTGAATATTTGTGGTTTTCTTTCGATGGGTTTGTGATCATCTTGACTGATTTAATTTCGAAAAGGTTTGGCGAGCCTTCGTTTTCTTTTGTTGGGAGAGATCTACCTTTTCTGAATCGTTATTTTTTGGTAGATCTCTTTTGGTACAACACCGCTTGTTCAGACCAGGTAGGTCCTTTTAGCTGGAAAGAATATTGGCCTATCACCTCTATTTGATCCTATTCGGTTTGGCTACCCGTACGCTAGCATATAATTGATAGAATTAATTAACGTGGTGTTGTGTAGAATGATTGTGCAAGTATAGGATTTGGATCATTAGAGAGGTAAACATGTTCGTTCGTAGATATATTTGGTTTCAACGTGCAAGCCTGCATCACTTCCTCAATGAGAATAAATTCTCAAGGGGGAAGATAGACAAGACCCTATTTCTAAGGGAATCAAAGGGCAAGCTTATCCATATCCAGATATTTGTCGATGACATTATCTTTGGCTCTACTGATGACAACCTCTGGAGGAAGTTTGCTAAACTTATGCAAGGGATGTTTAAAATGAGCAGCATGGGTGAGCTCAAGTTCTTCTTGGGACTCCAAGTAAGACAGACTGATGATGGCTTGTCCATATCCCAGTCCAAGTTCACCAGGAAGCTAATCGAAAAGTATGGTATGGAGAATACCTCAACCATGAGAATTCCCATGGGATTAAGTATGCCTATAGGCAAAGATGAGGCAGGGAAACTTGTTTATGAGTCTTTGTATAAAGGGATAATTGGCTCCCTTCTATACCTGACTGCTACTAGGCCTGACATCATGTATGTCACATGTGTTTGTGATAGGTATCAGGCCTGCCCTAAAGAATCTCATTACTCTACTGCAAAGAGAATCGTGAGATATCTTAAGGGCACACCAGATCTTGGTCTATGGTGCCGTAGAAAAAGGGATTTTGATCTAACAGGATTTTCAGATACAGATTTTGCAGGTTCCAAAGAAGACAGGAACCTGTCAGTTCTTAGGAAGAAGGCTAGGTTCTTGGAGCAACAAGAAGCAAACTAGTGTGGCTATATCCATTGTTGAGTCCGAATATATATCAGCAGGCAGCTATTGTGCTCAGCTGCTTTGGATCCAACATCAGCTCCAGGATTACAATCTACAGGTATGTAGAACTCCCCTTTACTGTGATTCTACAAGTGTTATTTCTATTATTAGGAATCTTGTCTCACATAGCAGGACTAAGCATATAGAAATAAGATATCATTTTATCAGGGAACATGTGGAGAAGGAAGACATCAGTCTTGAGTTTGTCCCCACAGACAAGAAAGTGGTTGATATCTTCACTAAGCCATTAGATGAAGCAAAGTTCAACACCCTCAAATTTGAGTTGGGTATGTTGAACTTGGCATAGCATCAGGCACTCCCTTTTGTATTATTTTTTTTGTGCAGGTATTGTTCCTCTTGCTGGACATACAGACTCCCCAGTAGTATCAGTTCACTGATGATTCTACTGAGGGGGAGTAAGCTACTCTAGATAGAAGAAAGAAGGTCAGCCAATGGGAGGGCCAGCCCCCATCTACCAATTCTGTAGTAGTCAAAATGGGGGAGAGAAAAGAAGAGAGAAGGCCCTAGCAAGGGGGAGTCATGGCAAGTGGGAAAGATGGCAAAGGGCAAAGAAAGGAATATGGTACTCAAGGAAGGACAAACACCTTGCAACAAAACAGGGGGAGTAAGTAAATGAGGTACACTTACTAATAGCTTATCAAAATTTCCATACATATTTTTTTTGCTGTATAGGTTGTGTGTGTCATTGACCAAGGATAGCAATGAGGTTTTAACTTCTTTAAATATGGGGAAATTGTTGGTCCATTGTTCACAATGTCCCTGATTTGTGAGAAGTCAAACAGGGAAATGTCACACACATCAAATGTATTTGATGTGCATTTGAGTTCTTGAGTGCAGGTTAGTCCATTTCATATTGATTGGACATGTGGACACAAGGAGTGGTTATTGGACACAACACAAAAATCAACTAAGGCCACAGGCATTTAGTGGAGCAAGCTCACTTAGCTCCAGAGGTATGGATTCAATATTGTCTAGTAGAAATCTTCCTAAGTACAAAAGCGTTGAGTGTTGTCTACTCACTCAATTCAATATAACATATAGCGTTGAGACTATCTCGGCCTAACTGAAAGATAACCAAAATGGCTAAGTACAAAAGCGTTGAGTGTAGTCTACTCACTCAACGCCATACAACAAACAGTTATGAGTAAGGTTGAGTTAGTCTAAGCCTAGAAAAATTAACTAAAATTGTGGCCAAGTCCATAAGCGTTGAGTGTGGTCTACTCACTCAACACAATACAGCTCAAAGCATTGAGGGTTGTTGTGCCGGTTAACTCCACAGAAATGTTGACCAATAAATTGACTAAGTCCACAGGCATTGAGTGTAGCTTACTCACTCAACGCCAGATAAAAGAAAATTTTGTTAAGTAGTTTGGCATTGAGTGAAGCTTACTCTCTCAATGCCAAGACAAAAGGCGTTGAATGCAGCTTACTCTCTCAACGCCAGATAACAGAAAAATTCGGTTAAGTAGTTTGGCATTGAGTGGAGCTTACTCTCGCAACGCCAAGGAAAAAAGCATTGAGTGTAGCTTACTTTCTCAATGCCAGATAACAAAAATTCTGTTAAGTAGTTTGGCGTTGAGTGGAGCTTACTATCTCAATGCCAAGGCACAGAAATTTTTACTAAGGTAAAAAAGCATTGAGTGAGGCAAGCTCTCACAACGCTCTCGACACTATCAATGCCTTGAAGTAGAAATTTGGCTAAGTCCAAATGCGTGGATAGCTTGGCTTTCGTCGAGCTCAGCTTCGTCGACCTGAGCTCAACGTTCGTCGAACTGAGCCTGGTGTTCGTCGAACTGACTTTAACAAAACGTCGAGCTAAGTCTATAGTTTATTGAACTGACTTTATGATTTCGTCGAGCTCAGATTCGTCGACCTGAGCTCAGCGTTCATCGAACTAAGCCCGCAGTTTGTCGAACTGATTTTATGCTTTGGTCGAACTGATTTTATTCTCTCGTCGAACTGAGCTTGTCGTTCGTCGAATGGAGCTCAGAGTTTGTCGAGCTCAATACCTAGACAGACAGAATTTTTTATAATTGTTGTGGCATTGATTGATACCTACTCACTCAATGCCTTTGGTTCTAATGATTGAATTTTAGCTAAGTCCACAAATGCAGAGTCATGTTGACGTCAGCAAAGTCAAAATTCGACCAAAATTCAAATGTTGCGAAAATACTGTCAGAGATGTTGGTGGGGCCAGCTATTGTTATCTTCTGCAATTAACAAGGAATATTTCATCATTAAATGTTAGGGTCCACTCACAGCAAAGAGTCGTTAAAGCAGGAATTAATGGAAAGCATGGGATAAATTGGATAAATCTCGGCCATCAATCCTGGTGGTGGCACCCACTGCTCAAATGGACTTCAGAGAATAAAAAGAAGCAGAATGGCCTGAGCAATCATTCAATTCCTTGTCTAGGTTTTCTAGGAAAAATGGTGCGGCTGAAGAAGTTGTTCTACACAGAGAACCTTGCTGGGAAAGAGATAGCTGAAGCAATCCCCATCTATATCAGTAGGATCAGAAGCTGTTCTAAAGCTGACAGATCTACAAGTTCTGTATGGAAAAAGGAAGCTATTTAAAGAAAGGTTCTACCATCTACATATTTTCTTCAACAGCAATATCTTGGATCAGATATCTGCTCAGTCCAAGAAGAAGGAGACACGGAGCTTGCTCTAGTGTCTAAACATCACATTCTCTATTTCTATTTTTTGTAAAGATTCTTTGTGAATCTAGGATTTGTAAGCTTGTACTATAAAGGCTGGGTATTAGTGACCTGTGTTTGGATTTGTGCCTTTTGATAGGTCTTTGTGACTTGGGTTGGCTTGGTGCCTAAGTTATTGGTCTGTGTGACCTGTGTGGTCCTGCAGAATTGGTGTTGTAAGCTGTTAAGAAACTGAGTTTTGGAGGGAGAGCCAAATCTAACACACTGTTAGATAGGCGCAGAGGGACAGTGGATGTACCAAAGATTGGGGAACCACTATAAATTTGTTGTGTCATTTGTGAATGTTCTTGAATGTTGATATAATCTAATTAACAGACATAGTAATCTAAGAAATAAATTAGAAAAGTTAAATTGAGACAAAAACCTCTTCACCCCCCCTCTAGGTGTAAAGCTAACCTTGAAAACAAGACTTTCAGTATCAGGGGGAAGTTACACAAAGAAGGCTTTACAGTCTGAGTAGATCTCCAAGGTTAGTTACAAGTTTATCCTTATGGGTTTAGGAGTGAACTATAAGGAGCTGGGTGCCATAAATCTTCCAATCTATAGTAACGAAGGGTTTGGCATCTGGAAGGAGAGGGTCAGGCTGTTCATGGAAGCAGCTGACCCTAGGATATTCATTATTATCACAGAAGGACCTTTCATCTCTATAAAGTCTCAGTTCTGGATGCAAATGTCCAGACACCCAAGACTTATTCTGAAATGACAAAGGTTGAAGCCATCCTTGCCACCATGGACAAGAGACACAAAATATTATAGTTAGTGTCATAGATGACTCCACCTTCAAGAATCTGGTGCAGTACAAGACCTCCAAAGAGATGTGAGACACTTTAGTGGTCTACATGGAGGGCATAGAGGAAGTCAGAGATGACAGAAAGTTCAGGCTCAACTAAGAGTATGAGGCTTTCAGGCAAAGCAAACTGACAGCCTAGCAGAGTGCTATGAGAGATTCTTCAGGATAGTCAATGAACTGAACACCTATGGCAGGGTTTTCAGCACTTATGAGCTGAATGAAAAGTCTCTCAGGACTCTAACTAGAGACCGAGATACTAAGATATGTGCCAACAGAGAGGTGGCAAAGTTTGCTTACACTCCACCAACAACACTGTTCAGGAAGTTATTTTCCTATGAAATGCAGCTGACTGCCAGGAAGGAGGAGGAGAAAAATAGCAAGTCTCGGGCCAAAGAAAAGTTTGTGGCCTTCAAAGTTGAAGCCACAAGGAGCAGTAGAAGGAAGACTCCTTCTCCACCAAGGAGGGATGCTGAGTCTGACTCAGAAAGGTCAGAGACAAGAACATTAGACTGCCACAAGTCTGATGAGGACTTTGTTGCCTTCTCCAGGCAGTTCTAGAAGTTAATGAGGAAGAAGCATTGGAAGAGCAGACCTTCCGCCTCCTCATCTCACAAGAAGAAATCCTCCAAGGAGGACAGGTATGGTCCTAAACCTAGTAAACAGATTTGTACTAATGTTATTTGTTATTGCTGCAGCTAGTCAAGGAATGTGGTAGCCGACTGTCCAGTGAAGTGAAGAAAGGATAGTGAGAAGAAGCACCACCATCACCACAAGGGCAAGAAGGAAAAGTCCTTTATGGCTAAAAAAATAGAAAAGCTGGACTGACTCTTCCTCTTCAGAGTCAGAAGAGGAAGCCTACATAGGGATGTTCTCTACTACAAAAGAAACTTATGAAGATTATCCTACCGCCAGGATAGAAATCACGTCCCCTCTATCACAACCACATAGTGATTTAGAGGTGTATGAAGATAAAGAAGAAGGCAATTGCTGTTATGGACTAATGATCGTGATAGATGATGAATCTAGCTAGGATAAGCCTATTCTAGTCAAGGTACAATCTCATTCAAATCACTCCACAGAAATTGGTTATGAAACCAACCCTGAGTTAGAGGCATCTCCATACTGTGATGAAGATGGGTTTGAATCAGAAGAAGATGTCAATACTATTTTTGACAAGTATGGTATCTTGCTGAATGCTTTCAAGAAAAGCAAGTTGCTGGCAAAGAAGCAAGCTAAAGAGATTTCTTCTCTTCAGCTTGCTGCTTCCCAGCATGCAAACTCAACTTCCTTGTTGGATCTGAAAATACGGAAAATTAGTGAATTAGAAACTATTTCCTTCATCCAGTTAGGCACCATAGAGTACCAGGAAAACCGAATAAGGGACCTGGAAGTACTGCTCGAGAGGGAGAAAATGATTGTGGTTCGCTAATCTAAGCCCAATTCTGTACTGCCTTGGATAGATACCTTCCCCTCCCAAAAAGGTAAGAAGGTGTTGGGATTCAAGGGACCTACAAGAGTTGTCAATCCCAATAGAAAGAGAAAAGCACCAGTACATCCACTAGCTTCCAGGCCTACTGTTCCATTCAAGAGAGTGTTGCTGCCTTCAAACAGGTATGTCCAAGAAAGTATCTATGGTCACTGGATGAATGGTAAATCCACTAAAGGAAACAAAGATGTTAATCACTATAATGTAAGATATAGTAGGGGTATAAGTGCCTTCAAGTCTCCCCATTTGTGTTTGGTGTACTTGCCCCTACACTCAATAACAAGGCAGCTGCCTGTTCTTGGGATCTCCCTACCTAAAATCAGACTAGGGGCATGTCTGTCAGTAAGCCATACTTGGGCATATCTGAGGCCATCAAGAGTATATTTTCTAAAAAGAAGACAACTGTTGGTAGGGCTCAAGATATTTCAAGTACTTGTACTAACAGACACACTCCAAGGGAGGCAGTGGCTGGAAGATACAAGAATAAGATTGTTGTTGTACCTTTTGGATTGAGAGCTGCTGTCAGCACAGCTACAAGACCAGCTCTAAAAAGAAGGTACAATATCCATGAGTATTGGTGATGTGGTAAGGTGGGCCACTATTCTATTGATTGCTAGCACAATTTAAGTGTGCTAAGAGCAAGAGAGAGCTTACCTGTCATAAGAACTGTAGGTAGGTAGGTTCATTATCAGACTAACTTGCACCTAAGACCCAATAAGAATTGGGGTCCTAAGGTTAAATTATTTATGTATTGCAAGTTAGTTCAAGTGGTCATACCCCTATATGGTACTTGGACAGTGGATATTCCAGGCACATGACTGGAATAAGGAGTTCTCGAAAGGATTACTCTCCAGTAAAGAATGGACCCAAAGTCATCATTGGTGAATCAAATTTGGGAGTGAAAAGAGGTTATGGTAAGATCTCTAATGGAATAGTCACTATCACAAAAGTAGCCTATGTGGAAGGGTTGCAACACAACCTGATAAGCATTAGCCAACTCTGTGATCTTGGCTATGACATAGTTTTCCACAAGGATGAGTGCCACATTAAGAGGTTAAGTGACCAAGAGGTCATCTTAACAGTCACTAGGAGTGGTAATATTTATTTATTAATTTCCTATGCTTAGATATGGACTCTCCTATATTCCTAGTGGCAAATGAGAAAATCTCATATTGTGTACAATGACATAAGAGATTAGCTCATTTGAACTACAAGACCATTAGAAAGCTCTTTAGTGAAGAGCTAGTAAATATGGTCCGAAATTTAAATTTACTAAGGAGGGTATATGCTCTGCATCCTAAAAGGGGAAACAGACCAAGACCTCTTTCAAGAGCATTGGGGCCAAATACTCAGTGAGGTGCTTGTGTCTCCTGCATATGGACCTGTTTGGTCCTATGCTAGTTCATAGTCTTGGTAGGAAATTCTACACCCTTATGGTGGTTGATGACTATTCTAAGTTTGCTTAGATGTTCTTTCTTAAGAGAAAGGATGAAACTCTTGATGTCTTCATGACCTTTATCAAGTAGATACATAATGAACTTGACAATTCTGTGGTCAAAATCAGGAGTGAAGATGGAACTAAATTTCAGTCTGCAAGTATGACAAGTTTCTGTGAAGAGAAAGAAATTCACCAAGAATTCTCCTTTCCAAGAACACCCCAGTAAAATGGAATTGCTGAGAGAAAAAACAGGACTCTCATAAAAGCTGGAAGGACCTTACTGAATGACATAACTCTTCTAGAATATTTCTGGGCTAAGGCAGTAAACATTGCATGTCATGTCCTTAACAAGGCATCAATCACCAAAAGCCACAAGAAGACTCCCTATGAGATCTTCAAAGGCAGAAAACCAAACTTATCCAACTTCAGGATTTTTGGTAGCAAGTACTATATGTTGAACAATGGAAAGTCCTATATGACCAAGTTTGCTGCCAAGACCTATGAAGTGATCTTTGTTGGGTACAACAACAACAACAGGGAATATAGAATCTATAACTTGATAAGTTAAGTTGTAGAAGAGTCAGTTCATGTGGTGTTTGATGAATCAAATATGATTAACAGTGAGCTACCTAGCTCTTTTCTTGGTACTGCAGGTACAGAACAGTTGATGGACAAGCTTGATATCAAGAAAGATGATCCAACAGTCCATGATATGGATAAAGATGAGTGTTGTCCAGGGGAAGCACCAAACTCACAAGTTGTGAATAAAGATCTACTTGCTGAAGAGAATGAAGAACAACAAGCTAAAGTTAGATTACCTCCAGCTGTCAGGTATTTAAGGGACCATCCACCACACCAGATCATTGGTGAGGCAAGCTAAGGAGTCCAAACTAGAAGCAAGAGTTTCAACACTGCACTCTTCTCAAGTTTTCTATCACAAGTAGAGCCCAAGAAATTTGAAGAGGACAACATAGACCAATTCTGGATTAGAGTAATGTAAGAGGAACTGAACCAGTTCAAGAGATGTAAGGTCTGGAGTTAGTTCCATGACCAAAAGGACATAATATCATTGTAGTATAGTAGATCTACAGGAATAAACTTGATGAAAATGGCATTATAGTGAAGAACAAGGCTGACTGGTAGCTAAAGGATACAAGCAAAAAGAAGGGATCGATTTTGATAAGACATTTGCCCCAGTAGCCAGATTGAAAGCTATAAGACTCTTCTTTGCAATTGCTGCCTACTAAGGATTCAAAGTCTAGCAGATGGATGTGAAGTCGGTGAAAGTCTTGTTTTCAAGGCTAGCTAAACACCTAAAGGGGGTGAATAGGTTTTTGTCCCTATTTCAATTTTCTTAATTGTTAGCCGATTTCTGTGCTTAGTGATTCTGTTAGTTTTAGATTTCAACAACAATCACAGACGACACAGCAATTTTAAAGTGGTTCCCTAATCTTGGGTACATCCACTGTCCCTCTATGCCTTTCTAACAGTGTGTTCGACTAGGCTCGTCCCCCAAAACTAGGCTCCATGAGAGCTTACAACACAGATCCCGGAGGACCTCATAGGTCACACAGACCTACCATTTAGGCACTAAGCCAAACCACAGGTCACAAAGACCTTTCACTCGACACTAAGCCAAACCATAGGTCACAAGGACCTTAACCTTAATAACACAGGCTTACAACTTCAGACTCAAAAAGAATTTATATAGAAGAAATAAAAGTTGATTTGATTAGACACCAGAGCAAGAACTTTGTGTCTACTTCTTCCTGGATTGAGCAGATATAAGCCCAAGATTTTGCTGTTGAACACAATGAAGTCGGCAGTTGAATCTTTCTTCAAACAGCTATCGTTTGTTTGCAAAGCATGCTGATTTGCTTCCTCAGAATTGCTTTTGAACCTGCTGTTGTAGATGATGACTGCTTCAACAATCTCTTTCCTCAGCTAAATTTTCTGTGCAGAACAGCTTCTTTAGACTCGATAAGAAAGGCGAGGATGAACATGAAGTTCGGTCGCACTTTCGTTTTCAGAAAAATTAGACAAGGATTCAATTCTTTGCTCTGACCGATTTGCTTCTTTTTAATTCTCTGACGGCCACTCGAGCAGTGGGCCCACCACTAGGATTGATGGATGAGATTTAGCGGTTTAGCACGTTCTTTCCATTTACTCCTGATTCAACGGCTCTTTGCTGTATGTGGGCCCCGACACTTAAAGACAAAAATATTATTTGGAAAGTGCAGACGATGATGACAGCTGACTGCCAGTGCCTCTGGCAGCATTCCCGCAACATTTGAATTTTGGTTGACTTTTTGACTTTTCTGACGTCAGCATGACTCAGCATCTCTGGATTTAGACAAAATTCAAACATTAGAAGCAAAGACATTGAGTGAGTAAGCATCACTCAACGCCAAAACACTTAGACAAAATTGTATCTGTTTAGGCGTTGAGAACAATTAGCTCGACGAACGCTGAGCTCTATTTGACGAATGCCAAGCTCAGTTCGATGAAAGATTAAATTCATTTCCACGAACTCTAGGCTTAGTTCTACGAAACCTAAGTTCAGTTCGATGAAAGAGTAAATTCAGTTCGACGAATTCTAGGCTCAGTTCGACGAAAGCGAAGTTGTTGGGTACATTAGAAAATGTGTACCAAATTTGAAGAAGCCTCACCCTACTCAATGATATGCATCAAGGTGTATTTGATGTATTTTGAGTTTATATGTGCAGGTTAAGTAAATACAGGAATGCAGAAAAATCTCTAAGTCCATATGTCGACACCAGGAAAAGCTGTGTCGACACTTATGAAGGCTTGTGTCGACACTGGAGAAAAGTTGTGTCGACACTTGGAGCTAATTGTGTCGACACTTGGAATGGCTGTGTCGACACCTGAAGAAACTGTGTCGACATGCAGAGGCATTGTCGACATACAGTGCAGCACTGTCGACATCAATTGTGTCGACACCAAGAGGCAGTGTCGACACACTGGAATATTTAGTCGACATCAACTGTGTTGACACCAAGAGGCAGTGTCGACACACAGAATACTTTGTCAACACACTGCAGAGTTTCAACAGAGTTAAAGAAAAGAAATAACTGTGTCGACACACAGAGGCAGTGTCGACACACAGAAGACCTTGTCGACATCAACTGTGTCGACACACAGTAAAGTTTTAACTATGTTAAAAAAGATAAGTGATTGTGTCGACACACAGAATCAGTGTCGACACATTCTACAGAAGGCTGTGTCGAGAAGTATTTACAACAACAAAGGAGATGTGTCGACACCACAAAGGCTTGTGTCGACAATTAGTCCACTTGTGTCGACATTTAGTCTACTTGTGTCGACACATGATGAAGTTCAGTCTCGACACTTTCAGACAGAGGCAGTATTTCAAGAAGTGACTGGATGACTTGACAGCTGCCATTTCTAACCGGTCTACTGCAACTGTCAAAGCTGTCAGAAGTTTGTTAGAAACCGGATCAGCCAGTTACTATGGATAAATTCTATATAAAAGCATTCGCCTTCAATAGATGATGACGATTGAAGAATCGAAAAGAGGAATAAGAACAACAACAGATCATTAGACACAACAGTTATAATAGAAGACAAAAGAAGATTTTCTTCAGAAAATCTAAGAAGAAAAAGTTGGAGAGAGAGTGCTCCATCTACTGAAGTGCAGTTGCTGAACCAGGCTGTCAAGAAAGATTCAAATTGAGATCTGAATCTCAAGTCAGAAGCTGATTGAAGATCAACTTCTCAAGAGTTCAACCCTACTGAGTTCAGATTCAAGAAGCTTTGAAAAAAGCTAAGGGAGGTTGTTCTCTGCCATCAGATTCTTCCAAGAATTGATCAAGAAGCCATTCATCCATTCTCTCTCTACCAGGGTGGTGGTAAAACATTTTATTAAATCAATTTTCTATAAGATCTTTATAGATCTGAGTTGTAAGCCTGTGTTTATAAAGACTGAGTGTAGGAGAATATTTTATCTGAGTGGTAGGCCTTGTTGAAGGCTGAGGTACGGCTGTGAGACTAAGTTGTAGGAGACTGTATCTCTGAGTTGTAGGCCTTGTGTAGGCTGAGGTAGGGCAGATTGCCTGAGCTGTAAGAGCCTTGTTGGGTTCTGAGTGGTAAGATCTGAGGATCTGAGGTGAAGTGCAGAAGTTAGGCCGAATCTAGTACACTGCTAGATAGGCGAAGGGGGAAAGTGTATGTACCCAGACCTTGGGGAACCACTATAAAAATCTGTGTGCAATCTGTGTTGTGGTAATTCTATGAATCTGTGCTGTGTTAGCTATAGAATTATCTGTTGTTAAGTAAATAACTGAATAGATTTGCTGCCTTAAAAAGAAAAAGGAATTACACACATTCACCCCCCCCCCCTCTAGGTGGTTAGGCACTAATTCTTTCAAGTGGTATTAGAGCAAGGCTACTCAAAAAAGGACTTAACAGTCTGAGTTAGATTCATAAGGCAGATTCAAGATCATGAAAATGGGTTCAGGTGAAAATCATAAGGAACTGGGTTCAATGAAATTACCCATATGCAGGAAGGAGATATTTGGAATCTGGAAAGAAAGGGTCAGGCTGTCTATGGAGGCTTCTGATCCAAGGATCTACATTACAGTAAAGGAAGGTCCTTATATTCCAATGAAAATTTCAGTTCTAGATGCAAACCAAAGAATTCCCAAGGAGTATTCAGAGATGACTAAGGATGAGATCATCCTGGCAACTATGGATAAAAGAACCCAGAACATCATAGTAAGTGTCATTGATGATGCAACTTTCCAGAATTTAATTCACTACAAGACCTCCAAGGAAATGTGGGATACTTTGATAGTCTACATGGAGGGTTCTGAAGAAGTCAGACAAGATAGAAAATCTATGCTGAACCAGGAATATGAGAGTTTCAGATAAGGAAAGTCTAATAGTATAACTGAGTGTTAAAAGTTCTATAGAATAGTAAATAAGTTGATGTCCTATGGAAGAATATTCAGTACATATGAACTGAATGATAAATTCCAAAGATCTTTGACAAAGGATTGGGACACTAAGATTTGTGCCATTAGGGAAGTGGCCAAACTTGCAGATATCTCACCTCGAACTTTGTTTGGAAAATTGTTGTCATATGAGATGCAGTTGATGGCTAGGAAAGAGGAAGAGAAAAGTGCAAAAGGGGAGCATAGAGAAAAGACTGTGGCCTTCAAGGTTGAAGCCACTAGGAAGAATAGGAGGATATCTCCATCACCTCCTAAGATAGTTGCTGAAATTGCTTCAGATAATTCAGACAACAAAAGTTCAGACAGCAGTGACTCTGATCAAGACTTTGCTGCCTTCACAAGACAGTTTCAGAAGTTCCTGAAGAAGAAGCAGTGGAAGTCTAAGCCTTCCACATCAGGCCTAAGGATGATTATTATCAAAAGAGGAAGTCATCCAGGAAGGACAGGAGCAGGTCTAAGCCAAGCAAATCTACAACATCAAAGATAGTTTGCTACTGATGTAATAGGCCTGGACATGTTGTGGCTGAGTGTCCAAATAAAAGAAAAGAGTCTGCTGATAAAAAGAAGATTCAATACCATAACAAGAAGGAGAAATCCTTTGTTGCTAAGAAGGAGAAGAGCTTGACAGACCAATCTTATTCAGAGTCAGAATCTGAAGCTGAGGCATACATTGGTCTATATGCAGCAGATGATGAAGAAGAGTTTCAGCAAGTGCTGAACTCTATCTATGCATAAGATGACCATCAGTGCAAGGGACTAATGGCTGTGTCAGAAGAAGACAAGTGCCAAGATCAGCCTGGTCCTAGTAAGGTACAATATTTTTCCAGTAATTCAGAATGTAGTACTAGGTCAGAGTCAGCAACTACTGCATTAAGTGATGTGGATGGGTCTGAGTCTGAAGGTGATATTCATCAACTGATAGATGAATATGGAGACTTGTTGCAGGCAATAAAGAAAAGCAAAGACCTGGCCAAAACACTGGCTAAGGAAATTGCAGATCTTAAGATGGCTGCATCTGATTCAGAGAAGTTGTTGGATCAGAAGTTGAATGAGATAGCCAGACTGAAAAATATTACTGTTATTCAGATGGGTACTATCATATTTAAGAATGATCAGATTAAAAGTCTGGAGAATAGACTTCAGAAAGAAAAGGTGATTGTAGCTAGTTTTTCTAAACCAAAATCTGTATTACCCTTGATTGATGAGTTTGTACCTCAAAAGGGTAAGGCTGGGTTAGGGTTTAAGAAAACTGCATGGACTGCTAAGTCCAATTCTAAAGGCAAAGCCCCAGCACAAAACAAGAAACCTGCTGTAAATAATTCAGCTAAGGTTGTACCTAAACAAAGGTATAATAAGTTTGAGTGCTGGTGTTGTGGCAAAGTAGGACACTTTGCCTTAGACTGTTGGCACAATACTAGTGTCAAGGAGCATAGCAGTCTGCCTGTTAGAAAAGTTGCAGGCAGATTTGTTAAATTTCAGGCTAACATGAACCAAGGACCCAAAACTCATTTGGGTTCTAAGGTTAAGTAATTTTTTATTGCAGGTGAGTCCAAGTTTCCATGCCCCTATATGGTACTTGGACAGTGGATGTTCCAGGCACATGACTGGAATAAGGGGATTGCTGAAGGAATACTCACCTATCATGAATGGGCCTAAGTGCTTGCAGTTCTACTGGTATAAATGAGAGAATGGACAATCTTACCATTACAGAAGATTCAACTGCAAATCAGGAAGTGGAAAATGGTGGCTGCTGTCCAGGGGGAGTACAAGACTCTCCAAATGCTGATGAAAACCAAGAGATGCAGCATAATGAAGAGGCTGGAGGTGTTCAACCTGAAGATAGACTACCTCCCGCTAATAGACACTTAAAGGATCATCCAGCAAATCAGATAATTGGTGATCCAAGACAAGGAGTACAAACAAGGAGCAGGAATCTGAACACAGTTCTTTGCTCTAGCTTCTTATCATAAGTGGAACCCAAGAAATTTGAAGAAGCTATTCTAGACCAACATTGGATTGATGTCATGCAAGAGGAGCTGAATCAGCTTAGAAGGTGCAAGGTCTGGAAATTAGTTCCTAAACCAAAAGACCACAACATTATTGGAACAAAGTGGATCTTTAGGAACAAACTGGATGAGAATGTGATCATTGTGAAGAACAAAGCAAGACTTGTTGCAAAAGGATACAGGCAGGAATATGGTATTGACTTTGATCAAATATTTGCCCCAGTAGCAAGATTGGAAGCAATTAGGATGTTCCTAGCCTATGTAGTATATCAAGGCTTTAAGGTATTTCAAATGGATGTAAAATCAGCAATCCTAAATGGAAATCTAAAAGAGGAAGTATATGTGGAGCAGCCCTCAGGTTTTGTTGATCCACCCTATCGTACTTATGTCTATAAACTTAGGAAAGCCATGTATGGGTTGAAACAAGCCCCAAGCGCTTGTTATGAAACTCTGTCTAATTTCCTCATTGAGAACAAATTCTCAGGGGGGAGAATAGACAAGACTATATTCCTTAGGGAATCCAAAAGAAAGATTATCCTAGTCCAAATATATGTTGATGACATAATATTTGGGTCTACTGAAAGTAATCTTTGCAGAAAGTTTGCAAAACTTATGCAAGGAAAATTTGAAATGAGCAGTATGGGAGAACTTAAGTTCTTCTTGGGTCTCCAAGCTTGTCCATATCCCAGTCTAAGTTTACCGTGGAGTTAATTAAGAAGTATGGTATGAAATCATCCACTACCATGAGAACTCCTATGGGGACAAGTGTGTCTCTAAGCAAAGATGATGCAGGGAAACCTGTAGATGAAACTTTGTATAGAGGGATATTTGGCTCCCTCTTATATCTGACTGCTAGTAGACCAGATATCATGTATGCTACATGTGTCTGTGCTAGGTACCAATCATGCCCTAAAGAATATCATCTTACTGCAGTAAAAAGGATTTTGAGATATTTTAAGGGCACACCCAATCTAGGCCTTTGGTACCCTAGGAATGGAGATTTTCTACTGACAGGCTATTCAGATGCTGATTTTACTGGTTGCAAAGAATATAAAAAAAGCATTACAGGCACTTGTCAATTTCTAGGAGGAAGACTGATGTCTTGGAGTAGTAAGAAGCAGACTAGTGTGCCAATTTACACAGCTGAGTCTGAATATGTGGCAGCAGGAAGTTGCTGTGCACAGCTATTGTGGATTCAGCACCAGCTAGAAGACTATGGTATTCAGGTAAGTAGAACACCTTTGTTTTGTGATTCTACAAGTGCAATTTCTATTGCTAATAATCCTGTTTCACATAGTAGAACTAAGCATATAGAAATTAGATACCATTTTCTTGGAGAACATGTAGAGAAAGAGGACATATCACTAGAATTTGTTAAAACAGATTATCAAATTGCAGATATGTTTACTAAGCCTTTAAATGAAACTAAATTCAATAAGTTTAAAATTGAATTAGGAATGTTGAACATAGATTAGTTTCACAAAATTGGCTAAGTAAAATTGTGTTGACACCAGGAGTTGTCTATGGCGACACATAGAAGTGGTGTCGACATTCCAGGGAAATGATGTCAACACATCTAGAAAATTAGTGTCGACACTTCAGAGAAATATTGTCGACACACACAGGAGTGGTGTCGACACATCCAGAGATGGTGTCGACACTTAGGTTCAACACAGATTTCGTCGAGTGGAGTATCGACTAATCGTCGAGCGCAAATGTATAAGTGTCGACACATAGTAGTCAACACTTATGTCAAGACATTAGAAGTCTGTGTCAACACTTTTCAACAGTGTCGACACATTAAGAGGATTAAGACGTGTCTTTTCACCTTCATTTTTAGAAAGGTATAAATAGGTCAACAACATTGTCTGTCGACACGCTCTCCATAGTTTCGAGACCAAATCTTTGTTTCGACAAATTCTCTCATCTAAATTCAAAATTTCTCTCAACCCTAATGGCGCCCAAGCTTGAAGACAATGTCAATGAAGGATATGAGCTGGTACGCAAGGCCTTTGACCATGCGGAACCTGAAATTAAAGCTGTTGTAACCCTAATAGCTGATAATGGGTTGGAGTTTCTAGTTTCTGAACCAACAAAGATTTGGAAGAAGGAAATACTAGAATTCTTTGGTGCTGCTACCCTAAATCAAACTGGACTCAAAATTAGATCCATAGTCCATGGAGTAAAGGTGAAAATCACCTAGAAGAGTTTAAGGAAAGTTTTTCACCTTCCTAGAACACAAGAGGAAGAAGATGTACCTGCTTCTAAGCTAAGGGAAGTACTTCAATGGTGTGGACTGGATTCCACCATGAAGATTGGCTCAGCCTTGAACAGGAAAGGCATGAATATGCAAGGGAAGTTCTTGTCTGAAGTGGTAGGAAAAGTGATTCTGTGTAAGCCAGGGGGGCATGATAGGATTTCTACCCATATGTTCAGTTTGATGACCAGAATTATCTATAGACTAAACACTGATTGCTCAGCAGTAATATTTGAGAAGATTAAGGAAAGCATTAAGAAACCAAATCTGGGAAGGATTATGAGTCTCTACTTGTCTGGAATAATTCCAGAAGTAATGACACAGGCTGCTGGATCCAAGATTAATCATATGAGGAGAATGGACATCAGAATCATATCCAGATGGGATAGGGTTCTAACTAAGGATATGCCTGAGGAAGTAAGGCAAGAGATTCCTGAACAATCGACAACACAAGATATACTTGCACAAGACCCTACAGATGGTGCTCAAGTGTAGGGGGACCCTCATGTAGAGGAAGAACCAATACACTTGGAAAGTGATATTGCTACACAAACTATACTTGAGGTAATACATGAGGTTAATCAATCAATTCTTAATGATAAGGATGATCCTCTAACTGAATCTTTGATTGATGTTGACCAGCTAACTCAACTACACAGTCAAGCACAAGATGTAATCATGGAGGATACATCAGCAGTTGTTGATGCTCCAGAGACAAGAGAATCTCCAGTGCCTACTCAATAAGAGTTTACCTTAGAAGAGTTGTTTCCTGATTTAGTGCAAGCTAATATTGAGGGGGAGCATGCTGGTTTTGAGGGGGAGAAAACTGCTTTTGAGGGAGAGCAAGTTGACCTTGAGGGGGAGCAAGTAGGAACACAGGGGGAGAATGCAAGGACTGAGGAGGAGCAGATAAGCATTGAGGATGAGCAAAGGACTCAAGGGGAGCAACCTAGGACTGCACAGGTATTGCCTACTAGTCCTAAAGATAGAGTTGATATTGCTAGTTCCTCATCATCTGAGGATGAAGAAGCTAGAAGAGCTAAGAAGAGGAAGCTAATGGTCTTCAAAAGGAGAAGCCAAAGCTACAAGAAAGCATTACAAACTGTTACTCCACAACCTGCCCCAACAGCTGATTACAGCTCATTGTTGGTGGCCTTGCAGATCAAGTTAGATGAGCAAAGGAATGCCATGGAGAAGTATCTGGATGAAATTCATAAGGATCTACAATTCTCCTTGGCTCAGGATATCAAATCTATAAGATTTGAGGTGAATCAGAATAAGAAAGAAATGACTGATTGTTTCCACAAGGGTGGAAATGCTGTTGTTTTTCTTGCAACACAACAAGATAAAATCAAGACTCAAGTGGATGATATAGCAGTAAAGTAAGGCTATGTCGTAGAAAATCAAATTAAAATGAATGATAATCTGACAGAATCACATAATGTGATTATTACAGAAATAAAGAATCTTGTTACTGCTCCACCTGAGGAAAAGGCTAAAGCCCAAGCAGAGTTTGATAAGAAATTCTAGGCAGAACTAGCTGCTGTTCAAACAGCTATTAAGGATTCACAAAAGACTATTTCTGCACAGCTATTAAAGTTAAAGTCATTCTATAAAGATGGTGTTACTTTTCTTGATGAGCAAATCAGATTTCAAAAGGATGACCTTAGGGATCATGTAGCCAGAGAAGTCATTGATGAGTAGTTATTTATAAACATTTTAGTATACATTTTAGTTTAATTTCTAAATATAATTTGTAAAAGTTATGTAAATTATTGAATAAATTGTTTATTTTTTTTATTCTCTAAATAAATATTTATAATAATAATAATAATAAAAGTTAATATAATTTATATAAATTAATTACACTGTACTTATAAATTATAATATAATATGTATAGTATTATTAATATTTAGTAATATTATATAAGTAATATTATGTATATTATCTTTTAAATAAAATTTTACTACGAATGTAAAATATTATTAAAACAATATTTTTTATTATCTTGTAAATAATATAATTATATTTTAAAATAATATAAGATTGTCAAAATTATAGTATAATAAAATCTGTAGTTTTATATATTATAAATATATTATATGCAGGTTTCAAACAACAAAGATCGATTGGCCTAGTGGAGTGGTGTTTAGTTGTTTTCTCTGGTTGCTTGGGATCGAAACCAGGCCAGCGCATTTTTTGAATGGATTTAGTCCAGCCCGCCAACTCTCCAGGACCCGCAACCCGTCAACCTGCAACCCGCCAGCTCAACCTGCTACCCGCCAACCCGCCAGCTTTTCCATCAGCAGCCCACCAGTAGCTTTTCAATCAGCCAGCTGCCAGCTTATCCATCAGCTGCTTTTCCATCAGCAGATGCAGTTCTTATCCAGCCAGCCAAGTCAGCTCCATCCATATCCAAACCGCCACGTGTCAAGCTGTCCAATAGCCAGCTGTTCTATAAGCAGATTTTCAGCTTTTGCAAAAGCTGTTTGGCAGCTTTTCCATAAGCTGTTTGGCAACTTTTCCAAAAGTGCTTTTCCAAAAGCATTTATTTTTTCCTATAAATAGAGGGGCAGGGCTGAGTAGAATTATTCGAACACTAGCAGCTTCCTTAAGAACTGTTAGGACTCCCCAGCTCTCTGACAAGGAACTGGTAGTAGCTTTCAAGTATTCAAAAGTTCTGTAAGTTGTAATATTTTAGTTTTTTTTCAGCTTTTTAGAAAGTTGTAATAATTTTTGAACTTTATAAAATAGACTCTTTCAAATTCAATTATGAGTATTTTACTGTTTTATTCACCTTTATTTTTTTCATACTATCCCGAATGAAAGGCGAAGCTCTGCTTATGTCCTGGATTAAGATAGCGTGAAACTGCTTTTAAAATTATTTTCAAAATCTTATTATTTCATACTATCCCGAATGAAGGGCGAGGCGAAAGCCTATGACCTGGATTAAGATAGTGCGAAAGCTCTGCAAAATTTTAGATTTTACTACCCTATCCCGAATGAAAGGCGAAGCGAAAGCTTAAGTCCTGGATTAAGATAGATAGGTAGATATTATTTTCTGCACTTTATACCGCCCCCATCCTGAGAAGAGGCTAAGAACCCTTAGCACTTGGTCAAGATGAGCTCTGGGCTGGATATTATTTTCAACTATTTCAACTCTACTTTCTAGTTATCCTAACTAGGGTTTTCTGTTAATTGATCATATACCAGGTGAAGAGACACTACGTTTACGTTAATCCGTTTTAAACGCAAGCCTCCCCGGTCGTACTTTCGAGTCAGTGATGCTACCAAAGGGACCCTCTCGTTAAGTTAGGTAATTAAGGAATAAAGTTGTTCTTTAATAGGTGAATTAATATTCTCTCAAAGTAATTCTGAAATCGAGGACTACCTTCTAAGTCCCTATCTTAATAAAATCACGTATTTGTTTTCTTTTGTTTTTTTATATACACTCCACTCCGTTCTTCGATAAAATAATAGTCTGTTCTAAAAAGTAGAATAATTAACACCGATCCCAGGAAAAATACGACCTTGATATTTTCTACAAAATAATATACTCCTATGCGATAGGTACTCTTGCCTTAATCCACAGGATATAAGTAAAAAAAGAGATAGACTTATATACGTAAAAGATTATATAAAACCAAATCTATCTTCTTTAAAACAAACTTTACTTATCAGTCATAAAGGGGTAGAGAGTATTAGTCAAAGCTGGATCTGATCAGGCTAAATGGATATCAAATAGCATCAGAGCCACACTTGGATATCCACCCCTCTGTGATGATGACAATGTGGCTGAGTCTGGTATACAACCTGCTTACTTAGAAGGGGTTCAAGCTGAAGTTGCTCAAGTTATCTATCCTCCAGCTAATTTTGAGATGATTCACCATGAAGTTCAATCCATGTACAGCCCTCTAGAAGGTGCTCAAAATATTATTCTTGAGAAAGTAGAAAAGCCTGTGCCAGAGGCAGTTTTGAAGGATCAAGAAGCTCTATTGTCTAAGAAAAGATTCAGAGAACAGGCAGAATTGAAGCCTGATTTTGAGCAGTGGAGTCCAACATCAAGGAACATTATCTTAACTGCTTGGAAAGCCGTAAAGGACCAGACCCATGATAGGGGTAAATGGTACTCAGAACAAGAATGGAGAAAGCATGAAGCCAGACAAGAAGCCATTGTTCAATATAGAAGAAAGGCAAAACTTGGGAAGCTACCTTCTAATGCTCAGGAGCCTAATAAATATTTCCCTAAGCCTTTTCATTATTTGGAAAGACAAAGAATAAGGGCTGGAGAGATAAAGAAGAAAGATCAAAAGGGTAAGAAGCCAGCTGATGACCCTGATGTTCCTGTACAAGCCAAGGTCCAATCATGCAAAGGAATTGTCATCAAGGAGCCAGAGCTGCCTTAGAATAGATTTACTTGATTTTATAATATTGTAAACTTTGGTGTTTAAAATCTATGTAAACTTTTATTAAAGAAACTTTTGAAGTTGAAGCAAAACATGATTAATGCTTATTCTGTGTTAGCATTGTTATTATTCTGTGATGATTGTTTGTATATGTTTTGTTTAAGTAATTACCCTGTCATATATTATTTTTATACATCATAATGTGTATTTGTTATGAATGGTGTATATCATTGACTAAGGGTTATGACTTCTCCAAATAGGGGAAGATTGTTGGGTACATTGGAAAATGTGTACCAGATTTGAAGAAGCCTCACCCTACTCAATGATATGCATTAAGGGGTATTTGATGTGTTTTGAGTTTATATGTGCAGGTTAAGTAAATGCAGGAATGCAGAAAAATTTCTAAGACCATATGTCGACACCAGGAAAAGCTGTGTCGACACTTATGAAGGCTTGTGTCGACACTGGAGAAAAGCTGTGTCGACACTTGGAGCTAATTGTGCCGACACTTGGAATGGTTGTGTCGACACCTGAAGAAACTATGTCGACATGCAGAGGCAGTGTCGACCTACAGTGCAGCATTGTCGACATCAATTGTGTCGACACTAAGAGACAGTGTCGATACACAGGAATATTTAGTCGACATCAACTGTGTCGACACTAAGAGGCAGTGTCGACACACAGAAGACTTTGTCAACACACTGCAGAGTTTCAACAGAGTTAAAGAAAAGAAGTAACTGTGTCGACACACAGAGGCAGTGTAGACACACAGAAGACCTTGTCGACATAAACTGTGTCGACACACAGGACTTGTGTCGACACACGGTAAAGTTTCAACTATGTTAAAGAAGAGAAGTGATTGTGTCGACACACAGAATCAGTGTCGACACATTCTACAGAACGCTGTGTCGAGAAGTATTTACAACAACAAACGAGATGTGTCGACACCACCAAGGCTTGTGTTGACACTTAGTCCACTTGTGTCGACACTTAGTCTACTTGTGTCAACACATGATGAAGTTCAGTCTCGACACTTTCAGACAGAGATAGTATTTCAAGAAGTGACTGGATGACTTGACAGCTGTCATTTTTAACCGGTCTACTGCAACTGTCAAAGCTGTCAGAAGTTTGTTAGAAACTGGATCAGCCAGTTACCATGGAGAAAGTCTATATAAAGGCATTCTCCTTCAACAGATGATGACGATTGAAGAATCGAAAAGAGGAACAAGAACAACAACAGATCATTAGACACAACAGTTATAATAGAAGACAGAAGAAGATTTTCTTCAGAAAATCTAAGAAGAAGAAGTTGGAGAGAGAGAGATCCATCTACTGAAGTGCAGTTGCTGAACCAGGCTGCCAAGAAAGATTCAGATTGAGATCTGAATCTCAAGTCAGAAGCTGATTGAAGATCAACTTCTCAAGAGTTCAACCCTACTGAGTTCAGATTCAAGAAGCTTTGAAGAAAGCTAAGGGAGGTTGTTCTCTGCCATCAGATTCTTCCAAGAAATGATCAAGAAGCCATCCATCCATTCTCTCTCTACCAGGGTGGTGGTAAAACATTTTGTTAAATCAATTTTCTGTAAGATCTTTATAGATCTGAGTTGTAAGCCTGTGTTTATAAAGGCTGAGTGTAGGAGAATATTTTCTCTGAGTGGTAGGCCTTGTTGAAGGCTGAGGTAGTACTGTGAGCCTGAGTTGTAGGAGACTGTATCTCTGAGTTGCAGGCCTTGTGTAGGCTGAGGTAGGGCAGATTGCCTGAGCTGTAGGAGCCTTGTTGGGTTCTGAGTTGTAAGATCTGAGGATCTGAGATGAAATGCAGAAGTTAGGCCGAATCTAGTACACTGCTAGATAGGTGAAGTGGGAAAGTGGATGTACCCAGACCTTTGGGAACCACTATAAAAATCTATGTGTAATCTATGTGGTGGTAATTCTGTGAATCTGTGCTGTGTTAGCTATAGAATTATCTGTTGTTAAGTAAATAACTGAATAGATATGCTGCCTTAAAAATAAAAAGGAATTACACCTATTCACCCCCCCCCCCTCTAGGTGGTTAGGCACTAATTCTTTCACAAGCTATACACACATTTGGACTTAGCCAAATTTTCTATGTCAAGGTGTTGAGAGTGTTGAGTGAGCACGCCTCACTCAACGCTATTTTCCTCAAATATTTTTGTGTCAAGGCATTGAGAGCGTTGAGTGAGCTTGCCTCACTCAACGCTATTTACCTTAGCCATATTCTCTGAGTCATGGCGTTGAGAGAGTAAGCTCCACTCAATGCCAAACTACTTAGATAGATTTTTTTGTCATGTCGTTAAGTGAGTAAGTTGCACTCAATGTCAGTGGTCTTGTTAAAATTTTGTTCAACTTTTCTGTGGAGTTAATAGGCATAGCAACACTCAACACTAAAAATTATATGGCGTTTAGAGAGTAGACCACACTCAACGCCTGTGGACATAGCCACATTTTCAGCCTATTTCTCTAGGTTGTGAGCGACTCAGCCTGACTTACTGCTTTTTTGTTGTATGGCGTTGAGTGAGTAGACAACACTCAACGCATGTGTACTTAGCCATATTTTTAGCTATCTATAAGTTAGGCTAAGATAGACTCAACACTATTTGTTATCTAGTGTTGAGTGAGCTGTCCTCACTCAACGCCTATGGACTTAGGAAAATTTCTAGTTGACAATATTGAATCCTTGCCTCTGGCGTTGAGTAAGCTTGCTCCACTCAATGCCTGTGGACCTAGTAGATTTTTATTATGTCCAAGAACCAATTATTGTGTCCACTTATCCAATGTAATATAGACTACCATGCACTCAAGATCTCAAATACACATCAAATACAGTTGATGTGTGTGACATAGATGTTGAAGTTGGTGACCGGGCGGTCTGGCGGTCTGTCTTGGCGGGTTGAAGACCGCGCGTTCTGGCGGTTTGTCTCAGTCGGCTTGGAGACCGGGCGGTCTGGCGGTCTTCCCTGGCAGTCTCTCTTCCTCTCTGGTGGTAGCCGTGCGGTTAGTCCTGCTGTCTAACCGCGCGGCTTGTGCGGTTTGTTTTGTATAGTCCGCTTGTCCTGTAAATTATAGTCCCACATCTCTTATTTGTATTCTCTCATCTCTCCTCCATTCTATATAAAGGAGGGCATACCTTTGTAATAGATACCTTTTTTGGATAATAAAATTTCAATTATTCAAAAGTTTATTCGCTTGTTCTCTACTTTTCGCTTCTTTTCTCTACTTTCTAACATGGTATCAGAGGACACGGTCATTTCCTCCTGATTCTGTGCGCCCTCTGTTGTTCGCGGCTTGTTTTCAGCATTCTGCGACTTGCTTCGCGACTTGGCTTCTCTCTGTCCGCGCGGCTTGTTTCTATCCGCGCGGCTTGTTTCTGTCCGCTGCCCTGTTCGCGCGGCTTGCTTCTTCTTCTCTTCTCCTACTGATCTTTGTCGCGGCGACCTGTTTCCTTGTCGCCGCGCTCCTTGCTCTTTCCTCCCGCTCCGACTTCCTAGTCGTTGCGGTCTGTCCCTATCCGCGTGTGTTGTCTCTCTACTCGCGGCTTGCTGCTGTGATCTGCCTGACCGTGCGGGTTGTCCCTTTCTCACCCGCATCTTGGTCGCGGTCACCAGCTCTTCTCCTCTCTTCTGTTCGCTCGGCCTTTTTAGTCCGCGCGACCTCTTCCCCGCTGTGCCTTTGCCCGCCTTCTCGCAGCTGCTGTGTTCTGCCTGACCGTGCGGGTTATTCCTTTCTTACCCGCATCTTGGTCGCGGTCACCTGCTCTTCTCTTCTCTTCTGTTCGCTCGGTCTTCTCAGTCCGCGCGACCTCTTCCCCGCTGGACCTTTGCCTGTTTTTTTCGCCGATTTCTTCTTGTTGCCTTCTACCCGCTCCTGCTTGCTAGTCGCCTCGGCCTCATCTTTGGCCGCGCGACTTGTTCTCCTCTGTTCGCCTGACTTTTTCAGGTCGTGCGACTTCTTTCCCTCTGCTTTGCTCGGCTTCTTGGAAGCGGCCTTTCTAGCCGCCCGACCTATTTTCTGGTCGCCCGGCTTGGTGCTCTCTTCTCTTCTCGCGGCTTGTTCTTCTCGTAGCGGTTTGCTACTCTCTTGCTTCCATGGCTTTCCTCTCCTCCAGCCCGTCAGCCTCCGTGGTCACCTCTTCTGGTAGTGCTCATGTTGTGACTCGCGGACGATGGCTCATCGACTCTGGTGCAACAAGTCATATGACAGGCAACCCTCAATTTTTCTCTCTTCTTGACACACAGGCTCAGTTGCCCCCAGTCATTGTCGCTGATGGATCTCCCTCCCCGGTCCATGGGACGGGCATGGTTCAAGTCACTCCGTCTCTCTGCTTGGCTGATACCCTCTATGTGCCCAAGTTTCCGTGCAATTTATTATCGGTTACTTCTTTATGCAAGCAACTACAGTGTTCTGTCACATTCACCCCTACCTCTTGTGCTTTTCAGGATCCGGACTCCCAACGGACGATTGCTACCGGGACTGAGAGTGGTGGCCTCTACTTCCTTGACAACGTTTCTGCTCTATCCGTCTTCTCCTCCTCCTCTACAGATCTTCTCCAATGGCATCTTTGCCTTGGTCATGCTCCTCCCCGCATTCTACGACAACTCCTGCCGCACCTCCCTCCTCATCATCCTCCTCTAAACTGTGATGCATGTCAACTTGGCAAACATCACCGCTCCTCCTTCCCACCAACGCAGCGTCGGGGCTCCTCCCATCCGTTCGACCTCGTTCACTCTGACATATGGGGTCCCGCTCCTACCCTCACCATCGGTCGGGGCAGTTCCTATTTTGTCACCTTCATTGATGATTTCTCTCGATCTACGTGGGTATATCTTCTTAAAGATCGCTCCGAGTTATTCTCTGTTTGGACCTCCTTTTATTCGATGGTTAAAACTCAGTTCGCTACATCTATTAAAATCCTTCGTTCTGACAATGCTCAGGAGTATCTTAGCCACGACTTCTCCTCCTTTTGCACTCACCATGGTGTTATTCGTCAAACCAGCTGTGTCTACACTTCCCAACAAAATGGGGTGGCGGAACGCAAAAACCGTCACCTCCTTGATGTCGCTCGCACTATGATGAATCAAATGCATGTTCCTCGCTCCTATTGGGGCTATGCTGTCCTTCTCTCCTGCTATCTCATCAATCGCCTTCCCTCCACCGTTCTCCACGGTGCTACCCCCTTCTCCATTCTTTATCCGGACAAGGATCCCTTTCCTCTTCCTCTACACATCTTTGGGTGCACCGCTTTTGTGCACTCTCCCGCTGCCACCCGTGATAAACTCTCACCCCGTGCCACCAAATGTGTCTTTCTGGGCTATTCTCCCACTCAGAAAGGCTATTGTTGCTTTGACCCTGTTACCCGCAAGCAATTTGTCTCTGCGGATGTCACCTTCTTTGCCAATGCCTCTTACTTCTCTCCCGCTTCCTCTTCTCCTCCTCCTGCTCCTCCTTCTCATACCAACCCATCCCTTCCCTCTGCTCCCACTGAGGTTCCGTCCTCTCCACCCACTCCACCGCCTTCCCCATCCTCCTCATCTCCACCCTCTACTCCGCTTTCTCCCTCCACTCCGCTGCCATCTCTCTCTACTCCCGGGCCAGCTCTCTCCACCACGGATACTCCGGATACTGAGGCACCTGCTGACCTGGATCTCCCGATTGCTCTTCGCAAAGGGGTTCGGGCTTGTACCCACCATCCTCTTGCTGCGGTTGTTTCCTACGATCGCCTTACCCCTGCTCGCCGAGCCTTTGCCCTGGCTATCTCGGCAACTACCACCCCCCGTTCCTACCAGGAGGCCCTTACTATTCCTCACTGGAAAGTTGCCATGGATGAGGAGATTGCTACTCTCACTGAACGGGGTACCTGGACCCTTGTTCCGCCTCCTTTCGGCACCGATGTTGTTGGTTGTCGCTGGGTCTTCGTGGTGAAGTTTCTCCCGGATGGCAGTGTGGATCGTTATAAGGCTCGCCTGGTTGCCAAGGGTTTTACCCAAACTTATGGGGTTGATTACTTTGACACTTTCTCGCCCGTGGCTCGCCTCAGCACTATTCGGGTTCTTCTCTCTGTAGCTGTCAACAGGGATTGGCCTATCTCGCAGCTAGATGTTAAGAATGCCTTCCTCTATGGAGATCTGCAGGAAGCTGTTTACATGGAGCAACCTCCTGGGTATGTTGCTCAGGGGGAGACACGGGTATGCCGGCTAAAGAAGGCTATCTATGGCCTCAAGCAGAGTCCTCGTGCCTGGTTTGACAAGTTCAGTGGCATTGTTGCGGCCATTGGTTTTACACGAAGCTCAGCAGATCACTCCTTGTTTGTTCGGAAAACCGCCTCTGGTCTTGTTGTTCTTGCGGTTTATGTTGATGACATTCTTCTTACTGGCGATGACCAGGATGGGATACTGATGACCAAGAAACACCTTCGTCAACATCTAGTTACAAAGGATATGGGCTCCCCGAAATACTTTCTGGGGATTGAAATCTCTAGAAAGCCCAACTCCATGGTCCTTTCACAACGGAAGTATGCTCTTGATCTTTTAAAGGATGCAGGACTCACTGGTGCGAAACCTGCACGTTGTCCTATGGCTGCTGGAGAAGACAAAACTTGGACAGATGACTCACCTCTTCTCTCTGATCTTACGAGATACCGGCGTCTGGTGGGCAAGCTCATATATCTCACGGTAACCAGACCCGACATCTCCTATGCTGTTGGCAAGGTGAGCCAGTTCATGCAAGCTCCGAGGGAGTGTCATCTACAATCTGCTCTGAGGATATTAGAGTATATTAAAGCTGCTCCAGGGAAAGGACTCCTATTTCAGAAGAATGGTCACCTAAGGGTTGAAGCTTACTCTGATTCAAGCTATGCAGATGATAAAGGGGACCGCAAATCGACTTCAGGTTTCTGCACATTTGTTGGAGGCAATCTTGTGAGTTGGAAGAGCAAGAAACAGTCTGTCGTTTCCAGGTCTAGTGCAGAGGCTGAATATCGTAGCATGGCATCGACTACATGTGAGTTGAAGTGGTTGCGGGCTCTCATGCTTGACTTAGGAGAGGTTTACAACTATCCTCTTCCTATGTTCTGTGACAATAAGGCCGCGATACACATTTCCAAAAATCCGGTCTTTCATGAGAGAACAAAACACATAGAAGTCGACTGTCATTTTATTCGAGAAGAAATATTGAAGAAACAGATTTGCACTCCATTTGTCACGTCCGACAACGAGTTGGCAGACGTCTTCACCAAGCCAGTGTCCGCTTCCTTTTTCCACATCTGTGACAAGCTGGGCATGATCGATATATATGCTCCAGCTTGAGGGGGAGTGTTGAAGTTGGTGACCGGGCGGTCTGGCGGTCTGTCTTGGCGGGTTGAAGACCGCGCGGTCTGGCGGTTTGTCTCAGTCGGCTTGGAGACCGGGCGGTCTGGCGGTCTTCCCTGGCAGTCTCTTTTCCTCTCTGGTGGTAGCCGTGCGGTTAGTCCTGCTGTCTAACCGCGCGGCTTGTGCGGTTTGTTTTGTATAGTCCGCTTGTCCTGTAAATTATAGTCCCACATCTCTTATTTGTATTCTCTCATCTCTCCTCCATTCTATATAAAGGAGGGCATACCTTTGTAATAGATACCTTTTTTGGATAATAAAATTTCAATTATTCAAAAGTTTATTCGCTTGTTCTCTACTTTTCGCTTCTTTTCTCTACTTTCTAACAATAGACATGTTTGACTTCTCAAAAATCAGGGATATTGGGAACAATGGACCCAACAGTCAGCCTTCCTAAATGGAGACTTACAATAAGAGGTTTATGTAGAACAGCATCCAGGTTTTGTTGATTCTAACTCACCTAATTTTTTTATAGACTTAAGAAAGCTCTATATGGGTTGAAGCAAGCCCCTAGAGCATGGTATGAGACTATCTAGTTTCCTTATTGTGAACAAATTCTCAAAGGGAAAATAGAAAAAACTATATTCTTAAGGGAATCTAAGGGCAAGATCATCTTAGTCCAAATATATGTTGCTGATATTATCTTTGGATCTACTGATGACAACTTTTGTAGGAAGTTTGCTAAACTTATGCAAGGGAAGTTTGAGATGAGCAGTATGGGTGAGCTCAAGTTCTTCTTGGGACTACAAGTTAGATAGACTGATGATGGCTTGTCCATATCCCAGTCCAAGTTCACTCGGGAGTTGATTAAGAAATATGTTATGGAGAATGTCTCCACCATGAAAACTCCAAAGGGATCAAGTATGCTTGTAGACAAAGATGAGTTAGGGAAACCTATTGATGATACTTTGTATAGAGGGATAATTGGATCCCTTCTATACCTCACTGCAAGTCGGCCTGATATCATGTATGTCATATGTGTCTGTGCTAGGTATCAGGCCTGCTCTAAAGAATCTCACTACACTGCTGTAAAGAGGATCTTGAGATATCTTAAGGGCACACCAGATCTTGGCCTATGGTACCCTAAAAATAGGGATTTTAAACTAACAGGCTATTCAGATGCAGATTTTGCAGGCTGCAAAGAGGACAGTAAAAGCACTTCAGGATCCTATCAATTCTACGGTGGGAGACTAGTATCTTGGAGCAGTAAGAAGCAAACTAGTATGGCAATCTCAACTGCAGAGTTAGAGTACATATCAACAGGTAGCTGTTGTGCTCAGTTGCTATGGATCCAGCATCAGCTCTAGGATTACAACCTCTAGATAAGTAGAACTCATCTATTTTGTGACTCTACTAGTGCTATTTCTATTGCAAGGAATCTTGTATCACACACCAGTACTAAGCACATAGAACTTAGGTATCACAATATTAGGGAGTATGTGGAAAAGGAAGATATCAACCTCGAGTTTGTCCTCACAGACAAGCAAGTGGCTGACATCTTTACTAAGCCACTAGATTAAGTAAAGTTCAACACCTTCAAGTTTGAATTGGGCATGTTGAACCTAGTGTAGCTTTAGTCACTCCCTATAGTATTTTTATTACAGGATTTATTCTTCTTGCAGGTTGTGAAGACTTCAAGTGATATGAAGATTGTGGAGACCATAGTGTCTATCAAAAGATGATGACAAAAGATGCTCATGTTGAGGGGGAGCAAGTCCAGCAACTGCAGGGGTAGTTCCTACCTCATAAAGAGAGAGAGAGCTAGCAGTTGTATCAGCTGGTCATCTACAATCAGCTAGGGGGGGAGAACATAAAAGCATTCAAGCATCTCCCTGACTATCTAAAGCAGTTAAAAAGGGGGAGAGAAGGAATTGATCAAGTGGAATCAAGTGGCATCAGAGGCTGATCATGTGATCAAGTGGTTTTAAAGCCAAGAGGAGATGATCAAGTCTTCCAGCAAAATAGTGGGATTAGGTGATGCTCACCATACAAGCAGGAAATGTGGTAATCTTCCTAGATTTGCTCTATTATAATAGTATAGGTTATTGCTGCATATGTTGTGTATTTCACTAACTTAGAAATTTGATCTAGGGTTTTGACTTTTTTAAATATAAGGAGATTGTTGGGTTCATTGATCCCAATGTCCCATATTTATATGAAGTCAAACAAGTCAATGCCATACACATAGTTTTATTTGATGTGTGTATAAGTTCATGCATACAGGTTAGTCCTTCTCACATTAATTGGACAGGTGGACACAAAGTTGTGGGCTGGATAGATAGAAAAGTACCTAAGTCCACAGGCGTTGAGTGAAGACAGTTCAATAAATGCCATGGAACAAAAGGAACTGAATATAGCAGGATCTATCAAAGCCTCATCAATGGAAGACAGAAAAGTGGCCAAGTCCCCAGGCATTGAGTGACATCAACTCACTCAACGCCAGGCAGCAAATTTGTTGAGTAGAGTTGCCTCAGTCAAATCCAGAGAGATTCTGTAAAAGGAAAAGTTTCCAAGGTCAAAAGCATTGAGTGAAGCAAGTTCACTCAACGTCATGCTAATTCTGTCAAAGCCTTGTTAGAATGACATGAAAATTTGTCTAAGTACAAAATCATTGAGTGAAGTCATTTCACTCAATGCCAAAGGAAGAGTTGAGTCATGCTGCTGCACTCGAAGCCTAAAAAGAAATTGGAACTTGACTAATTCTTAAAGCGTAGAGTGAATCCAATTCAATCAACACCCAGTCAAATGTTGAGGGAGAAGGAAGATAGAGTTGAGTGAAGTCAACACACTAAACGTCTTCATACAGAGCAGAATTGTTCCAAGTACAGAAGCGTTGAGAGAAGCCAGTTCACTCAACGCCTCAGTAGAAGGGAAAACTTAAAGCAGAGACTAAGGTAAAAAGCATTGAGTAAAGCCCATTCACTCAACGCTCTCAACACCTAAGTTGTAGAAAGGGTAAAATGATAAGCAAGGTATAAAATCATTGAGTGAAGGTCAATCTCTCAACGCCACTTAATGTCTAAGGAAGCAGCTGTGTGACTAAGTTCAGAACTGTTGAGTGAAGGCCTTTCACTCAACACCACTCAATGCCTTAGTTTATTCTGAGAAATTTTCTAAGTCCAAAATGGCTGATGTCAGCAAAGGTCAACAAAGTCAACGCATTTCAAATTCTTTGCTGGAAAGATGTAGTATTCCTTGAATGGAACCGGTGGCCAGCTGTTGTCATTTTCTGCAAAAAGAAGGTGTTAACTCGTTCCTTAAAGGTAGGCCCACAGTACAAAGAGTTGTTGATCTGATTTCTATAAAAGGAAAAGTATGCCTAAAAGAAAGAAGAAATTATGGTTTTCTGAATACGCATAGCAGCGGAACTTCATCTTCTTCCTCACCATTAACATCGAGCCTGAAGCACAAGTTCTGATCAGTTGACCTGAAAGCAAAAAAATAGATAGCTGTTGTGAATCTCATCAGCGACAGCAAGTTCAAAATCGATCTTTGATTGAGAAGAGAAGCAGAGCCTTCAGAGTCTGCTAGTCCTGGTAGCTGTTTGAAGAAGATACAAAACTTTCAGATCCATTGTCTTCAATAGTAGATCAGAATCTTGATTCTGAGTTACTTCTAGCACAAGCAGCCCAATACTGAAGATCTTTTCAACTTGTTGCTGTGAAGAAGATAGAGCTGAAATCTGCTCAACCCAGGAAGACAGACACAGAGAAAGTTCTCTGGTGTCTAACTGGTTCACAACATTTCTATTTTCTATAGGATCCAGTCTTGGATCTGATTGTAGGATTCCTGTGAGAATCTGAGTTGTGAGCCTATGTTATAAAAGCTGAGGTATGATCATTTGTTGATCTGAGTGTAGGATCCATTTTGGAACTGAGTGTAGGGATGTCCTCCCAGCCTGAGTTGTAGGGTCATTGGACTGAGGTAGGTGATTGTTTAATCACTGAGTTGTAGGGCCTTGTGCCTGAGCTATAGGTCTTGGAGGAGATTGAGTGGTCCAACGGGATCAAGTTGTAAGCTCTTAAGGAGCCGAGTTTTGGGGAAGATCCGTGTCTAACACACTGTTAGAAAAGCGGATAGTGACAGTGGACGTGCCCATAATCCGGGGAACCACTATAAAACAATTGTATCGTCTGTGATTAATCTTGAAAGATAAAATAACCTAATCAATAAGTACATCACAATCAGGGAAGGTCTAAAATACTTAAAGCAATACAAATACCTATTCACCCCCCCCCCCTCTAGGTGTTTAGCTGACCTTGAAAACAAAGACTTTTAGGGACCCTGTTTTGCAAATCAAGGACTTGTCAATTGCATCAGCTAGAAATGTTCCTTTCAAATTCATATTTTTTTCTCAGAATAGATCCAGTGGTGTGATTTTAAAGACCACACCATTTGAGAGCTGATTTCACATCTTCAAGAAATAGATCATCTTCTTCATCTGACGGCCTGAACTTTGTCAGATTTAGAGCTTTGCTTAGCCTCCTTAAAGTGATCTTAATTTTGTGTCCATTGATAGAAGTCTTAATTTTGTTGGAAGATGAGTCAATTTTGGCATTTGAGTAAAGTTCCAATACTTCTCGTTTCCATATCAAACTTGGCTCTGATGGGACAAACTCTAGGTTGGCGACCTGCAGTAAGTGGAGAACTAGCTAAACTTCTTCTGGTGCATCCTTGAACCCATTCCTAACGAGTTCAGAACCCTCAAAAAGGAAATATACTACTTTGTGTGTCATGGGAAATTTGAATTTCTAGAGTGACGAGGAACTTGCTCGAGTAATCTTCGTAGGGATGCAGACATTCGAATACTGTTATGATTTATGTGTTTTATTTTAAGCACACATTTATATTTATAGTTATCAATATTCAAGAATGTGGTGAGGCGCGTAGCTGTCGTGGTTAACACGAGTAGATCAATGACTGGGATTAATCCCGTGAAATAGTCGTAATCAGAACTATCTGAGTACATTTGTTGAGTGAACTCGACGCACTCGACGCACTCAATGCCTGAATTTGTCTCAATGCACTCGATGCTGGACAGTTAGTCTCAACACACTCGATGCCTGGACACTTAGTCTCAGTGCACTCGATGCCTGGACAGTTCGTCCATATCTTGCTTGATATCCTGTAAAGGTCAATCCTGCCTAGAGCACACATGCATGTAAATTCAATGAAGCTACACTAAGTTCAACATACCCAACTCAAATTTGAAGGTGATGAACTTGGCTTCATCTAGTGGCTTAGTGAAAATATTAGCCACTTGTTTGTCTGTGATGACAAACTCAAGAATGATGTCTTCCCATTCTATATGATCTCGAATGAAATGATATCTAATCTCTATGTGCTTAGTCCTGCTTTGAGACACAGGATTCTTAGCAATAGAGATTGCATTAGAAGAATCACAAAACATGAAGTGTTACTTAGCTATAGATTGTATTCTTGGAGTTGATGTTGAATCCATAGTAGCTGTGCACAATAACTTCTAGCTGAAATATATTCTGATTCTGTTGTGGAGATGACAACACTAGTCTGCTTCTTGCTGCTCCAAGATACCAGTCTTCTCTTTAGAAATTGACAGGTGCTAAATATGCTTTTTGATAGCGACGATGCTGATGCGGCAGTGGATCTACAGCATCGAGAGTTCATGGATTGGGGCGGTCGTTACCGCAAGCTCGAAGATGGGAGTCTACCACGACATTTCTTTGCCAACGCCGCCACCGCTACATGTTTTGCTCGACGTCCGCCGCCGCCAATAAATAAAATATATAACTATAAATTACATAATTATAATTATATATTTTATCAATTTTTATTTTAAGTAATTCTATTTTAAAAGTACTTTATTTCATGCATTTTATTTAGTTAGTGAATTGTTTAATTTCATGTATTTTATTTTTATTTCATGTATTATGATGGGTTCATATAACCATCATAATTTCTTTTTGAATTTTGAATTTTAAATTGGAGGACGATTGAGTGGTGTAGGCTATAAATAGCCATGTTGATGAAGGATTGTTTAGAGAGAATAAAAAAATTGAAACCTTAATTCGAAGATTGAATTTTCCCCCTCTTTCCCTCTTCCCCTTAGGAAAATTTCAGCCTTCATTCTCCTCTTCCTCCTCTCCCTCTTCAAAATTCGTCCAAGTCTAATTTCCTCATCTCCCATGCCGCCAACCCTCCTTCTCCCTCTCAAAATCCGGCCACCACTCCACCTCCTCCTCCCTCCTCAAGGGTTATTGCAAAGGAAACGACTAGCGTCTTCATCGTCTAGTGCGGATTTGTGGTTTCACGTGGAGAATTGAAATCAACCACCATCGTGAGCGATTCCTCCACTCATATTGTGGACGGACTTTCTTGGGATTGGGTAACAATTCCTACATCTCTTATGTGATTTCTTCTATATTATTTTGTGAGGTTTTTGGTGGAATTAGAAGGCTAGTATTTTGTCCTGATTTATATTGAAATTGTGATAATTTAAATCTAATCTTTAAGCGTTAATTATTCCGAATAATTTTCATAAAACTTAGTTCGGATAGATCTAATGAACGATAGAGGAAATCGGTTTCTTACCTTGATTTCTCCTTGAGTTCAAGAGATTTGGAAACCCTCATATCAATTAATTTTGGGATTAATTTGGACTTAATTTTAAGTCTCTATTTTAGCCCGGATTTTCTTATTTTGGAATTGGGAACGTTTTGCATATGACTTTAATTTGAATTGCTAATTGTCCGGATCGGGTAGGTCCTTTTCTCTTGAGGGAACATTGACTTATAGCCATTTGTTCAATCTATAAAAGGGGTAGCGCCCCTTTGTGTTGTGCCTTGCTATATTGTAGGAATCATCTTTATTATTACTTGAACGAAATATTGCTCGATGCGTAGTTATTTTAAATATCGATCCAAGAACGCGTAGTGTTTAAACCGTCGAAACCGTGGACCTGCATCAATTTTGTATCAGTGTCAGGTTGTGCTAATTTCTTAATTAGTACCATACTAGGAAAAAAAATTACTTAGAACGCCGACACGCACTTGCACGTTTCATTGCACAACATAAAAATCAATTTTAAATTTTTGGTCTGCAAATAGCGGCCTAAAATTTTCAGTTTTTTTCTCAAAATTCAAAAACAAAATTCTGGAATTTCTCCATCGTTTTATTAGTAAGAAATCAAAAAAATATTTTATTTTTATCAAGCCATTATTTTTATTAAATCATTACAAAATTTTTATTTTGGTTTGCCAATAGAGGCCTATAGTTTTATTGTTTCAGCAAACAAATATCAAAAAAATATTTTAATAATCTCTCATTTATTTTCAGTAAGAAAATCCCAAAAAATATTTTATTGCCTTAGTTATTTAGCTGGAACAAATACATCTGTTGGATTTTATATAGAGTCAGGTTCATTATCCATTGCATGTGCACCAGTTCTGGGTGAGTTTTCTCTCTGGTTCTCATTATTACGGCCTATGACATTTATGCTTCCCATTTAGATTACTGGTATGTTAATCCCATGGCTAAACAAACCCCAGCCTTGCCTTCATACCATGGGAATACCAACCGTCCCCACGCTTATCCTCCCAATAGAATTGAGGCACCAACTTATGACGGTTTGGGGGTATCCCCAAAATTTTAGAGACTGGCTTAAGGGAATAGAAATTATTTTAATTGTCACTTATGGGAGGACCACTAAAAGGTTAACATAGCCCGAGATCGATTAGTAGGTCAAGCCTGCGTGTTTTGGCTAAACGAAGAGCGTCATGTTGGTAGTTATAAACATGCTTGGCCGGCAATGCGTAGCCTACTCTGGGATAAATTTGATCTCGCCTATCTCCGCACTACTAACATCAAGCCTGTGAGTGAGTATCGTTATGGCGCTATTCCCATACCTGTATATAGGAATGATTATATACCTAACGCTAGATAATTTTTCCCCAAATGTCGGCCTGCTCATAGTGTACCTACTACCACCATTAGGGAAATCATTTCTAATAGATCTTATGCCTTGGGCTCAAAAGTTGTTACTCCTAGAGTTTTGACTCCTTTATCCTCGACGCCTCAGCCTCCTGATATAGTGACTGATACCCATGAGGATGTTGATGTAGATGTGGAATCTCTTGATCTTGAGGATGACCAACTAGGTGAGTGTATTCCATCATGTACATTAGTGCCCGACGATTTTAATGAGTCTGAAGTTGAGATTTGATACCCTAGTGATTTAGAAGACGATGTATGGGATGATTACATTCCGATCTGTGACAGTATTACATTGCCTATTACGTGCCCTACTAGCATTTTGTCTGTTCACCCTAGTATTGAGTGCCCTCTCCATGATATGATCCCCATCGCGTTAGATCCTACGATCACACCCACTGAGATTATATCTGAGTTATCTGAGGAGTCTGAGAGTGAGGATGTCCCAAGTGTTATTGTGGATGAGTTACCATCTAAGGGAAGTGTGTTTTTGGACAATTCATTGGTTGTACAACCGGATGAGAGTTCTTTGATGTCGTCACCGTTGGGTGAAATTTTTACTGATTCGGATGTTATCACGGGTTTGATTTTACCGAACCTTCCCCCTATTTATTTGCATGTCTTAGATGACTTTTGGGGACGTGGAACCGATATCCCTAGTCTGATTTATTGTGTCACGCCCACTTTATTAGTTCCTACTTTAACGTTGACTCAGCGTGTAGATATTACTATATTGTGCGCACTAGTATTTGGACTATTCACCGCACCTCATAGATATGACTACACGTCACTTTTGACAACTCATTTTTCTCCGTCCCCTACTACGACTGACTCTGTTTCTTTGGTTATTGTACCTCTGGATGTGGTGTCCCATAGGCATAGTTATATACCACACTCGGTCGCACGCATTTATCCACCGCCATTTGATGACCCTCATTTACCGACGTTAGCGACTATAGTTGGGTTCTTGAGTTGTTTCGCTCATATATCTTTGCATATTTGGGGGCGTCCAATTATATTGGTTATAATACGCGGTTCACCTTGGCATATCTTCATGCCAAGTGTGAAAATATTAAAATTGAAATTAAGACTGCGGTGTCGGAGCCCATAAAAATTATCTCTGATTACAAGGCTCCAGTGCCACCTGACTTACCCCCCTTATCCTCTGCTTTTTGTTCAAGTCATGTAGCACATGGATTCTCTCCTCATGTATCTAAGTCATTAGTGATTCATTTTAAGTTTTATCGCATGCACTTCTACTCCTTTTTGAGACTGTCTGATGCTAGATATAGTGATTTGGGTTTAGTCTGGTCAATCACCGAGCGGATGCCTTCTGGTTCCATTAATAAATTAATATGTAGGAACGCCGACCCGTCCGTGATTATGAAGGAGGTCAGATTTTATGCTTTTATTTTAGATTTTTATATAACACATGGTGTTTCACTTTATTTCAAGTTTCCGAACTTTTTATTGTACGTCTCTTTTCCACCTGAGTGCCTTTCTCCGTCGTCTTTTCCTACCACTAAATATTCTCTTAGGATTGGGTGTGTTAGTACTGTCGTGATTATTTTCCATGTTGACTCCTTGGTTTTTGAACTGGTCGGTAAGATTCTTGTTTATTGTCTTTTGCTTGACACCCTTTCGATTTTTCTCGAAAGCCTTGTTGTTTGTCTGCCAGACAGGTTCTCAGTGCTATGGGATGTTCATGCTACGATGACAGGGATTGTGGGGCCAGATTTTCCCCATGTTGCTGCTGCTTTCGACGATTCCCCCCTCACGGGCCACTCATTGGTGATGAGTGATTTTGAGCGGGGGAGGATTGATGGCGACGATGCTAATGCGGCCGTGGATCTACGACATCGAGAGTTCGTGGATTGGGATGGTCGTTGCTGCAAGCTCGAATATAGGAGTCTACCATGACGTTTCTTCGCCAACGACGCCACCGCTACATGTTTTGCTCGACGTCCGCCGCCGCCAATAAATAAAATATATAATTATAAATTACATAATTATAATTATATATTTTATCAATTTTTATTTTAAGCAATTCTATTTTAAAAGTACTTTATTTCATGCATTTTATTTAGTTAGTGAATTGTTTAATTTCATATATTTTATTTTTATTTCATGTATTATGATGGGTGCATATAACCATCATAATTTCTTTTTGAATTTTGAATTTTGAATTGGAGGATGATTGAGTGGTGTAGGCTATAAATAATCATGTTGATGAAGGATTGTTTAGAGAGAATAAAAAAATTGAAACCTTAATTCAAAGATTGAATTTTTCCCCTCTTTCCCGCTTCCCCCTTAGGCAAATTTCAGCTTTCCTTCTCCTCTTCCTCCTCTCCCTCTTCAAAATTCATCCAAGTCTACTTTCGTACTCTCCCATGTCGTCAACCCTCCTTCTCCCTCTCAAAATCCGACCACCACTCCACCTCCTCCTCCCTCCTCAAGGGTTATTGCAAAGGAAATGACTAGCGTCTTCATTGTCTGGTGCGGATTCGTGGTTTCACGTGGAGAATTGAAATCAACGACCGTCGTGAGCAATTTCTCCACTCATATTGTGGACAGACTTTCTTGGGATTGGGTAAGAATTCCTACACCTCTTGTGTGATTTCTTCTATATTATTTTGTGAGGTTTTTGTTGGAATTAGAAGGCTAGTATTTTGTCCTGATTTATATTGAAATCGTGCTAATTTAAATCTAATCTTTAAGCGTTAATTATTCTGAATATTTTTCGTAAAACTTGGTTCGGGTAGATCTAATGAACGCTAGAGGAAATCGGTTTCTTACCTTAATTTCTCCTTGATTTCAAGAGATTTGGAAACCCTCATATCAATTAATTTTGGGATTAATTTGGACTTAATTTTAAGTCTCTATTTTAGCCCGGATTTTGTTATTTTGGAATTGGGAACATTTTACGTATGACTTTAATTTGAATTGCTAATTGTCCGGATTGGGTAGGGCCTTTTCGCTTGAGCGAACATTGGTTTATAGCCATTTGTTCAATCTATAAAAGGGGTAGAGCCCCTTTGTGTTGTGCCTTTCTATATTGTAGGAATCATCTTTATTATTACTTGAACGAAATATTGCTCGCTGCGTAGTTATTTTAAATATCGATCCAAGAAGGCATAGTATTTAAACCGTCAAAACAGTGGGTCTGCATCACTTTTCCTGTTTTCTCTAAAACCTACAAAATCCGAGGGTTGCTCAACATAGACCTCCTCTTTTAGGTCACCATTTAGGAAAGCTGACTTAACGTCCTTTTTGGTAGACCTTAAATCCTTTAGGTGCAGCATATGCAAGGAATAGTTTTATTTCCTCCAGTCTAGCAACTGGAGCAACGGTTTGATCAAAGCTAATACCATTTCTTGTTTGTATCCTTTGGCAACCTACCTAGCTTTATTTTTGATGATAACACCATTCTCATCAAGCTTATTTCTATAAATTCATTTGTTTCAAATGATGTTATATCTATGTAGTATGGGAACCAGCTTCCAGACCTTACATCTCTTGAACTGTTTTAGTTCTTCTTGCATAGCCATAATCCAAATAGGACCTATGTTGGCATCTTCAAACTTCTTTGGTTCAACTTGAGACAGAAAGCTTGAATACAAAGCAATGCTGAGTTTTCGGTTCTTTTTTGTAACACCTTAGCTTGCATCTCCTATGATTTGATCTCTGGGATGATCTCTTAAGTGGCTAACAATTGTTGACATTCTGTCTTCAGAAACTTGAACTTCAATTATAGGATCCTGCGGGTCTTCATCTATGCCATGTGTATTTGGACCTTCTTTAGGAATGAACACACCATTATCTTCTGTTGGGTACATTGGAAAATGTGTATCAGATTTGGAGAAGCCTCACCCAACTCAGTGATATACATCAAGGTGTATTTGATGTTGTTTTGATTTTACATATGCAGGTTAAGAATATGCAGGAAAAGTTTCTAAGTCCATGAGACGACACCAGAAGAAGCTGTGTCGACACTTGTGAAGACTTGTGTCGACACTTGAGAAAACCTGTGTCGACACCTGGAGTCAATTGTGTTGACACTTGGAGAAGCAGTGTCGACACACAGAAAGTTCAGTCGACATCAACTGTGTCGACACAAAGGACTTGTGTCGACACACAGAAAGTTTATTAGACATCAACTGTGTCGACACACAGAAAGTTCAGTCGACATCAACTATGTCGACACACAGGACTTGTGTCGACACACACACCAGAATTTCTTTTAAGTTAATTGCGTCAAGACAAGAAGTGACTGTGTCGACATACAGGACTTGTGTTGACACATTCTTACAGAAGCTATGTCAAGAAGCAGTGTCGACACCATGAGAGCTGTGTCGACACAACCAAGGATTGTGTCGACACTTAGTTTACTTATGTCGACACATGTGAAGTTCAGACTCGGCATTTTGCTGACAGAGACAAAGTTTCAAGAAGTGACTGGAAGACTTGACAGCTGCCATAACCAATAGGTCTACTGCAACTGTCAGATCTGTCAAAAGTTGGTTAGCAATCGGATCAGCCGGTAACTTTGGATGAAGTCTATATAAAGACAGATTCTATCAACAAAGAAGAAAAAATGAAAGAACAAGAGACAGAAAAAGAAGATGAAGTACTCAACACACAGTTACAATAGAAGATCCAACATACACAAGAAAATCCAGTCAGAGATTTTCAAGTGGATCTAAGTGAAGAATTTCAAAAGTTCTTCAGAAAAATTTGTAGAGAGAGAGAGAGCTCCAACAATTCAAGTGAAGAAAGAGACTATCATCAACTAGTCTCTTAAGAGCAGATCCTGAACTATCTGCAAAGAAGAATTCAGATTGATTTCTGGATTTAATAAGGAAGCTGATTGAAGATCATCTCCAAGAAATTCAACCTTATTGTGTTCAGATTCAAGAAGCTTTCAAGAAAGCCAAAGACAGGTTGATTTCTGGGTAATCAGATTCTTCAAGAACTGATCAAGAAAACTTTCTACTCATCCTCTTTCAACTTGAGTGGAAGATAAAACATATCTTATATTTTAGTTCTGTAAGATCATTATTGATCTGAGTTGTAAGCCTAGTTTATAAAGGCTGAGGTAGGGCTGAGTACCTGAGGTAGGAGATTTTCATCTCTGAGTTGTAGGCCTTGGGAAGGCTGAGGTAGGGTTGTGTGCCTGAGGTAGGAGATTTGATTCTCTGAGTTGTAGGCATGGGTGTAGGCTGAGGTAGGGCTTAATTGCCTGAGTTGTAGGAGTGTGGACTCACTTAGAGTTGTAGGAACTTTGACTGGGTTCTGAGCTGTAAGATCTGTTGATCTGAGAAGGAAGGAAGAAGTTAGGACGAATCTAGCACACTGCTAGATATGCGAAGGGGGAAAGTGGATGCACCCATCATTTGGGGAACCACTATAAATCTGCGTACCATCTGAGATTGTGTGTGATTTTGTGATTTCTGTGATGTGGTAGCTGTAGATCTGATTGATTCTATTTGATTATCTGAATTAATATTCTACCGTAGAGTAAAAAGGAATTGCACTTATTCAACCCCCCCCCCCCCTCCTCTAGGTGTTTAGGTGATCTTGAAACCAATTCTTTCAAGTGGTATCATAGGGAGGTTACTCAAAGATAGACTTAACAATCTGAGTAAGATCTGTGAGGAAGAATAAATTTGAACATATGGGTTCAGGAGAAAATCATAAGGAACTTGGTTCCATGAAGTTGCCCATATGCAGGAAGTCATCTAGAAAGGACAAGAGTAGGTCAAAACCTAGCAAAAATACAACTTCAAAGATTGTGTGCTATTGTTGCAACAGACCTGGACATGTAGTAGCTGATTGTCCAGACAAAAGAAAGGAATCTACAGATAAGAAGAAGTCTCAGTATAAGAACAAGAAGGAGAAATCCCTTGTAACAAAGAAAGAGAAAAGCTGGACAGATCCATCATCTTCAGATTTTGAATCTGTTGTTGAAGATTATATTGGTCTGTTTGCAACAGAAGAAGAGACTGAGTTCTTGCAACTACTGCACTCAATAAATGGAACTGAAGATCATCAGTGAAAAGTGCTGATGGCCCTGACTGATGAAGATCACTGCAAGGATCAGCCTGGTCCCAGTATGGTAAAAAGTTTATCTAAAGATTCTGATTATTACACTGGCTCAGAATCAGAAGAATCTGCATCAAAAGATGTGGATGGATCTGAATCTGAAGGATATATTCATCAACTTATATATGAATATGGTGATTTGCTACAGGCATTTAAGAGATGAAAAAACCTGACTAAAATTTAGGCTAAGGAAATTGCAGCTCTTACGTTGGCTGCATCTGATTCGGAAAAGCTGCTGGATCAGAAGATGAATGAGATTGCCAAGCCGAAAAACATAACAATTATTCAGATGGGAACAATCACATTCAAGAGTGATCAAATCAAAAGTCGGAAGTCAGACTTCGGAAGGAAAAGGATCTAGTGGCTAATTTCTCTAAGCCAAAATCTGTCCTACCCTTAATTGATGACTTTGTGTCTCAAAAGGGTAAGGCAGGATTGGGTTTTAAGGGAAATACTAGGGCAACTAATTCCAAAAGAAAAAGGAAAGCCCCAGTTAAGCCACTTGTCTTCAATCCCTCTATTGCTCTCAGAAAAGTGCAACAGCCTACCAAGAGATATGATCATGATATCATACATGGTCATGGTAAGATTGACATTCTGAATGACAAGAGGTCACCAGCACTCAAGCAAAGAAACACCGTACCTATAATATTAAGAATAGCTGACAGCACAGCTGTTAAAGCTGTACCTAAATAGAGGTATAATAGATTTGAGTGCTGGTGTTGTGGCAAGGTAGGACACTTTGCCATTGACTGTTGGAATAACACTAGTGTCAGGGTGATCGCCAGCATACCTGGAAGAAGGGCTGCTACAGATTATGCTAAATTTCAGTCCAACCTGAACCAAGGACCCAATAATAATTTGGGTACTAAGGTTAAGTAATTATTTGTTGCAGATAAGTCCAAGTGGCCATGCCCCTTTATGGTACTTGGACAGTGGATGTTCCAGACATATGACTGGAATAAGAGGATTGTTGAAGGACTACTCACCCATATTGAATGGACCTAAAGTAATCTTTGGTGGTTCTAAAAAAGGAGTCATCAAAGAGTTTGGTAACATTTCTAATAGCTCAATTACTATCACTCAAGTTGCTTATGTGAAGGGTTTAAAACATAACTTGATAAGCATAAGTCAACTGAGTGATCTTGGATATGACATTTCTTTCATTAAGAATGGTTGTCATATTAAAAGGTCAAGTGATCAAAAGATCATGTTGACTGGTTATAGGAAAGGAAATGTGTATTGCCTAAACTTTGTGAGTGAGAATAAAGATTCTACTATTTATCTTGTAGCTGATGAGAAAGCCTCTCATTGTGTCAAATGGCACAAGAGGCTAGCTCATCTTAATTACATGACTATTGGTCAACTCTTTGATAAAGAGTTAGTGAGAAATGGTCCTCAAGTTAAGTGCATTAAGGATGGAATATGATCAGCTTGTCAAAAAGGCAAGCAGACTAGATCCACCTTTCAGAGCCTAGAAACCAAAGACTCAGTGAGGTGTTTATACCTCTTGCATATGGATTTATTTTGTCCAATGCCAGTTCAGAGTCTAGGCAGGAAAGTCTACACATTTGTGGTTGTAGATGACTATTCTAGATTTTCATGGGTTTTCTTTCTGAGGCAGAAATCTGAAACCCCAACTATTTTCTGCAACTTTGTTAAGCAAATTCAGAATGAACTAAACAATTCAGTGGTCAAAATTAGAAGTGACCATGGAACTGAATTTCAATCTGAAAATATGACAAAGTTATGTGAAGAATTTGGGATTCATCAGGAATTATCCTCATCTAGAACTCCTCAGCAAAATGGAATTGCTGAAAGAAAGAATAGTACTCTCATTGAAGCAGGTAGAACTCTATTGAGTGACACTTCTCTCCCAGAATATTTCTGGGCCTGAGGCAGTAAACATTGCATGTCATGTGCTCAATAGGGCTTCCATCACTAAGTACCACAAAAAGACACCCTATGAGGTTATGAAAGGAGGGAAACCAAACTTATCCTATTTTAGGATCTTTGGTTGCAAGTATTATGTGCTTAACAATGGCAAGTCTTACCTAACAAAGTTTGCTGCCAAATCCCAAGATGAGATATTTGTTCGGTACAACAATAATAGTAAGGCTTATAGAGTTTATAACTTGACTACACAAGTTATAGAAGAGTATGTTTATGTTATATTTGATGAATCAAGACTTATTAACAGTGAGTTGCCTAGTAGTTCATGTAGCTCTACAGGTATAAAAGAGAAGATGGAAATGATGACTATCAAAGAAGATCAAACTGCTAGGCTGGATGAAGATAAAGATGCTTGTTGTCCAGGGGGAGAACAAGTCTCTCTGGATGAAGAAGACAATGAAGTACATCAGAATGAATAAAATGGAGAAAGTCAAACTATAGACAGACTTCCTCCAGCAGTTAGACATTTAAAGGATCATTCTGTACACCAGATTCTTGGTGATCCTAGATAAGGGGTTCTAACTAGAAGCAGGAGCTTGAACACTGTACCATGCTCAAGCTTCTTGTCTCAATAAGAACCAAAAATATTTGAAGAAGCTATACAAGACCCATACTGGATTGATATTATGCAGGAGGAGTTGAATCAATTCAGGAGATGCAAGGTCTGGAAGTTAGTTCCTAAACCAAAAGACCACAATGTCATAGGAACTAAGTGGATCTTCAGGAATAAGCAAGATGAGAGTGGGATCATTATTAAGAACAAGGCAAGACTGGTTGCCAAAGGATACAGGCAGGAAAAGGTCATAGACTTTGATCAAACATTTGCCCCTGTGGTAAGGTTGGAAGCAATCAGGCTATTCCTAGCCTATGCAGCCTATCAGGGTTTCAAAGTGTTCCAAATGGATGTTAAGTCAGCCTTCCTAAATGGAGACTTAAAGGAGGAAGTCTATGTAGAACAACCATCAGGTTTTATTGATCCACTCTATCCTAATTATGTGTATAGGCTTAGGAAAGCCCTATATGTTTTGAAACAAGCCCCAATGGCTTGGGAAAATAGACAAAACTCTATTTCTTATGGAATACAAAGGGAAGATAATTCTAGTCCAGATATATGTTGATGTCATAATATTTGGTTCTACTGTAAACAACCTTTGTAGGAAGTTTGCTAAACTTATGCAAGGGAAGTTCGAGATGAGCAGCATGGGAGAACTTAAGTTCTTCTTGGGACTCCAAGTAAGACAGACTGATGATGGTCTGTCCATATCCCAGTCTAAGTTTACCCAAGAGTTAATTTAGAAGTATGGTATGGAGTCATCCACTACCATGAGAACTCCAATGTGGTCAAGTATGCCTTTAAGCAAATATGATGCAGGAAAACCTGTAGACGAGTCTTTTTATAGAGGGATAGTTGTCTCCCTCCTTTATCTGACTGCTAGTAGACCTGACATCATGTATGCTACATGTGTATGTGCTAGGTACCAATCCTGCCCAAAATAAACTCATTATACTACTGTTAAGAGGATTCTGAGATATCTTAAGGGCACACCTAATCTAGGCCTTTGATACCCTAAGTATAGAGATTTTCTACTGACTGGATATTCAGATGCAGACTTTGCAGGATGCAAAGAAGATAGGAAAATCACAACATGCACCTGTTAATTTTTATAAGGAAGATTGGTGTCATGGAGCTATAAGAAGCAGACTAGTATGGCAATATCCACAGCTGAGTCTGAGTATATGGCTGCAGGGAGCTGCTGTGCACAGTTGTTATGGATATAGCATCAGCTTAAAGATTATGGTATCCAGGTAAGTAGAACCTCTTTATTCTGTGATTCTACAAGTGTTATTTCTATTATTAATAATCTTGTTTCTCAAAATAGAATAAAGCATATAGAAATAAGATATCATTTTCTTAGGGATCTTGTAGAAAAAGAGGATATATGTTTAGAATTTGTCAATACAAGTTTCCAAATTACTGATATGTTCACTAAGCCATTGGATGAAACTAAATTCAATAATTTTAAAATTGAATTAGGTATGCTGAACATAGATTAGATTGACAAATTTGTCTAAGTAATTTGTGTCGACAAAAAGAGGTCTATAACGACACAGAGAAGTTGTGTCGACACATCTAGAAAATTGGTGTAGACACTTCAGAGAAGTAGTGTCGACACATTCAGAAGTTATGTCGACACTTAAAATTAGAGTCGACACAGAATTTCGGTTGAACTAATAAGTATGTCTGTGTCAACACATCATCAATTGGTGTCGACACATAGTAATCAACACTTCTGTCGAGACATTAGCAGTCTGTGTCGACACCATCTCAACAGTGTCGACACACTAAGTAAATTTTGTCGCGCCTTTTGACCTCCAATGTTTCAACACATATAAATAGGTCAAGAACAAACCCTATCGACACGCTCTCCAGATTTTGAGACTATATTCTTGTGTCAATAAACTCTCTCTTCTCCATTCAAGATTTCTCACCATCCCAATGGCGCCGAAACTTAACGAAAACGTGAACGAGGGTTTTGAACTAGTACGGAATGCCTTTGACAATGCTGAACCAGCGATACAAGCTGTGATAGCCCTACTTGCATAAAATGGATTGGAGTATTTGACATCAGCACCTACAAAGATATGGAAGAAGGAAATCCTTGAGTGTTATGGAGCTGCCACTCAGGATTCAACTGGATTAAAAATTAGGTCTTCAGTCCAGGGTAATAAAGTCAAACTCACTATGAAGAGCCTACGAAAAACTCTTCATCTGCCCAAAACTCAAGAAGACGAAGAAGTTACATCTTCCAAGACCTTGGAAACACTCCAGTGGTGTGGATTAGATCCCACCATGAAAATTTGATCATCCATGAATAGAAAAGGAATGAATGTACATGTAAAATTCCTTTCTAAAGTAGTTGGCAAAGTCATCTTATGCAAACCAGGTGGACATGATAGGGTCTCAGCCTATATGTTCAGCATCATGACCAGGATCATCTACAAAATCAACACCAATTGGTCTAGAGTCATATATTAAAAGATTAGAGAAAGCATCAAGAAACCTAATCTGGGAAGTATATTAAGCTTATACTTGGCTGAAGTAATTCCAGAAGTGATGCAACAGGCTGCTGGATCCAAGATCAATCACATGAGGAGAATGTATCTAAGGATAATCTCTAGATGGGATAGAGTGCTAATAAAAGACATAGGTGATGAAGAGAGGCCAGAGAATACTGAGAAACCACCTGATCAATACATTAGACTTAATGATTAGATGCAGGGGGAGCCTCATCTTGAGGAAGAGCCAACACGCTTAGAAAGTGAAATGGCTACTCAAACTATTTTTGAGGTAATCCAAGAAGTTAATCAAACAATTTTCAATAATGAGGATGAAACACTAACTGTGCCCTTGGTTGATGTTGACCAGACCACTCAACTCAACAATCAAGCACAGGATGTTATCATGAAGGATACATCTATAGTTGCTGATGCCTCAGAGTTAGTGGTGCCTCCAGTCCAACCTCAACAAGAGTTTACCCTTGAAGAGTTGTTCCCTGATATAGAGCAAGTAAGAACTGAGGGGGAGCAAGTCAGAACTGACGGGGAGCAAGCCAGGACTGAAGGGGAGTAAGCTGGCATTGAGGGGAGCAAGCTAGGACTGAAAAGGAACTTCCTCCTACTCCTCAGGAAAGAGTTGATATAACAAGTACCTTAGCTTCTGAAGATGAAGCAGAAACTCAAGCAAAGAAGAGAAAGTTGATGGTTTTCAAAAGAAGAAGCCAAAGCTACAAAATGGCATTGCAAACTGCTCCACAACCAGTTCCTGCACAAGATTATAGTTCCTTATTGGTATCTTTGCAAGTAAAGTTAGATGAATAAAGGATAGCCATGGAGAAATATATAGATGAAACTCATAAAGATTTGCAATTCTCCTTGGCTCAAGATATCAAATCAATTAGATTTGAGGTAAACCAGAATAAGAGGGAGATGACAGATTGCTTCCATAAAGGAGGTAATGCTGTAGTTTTTCTGGCAAAACAACAAGAAGGAATAAAGACTAAAGTTGATGATATAGTGGTCAAGCAAGGCTATGTCCTTGAAAATCAAATTAGAATGAATGACATTCTGACTGAATAACATAATGTGATTGTTACAAAATTAAAGAATACTGCTACTGCCCTGACTGAGGCAAGGTCTAAAGAGAAATCTGAGTTTGATAAGAAACTTCAAGAGGATTTAGCCACTTTCCAATCTGCACTTCAAGCCTCTCAGAAGATTATATCTGCTCAGCTTCAAAAGTTTAAAACCTATTATACAGAGGGAACAAATTTTCTGGACACTCAAATCAGGGTCCAAAAGAATGATCTTAGAGATCATATTGAAAGAGAAGTTATAAAGGGGGAGAGGTTCATAGTCAATGCTAGCTCAGAGCATGCCAAATGGATAACAAATGCTGTTAGAGCAACTATGATATATCCACCCCTATGTGATGATGACAACACTGGTGAGTCAGGAATTCAAGCTGCAGACATTGAAGAGGGTCAGCAGGAAGTAGCTCAAATCATATATCCCCCTTCTAACTTTGAGCAAATTCAACACCTGGTTGATCAGATGTATAACCCCTTAGAGGGTACTAACAATGTTATCATTGAGAAAGTAGAAATGTCAGAGGCAACTTTGACTAAAGAGCAAGAAGCTCAACTTTCAAAGAAAAGATTTAGAGAACATGCAGAGTTGAAGCCTGATTTTGAACAATGGAGTCCTACTTCCAGGAATATTATATTGACTGCCTGAAAAGCTGTAAAGGACAAGACCCATGAAAGGGGTAAATGGTACACTGAGCAAGAATGACACAAATATGAAGTCAGGCAGGAAGCTATTCTTCAATATAGAAGGAAAGCAAAAGCTGTGAATTTACCTGCTAATGCTTTGGAGCCTAGCAAGTACTTCCCCAAGCCTTTTCATTATTTTGAGAGGTAAAGATAAGGGCTGAAGAATAAAAGAAGAAAGATCTGAAAGACAAGAAGCCAGCTGAAGATACTGACGCTCTAGTACAAGCCAAGATCCAGTCAGGCAAAGGCATAGTCATCAAGGAGCCAGATTAGCCTTAGTATAGATTAACTAGATTTTATAACAATGTAATCTTTAGTTGTTAAAAAATCTATGTAAACTAATTGTTGACAAACTTTTGTTAGTTTAAACAAAATAATGATTCATGCTCATTGTGTTTGCATTATTTTGTAATGACCTATTATACATATTTTGTTTATATGTTACCCTATCGTGTAATGTTTATATACATCATAATGTGTGTTTATTATAAATGGTGTACATCATTGACTATGGGTTATGACTTCTCCAAATTGGGGGAGATTGTTGGGTACATTGGAAAATGTGTATCAGATTTGGAGAAGCCTCACCCAACTCAGTGATGTACATCAAGGTGTATTTGATGTTGTTTTGAGTTTACATGTGCAGGTTAAGAATATGCAGGAAACGTTTTTAAATCCATGAGTCGACACTAGAAGAAGCTGTGTCGACACTTGTGAAGACTTGTGTCGACACTTGAGAAAAGCTGTGTCGACACCTGGAGTCAATTATGTCGACACTTGGAGAAGTAGTATCGACACACAGAAAGTTCAGTCGATACACAGAATGTTCAGTCGACATCAACTGTGTCGACACACAGGGCTTGTGTCAACACACAAAAAGTTCAGTCGACATCAATTGTCTCGACACACAGGACTTATGTCGACACACAGAAAGTTCAGTCTACATCAACTGTGTCGACACACAGGACTTGTGTCGACACACACACCAAAATTTCTTTTATGTTAATTATGTCAAGACAAGAAGTGACTGTGTCGACACACGGGACTTGTGTCGTGTAACACCCCCTATCCGTCGCATAGCATATAGCAGTAGGTCCGGCCGGGGCCCGACGCCATATACCACAGACAGACCGGGTGGTTACTTATGGAAACCATCCAACCAATCTCAACGTCCTACACAGAGCATTCTAGCGGAAGCAGTTTAAATAAGTTGTAAACAAGAACCCAGCATAAGAGCACGAATGTCCACTAACATGATAATAGGAATGTTATTACAAAAATACCCAAATATTCGGCCTTAAGGCCTTACAGAATGTTTCTCTTGACTAATACATGATTTACAAACCTCGGCACGCAGGCCGGTCATACATGAGTAAAACAGAAAACATTTCCACTTGGGCCTTCGAGGGCCAGCTTCGCAAAAAGGGCTTTAGCCCGCTATTGACCGCTCGGTCCAGCTGCACCTGCAAGCAACAAACCACCGCACGGTGGCAAACAAGGCAACGGTCAGCAATGCTGACCAAATTATAACGATCCCGCCCCCAACTCGGGTCGGCGATGCTCCTTCCCTGCATTTCATTAGCACAAGCGAGCAATGCATATAACCATAGCCATTTCAACACAGACGTTGGCTCGTACGGCCACACGTCCCGTGCACTCAGGGCACATTCTCGGTGAACCGGTCGATGTACGTCAATTAAAGCCATTAACATTCCGGACTCACCACCGCCACTAGGACGGCCATTCCTATGAGCAATTCGTCTTCATGGTATTGGTCACGTCAATTTAAGCCATTGACCACCGAAGACCCCCATTTATGCCAACGGCGAGTGCCATGTAACTTTAGGTCTCTCTAACCCGAATGACATAAAGCGGGTACGGCTCCATCTAACCCGTGCTCACATCGCAACGACAATTTAAGTCATATGCGCGGGTCAAACTTTCACCGAGTCCCATTCTACCACAATACACATAACCCCGTTATGTTCAAGTTGGCTCTCAGGCCACCAAGTTGGCAAGACCTCGTGTCCGCCCAGTTTTCCGGGTGCACCTTTGGGTTAGTCCCCAAGGCTCCCTGCTGCAATCTACCGCGTAGAAAACCCGAAAAACACCCAATAGCACGGAGTCTTCTCCGGCCTTATGCAATGCAACATCACCGATCCGGACTAACATGTCCGGGTAGGCTTCAACCAAAATGCCTATGTCCGTTCTCGCATACGGACTCTACACAACGGGGACTTCACATATCTACCCGAAGGAACGCCTCCAACTCTTCGCAAACTCGCGAGAGAGGGCTTCCTATGCTAAGAAAGAGAGCTATCATGCTCACAAGTGAGGATCGTTACCCTTGGATTCCTCTTTGGCGCCATCGGAAAGTAATCGGATGGAAATCACCGCACTAGCGTTGCCTCCGCGGATCCGGAGTCGGCTCGCGATTCGGAGCTCCGAAGCTCCTCCAATGGCGGGATCTAGTTCTTCTTCCTCCAATGGCTCTCCACTTTCTCCAAGGATTTGGAGAGAGGATAAGGCATGAAAAGTGAAGTTTTCCAAGTCAACTCACGGGTATATCCCTGCAGGAACATCCCCCAGCCGTCGGATCTCAACCTAAGGAAACGAACGGCTTTGATTCGGGGCTGAAATGCCCAATCTGGGCCGAACACGGCATGGCACACGCCCGTGTCCAGGGCCGTGTGCCGCATTCGCCGTCAAAATCGAATCTTCTGAACACGCACACGGGTATCGAACACGCCCGCGTTCGAGCTGACACGCCCGTGTTCCAGCTGACACGGCCGTGTAGTCGGCCGTGTACCCCATGATTTTCTCCCGTTTTCAACCCGAGCACTGCACGGGTTCTAGGACACGCCCGTGTCCTTGCCCGTGTCATATTGACACGCCTGGGCCCCTAGGCCGTGTACACGGGACATTTCGTCGAGGGGAGAACGACGACTGGATGACACGGCCTTGGACACGCCCGTGTCCTAGGCTGTGTGCCTTGACTCGACGATCGTCGAGTGAATCTCGACGATTTCACCTTGACGATCGTCGACACGGGTCGACACGCCCTGCGACACGCCCGTGTCGCAGGCCGTGTGCCCATTCTCGACGAATCGTCGAGAATAACTCGACGATTTCACGGCTAAGTGTCGACACACGCTCGACATGCCCTGGGACACGCCCGTGTCCCAGGCCGTGTGCCTTCAGCCAGAAACCAAAACTGGCCCAAAACGTCCCCCTTTGCTCCTTTGAGTTTCGGGGCGTTACAACTCTCCCCCTCTTAAAAGAATTTCGCCCACGAAATTACATAAAGGAAAGATATACAAAAACAACATTTGTACCTGAGCGGAACAACTCCGGATACTCGTCAAGCATAGTCTGCTCTCGCTCCCAAGAGAGCTCCTCACGACCGCAATTGTCCCACCGGACTTTGACCATCCTGATCTCTTTATTGCGTAGCTGCTTGACCTCCGAGTCCTCAATCCGCACGGGCTTGACCTTTGTCGTTAGCCCACTATCCACCGGCACTTGATCGACCGCGATCACTTGCGTAGGCTCTTGCACCGCCTTCCGAAGCACCGAAATGTGGAACACATCGTGTAAACCACTTAGCTCCACCGAAAGCTTCAACCTATAGGCCGCTTCTCCAACTCGCTCCAGAACCTCAAACGGTCCAAGGTACCTCGGGCTTACCTTTTTCAACCGTCGCACCCGCGAGACACCCTTGAACGGCTTGATCTTTAGGTACACATAATCACCCACAGCGAACTCCACGTTCCTGTGCTTGGCATTATAGTGCTTTGCTTGCCGGTCCTGAGCGATGAGCAACCTCTCCCGAATGGTTCTCACCAAAGAAGTAGCATCCTCCACTTCCGATCGCTTATACAACTTCGACTCGCCCGTTTCTAACCAAGACAACGGCATGCGACATCTTCTACCATATAGGGCCTCAAAAGGCGCCATCTGAATACTTGCTTGGTAGCTGTTGTTGTATGCGAACTCCACCAAATAAAGGTGGTCCTCCCATTGCTTTCCAAAGTCCAAGACACACATGCGAAGCATGTCTTCCATCGTTCTATTGACCCTCTCGGTATGCCCATCCGTTTGCGGATGGAAGGCTGTGCTAAACTTCAGCTTTGTTCCCAACATTTGCTGCACCAGCCTCCAATCTTTGGACGTGAACCGCCCATCTCGGTCACTCACGATGCTACGGGGCACACCATGAAGCCGCACTATGTTATCCACATAAAGCTTTGCCAGCTTCTCCACCGGATCATCCTTCCTATGCGGAATAAAATGCGACACCTTTGTTAATCGATCGACCACCACCCAAATGGCGTCGTTCCCTTTTTGCAACCTTGGCAAACCATGCACAAAGTCCATAGAGATGTCGTCGAATTTCCACTCCGGAATAGGCAAGGACTTAAGAAATCCTCCCGGCTTTTGGCACTCCGCCTTTACTAAGGCGCAGGTTTGGCACTTCGCTACGTATAGCGCCACATCCTTTTTCAAACCCGGCCACCAAAATAGCTTCTTGACGTCGCGGTACATCTTCGTGCTCCCCGGGTGAATCGAGTACTTGGTATGGTGTGCCTCGTACAACAACTCCACCCGTAAATTGCCCACGCTTGGGACGCACAGACGACCGTCTTTCCACAGCAATCCGTCCTCCACGACGAATTGGGAATTTGACCCATCCAGAGCCTCTATCATGAACTGCTTCATATGAGCATCCATATCCAAAGCCTGCCGAATCCGATCAGCCAGGTCATATTGGACTTCAGTCCAATTCAGCACTGCTTCAGCACTAGATTGTCTATCCACACAAACCATCTCCAACGCCTCCAGCTCCTGCACCAACCGCTCATCATGCACTGATAGCCAATTCGCTTGAGCTGGAACTCGGCGACTCAACGCGTCCGCAACCGCATTCCCTTTGCCAGGCACGTAGTGGATCTTGAATGTATAGTCCCCCAGGAACTCCATCCATCTACGTTGCCGCATATTCAGATCTTTCTGATCAATCAGGTACTTTAGACTCTTGTGATCGGTGTAGATGTAAATCTTCACACCGTACAAATAGTGTCTCCACAGCTTCAAGGCAAAAATCACGGCCGCCAACTCCAAGTCGTGGACCGGATAATTCCTCTCGTGCACTTTTAGCTGTCTTGAGCCATAAGCTATTACGCTGCCGTGCTGCAATAGCACGCAACCCAAACCGCTGCTCGAAGCGTCGCTATATATCTCATAGCCTTCGGCCCCCACCGGCGAACTCAGCACAGGCGTCGTGGTCAACCGACACTTCAATTCCTCAAAAGCTCGCGCGCACTCCGGCGTCCAAACGAACTTATGCTCCTTCCTCGTCAACGTAGTGAGAGGTAGCGCTATCCGCGAGAAGTTCTCTACGAAGCGCCTATAATAACCGGCAAGCCCCAAAAAGCTCCGGACTTCTGCTACCGTAGCAAGCTCAGGCCACTCCCGTATCGCAACAATCTTCGCCGGATCCACAGCAATACCCTCTCCACTCACTATATGCCCGAGGAACGCCACTGAGGATAGCCAAAACTCGCACTTCGAGAACTTGGCATACAACTGGTTTCTCCTTAGCGTCTCCAACACCAAATGAAGATGCTTGAAGTGATCTTCCTCACTTTGCGAGTACACCAAAATATCGTCGATGAAGACGATCACGAAATGGTCCAAGTACTCCCTGAACGTCCTGTTCATCAAATCCATGAATACTGACGGCGTATTAGTCAGCCCAAACGGCATGACCGTAAACTCATAATGCCCGTATCTCGTACTAAACGCTGTCTTCGGGATATCACTCTCCCTTATCCGCAGCTGATAGTACCCAGACTTGAGATCTAACTTCGAGTACACCGTCGATCCGACTAACTGATCAAAGAGATCATCAATCCTAGGGATCAGGTACTTATTCTTCTCAGTCAGCTTGTTCAGCTCCCGATAATCAATACATAATCTCAAGCTTCCGTCCTTCTTCTTAACAAAGAGGACCGGTGCGCTCTAAGGCGAAGAACTCGGGCGCACATAACCTTGCTCCAACAACTCTTGCAATTGAACTTTCAGCTCCGCCATTTCCTTAGGCGCTAGCTGATACGGAGATCGTGACACAGGCTTTGCACCTGGCACTAGCTCGATCGTAAAATCTATCTCCCGTTGAGGCGGGGCTCCAGGAAGATCTGCGGGGAACACATCAGGGTATTCTGATACCACTGAAATACAATCCAAAGCAGGCTTCGGTTTTGCAACCTCCACTAGTGTAAAGAACAGTTCTGCTCCAGCACGAACCACCTTCACCACCTGAAGAACAGACATCAACGTCTTGCTCGACCCCTTTAAGCCCGTAAAAGTCGTCTCACGACTCGCTCCCAGCTTGACTTCCTTGCTACCGCAATCTATATGGGCCTGCTGCTCCGAGAGCCAGTCCATGCCAAATATGACGTCGAACTCCACTAACGGAAGTAAAGACGCCCGCAGGTCGAACTCCTGCTCCCCAATACGAATCTGAACATCGCAGATCCTAACCGCTCGCATCGAACACCCATTGGGCAACAACACATCCAACTTATCCTTCGCCATCGAAGAAGGGACTCCGATGCGTGATATAAATCCTTCGGACAAGAAGGAGTGTGAAGCTCCCGTATCGAAGAGTGCTCGTGCCGGATTTTCATGAATTAATACGAATCCTAAACAAGCAGTGGTAAGGTAACATGTGAATAACAAGCATATAAAGGAATTGACTTGCTATAAATTAAACCGTACCTGTCACCACGTCAGCTTGTTTAATGGCCTCCTGTTGGCCAAGATTGTAGACCCTTGGTTGGGCCGGAGCATAGTGGGATGCGGTCGACTCCACCGCCTTACCCTTCTCTTCATAAGTAGCTCCTGGCCTCCTCTCGGACTAAGGACGTTCGCTCCAACAATCACGGGCAAAATGCCCCGTCTTGCCACACGTAAAGCACGCACCCGGGGTCCGACCCGTAGTCGCCCCAGAAGCGCCAGAAGGAGCTGGACCCGAAGTCCTATGCTTCTTGAAAGTCCTCCGATAGCCTGACGTTGAAGTAGTCGGCACTCTGAACTCAGATTTCTTTTCACCCAAGCTTTTCTTCGCTTGTACACTCTTCATGTCCTTCTCCAAGGACCGGGCAGTATTGACCAAGGTTAAGAAACCTTGCGTCATCGGCCCCGACAGTAACAATCTCAGCTCATCCCTCAAGCCTTCATAAAAACGATTAGTCTTGCGCTCCTCATCCATGATGGTGGAGCTCGCATAACGACTCAACCGCGTAAACTCGTGGAGATATTCATCCACGCTCCTCTCACCCTGCACCAACTTCAGGAACTCATTCTCCATTGAAATCCTGTGAGTCGAAGGGAGGTATCTTGCCAAGAACAATTCCGAGAACTCTTCCATCGGAATGTCTATCAGTTGTCTACCTCTCAGGTGATGCAGCTCCAAACCTTCCCACCACATCCTCGCTTCTCCATCCAGCAGGAATGTAGCGATGGTGGTCATCTGCCACTCCTCCGTCTCCGTCGCTGTCATGACTCTCTTCACCCTAGAGAGCCAGTCTTCAGCCTGCGATGGGGTTCCCAACCCCGAGAATAACGGAGGGTTAAAGCTCATTACATGCTTCAACTGCCTCTCAGTTGCCCTCCTTGGCACTATTGGTTCCGCAACCACTCGCTCCACCCTCCTCGGCTCAGCCTCTTGCAGAGGTTCTTGCTCCATCACACGAGCTGGCTGCTGCGCTTGCCTCCCAGGCTGCGCATTGATCACGGCCAACACCGCTTCAGCCACCAATCTTATATTTTCAGCCGACAAAGGTGTTGCGGGAGCAACTTCCGGTGCACTACTTGCCTCAGAAACTCGGCGTTCTGACGGCCCAACACCACTTCGGGTCACCTATAGTGGTACAAAACACCGTTAAGCGACCAAATAAATTGCAAACAGCAATTATAGGAACACGCAGGTTCCTCAAACACGAGTATTTTCATTCCTAAGTGGACATTTATGGGTTCTTTTTACTGTTATAACGATGACGCACACAATGTGCTCACCACCCCTTAAAAAGAATTCGCCCACGAATTCAATTCAAGCTCAACCAAAACCAGTAGTCTGATACCAAATTGTAACACCCCCTATCCGTCGCATAGCATATAGCAATAGGTCCGGCCGGGGCCCGACGCCATATACCACAGACAGACCGGGTGGTTACTTATGGAAACCATCCAACCAATCTCAACGTCCTACACAGAGCATTCTAGCGGAAGCAGTTTAAATAAGTTGTAAACAAGAACCCAGCATAAGAGCACGAATGTCCACTAACATGATAATAGGAATGTTATTACAAAAATACCCAAATATTCGGCCTTAAGGCCTCACAGAATGTTTCTCTTGACTAATACATGATTTACAAACCTCGGCACGCAGGCCGGTCATACATGAGTAAAACAGAAAACATTTCCACTTGGGCCTTCGAGGGCCAGCTTCGCAAAAAGGGCTTTAGCCCGCTATTGACCGCTCGGTCCAGCTGCACCTGCAAGCAACAAACCACCGCACGGTGGTAAACAAGGCAACGGTCAGCAATGCTGACCAAATTATAACGATCCCGCCCCCAACTCGGGGCGGTGATGCTCCTTCCCTGCATTTCATTAGCACAAGCAAGCAATGCATATAACCATAGCCATTTCAACACAGACGTTGGCTCGTACGGCCACACGTCCCGTGCACTCAGGGCACATTCTCGGTGAACTGGTCGATGTTACGTCAATTAAAGCCATTAACATTCCGGACTCACCACCGCCACTAGGACGGCCATTCCTATGAGCAATTCGTCTTCATGGTATTGGTCACGTCAATTTAAGCCATTGACCACCGAAGACCCCCATTTATGCCAACGGCGAGTGCCATGTAACTTTAGGTCTCTCTAACCCAAACGACATAAAGCGGGTACGGCTCCATCTAACCCGTGCTCACATCGCAACGACAATTTAAGCCATATGCGCGGGTCAAACTTTCACCGAGTCCCATTCTACCGCAATACACATAACCCCGTTATGTTCAAGTTGGCTCTCAGGCCACCAAGTTGGCAAGACCTCGTGTCTGCCCAGTTTTCCGGGTGCACCTTTGGGTTAGTCCCCAAGGCTCCCTGCTGCAATCTACCGCGTAGAAAACCCGAAAAACACCCAATAGCACGGAGTCTTCTCCGGCCTTATGCAATGCAACATCACCGATCCGGACTAACATGTCCGGGTAGGCTTCAACCAAAATGCCTATGTCCGTTCTCGCATACGGACTCTACACAACGGGGACTTCACATATCTACCCGAAGGAACGCCTCCAACTCTTCGCAAACTCGCGAGAGAGGGCTTCCTATGCTAAGAAAGAGAGCTATCATGCTCACAAGTGAGGATCGTTACCCTTGGATTCCTCTTTGGCGCCATCGGAAAGTAATCGGATGGAAATCACCGCACTAGCGTTGCCTCCGCGGATCCGGAGTCGGCTCGCGATTCGGAGCTCCGAAGCTCCTCCAATGGCGGGATCTAGTTCTTCTTCCTCCAATGGCTCTCCACTTTCTCCAAGGATTTGGAGAGAGGATAAGGCATGAAAAGTGAAGTTTTCCAAGTCAACTCACGGGTATATCCCTGCAGGAACATCCCCCAGCCGTCGGATCTCAACCTAAGGAAACGAACGGCTTTGATTCGGGGCTGAAATGCCCAATCTGGGCCGAACACGGCCTGGCACACGCCCGTGTCCAGGGCCGTGTGCCGCATTCGCCGTCAAAATCGAATCTTCTGAACACGCACACGGGTATCGAACACGCCCGTGTTCGAGCTGACACGCCCGTGTTCCAGCTGACACGGCCGTGTAGTCGGCCGTGTACCCCATGATTTTCTCCCGTTTTCAACCCGAGCACTGCACGGGTTCTAGGACACGGCCATGTCCTTGCCCGTGTCATATTGATACGCCTGGGCCCCCAGGCCGTGTACACGGGACATTTCGTCGAGGGGAGAACGACGACTGGATGACACGGCCTTGGACACGCCCGTGTCCTAGGCCGTGTGCCTTGACTCGACGATCGTCGAGTGAATCTCGACGATTTCACCTTGACGATCGTCGACACGGGTCGACACGCCCTGCGACACGCCCGTATCGCAGGCCGTGTGCCCATTCTCGACGAATCGTCAAGAATAACTCGACGATTTCACGGCTAAGTGTCGACACACGCTCGACACGCCCTGGGACACGCCCGTGTCCCAGGCCGTGTGCCTTCAGCCAGAAACCAAAACTGGCCCAAAACGTCCCCCTTTGCTCCTTTGAGTTTCGGGGCGTTACATGTCGACACATTCTTACAGAAGCTATGTCAAGAAGTAGTGTCGACACCATAAGAGCTGTGTCGACACCACCAAGGATTGTGTCGACACTTAGTCTACTTAGGTCGACACATGTGAAGTTCAGACTCGACATTTTGCTGACAGAGACAAAGTTTCAAGAAGTGACTGGAAGACTTGACAGCTGCCATAACCAACAGGTCTACTGCAACTGTCAGATCTCTCGGAACTTGGTTAGCAACCGGATCAGCCGGTAACCTTGGATGAAGTCTATATAAAGACAGATTCTATCAACAAAGAAGAAAAAAAGAAAGAACAAGAGACGGAAAAATAAGACAAAGTACTCAACACACAATTACAACAGAAGATCTAACATACACAAGAAAATCCAGTTAGAGATTTTCAAGTGGATCTAAGTGAAGAATTTCAAAATTTCTTCAGAAGAAATTGTAGAGAGAGAGCTCCAACAATTCAAGTGAAGAAAGAGACTATCATCAACTAGTCTCTTAAGAGCAGATCCTGAACTATCTGCAAAGAAGAATTCAGATTGATTTCTGGATTTAAGAAGGAAGCTGATTGAAAATCATCTTCAAGAAATTCAACCTTATTGTGCTCAGATTCAAGAAGCTTTGAAGAAAGCCAAAGACGGGTTGATTTCTGTGTAATCAGATTCTTCAAGAACTGATTAAGAAAACTTTCTACTCATTCTCTCTCAACTTGAGTGGAAGATAAAACATATCTTATATTTTTGTTCTGTAAGATCATTATTGATCTGAGTTGTAAGCCTAGTTTATAAAGGCTGAGGTAGGCCTGAGTGTCTGAGGTAGGAGATTTTCATTTCTGAGTTGTAGGCCTTGGGAAGGCTGAGGTAGGGCTATGTGCCTGAAGTAGGAGATTTGATTCTCTGAGTTGTAGGCCTGGGTGTAGGCTGAGGTAGGGCTTAATTGCCTTAGTTGTAGGAGTGTGGACTCACTCTGAGTTGTAGGAATCTTGACTGGGTTCTGAACTGTAAGATCTGTTAATCTGAGAAGGAAGGAAGATGGTAGGCCGAATCTAGCACACTGCTAGATAGGCGAAGGGGGAAAGTGGATGTACCCATCATTTGGGTAACCACTATAAATCTGTGTACCATCTGTGATTGTGTGTGATTTTGTGATTTCTGTGATGTGGTAGCTGTAGATCTGATTGATTCTATTTGATTATCTGAATTAATATTATACCGTAGAGTAAAAAGGAATTGCACCTATTCACCCCCCCCCCCTCTAGGTGTTTAGGTGATCTTGAAACCAATTCTTTCATCTTCTTCTTGGTTAGAGGGAGGAGTATCATGGATGGTTAGCTTGTCCATCTTCAATCCTACAACTGTAGATCTAGAGGAGCTAGGAAGATTGTTAATCATAGAAGACTCATCAAACATAATATTGACAGACTCTTTTACAACTTGGTTCTTCAAGTTGAAGGCTCTATAGGTTTTGTTGTGGTTATTTTACCCAACAAAAATTCCCTCATAGGATTTAGTAGTAAACTTAGTCAAGTAGGACTTCTCATTATTGAGCACAAAGCACTTGCTTCTAAAGATCCCAAGATAGGCACGATTTGATATTCTGCCTTTCATAATCTCAGAGAGAGTCTTCTTGTGATACTTATTGATAGATGCTCTATTTAGGACATGATATGCATTATTTTCTTCATCAGACCAAAAGTATTTTGGATAGAAGTGTCACTGAATAATGTCCTGCCAGCCTCTATAAGAGTCTCGTTCTTCCTCTCAATAATCCCATTTTACTGGGGTGTTCATGGAGAAGAAAACTCCGGAAGAATACCTTGCTCTCTATAGAAATTTGTCATGCATTTAGATTGGAATTCATTATCATGGTCACTTCTGATTTTGAACACAAAGCTGTCCTTTTCATTCTGAACTTGTCGAATAAAAATCACAAAGATGTCAAGGGTTTCATACTTCTTCTTTAGAAAGAAAACCCAAGCAAATCTGAAATAGTCATCAACCATCATAAGTGTATAGACTATCCTACCTAGACTATGAACTGACATAAGACCAAACAAGTCCATATGCAAGAGTTATAAACACCTCTCAAAATCCTTGGCCCCAATACTCTTAAAGGAGGCCTATGTTTGTTTTTTTTCTTTTGTCATGCAGAGATAATGCCCTCTTTGGTTCATCTCAGATTGGGCCCATTTCTGACTTGCCCTTCATTGAAGAGCTTGCTGATTGCCTTGTAATTCAAGTGAGCAAGCATCTTGTGGCATTGCACATAATAAGAGACTTTCTCATTTGTAATAAAATACACTGATGAGTCTGTACTTAAACATAAGAAATTTAAACAATAAAATATTCCACTCCTAGTGCCTATCAAAATGACCTCTTGGTCACTTGACCTTTTAATCAGACTCTCATCCTCGTGAAAGACAATGACAAAGCCAATATCACATAGTTGGCTTGTGCTAATCAGATTGTGTGGTAATCCTTCCACATAAGCTACCTTTGTAATGGATACTATGATATTGGTGATCATGACATAACCCTTAGTAACTCCTCTGTATGAACCTCCAAAGATGACTTTATCTCCATTCCTCACTGGAGTATAATCCTTAAGATGGCTCCTTGTTCCAGTCATCTGTCTAGAATATCCACTATACATGTATTATATTGGCATTATAAGGGTTCTTGGACATCGTGTAATCATAGATTAGTTCACCTTAAGAACCCAAAAGGGTTTGGGTCTTTGGTTCATGTTAGCATGAGAATGACTATGTCTACTTGCAGTGGCCCTGACAAGAAGACTCAACTTTGCCCATGGCATAGTTGGGTTGTGCCAATAGTCTATGACAATGTGACTATTGGATCCCTAGTTTGGATTTGGGCTAGGTTCACTAATTAGGTTGAGTTTTGACCCACATTGTATAGTCAGGGTCAAGTCTTTAACTCCTAGAGTTTAGGCTAGTCATTAGTTTCAACATTCATGGACTAGCCAGTAGAGGACCTCAGTTGACTCAAGACTTAAAATAATTCATAATTAAAATTATCTGCTTGAAATTCTTCGAACTCAGCTCGACTATCGTCGATCGCAGGTCAACGAACTCAGAGTTAATTCTCTTAGTTGAGCTCGGCGATATTCGAGCTCAGGTCGATTGAAAGTGCAGCTAGATCTGATATACTCTAGAGGGGGGTGAATAGAGTATATGGTGCTTTGAAACTTTTTACAACAACTGTTGTAATAAGAGTGAGCAGGGAAGCAATAATAAATCTAATCACAGCACTAAGTTAAACAAAAGCTAATCACAGCAAAATCAAGGATAGAAACAAAAATGAAAACAAGCAAAACCAGAAGACACAAGGAAATATAGTGGTTCCCCTAAACTTGGGTACATCCACTCTTCTACCACCCTAGGTAGGAATCCACTGCAGGATGAGTTGATCAGGTGTCCTGTGCACCAATGAGCTTTTGATAAGGTGCTCAAAAACCAAAGCAGATTTTTTGATCAGGTGTCTTGCCACCAATGAGCTTTTGACAAGGTGCTCAAAAACCAAGCTCAAACTTTTGAAGGGAGTTTGAGAAACACTTTACAGAGAGGGGGTGAGAGAGTGATGGAAGTCTTCTCTTTCTCAAACAACTGAGAAGACTATGTGGATTGTTGATGTCAAAGCTCCCCCTGAATCCTTGAGATCTTCAGGAAGAAAAGCTTTGCTGAGGGTGATAGGCCTTCAAAAATTGAACTCCAGCAATAGATGATTTCAGCAATGACTAAAATGTTGAATGTCTGGAGTCTGGAAATATGTTGGCCTTGAACACTTTGAAACTAAGGAGATCTGAAGATTTCTGAAAAGATTGATCTCCTTGGATGAGTGTTCTTGAGAATTCCTTGAGACAGTATATTTTTTTGAATGTGTATCTGTAATTTGTGTGTCTCTCTCTGTATTGTGTGTTCTGTGAGAGATTCAAAAATTCTTCTCTATTATTCTCTGATACAGAATAAAATATCAAACTCTTTCAAGTATAGCCGTTGGCCTGCATTAATTGCATCCTTAATTGCACAATCTCTTATGGAGGAAAGTCCACAAAAATATTCCTGGAAAAATCCCTTGAAACTTGGTGCAGAAATGAATGAAAACGGCTAGGAAATCTCTGAATTAATTGCAGAATAACTCCTTAACTGATTTGAATTTGAATTTAGAAACATCCTTGAAGTTATCTGAAATCGTCGAACTGAGCTCTGCTATCGTCGAGCTGAGCTCAGCGATCTAGAAATATACAACAGCAAAATATCATCGATCTGAGCTCAAAGATCGTCGAACTGAGCTCAGAGATAAAGATCCAAAGCAGAGTCAAAATCGTCGACCTGAGCTCACCGATCATCGAATGGAGTTCGACGATATAATGAAGTTGAGCTCAGCGATCGTCGAATGGAGTTCGACGATCTGTCGAAGTTGAGCTAGACGATCGTCGACCGGAGTTTGACGAGTCATCGTGCTGAGCTCGACGATATGACTTAGTCTCCAAACACAAAATCTTGGTCTTCAGGGCAGCTTCCAAACCTAGACTTCTAACCCTTAGACTCAATTCTAATTGACCTATTGAGCTATACAGGAGGTCAAGCAAAGGTTCCTAGAGACATAGTGATCCTGACCCAAATTAGTAATAGGGTGTTCCAACAATCTCCCCCTATTTGGGTTAGGATTACTATTTACAGACTTTGGAAAAATTTAAATAACAACATACAATCAGCAAAACAGAAAAACAACAGCTACACATTGCAGAATCACAGAGATATATAGCATCCAGATAGTAATCAGAAATCACAGAAATTGTCACCTTACAATATCATTTCTTCTCCTTGCCCTTAACAAGTTTAATCTCTCTGTTAGGATTGAGGGCTTCCTTGTTTGATCTGGTATCATCTGCTACATCCAAATATGTTTGCTTTTTAGGCCTGGGAACTACAGCTTCAGGATGTAATTCCATATATCTGTCAGAATCAAAGAATTTACTTGATGCATATCTCTCTAGCTCTTTCTGTCTCTGTTCAGACATAGTTGAAATGTTGGAAGAATCTATTCCTTGCTCTCTAGCCTTTTTAATCTGATCCAGTGTAGCTAATTCCTTTAATCTGGCGGTCCAAGTAGCTGGATTGTTTTCAGGATCCTCAAAGGGTACAGGTGGTTCATATCTGTTGGAGGGATTGTCTTGAGAAGGCTTGGCAGACACAGTTTCTTTCAGCTTATAAGGGAAAGGACCAGATGTTGTATCAGTTGAAATTTGTCTTTCCCTGGAATATGGGTGTTGCCTGGAGTACCCTTTGGAATAGACTTGAATATCTCTTTCATTTCCCCTATATCCTCCTATCCTAGAATGAGAACCCCTGGATTGGCTTTCCCTATGGTAAGATCTTGCATGAGGCTGATAGGGAGCCTGACTTCTGGCTGGGGGTTGAGCTGCAGAGCTTCCACCTGCACCTGCATCAGGAGGAGGTGGTGGAGGAGGATGAGAGTGCTGGAATTGGGATGAACCCTTCTCATATTTTCTCTTCTTCTTCATTGCTTTCAGCTGGTTCTTGGAGTACTGCATCCAGTGCTCAGTAATAGGGCAGTCATGTAGAATGTAATATGGAATATAATTGTTGTCCTTAACTTTGGCAGGAGGTACCCTCTTCATTGCTTTGCTCCTTGCCTTTCTTTTCCTGTCAATGGTAGCAGAAGAGTCATCAGAGTCTGTTCTAAATTCATCACTTTCAGAACTCTGGTCATCATAGAGAGCATCAATTTTCTTCATTAAGTCCTTCTTGAGCTGTACAGAAGCAGATGAGGCAGAGGTTGTAGCAACAGGTGTTGAAATGGTAACAGCAGAGATAGCAGCAGATATTGAAGCAGAAGCAGAAACAACAACAACAGCAACAGTAGGCTCTGGACAGGTGATATCAGCAACAACTTCACTAACAACAACAGAAACAGAAGGAATATCATCAAAGACTGCGGAAGGCTCAAAATCAGATGCCTCTGACATAAGAATTTCGTGGAAATTGATTCATCAGTAATGACAGAAACTTCAGCAGCAGTATCAATATTTGTAGCAGCAGCAGTATCAACATTCTCAGAAGCAACAACAATCCTTTCTTCAGAAGAAGCAGCAGCATCAACATTTTCAGCAACAGCAAACACTGAATTGACAAAGGAAGTGATAATGCTTGGGTCACAGCAAGAAAATGGCACAAGTGCCTTGGATAGATCTTCTGGAGGCTGGACAGCATTGACCTCTGGCAGACAGCTAAAGTATGCAGAATCAAAAGTTGAAAGCAAAGACCTAAGGTCTATTGCAAGGACTGCAGCAGGAGGAACTTGTGCTTGAGGCACAGCAACAGCAGCAAGAGGAGGAGCTGAAGAAGCAGCAAAGACAGCAGCAGCAGCAGACAGGCTCACAGAAGCAGTCACAGAAGCAGCAGCAGCAACAGCAGCAGCATGAAGACTCACTTCATATGGCATCTCCCCCTGCCTAGATGCAGACATGTCTGGATCAAGGCACACTGCTGTAGGTGCTGCCTGAGGGAAGAGGGAAGAGGGAAGAGAGCCTGGCAGAGAGGGCTGCCACTGACATGTGTAGTGGAGCCAAGGAGGTCTCCAACAGCAGAGAGAGCCTGGGGGCAAGCAGCTCATACAGCCTGTCAGCAAGGGCTGGGAGGTCTACTTGCTCAAGGGTTACTGGAGCAGAGGTAGAAGATGTAGGAGTAGCTGAGGGTTCTGGTAGAGGAGAGCTGGTGAATGGTGGAAGGGATGGCTGAGGTGTTGGAAAGGTAGATATGGAGGATAGAGGGATGGAGATAGATGGGGTAAATGTTGGTTGGTCAATGATTTGGTGTAGAAGGTCTTGAAAGGAGGTGGAGGATGAGGGTAGCTCAGGAGGAGATGATGGGGAATCATCCATAAAGGAATCATCAAGTAGGGTGAAGGATGGAATGGAGGGTGATGAAGTGACATCTGGTGGAGGGTAGGAGAATAATGGGTGGAATTGTTCTTCTGGTGGTGGTAGATTAGGTACTGGATAAGGTGTGGATGTTGGAGATGGGCTGGATATGATAATGGTGGATGGAGCTGGGATGGTAGATGGTATGGGAAGGGATGGAATTGGAGGAGGAGGAGCAGAGGCAACAACAGCAGGCAGGTCATCTACAGGGGCAGAGACCTATGGAGGAGTGACTCTTAGAGTCCTTGTGCCTGAAGGAGTACTGGAGGAGGGCCTGCTGGGCTTGCTGATTTGTCTGTCCCACTTTCCAAAGAGGGCACAAGACAGTCTCTTGGAGGCATTTATATGAATTCCAGAGGAGACCAGCAAGGCAGGGCACCTGTGCTGCAGAAACACTCCAATGATTCTCCCAAAGTTAACAAAACTTTTGTTGATTTTCTTTTTGATGAGGTCAAAGAAAACCTCTCCCCAATTCAGATTCTTCTTATCTACAAGAGCTCCCATGAGGTAGAGCTGATACCTTGAAATTATATCATGGGCAGAGTGCTTTTCCAGTAGCACTTTCCCAACAACATCTGCCATAAATCTGTACTCCACAGATAGGTTCCTTTTGAAGAGCTTGCTAGGGTTTCCCTCTGAATGACCCATTCTGGCAAGCAGTTCAGAATACTCATCTCCAGATAAATCAGCAGTATCTTCTCCATTTCTCAACTCAAAAACTTCTGATAGAATTGTTGGGGTCAAGGGTACCTGAGTTCCAGCTATAGACCCAACAATGGTAGAGTGATCTTGATTATGGGCAGTATAAACCCATTCCTTTATCTCATCAGATGCCAGCTTGATCCTGGTGGTCATTATTGCTGTCAGATTCTGCTCTTTGAATAATCCCAATATATCTTGAAAAACCTAGTCAGTTGTGCTGAATGATTCCATGTCGATGTCAAAACCAGCATCAAACTTCATAGCAGCAAGAACAGCAACTGACACAGCCATGGGTACATGCAAAAATTCAAAAACAAAACGACCAAGTGTAGAACTGTTTGGAGGGAAAGAAAATTCTTGCAGAGAAATCGAAAGTGCAAGAGAGAACGACGGCGAAAAAGAGTTTTATATTAGGGTTCGACGCAGAATTGGAAAGATCGTTGAACTCAGTTCGACGATCGAGGCTACTAAAGGAATCTGAAGAGTCTTCAACATCGTCGATCTCCGTTCGATGATATTGGAGAGCGTCGAGCTCCGTTCGATGATCGTTCAGAGAACACAATCGTCGAGCGCCGTTCGACGATCGTTGACCGGAAGAGATAGTTCATACTATCTGAGAGGCACTGAACTCAGTTCGACGATTTTTGGAAATCGTCGATCTCCGTTCGACGATCTTGGGGCAAATCGTCGAGCGCAGTTCAGAGATCAGAAAAATTCTAGACACTAAGAAAAATCAGAATGTTTGCCTAGTCTTGGTCAATTTTTAAGCTTTCAAAATCTTGGATACTATTTAAGACTTCCTCCATCTAACATTCCTAATTGATTAAGGAAGAAGGTGTGTTTCTTTTCATCCAAAGGCTTGGTGAAAATATCTCCCCTTTGTAAATCAGTTGGGATATATTGTAATTCAATTTTATTCTTTTCAACATTATCCCTTAAGAAATGATGCCTAATCTCTATGTGTTTTGTCCTACTATGGAGGACTGGATTTTGAGCTATAGAAATAGCACTAGTATTGTCACAAAAGATTTTAGACTTCTCTAAGTTGTAGCCATAGTCTAGGAGTTAGTTTTGAATCCACAAGATTTGTGAACAACAACTGCCTGCAGCCATATATTCAGCTTCAGCAGTTGAAGTTGACACAGATGTTTGTTTCTTACAAAACCAAGAGACAAGTCTGTCACCAAGGAACTGACAAGTTCCACTGGTGCTTTTCCTGTCAATTCTGCATCCAGCATAATCAGTATCTGAGAATCCAGGTAAATCAAATGCTGAATCTTTTGGATACCAGAGACCTAGATTTGGACAACTTTTAACATACCTGAGAATCCTCTTTACTAATGTGAGTTGTGACTCTCTAGGGCTTACTTGGAACCTAGCACATATACATGTAGCAAACATTATATCTGGTCTACTAGCTGTAAGATACAGTAAAGAGCCAATCATTTCTCTATATGTTGTCTGATCAACAGGTTTCCCATGTTCATCAGCATCCAATACAGCATTAGTAGGCATGGGTGTTTTCATACAAGATGCCTCAGACATACCAAATTTCTTAACCAGTTCATTTGCATATTTGGTTTGAGAAATAAAGATGCCTTCAGCATGTTGCTTGACTTGCAATCCTAGGAAGAAGGATAGCTCACCCATGCTACTCATCTCAAATTTAGAATGCATCAGGTTAGAAAACCTTCTACACAATTTGGAGTCAGTAGAACCAAAAATAATATCGTCTACATAAATTTGTACTAGTAGGGTATGGGACTTATGGGTTCTAATGAAAAGAGTTTGGTCTACTCTACCCCTAATAAAACCATTTTCCAAGAGAAAGCATGCTAGGGTCTCATACCATGCTCTAGGAGCTTGCTTGAGACCATATAATGCTTTATTCAGTCTAAAAACATAATCAGGAAAAGTTGGAGAGATAAAACCTGGAGGTTGTCTGACATAAACTTACTCTTTGATGTCTCCATTCAAGAAAGCACTTTTGACATCCATCTGATATACTTTGAAGCCTTTGTGTGCTGCATAAGCTAGAAATATTCTGATGGCTTCTAGTCTTGCAACTGGTGCAAAGGTCTGGTCGTAGTCTATTCCTTCTTCTTGAGAGTATCCCTGAGCAACTAGCCTTGCCTTGTTCCTTATAATTACTCCTTGATCATCCAATTTGTTTCTGAATACCCATTTTGTTCCAACAATTGAGTGATCCTTAGGCTTTGGCACTAGTATCCATACTTTGTTCCTCTCAAATTGATGCAACTCCTCTTGCATTGCAATGATCCAGTGTGGATCTTGCTCTGCATCTTGAATGGACTGAGGTTCAATTTGAGATAGGAAGCAGGTGTGCAATAGGTTTTGGTTGACCTGATTTCTGGTTTGCACACCAGCTGAGATTTCTCCAATTATTTGGGTAATTGGATGGTCTCTTGAAGTTACTAAATCAACAGGGGGTGTTGATTGTTCACCAACCTGTGTTGTTGTTTCCTCTTGTGGTACAACAACTGGCTCTTCAAGTTGTTCTTCAATATTTTGAGCATTTCCTTCATCTTCACTGCTTTCATCCTCTTGAGTAACCTGTAACTTGTTCAGGTCTTCAACTAGAGAATGTTCCTGCAAGGGTTCTATGGTAGAAGAAATCTTCTCCTTGAAAGACATGTTAGATTCATCAAATGAAATGTGAATAGATTTCTCAATTTTTAAAGATGATTTGTTATAGACCCTATAAGCTTTGCTGATCATGGAGTATCCCAGAAACACTCCTTCATCAGCTTTGGCTTGAAATTTTGCTAAATATTTCTTGTCATTATTGTGAATATAGCAAATACAACCAAAGACTCTAAAATAATCAACTTTAGGTTTCTTCCCTTTGAGTAATTCATAGGGAGTCTTTACCTTTAGTTTATGTATCAGACTTCTATTCAGCACATAGTTGGAGGTGTTCACTGCCTCTGCCCAAAAGGATAGAGGTAGATGAGCATCTGACAACAATGTAGTGGCACATTTAATAAGGGTTCTATTTTTCCTTTCAGCTACCCCATTTTGTTGAGGAGTTCTAGGAGCTGAGAAAGTATGCCTGATCCCTTCACTCTGACAGAACTCTTGCATAAGAAGAGAATCAAACTCTGTCCCATGATCACTTCTGATCAGGGCAATGTGAGTATTGAACTCAATCTATATACATTTGAGAAACTCTGTCAGACATTTAAAGTTATCAGACTTCTTCTTTAGAAAGAACACCCAAGTGAATCTAGAGAAGTCATCTACAACTACTAAAGTGTAGGATTTTCCTCCTAGGCTTTGTACTGTGATGGGTCCAAAAAGATCCATGTGTAACAGATACAATATCCTAGGTGAATCACTCTTATTAAGTGACTTAAAGCTGTTTTTAGTTTGCTTGCCTAATTGACAAGCCCTGCAGAGTCCTTCCTTCTTGTAGGGGCCAGAAGGTAGTCCTCTAACAAGGTTGTCCTTGGATAGCCTAGCAATAGTTCTAAGGTTTAGGTGTCCTAATCTCTAATGCCATAAAATATTTGGTCTACAGACAGAATTAAACAAGCAGATATCTACATTAGTTGAAAGAAAATCTACTAGATAGATGTTACCTTTCCTTTTACCTGTCAACACAGTTGTGTTGTCCTCTGACTTGATTTTGCATAAGGCTTTGCTGAAGGTCACCGGGTAGCCTTCATCACACAGCTGACTGATGCTAATTAGGTTGTGCTTCAGTCCTTCCACATAAGCTACCTTCTTGAAAGTTACTGAACCAATCTGGACTACACCATATCCTTTAGTCTGTCCAAAGTTTGAATCACCAAAGATAACTTTGGGTCCAAGTTTGGCTCTGAAGGATATGAGGTTGTGCTTGTTCCCTGTCATGTGCTTAGAGCACCCACTATCCAAATACCATTGCTGGTTAGATGTTGGATAGGTCTTCACCTGCACATAAGACAATTCATTTGTTTTTGACCCAGTTTACCCTAGGCCTAGGTTGATAACCTTTAAATTCTGAAATGAAAGACATCCCAGGTTGACTCTTATATCCTTCAGGATGATATCTCCTTGGAGGTATAATCCATTCAGTATAAGGGTTAAAGATTTGGGATGAAGGACCCTTAGGATTGAATTTTGATTTGCCTTTGAAAAGTTTTCCAGAGCTCTGACCTCTGTTCGACGATCTTGGAGCTGCGTTCGACGATCTTGGGTCAGATCGTCGAGCTCCGTTCGACGGTCGACTATGGCTGAGGTCAGGTATTTGAGATCGTCGACCTGCGTTCGACGACTTTGGCTGAGATCGTCGATCTGCGTTCGGCGATCGTCGATCTTCATTCGGCGATCGTCGATCTCCGTTCGACGATTTCTGCTGGGACTTGGTTTTCTGGGGCAGATCAGAATTTTTCCTAGCAACCTCTACAACTCCCTTTCCTTTGTCAGAAATGAATTTGATTGGAGTTGTTAGAACTATGGGTTGGCTGGATGAAGCACCCAAGCCCAGTGTACTGTTGAATCTGGAGTTCACTGTGCTTGTGATGTCCATCAGCTTGATGCTTCTCCCATTGAGGGATTCTTCAAGCTTCTTGGCCTCAGAGAGCTCACTTTTCAGTGAAGCTATCTGTTCCCTACAGCACTCCAACTCCTGAGAGAGTTTGAGGTTTTCTGACTTTAAAGTATTGTGTTCAGATAATTGATTTCTGAGAGAGATAATTTCTTTCTCAGACTTTAGCAGATCTAAACACAGTGCTTTAAATTCAGATTTAAAATCCTCTGAACTAAAATCAAAAGAACCAATTACCTGATCTTCTTCAGGTTGAGTCTTTGAATCTGACTCTGACTCCTCTTCTTCTGAATTATGCTGTGAGGCATTGATTGCCATCATGCAGAACTCCTTTTCTTCTGCATCATCCTCATAATCACTGGAGCTGGATGAGGCTTCTGACTCTTCTTCAGTCTCACTCCAGGATTCAGCAACAAACCCTTTTCTTGTGTGTTTGTTTTTGCTTGAAGAGGGTTTGCCATTGCCATTCCTCTTGGAGTCTTTCTCCTTTCTTCTTTCTTTCCTGTCCCTTCTGTCCTTGTTCTTGTTCTCTGGACAGTCAGGAACTATGTGCCCTGGTTTCCTGCAACCAAAGCAAATAATATCTTTATTATTGTTAATGGACTAGTCATACCTTGGCTTATCATGCTCCTTATATGATCTCCTTCTGAAATTCTTTCTGGCCATCTTGTAGAATCTTTTGGCCAACAAGCTGAGTAGTTCATCATTGCATGTGGCTTTGTCTTCAAGCAGATCTTCAGTTGCCTTGAAGGCTATGGTCTTCTCTTTTCTTGTGGCTGGTGAGGCAGCCTTCTGTTCTTCGTCTCTATTTTTGATGAGTAGCTCATAAGATTTGAGCTTACCCAATAGAGCTTCAGTAGTGATCTCATTCAGACTTCTGGCATCCTTAATTGGCCAGATTCCTGAATCCCAAGTGCTAGGGAAGCACATTAGGATCTTGTCATTAAGTTCTGTTAGAGAGATCTCTTTGTCCAATGTTCTGAGTTCACTGACAATTAGACTTAGCCTATTGTACATGTCTCCCACTGACTCAGTTTCTCCCTTTTTGAAATTCTCATATTGAGAGATGAGATGAGATCTTTTATCCTTTCTCTCATCAGCTGAGCCTGAGACTATTTCTGAGAGTTTGTCCCAAATTTCCTTTGCTGAATTGCATTCAGCCACCTTTTGAAATATGTCATCAGACATTGTCTGGGCCAAGATGTTCATAGCCTTGGCATCAGCTACCTTCCATCTCTTGATATCAGCATCTGTTCCTGATGGAGGTGGAACGGCATTTGTACTTGTGTTCTCTGGGGGTCTTGGACACACTGTCAAAACAGAGTTAAAGATATCTTCGTCAATAGAATTTATGTACAGTCTAATCCTTGCTTTCCAAAGTGCAAACTTGGATATATTGCACACTGGAGGTCTGGTGCTAGCATAATCTTTGTTTTGGGCCATGATTTGTGAAAACAAAATCTAATAATAAACTATAAAAGAAAAACAGATCTAACTAGGGATCTTTGGGTTCAGGTGTTAGCCTGTACAACCAATCAGGTATGGTACGTTTAACCAACCTGGCTCTGATACCAATTGAAAGTGCAGCTAGATCTGATATACTCTAGAGAGGGGTGAATAGAGTATATGGTGCTTTGAAACTTTTTACAATAATTGTTGTAATAAGAGTGAGCAGGGAAGCAATAATAAATCTAATCATAGCACTAAGTTAAACAAAAGCTAATCACAGAAAAATCAAGGCCAGAAACAAAAATGAAAACAAGCAAAACCAGAAGACACAAGGAAATATAGTGGTTCCCCTAAACTTGGGTACATCCACTCTTCTACGACCCTAGGTAGGAATTCACTGCAGGATGAGTTGATCAGGTGTCCTGGGCACCAATGAGCTTATGATAAGGTGCTCAAAAACCAAAGCAGATTTTTTGATCAGGTGTCTTGCCACCAATGAGTTTTTGACAAGGTGCTCAAAAACCAAGCTCAAACTTTTGAAGGGAGTTTGAGAAACCCTTTATAGAGAGGGGGTGAGTGTTGGGTACATTGGTTAAATGTACCTGATTTGAAGAAGCCTCACCCAACTCAATGATATACATCAAAATGTATTTGATGTATTTTTGAGTTACTTGTGCAGGTTAAGTATTTGCTGGACTGAAGCAAAAAGTTTCTAAGTCCATGTGTCGACACCCAGAGGGAAAGTGTCGACACTTAAGAAGACTTGTGTCGACACCCAGGCAAGCAGTGTCGACACTTGGAGTCATTGTGTCGACACCTGGGATGCAGAGTCGACACCAGACAGAAAGTGTCGACACAAGGAGCTGTGTCGACACTCAGTGAAGAAAAGTGCAGACAGAAAGTGTCGACACAAGGAGCTGTGTCGACACCCAGTGAAGCTGTGTCTACACCAAAAAGTGTCGACACTTGGAGTTGTGTCGACACTCAGCAAAAGTCTACAGAGACTAAGTACAAGTGTCGACACCCAGCACAAGTGTCGACACTCAACAGAAGAGTCAGCACATGAAGTAAGTGTCGACACCTAGAATAATGTGTCGACACTCAGCTGAAGACTCTACACTTGAAGAAAGTGTCGACACATGGAGCAGTGTCGACACTTAGCAAAGAACAGCAAGATCGTTAAGTTATTCTAAGTACAAGTGTCGACACTAAGGGAATGTGTCGACACTCAGCTGAAGTCTCAACAGAAGAATCAAGTGTCGACACAAGGAGCTGTGTCGACACTCAGCAAGTATCAACATAGAAGACTATGTATCGACACCAAGAAGCAGTGTCGACACTTAACAGATACAACACAAGTAGATGTGTCGACACAAAGGAGATGTGTCGACACTTAGAAGAATTCAGCAAGTTACAGAAGATCAAGTACTTGTGTCGACACTCAATTTCAGTGTCGACACATGAAGAAGAATCTGTGTCGAGACATACAAGAAGTTATGTCGACACCTTGTAGACTTGTGTCGACACTTACACAACTTGTGTCGACACTTGGTCTATAAGTGTCGACACTTAAAGACAGAAAGTCTCGACACTATCAGACAGTTAGAGATTTTCAAGAATTGACTGGATGACTTGATAGCTGCCGTTCCAGCTGGTCTACAACACCTGTCAGAGATGTCAGAATTCAGTTATGGACCGGACCAGCCGGTTACCATGAAGAAGGCCTATAAATAGCCTCATACAGTCTACAGAAACTGTTGTTGTAGTTGTTCAGATTATTGTTCAAGTAGTTATTGAAGTGGTACACAGAGTATCAAATCAAGAAGATCTAGCTGTCCAAGTGCAGATCTAAGAAGTTGGAGAGAGAGGGCTCCATCCAAGAAATCAGCCTTTGGAACTAGGCTGAGAAGAAGGGTTCAGATATATTCTAGATCTTAAGAAGCAGAGATCAAGGATCAACTACAGGAGGATTCATTCTTATTCAGTTCTACTCAAGAAGCTTTGAAGAAAGCTAAGTCAGATTGAATCCAGCTGAGTTCTTCCAAGAACTCATCAAGAAACTCTCAACTCCCCTCTCTTGTTTCTGAGTTGCTGAGTTATCATTTGTATAAACATTTTTATCTTGTAGGATCCTTTGGATCTGAGTGAATTGTAAGTCTGTAATTATAAAGGCTGAGGGTAGGGCTTGAGAGCCTGAGTGTAGGAGATTGAAATCTCTGAGTGTAGGCCTTGTTGGCTGAGTGTAGGCCTTGTTGGCTGAGTGTAGGCCTTTGTGGCTGAGTGTACGCTTTGGGAAAAGCTGAGTTGTAGGGCCTTGGGCCTGAGGTGTAGGAACCAATTTGGGTTCTGAGCTAGTGGAGAAGTTTGGCCGAATCTAGTACACTACTAGATAGGCGAAGGGGGAAAGTGGATGTACCCAAAGCTTGGGGAACCACTATAAAACACTTGTGTCTATTGTGCTGTGATTGTGAATGCTTGTGTGATTGCTGTGCAAAAGTAGTTAGAATTCTGTGATATAACTGATTGCTGCCATTAAAGTTTAAAAAAGGATTAGGTCACATATTCACCCCCCCCCCTCTAGGTGTTTAGGTACTATTTCTTTCAGTGAGAGAGTGATGGAAGTCTTCTCTTTCTCAAACAACTGAGAAGACTATGTGGATTGTTGATGTCAAAGCTCCCCCTGAATCCTTGAGATCTTCAGGAAGAAAAGCTTTGCTGAGGGTGATAGGCCTTCAAAGATTGAACTCCAGCAATAGATGATTTCAGCAATGACTAAAATGTTGAATGTCTGGAGTCTGGAAATATGTTGGCCTTGAACACTTTGAATCTAAGGAGATCTGAAGATTTCTGAAAAGATTGATCTCCTTGGATGAATGTTCTTGAGAATTCCTAGAGACAGTATATTTTTTTGAATGTCTCTGTAATCTGTGTGTCTCTCTCTGTATTGTGTGTTCTGTGAGAGATTCAAAAATTCTTCTCTATTATTCTCTGATAAAGAATAGAATATCATTCTCTTTCAAGTATAGCCGTTGGCCTGCATTAATTGCATCCTTAATTGCACAATCTCTTCTGGAGGAAAGTCCACAGAAATATTCCTTGAAAAATCCCTTGAAACTTGGTCCAGAAATGAATGAAAACGGCTAGGAAATCTCTGAATTAATTGCAGAATAACTCCTTAACTGATTTGAATTTGAATTTAGAAACATCCTTGAAGTTATCTGAAATCGTCAAACTGAGCTCTGCTATCGTCGAGCTGAGCTCAGCGATCTAGAAATATACAGCAGCAAAATATCGTCGATCTGAGCTCAAAGATCGTCGAACTGAGCTCAGAGATAAAGATCCAAAGCAGAGTCAAAATCGTCGACCTGAGCTCACCGATTGTCGAATGGAGTTCGACGATATAATGAAGTTGAGCTCAGCGATCGTCGAATGGAGTTCGACGATCTGTCGAAGTTGAGCTAGACGATCGTCGACCGGAGTTCGACGAGTCGTCGTGCTGAGCTCGACGATATGACTTAGTCTCCAAACACAAAATATTGGTCTTCAGGGCAGCTTCCAAACCTACACTTCTAACCCTTAGACTCAATTCTAATTGACCTATTGAGCTATACAGGAGGTCAAGCAAAGGTTCCTAGAGACATAGTGATCCTGACCCAAATTAGTAATAGGGTGTTCCAACATCGATGATCACCTCACTCAGATAGATTCTCTGCTCGACGAAATCTGGGATTTAACTTCAACATATTCTTTCCAGTTTAGTTTCTCTGAACTCTGCTCGATGAAGACAGATTCTTAGCTCGACAAACTTAGAACGCAAAATTGGCTAATTATTTCAAGAATGCAGTTCGTTGAGCGCAGGTCGACGAACAGGAATTATCAGCTTGACGAACTTGGATCTCCAGTTAATGAATTATGTTCAGAGCTCCACGAATTCTGTTCAGAGCTCCACGAATTCTGTCTCAAGCCAGATTTAGAAGTTTTTCCTTATTTCTGTCCTTATTTCTTATATTATTTAACAATAATTCTTTGAGTAATTAATTCTTATATTCCCATGGATATAGCTGTTATTGGCAGCATTAATTATGGTCTTTATCAGGGTTAATTACTTGCTTAATTTAATCGGATAGTTGGGGAAACTCTTTAATGAATATTCTAGTCGTTTCATTCTCTAGACAGATTAGCAATTAATGCTTGGAATTCAAATTTTAAAAGGAGAATTTTGATAGCAGAATATAAAAGAGATTTTCTCTTTTCAGACAGAACAACAGAGACATAGATATAAAGTCTTAACATCAGACAAGCAATAACACAAGAAAATCTATATGCTGAAAACATCTTGTTTTCCCCTTGAACTTTCTGAAGACTGAAGAAGAACAGTAATCAAACATCAAGAGTCTTCTTCAACTTCTACTCCAAGAACATTCAAGGATAACAAATCTAAGTCAGTCAGAAGTTCCTGGATCACTTCAAGTTAAGGTTGAAGACCTACAGCCTGAGCAAGGCTCCAAGTCATTTCAGAAGGAGCTTTGACACCAGTAATCCGCTAGTCTTCTATATTGTATAGAGAAAAGAGAAGACAACATCATCTCTCTCTACCTCCTGTAATAGTGTTTATTAACTCCCTTCAAAAGTTTATTCTTGGTTTTTGGGCACCTGATCAAAATCCTAAAGGGTTGTGAGATCTCCCTAGAAATAGATCTTGTGGTGTCAGTCACCTGATCAAAAACCTGATAGTGGATTCCTACCAGGGTGGTAGAAGAGTGGATGTACCCAGGTTGGGGAACCACTATAAAATTCTTGTATCGTCTGGTTGTCTATTTTCTTTTTGTTCTTCCTGTACTGTGATAGTATAGTTTTTTCTTAGGTTGCATTTCCTTTTATACTACTATAATTATCACCTATTTTCCTCTGATATATTTAAAATAGCCAAAAAGTTTAATTACTCTATTCACCCCTCGTAGAGTAAATCAGGTCTATCCCCTTTCTTTCAACTGGTATCAGAGCAGTGTTCCTTTGGTTTCTCAAGCTAATACTTGAACCAAAAGATCCTTGATAGATCTGATTTTCTTTTTCCTTAGTTTTTTTGTTTAATTCATAGCATGGCACAGAACAAAGATTATGCAAGCACCAGACGTCCAGTCTGCAACCTAAATAAGTTTGCTATCTGGAAGGCAAGAATTAGGCTTTATGTGAACCCTATTGATGAAAAATTTACAACTTTATTTTGACAGGACCACCAGGTCCAGTGGCTATCACTTTTGCAAGTTCCAACACATATGTTGTTCCACTACCTGAGTGGATGTACCCAGGTTGGGGAACCACCATAAAATTCTTGTATCGTCTGGTTGTCTATTTTCTTTTTGTTCTTCCTGTACTGTGATAGTATAGTTTTTCTTAGGTTGCATTTCCTTTTATACTACTATAATTATCACCTATTTTCCTCTGATATATTTAAAATAGCCAAAAAGTTTAATTACTCTATTCACCCCTCGTAGAGTAAATCAGGTCTATCCCCTTTCTTTCAACTGGTATCAGAGTAGTGTTCCTTTGGTTTCTCAAGATAATACTTGAACCAAAAGATCCTTGAAAGATCTGATTTTCTTTTTCCTTAGTTTTTCTGTTTAATTCATAGCATGGCACAGAACAAAGATTATGCAAGCACCAGACCTCCAGTCTGCAACCTGAATAAATTTGCTATCTGGAAGGCAAGAATTAGGATTTATATGAACCCTATTGATGAAAAATTTACAACTTTATTTTGACAGGACCACCAGGTCCAGTGGCTATCACTTTTGCAAGTTCCAACACATATGTTGTTCCACTACCTGAGTGGACAGATGCTCAAAAGAAGGCCAAGATAGCAGATGCCAAGACCATGAACATCTTAGCATAGACTATGTCTGATGACATATTCTAGAAGGCGGCTGAGTGTACATCTGCCAAAGCTATCTGGGATTCTCTCAAACAGATGGTTGCTAGTTCTGCAGATGAGAGAAAGGAGAGGAGATCAAATCTTATCTCCCAGTATGAAAATTTCAAGAAAGAAGAATCTGAGTCTGTGAGTGACATGTGCAACAGACTAAGCTTAATTATCAATGAGCTGAAGACTCTGGACAAGGACATAACCCTCATAGAAGTTAATGACAAATTCTCATGTGCTTCCCTAGCTTATGAGATTCTAGAATATGGCCAATCAAGGAGGCCAGAAGTCTTAATGCGATTTCTACTGAATCTCTTCTTGGAAAACCCAAATCATATGAGTAACTAATAAAGATAAGAGAAGTTGCAGAGTAGAAGACTCCTCCAGTGGCAAGATAGGAGCAAAACATAGCTTTCAAAGCTTCAGGAAAAATCAGAAGCTCCAACAGCTAGTGAAGAACTTCTGAGTCTCTTAGCCAAGAGATTTTACAAAATGGCAAAGGACTTCAGAAGAAAGGCATCTAGGAAAGATGACAAACCAAGGTATGACAAGACACCAATTAAAAAAGTTGTTTATTTTGGTTGCAGGAAGCCAAGACACTTTATTTTAGAGTGTCGAGAAAACCAAAAGAAGGAGAGAAGAAGAGAAAAAGAAACCAGGAAACAGCACTACAGCAAGCCCTCCTCCAACAAGCATAAAAGGAAGGAGAAAGGTTTCATTGCTGAGACCTGGAGTGACACAGAAGAAGAATCCTCAACTTCCAGCTCTAGTGAAGATGAATAAGAGGCAAAATCAAGGGTAGTTTGCCTTATGGCTATTAATGACTCCTGCATCAAATCTGATGCTAAGGAACAAGTAGAAGAATCAGAAGAAGAATCAGAATCTGAGGAAGATCAGGTAATCTCCTCATTTGATTTCAATTCAAAAGATTTCAAAATTGAATTTAAATCTTTGTGTAATGATTTAATCAAGCCAGAAAAAGAAATCAAAATACTTAGAGATGGACAGGTTGAATTTGATAACCTATTTGCTGAGAATATCAAATTGAAAAATGATTTAGATTTATCCAATGAATAAGTCATTTCACTTAAAACTAAATTAAGTGAGGCAAAGCAACTTGAGGAATCTCTAAATGGGAGAAGCCTTAAGCTGATGGACATTACAAGCATAGTCAATGCAAGATTAAATGACAAGCTGGGCTTAGGTGCGTCATCAAGCTTACCCCCCATAATAAAGAAAAATATTCTAACAACTCTAATAAAATTTGTTTCAAAAAAGGGCAAAGAAAAGATAGATGATAATAATGGTAAACAACCAGAATTAAAACAAAAGAATAAGAAAAAGAGAAAGAATAAGAAAAATCTTAACCATAATAATGTTCAGCAGATTTCGTCGAACTCAGATCGACGAAATGTGTACAGTTCGTCGAACTCAAGTCGACGAACTCCGAACGCAAACTTTAATTATAATTATTCGTTGAACTATGATCGACGAAAACAGTATGGTTCGTCGACCAGAGATCGGCGATATTGGGGCCCAAAGAATGAATACTTTCATTCTCTGAGTGGTGTTCAATGAACTCATTCTCATTCGTCGAACTCAGATCGATGAACTTACCATAATTCATCGAACCCAGTTCAACTTAACATAAACTTCAATTCCTATAGAACATTTAATCAACCAAGACAATAAAATAATCCATTCACCCAGTGGATAATTCCACCGAGAAGTTTTCATCCCTTAGGGTACAAATATCAACCAGAATACTCTTATATTTCAAGTTTTAATTATGAAAAGAAATAAGGACCCAAGGTAACCTGGGTCAATAATAAATAATCTATTTTAATGCAGGTGAATGACTATCCCACCACAGAGCAACAGTGGTATTTGGATAGTGGTTGTTCAAAACATATGACTGGAAGCAAGGACAACTTAATCAAATACAAGTCTAAGCTAGGGCCCAAAGTAACATTTGGTGATTCCAACTGTGGTCAGACTGAAGGATATGGAAAGGTCAAGATTGGAGCAGTCGCCTTCAAGAATGTAGCTTATGTAAATGGACTGAAGCACAACCTTATATCCATAAGTCAGTTATGTGATGAAAGGTTTCAGGTATCATTTAACAAAACTTCCAGTATTATTACTTCTGTAGATAACCAAGTAGTGTTAACTGGTACTAGAGTAGGAAATATCTATATAGTAAATTTTAAGTCAGCCAAATCAGAAATATGTCTGTTTAACTAAACTAGTAATAATAATGATCTATGGCATATGAGATTAGGATATGTAAATCTGAAAAACATTGCAAAACTCTCTAGGGACAACCTTGTTAGAGGATTGCCTTCTTACCACTACAAGAAGAAAAGCCTTTGCTGGGCATATCAGTTAGGCAAGCAAACTAAAAATAGTTTTAAGTTACTTAATATGAGTGATTCACCTAGGATTCTGTATTTGCTATACATGGATCTCTTTGGACCCATTGTTGTACAGAGCCTAGGAGGGAAGCCTTATACCTTAGTAATTGTTGATGACTTCTCAAGGTTCACTTGGGTGTTCTTCTTGAGAAACAAGTCAGATAACTTCAAGGTTCTTACAGACTTTCTTAAGAGCATAAGGATTGAGTACTCTACTCCAGTTATATTGATCAGAAATAGTCATGGTACTGAGTTTGACTCTCTTCCCATGCAAGAATTCTGTGAGAAGGAAGGTATTAGGCATTATTTCTCTGCTCCTAGGACACCTCAACAAAATGGGGTAGCTGAAAGGAAAAACAGAACACTGATTGAAGCTGCAGGCACATTACTTGCAGGTTCTCACTTGCCCCTAACCTTTTGGGCAGAGGCTATGAGCACAGCAAACTATGTACTGAATAGAAGTTTGATACACAAACTTAAGGGCAAGACCCCCTATGAACTACTCAAAGGGAAGAAACCTAAAGTAGATTATTTTAAAATTTTTGGTTGCATTCGTTACATTCATAACAACAATAAGAAACACATTAGAAAGTTTGAAGCCAATATTGAAGTAGGAATTTTTCTTGGATATTCCCAAGTAAGCAAGTCTTATAGGGTTTATAATAAATCATCTATGAAAATGGAAGAATCTATTCATATTTCTTTTGAAGATACTAACATGTTTTACAAGGAGAAGATTCCTTCTACCAGTGAGACTTTGCAGGAACCAAATCTGTGTGAGAAATTGGATAAATTGACCCTCACCAATGAGGCTGTCATCCATCCTTCTCCACATGTTGCTGAAGATAGTGAAGAGGAAGACACTAAACTTAGTGTAGAGCCAACAATAGCTATAATTCCACAAGAGGAATTAATTCCCCAAGCTGTTGCTCAACCAACTCCTCCTACTGAATTAGTCATACTTAGAGATCACCCTGTATCTCAAGTGATTGGAGACATTTCAGTTGGTGTACAAACAAGGCATCAACTACACCAGGACATGATGCATGCCTGCTTCATATCTCAAACTGAGCCCCAATCCATAAAAGATGATGAGCAAGATCCACACAGGATTATTGCAATGTAAGAGGAGCTCAACCAATTTGAGAGATGTAGAGTTTGGGATTTAGTTCCAAGACCAAAGACTACCCAGTCATTGGAACTAAATAGGTATTTAGAAACAAACTTGATGCTCAAGGTCTTATCATAAGAAACAAGGCAAGATTGATTGCTCAAGGATACAGACAAGAGGTAGGCATAGATTATGACCAGACATTTGCCCCTATTGCAAAGATTGAAGTAATCAGGATATTTTTAGCTTATACAGCCTAAAAGAAGTTCACAGTATACCAAATGGATGTCAAGAGTGCATTCCTAAATGGTGCACTCAAAGAAGAGGCCTATGTAGAACAATCACTGGGTTTTATTTCTTCTACTTATCCCTCTTATGTTTTTAAATTGCATAAGGCTCTCTATTGTCTAAAGCAAGCTCCAAGAGCTTGGCATGAAACCTTAGTTAGATTTCACTTAGAGCATAATTTTTCTAGAGGCATAGTAGATAGGACTTTATTTGTTAAGCATCATCATGATAAAATCTTGTTAGTACAAATATATGTATATGACATTATATTTGGTTCTACTGATTCTACACTATACAAAAGGTTCTCCAACCTTATGCAAAAGGTTCTCAAACCTTATGCATTCCTAGTTTGAAATGAGTAGCATGGGTGAGATCTCCTACTACCTTGGTCTCCAAGTGAAGCATTCACCTGATGACATCTTCTTGTCCCAATACAAATATGCTAAGGAGTTATTTAAAAAGTTTGGGATGGTTGATGCTTCAGCAAAGAAAACACTTATGGCTACAAATTCTGTAATTGATTCTGATGAACATGGGAAACCTGTAGATCTGAAATTATATAGGGCCATTGTTGGGTCCCTTTTATATCTTACAGCAAGTAGACAAGACATTATGTTTGCTACATGTCTTTGTGCTAGGTTCCGGGTGAACCCTAAAGAATCTCACCTTATTTTCTTAAAAAGAATTCTGAGATATATAAAGAGTTGCCATAATTTAGGACTCTGGTATCCAACTGAGTCAAAATTTGAGTTAACTGGATACTCTGATGCTGACTTTGCTGGATGTAGAGTGGACAGAAAGAGCATATCACGGACATGTCAGTTCCTTGGTGATAGGTTAGTATCTTGGTTTTGCAAGAAGCAAACATCTGTGTCCACATCAACAGCAGAAGCTGAGTATATAGCAGCTGACAGTTGTTGTTCACAGATGTTGTGGATTCAGAACCAACTCCTAGATTATGGTGTCAACTTAAATAATTTAACTCTGCTTTGTGATAATACAGGTGCAATTTCTATTGCACAGAATCCAATGCATCATAGTAGAACTTAGAATATAGATGTAAGACATCATTTCATTACAGAGTGTGTTGACAAAAAGAAAACTAATTGGCAGATATCTTCACCAAACCCTTGGATAAGAAGAAACATCTGTTCTTTATGAATCAGCTAGGTATGATCAATGGAGATGCATTAATTAAATTTTTTGTTTGTGGTCGAAGAATTTACCACAATTCGTCGAACGGAGATCGACGAACTGAGAGAAGTTCTTGAGAAATTCGTCGACCTGAGATTGACGAACTCTCTATGTGTGAAGTTTTATTCGTCGAACGGAGATCAATGATATTGCTTCAGAAGATATTTCGTCGACCTGAGCACGACGAAATGTTTTCCCTTCTTCAGACTGAGATCGACAAACTCTTTAATCAATAAAAGTTTTTGTCGAGCTAAGATCGAAGAATTTTTTATCTTTCGTCGGATGGAGTCTGTGGCTTCATATTCTGAAAACCATATAACTAGGTTTTCTTCGAGTTCCATCCCGCGCTTTCTATTCCCCTTGAACTTGATCTTTCTGTTTTCTTTTGTAGGCGATTAATGACGATTCCGATGACCTCTCTGGCGGCGATGAAATTTGATATGGGATTCAACATAGAATTTGAATCATTTCAACACTCTGATCAAGTTTTTCTGGATATAGTAAAATTGTTTGAAGAACAACAGTTAAAGAATTTCATGACAACCAGAATCATGATAGCTACTACAGAAATAAGAGAATGGGTGTTCACCTCCTCAACTCCAGATGCCGACACAATGACCGGCACTATATCTGGTAACCAGATTTCTCTATCCCTCGTAGTGTTAATTGAAATTTTCAGTTTGCTTAATGGAAATTAAGATATTAAAATGGATAGTATTGAATATGATAACATGCTGAATAAAATGGGCCATGCTGGAGAGAACCCTAATAAATTACCAAAGAAGAATTTGTCTTCTAAATACAAATTCCTTGTTGATGTCATTGGAAAAGTTTTGTTGGGCAAACACACAGCCCATGACTACATTACCAAGCACCAGTTCTTGGTGATGTGTGTTGTAGTAAACAAGAAAATGGTGAACTGGGGAAAACTACTATTTGATTTGATCAAAATGAAAAATACTAAGAAAGAAGTTTGTTTTGGAAGAGTTCTGGGTATTTTCCTACAGGAGAAGACAGCTGAATCCCTGGTCTCCCAGACCATATTCATTAATGCCTCCAAACGGCTCACATGTGCCTTGTTTGGAAGGTGGGAGAGGACAATCTCTAAGCCATCCAGGGCTTCCTCCTCTTCCACACCTTCTGAGAGCACAAGGGCTATTCCAGCCACTCCCTACCCTGTTGAAGAAGTTTTCATTCCACCTCTTCCTTCCTCAACTCCACCTCCAGAAGATTTCCTTCCCTCCACCAAAATTATTTCACCTCCTCCACAACAACAACCATCTTCAACTATTCCCCCTACTTCACCTCCACAACCACCTGCCTCACCAATGCATCAACAAACTCATACTGAAACTCCAGAAGACATCACACCACCTCCATCTCCATTACCACCTCATCTTACTGATATACATCCTCATACACTCATGTCATCCCCCACTATTGATTTGCTCACCTCCTTACCATCTTCACCAACTTCACCTCAACATGACATCTCCACTCCTATTTCATCTCCTGCTGCATCACCTTCTCAGGATGACATCATGCAAGATGTTACTCCACCGGATGTCATTCCTCCCCTTCATCCATATGTATCCACTCAAACTCCACCTGAGTTTATGGATATGGATTCTCCTTCCATTGCCACCCTCCTGCAGCACATCACTCCAGTAATTAGGCAACTTATTGCAGAGGCAATCATACCTCTTACTGCCTCCATCTCATCCCTTGCTGTCGTATTTATTGCACCCTCTGTCCCTTCTTCAAGAGGCATGATTTTAGTATCCACTGAAACCATGCAGGGGGAGATGCTCGATGATAAAGCAGCTCCAGTAGCAATAGCAGTAGTTCCAGCAGTTCCAGCAGGTACAGTAGTTACAGCAGCAGAAATTGATACCGAAATGGTCTGTATAGATATAGAAATTCCAGATTTAGAAATTCTAGAGAGTATAACTGTTGGTGATTGTATTATCAATCCCACAGTTGATTTATTCCATTTATTAAATTCTTTTGATACAGTTCATTTAAATTCTCTTCCAGAACTTTTCCCAAAGTATTTTATGGTTATAGTTCCCTATACTTCCCCAATAATCCATGTAGTTTCTAAGCAACTAAAGGCAGGTTTTGCAGCTCCAGTGGTCACAGAAGAACATATGACTGAGAATGTTCTTGAACTAGTCTCTTCCCAAGAGCAAAAGGCTATCTCCCCTCCCAAAGCTCTTTCCCCTCCTACTTATAAGGTGGATGATTGTCCTTTACCGGATGAAATTATTCTTGCACACATAGTAGAAGAGAATCTAACAATTTGTAAAAATATTGTTGCTCCACCAGAAGTTGCAGAACCTCAAGTACCTCCTCAAGCTGAAAAGCAAATTTTCAAGGAAGCCTTAAAGGCAATTGATGCTTTATATCACAATCCTCCAGGATCATCTGATGATGACAATGATGATGAAGACTCTGATGATTCTGATGATTCAAAAGATAAAAAGAAGGTTGCTAAGAAAAGAAAAGCTCCTGCTAAGTCTATTCCAAAGCCCAATCCTAATGCAGACACTCCCTACTACATTCTACAAAAAAATACTCCTTACCCAGGGATGCCTTCATGGATGTGGCTATCTAAAAATGAGCAAAAAGTAAGAAAAAAGAGCAGAAGGTACTCTCCTCCTCCTCCTTCTCAAAGGAATTGGAGAGGTCCTCCTCCTCCTCCTCCAGCAACAGGTGCTTCAAGGAATGTGTCTCAGAGATCTACCTCTTATACATAAACTTACCAAAGGCAACAAGGCAGATCTTTAAGATCTAATTTCCAAGGAAGCAGTCAGCTGAGACATTCATCAAGCAGCAACAGACATCAACATCAATATCAGAAGCAAGACATACAACAGACAGTATCTGAAATTGATCAATCTGAAAAAGTTGTTAGTTCTGAAAGACCTTACTCTCCACCAGTTCCCTTTGTTGATCCTGAATAAGAAACAACTGCTAAAATGGCTAGATTTGAAGAACTGGTTGGACTCTCCTTGATAAAAAAAAGCTAAAGCTGAAGGCAAATATCCCTCTCAGTACACTACAATGTCTTCTTACATGAGACAAGAATTAAAAAAGGTATGACAAAGCTAATAAGTTTTTCAATGTAGATGATTATATGAATCTACAACCAGAGGCTATAGTTCTTAGAGCAACTTCTGTCAACATAATTGGAGCATCAGACATGACTATATCAAAAAGGGAAGCTACTAATCCATACAAAGAAATCATATTCAGTCAGCCCTCTGATAAATCTGAAAAAGCTGAGAAAGAAAATTCAAAGAAGAACAAATGACTGTTTTGTTTAGTTTTATTTTCTGAACTCTATTTGATTAATCTGTCGCATAGCTCTTATTATGTACATATCTGTTGGATGTTTTAATTTTCTGCCAGATATATTTTATCAAACTTTGGGATTGTTTTCTTCTATTTGTATTAGTGACCTCACCTAAATAGGGGGAGATTGTTGGATCCCTAGTTCGGATTTGGGCTAGGTTCACTAATTAGGTTGAGTTTTGACCCACATTGTATAGCCAGGGTCAAGTCTTTGAGTCCTAGAGTTTAGGCTAGTCATTAGGTTGAATATTCATGGACCAGTCAGTAGGGACCTCAATTGACTCAAGACTTGGAAGAATTCAGAGTTAAAATTATCAGTTCGAAATTCTTCGAACTCAGCTCGACGATCGTCGATCGCAGGTCGATGAACTCAGAGTTAATTCTCTGAGTTGAGCTCGATGATATTCGATCTCAGATCGACGATCCCCTCATTCAGACAGATTATCTGCTCGATGAAATCTGGGATTTAACTTCAACATATTATTTCCAGTTTAGCTTCTCTAAACTCTGCTCGACGAGGATAGATTCTTAGCTCGATGAACTTAGAACACAGAATTGGCTAATTATTTCCAGAATGTAGTTCGCTGAGCACAGGTCGATGAACAAGAATTCTCAGCTTGACGAACTTGGATATCTAGTCGATGAATTCTGTTCAGAGCTTGATGAATTCTGTCTCAAGCTAGATTTAGAAGTTTTTCCTTATCTCTGTCGTTATTTCTTATATTATTTAGCAGTAATTCTCTGAGTAATTAATGCTTATATTCCCCTAGATATAGCCGTTATTGGCAGCATTAATTATGGTCTTCATCAGGGTTAATTACTTGCTTAATTTAATGGGACAGTTGGGGAAACTCGTTAATGAATATTCCCGTTGTTTCATTCTCTAGACAGATCCACAATTAATGCTTGGAATTCAAATTTTTAAAGGAGATTTTTAACAGCAAAATATAAAAGTGATTTTCTATTTTTAGTCAAAATAACATAGACAGAGATATTGAGTCTCAACATCAGACAAACAGTAATACAAGAAACGTTCTGTGCTAAAAACATCATGTTTTGCCCTTGTAGTTTCTGAAGACTGAAGAAGAATAATAATCAAATATCAAGAGTCTTCTTCAACTTCTACTCTAGGATCATTCAAGGACAACAAATCTAAATCAGTCAGAAGTTCCTGGATCACTTCAAGTCAAGGCTGAAGACCTACACCCTGAGTAAGGCTCCAAGTCATTTCAGAAGGATCTTTGACACCAGCAATCCACTAGTCTTCTCTATTGTATAGAGAAAAGAGAAGGCAACATCAACTCTCTCTACCTCCTGTAAAAGGGTTTATTAACTCCCTTCAAAAGTTTATTCTTGGTTTTGGGGCACCTGATCAAAAGCCTAAAGGGTTGTGAGATCTCCCTGGAAATAGATCTTGTGGTGGTAGTCACCTAATCAAAAACCTGATAATGGATTCCTATCAGGGTGGTAGAAGAGTTGATGTACCCAGGTTGGGGAACCACTATGAAATTCTAGTGTCATCTGGTTGCCTATTTTCTTTTTGTTCTTCCTGTGCTGTGATAGTATAGTTTTGCTTAGGTTGCATTTCCTTTTATACAACTACATTTATCACCTATTTTACTCTGATATATTTAAAATAGCCAAAAAGTTTTAATTACTCTATTAACCCCCTCTCCCCCCCCCCCCTATAGAGTAAATCAGGTATATCCCCTTTCTTTCGATGACCCACTTTGCTACAACACAAATATTCATGAATATTATATCTCCTCTTCTAAACAACCTTTGTAGTAAGCAAGCTATCCGTTTTTGTCTGTTCAGAGGGGAGAGCATTAGTCTTCTTCCTATTTCTTTCAGCAAGAATTTGACTGAATGTGAGTCTGTCAGTAAATGTACTTAGTTTATTCTAAGTTACACCAATATATGTCTTCTTTGCAGTTGACATGGTGTTGATGACATCAGAAACAGCCAACTGAGGCTTACTGACTAACTTACCCTTAGTCAAGGTTTTTGCTCAAGGAACTTGAGAATAGGCTATAGCCTTATCCTTGAGAGTTGGGGATGGAGCACCAAACACAAATGGTCCATAATGGGTCATTTGGATTTCCGCATGGGGATCCATAACTGCACTCAATACCATGCCCTTTCTCCATCCATTATAAGATACACTTGTATTCTTTCATGAAGAGTTTCCATTCTTCCATTGACCACAAATTTTTTCATGGTCATACCAGTTAGAAGGGAGGATTACCTTCTGAAAGATGGTCTGAGGCACAACAGGAGCCTTGTCTTTACCTTTGGAATGGACAACTCTAGTATTCCACTTGAACCCCAAATCTCACATATCCTTTTGAGAGGTAAAGGAGTCAATCAGTGGCAAAAGTATTTTGGGTTTAAAAAATTCAACAACAAGCTTCCTCTCCTTGATGAGCTTCTCTTCGAAATCCATGATGATCTTCTTCTTTTGACTAATGGTGCCAATTTGGGTAACTGAGATTGTATTTAGCTGACTGACTTCCCTTGTCATCTGGGCTAGCAAAGATACTGACTCGGACTACAAGGAAGTAGCTTGTTGAAGAGATACAATCTCGTCATCATGTCCCTTGACAAACCTTTTGCTATTATTCAAAGCCTTCAGAATAGCACCATACTTGTCAATCAATTGATTAATATCATCATCGATCAGATTTTGATCCATCATCCTCACTGGAGGAAGTGGATGCTTCAGAGTCTGAGCTAGTCTCATAGACAGGGGAAAAGTTAGGGAGAGAGTGTACCTCATCAAGAACAGAATTGTCCCGATTATCTTCAGTTAGGTCCATGAGGCTGAACTCATCATCCTCTTCAAAGTCACTCTCAACAGAGGACAATGGTGTTCAAATGCCAATTGAGAAAGCTAGATGATTAGCCTTTACTTCAATAGATATGAGACCAATGCATACCACTTCTTCCTCTAATTCTAAAGACTCAGAATCACTGTCTGATAGCCTAATTTTCTTCTTAGCCAAGAATCTCTTTTCAGCCTTCTTGTCCTTGTAATGTTTTTTGTCTTCAGACTTCTTGTGCTCCTTACTCTTGATTGGACTGTCAAAAACGACATGTCCACTTCTATTGTAATAGTAGCAAACAACATTAGTCTTAATATGTTTGTTCTGCTTAGAGTCAAACCTCTCCCTAGATGGGTCTTTTTTGAATTTCTTCATGCTGGAATAAGGCTTTCTTGAGGTGGAGATTGAAGATCCCTTGTTCTTCCAATATCTTCTCCTGCTTAATATTTTCTTGTACTATTTGGAGAATAAGGTGAGTTCTCCATCTGACAGCTCATTGCCTGAGGAGCTGGGATCTAAGCACTCTGACTCTGTAACACTCCTTGGTGGAGAAGGGGTCTTTTCTCTGCTCCTTCCTGTGGCTTCAGCTTTGAAGGCCACAGCCTTCTCTTTATTGTGAGTTTTGGCAGCATCTTCTTATGTCCTTATGGAGTTCAACTGCATCTCATGAGACAGTAATTTCCCAAAAAGGTTTTGGGGCATTGTGTTGGCCAAATTACCAACCTATCTAATGGAAAAGATCTTGATATCTCATTCCTTGTTTACAGATCTCAAGAACATGACATTTAGCTCGTTGTTTGTGAAGTGTCTGTCATAGGTGATCAGATTGTTCACTATCATGAAAAACTTTTCATAGTAGTCAGCTATATAATCTTTCTTACCTTTCTTGAAGGCCTCGTACTACTGATTCAGGAGTGATTTCTTGTCATCCCTCACCTCCTCTGTTCATTCCATATATACTATAAGAGAATTCCACATCTATTTAGCAGTTTTGCAGTGGACCAAGTTCTCGAATGTGCAGTCATACACTACACTAACAATAATATTTTGGGCTCTTTTATCCATAGTTGTCAGAATGAATTCATCCTTGGCCATCTAAGTATATTTCTTTGGTGTCTCGATATTAGCATCTATAGTAGATACCTTCATGGGAATGAAGGGTCCGTCTTTGTTGAAACTGAAACCAGCTTCTGTGGAGATCGGACCCTAGGAATGGGTGACTGCACACTTACTTCTCCTTGCAATCCATCTTGAATGAGAACTTAGGATTCGAGACTGACATAAGGCTATACCACGGAGGTCCCACCACAAACTTGGAAGATCTTAGAGTGTTTCCTCTCCTTAGCCAGTGCTGAGCTAAGGATACCTCAAAAAGCGCTACAAGACCAGCGATGAGAAACCTTGCCCTCTGAGGTACACTTGTGTGCCTATTTATAGATTTCTGAGCCTGACCTGCAAATAGAGCAACTTTGCTGTTCTAAATGGCTATACGCAACCCAAATTGGTCTGCCAACAGCATAACTCCGTTGTTTGAAGAGGCTACTTGCAGACCAAAATATATTAAGCACATGTTAATAGCACCCCAACATAAGAGGGCGAGCGTGAGCCAGCTCAAACTATGGGCCAACTCGCTAAGCAGCGAGTGCGGGCCAACTCACCGGGGGGTGAGTGCGGGCCAGCTAGCCAGGGGCAAGTGAGAGTAAGCTCTCCAGTCACCTGGATGGGTGCGGCCTAGATCCCGCAGCTCGCCTACCTGTTAGGCGAGTATGTGTCGGGTCCCTGCGGCTAGCCCACAACATAGACGGATTCTGTCCGCCCGCTAAGTTGAGGCAGGTCAGTTGCCCCTCGGCTCACCCATCTACCGAGCTGAGGCGGGTGCGCGTCGGGCTATCTCGAGGCCCCCGCTCTGCCTTGTCGAATCCACTCGGCGAACACTGGGTTGTACATAATCCCCGCTCTTTGTAAGCTTTTGCAAAACTCAGAAAGAATCATCCAACCCCACGTGTTTGGTGAGTGTCTGCTGAGCTGGAAGAAATCTTTTTGTGGGTCCCACCTTCGTGCTTTATATATATCGCTGGACTTAAAGAAATTCCCCGACTTTCTTCTTATATTTCTTCTCTCGAGTTACTGTAGTGGCGCGCATGATGCCTATCTCGGAGGAAGTGCGCGCTCACTTAGAGGCTGTGAGGGAAGGCACGCGGTCGTAGGTCGTCGATGTCGCCCCTGGCTAGCTCGGGCGTCGCCCAGCTCTTCTTTCTAGCGTAAGAAGGCTAATATGATCAAGCGGCCTTCTCAGAGTGGCGCCCCTTCTAATATGGTGGTCGGTTCGGAACCCACTCATCAGGTACGCAGGCCGGTTATTTGGTTTCATGTTATTCCAATTTGGTGTTGTATTCCCTGCAGGAGGCGTCTCGCGAGCGTGGAGATGTGGGAGTGGATTTGAGACATACTTCCCCTCGTGTGTCCGAGCGAGCCGTCAGCCCCTCGGTCGCGGGATCTACTCTTCTCGCGGTACCAAGCCTTCCTTTTCTAACTACCAGTGAGCTCAAATCCTCGCCATTGCCTTTCACCCAAACGCTCCTTACCTGATCACTTGTTTTCTGCAGCTTCCACCTCAGGAGTCGGTGACCTGCCTCTGCAGGTTCCCCAATAGCCGATCCACCCTCGATTGGGCAAATCCTTTTCTTCTCTCGAAGGTGAGCCCTTCCAGGGCCAACCGGGCACTTCCTGCCCGCATGTAAGCATGTGAGACGTGTCAGCCCCAGATTAGTTCATATACTCGCTCGCCCATCACTGCCGGTTCTGCTGATCTCCTTTCTTTTTCAGGTTTCCACCAGGTGTCAACATCTGAAGTTGACATGAGCGAGGAGTTCTTGCCTCCCCCTTCCACAGACCGCATCCCCGACTACCTGGGTGGCCTTCAAGATGATGGGGGAATGAAGAAATGGATGGCCGAGTTATTCCACAAACACTCCCTGATGTTACGGGAGGTTTATGGTGTAACACCCCCATCTGTCGCATGGCATATAACGGAAGGTCTAGCTGGAACCCGACGTCATATACCACAGACAGTCGGAAGGATTACCAAATGAATAATCAAACCATCCAACTAAGACTACTCGTCCTACACAGAGCATTCTAGCGGAAGTTTTTAAAGTTGAAAGAACTCAAACTGAAATCCATCAAATATGAATGTCCACAATTGCAACTACAGGAAAGAAACCCCAAATACAATGAAACGGGTACTTGGCCTTATGGCCTTACAAATGTTCACTTAATATAACATGTCTTACATACATCGGCTCGCAGGCCGTCCACACATGAAAAATGTAAAAACAACTATACTATGGCCTTTTAGGGCCAGCACAGCAACATGGGCTCCTGCCCGCTATTTGGCGCTCAGCTCCGCAGCACCTGCAAGCACATACCACCGCACGGTGGCAAACAAGGCAACGGTCAGCTAAAAGCCGACCAAATTATAATGACCCCGCCCCTGACTCGGGACGGCGGTGCTCTTTCCCTGCATAGCATTAGTCCAATAAAATAATATAGCGCAATTATATTTCGCCACAGGTGTAGGCTCGCACGGCCAAACACCGCGTGTACTCAGGGCACATTCATGGTGAACCCTGACCAATCAGTGCATTCACCACCACCCCCAGGATGGCAACAACATGTGAGCATTTAGCCTATCTGACCACCGTCTAAGGCTCCGACTATGCCTACGGCCAGTTCCCGTTTTCGGATTTCTCGCACCGTACCACATAGCCTAGGTCCAATTCCACTTGCCTGTTGCTCACGCCGCATATACAATTTAAGTCCTACGCGCGGGCCAAGCTTCTCTCGGATCCCAAAATTCTCCAAAACAATCTCATAACCCAGTTATAACCAAGGCCGGTTCCCAGACCGCCAAGTTAGCAGAACACGTTTCCGCTCAATTTTCTGGGTGCGCCTTGAAGCTAACCTCCAAGGATCCCTGCTGCAATCTACCGCATAGAAACCCGAAAAAAACCCAAAGCACGGAGTCTTCTCCGGCAAATCATATCAAATGCAACATCACCGATCCAGACAAAACACGTCCGGGTAGGCTTCACACACAATGCATATGCCCGTACTTACGATTCCGGACTCTATATGCAACACAAGGGGGACTATTCACATCAACCCCAAGGAACACCACGCACTCACCGCACACTCGCAGGAGCGGGATTTCCTATGTAGAAAGAAAGAGCTTCAAACGCTCAAGTTGAGAATCGTTACCCTTGTAGTCCATTTTGGCGCCATGGAAAAACTACGCGGACAGAACTCCTCGCAACGACCTTCCCTCCACGGATCCGCTCTCAGACTTCGAAACGGTGCTCCGGTGCTCCGCCGGTGGCCGGAAACCTCCCTCTTCTTCCTCTTCTCTCTCACCTTGGAAGGAGAAAGCTTTGGAGAGAAAATGAGGGATTAACCTCCTATTCCTAGCCTTAACAGAGCAGGATCTCATCTGGGCCGTCGGATCTTAATTAAAAAAAACGAACGGTTCAGATCTGCACAAAATTCTCCAGACCTGGGCCGAACACGGCTTGGCACACGGCCGTGTCCCAGGCCGTGTGCCTCGATCCAGGCATGATCGTCGAACTGAGAAACGACACACGGGCCAAGACACACCCATGTCTCACCTGACATGCCCGTTTCGGGTTCCTCGACATGCCCGTGTTCAGGGGCGTGTCACGCATAACCGCCACGGCAACGGACACGACCCAACTGCACACGGGTAGGGACACGGGTTGGCACACGCCCGTGTCGGATGACACGCCCGTGTCGGATGACACGCCCGTGTCATCCGGCCATGTTCCTGGTCGTGTCCTTCTCGGGATGAAAACGGCCAAAAATCACCAGCCAGACACGGCCTTGGACACGCCCGTGTCCTAGGCCGTGTACCCCTATACAGGCACCAAAAACCCTTTTTTCGTTACCGACTCGCACACAATTTTTGGGGCGTTACATATTGCAGGGTGGATGAGGATAAGGTGGGCGCGGAGGCACACTTTAGGGCCTTGGAGGATGGGAGGTGCCAACAAGATGGTGACAGGACGACCTCACTAGGAGTGCATCTCGCACGGGCTGAGGAACGACTACGGCAGTCGCCGGAGCAGGTCGGCCTGTCCCAACAAGAGCTTGTGGCGACTTGAGAGTACTACTACCCCCGCCTTCCACCTCGCTCTAGGGCACGAGGGCGATGTAGGTGGAAGTGGATTCAGTATTAAGCCTTCCACCTTCTCCTGCTAGCTCGCGGGCATGGGTCGTACTTGATTCCTGGACCTCGGTTCGCATGTTCTAGTTGCGAATTGATTTCCCATTTTTCTTTTCTTCGGGATGGCTTTTCCCTCCCCCATATTTATTAGGGACTGCTTGCCCATTAATGGGTCTGTGTTTGTATATAATTATCTTTTTAGATTGCTTGTTCATTTTGTTACTGCTTAGATTCTCTTAGGCAGATGCCGGCCAACTGCCCTGGCTCGCTCGCCTTCTAGGCAAATGTTGGCTTGCATGGTTCACTCTCCCTCTAGGCGGATGCGGGCCTGCCTGTCTTGCTTGCCTCTTATCTCGCTACCATTTATCTTTCATAGGGTCGCGGTGAGTAGATAGGAATTCGGTGCGGGCTCGAGTATCAAAGCGTCAAAATGCATTTTTCCTATCCGCACACCTCCCTCCGAAAGGATGTTTTCCCGCCCTTTTTTCTTTCTATTAATAGTCCCCTTCCTTCATCCACCTACCATATTTAACTCTTCCTATTCACTCCCCTTGCTCCTGAGTCTGACTCTCGGCTCGCCATCTTTCGCGAGAACTTTAGCATCCAGCCCGCCTACCAGATTGCAAGATGGGAAGAATCGGTGGTGATGTTGAGGGGAGAAGCAAGTGTGCGTGGAACTTCTCAGATTATACCTTCTTCTCCGCCAAACTCACCGAGAACGAGATCGTCTCGGTGGTCGCCAATTTCATCTCGCCCGGCTTTGAGGCAAGGCGTCCAGGAGAGGAGGAGAAGATTAATGATTTTTCTGATGCTGAGCTCGAGATCCATATCGCCATTTCGAGATGGGCATGCGGCTTCCCTTGTGTCCCGAGGTTCGGCAGCCATTAAAGTACTTTGGGGTCATACTGGGCCAGCTAACACTGAATTCCATCATGGTGATGATCACGTTCATCTGTTTCCTGCGGGAGGAGAGGATCGAATTCATCCTTGTTGTCTTCCGCTAGCTTTTTTCCTTCTGGGAAAATAAGGGCGGCACCGCCTACTTCTCCAGCAACCATGTCAAGGTGCGGGAGAAGGTGAACAGGAGCATAATTGGCTTAGGAAGTTTCTTTTCGCAAAGGGGGACTTCGACAATGTCCCCTTCTCGCCAGTTCATCTCAGCGAGCCGAGCTACCGCCCTCCCAGCATGGGAGGCCAGGAAGTTGACCTCTTAGGATTCTTCGTGGGGAAGAACTTTGAGGTCACGTTCCTTTGAAGGAATGTAGACAACCTCCCCTTCGTCCCACCTGGGTAAGGTAAGGCTACTCGCACTCGTCCTTCTCTCTTTATTTTGCTTTAGATTCTTACCGTAGATTGCTTTAGGTGAGAGAGACCTTCCCTATCACCAACCAAATGAAAGCGCCTGGGTCTCTCCCGTCGAGCTTGCCCTTGCTGAGACGGCCGCTGCTGCGCGTCGCGAGGTCCTGGACCCCTCTTGTCTCAAAAGCAGGTCACACGCGAACATTCTCCCCCACCGCCGGTGTCCAAGAAATCAAACACCCGGGGCGGTTACCATCTGGCATCCCGTGAGAAGGGGAGAGCCCCGGCGGGTCACCTCCCTGAGAAGGCCGCCACTTTTGGACTTCCCACTAGCAGACCCCCTGGCAAGGCCGCCAGTATCTCCAAGGCGTGAGAACAGCAGCTCGCTGACAAGCCCGTGATGAAGGGGCACCGAAACTTTGGCAACGACAGGAGGTATCTTGACGAGCTCGGCCAGCCCTCCTGTAGTGGGACCAATGGGAGAATAGGGCATCCATCTCGACCTTGTTGCCTAGCTGGCTGGAGCAGAACACAAACAGCGAGGAGGCCTTTGCCTTTTTCTTTGGCCTTTACTCGCAGGAGGATGCCTCGATCTTTGACGAAGAGTCCATGTGAGTACTCATGCATGAGATCGTGTGGGCCCAGCTCCGTGTCCTAGAGCTGGTTCATATGGTGGGCCACCGCTGCCTATAGTCTGAAAGGAACGCCATTGAGCATCTGAAGAACCTTGTTGATAAGGAGCAAGCCCATTTCCTCACACTCGAGGAGTTGGAGCTGCACAAGAAGTGAGCGGACGCGTCCGACGCCGTTCTTACCGGGTACCTGGATGGGGTAGTAAATTCTGAAACTTAAACAAAATTCTTTTTATCTTAGATATTTTCCTGCCTTAATATTTTAGCCTCCTTTTGCAAGACACGGTGACAGCCAAGCGCCTTAGCTTCCGAATCGCCACCCTTGGGAAAATGAATGAGGATATGAAGACGCTGGTGAAAGAATTGGAATTCGCAGCTCTCCCACCGCCCTCCAGTAGCAGTGGCCAGCCGCCAGTATACCTAGTACGAGCTCGGCATGCTTCTGTAGCTAAACTCAACAAAGGCGCTGAAGTACGTTGTACAGACCATGTAGCGGGCGGGCCTAGTGATAAGTGAGTGTGTGGGACTTTCGGTGAAGGACGTGGTACTAGAGCTATTTATCCCGGTCTCGAAGCCAGGAGACGACACCTACCTCCCCTTGTGGGGTAGCGCGTCATTCGAGGGCTCGCACTGAAGAAACCGCGATCTATGGTTTCTTTTTACCACACTTGTTTTTACTTTGTTATTGTACACGTGGGCTGAACCCAAATTGTTTTTTCGATGTAACACGCTTATTAATGTATATTCTTTTCTTGAATGGATGTCTTAATTGTCTTTGGTAATTTTTCTTTTTCATCCGGAACCTGGCTTTTTCTTTCCTATTCATCGCGCTTGAAACCACATCTCTATAGTTTTCATTCTCGATTTTTGAAGATTTAGAATAGAGAACGATAAGACTTTCGATAGTCGGCCCGTGAGTGACGACCCACCCCCTACTTTCAGGGAGCTCCTACTATATTGTCCACGAGACTTAGGTCTAGGAACTTACCATTAGGCCCTATGGGTGTTGGGCTTGTGCGAGCTGTATTTCATTCAGTTGGGATGCTATCTGAAGGATTCGCGAGTGCCCCACACTACTGGGTCTCATCTGTCATTCCCCTTGGATATTTCGGTTGACCCATATAGAGGTCTAGGATCCGCAAGTTTAAGGCGACCTCTCCCCTAGTGAGAGCTCACGGGTGCCGGAGATACTAGCTGAATGAGCACCTGTAGGGGCGATGCCTAGCCCGCCTGGAGGGGCGATGCCTAGCCCGCCTGGAGGGGCGAGGCCCGGCTCGCCTGGAGGGGCGAGGCCCGGTTTGCCTAGAGTGCTAGCCATTAATGATGCTTTCTCCTCTGATTCTCTATTTGGCAGGCCACTAGGAATTTCCACCACTTCCCCCTTGTCAGCTAGTAGGAGCCTAACGGCGGGTGTTTGAACATCATCCGGAATTTCCTTTTGGCCCACCACCGGGCGCTACCACCGGCCCAATCAGCTAGAAGGAGCCTGACGGCGGGTGTTGAACATCAACCAGACTTTCCTTTTGGACAACCACAGGGCATTACCACCTTCCCAATCAGCGAGTAGGTGAGTAATGGCGGATGTTGAGCATCAACCAAACTTTCCTTTTGGCCAATCACTAGGCGCTACCACCAGCGCGACCAGCTAGTAGGAGCCTGACGGCGTGTGTTGAGCTTGAACCGGACTTTCCTTTTGGCCAATCAACTGGCTCTACCACTAGCCCAATCAACTAGTAGGAGCCTGGCGATGGGTGTTTAGCATCAACTAGACTTTCCTTTTGGCCAATCACCGGGCGCTACCACCGGCCCAATCAGGTAGAAGGAACCTGACGATGGGTGTTGAGCATCAACTGGACTTTCCTTTTGGCCAATCACAGGGCGCTACCACTGGCCCAATTAGCTAGTATGATCCTTATGGAAGGTGTTGAGCATCAACCGAACTTTCATTTTTTCCAACCACCGGGCGCTACCACCAACACAATCAGCTAGAAGGAGCCTGACGGCGGGTGTTGATCATCAAGCAGACTTTCCTTTCGGCCAATCACTAGGCGCTACCACCGGCCCAATCAGCTAGTTGGTGCCTGATGACGGGTGTTGAGCATCTACCAGACTTTCCTTTTAGCCAATCACCGGGCACTACCACCGACCCAATCAGCTAGTAGGAGCTTGACGACGGGTGTCAAGCATCAACTAGTCTTCCCTTTTGGACAAACACCGAGTGCTACCACCGGCCCAATCAACTGGTAGGAGCTTGACACGAGTGTTGAGCATCAACTGGACTTTCCTTTTGGCCAACCTAGACCAATATCCCTTAAGTCGAGCAATCAGACTATTAAGGCCAGATAAGAATGAGGAAGAGCAATGTCATATCATTTTCTCATGGATAGAAGCATTTTAAGTCAACGCCACTCCAGGCATGACTAAGGGGCTCCCCTTCTACATTTTGGAGATGGTATCCTCCTGACTTCAAGGTTTCTTTAATAACATAGGGGCCCTCCTAGTTGGGATTCAACTTTCTAACGGCTGCCGACCTTCTAGATGCATTGACCTTTTTCAAGACCAAGTCTCCCTTTGCGAATTTCTTGATCCTGACGTGCTTGTCTAAGTACTTATCCATCCGCCGCTTGACCTCTTCTTGTCGGATGGCTGACAAGTCATACAACTCCCCCACCATGTCTTGGGATAATTGCAATGTATCCTCGTTCTCTATCCTCCATTCTTCTCCACCTTACTCTGCCTTCACTACTCGTGGTGTCCAAACCTCGAACTCTATCAGGGGAACAGCTTCGCAGGCGTGGGAGAGCTTGAAATGAGTTTCCCCAATGATTGTGTTTTGCATGGTTCTCAGGGCCCAAAGGACCGAGGCGTGTTGCTCCACCCAGCTCCCTTTCAGATTTTCTACCATATTTTTCAACAAGTTCATGATGATCTTGTTTGCCGCTTCTACTTGCTCGTTGCTCCTAGGGTGATGGATTGAAGCGAATCTGAGGTCTATTCCGAGTTGACCACAAAAGTTGATGAATTCTGCGATGGCGAACTGTGGCCATTGTCAGTGACAATGTCCTGAGGCAACCCATATCGACAAATGATCTCCCCCCCCCCCACGCATACGAAGTTATGAATCACCTAAGAGGTCACCATAGCCAATGCCTTGACCTCCATCCACTTAGAGAAATAATCAATCATAACTAGTAGGAACCTTCTTTACCCGCTGTCCTGGGGGAAGGTCCCACTAGATCCATTCCCCAAATGGCGAAGGGCTAGGGGGCAGTGATGCTCCTAAGCCTCTGAGCATGTAATAGCTAGTGCGGAGCGAACATCTAGCACTTCTGACACTTCATTATGAAATCAGTGGCATCTTGACCCAAGTTCGGCAAAAAATATCCTTGTCTCACTATCCTTCCCTCTAGAGTCCTGCTTTCTGAGTGGCTCCCGCACTCGCCGGAGTGGACTTCCTCCAAACTTTTCTAGACCTCTTCCTCAGCCATGCAACATGCTAGCAATCCCGAGAGGGTCTTTCTGTATAAATTTCCAAAGCGCATTAGGCAGTATGCTGACTTGTGCTTGAAGCACTTCTTGTCCAGGCCTTCTAGGAACTCCCCTGTGGATAAGAAAGTTGTGAAGGGGTTCATCCAGGATGGGCGTTGATCCACTTTCATCAGCTCCCCCTATTCAATAGAAGGGCGGAACATGTCGGTCATGGTTCCCTCCACACGGGGTCCAAACTTGGTCAGTTGATCTACTTGTTCATTTTCTTCCTGCCGCACAAGTTGGATGGAAAACGTTTGGAACATGCCGACAATTCCCTTCACCTTTGTCAGGTACAACTGGAGAGTAGGTTTCCTTGCTTTGAACTCGCCGTTGATTTGAGAGGACACCACCATGGAGTCCGTTAGCACTTCTATGCCGTACACCCCCAGCTCCCTTGCCAGACGCAGGCCCGCTATTACTGCTTCATCTTCTGCTTGGTTGTTGGTAATGGTAAAGCGAACGACCACCGTTAGCTCTATACTCGTTCCCTTAGGACTCTCTAGAATCACTCCTACTCCCAAGGAGTGCCTTCCAGAGGCGCCAACCACCATCACCTTCCATGGAAACAGATGAGTGAGTTCCGTCTCTGCTATCTCAACCACATAATCGGCCAAGAAATCGGCCATTGTCTGGGCCTTTATCGAGAGGCGAGGGACAAAAGAAACGTCGAACTCGCTTAGCTTTATTGACCACTTTGCAAGCCTTCTAGAGTGCTCCACCCCCTCAAAGATGCTGCAGAGGGGATGGTTAGTCACCACCCAGATGAAATGCACCTTGAAGTACGGCCGGAGCATCCAAGCTGAGATGACCAGAGCAAAAACCAACTTCTCCAAGATCGGGTATCGAAGCTCCGCATTCCTCAGGACCCTGGTCACATAATCGATTGGCAACTACTTCTTTCCCTCCTCCCATACTAGGACGGAGCTCACGGCCTCGGCCCCGACCCCAAGGTACAGGGACAAATCTTCCCCATCCTTAGTCCAAGGAGAAGCGGAGCCTGAGTTAGCGGCCCATTCAAAGCTTGGAAGGCCTTCTTTCATTCCTTGGACCATTCGAACTATTGGCCTCCCCTCTGCACTTTGAAGAAAGACGAGCACTTCTCTCCAGCCCGAGATAGGAACCTGCTCATCCCTGCAAGCTTCCCTGTCAGACGCTGGACTTCCTTGGAATTTTGTGGTGACCCAACTCCATGATCACCCTTACTTTATTAGGGTTGGGTTCCACCCCCGCAGGAGTAAGGAGGTGACCCAAGAACTTCCCCTGCTTTCCCCGAAAACACACTTCAGGTGGTTCAGCCTTATCTTGTACTTTTGCAGGGTGTTCAAGGTCTCCTCCAGATCTTGGAGATGAGAGCCCGTGTAAAGCCCCAGTTTTCTGGACTTGAGGCCTATGACATTATCGTGCGGCGGTAGGTCGCTATCGCCCGGCAGTAGCCTTCAGGCATTGAGTGGAGGCATTGAGTGGTAGTCATTGAGTGCATTGAGTGGAAGGCGTCGAGTGGTAGTGCATGGCATTAGCTAATTACCACTAGATAGTAGCCTAATGCGTTGAGACAGAAGCTTTGAGTGAGCTATCACGCAGCGATATTACTACCGCCGGCGATAGCGCTGCATTATTCTCTGACCGAAGGCTCGAGAATTTATCGCAGCGCGGTAGGTAGCTTCCGCCCGACGGTAGCATGCTGGACAAGTTTCGTAACAGCTGATTTTAGTTCATATGATCCTTCCTGGGATGTAATCCTATGGATAAGGACACTCCGTACAAGAGACTTAAGTAGGGATTAAAGGTTTTTTTCCCACATTCTTCTCATTTTGAGTTTGAGTGGGAGTTAGGGTTTGGGAGAGAGGTTTTGGAGGAGGAAGAAGGACATTCTCCGCCATTAGCAAACCACCGAGCCTCTGTTCGTCGAACCAAGGCCAGATCCATGGAGAGGACTTGAAGGCACACATTTCCATCCATACAAAGCAAGATCTCCATGGCTAGGAAGAGGAGTCGTAAGGTAACAACACTTCTCCTCTTGGTCTTTAGGATTCTTGCATGACATCTGTTTTATTCTAGCTTTATTTCAAGCATTTAGGCACCAGATCTCTCAAATGAGAGGGGTTCGGGTTGCCATGTGTTGGGTACATTGGAATGAATGTACCTGATTTGAAGAATCCTCACCCTACTCAATGATATACATCAAAATGTATTTGATGTGTTTTGAGTTTAGTTGTGCAGGTCAAGTATTTACAGGGAAAGCTGAAAAGATTCTAAGTACATGTGTCGACACCCAGAAGGAAAGTGTCGACACTTAAGAAGACTTGTGTCGACACCCAGAGAAGCAGTGTCGACACTTGGAGTTATTGTGTCGACATCAGGGATGCAGAGTCGACACCAGACAGAAAGTGTCGACACATACAGGTTGTGTCGACACTCAATGAAGAAAAGTCCAGTGAAGCTGTGTCGACACTTAGCAGCAGTGTCGACACCTAGAGGAACTTTGTCTACATCAGAAAGTGTCGACACTTGGAGGCTGTCTCGACACTCAGGAAAAGTCAGCAGAGTCTAAGTATAAGTGTCGACATAATGAAGTATGTGTCGACACACAGCAGAAGACTCAACACATGAAGAAAGTGTCGACATAATGAAGTATGTGTCGACACACAGCAGAAGACTCAACACATGAAGAAAGTGTCGACATAATAAAGAATGTGTCGACACTCAGCAGAAGACTCAATACAAGAAGAAAGTGTCGACACTAGGAGGCTGTATCGACACTCAGCAAAGTTCAATAAATTCTAAGTACAAGTATCGACACAAAGGAGATGTGTCGACACTCAGCCAAAGTCTCAACAAAAGAAGAATGTGTCGACACAAGGAGCAGTGTCGACACCCAGCAAGTATCAACAGAGAAGGCATGTGTCGACACCAAGAAGATGTGTCGACACTGAACAAGATCAACACAAGAAGATGTGTCGACACAAAGGAGTTGTGTCGACACTTACAAGAAATCTACTAAGTACTGAAGAACAAGGAGTTGTGTCGACACACAATATCAGTGTCGACAAATGATGAAGAAGCAGTGTCGAGAAGAAATTTCTACAACACAAGGAGTTGTGTCGACACCTTGAAGGCTAGTGTCGACACTTAGTCTACTTGTTTCGACACTTAGTCTATAAGTGTCGACACTTAAAGACAGACTGTCTCGACACTTTCAGACAATTACAGATATTTCAAGAAGTGACTGGATGACATGACAGCTGCCATTCCAGCCGGTCTACTGTAACTGTCAGAGTTGTCAGAAAGTTGTTAGGAACCGGATCAGCCGGTCACCATGAAGAAGGCATATATAAAGGCTTATTCTGTCAACAGAAGAAGAGAATTGAACACAGATTAAAACAAATCAGTTGAAGTGATCAGAAGATCTAAGTAGTTGGAGAGAGAGAGCTCCTTCCAAGAAGACAGCTGTTGGAACCAGGCTGTGAAGAAGGGTTCAGACCTAGTTCTGAATCTTAAGTTGCAGTGATTGAAGATCAGCTGCAGAGTGTATCAACCCTATTGTGTTCTACATTCAAGAAGCTTTGAAGAAAGCCAAGTGAGGTTGATCTCAGCAGAGTTCTTCCAAGAACTCATCAAGAACCTGTCAACTCTTCTCTCTTATTCAGAGTTGTAGGTATATACATTGTATTCTTAATTTCTTGTAGGATCCTTAGGGATCTGAGTTGTAAGCCTGTAATTATAAAGGCTGAGTGATAGGGCCTGTGTGCCTGAGTGTAGGAGATCTATTTCTCTAAGTGTAGGCTTGTTGTGGCTGAGTGTAGGCCTTGTTGATGGCTGAGTGTAGGTCTTTGTGAAGACTGAGTTGTAGGGCCTTGGGCCTGAGCTGTAGGAACCTGTTTGGGGTTCTGAGTGTAAGATCTAAGGATCTGAGAAATAGTGGAGGAGTTTGGCCGAATCTAGTACACTACTAGATAGGCGAAGGGGGAAAGTGGATGTACCCAAACCTTGGGGAACCACTATAAATCTGTGTGTTCACTATGTGCATGCTTTATTCTGTGATTGCTGATTGATTACTGTGAAAAAGTAATTGTAAATCTGTGATATTATCTGCAATCTGCCTAAAAGTTTAAAAAAAAGATTAAGTCACCTATTCACCCCCCCCCCCTCTAGGTGATTCGGGTACAATTTCTTTCAAGTGGTATCAGAGGGAGGTTCCTCAAAAATGGACATAACTGTCTAAGTAGATCTTGTTGGCAGATTCAGTATAAGGAAAGTACAGAATCAAGAAATTTAAGAAAATGGGTTCAACAGAGAATCATAAGGAACTTGGATCCATGATGTTGCCAATATGCAGAAAGCAGATTTTTGGCATCTGGAAAGAAAGGGTGAGACTATTTATGGAAGCCTCAGACCCTAGAATTTATATCACAGTTAAAGAAGGGCCATATGTGCCTATGAAGGTTTCAGTCCTAGATGCAAATCATAGAACACCTAAAGACTTTTCTGAAATGACAAAAAATGAGATTATTCTGGCCACCATGGACAAGAGGGCTCAGAATATCATTGTAAGTGACATAGATGATGCTACATTTCAGAACTTGATACACTGTAAGACATCTAAGGAGATGTGGGATACTCTGATTGTGTATATGGAGGGTTCAGAAGAAGTTAGGCAGGACAGAAAGTCTTTGTTAAACCAAGAATATGAGAGCTTCAGACAAGGCAGGTCTGATAGCATAACAGAATGCTATAAGAAATTCTATAGGATAGTTAATGATTTAATGTCCTATGGAAGAGATTTCAGCAATTATGAGCTGAATGATAAGTTCTTGAGGTCTCTAACAAAGGATTGGGACACCAAGATCTGTGTCATAAGGGAAATGGCCAAGTTAGCAGATATCCCTCCTCCAACATTGTTTGGAAAACTGCTATCTTATGAGATGTAGTTGATGGTGAGGAAAGAAGAGGAGAAGACTACAAGAAGTGAGCATAAAGAAAGGACAGTGACATTCAAGACAGAAGCCACCAGGAAATACAAAAATAAGTCTCCATCTCCACCTCCTAAAGTGGCTGAGACTGAGTCAGATGAATCAGAAGGCAGGAATTCTGAAAGCAGTGAGAGTGATGAGGACTTTGCAGCCTTCACAAGACACTTTCAGAAGTTTTTAAAGAAGAAACAGTGGAGGTCAAAGCCATCCATTTCACAGGGAAAAGATGACTATTATCAGAACAAGAAGTCATCAAAGAAAGATAGGAGAAAGCCCAAGTCAAGCAAAGCAACTTTATCAAAAATTGTATGTTATTGCTGTAACAGACAAGGACATGTTGTTGATGACTGTCCAGAGAAAAAAAAAGAGTCTACTTATAAGAAGAAGACTCAAATCAAGGGCAAAAAGGAAAGGTCCTTTGTTGCCAAGAAGGACAAAAGCCTATCAGATATGTCTTCTTCAGAAACTGAGTCAGAAGCTGAAGCATACATAGGACTGTTTGCTGAAGAAGAGGAAGAGGAGTTCATCCAGCTAATGAGCTCTATATATGAGCAAGAGGACAATCAGTGCCAAGGACTGATGGCATTGTCAGAAGGTGACAAAATCCAGGATCAGCCTGGACCTAGTCAGGTACAAAATTGTTCTTCAAGTTCAATTTCTAGTACTAGTTCAGATTCAGTTACATCAGCATCAAGTGATGCCAGTGGATCTGAATCTGAAGGGGATATTCATCAGTTGATTGATGAATATAGAGTATTGTTGCATGCTTTTAAGAAAAGTAAATCCTTGGCCAAAAGTCGGGCAAAGGAGATTGCTAGTCTCAAAGAGGCTGCAACTGATTTTGAGAAGTTGATTGATCAAAAACTAAATGAAATAGCCAGACTGAAGAACATAACTGTTATTCAGATGGGGACTATAACATTTAAGAATGATCAAATCAGAAATCTGGAGATTAGTCTTCAGAAGGAGAGAGAAATAGTAGCAAGGTTCTCTAAACCAAAATCAGTTCTACCTCTGATAGATGAGTTTATACCTCACAAGGGTAAAACTTGATTGGGGTTTACTAAACCTATTAGGACTGTTCAGTCCAAGTCTAAGGGCAAAGCCCCAGTACTCAACAGGCCTGCTGTAGATAGAACAGCTAGGGTTGTACCTAAGCAAAGGTACAATAGATTTGAGTGCTGGTGCTATGGCAAGGTAGGCCACTTTGCCATAGACTGTTGGCAAAATTCTAGTGCCAAGATGAGTAGCAAACTGCCTGTTGGAAGATCTGCAGGTAGCTTTGTTAAGAGGAAAACTAACCAGCACCAAGGACCCAAGAATTCTTTGGGTTCTAAGGTCAACTAATCTATTTTGCAGGTGAGTCCAAGTGGCCATGCCCCAATATGGTACTTGGACAGTGGATGTTCCAGGCACATGACTGGAACTAGGGGATTGCTAAAGGACTTCACACCAATCAAGAATGGTCCTAAAGTCACCTTTGGTGGTTCTGAAAAAGGAATCATCAAAGGTTTTGGTAACATTTCTAGCAACCTTATAACATTTCTACTCAAGTGGCTTATGTTAAAGGTTTGAAACACAACCTCATTAGTATAAGTCAGCTGAGTGATCTATGATATGACATCTCATTTGTCAAAGATGGTTGTCATATCAGGAGGTCAAATGATCAAGAGATCATTTTGACAGGTTATAGAAAGAGAAATGTCTATTGCCTAGACATTATGTGTGAGACCAATGGTTCTCCAGTGTGTCTTGTAGCTGATGGAAAGTCTCTCATTGTGTCAAATGGCACAAGAGACTAGCCCATCTTAACTACAAGACAATTGTCCAACTCTTTAGCAAAGAGTTAGTGAGGAATGGTCCTCAAGTTAAGTGTATTAAAGATGGGATATGTTCAGCTTGTCAAAAGGGCAAGCAGACTAGATCCACCTTTAATAGCATTGAGAACAAAGATGTTGTGAGGTGTTTATACCTCTTGTATATGGATCTCTTTGGTCCTATGCCAGTTCACAGCCTAGGTAGGAAGGTCTACACATTTGTGGTTGTAGATGACTACTCAAGGTTTTCCTGGGTGTTCTTCCTTAGACAGAAATCTGAAACACCTAATATCTTTTATAGCTCTGTCAAACAAATTCAGAATGAGTTAGACAGTACAGTGGTCAAAATAAGAAGTGACCATGTTACTGAATTTCAGTCTGATAGTATGACAAAACTCTGTGAAGAATTTGGGATATTTCAGGAATTTTCTTCACCAAGAACACCTCAGCAAAATGGCATTGCTGAAAGGAAAAATAGAACTTTGATTGAGGTTGGTAGAACCCTATTCGGTGACATATCTCTCCTAGAATATTTCTGTGCTGAGGCAGTTAATACTGCATGTCATGTAATTAATAGGGTTACCATTACTAAAAGCCACAATAAGACCCCCTATGAGATTGTGAAAGGCAGAAAACCAAATCTATCCTATTTTAGGATCTTTGGTTGTAAATGCTATATACTTAACAATGGAAAGTCTTACTTGACCAAGTTTGCTGCCAAATCCCAAGAGGGGATCTTTGTTGGGTACAGCAACAATAGTAAGGCTTATAGAGTCTACAACTTGACTACTCAAGTTGTAGAAGAATCAGTACATGTAGTATTTGATGAAGCTAGACTTATTAACAATGAATTGTCTAGTAGTATTTGCAGCTCCACAGGTGTGACTGAGAAGATGGACAAGCTCACTATAGAAGAAAGACCTACTGCAAGACAGCAAGTAGAAGATAATGGTTGTTGTCCAGGGGGAGTACTACATACACCTGATGCAGAAGAAGATCATGGAGTGCAGCAAGTTGAAGAAGCTGAAGGAGTTCAACCTGAAGCCAGGCTGCCACCAGCTAATAGACATCTAAGAGATCATCCAGCAGATCAAATTATTGGTGATCTAAGACAAGGGGTACAAATAAGAAGCAGAAATCTGAGTGCAGTACTCTACTCCAGTTTTCTATCCCAAGTAGAGCCAAAGAAATTTGAAGAAGTCATCCTAGACCCTCATTGTATTGAGGCAATGCAAGAGGAGCTGAATCAGTTCAAGAGATGCGAAGTCTGGGAGCTTGTTCCTAAACCAAAAGACCACAACATAATTGGAACCAAGTGGATCTTTAGGAACAAGATGGATGAACATGGAATCATTATAAAGAACAAAGCAAGACTGGTTGCTAAGGGATATAGGCAGGAAGAAGGTATTGACTTTGATCAAACCTTTGCTCTAGTAGCCAGACTGGAAGCAATAAGAATGTTCTTGGCCTATGCAACCTATCAAGGATTTAAAGTATACCAAATGGATGTTAAGTCAGCCTTTTTGAATGGCAATTTGAAGGAAGAGGTCTATGTGGAACAGCCATCAGGTTTTGTTGATTCAACTCAACCTAATTATGTTTATAGACTTAGGAAGGCTTTGTATGGGTTAAAACAAGCCCCTAGGGCTTGGTATGAATCCCTGTCTAATTTCCTCATTGAGAATAAATTCACAAGGGGGAAAATAGACAAGACTCTATTCCTTAGGGAATCCAGAGGCAAGATCATACTAGTCCAAATATATGTAGATGACATCATATTTGGGTCTACTGAAAGTAGTCGTTGCAAAAAGTTTGCAAAACTTATGCAATGACAATTTGAGATGAGCAGTATGGGGGAACTTAAGTTCTTCTTGGGTCTCCAAGTTAGACAGACTGAGAATGGTTTATCCATATGCCAGTCTAAGTTCACCCTAGAACTGATAAGGAAGTATGGTATGGATTCATCCAGTACCACGAAGACTCCTATGGGGTCAAGTATGTCTTTTAGCAAAGATGATGCAGGGAAACCTGTAGATGAGACTTTGTATAGAGGGATAGTTGGCTCCCTACTCTATTTGACTGCAAGTAGACCAGATATCATGTATGCTACATGTGTCTGTGCTAGGTACCAAGATTGCCCTAAAGAGTCTCATTTGGCAGCAGTCAAAAGGATACTGAGATATCTTAAGTGCACTCCTTATCTAGGCCTTTGGTACCCTAGGAATGGAGACTTTGAACTGACAGGTTATTCAGATACAGATTTTGCAGGCTGCAAAGAAGATAGGAAGAGTACAACTGGTACCTGTCAATTCCTAGGTGGAAGACTGATTTCATGGAGTAGCAAGAAGCAAACAAGTGTGGCTATCTCCACAGCAGAATCAGAGAATGTGGCTGCAGGAAGTTGATGTGCTCAACTTCTATGGATACAACATCAGCTTGAGGATTATGGTATTCACGTAAGTAGAACACCACTATTTTGTGATTCTACTAGTGCTATATCTATTGCAAACAGTCCTGTTTCCCATAGTAGGACTAAGCACATAGAGATAAAATATCATTTTCTAAGGGAACATGTTGAAAAAGAAGATATTTTACTAGAGTATGTGAATACAGATAATCAACTAGCTGACATGTATACTAAGCCTTTAGAAGAAACCAAATTCAATAGGTTTAAAATTGAATTAGGTATGATAAACTTAGAATAAGTTTACAAAAATGGCTAAGTAAAATAGTGTCAACACACAGAGTTGTCTGTGTCGAGACAGAGAATTGGTGTCGACACTTCAGAGAAAAGGTGTCGACACTTCAGAGAAAAGGTGTCGACACATCTAGGAAGTTAGTGTCGACACTTCAGAAAATTAGTGTCGACACATACAGGGTCGGTGTCGACACAACCAAGGTGGTGTCGACACTTAAAATTTACACAGAATTAAACCAGTAAAGTCTCGACTACGTGTCGAGTTAAGTGGTGTCGACACATAAACAAGTGTCGACACATATATTCTGTCGACTATACTTGTGTCGACACATAGGTGTCGAGACATTATAAGTCTGTGTCGACACTTTTCAACAGTGTCAACACAATTTGAGTATTTTGACGCGCCCTTTCATCTTCAATCCTAGAAAGGTATAAATAGGATTTCACCATTGTCTGTCGACACGCTCACCAAAGTTTCGAGACCAAACTTGTGTGTCGACACCTCTCTTCTCTAAGTTCAAATTCTTCAAACCCTAATGGCGCCCAAGCTCGAAGAGAACGTGAATGAAGGATATGAACTAGTGCGGCATGCGTTTGATGACGCAGAACCAGAGATCAAGGATGTGGTAACCCTAGTTGCAAACTCAGGGTTAGATTTTCTTGTTTCAGAGCCGACCAAGATATGGAAGAAAGAAGTTCTGGAATTTCTAAATGGAGCAACCCTAAACGAATCTGGACTTAAGATAAAGTCAAGGGTTCATGGAGAAAAGGTGAAGGTCTCACCTAAGAGTTTGAGAAAGGTACTAAATCTACCAAGGACTAAGGAAGAAGATGAAGTTTCTGCTTCTAAGACTAGAGAAGCATTAACATGGTGTGGACTGGATTCCAAGATGAGAATAGGATCTGTGTTCAATAGGAAGGGGATGAACAGCCAAGGCAAATTTCTATCAGAAATTGTTGGGAAAGTTATCCTGAGCAAGCCTGGAGGGCATGACAGAGTTTCAGCTCATATGTTTAGCCTCATGACAAGGATTATCTTCACACTGCAAACTGATTGGTCTGTTGTAGTGTTTGAGAAGATTAAGGAGAGCCTGAAGAAACCCAATTTGGGTAGGATTCTAAGCCTTTACTTGGCTGGTAGTATACCAGAGATAATGACCCAAGCTGCAGGATCCAAAATTAACCACATGAGAAGAATGGACATGAGAATCTTCTCTAGATGGGATAGGGTCTTGACTAAGGAAATGCCAACTCCTGAGAAGGTAACACCCCAGAAAACGAAGAAGAAGTCAGCCCCTGTGGCTCAAGAATCATCAAGCAGTTCTGAGGAATAAGTAGTGTTCACTCCTGATGAAGAAGACACTGGAAATGCTGGAAAGTCTCCAGCTAGACAAGATGATGCAGAGAGGCAGGGGGAGCTACCACAGGCTAGCCCAACTCACCAGGATTCAATCCAGGGGGAGCCTCTACTAGTAGTTGAGCCAACTCCACTAGAGAGTGAACAGGCTACCCACACTATACTTGAGGTAATAACTGAGATAAACCAATTAGATTTCTCTATTGAGAATGCAGTTTTAACTGACACATTATCTACTGCAAATCAGCAAACTCAGATTCCTAGTCAACCCTAAGATGTTGTCATGGAGGACACATCTGTTGGAGATCAAGTGGTGTCTGATCTTGTTGTTGATGAGATAAGAGTCTCTCCACCCCATCCTCAACAAGAATTCACCCTAGAAGAGCTATTCCCTGACCTACTACAAACAGACTTTGAGAAAGAAAGTGCTGCTGCTGAGGGGGAGAAGGCCCATGTTGAGGGGGAGCAAGTGGAAAATATAGAGAAAACTACAAGCCAAGAGACTGAGGTGCCAAAAGCTGCTGAAGGCCTACAAAGTACTGAGAAGGAGCTACCTCCAAGTCCTAAGGACAGAGTGACTATTGATAGCACATCTGCATCTGAAGATGAAGAGGCTGCAAGAGCCAAGAAGAAGAAATTTCAAGTATTTAAAAGAAGGAGCCAAAATTATAAGAAAGCTCTGCAAACTATAGCACCACAGCCTACACCACAGCCAGCACCATCTGTAGATTACAGTTCATTGATGGTGGCATTACAGATAAAGCTTGATGAGCAAAGGCAAGCTCTGGAAAAGTATGTAGATGAAGGACAAAAATCTCTACAGTTTGATCTGGCAAAGGATATTAAGTCCATCAGATTTGAGATGAATCTGAATAAGAAAGAAATGACTGATTGCTTCCACAAGGGAGGGAATGCAGTGGTCTACTTGGCTACATATCAAGAGAAGATCAAAGCTCAAGTAGATGATATTGCAGTGAAGCAAGTCTATGTTCTGGAGAACCAGCTGAGGATGAATGATAATTTAACTGCTTCACACAATGCAATAGTCACAGAAATGAAGAATATAGCTACTGGTCAGACTATAGCTAATGCTACAGCAAAGGCAGAATTTGATAAAGCATTACAAGAGGGCATAACTGCTGTTAAAACTGCTATACAAGACTTTCAAAAGGCTATAACTGACAAGCTCCAAAGGTTGAAACCTTTCTTTAAGGATGGAGTAAACTATTTGGATGCCCAAATAAGATTTCAGAAAGATGATCTGAGGGATCATATTGTTAGAGAAGTCATAAAGGGGGAGAGGGTGTTAGTCAAAGTCAGCTCTGATCATGCAAAATGGATTTCCAATTCCATCACAGCCACCCTTGTATATCCTCCATTGTGTGATGATAACAATGTAGCAGAGTCTGGGATTCATCCTGCATATCTTGGAGGGGAGCAAGCTGAAGTGGCTCAAGTAATTTACCCTCCACCAGACTTTGATATGATACATGCAGATATACAATCAATGTATAGCCCTCCTGAGGGAATCGAGAAGGTCATCATAGAGAAAGTGGTTCAGCCAGTGCCAGAGGATATACTGAAAGAACAAGAAGCCTTGCTGCTCAAAGAACAAGAGACTCTATTGTCTAAGAAAAGGTTCAGAGAGAAAGCTGAACAAAGGCCTGATTTTGAACAGTGGAGCCCCACTTCAAGGAATATCATTCTGACTGCATGGAAGGCTTCCAAAGACAATATTGTGGACAGAGGCAAATGGTATTCTGATGTGGAGTGGAGGAAGCATGAGAACAGGCAAGAAGCCATTGTATAATACAGAAGAAAGGCTAAGATGGGAAAGCTACCTCCTACTGACCAGGAGCCTAGCAAGTACTTTCCCAAGCCTTATCATTACTTTGAAAGGCAGAAGATCAAGGCTGAAGAGTTAAAGTAGAAGGATCTTAAAGGCAAGAAGCCTGTTGCTGCTGAAGATACTGAAGCCCCAGTCCAAGCAAAGATACAATCTGGAAAGGGCATAGTTATCAAGGAGGCTGAGCAGCAATAGGATAGAATTTATCTTTAGTTTACAGTTGTAATCTTTTGATTTTAAACACTCTGTAAACTTTTGTATAATGAATATGATAAAGTTGTTAGAACAATGTAATGTGTGATAAATCTATTACATTATTGTTCTAAGATTTTGGTATATACATGTCTTGTTTTGATACATGTTTATGTTTTTCCTGATTGTATAATACTGTTTTACATCATACTGTTATTTTGTTATGTATAGTGTATATCATTGACTAAGGGTTATGACTTCTCCAAATAGGGGGAGATTGTTGGGTACATTGGAATGAATGTACCTGATTTGAAGAAGCCTCACCCTACTCAATGATATACATCAAAATGCATTTGATGTGTTTTGAGTTTAGTTGTGCAGGTCAAGTATTTACAGGGAAAGCTGAAAAGATTCTAAGTCCATGTGTCGACACCAGAAGGAAAGTGTCGACACTTAAGAAGACTTGTGTCGACACCCAGAGAAGCAGTGTCGACACTTGGAGTTATTGTGTCGACATCAGGGATGCAGAGTCGACACCAGACAGAAAGTGTCGACACCAGACAGAAAGTGTCGACACATACAAGTTGTGTTGACACTCAATGAAGAAAAGTGCAGTGAAGCTGTGTCGACACTTAGCAGCAGTGTCGACACCTGGAGGAACTTTGTCTACATCAGAAAGTGTCGACACTTGGAGGTTGTGTCGACACTAAGCAAAAGTCAGCAGAGTCTAAGTATAAGTGTCGACATAATGAAGTATGTGTCGACACACAGCAGAAGACTCAACACATGAAGAAAGTGTCGACATAATGAAGTATTTGTCGACACACAGCAGAAGACTCAACACATGAAGAAAGTGTCGACATAATAAAGAATGTGTCGACACTCAGCAGAAGACTCAATATAAGAAGAAAGTGTCGACACTAGGAGGCTGTGTCGACACTCAGCAAAGTTCAATAAATTCTAAGTACAAGTATCGACACAAAGGAGATGTGTCGACACTCAGCCAAAGTCTCAACAAAAGAAGAATGTGTCGACACAAGGAGCAGTGTCGACACCCAGCAAGTATCAACATAGAAGGCATGTGTCGACACCAAGAAGATGTGTCGACACTGAACAAGATCAACACAAGAAGATGTGTCGACACAAAGGAGTTGTGTCGACACTTACAAGAAATCAACTAAGTACTGAAGAACAAGGAGTTCTGTCGATACACAATATCAGTGTCGACACATGATGAAGAAGCAGTGTCGAGAAGAAATTTCTACAACATAAGGAGTTATGTTGACACCTTGAAGGCTAGTGTCGACACTTAGTCTACTTGTGTCGACACTTAGTCTATAAGTGTCGACACTTAAAGACAGACTGTCTCGACACTTTCAGACAGTTACAGATATTTCAAGAAGTGACTGGATGACATGACAGCTGCCATTCCAGCCGGTCTACTGCAACTGTCAGAGTTGTCAGAAAGCTGTTAGGAACCATATCAGTCGGTCACCATGAAGAAGGACTATATAAAGGCTTATTCTGTCAACAGAAGAAGATAATTGAACACAGATTAAAACAAATCAGTTGAAGTGATCAGAAGATCTAGGTAGTTGGAGAGAGAGAGCTCCTTCCAAGAAGACAGTTGTTGGAACCAGGCTGTGAAGAAGGGTTCAGACCTTGTTCTGAATCTTAAGTTATAGTGATTGAAGATCAGTTGCAGAGAGTATCAACCCTATTGTGTTCTACATTCAAGAAGCTTTGAAGAAAGGCAAGTGAGGTTGATCTCAGCAGAGTTCTTCCAAGAACTCATCAAGAACCTGTCAACTCTTCTCTCTTATTCAGAGTTGTAGGTATATGCATTGTATTCTTAATTTCTTGTAGGATCCTTAGGTATCTGAGTTGTAAGCCTGTAATTATAAAGGCTGAGTGGTAGGGCCTGTGTGCCTGAGTGTAGGAGATCTATTTCTCTGAGTGTAGGCCTGTTATGGCTGAGTGTAGGCCTTGTTGAAGGCTGAGTGTAGGTCTTTGTGAAGTCTGAGTTGTAGGGCCTTGGGCCTGAACTGTAGGAACCTGTTTGGAGTTCTGAGTGTAAGATCTGAGGATCTGAGAAATAGTGGAGGAGTTTGGCCGAATCTAGTACACTACTAGATAGGCGAAGGGGGAAAGTGGATGTACCCAAACCTTGGGGAACCACTATAAATCTGTGTGTTCACTGTGTGCATGCTTTATTCTGTGATTGCTGATTGATTGCTGTGAAGAAGTAATTGTAAATCTGTGATATTATCTGCAATATGCCTAAACGTTTAAAAAAAAGATTAAGTCACCTATTCACCCCCCCCCCCTCTAGGTGATTAGGGTACAATTTCTTTCACCATGGTTCAAGAGGAGCCACTGAGTCGATTGTGTCTATCCCCAGCATGATGTTGCATTCGAAATCCACTCCGCTAGTTGATTAGGCATTGTGAATGAAGCTGTAGTCGCGACCATTAGTACGACTCGGTGATGTTGCATAACGAGACTTAAGGATTTTGCTAGAAATCTGTTTGCGGCAAGAAGCCATTTGTGATGTTTTCCCCCCTATATTTCATGCGAGAATGATTGGTGGATTAGGGTGGAAAAGGCTATGTTTGTTTATTGATGTGCAAAGGCATGAATTTGTCTCTATGGTCGGCTGGCTGGCCCATGATGTGGAAGTCATGTGTGGAGAGTGTCCTAACGAGATAAGTCCCCTTCTGAGAAACTGGTGAGAATGCCAAGATTTTGACAAGCACAGGCAATGAATCACATGAGCGGGTAGGGTCAAGCAAGGGATCTTAGCATCAGTTTGTTGTTTTTGAGATGGAATCTTGACGTGAGAAGTCAGAGCTTGCACACAAGCCCGGGTTTTGAGACTCACGAGCGGGCGGGGCCTTGGCAAGAGTTTTGTGTGGCGGCTTGAATGTCTTTAGGGGAAATTGAAGCACTTGTGTGATGTGATGTGATGTGATGCTGCATGATGATGTGTTAGATTCATGCGCTATAGGGTGCCTTGGGTGAAAACTAGGTTTGCATACTACTACATTGTAGGACTTTTTTTATTAATTGCTCAACTTAGAAATGTGTTTGATGTATATGACATCCTAACATGTTTCTTTACTCTATATATTTATGTTCATTTGCATACGAAGTGCTGACCTGCAGGTTGATGGAGTGCCCCGGGGTCCGCTAGGGATGGCCGGGAGGAGATGTGTTGGTTACACAGTCGAGGTCAGCGTTTGTTGTCCCGCATTACAACAAATTTTTACAGGGCAAGGATGGCAAGCTGGAGCAAGCTTGTCGGCCAAAAAGGCCTAAGCCTCATGAAGTGGATTCTTTTTTATTTACTTATGTTTTGTTGAATGCTTTGCTCCATGAACTGTAATTCAGCTTGCATGTCGAGGTAGCCTAGGAGTTCTAAAGAACGTTGTTGTCTTTGGTGTTATTTCAGTTTTTGGACTTATGATTGTTGTAAGGCCTTAAGGCCATTTTGATACTCCTGTGATAGTGGATAACTTCTAATGTTTGTGGGTTTCTGCTGTTTGTGTTCTAAGTTTTGAGATGCATTGTACTTTTATATAGCTTTATAATACTAAAGCTGCGGTGTCTATATGTTGTGGTGACCCAGCCGGACCCTTATTATATGGTCATTATAGGGGAGGTGTTACAGTCTGCATCCTGAGTCTTTACCATGAGAGGGAGGTTAGTGTACAGGATAAGGTTTAGTGGTCCATTTGGCATAGTCAGATCATGTAAATAAGTTATCCACATAGGAGTATCGTGGTACCATAAGTGTCCTAGTGTCTAAGTTTTACGAATAGAAGTTGATTCTTATTTTACCTTGCTTTTGCTAAGTGTTCAAGCGACGATGCAGGGACGTCGAGGCCGCAAGAGGAGCCTTCGGCGAGTAGTGGTACTGCCTTGGGTCCTATGGGCATGGGTGTAACCCCTGCTAATTTATGTCGCATGCTTGAAGAGGCAGTGGTGGCGGCCCATGATGTAGCGGCAGTGCAAGTTGTGACCCCTGTTACACATGTGATGACTCCCATTACCCCAAATGCGACACCGATCATACCAGGCAGAGGAGCTAAGCCGGCAGAGCCGTTGGCTGAGAGAGTGGTTGTTGGGCAGGGAGACCGACAGATGAAGTACTTTCTAAGTTTCCATCCTCCAACGTTCAAGGCAGCAGGCACACTAACTGGTGTGGAGGACTGGTTAGCGAGGATTCAGGAACTTCTGAGTGTGACAGAGACGCCAGAGGAAAAGCGGTCACAGTTCGCGACCTTTATGTTGGAAGGTGACGCCAAGCTGTGGTGGGTGATCCATAGCGGCCTCTAATTTCCTGGATGCACCCCATCCATGGAAGAGTTCGGGAATGCCTTCTTAAAGAAGTATATCCCTTCATCGATGAGGTTAGCCCTTTAGAGACAGTTTTTGAACTTGGTGCAACGAAATGAAAGGGCGCATTGGATGGATTTTAGATGGAGTTGACTTCGTGTTGGTAGCAGCGGTCCTACCGTTAGCCGAGTTCGATGTAATCTTGGGGATGGACTGGCTTGTAGAGCAGCTGGATATAATTGATTGTCTATCAAAGGTGGTGATATTGAGAAGCGAAGGAAAGGCAGAAGTCGAATTTGAGGGCCTCGGTGGAGTGGCCTGCTCCTTGATTTTGGCCATGCAATTGGTGCGGTCAGTTAACAAGGGAGGAGTAGCTTTCGTAGCATTTTTAGAAGTTTCACTTTCCAAGCTATCAATTAGAGAAGTGTCAGTAGTGGCAGAATTCTAGGATGTGTTTCATGAGGAACTTTCTGGAGCACCTCCTCGGCGGGATATCAATTTCTCGATTAAGTTAGTGTCAAGAGCTAGACCGGTGTCACGTCCTCCTTTTAGGAGGGCACTAAAGGAGTTGGCCGAGCTTAAAGTACAGTTGCAGGAACTATTGGAGAAGGGTTATATTAGACCCTGCTCATCGTCATGGAGTGTGCTAGTGTTTTTTGTGACGAAGAAAGGTGGTAGGATGCGATTGTGCATAGACTATCGTGAACTGAATAAACTAACCATCAAGAATAAGTATTTGATTCTGTGGATAGATGGCCTGTTCGACTAGTTGGTGGGGTCAGCGGTGTACTCTAAGTTGGACTTGAAGTAATGGTACTATTAGTTGAGAATTTGAGATGAGGACATACCCAAGACAGCATTTGGTGCAACGTATGGCTACTTCGAGTTATCGGTGATGTAGTTTGAGTTGATGAACACGTCATCAATATTCATGGAATTGATAAACCGAGTGTTTCGGGAGTACTTAGAATCATTTGTGGTGATTTTCATAGACGCTATTTTGGTATACTCCAAATTAGAGGCGGAGCATGAGGCTCATTTCAAAGCTGTCTCGCATACTCTGAGAGAGAACCAGCTTTATGCAAAGTTCTTGAAGTGTGAGTTCTGGTTAGAGAAGGTGGAATTTTTGGGTCATATGATTAGTGGTGATGGTTTGGTGGTGGATCCAGCGAAAGTTGAGTCTATCAGGGATTGGCCAGTTCTAAGCACCGTGGTGGAAGTTAGGAGTTTCCTTGGACTAGCCAAGTATTATAAAAGGTTTGTGGAAAACTTTTCGTGGATAGCTTTGTCCCTCACAACTCTGACTCATAAGTACTAGACTTTTGTGTGGACTCAGGAGTGCAATCAAGCGTTTGATACCTTGAAGGAAAGATTGATGTTGAATCCAATCCTAATTCTCCCTAAAGGGACTGAAGGATTTGAGCTTTTCAGTGACGCGTCAGGTTGTGGTTTGGGTTGCGTGCTAGTGCAACACGGTAATGTGATAGCCTTTGGATCTAGACAGTTGAAACCTCATGAGAGAAATTACCCGTCCATGGCTTAAAGGTGGCGGCAGTAATCTTTGCGTTGAAGTTGTGGCGGCACTATGTGTATGGTGTGGAGGTGGAGATCGTCACGGACCATAAAAGCCTGAAGTATCTTCTAGATCAAAAAGACTTGAACATGCGGCAGCGCAGGTGGGTCGAGTTCCTTGGGGATTACGATGTGGAGATTCAGTATACACCGGTCAAGGCCAACGTGGTGACTGAATCCTTGAGTAGGAAATATTCTGGACAAGGGAATTGGATTGAAGCTCATGATGAGCGGTTAGTGTCAGATTTTGAGTCCCTTGGCATTGAGTGTGTAGCAAGAGGTGAGTTTGGCATAGCTCGGTTGAACTGGATAGAGTTGCAGAATGACTTGTCCGATCGTATCCAGGAAGCGACCAGTGTGGATGTAGAGTTCCATCCATTTGTGGTGGAAGCTCAAAAAGGTGAGAATAATACCTGAGAGATGGCTGGTGGTATCTTAAAGAAGGATGGAAGGGTATGTGTACCATAGTTTGGCAAGCTCCGTGAGGAGTTAATGTTTGAGGCCCATTTCACGAAAAACTCCATTCACTCGGGCAGTACAAAGATGTACTTGGATAAGAAGAAATCCTTTTCGTGTCCTGGTTTGAAGCGGAATGTAGCTTTGTATGTGAGTCAGTACCAAACTTGTACCATAGTGAAGGCTGAGTGTCAAAAGCCGGGTGGGTTCGTGAACCCACTTCCTAACCCTGAGTGGAAATTCGATGACATCTCCATGGATTTTGTGCATGGCTTACCTCGATCGCAGCAGGGTAACGATGTGATTTGGGTAATCGCGGATCGCTTGACCAAAGTGCCTCACTTCATCCAGAATCGAAAGGAGGACATCATGGAAAAGCCGGTAGAACTGTACGTTCGCAATATTGTGCGGTTGCACAGAATTCCAAAGAGTATTGTTAGTTATCACAATGGACGGTTCACATCCAAAGACTGGAGATTGGTGCAGAAGAGTCTGGGCACAATGCTCAAATTTAGTACAGCTTTCCATCCTCAAATCGATGGTCAAACTAAGAGGACGAATCGTACAATGGAGGATATGTTGAGAATGTGTACCTTTGATTTTGGGAAGAGGTGGGAAGATCACCTTTTCATGGTGAAGTTTGCCTGCAATAATAGTTTCCAGGCAAGTATCAAGATGACACCATACGAGGCTTTGTATGGAAGGCGGTGTCGAACACCGATGTCATGGATAGAGGAGGGGGACACCAAACTTTTGGGAAAAGAGGTGGTGGCCGATGCTTGCAAGTTGGTGCAAACAATTCAGGAGTGCATGAAGCTTGCTCAGGATCGGCAAGCGAAGTATTTCAATACACATCAGAGGAATGTGGAGTTCGCAGTAGACGACTGGGTGTATCTAAAGATTAAGCAATTAAAAGGGGTTTCGCGGATTTGCCAACTCAAGAAGTTGAGTCAGAGGTATTGGGGGTAGTTCAAAGTTGTGGAACGAATTGGAGAAGCAGCCTATCAGTTGGCATTATCCCCAGATCTGAGTGGATTACACGATGTATTCGATGTTTCAATCTTAAGGAAAGCTTTGATGGAGACAAGTGTTATGGTTGAGTCAACGATGGTGCCGGTAGAAGAGGACTTGAGGACGAAAGTCTGTCTAGTCAGCATAGAGGATTAAGAACATCGATAGTGGCGGAATAAAGAGGTAAAGCTAGTAAAAGTGTGTTGGGATAACTGCGGGCATGAAGAATTCTCTTGGGAGCATGAGCAAGCGATGCAGGAAGATTTTTCGGATCTCTTTGCATAAGGTATGCATTGTTGTTTGAATGTATTCTTAATTTAGAGGATGAAACTCTTTTAAGGGGGAGGAGTTGTAGCACTCCAATTTTCTGGACTTGAGGCTCAAGACATTAATGTGTGGCAGTAGGTCGCTATCACCCGGCGGTAGCCTTCAAGCATTGAGTGGAGGCACTGAGTGGTAGGCGTTGAGTGCGTTGAGTGGCAGACGTTGAGTGCGTTGAGTGGTAGCGTGCGGTGTTAGCTAATTACTGCTCGACAATAGCCCAATACGTTGAGATGGAAGCGTTGAGTGAGCTACCGTGCAGCGGCATTGCTACCGTCGACGATAGCGCTGCATTATTTTCTGACCGACAGCTCAGGAAGTTATCATGGCGGGGAAGGTAGCTACCGCCCGGCAGTAGTATACAGGAGCAGTTTCGTAACGGCTGATTTTAGGTCGTTCGATCCTTCTTGGAATGTAATCTTATGGCCCGGGACATTCCGTTCAAGAGACTTAAGTAGAGCTGAAAGGTTGTTTTCCCTCATTCTTCTCATTTTGAGTGGTAGTTAGGGTTTGGGCGGGAGGTTTTGGTGGAGTAAGAAGAAGGACTTTCTCCACCATTAGCGAAGCTCCGAGCCTCTGTTTGTCGAACCGAGTCTAGATCCGTGGATAGGCCTTGAAGGCGCACATTTCCATCCGTACAAAGCAAGATATCCATGGCTAGGAAGAGTAGTCATAAGGTAACGACACTTCTCCTCTAGGTCTTTACGATGCGTGCATGACATCCGTTTTATTCTTTCTTTCAAGCATTCAGGCACTAGATCTCTCAAATGAGAGGGATTCGGGTTGCCATGGTTCAAGAGGAGCCATCAGGTCAATTGTGTTCATCCCTGGCATGATGTTGCATTAGAAATCCACTCCGCTAGTGGATTAGGCATTATGGGTGAAGCCGTACTCGCGACCGTTAGTCTGACTTGGTAATGTTGCATAACGAGCCTTAAGGATTTCGCTAGAAATCCGTTTGCTGCAAGAAGCTGTTTGTGATGTTTGCCCCACTTTATTTCGTGCGAGAGAGAATGGTGGATTTGGCTGGGAAAGGCTATGTTCGTTGATTGATTTGCGAAGACACGACTTTGTCTCTGTGGTCGGCTTGCTAGCCTATGACGTGCAAGTAATGTGTGAAGAGTGTCCTGGCGAGACAAGTCCCCTTCTGAGAAACTGACGAGAACGCCAAGCTTTTGACAAGACCGAGCGATGAAGCCCATGAGTGGGTGGGGTTAATCAAGGGTTGTTAGCATCAGTTTGTTGTTTATGAGACAGAATCCTGACATGAGAAGTCTGAGATTGCATGCAAGCCCGTGTCTTGAGACCCACGAGCGGGTGGGGACTTGGAAAGAGTTCTGTGTGGCGGCTTGAATGTTGTTAGAGGAAATGGAAGTACCCATGTGATGTGATGTGATGATGCATGATGATGTGTTAGATTCATGCGCTATAGGGTGCCTTGGGTGAAACTCAGGTTTGCATACATGCTGCATTGTAGGTCCCTATTTATTAACTGCACAACCTAGAAACGTGTTTGATGTATGTGACATCCTAACTAGTTTCTTTAATCTATGGGTTTATATACATTTGCATATGAAGTGCTGACCTGCACGGTGATGGATTGCCCCGGGGTCCACTAGGGACGACTGGGAGGAAATGTGTTGGTTACACAATCGAGGTCAGCCTTTGCTGACAAACGTTACAACAAATTTTTATAGGACAGGCATCGTAAGAGGGAGCAAGCTCACCAGCCAAAAAGGCCTAAGCCTCATGAAGTGGATTCTCTTTTATTTACTTATGTTTTGTTGAATGCTTTGCTCCATGAACTGTAATCCGGTTTGCATGTCGAGGTAGCCTAGGAGTGCTAAAGCACGTTACTATGTTTGTTGTTGTTTTAGTTTTTGTACTCATGATTGTTGTAAGGCCTTAAGATTATTTTGATACTCCTGTAATAGTGGATAACTTCTAGTGTTTGTGGGTTTCCGTTATTTGTATTCTGAGTTTTGAGATGCGTTGTTCTTTTATATCACTTTATAATTTTAAAGTCGTGGCGTCTATATGTTGTGGGGCCCCTGTGTAACGTTTCATTTTGTGTTAGACCCCTCGCTCGTGTTTTGAGTCAAGAAAGCTGACTCAGGCTCAGGGTGCACTGGTAACAAGCGTCGAGTGATACTCGACTAATAGGGCAAATATGACTTAGAGATATTCTGGATGCTATACTCGTTGAGTGGTATCAACGACACTCGACAGATTTAACTTAGAATAATCTGTGATTAGACAATGCATCGAGTGCGTTGAGTGGTCTCAACGCCATTTGACAAATTCTAACTCGGAAATATTCTAGATGCTGAGGAGTTAAGTGAGCTCTATGCCATTCGACGAGGCGTCGAGTTTGTTGAGTTGTCTCAACGCCACTCAATTCTTTTGACTTAGAAATTCCTTCACTCAATGAGGCGTTGACTGTTCTTAATACCACTTAACGATTTTGACATAGAATATTTCTGGACTCAAAGCATCAAGAGCATTGAGTGGTCTCAACGCCAATCACGAGGCATTGAGTGATTTGACATAGAATATTTCTGGGCTCAAGTGTCGAGAGTGTTGAGTGGTCTCAACACCATTCGATATGGCATTGAGTGGTCTCAACGCCATTCGATGAGGTATTGAGTGTTTAACTTCTAATTATTGTGGGCATTGAGTGGACTCTATGCCACTCGACAAAGCATCGAGTGCGTTGTGCAAACTCGACACCATTCGATGAATTGTTAGGAATACTCGAAGATGCATTGAGTGGTCTCAACGCCACTCACACTTTAAATTAAAAGGATTCTGGGTGCATTTAGTGAACTCGATGCCACTCGACGAGCGTCTGGTGATCACAATGAATCTCGATGATTCGTCGAGTGTGTATGGTATACATGACGCTTTTGACATAGAAGATTTTTCGGCCCACTATTTGCTGGTTCATAAAATGGGATGAACTAGGTTTTTGGGAAATGCGCCAAACGACTTATCTGGACCCAACCTTTTCAACAGGACTTATTTAAAGTAATAATAGGCGGTCCAACACTAGGGTGACATGTGGCAGGAGGTCTAACCAAAATTCCTCTAATAAAAGGAGACTTGCGGGAAAACCCTAACCATCACTTTATCCACTTGTCGAGCAGTTACTTACCGAAACCATCGGAAGTAAGGATGTTGCCAAAGTCAATTTTCTGGAAGAAGAACCGATCTACCTTTCCGGGAAGAATAATGCCAACGAGGAGAAGATGTCGCCGAGAAGGATAACAAGATCCATGGCTGGGAACAAGGTGAGCTTCCTACCTTATCCATTGGTGCTATATCTGTAGTTATTATCTAGAAGATATGTCGACTCAAAAGAGTTTGAATTGCGAGATGAAGATCTCCTAGGAAGAGACCATGCTAGATGAAGATCTCCTAGGAAGAGACCATGCTAGGAACTTTTCCTAGGTATTTGATGTCTTCAACCTCTCCTCTCTTCTTTGTGAAGATGATGGACTTGGTTTCGTGAAGAGGAATGGTTTATTGATGGTGAATAAGGGAGGAGGAAATTTTGTGAGTGGTTTCGAACAAATAACTAAAGGAAGAAGATGAACTGATGTCGTTCATCTTGCTTTAAGATGCGTACAAAAATATGTTTCTTGTGCGCAGCAAATTTCACGACCGTTTTCGAGTATTATATAGCCAGATTTGGGTTTTAACTAAACACAAAAATCGTAGCCTTTGGAAAGACCTTTCCAATGGATTGTTACACGTTTTCATGAGTCTTGTAGCCTCAGAAATATCCAGTCGAAGTTGTTGTACAGTCATGACTTAAGTACATGTGGTTCTTGGGTTTGTGTAGAACTGGGTTTGGTTTTGGTAGAGAAATCATAGCAAAATAATGTTGAGGTTTGGTAATATTATTTTATACATAATCGTGATAAACAAATGGTTTGCTGATACATGATGTTACAAACGGTTTGAAGGAGTTTGATAAACAAATGATTTGGGTAAGTTAGTGAACAAATGAATAGATACATTTAGTTGTACAAATGATATTCTTGTGAAATCCGGTAGGGATTTGCATGATCATAATCAGGAGAATGAAATAGGTTTTGGAAAGAAGGTGTGAACTCCGACAACTGAATTCATAACCATAGCTATGTTATCATGCTTGATGTGTATGTGAATTATCTTTATATTGTTGTGTTTATCATATGGTGTTACACTAGTTGTGAATGTTTGATCATGTGGAAAGGAATTGGATGTGGTTAATGCATGGCCATGTGATTTGATGATTAATGGAATGTGTTTAGTAGTCCACTGCTTAGAGTTGTGTCTCCCTACGGGTAGCAGTGTGGGTTTGGTGTAGTGTATAAGGTGGCTTGCCACCTGTGTAAATGATGAACCCTTAGGTTGTACGATAATGTGGAAGGGTTAAGGTGTGTGTGTGTTTGCCACACTGTAATGATGTGTTGATAAGGGACTCATTGTGGAGCCCTTGCATGTTGTTGAGCACAAGATGTGAATAATAAAAAGGGACTCAGTATGGAGCCTAAATGTGAAATTGTATGCGGTGTGAGTTGACACGCGGTGTCATAATCCTAGGTTAAGGATAGTATGGTAGGTCTACGGGCTCGCCAGTCGTCACACCGACGGGAGTTGACAGATAGACTTTTGGCAGTTGGGTTGTGTCCTCGGTGCTCATTCCCGAGGCCCTTTCTGTGCCAAGTGGATGGATTGACTGTTTCCTTGGTGCTCATTCCTGAGGACATTTCCGTGCCACACCGGTAGAATAGTTTGGGTTGTGTTCTTGGTGTACACATGTGAGCACTGCTATCGTGTTCTTAGCATTGAGGCATATGGAGGCTTGGGTTTGGTAGTGTGGATGCCCGCCTAGTAGTGGAAAGCCAGTTCCACTGTCACTGTCTGGCCAGGATGGATGGCGCCAGAGAGGTTAGCTACCTGCTTGAAAAGTGAGAACTACAATTTTGTGTCGACGCGGTAGTAGTACATGTGTGAGCATTGGTGAGTCATCCCATTGCATTCATAATATTGCATTATATTACATACATAAGATCCTTATCATATACGTTTGTATGGGCACTCTTATATGATGAGTTACTTTACTATTAAGCTGATCCTTAACTTATATATTTGTATGTGCATTCAAATAAGTTGAGTTACTTTCTTGTTGTAGGATCATACTTGTATACTGTTGTTGATAGTAGAACTGCTAGTGTAGATTGATATACTCACTTGTTGTACATGTTGGATACTTTGATAATGATTAGTCTTATACCACCTGCTTGTACTACTGCTTACAAATATATATATATATATATATATATATATATATATATATATATATATATATATATATATATATATGTAGTACCCTATTCCTTTCTCCGCCCGATGCCTAAGAGTGGCCGGGAGAGCGGATGTGATAGCCACTTAGTATTTATGACAAATGGTTGTTATGACTTCCTTTTTAGGAGGAAACCCTACAGATAGAGCAGCAACAGGTTGCGTAGGAGGGCAGCCTAGCAAGGGTGATTGGGCCTAACATGATGATACCATCGCTTTCTTGGGTTATGGATGTGAGTTTTGAGAGGCTCTTTTGTAGCCCCTTGGGCAAAGATTTTATGTACTCTATTATTATAGAGGCCTATTGATGCTTCTTATTATTGATGTATTTGTGGAATTTTTTCAGGATTTGACTTCTATTTTGTCTTTTTGTTGGTTTGGCATGAATGATATTGGTTTTAGCCTGCAGGATAGGCATCTTGTAATATCGATCAACCCGTGTGTTGGTGTTACCACATCATGGCTGTTCTAGGCATAACACTCCCCTCGGTCGTGTCTTGTGTTTCGGGAGGGGGGGTCCTACAAATGATATGAGCTTGCAAAGATCCTCAACTAAAGAAGTCATAGAACATTTGTGCCACCCCCGTTCGATTGGTCAGTTTGCGGACAAACTGATATAGCGGAAGAAGTGGCGTGCCGATGTGTAATTCACACTAAGTATGTCCAGTTGTTAACCTATGATTAACTAACCTGACCTTAGGTTTGTACCTTTATGTGTAGATTCCAACACGTGTAGAGCCAGTAACGGGCACTCCCGCAACTTTCGTCCCTACCCTGTTCCAGCATTCGGATTTGGAACAGACAATTACGGCAATCTTAGACGCCTTCAGGTCTCAACAGGCTCATGTGCAACAATAAGCCCCCGAGCTCCAACTGGTTGAGCACCCTTCGATCCCTCTCCCCGCTTGCTTATCTTGGGATGGAGTCGACTGTTTGTAAAGAAGAGTTGCTCGACACTGTACAAGAATTAATGGCTGGAATCAGATTTCCAGCCAATATGGATGTGAACTTGGCATTGTCAGTATTGGAATTGCATGCGAAGTGGTGGTGGAAGTCCCTCATAGGTTCCACTTTCCAAGGCCGAGTGTACACAGAGATCAACTGGGATGAGTTTTCTGGAGCTTTCCTGGAGTATTTCATTCCCTTGACCGCTTGAGATGAACTTGAAGAGAGATTCTTGTAGTTGAAGCAAGGATCTAAGTCCGTGATGAAATATCAATGGGAGTTTCAGCACCTCGCTAAGTTCGCTGACGCCTATGAGTTGGATGACCATAGTTATGCAAAGCAATTCTACAAAGGCTTGCGAGATCCCCTAAGGCAAGCCCTTTTGTTTATAGTGGACTCGAGTTTGGCTGAGATCATCGATATGTTGAAAAGGCTGGAGGCAGATCACTTGGGAAGTGGTAAAAGACCAGCCGAGGACGTAATGGAAGCAGGCCCAGTTATAAAAAGAGTTAGGACAACAGAGGAAGAGGAAATAATAGCGATGGAGCTCTCTTCTGGCAGAATTTTAGAATGGAGCGTCCGGCCCAGTAGCCAGTGCTACCTCCACCGCAATAACTATACCTGCAGCCTAGGGAGCAACACGAGCGATTTTGCTTCCAGTGCAATCAGTCGGGCCACATCCGGCACTTTTGCCCACAACTAGTTGGAGATGTTCCCCATGCACTTCCCCGCGAGAATGGGGGATTGTACGTGGTCAAAGACAAGGACCATGTGGAAGGAATCCTAGACTTGCTCGAGAGCAGATGTTTATGCTGGATATGGCACAGGAGCAAAATCTTCAGGATGTGATTGCAGGTATATCGTGATATGGTTAATATGTTATAAGTATTTCTCTTCAATTGCCTACGATATTCTAGGAGGCTAGCTTTAAGTTTTTATAATTAATACATAGGCACCATAATGTTTAGTGGGAAACCATCTCATACAGTACTGTTTGATACCGGTGCCACTCACTCGTTCGTTTAGGCGGACTTTGTTAAAGACTTATAAGGAGTGCAACACTTCACCAGTACCACTCAGAGCGTACGCCTACCGTATGGCTCTGATATGACCTCATCCTCCAAGTTTGAATTCGAAGTATGTATTGTACGAAAGATCTTTGAAACCGCCTGCAACAGTATTGTGAATACTAGAATTCGATCTTATTTTGGGCATGTCGTGGTTGGATTGGCACCACGCCAAGATAGATTATGCGGCAAAGCAAATTACCTTGAGGCATGGAGACTCGGAGGTCATTTTCCATGGTATCAAATTTGCACCTCATATGTTATTGTCTTTGATTCAGGCCCTTAAGGCCCATATGGGAGGGGACGAAGTATATATGACATGTTTTGAATTAAAAGAGATGGGGTCAATCATGAAGATGTGCGGGTAGTACGGGACTTCCCTGAGGTATTTCCTGAGAATTTGCCAGGATTACCCCCACATAGAGAGGTGGACTTTCAAATTAAGTTAGTACCGGGTGCCAAACCCGTCTCTCGAAACCCTTACCGAATGGATCCAAAGGAACTCGCCGAGTTTAGGGTTCAGTTACAAGAGTTAGTAGAATCAGGGTTTGTTCGGCCCAGTTCATCACCATGGGGAGCCCCTGTACTTTTTGTCAAGAATAAGGACAGAACATTAAGATTGTGCATAGACTATCAGGACCTCAACCGAGTGACGGTGCGAAACACCTATCCCCTACCCCGGATTGCTGAGTTATTCGATCAGCTGGTATGAGCGCATTGCTTTTCCAAACTAGATCTGTGCTTGGAGTATTACCAGTGGAGGATACAATAGGAAGATATCCCGAAGATAGCATTTAGCTTGAGATATGGTCTGTATGATTTCACAGTGATGTCGTTTGGACTCAGAAACACCCCTTCCGCATTCATGAGTTTTATGAATTGGGTGTTCGAGCCATACTTAGATGTCTTCGTCCTCATCTTCATCGATGATATTTTGGTCTATTCGATGACAGAAGGAGAGCATGCTGAGCACTTGGCCCTAGTTATGAAGAAGCTAAAAGAGAATACCTGTACAACCCCGTGTCCGGCGAGCAAGGTCGCCAGGAACCAGACAGATCTGGCTGAAGGCAGTAGGCGAGCTCGACAGTAGAGAAGCCGAGCCCGAGCTCGGCATTCGTCGACCAAAGGTCGGCGTTCGTCGAACGGAGATCAGTATTCGCCGAGCTAGTCCCAGCTCGCGCCCTCGCAACGGAACTCGGCAACAGCAGGCGAGCAGGACCTGCCGAGGTGATCAAGCTCCCCAGCTCGCTTAGATGTGTGAGGTACTTTTTACTATTTTGCCCCCGCTGGTCTGCCTATAGCCCTTCAAAACAACGGAGTTTGGCTGTTGACAGACCCAACCAAGGATTTTTTGGTAACTTCAGGTCAGCTAATTTTGTTATTGGCAGTTCAGATTCCAAAAACTATAAATAGGACCCAAGGGGTACCCTAGAAGGCATGCTTCTGGTGCCTTCCTGCTCTAGTTTTCAAGTGCTTTCTGAGGGTACCTTAGCTCGGGCTCTGGCTAAGGAGGGGAAGCGCTCTGAGATCTACCGGGTGTGTGGTGGGACCTCCCCGCCGAGCCCTTGAGTCGGTCTTTCCTTGTCTTCTTTGTAGTTTTGCTTGCTGGAGTGAAGTAGGCGTGAGACCACCCCTTCCCCAAGGGTCGAACTCCACAGGAGACCGAGGAGCTCGGCATTCGTCGACCAAAGGTCGGCGTTCGTCAAACGGAGATCAGTATTCGCCGAGCTAGTCCCATATCGCGCCCTCGCAACGGAACTCGGCAACAGCAAGCGAGCAGGACCTGTCGAGGTGATCAAGCTCCCCAGCTCGACTGGATGTGTGAGGTACTTTTTACTATTTTGCCCCCGCTGGTATGTCTATAGCCCTTCAAAACAATGGAGTTTGGTTGTTGGCAGACCCAGCCAAGGATTTTTTGGTAACTTCAGGTCATCTCATTTGGTTATTGGCAGTTCAGATTCCAAAAACTATAAATAGGACCCAAGGGGTACCCCAAAAGGCATGCTTCCTGTGCCTTCCTGCTCCAGTTTTCAAGTGCTTTTTGAGGGTACCTTAGCTCGGGCTCTGGCTAAGTAGGGGAAGCGCTCTGAGATCTTCCGGGTGTGTGGTGGGACCTCCCCGCCGAGCCCTTGGGTCGGTCTTTCCTTGTCTTCTTTGTTGTTTTGCTTGCAGGAGTGAAGTAGGCGTGAGACCACCCCTTCCCCAAGGGTCGAACTCCAAAGGAGACTGAGGTTTCGTTTTCAACAATACCCTGTTTGCTAAGTTCAGCAAATGCAGATTTTGGCTCCGAGAAGTTTCCTTCTTGGGCCATGTGATTAGTGGGGCTGGGTTAGCAGTAGACCGTGCTAAGATACGTGTCGTGAAGGAGTGGTCGCCTTTGAAGGCAGCGGGCGACATACGGAGCTTCCTTTGACTTGCTGGGTATTATTGCAAGTTCGTGAAAGGATTCTTGAAGATATCCCTTACCCTCACTGCTTTGACAAAGAAAAGTGTGCCGTATGAGTGGACACCCCAGTATGAGGCTGCATTTCAAGAGCTAAAAGATAGTCTTACCATCGCACCCATCCTAGCTCTTCCATCAAGGAAAGAGAGATTTCAAGTTTAGACTGATGCATCCTATCAAGGGATGGGGGTAGTTTTGATGCACCACGGTGTTGGATCCCTAGTTGGATTTGGGCTAGGTTCACTAATTAGGATGTCTGACAAATAATGTATAGTCAGGGTGATGTGTTTTGAGTCTTAGAGTGTAGGCTAAGTCTTTAGGTTAAACCATACATGAACCTGCCAGCAGAAGACCTCAAATGACTCAAGACTTAGAGAAAAATCAAGTTCAGTAAATAATTTCGACATTCGTCGAACTCAGCTCGACGATAGTCATGCTCCGATCGATGAACTCAGAGTTAATTCTCTGAGTTGAGCTCGACGATATTCGAGTTTAGGTCGACGAAGTCTGGACTTCAACTTCAACAAATTTCCTTCCATGATATTTTTCTCTGAACTCAACACGATGAAGACAGAATCTGTGCTTGTTGAACTTGGACCATAGAATTGACACGTTATTCATATAATGCAGTGCACTAAGCTCAGGTCGACGAACTTGGATCTCAGGTCGATGAACAAGTTTTCTCAGGTTGACGAACCGGATTTCTCAGCTCGACGAACTTGGATCTCAGGTCGACGAAATTTGTTCTTTGGTCGACGATTTCTGTTGCAGTTCTAGACTTAGAGTTTTCCTTATTTTTTTGTCATTTATTTCATATTATTTAGCAGTGATTTCCTGAAGTAATTAATGCTTATATTCTCTAAATATAGCTGTTACTGGCAGCATTGATTATGGTCTTCATCAAGATAATTACTTGCTTAAGTAATTGGGACAGTTGGGGAAACTCATCAATGCAAATATTCTCCGGCCGATTTTCTTTCTCCAGGCAGTCAAGAATTAATGCAGACAATTCAAAATTCAAAGGAGAATTCAACTACAGAATATAAAAAGAGGTTTTTCACTTTTCAGCACACACAAAAGTAATACGACAAAGAGTGATAGCAGAGCCAGAGAACATACAAAAATCTCTCAGACATTCGCTGTGTAGAACACACTTTATTTTCACCTTGATCTTTCTAAAGAAGAAGAAGAACAACAAACACAAAATCAAGAGTCTTCTTAAAATTCTACTCCAGGAGCTTTCAAGGACAACAAACATTCTATCAGTCAGAAGTTCCTGGATCTCTTCAAGTCAGGGCTAAAGACCTACTACACCCTGTGCAAAGCTTCAAGTGATTTCTGGAGAAGCCTTGACAACAGCAATCCACTTGTTTTCTCAGTTATTTGAGAAAGAGAAGACACCATCAATCTCTCTCCCCCCACTTGTAAAAGGGTTTATTCACTCCCTTCAAAAGTTTATTTGGTTTTTGTGCACCTTAACAAAAGCTCAAAGGTGGCAGTCACCTGATCAAAGCCTGCTAGTGGATTTCTACCAGGGTGGTAGAAGAGTGGATGTACCTAGGTTGGGTAACCACTATAAAATTTCTTGTGTTGTCTGGTTTCCCTTTTTCTTGTTATTCTTGTTGTGGCTGTAATAGACTAGGTTGCTGTGTTAGAGTAGATTAATTTAGATTGCTTTTACTTTTTTTTATTATTGGTATTACTTATTCTTTACTCTGATAATATAAAATCTTAAACAACCAAAAAGATTTTAACATACTCTATTCACCCTCCCCCATCAAGAGTAATCAGATCTAACCCGAATTTTTCAATTGGTATCAGAGCCGTGTTCCTTTGGTTATACAAGCTAACCATTGAACCAAAAGATCCTTTGTTAGATCTGATCATAAGTTTAGATTGTTTCACAGCATGGCACAGAACAAAAATTATGCAAGCACTAGACCTCCAGTCTACAACTTGAATAAATTTGCAATCTGGAAGGCAAGAATCAGGTTGTATATGAATTCTATTGATGAGGACATCTATAATTCTATTTTAACAGGTCCTCCTCAACCAACAACTACTACATCTGCATCAACATCAAGCACTCATGTTGTTCCACAACCTGAGTGGACAGATGCACAAAAAAAGGCAAAGATTGCAGATGCTAAAGCCATGAATATATTGGCTCAGACTATGTCAGATGATATATTCCAAAATGTGGTTGAATGCACATTTGCAAAAGCCATATGGGACTCACTCAACTAGATGGTTGCTGGTTCAGCTGATGAGGGAGTGGATAGGAGATCAACCCTTATCTCTCAGTATGAAAATTTCAAGAAAGATGAAGCTGAATCTGTTAGTGAAATGTACAACAGATTAAGTTCAATAATCAGTGAGCTGAAGACCTTGGACAAAGACATCTCTCTCACTGAGGTGAATGATAAAATCCTCATGTGCTTCCCAAGCTCTTGGGACTCCAGGATATGGCCAATTAAGGAGGCCAGAAGCATGAATGAGATTTCCACAGAATCTCTCATGGGAAAGCTCAAATCTTATGAGTAGTTGATCAAGTCCAGGGAAGTTGTAGAACAAAAGACTCCTCCACCAGCAAGAAGGGAGCATAATATATCCTTCAAAGCTGCAGAAGAAACTGAAGCTCTAACATCAAATGAAGAACTCCTAAGTCTCTTGGCCAAGAGATTCTACAAGATCGCAAGGAAGGACTTCAAGAGAAAGTCATCCAGGCATGATGACAAAGTCAGGTATGATAAAACACCCACTAAGGAAATTGTATGCTTTGGGTGCAGGAAACCAGGACACTTCATTTCTGAATTTCCTGAAAATCAAAAGAATGAGAAAAGGAGAGAAAAAGACTCCAAGAAGCACCACTATAGTAAGCCTTCATCCAGCAAGCACAAAAGAAAATAAAAGGGCTTTGTGGCTGAGACCTGGAGTGATACTAAAGAGGAATCTTCATCTTCCAGCTCTAGTGAAGATGAAGAAGAAGCAAAGGCACGGGAAGTTTACCTCATAGCTACCAATGCCTCTTGCAGCCCATCAGATGCTGAGGAACAATCAGAATAAGCAGATAATGAAGAATATGAATCAGAAGATGATCAGGTATTATCATCTTTTGATTATAATTCTGATAATTTTAGAACTGAATTTAACTCCATGTGTATAGATTTCATAAATTCTGAAAACGAAATCAAAATGCTTAGGAAAAAACTATATGAACATAAAAACTATATTTCTGAAAATGTTACGTTAAAATATGAATTAGCTTTAGCACAAGAACAAATTATATCACTAAAATCTGAATTAGCTCAGGTTAGGAAACTTGAAGAATCCCTAAATTTTAGAAGCATCAAGTTGATGGACATCACAAGCACAGTCAATGCCATACTTAATGGCAAGCTGGGCTTAGGTGCTTCATCAAGCCAACCCCGACTGATTCAGAAAAATATATTGACAACACTATAAAATATTTCTCTGAAAAGGGAAAACAAAAGAAAACAATAATAATAATGTTAAAAAAACAGAACCAAAACCCAAGAATATGAAAAAGAAAAATCCTAACTACAACAATGTTCAACAGATTTCGTCAAATTCCGATCGACGAAATGTGTACAGTTCCTCGAACTACAGTTGACGAACTCCGAACGCAGATTTCTATTATAATAATTCGTTGAACTATGATCGACGAAACCTGTATGGTTCATCGACCCGAGATCGGCGATTTTGGGGTCCAGAGAATGAGTATTTTCATTCTCTGAGTGGAGTTCAATGAACTCACCCCCATTTATCGAACTCAGGTCGACGAACTCACTTGAATTCATCGAACGCAGTTTAGTATAACAGAAACTTTAATTCTTCTAAAAACTATAATCAACCAAGATCATCCATAAACCAATTTAATCAATGGATTATACCACCTAAAAGATATCACCCTTTAGGTTACAATTGTCAATCTGAATATTCTTATATCTCTAGTTTTAGTTATGTGAAGAAAGAAGGACCCAAGGTAACCTGGATCAAGAATAGCTAATCTGTGTATTTGCAGGTGAAGACTATCCTACGACAGAACAACAGTAGCACCTGGATAGTCGATGTTCTAAACACATGACTGGGAACAAGGACAACCTAAGTCACTACAAGTCAAAGTTAGGACCAAAAGTAATATTTGGTGACTCCAATTGTGGCTAGACTGAAGGCTATGGAAAAGTCAAGATTGGAGCTGTCACTTTCAGGAAGGTAGCCTATGTAAGGGGACTGAAGCATAACCTTATCTCCATAAGTCAGTTATGTGATGAAAGGTTTCAGGTTTCATTTACTAAAACTTCATGTAATATTACTTCTATAGATAACCATGTTGTTTTGACTGGCACTAGAGTAGTAAATGTTTATGTAGTCAATTTTAAATCTGTCAAAACTGAAATCCGCCTGTTTAATTCAACTAGCAACAATAATGACCTTTGGCGTAGGAGATTAGATCATGTTAACTAGAAAAACATTGCCAAACTCTCTAAGGACAATCTTGTTAGAGGATTGCCTTCTTGCCCCTACAATAAGGAAACCCTTTGCAAGGCTTGTCAATTAGGCAAGCAAACTAAAAGCAGTTTTAAATCAATAAATAAAAGTGACTCACCAAGAACATTGTACTTGCAACATATGGACCTTTTGGCCATATTGCAGTATAAAGTCTAGGCGGGAAATCATGTACTTTAGTGATTGTCGATGACTTCTCTAGATTCACTTGGGTATTATTTCTGAGATCTAAGTCTGACAACTTCAAGATTCTTATAGATTTTCTCAAGAACATATAGATTGAGTACTCTACTCTAGTTACATTGATCAGAAGTGATCATGGTACTGAGTTTGAGTCTCTTCTTATGCAAGAGTTCTATGAGAAGAAAGGTATCAGGCATGCCTCTCAGCTCCTAGAACACCTCAACAAAATGGGATTGTTGAAAGGAAGAATAGAACCCTAATTGAATCAGCAGGAACGTTGCTTGCAAATGCTCATTTGCCCCTATCCTTTTGGGCAGAGGCTGTGAGCACAGTAAAATATATACAGAATAGGAGTCTTTTAAAAAAGCTTAAGAATAAGATTCCTTATGAGCTACTTAAAGGGAAGAAACCTAAAGTAGACTACTTTAAAATATTTGGTTGTTTATGCTATATTAACTACAATAATAAGAAACACATTAGAAACTTTGAGGCCAAAGCTGAAATGTGAATTTTTCTTGGATATTCCCAAGTAAGAAGGGCATATAGGGTCTTTAATAAATCTACCATGAAAATTGAAGAATCTGTACATATTTTATTTGATGAAACTAACATGTTTTACAAGGAGAAAGAACTTTCTACCAGTAACTCTTTGCAGGAACCACAGCTGTGTGAGAAGTTAAATGAACTGACCCTCACTAATGAGGCAGTTAGCCATTCTTATCCACACATTTCTGAAGAAAATGAAGCTGAAGACAGTGAAGATGAAGACACTGTAAACAGTGAAGAACCTCCAACAGCTACCATAATTCCACAAGAGGAATTTATTCCCCAAGCTGTTGCTCAACCAACTCCACCTACTGAATTTGTCACACTTAGAGATTACCATGTATCTCAAGTGATTGGATACATTTCAGTTAGTGTGCAGTCCAGGCATCTACTCAAACAAGATTTGATGCATGCCTGCTTCATATCTCAAATTAAGCCCCAATACATTAAAGATGCAGAGCAAGATCCCTACTGGATTGTTGCAATGTAAGAGGAGCTCAATCAATTTGAGAGATGCAGAGTTTGGGATTTAGTTCCAAGACCAAAAGACTACCCAGTCATTGGAACTAAATGGGTATTTAGGAACCAGCTTGATACCCAAGGTGTCATAATAAGGAACAAGGCAAGGCTGGTTGCTCAAGGCTATAGGCAAGAGGAAGTGATTGACTATGATCAAACATTTGCACCTGTTGCAAGGCTAGAAGCAATCAGAATCTTCCTTGCATATGCTTCCTACAAGAAGTTCAAGATTTACCAAATGGATGTCAAGAGTGCATTCCTTAATGGTGAATTTTAAATAAGAGATTTATGTTGAACAACCTCCAGGTTTTATTTCTCCAACTTATCCATCCTATGTTTTTAAATTGCATAAAGCTCTTTATGGTTTAAAGCAAGCTCCAAGAGCTTGGTATGAAACCTTAGCTAGCTTTCTTTTAGTGCATAAATTTTCTAGAGGCATAGTAGATAGGACATTATTCATTAGACACCATAAGGATAAAATTTTATTAGTACAAATCTATGTAGATGACATTATCTTTGGTTCTATAGATTCCAAACTATGTAAGAGATTCTCTGACCTCATGCATTCTAAGTTTGAAATGAGTAGCATGGGTGAGCTCTCCTACTTCCTTGGTCTCCAAGTGAAGCAGTTACCTGATGGCATCTTTATATCCCAATCTAAGTATGCTAAAGTGTTTATCAAGAAGTTTGGGATGTCAGATGCCTCAGCTAAGAAAACACCTATGGCTACAAATGCTGTAATTGACTCTGATGAACATGGGAAACCTGTTGATCAGAAATTATATAGGGCAATTGTTGGGTACCTATTATATCTTACAGCAAGTAAACCTGACGTAATGTTTGCTACATGTCTTTGTGCTAGGTTACAAGTGATCCATAAAGAATCACATCTTATTTTGTTAAAAAGTATTTTAAGATATATAAAGAGTTGTCCTAGTCTAGGACTCTAGTATCCAACTGAGTCAGAGTTTTAGTTGACTGGATACTCAGATGCAGACTTTGTTGGATGTAGAGTAGACAGAAAAAGTACCTCATGGACATGCCAGTTCCATGGTATGAGATTAGTGTCTTGGGTTTGCTAGAAGGAGTCATCTTTGTCTACTTCAACTGCTGAAGTAGAATATATAGCAGCTGGCAGTTGTTGTTCCCAGATGCTGTGGATTCAGAACAAACTCCTGGATTATGGGTTCAACTTAAATAATTCAACCTTACTTTGTGACAACACAAGTGCAATTTCCATTGCACAAAATCTAGTCCATCACAGTAGAACTAAGCATATAGACAATAGACACCATTTCATTAGAGAGTGTGTGGAAAAAAATTAATCTTATCTACATATACACTGATTTTCAAAGAGCAGATATCTTCACCAAGCCCTTGTATGAGAGAAACCATCTGTTCTTTATAAATTAGCTTGGCATGATCAATGGAGAAGCCTAAATTTAATTTCTGTCTGTGTTTGACGAATTTCTCAAAGTTAGTCGAACGGAGATCGACAAACTATGAAAAGTTCTAGATACATTCGTCGAATGGAGATCGACGAACTCTCTGTGTGTGAAGCTATTTTCATCGAACAGAGATCGATGATTTAGCTTCAGAAAAGTTTTGTCGACCTGAGATCGACGAAATATTTTCACTTCTTCTGACTGAGATCGACGAATTCTTTTGTCAATAAAATATTTCTTCGAACCGAGATAGAAGAATTTATATTTTTTTGTCGGACGGAGTCTGCCGCTTCATATTCTGAAAACCATACATCTATGCTTTCTTCGAGCTCCGTCCTGCACTTTATGTTCCTTTGCACTTGATCTTTATTTTTCTTGTGAAAGCGAAAACAATGGCGATTCCGGCGAACACTCTTGCTACACTGAAATTCGATATGGGATTTGACATTGACTTTGAATCACTCCAACACTCTGACCAGATCTTTGTGGATATTCTGAAATTATTTGCGGAGCAGAATCTGCAGAAGTTCATGACTCAACGAATCAAAATAGCAATGACTGAGATTAAGGAATGGGTGTTTACCTCTACAACACCAGAGGAAGATATAATGACATGAACAATATCCGGTAAAGTAGTCTCTCTTTCCCCCACCATTTTATCTGAGATTTTTGGTCTGTTGAATGGTAATGAAGAATTAGAGATGGATAATGAGGAATATGAGAATATGTTTATTAAGATGGGTTATTCTAGAGAAAACCCGAACAAACTGCTGAAGAAAAATTTGTCTGCTGAGTATAAATTTTGTGCTGATGTTGTCAGAATGGTTCTATTGGGCAAACATACCGCCCACGACAACATCACCAGGCACAAGTTCTTGGTGATGGGTGCTCTGGTTGATAAGAAAGGAGTAAACTGGGGCAAAATATTGTTCGATTTGATTAAGAAGAAAAATAACAAGAAGGAAGTTTGCTTTGGAAGGATTCTGGGGATAGTCCTTCACGAAAAGGCTCTTGAACTACTGGTCTCCATGACAGTGTTCATAAATGCCTCCAAAAGTCTTACATCTGCACTATTTGGCAGATGGGAAAGGACAATCACCAATTCATCCAAGGCTTCATCCTCTACAAGGATTTTTGAGAGTACCGTGGCCATAACATTCGCTCCTCCACCTCCAGGAGACGTTCCTTCCTCCACCAACATTCCTTATCCTCCTTAACCTGAACAACAACAAAATCTACCCACACCAGTTCCCTCACCAGCTCAATCTCAAGAGCATACCACACCACATCCATCTCCACCTCCACATTCTTCACCTCAAATTCATATTTCTGACATACCATGTACCTCTACTCAAGAACCATCCTTCAACTTACTGTCTCCTCAACCATCCCCACAACATTCTCCAATCTAGGAACCCATCTCTTCCCCAACAACCACAGTCCAACATTCTACTACTGCAACTCCCTCTATTCACATCTCTCCACTCACCCACACTGACATACCATCTACTGCTCCAGACTCCGCAAAAATAGATATTTCAAGTCTGTTCTCTATATGTTCCAATTATGGACATCACACTCCTTACTCCTCCACTGCTCCAGAATCTCTATATTTAAATTTTTCTGATATACCTAAAGATCCTCTAGCATTTATCTCTCCCACTCTTGAAAAACTCATAGCCACTTCTATAGCGCCTCTCTCTGCTTCCATCACTTCTCTATCATCAAGAATTATTGCTTTGTCCCCTGTCCCTTCTTCTAGAGGACTGGCTTCAGGGCCCCCTGAACCCAGTCAGGGGGAGATGCTCTATGAAGAAGCTTCGGTCTTGACAGCAGCTGCAGTAGAAGCAGCAGAAGATTCTGAAATGTCAGATGATTCAGAAGAAGCAGCTATTCCTGCTGAAATAATTGAGTTATATACAGATTCTGATATGGATATGGATGACACAATTTTGACAAAAATAAATACTGTTGGTGATTATATTATAAATCTCACAATTAATCTGAATTCTTTACTAGATTTATTTAATTAGTTTTGTCTACAGAGATACTCTACCTAGTTCTTCTTATAAGCATTCTTTGGCTTTAGTTCCATATACTGCTCCAATAAGCCCCATAGTTGCTAAGCAACTCAAGGAAAGCTTTGTTGTAACAGAGCTTCCTATAGTATCATCTCCCACGGCCGGTTCTTCTCCAAAGGCCATCTCACCTCCCACATACAAGATGGATGACAGCCCCCTGCCTGATCTTGATGAAATTCTTATGGCTGACATTGAAGAAGAAAACAAGTTAATTGCTGAAAGTATTTCTGAAACCATTGTTGCTAAACCAGCTCTTCTAGAACCTCCAGTACAGCCTCAAGCAGAAAAGCAAATATCAAAAGATCTTCTAAAAGCACTTGATGATTTATATGACAATCCCCAGGGATCTTTTGATAAAGAAGAGGATGATGATGATTCTGATGATGATACTGCTGCCAAGAAGAAAGTCTCTAAGAAGAGAAAGGTTGTTCCCATTGCTGCTCCCAAACCAAACCCTAGTAATGATACTCCATATTATATTCTACAGAATATCACTCCATATCTTGGGATGCTAGCATGGATGTGGCTTTCAAAGAATGAACAAAAAGCCAGAAATAAAAGCAGGAGGTACTCTCCTCCTCCTCCGCGAAGGAACTGGAGAGGTCCTCCCCCTCCTCCTGCTGGTGCTTCAGGAAGCAGTTCTCAGAGGTCTACTCCATATGCTAGAACATATCAAAGACAACCTGATAGATCCTCAAGATCATATGGAAGCATCCAGCAAAGGTATTCCAGTAGTAGCAGATAGCAGCAAAAGCAACAACAACAAGACATTCAACAACAAGCTTCTAAAACTGAAAAAGCAGAAAGTCCAAAAAGGTCTGCATCCCCACCTATTCCATTTGTGGATCCTGAAATAGAAACAACTTCAAGAATGGCCAGATTCTAGGAGCTTGTTGGATTATCAATGATCAACAAAGCTAAAGATGAAGGGAGAGATCCTTCTCAGTACTCAACCATGTATTACTACAGAAACAAAAAGCTTAAAATGTATGAAAAAGCTAATAAATTTTTCGGTGTTGATGCTTACACGAATCTACATCCAGAGGCTGTTGTACCTAGAGCCACCTCTCTCAATATAATTGGTGTTGCTGACATGACAATGTCCAAAAGAGATGCAGTCAATCCTAATAGAGAAATCAAATTCACCCAGCCTTCTGAGAAAGGCAAAGCTGTCAAGGAAAAGAAGAAGAAGAAATGATATATTCTGTTTAGTTTTTGATTTTCTGAACTATATTTATTTTCTGTCACAAAGCTACTGTCTATGTAAATCTGCTGAATGTTTCAATTTTCTGTCAGATATATTTATCCTGCTTTGTGAATGTTTTTCTTTCATTTGTATTAGTGAACACACCCAAATAGGGGGAGATTGTTGGATCCCTAGTTGGATTTGGGCTAGGTTCACTAATTAGGATGTCTGACCCATAATGTATAGCTAGGTTCATGTGTTTTGAGTCCTAGAGTCTAGGCTAAGTTTATAGGTTAAACCATATATGGACCTGCCAGCAGAAGACCTCAGATGACTCAAGACTTAGAGAAAATCAGGTTCAGTAAATAAGTTCGACATTCGTCAAACTCAGCTCGATGATAGTCATGCTCTGCTCGATGAACTCAGAGTTAATTCTCTGAGTTGAGCTCGACGATATTCGAGTTCAGGTCGACGAAGTCTGGACTTCAACTTCAACACATTTCCTTCCAGGATATTTTTCTCTGAACTCAGCTCAACGAAGATAGAATCTATGCTCGACGAACTTGGACCACAAAATTGGCAAGTTATTCACAGAATACAGTGCACTGAGCTCAGGTCGACGAACTTGGATCTCAGGTCGATGAACAAGTTTTCTCAGGTCGACAAACAGGATTTCTCAGCTCAATGAACTTGGATCTCAGGTCGACGAAATTTGTTATTTGGTCGATGATTTCTGTTGCAGTTCCAGACTTAGAGTTTTCCTTATTTCTTGTCCTTTATTCCAAATTATTTAGCAGTGATTTCCAGAAGTAATTAATGCTTATATTCTTTGTATATAGCCATTACAGGCAGCATTGATTATGGTTTTCATCAGGATAATTACTTAATTAATTGGGATAGTTGGGGAAACTCATCAATGCAAATATTCTCCAGCCGATTTTCATTCTCCAGGCAGTTAGCAATTAATACAGACAATTCGAAATTCAAAGGAGAATTCAACTGCAGAATATAAAAAGAGATTTTTTTCTTTTTAGTACACACAACAGTAATACGACAGAGAGTGATAACAGAACCAGAGAACATATAAAAATCTCTCAGACATTCTCTGTGCAGAAAACACTTTGTTTTCACCTTGATCTTTCTGAAGAAGAAGAACAACAACAAACGTAAAATCAAGAGCCTTCTTCAACTTCTACTCTAGGAGCTTTCAAGAACAACAAACATTCTATCAGTCAGAAGTTTCTAGATCTCTTCAAGTCAAGGCTGAAGACCTACTACACCCTATGCAAGGCTTCAAGTGATTTCTGGAGAAACCTTGACAACAGCAATCCACTTGTCTTCTCAGTTGTTTGAGAAAGAGAAGACATCATCAATCTCTCTCCCCCCACTTGTAAAAGGGTTTATTAACTCCCTTCAAAAGTTTATTTTGGTTTTTGTGCACCTGATCAAAAGTTCAAAGGTGGCAGTCACCTGATCAAAGCCTACTAGTGGATTCCTACCATGGTGGTAGAAGAGTGGATGTACCCAGGTTGGGGAACCACTATAAATTTCTTGTGTTGTCTGGTTGCCCTTTTTCTTATTGTTCTTGATGTGGCTGTGATAGACTAGGTTGTTGTGTTAGAGTAGATTAATTTAGATTCTTTTACTTTTTGTTATTATTGGTATTACTTATTCTTTACTCTAACAATATAAAATCCTAAACAGCCTAAAAGATTTTAACATACTCTATTCACCCCCCCCCCACCCACCCCCTCTAGAGTAATCAGATCTAACCCCCATCTTTCACACGGATATGTGATCGCTTACGCTTCAAGGCAGTTGAAGAAGCATGAGCCTAATTACCCAGTGCATGATTTAGAGTTGGGAGTAGTGGTGTTTGTCTTAAAGGTTTGGAGGCATTATTTATATAGCGTTCACTGCGAGATCTTTTCGAATCATAAAAAATATAAGTATGTCTAGACTTAGAAGGGGCTAAACTTGATGCAACGAGGATGGTTAGAGTTTTTGTGTGATTATGAATTTACATTGAACTATCACCCTGGGAAAGCAAACTCCGTAGCAGATGCTTTAAGCAGAAAATTACCAAAGTTAAGCCCTGAGCCTCAGATGATGAGTATGAAATTATCTTGAGTGCTTAAGGAGATGGAGATCACATTGGTGTGTACGGATGATTCGAAGACATATAGTGAATATCGAGCTACCATGAGCATAGTTTGTAATATTCGAGATCAAATTCGGGCAAAGCAAGGGAAGGATGCTGCTCTGGCCCTTGTGATTAAAGATATTGAGGATGGATCTACTCAAAGAGTATACAATGAAGGACGGCCTCGTTCATTTCTATGGCAGGCTTTATATTCCCATGGGCGGTGAAATCCGGGAAGACATCTTGAGAGAGGCATATTGTTCCAATTATTCAGTGCATCCTGAGATTGCCAAGATGTATAATGACCTACGAAAGACCACGTTCTTTCCGGGAATGAAGAGTGTTTTTAAGTACTAAATTACACATTGTGAGGCTTGCGAGAAGGTGAAGGTGGAGTGCAAGAGCGCTGGAGGATTATTACAGTCATTGCCCATCGCCGAGTGGAAGTTTGAGGATATCTCCATGGACTTTGTTCACGCGTTGCCTCGCTCGCGCTCTGGGAATGATTCAGTTTGTGTAATTGTGGATCGTTTGACGAAGGTTGCCAGATTCATACCAACGAAGGAGTCACATGCTGATGTTTTAATGTGTCTCTTTATGGAGCAACTTGTACGGTACCATGGGGTGCCTAAGACTATAGTCTCCAACTGTGATGGTCACTTTACCTCTAAGGAGTGGAAGGCAGTTCAGGTGTACTTGGGTTCTCGCCTTACCTTTAGCACAATTTTTCATCCTCAAGTGGATGGTCAGCCTGAGAGGACCATCAGAACTATGGAAGATCTGTTGAGATTGTGTGCACTGGATAGAGGAGAGCCATGGGAAAGGCTTTTGCCAATGGTGGAATTTTTGTACAACAACAGTTATCAAGCTAGCATTAGGATGGCACCACACGAAGCACTTTATGAGAGGAGGTGTAGAACTCCATTGTCATGGGTGCGGGATGAGGATCCAAATATCTTAGGGATCGAATATATTGATGATACTGATGCTGCTGTTAGATTGATACGGGACCACGTGCTTGAGGCTCAAAGTCGGCAGGCAAAATACCATAATAATAAACATCAGATGGTGGAATTTCAAGTGGGTGACTAAGTATTCTTAAAGATCAGGCTGATGCATGGAGTGTCACGAGTTTGTGGTATGAAGAAGCTTAGCCCGAGTTATGTGGGGCCCTATGCTATATTGGAAAGAATTGGCCATATGGCCTATCAGCTAGAGCTACCACTAGAACTGGAAAATTTGCATGACGTCTTCCATGTGTCGTCGCTTTGAAAGGCACTTTTACAGCCCGATCAACATGTTTACACCACAGATGGAGCAGTGGCAACATATATATCTGTTCGACTAGAGCCGGTGCGAATAATGGACGCCGAGACGAGGAACTTGCGCCGGAAAAGTGTACATTTGGTGAAGGTCCTGTAGTCTAACAATGGGAAGGAAGAATATACTTGGGAGCTGCTGGACCTGATGCGAAGGTGTTACCCGGAGTTGTTTCCCCAAGGGAAACTTTAAGCGTATTATATTTCCATTCTTTATCTCCCCCACAACCATAGCCTGATTTCAGGGACGAAATCTTTTATTTTGTTTATAGGATTTGTAGCGTCCTATTTCACGCTACACCCCTTGTGCGCATTTTCAGTCAAGAAAGCTAACTCAATCTCGGGGTGCACTGGTAATAAGCATCGAGTGATACTCAAATAATAGTGCAAATATGATTTAGAAATATTCTGGATGCTATATGCATTGAGTGGTCTCAACTCCACTCGACAAATTTAACTTTGAATAATACTAGATTCGACAAAACGTCGAGTGCATTGAGTGGTCTCAACGCCACTCGACGAATTCTAACTCAGAAATATCCTGGATGCTGAGGCATTGAGTGAACTCGACGTCATTGGATGAGGTGTCGAGTGCATTGAGTGGCATCATCGCCACTAAATGCTTTTGACTTAGAAAGTCCTGCACTCAACAAGGCGTTGAGTGGTCTCAATGCTTTTGACTTAGAATATTTCTGGACTCAAAGCGTCGAGAGCATTGAGTGGTCTCAATGCCATTCGACGAGGCATTGAGTGATTTGACTTAGAATATTTCTGGGCACAAGCATCGAGAGTGTTGAGTGGTCTCAACACCATTCGATAAGGAGTTGATTGGTCTCAATGCCATTTAAAGAGGTGTTGAGTGTTTAACTTAGAATTATTTTTGGCATTGAGTGGACTCTACGCCACTCGATGAAGCATCAAGTGTGTTGAGCAAACTCGATTCCATTAGATGAATTATCAGGAATACTCGATGAGAGGTGAGTGGTCTAAATGCCAGTCAACGGTTTTAACTTAAAAGGATTCTAGGGGCGTTGAGTGAACTTGATGCCACTCGATGGGCATTGAGTGATCACGACTAATCTCCACAATTTGTCAAGTGTGTATGGTATACATAGCGCTTTTGACTTATAAGATTTTTCGGCCCACTATTTGTTGGTTAATAAAAATGGGATGAACAAGGTTTTCGGGAAATGAGCCAAACGACTTATCAAGACCCAGTCTTTTCAACAGGACTAATTTAAAGTAATAATAGGTGGTCCAACACTAGGGTGACATGTGGTAGGAGATCTAACCCTAATTCCTCTTATAAAAGGAGACTTGCAAGAAAACCCTAGCCGTCACTTTATCCTCTTGCTGAGAAGTTACTTGTCGAAACTATCGAAAGTGAGGACATTGCAGTAGTCAATTTTCTGGAAGAAGAGTCGATCTTCCTTTCCGGGAAGAACAACACTGACGAGGAGAATATGTCGCCGAGAAGGATAACAAGATCCATGGCCGAAAATGAGGTGAGCATCATACCATCTCCCTTGGTGCTAGATCTGTAGTTATTATCTAGGAGAGATGTCGACTCAAAAGAGTTACACTTGGGAGTTGATCTCCTAGGAAGAGACCATGCTAGGACCTTGTCCTAGGGATTTGATGTCTTCATCCTCTCCTCTCTTCTTTATGAAGATGATGGACTTGGTTTCATGAAGAGGAATGGTCTATTGAGGGTGAATAAGGGAGGAGTAAAATCTATGAGTGGTTTTGAACAAATAACTAAAGGAAGAAGATGAACCGATGTCGTTCATCTTGCTTTAAGATGCATGCAAAAATCTATTTCCTGTGCGCAGCAAACTTCACGGCCATTTTCATGTATGATACATCCAGATCTGGGTTTTTGACTCCCTTGGAAAGACCTTTCCAACAGATGGTTACACATTTTCATAGGAGTCGTCTTGCCTCGGGAATGTCCAGTCGAAGTTGTTGTATTGTCATGACTTAAGTACATGTGGTTCTTTGGTTTGTGTAGAACCGGGTTTGGTTTTGATAGAAAGATCATAGAAAAATAATATTGAGGTTTTGGTAAACTTAGTCTATATGTAATCGTGATAAACTAATTGTTTGGTAAACATGATGGTACAAACGGTTTGGAGGAGTTTGATAAATAAATGATTTGGGTAAGTTAGTGATCAAATGAATGGATATGTTTGATTGTATAAATGATATTCTTATGAAATCTGGTAGGGATGTGCATGATAATAATCAGGAGAATGAAATAGGTTTTTGAAAGAAAGTGTGAAGTCTGACAACTGAATGCATAACCATAGCTATGTCATCATGTTTGATGTGTATGTGAAGTATCGTTATATTGTTGTGATAACCATATGGTGTTACACTTGTTATGAATGCTTGATGATGTGGAAAGGAATTAGATGTGTTTAATGCATGGACATTTGATTTGATGATTAATGGAATGTGTTTAGTAGTCCACTGCTTAGAGTTGTGTCTCCCTACGGGTAGTAATGTGGGGTTGGTGTACTGTATAAGGTGGCTTGACACCTGTGTAAATGATGAACCCTTAGGTTGTATGGTAATGTGGAAGGGTTGAGGTGCATGTGTGTTTTTCACACTGTAATGATATGTTGATAAGGGACTCGGTGTGGAGCCCTTGCGTGCTGTTGAGCACAGGATGTGAATAATAAAAAGGGACTCAGTGTGGAGCCCTTAAATGTGAAATTGCATGTGGTGTGAGTTGACAAGCAGTGTCATAATCCTACGTTAAGGATAGTGTGGCAAGTCTACGGGCTCGCCAGTTGTCACACCGACGAGAGTTAATAGATAGACTTTGGACGGTTTGGCTATGTCCTTGGTGCTCATTCTCGAGGCCCTTTCTGTGCCAAGTGGATGGATTGGCTATGTCCTGGGTGCTCATTCCCGAGGCCCTTTCCGTGCAACACCGGTAGGCTAGTTTGGGATGTGTTCTAAGTGCACATCTACTCAAGACCCCTTTTAGTTGTAGTACGCATGTGAGCTCTGCTATGATGTTCCTTGCATTGAGGCGTACGGAGGCCTAGGCTTGGTAGTGTTGATGCCCACCTAGTAGTGGAAAGCCTGTTCCACTATCACCGTCTGGCCACGACAGATGGTACCTAAGAGGTTAGCTACCTACTCGAAAAGTGGGAACTACAAGTCTGTGTTGACATGGCAGCATGCATATGTGTGAGCATGGGTGATTCATCGCATTGCATTTATAACATTGCATTGCATTATATATACATGATCCTTATCATATACGTTTGTATGGACACTCTTATATCATGAGTTACTTTACTATTAAGTTGATCCTTAACTTATATGTATGTATGGCCATTCATATAAGTTGAGTTACTTTCCTATTGTAGGATCATAGTTGTATATTGTTGTTGATAGTAGAATTGCTAGTGTAGATTGATATACTCACTTGTTGTACATGTTGGATACTTTGATATTGATTAGTCTTATACCACCTGCTTGTACTACTGCTTATATATATATATATCGTACCATTTTCTATTCTTCGCCCAGTGCTTAAGAGTCACTGGGGGAGCAGATGTGATAGCGACTTAGTCTTTATGACTAACGGTTACTACGTCTTCCTTTTTAGGAGGAAACCCCGCAGATAGAGCAGTAGCAGGTTGCGCAGGAGGCAATCCAGGCCAGGGTGACAGGGACTGACGTGATGATACCATCGTTGCCTTCGGTCACGGATGTGAGTTTTGAGAGATTGTTTTATAGCCCTTTGGGCAATGCTTTTATGTACTCTAATATTATAGAAGCCTGTTGATGCTTCTTATTAGTGATGTACTTGTGGTATTTTATACTTAGGTGGATTTGACTTCTGTTTCGTCTTTTTGTTGGTTTAGCATGAATAATATTCGTTTTAGCCGGCAGGATAGGTGTCTTGTAGTATCGGTCAACCTGTGTGTTGGTGTTACTACATCACGGCTATTTTGGGCATAAGACTCCCCTCGGTTGTGTCTTGTGTTTCGGAGGGGGGTCTTATACCCGGTCGGACCCATATTATATGGTCATTACAGGGGATGTGTTACAGTCCGCATCCTGACTCCTTAATATGAGATCTTTCACGTACACCTCTAAGTTCCTTATCTTCTACTCCCGGAAGACCCAGTCCATCATACTATAATATGTTGCACCGGCATTATTCAGCCCAAAAGGCATCATTTTGTAGTAGTAACACCTATCTCCTGTGATGAAGGAAACATCATTTATATCGGGTGGGTGCATCAGGATCTGGTGATATCCTGAAAAGGCATCTAGAAAACTCATTAGAGAAAAATCAACAGCTGAGTCAACCAGCGCGTCGATTTGAGGCAAGGGATAAAAATCCTTAGGACATGTTTTATTTAAAAGAAAGAAATCAAAACACATTCTCCAGCGCCCGTCTCCTTTTTTAACCATCACCATGTTGGAGACCCAGCCTGGATACTGGATCTCTGATAGAAACCCTGCCTTAAAAAGCTTACCCACCTCCTCTCGGATGGGCTTAGTCAGCCTATCGGCGACAGACCTCTTCTTCTGTTGGATGGGGCGAGCGCCAGGATTAAGATTGAGGCAATGGGAAGCCACATTCGCATCAATCCCTGACATATCCTCCGCACTCCATGCAAAGATGTCCACATTCTTTTGGATGCACTCCAGCATCTTTTGATGATCCTCCGGGCTCAACCCCCCACTAACTTGAACTTTCTCCACCCTTCCTCCCTAGATGAGAACTTCCAACTCCACCACCTCCTATGTTGCTTCCAGTAGGGATTGTTCTTCCCACTCGCCTTCTCCTCTCTCACTTAGGTCGAGGGCTTCCTCCTCAACTTCCCACGTCGTTATTACCTTGGTATGCTCCTCAGGGACTTCTTCTGCTGCCCCCACCGTGGCGTGGGTCTCCACTACCTCCAACTCCATCTCCTCTTTTCCTCCCATGTCCTCCTGCTCATACGACTCCTCTATTCCCCTCTCCATCTCCTCATCTCCCTCTCTCTATGAGATGGTGTTGACCATAGTGACGTAGAACTGCCTTGCCACCTTGGGCTCTCACTGGACCTGGACCTGGATGCCCTCGACATTGAACTTGAGGCATTGGTGGAAAGATGAGGGTACACAATGGAATGTGCTGATGAGGGGCCATCTAAATATTGCATTGCAGCTGCTGGGAGCATCCACGATGATGAACCAGTAGTTCCAGGACTCCCCCCCCCCCCCAAGGTGATATGGAGCCCCACTCCTCCTTCTACCTCCTCCCTTTCTCCGGAAAATCCAAACAAAGTCCCGTCTGAGGCCAACACCCTCCTATCCTCCACCTTCATTTTGTCAAATGCCATCTTGAAAATGACGTCGACTGAGCTACCATTATCAATGAGGATCTAGCGATGAGTTTTTTCCTCCTCTTCCCTTCATGCCGATTGGCATGGTGTGTCCAATTATCCACATTGCATCGACATCCCCAAGCAGGGATGTGGAGGAAAAACCCCATCGCTTCAGTGGCACATGGTGTGGAGACTCACCTTTCGGGTGGCCTCGACTCCCACCCCCACCATGGATCACTCTGATCCCTCCTCTACCACCTACGTTGTCCTGGTCCTCGGACTTGTCATCCTCTGTCCCTGGTAGTACTTCTTCCATCCACACCCCTCAGTGATGTTGCGGCTGCTGCGGGTTCTATCCCATGGCTTCCCTCATCCCCAAGAACTCTAGGCAGGTAACCGTTGCGTGGCCCTCCTCCAGGTGAAAGTCCTAGTAGAGCAGCTACACTCTACCTACCGGCCTCCTCCTCTGGACACCTCTCCTCCTCCCCAGAGCTATCACCAAAGCCTGGTGGCTGCCCCTTGGCTCGCCTGTTTGCCAAGCTGAGATGGGCCAGACTCCACAGCTAACCTAGTTTGGTCATCTACTTAGGCGGGTGAGCGTCGGGCTACATCGAGACCCCCGATCTACCTTATCGGATCCACTTGACGAACAATGAGCTGTACACTCTTGAACTGTTATGAATATCCTACGATCTAAGGCTTCCATAAATAGCCTTATCCTTTCTTTCCATATTCCAAAGTTCTCTTTCCTACATATAGGAAGCTTCATTAAGCTCAACTCCTTATGATTCTCACCTGAACTCATAGAAATAATCTTCTGCTACTCTTTGAGATCTACTCTGTGTAACAACCCCATCCGTTCATATGATATATTCTAGAAGGTCCGGCCGGGGCCCCACAGGATATACCACAAAACAGTCGGTGAAGGTACAGGATGATACCAGAGTAGCGCATCGCACCTATCATATGCATTCTAGCGGAAGCCTAAACTACTTGAACTCCTCATGAATGTCCAAACATAAAACTCCACATTTGATATACATATAGGAATGTCTTACAATAAGAACAAGTGTTGGCCTTATGGCCTTACATAGCTTTCATACAGTGGCTACAACTATGGGCGCGCAGGCCGGCCACAACAAAAGAAAACACACAAAATTAGCCGTCGAGGGCTAGCAGCAACAGCAGCACCAGCAGGAGCATCAACCTCTATGCGACCCGCTCGGCTCTCCAGCACCTGTGCAAGGACAATCCACCCAACGGTGGCAAACAAAAGCAACGGTCAGCGTTCAGCTGACCAAATTATAACGACCCTACCCCTTCTCTCGGGGCAGCGGTATGTTTCCCTGCAGGCATATCATATCACAAGTATGGCAATATATCAAAATGTGCTTTCACGCACACAGGCCATCACAACCGTTCGCCACCCGGCCCAACGGTCCGTGCACTCAGGGCACATTCTTGGTGTTCTGGCAACCTCTTGCCCACCACCGTATCAGGGTTATCACCCAACGGTAAATCTCTTGAGCATTTACTCCATGGCGTGCAGCCGGAGTTAGTCCTCGGACACCGGGATGGCCCGTAGCCCCCCATTGTGTCATGGCGCGCAGGCCGAAGACTCTTGCTATGCGCTCCAACAGACCGTACCTGATACTCCAAGTATCCGCCCGAGCAGTGACTTCAAATATCCGCCTACATTTTCGGGCGCGGGTACTCCGACGCAGGCAGAGGATTGGTTATCGCGCGTCAAGAGAGTTATGGCGGCGATTGGCACGGCGGAGCGTCAGAAGGTTACCTTAGCTACATTCTTGCTTGAAGGAGAAGCTCGCTTGTGGTGGGATGAGATAGAGTTACATCATTTGGCATATCGTTTGATTCCCCCACCAAGAGGTGGCTGCTTTTGGGAGTCATTTGGGTGATTCTTGAAATCCCCTTTTGTTGTGCATATAGATCCGGAAATGGAGTACGGAATAGGCATGCTGTGTGAAGCCCATCTGGACAGGTTGGTCTGGATTGGTGATGTTGCATACGAACCGGAGAGGACTCCGTGATAACGTGTAGTGTAAGGAGTCTCGGGTTATACCTGCGAAAAGGAGTAGCAGGAAGTACTGGGGTGGTAGCCCAGGAAAATAGCCTTGTGATGGTTTTGGGTCCAACCTGTGAATGAGGCACAGGTAGTACTGGTGAGACCAGGAAAAGCCCTTTTTGTGATGCTTGATGTCATAGGGTGTCCACCTGTGAAGCGAGTCACAGGAAGTACTGATATGCCCAGGAAAGACCCCTGACATTTGTGCTTGTGTGGTGTCCACCTGTGAAGAGAGTAACAGGAAGTACTGGTGTGCCCAGGAAAGACCCGCTGTTGTTGTGAGAAAATGGGTGTAAGGCTTATGCCCAGGCTTAACTGCCAGGAACAGGATTGGTGAGACCGACCCGCGCCTTTATAGCCATGAGTACGCTGTACTCGGAGAAGGCAAGGCGATTTGAGCAACGGGGGGTGGAGGATCCGACCTGCGCATATCATCAAATTTCCACACTGGGATCGGCAGTGACTTCAAATATCCGCCCGGCTTTTGGCATTCCGCCTTCACCATCGCACATGTTTGGCATTTGGCCACGTAAAGGGCAACATCTTTCTTAAGCCCTGGCCACCAGAAAAGCTTCTTCATATCGTTGAACATCTTTGTGCTCCCGGGGTGAATGGAATACTTCGTATAATGTGCTTCATACATCAGTTCTTCCCTCAGTTTCCCCACATTTGGGATGCACAATCGGCCTTCTTTTCGCAACAGACCGTCAATCCAGGTGAATTTGCCCTCTGGCCCTTCATTCCCATAGCGCGAGAGATCTTCATCCAACTCCGTTGCCCGTCGAACTCGGTCCGCAAGGTCACATTGCACCTCGGTCCAGTTCAAACACGCAATGGCAGTGGAATTTTTGTCAACACAATAGATCTCCAATGCCTCCAACTCCTGGATCAGACGTTCATCATGCCTTTGTAACCAATTCGCTCTAGCCGGAACTCGCCGACTCAAGGCATCCGCGACAACATTTCCCTTCCCGGGTGTATAGTGAATCTCGAAAGTGTAGTCCCCAAGGAACTCCAACCACCTTCGTTGTCGCATGTTCAACTCTTTCTGCTCCAAAAGGTACTTGAGGCTCTTATGATCCGTATAGATCTCCACCTTCACGCCATAAAGGTAGTGTCGCCACAGCTTCAGTGCAAAAATCACCGCCGCTAGTTCCAAATCATGGACGGGATAATTTCGCTCGTGCACCTTCAGTTGGCGTGAGCCATAAGCAATAACCTTTCCATTCTGCAGAAGAACGCAGCCTAAGCCGCTCCCTGAGGCATCACTATAAATAACAAAACCATCGGTCCCACATGGCGAAGACAACACCGGCGCCGTGGTCAACCGAATCTTCAGCTCTTCAAAAGCTCGTGCACACTCTGGCGTCCAAACGAACTTCTGATCCTTTCGCGTCAGTGTGGTTAGCGGCAAAGCGATCCGCGAGAAGTTTTCAACAAATCTTCTATAGTAGCCCGCAAGTCCAAGGAAACTCCTGACCTCGGCCACGGAAGACAACATTGGCCACTCCTGTATGGCCCTTATCTTCGCTGGATCCACTGCAATGCCCGCTCCACTCACCACATGGCCCAAAAATGCCACTGACGATAGCCAAAACTCACACTTCGAGAACTTGGCATAGAGCTGATTTTGCCTCAACGTATTCAACACTAACCGCAAATGAATCTCATGCTCCGCTTTGGACTTCGAGTACACCAGGATATCATCAATGAACACTATCACAAACAGATCCAGGTAGTCACGAAAAATACGGTGCATCAAATCCATAAACACCGAGGGCGCATTACACAATCCAAAGGGCATGACTGTGAACTCATAGTGCCCATAACGCGTTCCAAATGCGGTTTTGGGAATGTCACCTTCCCGAATCCTTAACTGGTAATAACCAGATTTCAGGTCCAACTTCGAATAGACGGTAGAACCAACTAGCTGATCAAATAATTCATCAATCCGGGGGATCGGATATTTATTCTTCTCGGTCAGCTTATTTAGTTCACGGTAGTCGATGCACAATCGCAATCCACCGTCTTTCTTCTTTACAAAAAGCACAGGCGCGCTCCAAGGTGACATACTTGGGCGTATATAATAATATCTGGCTTGGGGCTACTTCCAAGCCAGATACTCGGGTCTGCTACAATTGTGGCCGCATGGGGCATATTGCGCGAGATTGTCGGATGCCGCCGAAGAGTGAAAAGAAGGCGGGAGCATCGTATGCGGAGAAAGGAAAGGCGGTGGTGGATTCCTCTGCCTCGCAAGCGCAATCCCGGGTCTACAATCTTGGCCTGCAGGAAGCCATCAAGCAGAGTGACGTGGTCACAGGTATGAGTTTAGTTTTGCTTATGCTAATGTTTGTATGCTTAGCGTAGTACCTCTTTGTTTGCGATTTGTATGTGTGACATGGTTGTCATAGGTTTTGTGATGATTCGGGACACGCTGGCGCGAGCACTATTTGATACAGGTGCATCGCATTCTTTTCTGTCTTGTGATTTTATAACGCGGCTTGGGATACCCAGTCGTGCAAAGACAGATAATGTCAGAGTGGTGTTGCCGAATGGCTGTTGGATGCTTGCGGATCAAGCTTGCGATGTGGCGGTTCAGCTAGGAAGTCGGGATTTTTGTTTAACCGCATTTGTTTTGCCAATATCGGAATTCGATGTGATTTTTGGGATGGATTGGCTTGCGGAACAGCATGCTATGATTGATTGTCAGTCCAAAGAAATCACGTTGGGCCAGAATACCGAACAGGAGACAAAGTTCGCGGGTATGCGAGGAGTGGGCGGGACATTGATGTCTGCACTCCAGGTAGTCAAGGCTGTTCGGAAGGGTGCGGAGTGTTACTTTGCACTAATTCAGGCTGTTGAGCCTAAGGCCAGTGTGTGCGAGTTTGCATATAATAATAGCTACCAAGCAAGCATTGGGATGGCACCATATGAAGCTCTATATGGAAGGAAGTGTCGTACTCCCTTGGCTTGGGTAGAAGCGGGTGAAGCTCGGATTGTTAAACCAAATGAGGTGGATGAAGCAAACTCAACCATTCGGACTATTCGAGAGAGATTGTTGATTGCTCAAGATCGACAAGCGAAGTACTACAACGCCAAACACCGGAATGTCGAATTTGCGGTTGGCGATTGGGTCTACTTGAAGCTCAAGCCATTCAAAGGTGTCTCCAGGATTCGACGATTGAAAAAGTTGAGTCCAAGATATTTAGGCCCTTTTGAAGTGGTTGAGCGAATTGGCGAAGCGGCTTATCGGCTAGCTCTGTCGGCGGACTTGGGTGGATTACATGATGTTTTTCACATCTCGGTACTGCGGAAAGCCGTGAAAGATCCAGCTCAAGTGATCGCGGATGATCGTGTGCCGGTGGAGTATGGGCTAACAACGAGAGTTAGACCCATTCAGATCGAAGATCGAGCCGAGAAACAGTTGCGGAACAAGACGGTCGATATGGTAAAAGTCCGGTGGGACAACTGCGGCCGTGACGAACTGACATGGGAGCGTGAGCAGACCATGCGAGAAGAGTTCCCTGAACTGTTTGTGTAAATTGGAGCGAAAAAGTTGTAACATTAAATTATATATGTTGTAACCTTTTTCTTGCTGGTTTCTGTTGATTTCCTGTCTCCAAATTTCGAGGACGAAATTTCCTGTAGGAGGGGAGGATTGTAACAGCCCAAAGTTCTGAAACGGGAAAATTTGGGTGACACGGCCTGGGACACGGGCGTGTCCCAGGGCGTGTCAGGTGGACACGGCCTGCGACACGGGCGTGTCGCAGGGCGTGTCAAGGCAGTGTCGACAGTCGACTTAGGTGTCGACGATTTTCGCTCGACGATCGTCGAGAGGAGGCACACGGCCTAGGACACGGGCGTGTCCATGGCCGTGTCGTTGAGTGTCGAGTGTCGAGATCGTCGAGTGTCGAGATCGTCGAGTGTCGTTGAGTGTCGAGTGTCGAGATAGGTGACACGGCGTGTGACACGGGCGTGTCACAGGGCGTGTCAAATCGGAACGACGAGCTCAGCCCGCCGAATGATTTTGACAGGGCGTGTCTGGGTGCCGTGTCTGGGCACACGGCCGGGGACACGGGCGTGTCCCAGGCCGTGTGAAGTCTCGGGATGATTTGGGATTTTTTTCACCCAGGTACACGGCCACAGACACGGGCGTGTCTGAAGGCGTGTTGGTGACACGGCCCATGACACGGGCGTGTCCCATGGGCGTGTCACTGGTTTGGATAGGTCGGTTGACCACCGCTTGAGGCACACGGCCAGGCACACGGCCGTGTTCGAGGCCGTGTCGGGTCAAAATGTGTGTTTTTGGCAGAATCGTGGCCGTCCATTTCTTCAGTCTGAATCCAAGGGCTGAAAGCTCTTCTTCTTTTTCCTTAAGGGCCGAATTCAGAAAAGAATCCTCACTTTGAATTGGCCTTCATCTTTCTTCAAGAGAGAGAGCAAGAGTGAGAGAAAGGAGGAGGAAGAAGGAGGGAAGGGGGCTGCTGTTGGTGGTGCTGCGGTTTACCGGCGAGAGATCCGAAGCCAGCGTTGCGGAGGAAACGCTCTTGCGAGTCTTGCAAGCAAGCTTTCAAGCCATGGCACCGAAGCGATCGTCAAGGGTAACGACTTTTCTTCCTAGCCATGTGAAGGCTAAGTGGCCTTCACATGGGGCATATTGCGCGAGATGCTCGGGTCTGTGCTTTCAAATTTCCACACTGGGATCGGCAGTGACTTCAAATATCCGCCCGGCTTTTGGCCTAACATCCACTTGTTCCTGCCTAAGTGGCTGGCCTTGGATCATGGTAAATAATGCCTCCGCAACTAACCGCACATGCTCGGCAGACGGTGGAGGTGTAGGCACCTCAGCTGGTGCCCTACTCTCATCAGAACGCTGGGGCTCAGACGGCCCAGCTCCACTTCGTGTCACCTAAAGGTGGACAAGACACATACATTAGCGGTCGTACCCAAGCAAACAACACAAAATAGGAACACGCAGGTTCCTCAAACAAACCAATTTGCATTCCTATCATGGACATTCAGGAGTTCATTCGTAGACTTTGGTTTGCACAAACACGTGCTCGCCACCCCACAAAAGAAGTCGACCACGACTTCGAGAGGGAAAGACCAAAACAACCGATACCAAAAATGTAACAACCCCATCCGTTCATATGATATATTCTAGAAGGTCCGGCCGGGGCCCCACAGGATATACCACAAAACAGTCGGTGAAGGTACAGGATGATACCAGAGTAGCGCATCGCACCTATCATATGCATTCTAGCGGAAGCCTAAACTACTTGAACTCCTCATGAATGTCCAAACATAAAACTCCACATTTGATATACATATAGGAATGTCTTACAATAAGAACAAGTGTTGGCCTTATGGCCTTACATAGCTTTCATACAGTGGCTACAACTATGGGCGCGCAGGCCGGCCACAACAAAAGAAAACACACAAAATTAGCCGTCGAGGGCTAGCAGCAACAGCAGCACCAGCAGGAGCATCAACCTCTATGCGACCCGCTCGGCTCTCCAGCACCTGTGCAAGGACAATCCACCCAACGGTGGCAAACAAAAGCAACGGTCAGCGTTCAGCTGACCAAATTATAACGACCCTACCCCTTCTCTCGGGGCAGCGGTATTTTTCCCTGCAGGCATATCATATCACAAGTATGGCAATATATCAAAATGTGCTTTCACGCACACAGGCCATCACAACCGTTCGCCACCCGGCCCAACGGTCCGTGCACTCAGGGCACATTCTTGGTGTTCTGGCAACCTCTTGCCCACCACCGTATCAGGGTTATCACCCAACGGTAAATCTCTTGAGCATTTACTCCATGGCGTGCAGCCGGAGTTAGTCCTCGGACACCGGGATGGCCCGTAGCCCCCCATTGTGTCATGGCGCGCAGGCCGAAGACTCTTGCTATGCGCTCCAACAGACCGTACCTTTGGTCTCACATCGGACGGACATAGCGCAGGTCGGATCCTCCACCCCCCGTTGCTCAAATCGCCTTGCCTTCTCCGAGTACAGCGTACTCATGGCTATAAAGGCGCGGGTCGGTCTCACCAATCCTGTTCCTGGCAGTTAAGCCTGGGCATAAGCCTTACACCCATTTTCTCACAACAACAGCGGGTCTTTCCTGGGCACACCAGTACTTCCTGTTACTCTCTTCACAGGTGGACACCACACAAGCACAAATGTCAGGGGTCTTTCCTGGGCATATCAGTACTTCCTGTGACTCGCTTCACAGGTGGACACCCTATGACATCAAGCATCACAAAAAGGGCTTTTCCTGGTCTCACCAGTACTACCTGTGCCTCATTCACAGGTTGGACCCAAAACCATCACAAGGCTATTTTCCTGGGCTACCACCCCAGTACTTCCTGCTACTCCTTTTCGCAGGTATAACCCGAGACTCCTTACACTACACGTTATCACGGAGTCTTCTCCGGTTCGTATGCAACATCACCAATCCAGACCAACCTGTCCAGATGGGCTTCACACAGCTTGCCTATTCCGTACTCCATTTCCGGATCTATATGCACAACAAAAGGGGATTTCAAGAATCACCCAAATGACTCCCAAAAGCAGCCACCTCTTGGTGGGGGAATCAAACGATATGCCAAAATAGAAGCCTTCACATGGCTAGGAAGAAAAGTCGTTACCCTTGACGATCGCTTCGGTGCCATGGCTTGAAAGCTTGCTTGCAAGACTCGCAAGAGCGTTTCCTCCGCAACGCTGGCTTCGGATCTCTCGCCGGTAAACCGCAGCACCACCAACAGCAGCCCCCTTCCCTCCTTCTTCCTCCTCCTTTCTCTCACTCTTGCTCTCTCTCTTGAAGAAAGATGAAGGCCAATTCAAAGTGAGGATTCTTTTCTGAATTCGGCCCTTAAGGAAAAAGAAGAAGAGCTTTCAGCCCTTGGATTCAGACTGAAGAAATGGACGGCCACGATTCTGCCAAAAACACACATTTTGACCCGACACGGCCTCGAACACGGCCGTGTGCCTGGCCGTGTGCCTCAAGCGGTGGTCAACCGACCTATCCAAACCAGTGACACGCCCATGGGACACGCCCGTGTCATGGGCCGTGTCACCAACACGCCTTCAGACACGCCCGTGTCTGTGGCCGTGTACCTGGGTGAAAAAAATCCCAAATCATCCCGAGACTTCACACGGCCTGGGACACGCCCGTGTCCCCGGCCGTGTGCCCAGACACGGCACCCAGACACGCCCTGTCAAAATCATTCGGCGGGCTGAGCTCGTCGTTCCGATTTGACACGCCCTGTGACACGCCCGTGTCACAGGCCGTGTCACCTATCTCGACACTCGACACTCAACGACACTCGACGATCTCGACACTCGACGATCTCGACACTCGACACTCAACGACACGGCCATGGACACGCCCGTGTCCTAGGCCGTGTGCCTCCTCTCGACGATCGTCGAGCGAAAATCGTCGACACCTAAGTCGACTGTCGACACTGCCTTGACACGCCCTGCGACACGCCCGTGTCGCAGGCCGTGTCCACCTGACACGCCCTGGGACACGCCCGTGTCCCAGGCCGTGTCACCCAAATTTTCCCGTTTCAGAACTTTGGGCTGTTACACTCTGACTGTTAAGTCCGTTTTGAACAACCTCCCTCTAATACCACTAGAAAGTCTTTGTTCAAAAGTAACTACACAGCTGGACGTGGGGGTGGTGAATAGGTTTTCAAGTCTTTTTGAACTCTTAACTTTGGTTTAGTTATGTGTTAGATTTTATTATTAGCTTTCTAGAGACATAACAAAACACCAGAATTTATAGTGGTTCCCCTATTTATGGTACATCCACTTCCCCCTTTACCTATCTAATAGTGAGCTAAATTCGACTAACTCCTCCTTTATCTCAGCTCCTTGAGCTTACACCTCTTATCCGACAGGATCTTACACCTCAGAGTGAAACTCACTCCTATTACTCGGAGTATAGCAACTCCTACCTCATGCTAGAAAACCCTACACTCATAGATATCATATCTCCTACCTCAGATCTACACAGAGATTTTACTTCAGGCACAAGCCCTACCTCAGATCCTAAACAGGATCCTACAACTCAGAGACTCATAGCTACACTAAGCCTTTATAACATAGTCTTACAAATTAGATCAATAGATGATCTTACAAATTGAGTTAAGGTTTGGTGATGATTGACTCCAGATAAATAGTTCTCTGAGTCACCTTTTTGAACTGAGAAAACCCAGTCCAAGCTCTTCATAGCAACAAGACTTTAGATCTTTAGAGTAGTTCTGCTTTTGCTGAGATGAACTGATGCAGAGCTACGTATCTTCAAACTTTTGATGGAATAGTGTTGTAACTAGTATCTTTGAAGATGAACAAAAACTTTTGAATGCTTTGATTCTTCTCTTCTTATAGAAAATACAAAATGATTTTTGTTCTTGCTGAAGAAGACTTTGATATATTCAATTTTTGATCCCTTCAATCAGCTACCCTTTTTTTGTGTTCGGAACAACTTCTATAAATCCGAAAGAGGGAGATAGATTTACTAACTTGATGGAGATGATGACTGTCTAGAAAAATCTCTATTAATTTCTCTATAAAAAGTCCTTTTATGTCCCACTATCCAACAGCTCTTTGATCTGTATGGGCAAGCTGAACTAGATAACTGTAAAGTTACTTTAGCTTTAATTGATGTACATAAGACATTCAGCGTTGTTTGACTCCTAGCACACAAGTCCCGCACATTTGAATTATGGATGACGTCAGCATGACTTAGTGCTTATGGACTTAGCAGTTTTCAGTCAATTTGCACAGGCGTTGAGTGAAGCCTTGTGACTCGACGCAAAAACACTTGGAAAAAAATCTGCACCCAGAGGCGTTGAGTGAGCCATCATTACTCACGCATCTGACTTAGACAACTTAACTAACAAAACATTGAGTGAGCCTTCATCATTCGACGCTTTGAACTTGGCATATTTCTACTGACTGAAAGCGTTGAGTGAAACTTCAACACTCAACGCTTTTGTACTTCTACTAAGTTATTGATAAGGCGTTGAGTGAGCCATCCTCACTCAACACTTATGTACATAGATAGATTTCCTTTTGAGTAGTCGTTGAGTGAGCTGCCTTCACTCAACGCTTCTAAACTTAGCCAGATTTGAGTCCAACAACATTGAGACGTTGACTGCATGAACTTCTGTCAACGCTTTCAGACCTCTTCTGGACTTAGCCTGATTTCTTCTTTTCCAGCTTCCTGTCATGAGTCCAACTAACATTGTGACCCTGATAACCTGTCTAGTTAATGAACAATAGACAATCTGCATACATTGAACTTTGAACATATATCAGATACAATCATGTGTATACCATTGACCTATGGTCCTTCAAATCTGGGACATTGTGATTACTGGACCCAACATCTACTCTAAGGGACCACAAGTTGTATGTATAGTTAAGCGCGTGTGAATTTTGACATTTTTCAAGTATCTTTTCTAGGTCATGTTGTGAGTAAAGATGGAATATCTCTGGACCCGGCGAAGATAACTGTTGTTTTGGACTGGAAGAGGCCTAAAAATCCTAATGAGATAAGTAGTTTCTTGGGATTGAAATGTTACTAAAAGAGATCTATGCAATAATTTTCATTGTTTTCTGCACCTTTGACCAAACTTACGCAGAGGAATGCAACTTTATTTTGGAGCGATTCTTACAAAGAAGCTTTTCAGTAATTGAAAAAGTGATTGTGCACTGCTCCTATTTTGACCTTACCAACTGAAGGAGTGGAGTATGTTGTTTATGTGGGCATATCAAAAGTTGGACTCGGGTGTGTCTTGAGGAAAGAAGGAAGGGTGATTGCGTATGGATCAAGGAAACAGAAGGTTCACGAAAGGAACTACCCAACACATGACCTGGAGTTTACAACAGTCATTTATGCTCTAAAGTTATGGAGACATCTATTATACGAGGTGTCATGAAAGATTTATACGGATCACAAGAGTATGAAATATGTCTTCACTCAGAAGGAGCTGAATTTCCATCAGCACAAATGGTTAGAGTATGTTGCATACTATGAGGTCGATACCTTTATCATCCGGGCAAGGCTAATGTGGTGGTCGATGCCTTGAGAAAAAAATTTGCCCATGTCTTTGGTCTTTCCATGTAATCTTTGGAGGAGGAATTCTTATTGATAAACTTAACTATCAGAAGTAGCTCTATGTCGACTAGCTTAAAATTTGAATAGCCTTCATGGAGTACACTTACGAGGTTACATCAGAAAGATGATCCAGATTTATATCATATACAGAGTAGAGCTAAAAGGGGAGAACTACCCGACTTCTCTATAGATTATGATGGAACCTTAAAGTACTGGGGTAGATATTGCATTCCTGCTGTTGAGGATATTTGGGCAAAGATTTGTGATGAAGCACATGGTTTTAATATTGCTTATCATCCTGGTTCTACGAAGATGTACCAAGATCTGAAGCAGATTGTTTGGTGGTCATATATGAAAAATGATATGGCAATGTTCGTATCAGAATTTTATACTTGTCAGTATGTTAAGGCAGATCATAGAAGACCTAGAGATAAGTTGATACCTTTGGATATTCCAAGCTGGAAGTGGGAGAGTATTTCTATGGATTTCATTACCAGATTACTAAGGTCTCCCCGAGGGCATGATGTTGTGTGGGTTATTGTCGACTGATTGATGAAGTGTGCCCACTTTGTGCGCTTCAAGAGTGCCTACTCCATAGAGAAAATAAAATAGCTTTATTTGAATGAGGTCATCAGATTGCATGGTGTGTCAATAAATATTGTGTCAAATCGTGATTCCAGATATATGTCTCATTTTTGGAGAAGCTTGTAGGGAACTTTGGGCACTGACCTTAGGTATTCTACCACTTATCATCTGTAGACTAATGGTTAAACAAAAAGTGTGAATCAAATTTTGGAAGATATGATTAAATTTTATATTCTAGACCATGGTGGAGCTTGGGACAAGCATCTTGGACTTAAGGAGTTTGTTTATAACAATGGTTATTCGGAGAGTTTGCAGATGGCGCCCTTTGAAGCTTTGTTTGAGAGGCGTTGTCAAACTCTCCTATTTTGGGCTTAGGTTGGTGAGAGACCGCAGTTAGGTTCTGAAGCCTTGGAAGATATGAGCATTGTTGTGTCGCATATTCGTGAGAAGCTTCGTGTGGTTCAAGAGCATTATGAAAAGTATGCAAATCGAAGAAGGGTTGATCTGGAGTTCACAGTTGGGGACATGATTTTCTTGAAAGGTTCTATGATGACTGGTGTTAAGAGATTTCAAAGGACCACAAGTTGGATCCCAGATATGTCGGACATTTCTAGAATGTTGAGAACATCAGAATATATCCTTATAGGATGGATTTTGCCTGCTACTTTCTCAGGTGTTCATGATGTGTTTTTTGCGAGCCAGTTGCGAAAGTGTGTTCCTAGTGATTGTCATATACTTGACTCTGTGCCCCAGTTGTAACCCAATCTTTATTATGTCAAAGAGTCTGTTCTTATTCTGGAAACGGAGCATCGAGTATTGCGTAGGAAGATGTTTCCTATGGTTAAGGTTATTTGGCAAAATCAGGTCATCAGGAGCGCGACTTGGGAATTACAATCTGCCATAAAGGAATCTCATCAATACCTTTTCTCCTAGCTTTCTTCAGGGAGTATTTCTATCCAGCAAAATTTTGCTCTGTCCCTTTATATCTCTTAGGTTTGTATTACTTTTTAAGTTTTGGGACGAAACTTTCTTTTAAGGGGGTTACTGTTACGCCTCTAAATTTTTGATAATTTATTGTGATCTTCTTTTGGCATAATAATTACGTAATGGTGCTACGTTAACACGAAGTTAACAGTGCGGCGTCGTTAGTGCGTTTCCTTGTCTGTTTGGTCAAGTCGACAAAATTTCAAGCTTGTCGGAGAGTAAGTTATTTTCCCGACTTTAGGAAATTAAAGTATCTAATTTTAATCATGATTGTCATGTTTTGTTGCAAAATGAGCTATTTTGGAAGCCCAATGAAATTTTTCAATGATTGAAAGGATTTATCGCTATAGTAAATTATGGAAATAATTCGTAACTCGATATCGGCTCGTAGAACTCTGATTTCTACTTTGTTGGATTTGTGGGACCAGTATTTACCTTTAGCTCAATGTTTGTGGAAAACAAAGTTAGCCTTAGTCCAAATCTTCAAATGAAATGTTAAACATTATTTAAATATCATATATATATAATCTCTTTATAAAAGCTGGCCCAAACTTTAGAACTTAGATTTCCAAATTTCCATCTTTCTGTTCCACTGAACCAGAGCACGCGAGAGAGTGGAGCCGTCTTTTCGAGAGCTTTCTGATGGTCGTCGTGGGATCTCTAGTGAACGGAATCTTCGTCAGAGTATAGATTTGAAAAGCCCTTGTCGAGATCTACGCATGTGAGGTGAGTATTTCCAGTTTCGTGGATTTTTTGGCATTGCAGTGAGTATCCCTAGCATTCATTTTCTTCCAAATCCTTTCAGAAATTTGTTGTCCTGTTTTTTTGGACCATCCTTGACGTGGAGTACTTACGAGGCTGGGAATCGGATGATTTGAGACAAGTGGTGGACTCTCCCTCTTGTTTAGACCTCTTTTAGTTCTTCTTCTTCTCATTAAATTTAAATTTCAAGACCCGATGTTGTAGTATTTGTTTTTCCTGATGTTGGTCTTTCCGAGACCATTTGTTTTGGTTGTCCTTAGTAAAATTTGTGGTGTAGTTATGAAGAATTCATCTAGGTGTTACGAGAAATTCTTCAAGTAGTCATGAAGAAATGCGACGAGTAGTTACGAAAAATTCGTCGAGTTGCAACAAAAAATTCGTTGAGTAGTTACCAGAAATTTGTTGAGTAGTAAAGTCAATTCGTCGAGTGATTGAGCCGAATTTGTCGGGTAGTCAAGTAGAACTCGTCAGGTAGTAAAGTTGAATTCGTCGAGTGGTTAGGCCGACTTCGTCGGGTAGTCAAGTTAAATTCGTCGCGTAGTTAAGCAGAATTCGTAGAGTGGTTACGTCAAGTTTGTCGCATGTACTTGTAAGTTTTGTCGAGTTTTTATGACGATCGTCGAGTGATCACGTCAAATTCACATGTGGTCTCGACAAATTCGTCGTGTAAAGCTATGTTTACTTGGAATTTCTAGGTTTTTCTTTCGTTGTGTCGTCGTGGTGATCTGATGTCAAGTCTTGTGTCATGTCAGATTTTGATATGATATTTTTGGACAATTGGTTGGGTTGGAATGGATGACCACCACCACAAGTGAATCATTACACCCAGTGTTTTTGTTATGGACTATTGAGTTGGAATAGATGACCATCACCATAGTGCCTTTTTCTTTGTATGTTTTGGTCTGATAGTTTGTGTTGGAAAGAATGTCACCACCTCAGTACTGTTTTATGTCCGGTGTTAATGATTCACTTTTGAGCTGGTTAGTCATATCTTTCACTATTATAAGGGAAAAGTTGTCTTTGGTGAAACATTCAAAAATACCAATTATGCCCTCATTTTTATATTTTAATGATTTGATATATATTATAATCTATTTCAAAGAAATTAAAATACAATGTCCATTCAAGTAATTACACTATCAAAAAATTAGAACTAATGATGAAAATTCATTTAAATTCAAAAAGTTTTTTAGTAGAGCTCCTACACCTACTATGGTAGGTTGTCATTAGGCATGTCAGCGGTCTATTCAAGGAAGGTTGTCATTAGGCATATCAGTGGTATTTTTGAGGTGATGATATTAAATCAATCAACTTTATTAAAGTCAAAATTAATATTTTTAGGTCAAAACGTATATTGTTTTACAAAATAAAAATTGTAATATTTATGTATACTTTTTACGGTCATTTTGAGTACTCATATGTATATGTTGCGGGTGAAACCCACCTTGATGGGGCGGGCGAAACCCGTCATCGCCGGTCGGGTACTGTCTCCAATGGCCATAGGGGCGGAGCCCCGTGTCGGGCACTCATATAAATATATATATATATATATATATAAGAATAGACATATCTTGAGGCACGTCATAGATTCGATCCGGACCATAGAATCTAGCAACTTCACTTTTTGGTCGTTGGACTGAAGAGAGGAGGCCTGCCATTAACTAAATCTCCCAAAATATCATTGTTCACCTCTGCAGATTTCCCGTGTTTTGCTTTCCGCCTCCTGTGCTTTCACGGCCTCAAACCGCCGACGCCGGCGAAGCCGATGGTGTCCTGCCTGGCGCCCACCAGAGGGTTCGCCGGAGGCCGGCGAACCCCCCGGTGGGTCTCGGGCAGGCTATCGGCGGCTCCGCCGCCAGTGGAAAAGACCCGTTCGACGTTCGTCGAGCTGGTTGACCCGTTCGGCGTTTTTAATTTTTTTAATTATTCATTTTAAATTATTAAAAAAATCTAATTTAATAAAAATTCAAATAAACTTTAATAAACAAATCTAATAAATTTTAACATTGTTTAATTTTTTTAAAATCTAATAAATTTTAACATTCGTTCGTCGGGGGGGCTCTCGCCTGCCGGGTGGGGGGGGGGGGCAATATGTAACAGCCCAATTTTTCAACAGGCAAAATTTTGGGTGACACGGCCTGGGACACGGGCATGTCCTAGGGCACGGGCGTGTCCCAGGGCGTGTCCTGCTCGGGTGCGGAGTCGTGCCGAGATCGACAAAATTCTTTCGACAGAAAGTGTTCGGGAGGAACACGCCTAACGACACGGGCGTGTCGGGAGGGCGTGTCCCCCTGCGTTCGACGGTCGGCGATCGACGAAAGTTGTTCGTTCGACGATTGACGAAAGATGTTCGTTTGACGATCGACGATCGTTGCTCGTTCGACGATCATTGCTCGTTCGACGATCGTTGAACCCTGCGTTCGACGATCGACGAGAGTTGATCGACGATCGTCGAGTGTCGAGTAACGGGTACATGGCCTATGACAAAGGCATGTCACATGGCGTGTCCCACTTAGCTCTTGTGTAGTGATACTCGAGTAGTTGGCTTCCTCTCAAGTAATTCATCTCGGTAGGAGTAAGGGGTACATGGTCTGTGACATGGGCGTGTCACAGGGCGTGTCCCGCTGTCTCGAATAGGTCGACACTTGCCACTCGAGTAGTTGGTTTCCTCTCGAGTAAGTCATCTCGAGTAGGTCTCGACACGCCCTGTGTCACGGGCGTGACTTGGCCGACACGGGCGTGTACTATGGTCGTGACCTGTTTCGGGATAAGGCGGTTTGTGCACCGCTTAGAGACACGTCCTGTGACACGGCGAGTCACAGGGTGTGTCGGACCCGAAAAGCGGTTTTGCGGGTTTTTCGTGGTCGTTCATTTCCTTCAGCTGAGATCCAAAGGCTGAGCTTCTTTCCTACTTCCTTGAGGTCGAAAACAGAGAACGTATTCTCCGTGATAAACACGTAGTGTAGGGCAGACCACGTTAATACGTTTGAAGTCCTGAATGTCCATGATAGGAATGCAAATTTTTGTGTTTGAGGAACCTGCGCGTTCCTATCTTGTTGCTTACTTGTGTACTTTTCCGAATGTAGGGGATGAGTGCGATGGCATGGCAGCAGGAACCCCAACACTCGATGGGAAGCATGACATCAACTGTGGTACCAACATCTCCTCCATCGATTGAAATGGCTCGACTGATTGCTGATGTGGTTTCTGCAACGCTCAAGGCTTACCATGAGGGACAGGTTCAACCCTCTGATCCGGTAATGTGTCCCATGTCGGGTAGTGAAATTGAGCAGACGGCAAGGGGAAGTGCCTCAGCTTCGTCGGTGAACGTGTGTTTGAGCCAAGGAGAGGACACGGTTGAGGACTATTTTCATGTATTTGTTGCAATGAGACAACAACCCGAGTTTGTGTTTGAAACCGAGGGGATGAAGATCAATCGGTTTTATGATGGTATACGTCAGGAACTCCAGTTCTTGTTGATGGGTCCTAAGTTCTTGGGATTCCAACAACTGGTGGAGGCAGCTAGACTGTTGGAAATGTACTTGATGAGAGTTGGAAATGGACTTGATGAGAGCGCAGCAGATTCCTACGACCAGGAAAGTGCGCACTCCAAGGGTTGTGAAAGAATTAGTGCCTAACCACCTAGAGTAGGGGTGAATAGGTGTAATTCCTTTTTCTTTTTAAGGCAGAAAATCTGTTTAGTTAAATAAAAAGAAACTGCAAATTCTACAGCTAACACAGCACAGCATTCACAGCAAAATTCAATCACAGAGTGCACACAATTTTTATAGTGGTTCCCCAAGGTCTGGGTACATCCACTTTCCCCCTTCGCCTATCTAGCAGTGTACTAGATTCGGCCTAACTTCTGTACTTCACCTCAGATCCTCAGATCTTACAACTCAGAACCCAACAAGGCTCCTACAGCTCAGGCAATCTGCCCTACCTCAGCCTACATAAGGCCTACAACTCTGAGATACATTGTCCTACAACTCAGGCTCATAGCCCTACCTAAGCCTTCAACAAGGCCTACCACTCAGAGATCTAAATCTCCTACAACTCAGCCTTTATAACACAGGCTTATAGCTCAGATCTAGAATAGATCCTACAGAAAATTGACTTAACAAATGTATTTTACCACCACCCTGGTAGAGAGAGAATGTATGGATGTTTTCTTGATCAGTTCTTGGAAGAATATGATGGCAGAGAACAATCTCTCTTAGCTTTCTTCAAAGCTTCTTGAATCTGAACTCATTAGAGTTGAACTCTTGAGAAGTTGATCTTTAATCAGCTTCTGACTTGAGATTCAGATCTCTATCTGAATCTTTCTTGGCAGCCTGGTTCAGCAACTGCACTTCAGTAGATGGAGCTCTCTCTCTCCAACTTCTTCTTAGATCTTCTGACGAAAATCTTCTGTATTATTACTTCTATTAGTTCTCTTTCTTCTCTATTCAATTCTTCAATCATCAATATCTGTTGAAGGAGAATGCCTTTATATAGACTTTATTCATGGTAACCGGCTGATCCGGTTTCTAACAAACTTCTGACAGCTTGGACAGTTGCAGTAGACCGGTTAGAAATGGTAGCTGTCAAGTCATCCAGTCACATCTTAAAATACTGTCTCTATCTGAAAGTGTCGAGACTGAACTTCATCATTTGTCGACACAAGTAGACTAAGTGTCGACACAAGTGGACTAAATGTCGACACATGCCTTGGGGGTGTCAACACATCTCCTTTGTTGTTGTTAATGATTCTCGACACTGCATCTGTAGAATGTGTCGACACTAATTTTGTGTATCGACACAATCACTTCTCTTTAACTTTGTTGAATCTCTGTTGTGTGTGTAGACACAAGTCCTGTATGTCGACACAGTTGATGTCGACAAAGTCTTTAGTGTGTCGACACTGTCTTTTGGTGTCGACGCAATCACTTCTCTTTAACTTTGTTGAAGCTTTGCAATGTGTCGACACAAGTCCTGTGTGTCGACACGGTTACTTCTTTTCTTTAACTTTGTTGAAACTCTGCAGTGTGTCGACACAAGTCCTGTGTGTCGACACAGTTACTTCTTCTCTATAACTTAGTTGAAACTCTGTAGTGTGTCGACACAAGTCCTGTGTGTCGACACAGTTGATGTCGACTAAGTATTCCTGTGTGTCGACACTGCCTCTTGGTGTCGACACAGTTAATGTCGACAATGCTTCACTATGCGTTGACACTGTCTCTGCATGTCAACACAGCTGATGTCGACTAAACTTCTCTGTGAATCGACACTGCCTCTGTATGTCGACTTAGTTTCTTCAGGTGTCGACACAGCCTTTCCAAGTGTCGACACAATTAACTTCCAGTGTCGACACAGCTTTTCTCTAGTGTCGACACAAGCCTTCATAAGTGTCGACACAGCTTCTTCTGGTGTCTACACATGGACCTAGAAATTTTTCTGCATTCCTGCATCTACTTAACCTGTACATATAAACTCAAAACAACATCAAATACACATTGATGTATATCATTGAGTAGGGTGAGGATTCTTCAAATCTGTTACACATTTTCCAATGTACCAAACAATCTCCCCCTATTTGGAGAAGTCATAACCCTTAGTCAATGATATACACCATTCATAACAAATACACATTATGATGTATAACAACATTATATGACAGGGTAATTACTAAAACAAAACATATATATCATCACAGAATAGCAATGCTAACACAATGTGCATTCATTAATGTTTTGTTCAAACTACAAAAGTTTCTTTATCTAAAGTTTAAATAGATTTAAACACTAAAGATTACAAAGTTGTAAACTCAAGTAAATCTAATCTAAAGCTGATCTGGCTCCTTGATAACTATTCATTTGCCTTATTTGATCTTGGCTTGAACAGGAGCATCTGTATCATCAGCTGTCTTCTTGCCCTTTAGATCTTTCTTCTTAAGCTCTTCAGCCCTTATTCTTTGTCTTTCAAAGTAATGAAAAGGATTTGGGAAATATTTGCTTGGCTCCTGAGCATTAGGAGGAAGCTTCCCAGCTTTAGCCTTTCTTCTTTATTGAACTATGGCTTCTTGCCTGGCTTCATGCTTTTGTCATTCTAGTTCTGAGTACCATTTACCCCTATCATGGGTCTGGTCCTATACAGCTTTCCAAGCAGTTAATATAATTTTCCTTGATGTTGGACTCCACTGCTCAAAATCAGGCTTCAATTCTGCCTATTCTCTGAATCTTTTCTTAGACAATAGAGCTTCTCGCTCCTTCAAAACTGCCTCTGACACTGGCTTGTCTACTTTCTCAAGGATAATATTTTGAGCACCTTCTGGAGGGTTGTAAGTAGACTGTACTTCTTGGTGAATCATCTCAAAATCAGCTGGAGGGTAGATAACTTGAGCAACTTCAGCTTGAACCCCTTCTAAGTAAGCAGGTTGTATACCAGACTCAGCCACATTGTCATCATCACCGAGGGGTGGATATCCAAGTGTGTCTCTGATGCTATTAGAAATCCATTTAGCATGATCAGAACCAGCTTTGACTAACACTCTCTCCCCCTTTATGACTTCTCTGGCTACATGATCCCTATGGTCATCCTTTTGAAATCTGATTTGCTCATCAAGAAAATTAACACCATCCTTATAAAAAGACTATAACTTTAGTAGCTGTGCAGAAATAGTCTTTTGTGAATCCTTAATAGCATTTCAACAGCAGCTAGTTCTTCCTGGAATTGCTTGTCAAAGGCTACCTTGGCTTTTGTCCTGTCTGCAGTCTGGGCAGTAGCAAGATTCTTCATTTCTGTAATAATCACATTATGTGATTCTATTAGATTATCATTCATTCTAATCTGATTTTCTAGAACATATCCTTGCTTGACAGCTATGTCATCAACTTGAGTCTTGATTTTCTCTTGATGTGTTGCTAGAAAAACCATAGAATTGTCCCCTTTGTGAAAGCAATTTGTCATCTCCTTCATATTTTGATTCATTTCAAATCTTATTGACTTTATATCCTGAGCCAAGGAGAATTGTAGATCCTTATGAGTTTCATCCAGATACTTCTCCATGGCAATCCTTTGCTCATCTAACTTGATCTGCAAGGCCACCAACAATGAGCTGTAATCAGCTGTTGGGGCGGGTTGTGGAGCAGTAGTTTGTAATGCCTTCTCGTAGCTTTGGCTTCTTCTTTTGAAGACCATTAGCTTCCTCTTTTTAGCTCTTATAGCTTCTTCATCCTCAGAATCTGAGGTACTGGCTATATTAACTCTATCCTTAGGACTAAGAGGCAAGTCTTGTGCAGTTCTAGGTTGCTCCCCCTGAGTCCTTTGCTCCTCCTCAGTTCTTATCTGCTCCTCCTCAATCCTGGCATTCTCCCCCTGAGACCTTACTTGCTCCCCCTCAAGGTTAGCTTGCTCCTCCTCAAGGTTAACTTGCTCCCCCTCAAAATCTGCTTTCTCCCCCTCAAAGTCAGGTTGTACTATATCTGGAAACAACTCTTCGAGGATGAATTCTTGTTGAGGAGGGACTGGAGATTCTCTTATCACTAGAGCATCAGCAACTGCTGATATATCCTCCATGATTACATCTTGAACTTGACTGTGTAGTTGTGTTGGCTGGTCAACATCAATCAAAAATTCAGTTAGTGTCTCATCCTTATCATTAAGAATGGATTGATTAACCTCATGTATTACCTCAAGTATAGTCTGAGTAGCCATATCACTTTCCAAGTGTATTGGCTCTTCCTCAACATGAGGCTCCCCCCGCACTTATGCACCATTTGTAGGGTCTTGTGCAGGAATTTCTTGTGCTGTTGATTTTTCAGGAACCTCTTGTCTTTCCTCATCAGGCATGTCCTTTGTTAGGACCCTATCCCATTTGGATATTACCCTGATATCCATCCTTCTCATATGATTTATCTTAGTCCCAGCTGACTGTTCCATCACTTCAGGTATTGTTCCAGCTAAATACAAGCTCACAATTCTTACCAGATTTGGCTTCTTCATACTTTCCTTAATCTTCTCAAATATTACTGCTGTCCAATCAGTATTTAGTGTGTAGATTATTCTGGTCATAAGGTTGAACATATAGGCAAAAATCCTATCATGTCCTCCTGGTTTACACAGAATCACTTTACCTACAACTTCAGACAAAAACTTCCCTTGTATATTCATGCCTTTCCTGTTCAAGGCTGAGCCAATATTCATGGTGGAATCCAGTCCACACCATTGAAGTGCTTCCCTTAGCTTAGAAGCAGGTACATCTTCTTCTTCTTGTATTCTTGGAAGGTGAAGAACTTTCCTTAAACTCTTCTGGGTGATTTTCACATTTACTTCATGGACTGTGGATCTAATTTTGAGTCCAGTTTGATCTAGGGTAGCAGCACCAAAGAATTCTAGTGTTTCTTTCTTCTAAATCTTAGTTGCTTCAGATACCAGAAACTCCAACCCATTCTCTTCAATTAGGGTTACTACAGCTTTAATTTCAGGTTCCGCATGGTCGAAGGCGTTGCGTACCAGCTCATATCCTTCATTGACATTATCTTCAAGCTTGGGCGCCATTAGGGTTGAGAGAAATCTTGAATTTAGATGAGAGAATTTGTCGACACAAAGTTTTGGTCAACAAACTATGGAGAGTGTGTCGACAGACAATGTTGTTGACCTATTTATACCTTTCTAAAAACGAAGGTGAAAAGACACATCTTAATTCTCTTAATGTGTTGACATTGTTGAAAGGTGTCGACACAGACTTCTCATGTCTCGACATAAGTGTTGACTTCTATGTGTCGACACTTATTCCTTTGCGCTCGATGATTAGTCGATACTTCACTCGACGAAAACTGTGTTGATCCTAAGTGTCGACACCACTTCTGGATGTGTCGACACTACTTCTCCGAAGTGTCGACACCACTCCTGGATGTGTCGACACTATTTCTCTGAAGTGTCAACACCAATTTTCTAGATGTGTCGACATCATTTCCCTGGAATGTCAACACCACTTCTATGTGTCGACACAGACAACTCCTTGTGTCGACATAATTTTACTTAGCCAATTTTGTGAAACTAATCTATGTTCAACATTTCTAATTCAATTTTAAACTTATTGAATTTAGTTTCATCTAGAGGCTTAGTAAACATATCTACAATTTGATAATCTGTTTTAACAAATTCTAGTGAGATGTCCTCTTTCTCTACAAGTTCTCTAAGAAAATGGTATCTAATTTCTATATGCTTAGACTTACTATGTGAAATAGGATTATTAGCAATAGAAATTGAACTTGTAGAATCACAAAACAAAGGGGTTCTACTTACCTGAATTCCATAGTCTTCTAGCTGGTGCTGAATCCACAATAGCTGTGCATAGCAACTTCCAGCTGCCACATATTCAGACTCAGCTGTGGAAATTGCCACACTAGTCTGCTTCTTACTGCTCCAAGATACCAATCTTCCTCTTAGAAATTGACAGGTGTCTGTAGTGCTTTTTCTATCTTCTTTGCAACCTGCAAAATCTGCATCTGAATAGCCTGTCAGTAGAAAATCTCCATTCCTATGGTACCAAAGGCCTAGATTGGGTGTCCCCTTAAGATATCTCAAAATCCTTTTTACTGCAGTAAGATGAGATTCTTTAGGGCATGATTGGTACCTAGCACAGACACATGTAGCATACATGATATCTGTTCTACTAGTAGTCAGATAAAGGAGGGACCCAACTATACCTTTATACAAAGTTTCATCTACAGGTTTCCCTACATCATCTTTGCTTAGAGACACACTTGTCCCCATAGGAGTTCTCATGGTAGTGGATGATTCCATACCATACTTCTTAATTAACTCCCGGGTAAACTTTGACTGGGAAATGGACAAGCCATTTTCAGTCTGTCTTACTTGGAGACCCAAGAAAAACTTAAGTTCTCCCATACTCCTCATTTCAAATTTTCCTTGCATAAGTTTTGCAAACTTTCTGCAAAGATTACTTTCAGTAGACTCAAATATTATTTCATCAACATATATTTGGACTAGGATAATCTTTCCTTTGGACTCCCTTACGAATAGAGTCTTATCTATTTTCCCCATTGAGAATTTGTTCTCAATGAGGAAAGTAGACAGGGTTTCATACCAAGCCCTTGGGGCTTGTTTCAACCCATACAAAGCTTTCCTAAGTCTATAGACATAAGAAGGATAGAGTGGATCAACAAAACCTGAGGGCTGCTCCATATATACTTCCTCTTTTAGATTTTCATTTAGGAATGCTGATTTTACATCCATTTGAAATACCTTAAAGCCTTGATATGCTGCATAGGCTAGGAACATACTAATTGCTTCCAGTCTTGCTACTGGGGCAAAGGTTTGATCAAAGTCAATACCCTCTTCCTTCCTGTATCCTTTTGCAACAAGTCTTTCTTTGTTCTTCACAATGATCCCATTCTCATCCAGTTTTTCCTAAAGATCCACTTTGTTCTAATAATATTGTGGTCTTTTGGTTTAGGAACTAATTTCCAGACCTTGCACCTTCTGAACTGATTCAGCTCCTCTTGCATGGCATCAATCCAATGTGGGTCTAGAATAGCTTCTTCAAATTTCTTGGGTTCTACATGAGATAAGAAGCTAGAGAAAAGAACTGTGTTCAGATTCCTGCTCCTTGTTTGTACTCCTTGTCTTGGATCACCAATTATCTGATTTGCTGGATGATCCTTTAAGTGTCTAATAGCTGGAGGTAGTGTATCTTCAGGTTGAACACCTCCAGACTCTTCATTATGCTGCACCTCTTGATTTTCATCAGCATCTGGTGAGTCTTGTACTCCCCCTGGACAGCAGCCACCATTTTCCACTTTTTGATTTGCAGTTGAATCTTCTGTAATGGTAAGCTTGTCCATTCTCTCATTTATACCTGTAGAACTGCAAGCACTACTTGGCAACTCAATGTTAATCAGTCTTGTTTCATCAAAGATAACATGTACAGACTCTTCTACAACTTGAGTAATCAAGTTGTAGACTCTATAAGCCTTACTATTGTTGCTGTACCCAACAAATATCCCATCTTTAGATTTGGCAGCAAACTTAGTTAGATAAGACTTGTCATTGTTAAGGACATAACACTTGCAACCAAAGATCCTAAAATATGATAAGTTTGGTTTTCTGCCTTTCATAATCTCATAGGGAGTCTTTTTGTGGCTTTTGCTGATAGTAGCCCTATTGATCACATGACATGCAGCGTTTACTGCCTCAGCCCAGAAATATTTTAGGAGAGAAGTGTCACTCAATAGAGTTCTACCAGCCTCAATCAGTGTTCTATTCTTCCTTTCAGCAATACCATTTTGCTGTGGTGTTCTGGATGAGGAGAATTTTTGAAAAATCTCAAATTCTTCACACAGTCTTGTCATACTCTCAGATTGAAATTCAATGCCATGGTCACTTCTGATTTTGACCACTGTACTATCCAGCTCATTCTGAATTTGTTTGACAAAACTATATAAAACACTTGGGGTTTCAGATTTTTATCTCAGAAAGAACACCCATGAATATCTAGAATAGTCATCTACCATCATAAAAATGTAGACCTTCCTACCTAGACTATGAACTGGCATAGGACCAAATATATTCATATGCAAGAGGTAGAGACACCTCACTGAATCCTTGTTTTCAAGGATATGAAAGGAAGATTTGGTCTGCTTGCCTTTTTGACAAGCTGAGCATATCACATCCTTTATACACTTAACTTGAGGACCATTTGTTGGGTATTGTATCCACAACGTACCTGATTTGAAGAAGCCCCTGAACAAGCTAAGGTAAATAGATAATGTATTTGATGAAATATTTTAAGTTGTGCTTGCAGTTATTCCACGCTAAGTACACACCAATGTCAGGGTGCAGTAGGTCAATATACACAGGTCTACGCGACGTAATCCCTCGTTGAGCAGGTCAGTGTGTTGGCCTACGTGTACTCTCTCTATTGGAGTGTACTTATTCTCAAGTACAAGGCTGTGATAATGCAAGAGCAGACAAGGAGCAAGGATGGGTCAAAGAGCAGCTCATGGGTGGAAAGACGAAAAATCACTGGCTGATTCTCGTCGATTCGGCGAGAATCACTGGCTGATTCTCGCCGTCTCTTTCCGGCTAAATCAGAGCGTGCAAATAAGTCAAAATCAACGAGATCACCTTTGATTCTCGCCGAATCGACGAGAATCACCTTTTGATTCTCGCCGAATCGACGAGAATCACCTTCGATTCTCGCCGATTTTGCCTTAGGCGAATTTCTGAGCACGCTGGACCGGATCAAATGTTAAGGCTCTGTGTTGAACCGGTTTTAGGGTTTCTTTTGTTGGGACCCACAACGGTCATATAGAAGTATTCTACTGTATAAATACTCGCGTATTTTTGAATAGTAAACAGTGAGAAGAAATTCAAAAAAAAGCCGAGCAGCCGACGTGTGACCTAGATCGCGAAACTCGCTCCGCCGCCGTCGCCGCTCGTGCTAGTTGTTCGCCGCTTTTGATCGTGGTTCTTCCAAATCTTCCGGCGATAGAAGCTTAGCCAAGCACAGCATCTCACGCGTCTAACCAGAGATCCTTTGTCTCTTGATTCGTTGATCGGGAAAACCTTCCCTTTCCGAATAGATCGAGACGATCGATCCTAGTGTGACCATTGGAAGACCTTGCTAGCTTTGCTACAAAGATTTAATCTCCAAAGAACAGCCGCAGCACGCCGTTGTCGGCGCCGATCCCGAGAACCAAGCCGCCTCCCTTCTTGCTGCCGCCGGTTTCGGGGAGATTCTCTCCAAGTGAGATCTAGGGTTGTGGACTCTTCGTTGACTTCAAGAACACGTCGTCGAACGAAGAGGGACACCTAATTCTCCATAAGTTGTTTGTATTTCTTGTACATTCTATTTTCAATTTTTTTGTAAAGGAACGTTGGTTCCTGGTTGTAAGGGTTGGGTGCAACCCCTGTTGTGGGAGTGGTGACTCCTACGTGTGGAAGGGTTCCTTCCGTTAGTGCAAGGATTGAATTTCAATCCTGTTGGTGAAGTGACTGAGTCGTTCCTGGTTGGGAGATAGGTCGAAGGGGGAAAGTGGATGTACCCAAATCGGGGAACCACTATAAATTGTTGGTGTCCTTTCTGTGCTGTGTGGTTTTGTTTTCTTGTGCAGGTATGATTTTAATTCTGCAAAAACGCTGCAAGACACCTATCCACCCCCCCCCCCCATAGGTGAAGGTAGTTGACACTGAGTGGACTTTCACCATTCCCCACTAACTCTTTGCTAAAGAGTTGGCCAATAGTCTTGTAGTTAAGATGGGCCAACCTCTTGTGTCATTTAATACAATGAGAGGCTCTCTCATCAGCTACAAGACAAATAGGAGAACCATTGTTCTCACACTCAAAGTTAAGACAGTACACATTTCTTTTTCTATATCCTATCAATATGACCTTTTGATCACTAGATCTTTTGATATGATATCCATTCTTAATAAATGAAATGTCATATCCTAAATCACTCAGCTGACTTATGCTAATTAGGTTGTATTTCAAACCCTTCACATAGGCCACTTGAGTGATAGAAATCTGATTATTAGAAATGTTACCAAATCATTTGATGATTCCTTTTTCAAAACCACCAAAGGTTACCTTAGGCCCATTCATGATAGGTGAGTAGTCCTTCAACAACCCCTTTATTCCAGTCATGTGCCTGGAACATCCACTGTCCAAGTACCATATAGGGGCATGGCAACTTGGACTTACCTGCAATAAAGATTACCTAACCTTAGAACCCAAATGAGTTTTGGGTTCTTGGTTCATGTTAGCCTGAAATTTAACAAATCTGCCTGCAGCTTTTCTAACAGGCAGACTACTATTCTCCTTGACACTAGTATTGTGCCAACAGTCTAAGGCAAAGTGGCCTATCTTACCATAGCACCAGCACTCAAACTTGTTATACCTTTATTTAGGTACAACCTTAGCTGAATTGTTTACAACAGGTCTCTTGTTTTGTGCTGGGGCTTTGCCTTTCTTATTGGACTTGGCAGCCCATGCTGTTTTCTTAAAGCCTATTCTTGTCTTACCCTTTTGTGACACAAAGTCATCTATTAAGGGTAATACAGATTTTGGCTTAGAAAAACTAGCCACAATCTCCTTTTCTTTCTGAAGTCTATTCTCCAGACTTTTAATCTGATCATTGTTAAATGTGATAGTACCCATTTGAATAACAGTAATATTTTTCAGTCTGGCTATCTCATTCAACTTCTGATCCAGCAACTTATCTGAATCAGATGCAGCCATCTTAAGATCTGCAATTTCCTTAGCCACAGTTTTGGCCAGGTTTTTGCTTTTCTTTAGTGCATGCAACAAGTCCCCATATTTATCTATCAATTGATGAATATCACCTTCAGACTCAGACCCATCCACATCACTTGATGCAGAAGTTACTGACTCTGACCCAGTACTATAATCTGAATTACTGGAAAAATATTGTACCTTACTAGGACCAGGCTGATCCTGGAACTTGTGTTCTTCTGACACAGCCATCAATCCCTTGCACTGATGGTCTTCTTGTGCATAGATAGAGTTCAGCACTTGCAGAAACTCATCTTCTTCATCTGCTGCATATAGACCAATGTATGCCTCAGCTTCAGATTCTGACTCTGAAGATGATTGGTCTGTCAAGCTCTTCTCCTTCTTAGCAACAGAGGATTTCTCCTTCTTGCTCTGGTGTTGAATCTTCTTTTTATAAGCAGACTCTTTTCTTTTGTCTGGACACTCAGCCACAACATGTCCAGGCTTATTACAGTAGTAGAAAATTATCTTTGATGTTGTAGATTTGCTTGGCTTAGACCTGCTCCTGTCCTTCCTGGATGACTTCCTCTTTTGATAATAGTCATCCTTAGGCTGAGATGTGGAAGGCTTAGACTTCCACTGCTTCTTCTTCAGGAACTTCTAAAACTGTCTTGTGAAGGCAGCAAAGTCTTGATCTGAGTCACTGTTGTCTGAACTTTGGATGTCTGAATTATCTGAAGCAATTTCAGCAACTATCTTAGGAGGTGATGGAGACATCCTCCTATTCTTCCTAGTGGCTTTAACCTTGAAAGCCATAGACTTTTCTCTATGCTCCCCTTTTGCACTTTTCTCTTTCTCTTTCCTAGCAATCAGCTGCATCTCATATGACAGCAATTTTCCAAACAAAGTGGGTGGAGAGATATCTGCAAGTTTGGCCACTTCCCTAATGGCACAAATCTTAGTATCTCAATACTTTGTCAAGGATCTTAGGAATTTATCATTCAGTTCATATGTACTGAAGATTCTTCCATAGGACATCGGCTCATTTACTATTCTATAGAACTTTTTATAACACTCAGTTATACTGTCAGACTTTCCTTATCTGAAACTCTCATATTCCTGGTTCAGCATAGACTTTCTATCTTGTCTGACTTCTTCAGAACCATCCATGTAGACTATCAAAGTATTCCACATTTCCTTGGAGGTCTTGAAGTGAATCAAATTCTAGAAAGTTGCATCATCAATGGCACTTACTATGATATTCTGGGCTCTTTTATCCATAGTTGCCAAGATGATCCCATCCTTAGTCATCTCTGAATACTCCTTGGGAATTCTTTGGTTTGCATCTAGAACTAAAATCTTCATAGGAATATAAGGACCTTCCTTTACTGTAATGTAGATCCTTAGATCAGAAGCCTCCATAAACAGACTGACCCTTTCTTTCCAGATTCCAAATATCTCCTTCCTGCATATGAGTAATTTCATAGAACCTAGTTCCTTATGATTTTCTCCTGAACCCATTTTCTTGATCTTGAATCTGCCTTATGGATCTCACTCAAACTATTAAGTCTTTCTTTGAGGAACCTCCCTCTGATACCACTTGAAAGAATCAATGCTTAACCACCTAGAGGGGGTGAATAGGTGTAATTCCTTTTTCTTTTTAAGCCAGAAAATCTGTTTAGTTAAATAAAAAGAAACTGCAAATTCTACAGCTAACACAGCACAGCATTCACAGCAACATTCAATCACAGAGTGCACACAGTTTTTATAGTGGTTCTCCAAGGTCTGGGTACATCCACTTTCCCCCTTCACCTATCTAGCAGTGTACTAGATTCAGCCTAACTTCTGCACTTCACCTCAGATCCTCAGATCTTACAACTCAGAACCCAACAAGGCTACTACAGCTCAGGCAATCTGCCCTACCTCAGCCTACATAAGGTCTACAACTCAGAGATACAATCTCCTGCAACTCAGGCTCACAGCCCTACCTCAGCCTTCAACAAGGCCTACCACTCAGAGATCTAAATCTCCTACAACTCAGCTTTTATAATACAGACTTACAGCTCAGATCTAGAATAGATCCTATAGAAAATTGATTTAACAAATGTATTTTACCACCACCCTGGTAGAGAGAGAATGGATGGATGTCTTCTTGATCAGCTCTTGGAATAATCTGATGGCAGAGAATAACCTCTCTTAGCTTTCTTCAAATCTTCTTGAATCTGAACTCAGTAGGGTTGAACTCTTGAGAAGTTGATCTTTAATCAGCTTCTAACTTGAGATTCAGATCTCAATCTGAATCTTTCTTGGCAGCCTGGTTCAGCAACTGCACTTCAGTAGATGGAGCTCTCTCTCCAACTTCTTCTTAGATCTTCTGACGAAAATCTTTTGTATTATTACTTCTATCAGTTCTCTTCTTCTCTATTCGATTCTTCAAACATCAATATCTATTGAAGGAGAATGCCTTTATATAGAATTTCTCCATGGTAACCGGCTGATCTGGTTTCTAACAAACTTCTGATAGCTTGGACAGTTGCAGTAGACCGATTAGAAATGGCAGCTGTCAAGTCATCCAGTCACTTCTTGAAATACTGTCTCTGTCTGAAAGTGTTGAGACTGAACTTCATCATGTGTCGACACAAGTAGACTAAGTGTCGACATAAGTGGACTAAGTGTCGACACATGCCTTGGTGGTGTCGACATATCTCCTTTGTTGTTCTTAATGCTTCTCGACACTGCATCTGTAGAATGTGTCGACACTGATTCTGTGTGTCGACACAATCACTTCTCTTTAACTTTGTTGAATCTCTACTATGTGTGTCGACACAAGTCTTGTGTGTCGACACAGTTGATGTCGACAAAGTCTTCAATGTGTCGACACTGTATTTTGGTGTCGACACAATCACTTCTCTTTAACTTTGTTGAAGCTCTGCAGTGTGTCGACACAAGTCTTGTGTGTCGACACAGTTACTTCTTTTCTTTAACTTTGTTGAAACTTTGCAGTGTGTCGACACAAGTCCTGTGTGTCGACACAGTTACTTCTTCTCTATAACTTAGTTGAAACTCTGCAGTGTGTCGACACAAGTCCTGTGTATCGACACAGTTGATGTCGACTAAGTATTCCTGTGTGGCGACACTGCCTCTTGGTGTCGACAGAGTTTATGTCGACAATGCTTCACTGTGTGTCGAGACTGCCTCTGCATGTCGACACAGCTGATGTCGACTAAACTTCTCTGTGAGTCGACACTGCCTCTGTATGTCGACTTAGTTTCTTCAGGTGTCGACACAGCCTTTCCAAGTGTCGACATAATTAACTCCAAGTGTCAACACAGCTTTTCTCTAGGGTCGACACAAGCCTTCATAAGTGTCGACACAGGTTCTTCTGGTGTCGACACATGGACTTAGAAATTTTTCTGCATTCCTGCATTTACTTAACCTGCACATATAAACTCAAAACAACATCAAATACACATTGATGTATATCATTGAGTAGGGTGAGGCTTCTTCAAATCTGGTACACATTTTCCAATGTACCCAACAGGTTGGGAAGTCTACTCACCGTAAGAGGCAAAGACTCAAGAAGCGTACTTGTTATGCTTGTGGTCAGGTAGGACACATCGCTCGTGAATGTTGGGATGGTATTCAGCAGCCAAAGAAGCAATACAAGTGATATTCATGTGGTAAAGCAGGACATAAAGCCCGAGAGTGCCGTGTTGGCTCGTAGCGGGCAATAAAGGGGAAGGAAATGTCGACATAATGATGTACATAAATAATTGGGCTCCTCATGTATGCCAGGACTTCCTGTTACTCTCTTCACAGGTGGACTCCCTATGAACATTAAGCATTACAAAGGGTATTTCCTGGAATTCCAATCCAGTACTTCCTGCTACTTCCATTCACAGGTCGAACCCAATAGCACAAGCAGCACAAGCATTCTACGGCTATTTTCCTGGACTACCACTCCAGTACTTCCTGCTACTTTCTTTCACAGGTCCAACCCGTTGACTCCTAAACTACACGTTTATCACGGAGTCTTCTCCGGTTCGTATATGCAACATCACAAATCCAGACCAACCTGTCCAGATGGGCTTCACACAGTATGCCTATTTCGTACTCCATTTCCGGATCTATATGCCAACAAAGGGGATTCCATGAATCAACTCAAAGACTCCCAAAATCAGCCACCTTTTGGTGGGGGAATCACATACATATGCTAAAAAAGAAGCCTTCACATGGCTAGGAAGAAAGGTCGTTACCCTTGAAGACTTCTTTGGTGCCATGAAGTTCCTAGCTGGCTAGGAAGAGCTTTTCCTCCGCAAAAATGGCCTCGGATCTTAGCTTAACACTCTCAAGCTCCACCAGCAAGCAGCCCTTCTTCTTATTCCTCCTCCTTCCTCTCCCTTTCTCTCTCTAAACTTTTAGAAATATGAATGCAATAACAAAATGAGAATACGTTCTATTTTCGGCCTTAAGGAAGTAGGAAAGAAGCTCAGCCTTTGGATCTCAGCTGAAGGAAATGAACGGCCACGAAAAACCCGCAAAACCGCTTTTCGGGTCTGACACGCCCATGTCACAGGTTGTGTCTCTAAGAGGTGCACAAACTGCCTTATCCCGAAACAGGTCACGGCCACAGTACACGCCCGTGTCGGCCAAGTCACGCCCATGACACAGGGCGTGTCGAGACGTACTTGAGATGACTTACTCAAGAGGAAACCAACTACTCGAGTGGCAAGTGTCGACCTATTCGAGACAGCGGGACACGCCCTGTGACACGCCCGTGTCACAGGCCGTGTACCCCTTACTCCTACTCGAGATGACTTACTCGAGAGGAAGCCAACAACTCAAGTACCCCTACACGAGAGCTAAGCGGGACACGCCATGTGACATGCCCGTTTCACAAGCCATGTACCCGTTAATCGACACTCGACGATCGTCGATCAACTCTCGTCGATCGTCAAACACAGGGTTCAATGATCATCGAACGAGCAATGATCGTCGAACGAGCAACGATCGTCGATCGTCGAACGAACATCTTTCGTCGATCATCGAACGAACAACTTTCGTCGATCGACGATCGTCGAACGCAGGGGGACACGCCCTCCCGACACACCCGTATCGTCAGGCGTGTTCCTCCTGAACACTTTCCATCGAACGAGTTTCGTCGATCTCGGCACGACTCCGCACCCGAGCAGGACACGCCCTGGGACACGCCCGTGTCCCAGGCTGTGTCACCCAAAATTTTGCCTGCTGAAAAATTGGGTTGTTACATATTGCACATCCATCCAGTTTAAATATGCATCTACACTAGATCTCCCATCAACACAAGTGAAAGTAATTTAACTGAAGGTTAGCTAATCACCTAGAGGGGCGGTGAATAGGTCTTTAAAGTTTTCTTAATTCTTTTGTTGTTTTCAATTATACTATCTAGAGCTTGTCCTTAGATCCTGTAATAAAAAGGTACATCCATGTTTCCTCCCACCTATCCAACTGATTTGCTGGACTAAGCACAAACTCCACCAAAATGCTCCTCAGAGCTTACACCTCAGGCCCACAGCCTATTACACAAATTCTTCACAGAATCCAACTTAGAACCACAAGGGTTCCTACCTCAGAGCCCTGCAAGACTCCGACAGCTTAGTGATCCACTGATCACCTACCTTTGCCTTATTTCTAAGTCCTACAACTCAGGCTCTTCAGCCCTGCAGCTTGAGTCACACAACCCTAGTCTCAGAGTGCTGCAGCATTGCTACAACTCAGTACCCTTCCAGGTACCTACAGCTCACCCTCCTCTGAGGCCAATAACTCAGTGATACACTTGTCACCTATAGCTCAGTGACTCTCCAGTCAACTACCTCAGGCACAAAGCCCTACACTCAGGCTGGGAGGACATACCTACCTCAGATCCACACTTGGATCCTACCTCAGAGAGCAGTACTCTCCTACCTCAGGCAATTAAGTCCTATAGCTCAGATCGACACTTGGATCCTACCTCAGCACCCCAACAGGGCACCTACCTTAGTGACTAATTAGTCACCTACCTCAGGCACAAAGTGCCCTATACTCAGATTCAGATAAACTGAATCCTACTAGAAAAGAATACAGAATGATTTATGAAAAATAAATAACTAACTCAGAGATGAATCTCTGAGTCTACCTTGCTGCACTGAGCAGATTTCAGTCCAGCACACTTGTTGTAGAAGGAATAATACCTCTTCTATAGCTATCTCTTTTTTGTTGCACAGAAGTGTAGCAAATAGCTTGCTGATTGGAAGTATTAGCTTTTCTGTTCTTGAATGAACTATCTTGCTGAGCTTGAAAAGCTCAACTAACTTCATTTGCCTTGGCGGCTATCCCTGCTGGACTTTAGCTTTCAAGCTTGGTGGAGAACATGATGTCCAGCCGCCTTTCTGTATTTTCTTTATTCCGTTCAATCTCTTTTTCTCGTTGTTCGTTGCCCTAATCCCTTTTCATTTTCCCTTTTTATATCTGGTGATTTGAATCAATGGCACACTTGTATGTGGGCCCCAACCAAGGTTTGGTGAGCCCCACCTTCTTCAAAAAAGGACAAGGTAGCTTTCAGCGCCACTGCAGCTTTCCCGCAACAGCTATATATGAGTTAACTTTGATGACATCAACAAAGGTCATCACCATCTAGACTTAAAAAATATCTTAGAAATCCATGAAGCATTGAGTGATGTTAAGTCACTCAACACCTTTTGTCTTGGCTCTCACTGCCTCTGGACTTGTGAATTTTCTCTGGATTTATCTCAGCAGTTCTGTCTCAGTGGTCTCAGCAGTTTCTTCATAATAGCTGTGACAGGCATTTGTGTAACGCCCCCGGTATTCCTGTGATTTGTTTAATCATTGTTTAGCGTTACGTTGATGCGTTTCCGGCCTTTGCTGTTGTTAGAGCGTCATCTTAACTCTTGAGGAGTTCTTAGTGGCTTGTTTTGTAGCCTATTTGCAAGGTTCCCCAGCTAGTCAGAGTCTATTTTGGTGACTCGGCAGAGCCTCTCAGGGAATGCTTGTGTTTTGGCTTTGGGAGATGTTAGCCCAAGTTTTGTTCGCCAGATGATATTTTTGACTTCGCCACTAGATTTGTAGCGTGGGTATTTAGCTACGGTGTGAATTTCGTCAAATTTCGAGATAGTTGGGTTTTCGCGTCGTTTTGACATTTTATTCTATAGTATTATTTAATCTTTAAATAATATTATATTAAGCTCTAATATGGTATAGTGGCAGAAGTTTTATATACTTAAGATATAGTATATTTTAGTGGCTGCTTTTAGATTCCAGCAGATAGCTCCCATCTTAGTGGCCAAATATTATATGGATATTAATAATGTAATAGCTATAGTGGATGGATATAATATATGATATCTTAGTTGAGTTTATCCATATTCTTCTTCCCAAAACCCGACGGAAAGCTTCCAGTGGAAGGAGACGGGCGACAGAAGTGCTGGAGCTTCGGTCGGCGATTTCTGGAGGTTTAGAGCTCGTTTTTCCCGGGTAAGGGCAGATTTGGACTGCTCTCACCCGGAGCTTCCTCCCTAGGTAAGTATTTCTTGCTCTAGGGTTGTCTTAGAAGCTAGGGTTTTATTTTCGGGTTCGCCCATTCTTCCCTCTAAAAGTTCCAGATCTTTTCTTAGGTGGCTGACCTTGCCGCCGGTGCCGAATTTTGGAAGACAGCTGCTGTTTCCTGGAGGTAGAGGCAAGTGGCATCCTTTTCCCTTGACAACCTTGATTTTTTACTCCAATTAATCTTGTTGTAGTAGCTCATTCTTTCTTTTTCCTAGAATCTAGGGTTGCTGCAGTTTTCATCCCAGCTAGATCTTGCTCAATTTTGTCCAGTTTTAATTTATTCTCTCTCTTCTTTTCACTGTTTTGTGTCCAGGTGGTGACTGGAGGTAGGACTTTAGTTTGCTGGTATTAGCCTAGCTTGGGGGATAGTTGTAGCCAGGTAGAAGGGGTAGAAAGAGGAATTAGAATTTTTTTTATCTCTACACCTTCTGGATTTGTGTCGACACCTTCTGGCTTAGTGTCGACACCTTCTGGCTTTGTGTCGACACCTTCTAGCTTAGTGTCGACACCTTCTGGCTTTGTGTCGACACCTTCTGGCTTTGTGTCGACACCTTCTGGCTTTGTGTCGACACCTTCTGGCTTTGTGTCGACACCTTCTGACTTTGTGTCGACACCTTCTGGCTTAGTGATGACACCTTCTGGTTTTGTGTCGACACCTTACGCCTTTGGTGTCGATAGGGACTCGACACCTTGTGCTGAGTGTCGAGAGGGACTCGACACCTTCTGGCTTAGTGTCGAGAGGGACTCGACACCTTTCTCCTTAAGCTAGTGTTTTTCTCCTGAGTTGGTTCGGATGGGTTTATTTAGGGTTATTGATGTTTCTCGGCTGGTTTTGAAGGCCGAGTCGTGAATTATGGCAGGTGGTTTTGTTTGATGGCTCTGTGAGGTGTGGTGTGGTGTAGAGCCTTGGTCACCACCATTTTGGCCCCGGGATGGGCTGTTTGTTTTGGTGTGTTGTCACCATTTTGGCCCCGATTTGGGCTGGTTGTGTTGGTGTGTTGGACCTTAGGGCTGCCACCATTGAACCCTTGATTATTTATGGGTCTAGTTGTTTGGATGAGGACTGTTTTTGGTTACCAACCCAGACCCATGGCTTTACCACTGCTAATGATTCACAAGTTAGGACTGTCAGTTCCTTTCTATAAAGTTGTTATTTTGGCATGTGCTTGCCTTGTTGCTGCTGCTGTTTGTTTAGCATGGCAAGTTGTTTATTTCTCTCACTTGGTGCGTTTTGATCTTGCCTTGGGCAGTGTTTTACCCTTTCTGTATTATTCATTTTATCTTCGCTCTTTTTATAGCACTTGTTGTGGGGTTGGTAAGCCCCTCTTTTATTGCTTATGAATCGAATGATCCTCTGTTTTTCATTCTATTCTTGCTGAGGTATTCTTTCTTTGAATTCCTCAGGTTCAGGTTGTGGTCGATTGAGCGGCTAGTGTTCTGGTGGAGCTTGCTTGTGGCCTCCGGGGTAGCTGAGTTTATTGTTCCTCGATTTGTAGAGGTAGTTTTCTTCTTTCTGTATAGACATACATACTCACCAGTGGGTTTTTGTCAGGTTGTTGACGCCCACTGGTGGCGTGCTTGTGATGCTAGATATGAATTGAGAACTGCTATTTTTGCCTTTTTGGAGGTTGTTTTCTTGCTTCTGGGAATGTTTTATACTAGGTTGCATGTTAGGTATTTTTAAACCCTAAAAGCATTACTATATCTACCTCATGCACATCATGATTATAAAACAAAAGCACTACCTTCACAAGTAACGTAAAAATCTATTTTTCTTATACTATGATAAATCTAGAGTCATGCATTCCATGAGTTATTCTTCGGGGACGTTTACACTCATGTAGGATGTCAAATCAACTTAAACAAAGTATTTTTCGTTGCGTATAAATATATTGTTAATAAGTGGACTAGCTGATCCACTGTGCCGAGGGATACGGCAATCAAACTTAACTGGTTTTCTTTCATATTAAATTATGATTTTATCCAAAGAATTAGAGTATGGGGTTTTGCCTGAGCGTGTGCAGTTATCCCTTGCACGACGTGGCATCATGGCACGTATTTTCTCTTGCTCTGATATGATTTACTTGTTGAGAAAATGTGGGTCGTGACAGTTGGTATTAGAGTCAGGTTGCTTGACAATTGATCAGGCAACTTTCCCTTGTTAGTGTTAGTTGTTTAGTGTCATATGACACACACTGATGTGTCATCAGTACATCTTGCCTGAAGCATGAGCACTACGCTCATAAGCATGAATAGAAGTATACGGGGCATATTATGCAGTATGGGATACATAAATATCTGTTTGTATATGGATCCACCATAGGAGGGAACATGTGAGGGTTATGTAGTATGGGATACATAACCTCACCACATGGCTACGACTAGCACGTTTTCTTTTTTGTTGCATGCAAATGTTATTTAGTATGGGATGCATAACATTTTCATATGTACGTCACCCATGACATGAATTAAGGCCTTTTTAGAATGCATAGCACAACATGCATAGCATAACATTGCATAAGCACAGCTTGCCAAGCTAAAGATTTGCATGATGACATATGTACACACATGGTTTTGAGTCAAAAAGAATACAAATTCATGCATTCATGGTCTAAGCACATGAGTTAGTGTGATGGTGGTAAACCATCCTAGGTTAAGCATAACATCATCATTGTAAAAACAAAATCCCAGAGCAAGTTAGCAGTTGAAGCTCATATTTAAGTATGTTTTTTTTTGTACCGGGTAGTTTTGTGCTAGCAGTTGGGATAGGTATTGATTGGTTCCAATTCTATTATAGTATGTCGAAGCGTCCTTCGACGAGACTAACTCCCCTGTCTGAGGGCGAGTCTTCGGGTGCGCAGAGCAATGCGATGATGCAGAGTTTGCGACAGAGCAATGAGGCCTTGTCAAGGTAGATGGTGGATGTGCAGTCTCAGATCCAGTCTATGTTGTCAGTTGTGTCTGGGCTAGCTCCGAGAGTGTAGGACCCTACTATGGGTCTAGTTGTCCCTGCCCCTCGTGCTCCTATGGTGCCTCCGGTAGTGGTTCCACCAGGGATGACGTTTATCTCTCAGTTTCAGCGACTCAGGCATCCTACTTATGATTGAAAGGCAGACATTATGGTCTTGGATGATTGGCTTATATCGATCGAAGAGATGTTTTCCTACTCTATAGTTACTAACGATCAAAGATTGATGATCGCCGCCTACCAGCTCAAGGGGTTAGCAAAAAGTTGGTGGCTGAGGGAGAAGGAGAGCTTGAAAGAAGGATGCTCTTGGGACTCTTTTAAGGATATGCTACTGGGAAAGTGTCTACCCTCGGTCGAGCGAGACCGCCCGATGAATGATTTCTTACATTTTAAGCAGAGGCAGCTCACAGTTAGTGAGTATGAGATCGAGTTCAGCAAGCTGAGTCGGTTTACCCCCGACTTGGTAAGCTCCGAGGAGGATCGAGTTAAAAGATTTTTGGGTGGTCAAATAAGTGACATCTAGCAGCTAGATGGTGCTTATGGAGCAGTGAGTTATACCAGTGTGGTACAAGCTGCCTTGAAGGTTGAGGCAATCGACAATGCTAAGAATAGAGGCCAGCAAATGAGGAAGGATAAGAGGAAATTGGTTGAAGGAAAGAGCCCTCGGGTGCTCGATGCTACTTCAAGGAAGAAGAGCAAAGAGTTGTGTAGCTTCTGTGGTCGGTCATGCCACCCCTTTGAGAGATGTTTCGAGAGGATAGGAGCTAAGAAGAAGGAGCAGATTCATGCGATTCAGGGTGCTTCTAAGAGGGACTTGGAATGTACCTTGTGCAAGAAGAAGGGGCATGATGTTGACCATTGCTGGTTAAAGGATAAGGTTTGCTATCAGTGTGGACAAAACGGGCACATCAAGGCTCAGTGCCCGCAGTCCCAGCCTGTGCTTCAACCAGTCCCACTTCAGGCATTGCCACCGCCTCAGCGATTGGATAAAGGTAAAGGAAAGCTGAATGTGATTTCCTCAGAGGAAGTTTAGACTTCGACTCAGGTTGTTTCAGGTTAGACGTTCTCCTTATTTCTAATGTTTTAGTTCGTAATTATAGCTTTACCAATTGTTTCCTTGGATGCGTGTGTACCTTTATAGGAAGATTTAAGGTAAAGAACCGTTGGGCGTGTGTTCTCTTCGACTCTGGCGCTACCCATTCATTTGTGGCTAGAGCTTTCGTGGATCGGTACTGTTTGGATCTAGATAGAGTTGGGGATGCCTTTTACGTCAAGTTCCCTTCCGGTGATTCTGTGGCTTCAGCTCAGGTCATTCAGGATTGTCCGATTGTTTTAGGGGATTTTCTAGCTAAGGCAGATCTGAAGGTGATCGACTTGGAAGACTTTGATGTTATTTTAGGCATGGATTGGTTGTCCAGGTATGATGCTGTTATCCAGTGCAAGGGTAAGCGCTTGGACTTCGTAAAGTACAACGGTCAGCCTGGGAGTGTTTATGGTGATTCCTGCCAGGATTCTCCAGTTATTTCTGCGGTATGTTCTCGGACTCTGCTAGTTTCCGGCTGTTTTGCTTGTTTGGTCTCAGTTTTGGAGACCGTTGGTAGTTTTCCGCATTTAGAAGAGATTCCTGTTGTGCGCGAATTTTCATATGTTTTCCTGATGACCTTCCTGGTCTTCCACCTGACAGAGATGTTGAGTTTGTGATAGATTTGGAGCCGGTACGCGTCCTATTACGAAGGTGCCATACCGGATGGCCCCGCGAGAGCTGAAGGAGTTGTGTATCTAGCTGTATGAGTTGTTAGAGAAGGGTTTTATAAGGCCGAGTTCGTCGCCTTGGGGTGCTCTTGTTCTGTTCGTAAAGAAGAAAGATGGATCGATGAGGCTTTGCGTCGATTATAGAGAGCTAAATAAAGTCACTATTAAGAACATGTATCCTCTGCCAAGGATCGACGATTTGTTTGATCAGTTACGCGGTAGCGCGGTATTTTCTAAGATTGATCTTCGTTCTGGTTACCATCAGCTAAGGATCCGTGAGTCGGATAATCCACGGACTGCTTTTCGATCAAGACATGGACATTTTGAATTTCTGGTAATGTCGTTTGGTTTGAACAACGCGCACTCAGCCTTTTTGGATATGATGAACCGTGTGTTCAAGGATTTCCTGGACAAGTTCGTAGTCATGTTTATCGACGATGTTCTAGTAAATTCCCGCAATGCTGAGGAGCATGATCAGCATCTGCGAATAGTTTTATCTGCTTTGAGGGACCATAAGTTGTTCGCCAACTTGAGTAAGTGCGAGTTTTGTTTCCCTCAGGTTTTGTTTCTGGTCCATGTGGTTAATAAGAATGGGATTTCAGTCGACCCGGAGAAAATAGTTGTAGTGATGGAATGGAGTAGACCTGGCACACCCAAGGAGATTAGGAGCTTCTTGGGGTTGGTCGGCTATTACAGGAGATTTGTGGAGGGTTTTTCGACCCTAGCTGCACCTTTAACGAGGTTGACCCAGAAGAATGTGGCTTTTGATTGGAACGAGAAGTGTGAGGAAGCCTTCCTAGAGCTCAAGAACAGATTGTGCACTGCTCTCATTTTGACCCTGCCTACGGAGGGCATGGATTTTGATGTTTTTGTGGATGCATCGTATGTTGGGCTTGGTTGCGTGTTGATGCAAGGCGGTAAACTGATTGTGTATGGGTCCAAGCAACTGAAGACTCATGAGAAGAACTACCCTACGCATGATTTAGAGTTTGTAGCTGTGATTTTTGCGTTGAAGTTGTGGAGACATCTGCTTTATGGAGCGCAGTGCAAGATTTTTACTGATCATAAGAGCTTAAAGTACGTCTTCACCCAGAAGGAATTGAATCTGCGCTAGTGGCAATGGTTGGAGTATGTTGTTGATTACGATGTTGAGATCAAGTACCATCCGAGCAAGGCTAATGTGGTGGTCGATGCCCTAAGTCGGAAGACGGGGAAGATTTTTAATCTCTCCGCCGAGCTATTAGTGGAAAAATTTCTCTTGATGGATATTTCTGTGGGGCGATGCGACTTACAGAGTAGTTTGGTAGTAGCAGAGCCTTCTTGGATTACGCTTACGAGGTTGCATCAGAAAGATGATCCAGATCTGCTGCATTTATATCTTAGATCTGAGAAAGGCGAGTTACCAGATTTCTCGATTGATGATGCGGGTACTTTGAAGTACCGCGGCAGATTTTGTATCCCCGCCATTATGGATATCCGAGTTATGTTATGCAGAGAAGCGCATGGTTCGAGCGTTGCCTACCATCCAGGATCTACCAAGATGTATCATGACTTAAAGCAAATTGCCTGGTGGAATGGGATGAAGAGAGACGTAGCCAGTTTTGTCTCTGAGTGCTATACTTGCAAGTGTGTTAAGGCCGATCATGGTAGGCCTGGTGGCAAGTTGACTTGTTGGAGATTCCGACTTGGAAGTGGGAAAGCATTTCGATGGATTTCATCACAGGTTTACCGAGATCTCCTAGGGGATATGATTCAGTTTGGGTGATCGTGGACAGATTAACGAAGTGTGATCACTTCATACCTTATAAGATCGACTATCCGATGAAGAAAATAGATGAGTTGTATTTGAATGAAGTTATCTGATTGCATGGTGTTCCAGTCAGCATTATTTCTGACCGAGACTCACGGTTTACATCTCTCTTCTGGAAGAGTTTTCAAGAAGGTTTGGGTACGGATTTGAGATATTCTACCGCTTACCACTTGCAGAACAATGGTCAGACAGAGCGAGTTAATCAAATAGTAGAGGATATGATCAGATGCTATATTTTAGACCACGGAGGAGCGTGGGATTAGCGTTTGCGGCTTATGGAGTTTGCTTATAATAACAGTTATCAGGAAAGCTTGCAAATGGCTCCTTTTGAAGCTCTGTATGGGAGATGCTGCAGAACTCCCCTATTTTGAACTGAGGTTAGCGAGAGATCTTTGTTGGGTCCGGATGCTCTTGAAGAAATGGAAGTTGTTGTGAAGCTTATTCGGGAGAAGCTTCGGATAGCTCAAGAGCGATATGAGAAGAACGCCAACCGGCGTAGATCTGACTTGGAGTTTGCTGTGGGGGACTTGGTTTTTCTTAAATTCTCCTCGATGGTTGGAATCAAGAGGTTTGGTAAGAACTGGAAGTTGTATCCAAGATTTGTGGGACATTTAAGATTGTTGAGCGGATTGGTGTGGCAGCTTATAGGCTGGATTTTCCCGCAAATTTTCCTGGTGTGCATGATGTTTTTCATGTAAGCCAACTCCGGAAGTGTGTGCTAAGCGACAGGCAGGTTTTGGATTTTGTGCCTCAGTTAGCGCCAAATCTTTCGTACGTGGAGGTTCCTATCCGCATTTTAGATTCTCAGGATCGCGTGTTGCGGAGGAAGAGGATTCCTATGGTGAAAGTTTTATGGAGGAACCAGGACGTGGAAAGCCCGACTTGGGAATTGGAGTCGGCTATGAGGGAGGTTCACCCTCATCTGTTTCCTTGAGTTTGCCTGGTATGTTTTCTTCCGTTTACCTCTTTGTTTGATATGTTCCTTCTTTGGTAGAAGTGTTGTGCGTAAAGTTTCACGGCGAAACTTTCTTTTAGGGGGACTGACTGTAACACCCCTGGTTTTCCTATGATTTGTTTAATCATTGTTTGGCGTTACGTTGACACGTTTCCGCCATTTGCCGTTGTTAGAGCGTCATCTTAACTCTTGAGGAGTTCTTAGTGGCTTGTTTTGTAGTCTGTTTGCAAGGTTCCCCAGCTAGCCGGAGTATGTTTTGGTGGCTCGACGAGCCTCTCAGGGAATGCTTGCGTTTTGGCTTCGGGAGTTGTTAGCCCGAGTTTTGTTCGTCGGATGATATTTTTGACTTCGCCACTAGATTGGTAGCATGGGTATTTAGCTACGGTGTGAATTTCGTCAAATTCCGAGATAGTTGGGTTTTCGCGTCGTTTTGACGTTTTATTCTATAGTATTATTTAATCTTTAAATAATATTATATTAAGCTCTAATATGGTATAGTGGCAGAAGTTTTATATACTTAAGATATAGTATATTTTAGTGCCTGCTTTTAGATTCCAGCGGATAGCTCCCAGCTTAGTGGCCAAATATTATATGGATATTAATAATGTAATAGTTATAGTGGTTGGATATAATATATGATAGCTTATAGGATTTTATCACTATCCTTCTTCCCCAAACCCGACGGAAAGCTTCCATTGGAAGGAGATGGCTGACGGAAGTGCTGGAGCTTCGGTCGGTGATTTCTGGAGGTTTAGAGCTCGTTTTTCACGGGTAAGGGTAGATTTGGACTGCTCTCACCCGGATCTTCCTCCCTAGGTAAGTATTTCTTGCTCTAGAGCTGTCTTAGAAGCGAGGGTTTTATTTTCGGGTTCGCCCATTCTTCCCTCTAAAAGCTCCAGATCTTTTCTTAGGTGGCTGACCTTGCCGTCGGTGCCGAATTTTGGAAGACAGCTGCTGTTTCCTGGACGTAGAGGCAAGTGGCGCCCTTTGCCCTTACCAACCTTGATTTTTTACTCCAATTAATCTTGTTGTAGTAGCTCATTCTTTCTTTTTCCTAGAAGCTAGATCTTGCTCAATTTTGTTCAGTTTTAATTTATTCGCTCTCTTCTTTTCACTGTTTGTGTCCAGGTGGTGGTTGGAGGTAGGATTTTAGTTTGATAGTATTAGCCTAGCTAGGGTGATAGCTGTAGCCGGGTAGAAGGGTAGAAAGAGGAATTAGAGTTTTATTTTTTTTCTCTACACCTTCTGGCTTTGTGTCGACACCTTTTGGCTTAGTGTCAACACCTTATGGCTTTGTGTCGACACCTTCTGGCTTTGTTTCTACACCTTCTGACTTAGTGTCGACACCTTCTGGCTCTATGTCGACACCTTCGGGCTTTGTGTCGACACCTTCTGGCTTTGTGTCGATACCTTTTGGCTTTGTGTCGACACCTTCTGGCTTCGTGTCGACACCTTCTAGCTTAGTGTCGACACCTTCTAGTTTTATGTCGACACCTTCTGGCTTTGGTGTCAACAGGGACTCGACACCTTGTGCTGAGTGTCGAGAGGGACTCGACACCTTCTGGCTTAGTGTCGAGAGGGACTCGACGCCTTTCTCCTTAGGCTGGTGTTTTTCTCTTGAGTTGGTTAGGATGAGTTTATTTAGGGTTGTTGATGTTTCTCGGCTGGTTTTGAAGACCGAGTCGTGAATTATGGCAGGTGGTTTTGTTTGGTGGCTCTGTGAGGGATGGTGTGGTGTAGAGACTTGGTCACCACCATTTTGGCCCCGGGATGGGCTGTTTGTTTTGGTGTGTTGTCACAATGTTGGCCCCGGTTTGGGCTAGTTGTGTTCGTGTGTTGGACCTTAGGGCTGCCACCATTGAACCCTTGAGAATTTATGGGTCTGGTTATTTAGATGAGGACTGTTTTTGGTCACCAACCCAGATCCATGGCTTTACCACTGCTAATGATTTACAAGTTAGGACTGTTAGTTCATTTCTGTAAAGTTGTTATTTTGGCATGTGCTTGCCTTATTGCTGCTGCAGTTTTTTTAGCAGGCCATGTTGTTTATTTCTCACACTTTGTGAGTTTTGATCTTGCCTTGGGCAGTGTTTTACCCTTGCTGTATTGTTCATTTTATCTTCGCTCTTTTTGATAGCACTTGTTGTGGGGTTGGTAAGCCCCTCTTTTATTGCTTATGAATCTAATGCTCCCCTGTTTTTCATTCTATTCTTGCTGAGGTATTCTTTCTTTGAATGCCTCAGGTTCAGGTTGTGGCCGATTGAGTGGCTAGTATTCTGGTAGAGCTTGCTTGTGGCCTCCAGGGTAGCTGTGTTTGCTGTTCCTCGATTTCGAGAGGTAGTTTTCTTCTTTCTGTATAGATATACATACTCACCAGTGGGTTTGTGTCAGGTTGTTGACGCCCACTGGTGGCGTTCTTGTGATGCTAGATATGAACTGAGAACTGCTATTTTTGCCTTTTTGGAGGTTGTTTACTTGCTTCTGGGAATGTTTTATTCTAGGTTGCATGTTAGGAATTTTTAAACCCTAAAAGCATTACTATATGTACTGCATGCAAATCATATTTATAAAACTAAAGCACTACCTTCCCAAGTAACATAAAAAGCTATTTTTCTTATACTATGATAAATCTAGAGTCCTGCATTCCGTGAGTTGTTTTTCGGGGACTTTTACACTCATGTAGGATGTCAAATCAACTTAAACAAAGTATTTTCCGCTGCGTATAAATATATTTTTAATTAGTGGACTAGATGATCCACTATGCCGAGGGATACATCCATCAAACTTAACAGGTTTTCTTTCATATTAAATTATGATTTTATCCAAAGAATTAGAGTCCGGGGTTTTTCCTGAGCATGTGCAGTTATCCCCTATACGACGTGGCATCATGACACGTATTTTCTCTTGCTCTGATATGATTTATTTATTGAGAAAATGCGGGTCGTGGCACTTTGTCTCAATGCTTTCTTCTTATTAGCTGAGACAAGTCTCTATCTCAGCAGTTTTGTCTCAGCAATCTGTGCTTCCCAGCTGAGACTATCTTTTGTCTCAACGGATTTCCTCTTAACTGTCTCAGCGCTTCCTTCTTTATTAGAAGCGTTGAGTGAACCTGCTTCACTCAACGCTTCTAAACTTAGAGAAATCCAGCTAGTTTTGTCTTAGCTGTCTCAGCGCTCTCAACGCCTTCTTCTCAACTATCTCAATTGTCTCAGCGGTCTCAATGCTTTTTGCCTTAGTTGATTTTTTTGGCTTTAGCTTAACAAGTATTGAGCTGAGTTCGATGATTTGTAAGCAGTGTTCGATGAACTTCAAGCTGAGCTTGACGAAATTTGAAACCTAAACTCTTGTGCTTATACCACGAAATCTTGAGTTGAGCTCGACGACCAGCGTGCTGAGCTCGACGTGTAAAAATTTCAACAGTGTAAAAATTTCAATCAAGAAAATGAATATGTTTTGGGTCTGACTACATTGATGTGACAAATGTACATGAAATTTTCACTTACATGTATGTGGTTGATAAATAAGATATTCCTTGATAGATATCTTACAATCACAAATTTTATCTACTATAGTTTGACTAAAGATATCTAAATTAGTTAATGATTAGGTTCATCTTGATCATAATGATTATCTAGTTAATGATTAATAAAGCTTTGGTTGTTAATCATACTATCACATTGTCAATGATTAATAATTCACCTGTACCATTGATCTTTCAATCATAGTGGTAAGCCATCTCATACAGGGGGAGTTATCCTGTACTGGGTTGGCTAGTTGTCATAATAATGTTATCATTAGACCTATCATAATATTTCTTGTGTTGATGCACCTTAGCATGGATGTGTGTTCTGCCTTCTTCAAATAGGGGGAGATTGTTGGGAATTGTGCCCTACAATGTTCCTCATAATTTGAAGGGGCATCACCAATCATGGTAAGGAGCATAATGTATTTGATATGTGCTTTAGTTCATGCATGCAGGTAGTCCATGATTAGACAGGTGAAGAAAATGAGTTTGTTAGTAAAACTCAAATTTCGTCAAGCTCAGCTCGAAGTCTATGTTACTCGAGTGAATCTCAACAGTGTACTACTCTATGTTTTGTGAATTTTTTGAAAACATTATCTGCATTACTCGAGTGAAGAAGAAGTTACTCGAGTACTACTTCAGGTTCTCGAGTAGATAGAACAGACTACTCGAGAAGAAGTTCTTCAAGGAATCCAGAACAAAAAACTATAATCACTCGAGTGGAATGAAGATTTACTCGAGTGCCAGAAATGTTACTCGAGACATGGAAGGATTACTCGAGAGGTAGAAGTGAACTACTCGAGAGATAGAAGTGAACTACTCGAGAGGTAGAAGTGAACTACTCGTGAGAAGGACTTGGAAAAATTCTGGGAGTTTAAAAATCGATTACTCGAGTATTTGATCCAAATAACTCGAGAAGTAAGCAGACTTCTCGAGTACATAAACTAGACTACTCAAGTGAGGTAAATTCAACACGAGAACATTACTTCTGTAACTCGAGACAACTGTTCAACTACTCGAGTGGTGAACTTGACTACTCGAGTAAAGTACTTGGAATATATTCTGAGAGTAAAAACTCTTAACTCAAGAAGGAGAAGAAGTTTACTCGAGTAATGGACTTGGCCACTCGAGAGCTATGTTCAGACTACTCGAGAACCATTTCCCTTACTCGAATTCAGACAGACTTACTCGAGTATTTACTAAGGGTTTAACTCGAGTACTTAAACTTCTACTCGAGTGAAATACTTAGAAAAATTGAGTTTATGAGAACTTTTCCTTTCTTAAATAAAATCAGCAACACGTCTTTCTCCAACAATCCTAGTGCTTGAAAAATGAAGTGTATCCCAATAGAGAGGCTACACATGAGTCAACACCATGGTGTTGGGTACATTGGAATAAATGTACCTGATTTGAAGAAGCCTCACCCCACTCAATGATATACATCAAGATGTATTTGATGTATTTTGAGTTACCTTGTGCAGGTTAAGTAATTGCAGGGAAAGCTTAAAAGTTTCTAAGTACATGTGTCGACACCCAGAAGAAAAGTGTCGACACTTAAGAAGGCTTGTGTCGATGCCCAGAGAAGCAGTGTCGACACTTGGAGTAATTGTGTCGACACCAGGAATGCAGAGTCGACACCAGAAGGACATTGTCGACACATACAGGCTGTGTCGACACTCAATGAAGAAATGTCTAAAGAATCAGTGTCGACACTTAGAAGCAGTGTCGACACCCAGAGGAACTTTGTCGACATTAGAAAGTGTCGACACTAGGAGGCTGTGTCGACACTCAGCAAAACATCAACAAAGTTCAAGTACAAGTGTCGACACTCGGAGGCTGTGTCGACACTCAGCAAACTTCAACAGAGTTTAAGTACAAGTGTCGACATAATGAAGAATGTGTCGACACACAGCAAAAGTCTCAGCACATGAAGAAAGTGTCGACACTAGGAGGCTGTGTCGATACTCAGCAAATTTCAATAAAGTCTAAGTACAAGTGTCGACACAAAGGAGATGTGTCGACACTCAGCAAAAGGTTCAACACAGAAGGCATGTGTCGACACCAAGAAGATGTGTCGACACTTAACAAGTTCAACACAAGAAGATGTGTCGACACAAAGGAGTTGTGTCGACACTTAGCAGAATTCAACTAAGTACTGAAGAACAAGGAGTTGTGTCGACACACAATATCAGTGTCGACACATTCTGAAGAAGCAGTGTCGAGAAGTAATTTCTACAACACAAGGAGTTGTGTCGACACCATGAAGGCTAGTGTCGACACTTAGTCTACTTGTGTCGACACTTAGTCTATCAGTGACGACACTTAAAGACTGACTGTCTCGACACTTTCAGACAGTTACAGAAAATTCAAGACGTGACTCGATGACTTGACAGCTGTCATCCCAGCCGGTCGTCAGAAAGCTGTTAGGAACCGAATCAACCGGTCACCATGAAGAAAGCCTATATAAAGGCTTATTCTGTCAGCAATCAAAGAATCGATTAACAACAATCAATTGAAGTGATCAGAAGATCTAAGAAGTTGGAGAGAGAGCTCCTTCTAAGAAGACAGCTGTGTAACCAGGCTATGACGAAAGTTTCAGATTGAGATCTGATTCTTAAGTCAGCAGTGATTGAAGATCATCTGCATAGAGACTCAACCCTACTGTGTTCTAAATTCAAGAAGCTTTGAAGGAAGCCAAGGGAGGTTGATCTCAGCAAAGTTCTTCCAAGAACTCTTCAAGAAACCAGACAACTCTTCTCTCTCAATCTGAGTTGTGGTTATATTCATTGTAATTTTAATTTTTTGTAGGATCCTTAGGGATCTGAGTTGTAAGCCTGAAATTATAAAGGCTGAGTGGTAGGGCCTGTGTGCCTGAGTGTAGGAGATTCATTTCTCTGAGTGTAGGCCTTGTTGAGGGCTGAGTGTAGGCCTTGTTGAGGGCTGAGTGTAGGCCTTGTTGAAGGCTGAGTGTAGGTCTTGGTGAAGACTGAGTGGTAGGGCTTTGAACCTGAGTTGTAGGAACCTGGTTGGGGTTCTGAGTGTAAGATCTGAGGATCTGAGGAATAGTGGAGGAGTTTGGCCGAATCTAGTACACTACTAGATAGGCGAAGGGGGAAAGTGGATGTACCCAAACCTTGGGGAACCACTATAAAACTCTGTGTACTCTTTGTGTGGCTGATTCTGTGTATGCTGTTTATAGTTCTGTGAATTCTATGATTAAATCTGCCTTAAAGTTTTTAAAGATTAAGGTCACCTATTCACCCCCCCCCCCCTCTAGGTGATTAGGTACAATTTCTTTCAAGTGGTATTAAAGCGAGGTTACTCAAAAAGGACATAACAGTCTGAGTAAAGATCCTGTTGGCAGATTCAGTATAATCAAGAAAATCAAGAAAATGGGTTCAACAGAGAATCATAAAGATCTTGGATCCATGTAGTTGCCAATCTGTAGAAAGGAGATTTTTTGCATCTAGAAAGAAAGGTTTAGACTATTTATGGAAGCCTCTGACCCTAGAATCTATATCACAGTCAAAGAAGGGTCATATGTGCCTATGAAAGTATCTGTGTTAGATGCAAATCAAATAACTCCAAAAGACTATTCTGAAATGACCAAGGATGAGATTATTCTGGCCACAATGGACAAGAGGGCTCAGAAAATAATTGTAAGTGCAATAGATGATGCCACATTTCAGAATTTGATACACTGTAAAACATCAAAGGAAATGTGGGATACACTGATAGTCTATATGGAGGGCTCTGAAGAAGTTAGACAGGACAGAAAGTCTTTGTTAAACCAAGAGTATGAGAGCTTCAGACAAGGAAGGTCTGATAGCATAACTGAGTGCTACAAGAAATTCTATAGGATAGTTAATGAGTTAATGTCCTACGGAAGAGAATTCAGCAATTATGAGCTGAATGATAAGTTCTTGAGATCCCTAACTAAAGACTGGGATACTAAGATTTGTGTCATAAGGGAAATGGCCAAATTAGCAGACATTCCTCCTCCAACATTGTTTGTAAAACTATTATCATATGAGATGCAGTTAATGGTAAGGAAGGAGGAGGAGAAGACTACCAGAGTTGAGCATAAAGAAAGAGTTGTGGCTTTCAAGACAGAAGCCACTAGAAAATATAAAAGTAAGTCTCCATCTCCACCTCCAAAAGTTACTGAGACTGAGACAGATGAGTCAGTAAGCAGGAATTCTGAAAGCAGTGAGAGTGATGAGGACTTTGCAGCTTTCAATAGACATTTGCAGAAGTTTCTAAAGAAGAAACAGTTGAGGTCTAAGTCATCCACTTCACAGAATTCATCAAAGAATGACATGAGAAAGCCCAAGTCAAGTAAAACTACTTCTTCAAAGATAGTTTGTTATTGTTGTAACAGACAAGGACATGTTGTTACTGACTGTCCAGAGAAGAGAAAAGAGTCAACTGATAATAAGAAGACTCAGATCAAGGGCAAAAAGGAAAGGTCCTTTGTTGCTAAGAAGGACAAAAGTCTGTCTGATATGTCATCTTCAGAAACTGATTCAGAAGTTGAAGCTTATATTGGACTGTTTGCTGAAGAAGAGAAAGAGCAGTTCATCCAGTTAATGAACTCTATATATGAGCATGAGGACACTCAGTGCCAGGGACTGATGGCCTTATCAGAAGGAGACAGAATCTAGGATCAGCCTAGACCTAGTCAGGTATAAAATTATTCTGATAGTTCAATTTCTAGTACTACATCAGAATCAGATTCATCAGCATCTAGTGATGAGAGTGGATCTGAATCTGAAGGAGACATTCATCAATTAATTGATGAATATAGAGTAGTGTTGCAAGCTTTGAAGAAAAGCAAATCCTTGGCCAAGAGTCAGGCTAAGGAGATTGCTAATCTTAAAGTTGCTGCAACAGATTTTGACAAGTTGATTGATCAGAAATTAAATAAAATAGCCAGACTGAAGCACATAACTGTTATTCAGATGGGGACTATTATATTCAAGAATGATCAAATCAGAAATCTGGAGATTAGTCTTCAGAAAGAGAGAGATATAGTAGCAAGGTTTTCTAAACCAAAGTCTGTGCTACCTTTGATAGATGAGTTCATTTCTCAAAAAGGTAAAACTGGATTGGGGTTTACTAAACCTGTCAGGACTGTTCAGTCCAAGTCTAAGGGCAAAGCCCCAGTACTCATCAAAAAGCCTGCTGAAGATAAAACAGCCAGGGTTGTACCTAAACAAAGGTACAACAGATTTGAGTGCTGGTGTTGTGGCAAGATAGGACACTTTGTCATAGACTGTTGGCACAATTCTAGTGCCAAGGTGAGTAGCAATCTGCCTGCTAGAAAAGCTACAGGTAGTTTTGTTAAGAGGCAAACTAACCAGCACCAAGGACCCAAGAATTCTTTGGGTTCTAAGGTTAACTAATCTGTTTTGCAGGTGAGTCCAAGTGACCATGCTCCCAATATGGTACTTGGACAGTGGATGTTCCAGGCACATGACTGGAACTAGAGGATTGCTGAAGGACTATACACCAATCAAGGATGGTCCTAAAGTCACCTTTGGTGGTTCTGAAAAAGGAATCATCAAAGGCTTTGGTAACATTTCTAGCAACCTTATTACAATTACTCAAGTGGCTTATGTTAAAGGTTTGAAACACAACCACATTAGTATAAGTCAGCTGAGTGATTTAGGATATGACATCTCATTTGTCAAAGATGGTTGTCATATCAGGAGGTCAAATGATCAAAAGATCATTCTGACAGGTTATAGGAAGAGAAATGTCTATTGTTTAGACATTATGTGTGAGAACAATGTTTCTCCTGTGTGTCTTGTAGCTGATGAGAAAGTCTCTCATTGTGTCAAATGGCACAAGAGGCTAGCCCATCTTAACTATAAGACAATTGGTCAACTCTATAGTAAAGAGTTAGTGAGGAATGGTCCTCAGGTTAAGTGTATTAAGGATGGGATATGCTCAGCTTGTCAAAAGGGCAAGCAGACCAAATCCACCTTTAATAGCATTGAGAACAAAGATGTTGTGAGGTGCTTATACCTCTTGCATATGGATCTCTTTGGTCCTATGCCAGTTCACAGCCTAGGTAGGAAGGTCTATACATTTGTGGTAGTTGATGACTACTCAAGGTATTCCTAGGTATTCTTCCTAAGGTAAAAGTCTGAAACACCTAATATCTTTTGTAGTTTTATCAAACAAATTCAGAATGAGTTAGACAGTACAGTGGTCAAAATAAGAAGTGACCATGGTACTGAATTCCAGTCTGATAGTATGACAAAGCTATGTGAAGAGTTTAGGATATTTCAGGAATTTTCCTCACCAAGAACACCTCAGCAAAATGGTATTGCTGAAAGGAAAAATAGGACCTTGATAGAGGCTGGTAGAACCCTATTAAGTGACACATCTCTCCCTGAATATTTTTGGGCTGAGGTAGTTAATACTGCATGTCATGTGATTAATAGGGCTACTATCACCAAGAGCCACAATAAGACCCCCTATGAGATTGCGAAAGGCAAAAAATCAAATCTATCCTATTTCAGGATCTTTGGTTGTAAATGTTATATACTTAACAATGGTAAGTCTTACTTAACCAAGTTTGCTGCCAAATCCCAAGAGGGGATCTTTGTTGGGTACAGCAACAACAGTAAGGCTTATAGGGTCTACAATTTGACTACTCAAGTTGTAGAAGAGTCTGTTCATGTAGTGTTTGATGAAGCTAGACTCATTAACAATGAATTGTCTAGAAGTGTATGCAGCTCTACAGGTGTGACTGAGAAGATGGACAAGCTTACTATTGAAGAAGGATCTACTGCAAGTCAGCATGTAGATGATAGTGGCTGCTGTCCAGGGGGAGTACAAGATACTCCAGTTGATGAAGAAGATCAAGAGGAGCTGCTGAATGAAGAAGCTGTAGGTGCATAACCAGAAACTAGGATGCCTCCAGCAAATAGACATCTAAAAGATCATCCAGCCAATCAAATTATTGGTGATCTCAGACAAGGGGTACAAACAAGGAGCAGAAATCTAAGTTCAGTACTCTACTCCAGCTTTATATCTTAGGTAGAGCGAAAGAAATTTGAAGAAGCCATCCTAGACCCTCATTGGATTGAGGCAATGCAAGAGGAGTTGAACCAGTTCAAAAGATGCAAAGTCTGGGAGATAGTTCCTAAACCAAAAGATCACAACATAATTGGAACCAAGTGGATCTTTAGGAACAAGTTGGATGAACATGGAGTGATTATAAAGAACAAAGCAAGACTGGTTGCTAAGGGATATAGGCAGGAAGAAGGTATTGACTTTGATCAAACCTTTGCTCCAGTAGCCAGACTGGAGGCCATAAGGATGTTTCTTGCCTATGCAACCTATCAAGGGTTTAAAGTATACCAAATGGATGTTAAGTCAGCTTTTCTGAATGGAAATCTGAAAGAAGAAATCTATGTGGAACAGCCATCAGGTTTTGTTGATTCTATCAAACCTAATTATGTTTATAGACTTAGGAAGGCTTTGTATGGGTTAAAACAAGCCCCTAGGGCTTGGTATGAAACCCTGTCTAGTTTCCTCATTGAGAATAAATTCACAAGGGGGAAAATAGACAAGACTCTATTCCTTAGGGAATCCAGAGGCAAGATCATTCTAGTCCAAATATATGTTAATGACATCATATTTGGGTCTATAGAAAGTGGTCTTTGCAGAAAGTTTGCAAAACTAATGCAAGGACAATTTGAAATAAGCAGTATGGGGGAACTTAAGTTCTTCTTGGGTCTCCAAGTTAGACAGATTGAGGATGGTTTATCCATATGCCAGTCTAAGTTCACCCTAGAATTAATAAGAAAGTATGGTATGAAATCATCCACTACCATGAAAACTCCTATGGGGTAAACAATGTCTCTAAGCAAAGATGATGCAGGGAAACCTGTAGATGAGACTTTGTATAGAGGGATAGTTGGCTCCCTATTGTATTTGACTGCAAGTAGACCAGATATCATGTATGTTACATGTGTCTGTGCTAGGTACCAAGCTTGCCCTAAAGAATCTCATTTGACAGCAGTCAAAAGAATTCTGAGATATCTTAAGGGCACTCCTTATCTAGGCCTTTGGTACCCTAGGAATGGAGACTTTATACTGACAGGTTATTCAGATGCAGATTTTGCAGGCTGCAAGGAAGATAGGAAAAGTACAACTTAAACCTGTCAATTCCTAGGTGGAAGACTGATATCATGGAGTAGCAAGAAACAAACAAGTGTGGCTATCTCCACAGCAGAATCAGAGTATGTTGCTGCAGGAAGTTGCTGTGCTCAACTTCTATGGATTCAACATCAGCTAGAAGATTATGGTATTCAAGTAAGTAGAACACCTCTATTTTGTGATTCTACTAGTGCTATTTCTATTGCAAACAATCCTGTCTCCCATAGTAGGACTAAGCACATAGAAATAAAATACCATTTTCTAAGAGAACATGTGGAAAAAGGAGATATTTCACTAGAGTATATTAGTACAGATAATCAGCTAGCTGACATGTATATTAAGCCCTTAGATGAAACCAAATTCAATAAATTTAAAATTGAATTAGGTATGATAAACTTAGAATAGTTTACAAAAAAAAATTGGCTAAGTAAAAAGGTGTTGACACACATAGTTGTCTGTGTCGACACAAAAAAGTGGTGTCGACATTTCAGAGAAATGGTGTCGACACATCTAGGAAATCAGTGTCGACACTTCAGAGAATTAGTGTCGACACATGCATAGTAGGTATCGACACATCCAAGGTGGTGTCGACACTTAGGCTTTACTTAGAATTAGTCTAGTAAATTCTCGACTAAGTGTCGAGCAAAGCGGTGTCGACACATAACAAAGTGTAGACACATATATTCTGTCGACTATACTTGTGTCGACACATAGTTGTCGAGACATTATAAGTAAGTGTCGACACTTTTCAACAGTGTCGACACAATTTAAGTATTTTGACGCGCCCTTTCATCTTCGATTCTAGAAAGGTATAAATAGGTTTTCGCCATTGTTTGTCGACACGCTCACCAAAGTTTCGAGACCAAACTTGTGTGTCGACATCTCTCTTCTCTAATTCAAATTTCTTCAAATCCTAATGGCGCCCAAGCTAGAAGAGAATGTGAATGAAGGATACGAACTCGTGCGACACATATTTGAGGACGCGGAACCCGAGATCAAAGGCGTGATAACCCTAATAGCAGAGACTGGGTTAGAATTTCTTGTTTTAGAACCGATCAAGATCTGGAAGAAGGAGGTCCTGGAGTTTCTGAATGCAGCAACTTTAGATGAATCAGGACACAAAATTAAGTGAAGAGTTCATGGGGCAAAGGTGAAGGTCTCTCCTAAGAGTCTGAGAAAGGTACTACAACTACCAAGGACTAAGGAAGAAGAAGATGTTTCTGCTTCTAAGACTAGAGAAGCATTAACATGGTGTGGACTGGACTCCAAAATGAAAATTGGATCTGTTTTCAACAGAAAGGGAATGAATATGCAAGAAAAGTTTCTATCTAAGATTGTGGGCAAAGTCATCCTAAGCAAGCCTGGAGGCCATGACAGAATCTCAGCTCACATGTTTAGTCTAATGACAAGAATTATCTTCAAACTAGAAACTGATTGGTCTGCAGTTGTGTTTGAGAAGATAAAAGAGAGTATGAAGAAGCCCAATTTGGGTAGAATTTTGAGTCTTTACCTTGCTGGAAGTATTCCAGGTGTAATGAAAAAAGCTGCAGGTTCAAAGATTAACCACATGAGGAAGATGGATATGAGAATCTTCTCTAGGTGGGACAGAGTATTGACCAAAGAGATGCCAACTCCTGAGAAGGAAACACCCCAAAGGAAGAAGAAAAAGACAGCCCCTGTGGCTTAAGAATCCTCCAGCAGCTCTGAAGAGCTAGTAGTATTTAGTTCTGATGATGAACAAGGAAGGAATGCTGGACAGTCTCCAGCTAGACAAGAAGATGCAGAAAGGCAGGGGGAGCTACCACAAGCTAGCCCAATTCACCTAGATCCACTCCAGGGGGAGCCTTTACTTGTGGAAGAGCCAACTCCACTAGAGAGTGAACAAGCTACCCACACAATACTTGAGGTAATAACTGAAATTAATAAATTAGCTTTCCCTATTGAGGATGATGTTTTGTCTGATTCATTACCAAATGTTAATCAGCAAACACAGACACATAGCCAACCCCAAGATGTGGTCATGGAGGACACATCTGTAGCTGAGAAAGAGGTATCAGCTGCTCCTGAGATCAGGGATTCACCAAGTCAACCTCAACATGAGTTTACACTGGAAGAGCTGTTCCCAGACTTAATACAGACTGACTTTGAAGTGGAAAAAGCAGCTGTTGTGGGAGAGAAGGTAGATCTTCAGGGGGAGCCAGTTAGGTCTCAAGAAGAGACAGCAAGACAAGAACCTGAGATGCCACAGCATGCTGAGGAGTTACCTAGGAAGGATTTTCCTCCTAGCCCAAAGGAAAGGGTTGATATAGCTAGCACATCTGCTTCAGAGGATGAAGAGGCTGCAAGAGCCAAGAAGAGGAAATTTCAAGTCTTCAAGAGGAGGAGCCAGACATACAAAAAGGCTTTGCAAACCATTGCACCACAGCCTGCCCCATCTACTGACTACAGTTCTCTGATGGTAGCATTGCAGATAAAGATGGATGAGCAAAGGCAAGCTATAGAAAGGTATATGGATGAAGGGCATAAGTCACTACAGTTTGATCTGGCCCAAGACATCAAGTCAATCAGATTTGAAGTAAATCTGAACAAGAAATAAATGACTGACTGCTTCCATAAGGGAGGAAATGCAGTAGTCTATCTGGCCACACATCAAGAGAAACTGAAGACAAAACTTGATGAGCTAGAAGTGAAGCAAGGCTATATCCTGGAGAATCAGCTGAGAATGAATGATAATTTAACAGCTTCTCATAATGCAATAGTCACAGAAATGAAGAATATAGCTTCTGCCCATACTGCAGCCATGACTATAGCCCAGGCAGAATTTGACAAAGCATTGCAAGAGAGCCTAACTACTGTTACTTCTGCACTTCAGGATTTCCAGAAGCTAATAACTGAAAAGCTCTAAAGGTTGAAACCTTTCTACAAAGATGGAGTAAATTATCTGAATGCACAGATAAGATTCCAGAAAGATGATCTTAGAGATCACATTGAAAGAGAAGTCATAAAGGGGGAGAGGGTGTTAGTCAAAGCCAGCTCTGATCATGAAAAGTGTATTTCAAATTCCATCAGAGCCACCCTTGGATATCCTCCATTATGTGATGATGATAATGTGGCAGAGTTTGGAATTAATCCTGCATATCTTGGAGGGGAGCCAGCTGAAGTAGCTCAAGTGATATACCCTCCACCAGACTTTGATATGATACATCAAGATATACAGTCAATGTATAGTCCTCCTAAAGGAAATCAGAATGTCATCATTGAGAAAGTAGTTCAGCCAGTGCCAAAGGCAATGCTGAAAGAACAAGAGGCTTTGCTGAATGAACAAGAGACACAACTGTTTAAGAAAAGATTCAGAGAGCAAGCTGAGCTAAGGCCTGATTTTGAAGAATGGAGCCCCACTTCCAGGAATATCATCTTGACTGCATGGAAGGCTGCCAAGGACAATATCCATGATAGAAACAAGTGGTATTCTGAACTTGAGTGGAGGAAGCATGAGAACAGGCAAGAGGCAATTGTTCAATATAGAAGAAAGGCTAAGATGGGAAAGCTACCTCCTACTGCACAGGAGCCTAGCAAGTACTTTCCAAAGCCTTATCATTACTTTAAAAGGCAAAAGATCAAGGATGAAGAGCAGAAAAAGAAAGATCTTAAAGGGAAGAAGCCTGATGCTGCTGAAGATGCTGAAGCTCCAGTCCAAGCAAAGATACAATCAGGAAAGAGCATTGTGATCAAGGAACCTGAGCAGCAATAGGATAGAATTTTTCTTTAGTTTACAAATTGTAATCACTTGTATTAAAATTTCTGTAAACTTTTTAATATTGAAAATGTTGAAGTTGTTAGAACAATGTAATATGTGTTAAATCTATTACATTACTGTTCTGAGATAATGGTATATACATGTTTTGTTAATGCATGTTTAAGTATTTTCCCTGTCATTTAATATTGTTTTACATCATACTGTGAATTTGTTATGTATGGTGTATATCATTGACTAAGGGTTATGACTTCTCCAAATAGGGGGAGATTGTTGGGTACATTGGAATAAATGTACCTGATTTGAAGAAGCCTCACCCCACTCAATGATATACATCAAGATGTATTTGATGTATTTTGAGTTACCTTGTGCAGGTTAAGTAATTGGAGGGAAAGCTTAAAAGTTTCTAAGTCCATGTGTCGACACCCAGAAGAAAAGTGTCGACACTTAAGAAGGCTTGTGTCAACACCCAGAGAAGCAGTGTCGACACTTGGAGTATTTGTGTCGACACCAGGAATGCAGAGTCGACACCAGAAGGAAAGTGTCGACACATACAGGTGATGTAGGCTAGGCCTTTGGGATCCTACACGGAGGGCATGATTATGACCTTGGCAACGTTAACTCTCCCTAACCGGCACACAAACGCAACGCAGCGTCCACAATGATTGTTTTTTATCGTTCGTGCTAACATACGGATAGCCGATCCGCAAGTGGAACGGAGAATGGCTATAGGCCAAAATCCTTTCCGGCTAAATGGAATAATATTAATTCCGATCGAGCTTTGGAGATGTACCAAAATAGATCCACCAGAAAAAAATTCACGATTCGAAAGAAAATGGTAGGATCTATCCCAACAAAACAAAAGCGAGGAGCGCCAATCCTCTCGCGAGATCTTTTCGGAAAACCAACTGAAAATCTCAAATCTATTTTTAGGAACACCGCGAAAATTTAGCAATTCGAGAAATCACGCAAAATCCGCCCACCACAAGAATTAATCAAAGAAGAGAATCTCTTAGGTAGGAATTTCGTTACCCCACTCAGAAACGTAGATCCGAGATGTTGGATCCACAAAGAACGATCGCTCTTCCCTTTTGGAATCCACGGGAAACGCGCCACGGATGAAGATCTTGTTCGCCTCCTTCGCTTCTCGCCGTGGTTGATTACCCCAACCTTGATTCTTCCTTGCACGAGATCTTCCTCCTCCAAGGTGGCTGAAATGGTAAGAGGTTGAATATGGCTTGGTGGTTGGAAGGTAGAGAGACGGGGGTGTTGGGTTGCTAGAGGGAGAGGGGAGAAGAAAGGGGGGCGGCCGAGAGGGATGGAGAGAGGGGTGACCGGACCTAGAAGAGAGGCCTTGAAGGGGGGAGGCGGCCAAGATGAGGAGGAGAGGGGATTAGGGTTAGGCAAGCAAAGCTCCTTTTTTTTATTTCAATAATTGTCTACATAACAAATGATAACTTGGCCTTATATAAGGCTTACAACCATGTGGCTATTAGCAGCCCAAAATAAAAATGTTGCAGAAAATGAAATGACAAAATAACATAATGTTAAATACCACATATAACCAGATAAAGGCAGACCAAATAATAAAATAAATTTAAAGCTTATTTTTGTTGCGTGGGCGAAGGTTGTAGCCGTGCCCGCTATGGCGCTGCAAGTCTCTTGATGGTGGAGCATCGTCGTCATCTTCTGTCACGGTAACACCGCCATGGTCGTCGTCTTCATCACCCAATTGGCCGTCGTGGTGGCCATCACCATCAATCCTCCCGCTCTAAAAAGGACTCATCACCGATGAGTGGGCTGGACGGTAACGGTGGAGGAGATCTGCATCGAGAAGAGCCAGGTCTGCCGAAGAAATCCAAGAGTCGTCTGAAGCTGGGCGACAACGCCATCTGACCAAAAACCTGTGAATGTCACCGTCGGGAGTAGAAAACACCGCATCCTGCAAAATCTTGTCAAGCAAGAAATCGGTTCGGGGGAACCTTGGAAAAGCGTTAGGCGAAGAAGAAAAACAAGTTGCATCATCAATAGACAACGTACCTCCCGAAGAATCTGAAAGGGAGAGCGGTCCAGAAATACTCGCACCCCCCACCCCTTTAGACGGTATAGTGGAAATATGAAACGTAGAGACTGACAATTCAGGTGGTGGAGCGACATAAAGAGTTAAATCCGAAATGTTAAAAACAGGGGAGATTCCCCACTCAGCGGGTAACTGTAATAAATATACATTTTCACCTAGCTTCTTCAAAACCCGAAAAGGACAGGATCTCTTATTCGTTAATTTTTTAATGGTGTCCGAGGGCAATCGTTCAGGGATAAGACGTACCATTACCAAATCACCAATCTTTAAGGGGACTGCTCGCTTATGTATGTTAGCATTCGATTGATAAATAGCATATTGTTTAGCTAACGTCTTGCCAATGTCCTCATGGAGAGTGTGAACGTGTGAGGCGAAGTCCTGTGCAAATTGACTTGATTTAAATGATGGTGGTAACGGAATCAAATCAAGAGGCACGGGCGGCCTTATATCCATGCACTATCTCATTGGGCGATAACCCGGTGGACCTATTCTTAGAATTATTATAGGCTAACTGAGCGTGGGGGAGAATAAGATCTCATGTACCCTTATGATCGCCCACCAAGCAACGAAGTAATCCTCCCAAACTACGGTTAACAACTTCCGTTTGCCCATCTGTTTGGGGGTGGTAGGCCGACGAAAACATAAGCCTCGTGCCCAACAAATTCCACAGTGTCTTCCAAAAGTAGCTAGTAAACTTAACATCTCTATCGGTCACGATGGTTTTGGGGACACCTCGATGAGCTACGACCTCCTTAAAATACAACATAGCGACATGGGAAGCATCGTTGGTGCTATGACAAGCGATAAAATAAGCCATTTTAGAGAATCGGTCCACTATGACCAAGATGGAATCGCGACGCCGAAATGTCAGTGGGAGGCCCAATATGAAGTCCATGCTAACATCCACCCATGGGGCAGAAGGAATCGGAAGGGGTGTGTAAAGGCCCGCATTGGTCTTATTACCCTTGTTAATTGACATACGCAACAGCTCCCTACGATTTTATTGACCATTGGCTTGAGACCCGGCCAAAAGAATTTATCCTCCACAAGCGTGATTGTTTTATCGCGACCGAAGTGTCCACCTAAACATCCACTATGTAACTCTCATATAATAAAATGGCGTAGGGACGAATGGGGAATACACAATTGCGTGTGCTAGAATAAATAACCGTCACAAATGTAGTAGGCTGAAATAGTAGAGGGGGCCTGTTCCTGAGCGGCTAAATAAATATCCTTAAAATCCGGGCATAGGACATACTCGTCCTTAATGCGTTCAAATCCTATTACCGTCACCTCCATTTTAGATAACAATAGGGTGACACGAGTAAGGGCGTCCGCCACTCGATTTAACGTACCCTTAAGGTGCTTAATAATGAATGTGTACTCCTGAAGATAGAAGACCCATTTGGCGTGCCGAGGGCTGATTTTGCCTTGAGAGTTTACAAATTTTAGCGCCTCATGATCCGAGAGGATTACAAATTCTTTCGAGATGAGATAGTGTCGCCAATGTTGGAGACAACGTATCACGACATAAAACTCACGATCATAATTAGAGTAATTTAATTTTGGGCCCGCAAGTTTATCGCTAAAGTATCCGACCGGATGTCCCACTTGACTTAACACTCCACCAATTCCTATCCTCGAAGCGTCGCATGATAATTCAAACACTTTACTAAAATCCGGCAACCGTAGTAGGGGGGCTTTGGACATCCGATCCTTAATCATTTGAAATGCGCTAGCGGCCGATTTGGTCCATATAAAATCACCCTTCTTCATACACTCAGTGATGGGTGCCATGATACTACTAAAATTGCGAATAAATCGTCGATAAAACGTGGCCAATCCATGAAAACTCCTAACTTCCCGAATATTTTACGGTTCCGGCCACTCTCTAATTACTTGGACCTTCTTAGGGTCAACATGTATACCCTCAGCGTTCACTATGTATCCTAAAAATTCCATGGAAGTCACACCGAATGCGCACTTTTTAAAATTAATATATAAGTTCTCTTGGCACAATGTTGTAAGGATTGTCCGCAAATGAGTTTCATGATCGATCGGCGAGGTACTAAACACCAAAATATCATCGAAATAGACTACGACAAATTTTCCCATGTATGGCTTAAATACTTGAGTCATTAATCGTGAGAAAGTGCTTGGTCCGTTGGTGAGTCCCTCTCCTAGCACTAACCACTCGTAAAGCCCGTCCTTAGATTTAAAGGCCGTTTTCCATTCGTCTCCCTCCCGAATCCTTATTTGGTGGTAACCACTCTTTAAATCCAATTTTGAGAACACGGTGGCACCGGACAACATATCCAATAGATCGTCCAAACGGGGGATGGGAAACCTATACATGACAGTTATTTTATTGATGGCCCGGTAGTCTACACACAACCTCCAAGACTTATCTTTCTTCGGGACCAACAAGGCAGGGACGGCACAAGGGCTTTTACTATGGCGGATAAATCCTTTAGCTAATAAATCGGAAATTAACATTTGTAGTTCATTATGTGCGGAGGGATTAAGTCGGTAATGGGGTAGGTTAGGCAAGGACGAGCCCGGGACGAAGTCAATTTCATGTTGAATATCCCTGATTGGTGGCAACTTGGAAGGTAAATCTACCGGATAGACGTCCGTATATTCTTCCAATAATGTGCGCAGAGATAACGGTATGTTCTCTAAAGATGGTGAATCTTCCTGTACTTGTAGGCATACTAATGCATATATGATGCCATCGAGAAAGGTCTCACGTTCTAACTCCTTCCTACTTATAAGACTTATCGTTTTCCTTTCCGCAGGGACCACTGTGTCCTTGGACGCAATCGACGGGTCCTTAGGTGGTGTGGGTTTCAAAACAATGGTCTTACCATTGAACTTGAACTCGTAGGTGTTGGCTTTGCCAAAATGGGTCACGTTATAATCATAAAGCCATGGACGTCCTAGTAGAACGTGACAGACATCCATAGGGATGACATCACACCACACCTTATCGACGTAGTTCTTCACCGTAAGCGGTACCAAGCATCGCTTAGAAACTGCGATGGACGCTTTGTTCACACATGCTATCTTATACGGATGTGGATGCGGCTCAGTGACTAAGTGCATTCGAGTGATGGCATTCTCCGAAACGACGTTCATACAACTACCGCTATCGATTATTAACTTACACCACTTGTCACTGTTCTTAAAATTTACCGAGAAGATATTCGTCCGATTGTAATCGTCTGTCGCTCGCGGTGTATCCAGAATACATCTCATAACCATCATAAATGAGTCGTCGTCAATATCACTCGGCTCGGCGTCAGACTCAGTACCGACTTCATAAACGATCTCGGCGGGGTCAGATGTGGTATCTAATAGTGCCAGTGGTTTACTCTTAGTGGGACCCTCACTAGTGTAGTGTCCTTGAACTCCGCACGAATAACAGGTAGCGTTAGTCTTATTAATTCGTCCTATTGGGACTCTCTCACCATTGGGATTTTTACTGTTCCTAGCGGTAATTACTATGGAACTTGAGTCAGTCGATCGGAACTTTCCTTTGTCTCGCATGGATGACGAAGGTGGGGGTCCTAAGATGGATTTTCCTTTCTGGAAGGCTCGACCCTTGGACTTGTAGGCATTGTGCTTTTCTATATCCAATGCCGCATTGAATGTTGTGTTAAGGTCCGTGTGACCATAACGCAAAATCTTGGCAACGTTAACGCTCCCTAGCCGGCACACAAACGCAACGCAGCGACCACAATGATTGTTTTTTATCGTTCGTGCTAACATACGGATAGCCGATCCGCAAGTGGAACGGAGAATGGCTATAGGCCAAAATCCTTTCCGGCTAAATGGAATAATATTAATTTCGATCGAGCTTTGGAGTTGTACCAAAATAGATCCACCAGAAAAAAATTCACGATTCGAAAGAAAATGGTAGGATCTATCCCAACAAAACAAAAGCGAGGAGCGCCAATCCTCTCGCGAGATCTTTTCGGAAAACCAACAGAAAATCTCAAATCTATTTTTAGGAACACCGCGAAAATTTAGCAATTCAAGAAATCACGCAAAATCCGTACACCACAAGAATTAATCAAAGAAGAGAATCTCTTAGGTAGGAATTTCGTTACCCCACTCGGAAACATAGATCCGAGATGTTGGATCCACAAAGAACGATCGCTCTTCCCTTTTGGAATCCACGGGAAACGCGCCACGGATGAAGATCTTGTTCGCCTCCTTCGCTTCTCGCCGTGGTTGATTACCCCAACCTTGATTCTTCCTTGCACGAGATCTTCCTCCTCCAAGGTGGCCGAAATGGTAAGAGGTTGAATATGGCTTGGTGGTTGGAAGGTAGAGAGACGGTGGTGTTGGGTTGCTAGAGGGAGAGGGGAGAAGAAAGGGGGGCGGCCGAGAGGGATGGAGAGAGGGGCGGCCGGACCTAGAAGAGAGGCCTTGAAGGGGGGCGGCGGCCAAGATGAGGAGGAGAGGGGATTAGGGTTAGGAAAGCAAAGCTCCTTTTTTATTTCAATAATTGTCTACATAATAAATGATAACTTGGCCTTATATAAGGCTTACAACCATGTGGCTATTAGCAGCCCAAAATAAAAATGTTGCAGAAAATGAAATGACAAAATAACATAGTGTCAAATACCACATATAACCAGATAAAGGCAGACCAAACAATAAAATAAATTTAAAGCTTATTTTTGTTGCGTGGGCGAAGGTTGTAGCCGTGCCCGCTACGGCACCGCAAGTCTCTTGATGGTGGAGCATCGTCGTCATCTTCTGTCACGGTAACACCGCCATGGTCGTCGTCTTCATCACCCAATTGGCCGTCGTGGTGGTCGTCGCCATCAATAGGCTGTGTCGACACTCAATGAAGAAATGTCTAAAGAATCAGTGTCGACACTTAGAAGCAGTGTCGACACCCAGAGGAACTTTGTCGACATCAGAAAGTGTCGACACTAGGAGGCTGTGTCGACACTCAGCAAAACATCAACAAAGTTCAAGTACAAGTGTCGACACTAGGAGGCTGTGTCGACACTCAGCAAACTTCAACAGAGTTTAAGTACAAGTGTCGACATAATGAAGAATGTGTCGACACACAGCAAAAGTCTCAACACATGAAGAAAGTGTCGACACTAGGAGGTTGTGTCGACACTCAGCAAATTTCAATAAAGTCTAAGTACAAGTGTCGACACAAAGGAGATGTGTCGACACTCAGCAAAAGGTTCCACACAGAAGGCATGTGTCGACACCAAGAAGATGTGTCGACACTTAACAAGTTCAACACAAGAAGATGTGTCGACACAAAGGAGTTGTGTCGACACTTAGCAGAATTCAACTAAGTACTGAAGAACAAGGAGTTGTGTCTACACACAATATCAGTGTCGACACATTCTGAAGAAACAGTGTCGAGAAGTAATTTCTACAACACAAGTAGTTGTGTCGACACCATGAAGGCTAGTGTCGACACTTAGTCTAATTGTGTCGATACTTAGTCTATCAGTGACGACACTTAAAGACTGACTGTCTCGACACTTTCAGACAGTTACAGAAAATTCAAGAAGTGACTGGATGACTTGACAGCTGCCATCCCAGCCGGTCTACTGCAACTGTCAGAGCTGTCAGAAAGCTGTTAGGAACCGGATCAGGCGGTCACCATGAAGAAAGCCTATATAAAGGTTTATTCTGTCAGCAATCAGAGAATCGATTAACAACAATCAATTGAATTGTTCAGAAGATCTAAGAAGTTGGAGAGAGAGAGCTCCTTCTAAGAAGACAGCTGTGGAACCAGGCTGTGAAGAAAGTTTCAGATTGAGATCTGATTCTTAAGTCAGCAGTGATTGAAGATCATCTGCATAGAGACTCAACCCTACTGTGTTCTAAATTCAAGAAGTTTTGAAGGAAGCCAAGGGAGGTTGATCTCAGCAAAGTTCTTCCAAGAACTCTTCAAGAAACCAGACAACTCTTCTCTCTCAATCTGAGTTGTGGTTATATTCATTGTAATTTTAATTTTCTGTAGGATCCTTAGGGATCTGAGTTATAAGCCTGAAATTATAAAGGCTGAGTGGTAGGGCCTGTGTGCCTGAGTGTAGGAGATTCATTTCTCTGAGTGTAGGCCTTGTTGAGGGCTGAGTGTAGGCCTTGTTGAGGGCTGAGTGTAGGCCTTGTTGAAGGCTGAGTGTAGGTCTTAGTGAAGACTGAGTGGTAGGGCTTTGAGCCTGAGTTGTAGGAACCTGGTTGGGGTTCTGAGTGTAAGATCTGAGGATCTGAGGAATAGTGGAGGAGTTTGGCCGAATCTAGTACACTACTAGATAGGCGAAGGGGGAAAGTGGATGTACCCAAACCTTGGGGAACCACTATAAAACTGTGTGTACTCTGTGTGTGGCTGATTCTGTGTATGATGTTTATAGTTCTGTGAATTCTGTGATTAAATCTGCCTTAAAGTTTTTAAAGATTAAGGTCACCTATTCACCCCCCCCCCCTCTACGTGATTAGGTACAATTTCTTTCACATGGATCACACAATGAGGGATTACATTGTATGGTCTTGTGTTTGGTGACCCATTGTAGATTGACATTGGTCTACACTGGCAATTTAGTCCTACAAATACATAACTCAAACAATACATCAAATACAACTTAATTCATCTTAGTTCAAGGGTGACTTCACCAAATCTAGGTTATTGTGGATACAATACCCAACAATCTCCCCTATTTATAGAAGTCAGAACCCTATACACTAAAGTGAATTATATAGACAAATAAAGAGCCAGATGTGCAAGATAGAAAACATAGTAATAAGTACAAGGATTATAAGCAAAGAGTAGATAATCAAAATTAAGGATGTATATGAATAGAATTGTCCAAGAATCATTTCAACACAATTCATATCCACACTCTCGTAACTTTCTTCAGTCTTAAGATTGATGTTTTTGTTGTTGTTGTCTATCCTTCTTTTCTTGTTGTCTCCTTTGATAGTTGAAAGGCTTTGGATAATACTTGGGAGGTTTTGGAGCAGCAATAGGATTATTTCTTCCATGTTCTCTATCATATAGACTTCTCTTAGTCATAAACTTCTCATACAAGTCCCATTCTTGGGGGTTGTAGTGATCATGTCTATTTTCATTGCAGTCCAAGACTAACTTTAGAGTATCTAGGATAAGGGACTTTGATGTAGGGCTCCAGATCTCTACAAACTCAGGAGCTTTCCTTTTCTTTGTATATGGAACTGGAATGGATCTGCTGGCAGAGGCTTCATCATCATACTTCCTTTTCTTTGGAATGTGAATTTAAGGAGGAGCTTGTTGAAATATATCTGCTGGATCGGATTCCCAAACCTGAGAATAAGATTCTAGAGGAGGGGCTTCAGAGCCTTTAGGTCTTGGAGAGATGTAGGCTGAGGAACTGGAGCTGGAGCTAGGGATTCAAATGATGAGGAATAATGTTTAAATCTGCTTAAAATCAGGGAATATCTGTTGGGCATCCATACATCTATATCATAAGTATGTAATTTTACACTGTGAATTTGATTATGCACATCATTATGAATTTCCTTAAGCTTTTCTTCCCAGAGGGTTTGCTTGGCAGCATCAGATTTCTGTAAATATTCTTTGACTAGATTCTCCCCCTTTTTGACTTCTACAGTTAGAGTATTGATAGCATCCTCTTTGAAGGTACCTACTTCTTCACAGATCTTGAATGTGTGAGCTTGAGCTAACATTTCTAACTGTCTTTGGTTATTTGCAATAGTAACAGCTTGTTCCATTACATGACCAGCTCTGGTGATTGTATGGTCCAGAGCTTTTCCACCTATCTTGAATAGTTGTCTTAATTCATTTGTATTGTGTTGAATTTCAGCAAATCCTCTGTTCATCTTTTTTTCAAGAGCAGTGACTTTATCTTGAACAACTTTGAGAGAGTCATCAAAGTACTTTATTTGATCTAGTAGCATTTGTTCAATCTTACCTATAATATCATTTGCAGCAGGAGGTGGAGTAGCAGTAGAAGGAACTAGAGGAGAAGGATGAGGAGGAGGAGCAGACCATGGAATAACTTCTTCAATAATGCCTGAGCTCTGAGCTATGGTAGTATGAATCAGGGCATCTCTTTCTTCAGTGATGATGGTGGGGATAGTGAAATCCAGGCTCTTCAAAGGAGCTTCAACTGCTTCTGGGGACTGTTCTTTCTCATCAGAAATTAAAATAGTCTCAAACTGCTCTTTGTCAGCAGCAGGAGATTGGTGAACAGGGGATGTTAAATTTTCTCAACGTGGTCAGCAAGATAGCCCAAACGCCAAATTAATATCTTCGGAACTACCCAGTTCGCACGTTGAACCAGCGGAAACCAAGGAACAGAGGTTAATTCCAACAAACAATGGAAGCACAAGCAGGTCTTTTATTCATTCACTTCTTAACAACGTGAGGCATACATAGCTAGACATGATTTCGCTAGTATAATAGCTATAAACAGAAAGCACCAAAAACAAGTCGGGCAGATAGCACCGGAGTCCGCCGAGACCGCGAGGTCGCCGAGGTCGCCGAGTACGCTGAGATAGCCCAGGCTAAGCTGCAATCCGCCGAATAGCCACGGAGTCCGCCGAAGCCGCGAGGCCGCGCGGACACACCGTTATTCGCCTCCTGCTGAACCTGAACTGAGGAACACCCCTACCCGCCTGAAGCCGGCGGACAGGTTATTGAAGCTGGCAAAGATGAAACAGAACTGACAATCCGCAGAGCGACCTCCTGCTGAGTCCGCAGAGACCGCACGCTTCCAAGTACTTGACCGAAGTCACAGCCAAACTGTTGGCTCCTTGAAGCTACCCGCGCGACCTGCACACAGCAAACCGTCAGCCTGAATCAATCCGCGCGGACAGACAAACTGAGACCGCAGCCCTTCGCTCAACCCAACTTACTGTTCACTCTAGTTACTTAGGTTACTGTAGATGTGCCAGGGGGGCCTATTTATAGGCAAGGTGAGGAGTGTGGTCACCGCCCAAGAGATAGCGTCACCACCCCAGCCCGCGCGATAGCAAAACCCGTCCGCCGAGTCCGCATGGACTTAGCCGGATACCAAGGAAAACCGCCAGGAGCAAGGCAACCATTGACGAACCCTCTCCAGTCTGCCCAAGCTATGCGGACAAGGCATCAGCCCGTAAAGCTCCAACCACTGCAGGACAGCAACCCCCTTCAATGGCAGTCCGCACCAACCCGAGGCAGTCCGCAAGACTCACACCTCAATCCGCCACAAGACCACGACCAAAGGCAGATAGCAACAGTCCGCCCGGTCACAGTGGACTTGGCGGATACCGTGGACACCATGGTCTTGGCACAAAGTGTGACCAAGTCCAAAACCATCAAAGGCCAATGCGAGCATGGCGGACACAAACTCCCGTCCGCCAAACACCCTAGCACAGACCGCCATCAGTCCGCGAGCTCCTCGCACTTGTCCAACGCAGCAGCCATCCCCGGAATCCAAAACCAGTCCGCCAATTTACCTCCACAGCAAAGCACCTGCTGTGCCACCAGAGCTCGTCAAGGCCTCAGCCAAGCTCTAAGCTCAGTCCGCACCAGCCCAAACCGCGGACACAACAGTCCGCAAGCTTCCCGCGAACATGAGCCAAACCGCCTATCAGCACAGGCTTGCACCCGCGGCCACTGAGCAATGCACCAGTCCGCAAGCCTCCATCCGCTTAGGCCGCTCCTTGGCAAGGCCAATCAGCACACCCTATCTGCAGAAACCAGGCCGCATAGTCCGCGGACTCCATGCAACAAGCCGCTCAAAAGATAGCCAGCTTTCCACTAGACCTTCCACCAGGCCGCACATCACAGTCCGCCCAGTCCGCCTAGTCCGCCAAAGCTATCCGCCCCAGGCCGCCCAGCCTGTCCCGTCACCCACTTCCACTTCACAAATTTCAACACTCCCCCTTGAAGTGGGAAGTGGTGACCAAGCCCAGCAAGCTGCGCAAGCGTTCAAAGGGCCCCTTCGATAGTGGCTTCGTGAAGATGTCAGCAAGATTATCTTCACTCTGAACATGCCCGACCAGCAGAGACCCCTCCAACACCTTCTCCCTGATGAAGTGGTGATCAATCTCTATATGCTTGGTCCTGGCGTGACACACTGGATTGTTAACCAGTTTGAGAGCACTCTCATTGTCACCCCTGAGTAAAGTAGGCCCTTGCACTTCTTCATGAACATCCTCTATAAGCCTCCTCAACCAAACGGCTTCCCGAGCAGCCAAGGCCGAAGCCTTATACTCCGCCTCCGTGGTTGAAACCGACACTGAGTCCTGCTTCTTGCTACACCACGAGATGCTAGCTGAATCGCAAGTGAACACATAACCTGAAGTAGACCTTCGATCATCCGAATCACCGCCATAGTCAGCATACGTGTACCCGAGCAACACAAACTCCGCGTCCCTTTTATAGAGGAGTCCCATGTTAGAAGAAATCTTGACATACTTCAGAATTCCCTTCGCCGCCACTAGATGAGATTGCCTTGGTTCAGCCATATACCGACTTACTCGGCCAACAGCATAAGCAATATCCGGCCTTGTAATCGTCAGATAAATCAAGCTCCCAACAAGAGCCCTGAACACCAAGGGATCAAGAAGAACCCTTCCCTCATCTCGTCGAAGTTTCAGCCCAGATTCCAGTGGAGTAGAGCACTTCTTCCCTTCGCCCATGCCAAACCGCTTCATAATACGATCAGCATACCCTTTCTGGCTAATGAGAACCCCGCACTCCTTCCTCTCCACTTTCAGACCGAGAAAGTGATGCAACTCTCCCAAGTCTTTCATCTCGAAGCGTATAGCAAGCTCAGCCCTGAGCCTTGCTACTTCCCCCTCCGAATTCCCTGTGATGATCATGTCATCCACATACAGCAGGACCAAGACTCATATCTCCCCCTTCTTCTTGACGAACAAGCTTGAATCCGAGTTGGAAGCAAAGTATCCACAGAATTGCAAGTACTCTGCAATCTTCCCATACCACGCTCTAGGAGCTTGCTTCAACCCATAGAGAGCCTTCCTGAGTTTACAGACATAGTCCGGATGCTTTTCAGAGACAAAACCAAGCGGCTGATCCATGAAGATGTCCTTGTCAATCTCTCCGTAAAGAAAGGCATTCTTCACATCGAGTTGCCACAATCTCCATCCCTTGCTGGCAGCCAAGGCGATCACCACTCTTACAGAAGTCATCTTCGCAACTGGACTGAATGTCTCCTCATAGTCTTCTCCATACTGCTGTGAGAATCCTCTAGCGACCAGGCGAGCCTTGAAACGATCAATGCTCCCATTAGCCTTCTTCTTCAACTTATACACCCACTTGCAAGTAACCGGAGTAACGCCATCAACCTTGGGCACAAGATCCCAGGTTTCATTCTTCTTCAGAGCATCAATCTCTTCTTTCATGGCATCATACCACTCCTTTACTCCAGTGGCCTCGTTGAAGTTTGCAGGCTCTCGCTCATCCAGAGGACCTGCAAAGAAGCAGGAGACAAAGCTCACTGCATTCCCATCATAGTACCGAGCCGGTGGCTTAACCACCCTCTTCGATCTCCGAAGATATGGCACCTTGCTCACAGCTTCCGTTGCTTCTTCGGACTCCACTCCTACCTGGGGCAAGCATTGAGCAGTGCTCCCCCTGCTTCCTGAGCCAGAGGGCTCAGCCTCGGAGTTCGAAGCAACAGGAGCTGCTGGTGAAACAGCAAGCTCCTCTTCCAAGCCTTCAGCAACCTCCACCGGTGCTTCATCAACCTTGCTACTTCCGGTTAGCTCCACCGAGCCACCTCCATATGACGTCAGCTCGTCAAAGACAACGTCTCTTGACACCACGAACTTCTTCGTCACAGGGTCCATGCATTTTCATCCCTTCTTCCGCTCATCATAGCCAACAAAGACAAGTTTCCTTGCCTTCGCATCCAGCTTTGTTCGTGAAGCATCCGAGACATGCACGTAGCAAGTTGAACCGAACACCCGAAGGTGTCCAACACTTGGCTTCTCCTTCAACAACAGCTCAATAGGAGTCTTCATGTTGATAGGGTTGAGTGGCATCCGGTTGATAACATAAGCAGCACAAGACATTCCCTCCGCCCAAAAGGACCTTGGGATATCTTTCGCATGAAGCCAGCATTTGCAGGTCTCCGTCAGATGACGGATCTTCCGCTCCGCTACCCCATTTTGTTGTGGAGTGTGAGCACAAGTAAGCTCCCGTTGGATCCCGTGCTTCCTGCAGAAGTTAGAAAACTCGGAGGAGACAAACTCACCCCCGTTATCAGTTCTAAGCTTCTTAATCTGCAAGCCAAGCCGGCCTTCTACCAACTCCTTAAACTCCACAAACAAACGGAAGGCTTCCGAGTTCTCCTTTAAGAAGTACACCCAAGTATACCTTGAGTAGTCATCAACCAAGACAAGCATGTATCTTCTTCCACCAAGGCTGGCAGTAATCGTCGGTCCCATCAGATCGCCATGAATACACTCCAATGTTTTCTTGCTCCTTGTTTGTGATTTATCAAACGGAAGGCGATGTGCCTTACCGTATTGACAGCCCGCACAAACATGCCCATCACCAAAGGAGGACAACTTCGGCAACCCCCTCACCAAACTTCTACTCGCCATCGCCTTCAGCTTGTCCATGCCAACTTGCCCCAGCCTCTCATGCCAGATAGCAGCACTATCATTGGCTCTCATTTTATCAACATAAGCACTGGTGGAAAGAACAAACAAGTTCTTCACCCTCCTCCCAACATGAGCAACATCAGCTTTTACCGCTGATACATTGCGAAGGAACCTCACGTCTGTTGGCCCAAACAGAACGTGATACCCAGCGTCCACCGTATTGGTCACCGAGAAGAGGTTTTTCTTCATGCCCGGCACGTGATACAAACTCCTTAACGTGAGTGGCCCCTGATCACTACCCAAAGACACGACCCACTCTTTCTCTACTGCATAAACAGTATTATCAGTGATAATAGCTTCATTACCTGAGTAAGCCTGCATGGAGGTGAACTTCGACTTGTCTCCGGTGAGGTGATGACCACACCCGGAGTCCACGATCCACTCGCTGTTGAAGTCCTCAGCAGAGAAGGCCCGGACACAAGTGCCCGTCATAAAAGCTCTGCCCCATCCTTCTTCTTCACTTCTCGAGCAAGCTTCCTCCTTTCCCGCAGCATGCCCAGGCTGCAGTTTGACCTTGCAGTCCCGCTTGAAGTGCCCTCGCTGATGACACCGGTAGCACTTCAGATTCTTCTTCCAGTCCTTAGGAGCATTGCTCCTCTCTGGCGGATATGAAGTTGAAGTCTCCTTCTCACCAGCGGCCTGCACCTTCTTCTTCTTCTTCCCTTCCCATCCTTTCTTCTTGCCTGAGAAGAGAGCTTCGCTGCCTTCCTGATTCAGGTTCACTCCAGCCATCTGCCTTGCTAAGCTCTCCTGCGAGGCAAGCAGATTCTCCAGCTCCAACAACGACGGCTGAGTAGCCCACCCTTGAACAGATGTGATAAAGGCCACATACTCCTTCCGCAAGCCGCGGATGATGTGCCTTTTCATCTTTGCCTCAGAGATAGGCTCATCAGGATCCAGTGCCGACAGCTCAGCACATAAGCTCTTCATCTTTAAGAAGTACTTGGAGATGGAAAGGTCTCCCTGAGTTGCCCTGGCCAACTCATTCTCCAGGAACTGAAGCCGCGCCACATTCTTCCTATTGAACAACTCATCAATGGTTGTCCAAATATCAGCAGCCGACTCACACCCAACGATGTGATCAAACAGTTCCGGAGACACGGCTCTCTTCAGAATGAACTCCGCCTTAGCATTTGTTCTTCTCCAGAGCCTAACCTGCTCAGCAGTACCGAAAGCAGCAGTGACTTCCTGCCTGTCGTCACCCCCGACGACTTCCCACAGCTCCTCGCCAAGAAGATAACTCTTCATGCACGACTTCCACTTCTTAAAGTTAGTCGGCGTTAAGAGTTCAATTCCAAGACCCCTTGCAAAACTCCCTTCCATTGCAACACCTGTTGGCAACCTTTCAGCAGCTCCGAGCAACAACACAGGTTGATCACCACTCAGTCACTGAGGAACAACACTGGCTGACTTCCGCTCACGCAACTGAACCTCAGAAACCTGGCTCTGATACCATGTTAAATTTTCTCAACGTGGTCAGCAAGATAGCCCAAACGCCAAATTAATATCTTCGGAACTACGCAGTTCGCACGTTGAACCAGCGGAAACCAAGGAACAGAGGTTAATTCCAACAAACAATGGAAGCACAAGCAGGTCTTTTATTCATTCACTTCTTAACAACGCGAGGCATACATAGCGAGACATGATTTCGCTAGTATAACAGCTGTAAACAGAAAGCACCAAAAACAAGCCGGGCGGACAGCACCGGAGTCCGCCGAGACCGCGAGGTCGCCGAGTCCGCTGAGATCGCCCAGGCTAAGCTGCAATCCGCCGAATAGCCACGGATTCCACCGAAGCCGCGAGGCCGCGCGGACACACCGTTATTCGCCTCCTGCTGAACCTGAACTGAGGAACACCCCTACCCGCCTGAAGCCGGCGGACAGGTTATTGAAGCTGGCAAAGATGAAACAGAACTGACAAGCCGCAGAGCGACGTCCTACTGAGTCCGCAGAGACCGCACGCTTCCAAGTACTTGACCGAAGTCACAGCCAAACTCCTGGCTCCTTGAAGCTACCCGCGCGACCTGCACACAGCAAACCGTCAGCCTAAATCAATCCGCGCGGACAAACAAACTGAGACCGCAGCCCTTTGCTCAACCCAACTTACTATTCACTCTAGTTACTTAGGTTACTGTAGATGTGCTAGGAGGGGCCTATTTATAGGCAAGGTGAGGAGTGTGGTCACCGCCGAAGAGATAGCGTCACCACCCCAGCCCGCGCGATAGCAAAACCGGTCCGCCGAGTCCGCATGGACTTAGCCGGATACCAAGGAAAACCGCCAGGAGCAAGGCAACCATTGACGAACCCTCTCTAGTCCGCCCAAGCTATGCGGACAAGGCATCAGCCCGCAAAGCTCCAACCACTGCAGGACAACAACCCCCTTCAATGGCAGCCCGCACCAACCCGAGGCAATCCGCAAGACTCACACCTCAATCCGCCATAAGACCACGACCAAAGGCAGATAGCAACAGTCCGCCCGGTCACAGCGGACTTGGCGGATAACGCGGACACCATGGTCTTGGCATAAAGTGTGACCAAGTCCAAAACCATCAAAGGCCAATGCGAGCATGGCAGACACAAACTCCCGTCCGCCAAACACCCTAGCACAGACCACTATCAGTCCGCGAGCTCCTCGCACTTGTCCAACGCAGCAGCCATCCCCTGACTCCAAAACCAGTCCGCCAATCGACCTCCATAGTAACCAGGCTGCATAGTCCGCGGACTCCATGCAACAAGTCGCTCAAAAGACAGCCATCTTTCCACTAGACCTTCCACCAGGCCGCACATCACAGTCCGCCTAGTCCACCAAAGCTGTCCGCCCCAGGCCACCCGGCCTGTCCCGTCACCCACTTCCACTTCACAAATTTCAACAGGGGATACAGGAGATGGAGTATGAGTAGGTGAAGGTATTATTATTTGTTGGTTGGATAGTTCAGTAGGTTGTTCTGATTGGAGTGGAGGAAGAGGTTCATCTGTACTTAACTCTTCAATCATTTGATTGATGGATTCTTTTGTAGAAAGAATGGTGTCTTGTACCTGAGCATCTGAGGGTGTTTCTTTAGGAGTGGTTGGAGGGAGAGAAGTAACAGTAGGTGGAGTAGGAATTCCATCTTCTGGAACAGAATGAGCAGGCTCCCCCTCAGCAGCTGCACCAGATGTGATGGTAATGTGAGGTGGAGAGGGAGATGGGGTCATATCCTCTACAGCAGGATGGTCATGGCTCTGGCAGACTGGGCAGGATTTAGCAGTTTCAATTCCCAGCTCTGAATAGAGGAAATGGATGCTTTCTTCATGTGGTGTAGTGTTGTACCTTTGGAGAAATTGAAAACTTCAGGATTGATCTCATGCAACATCAAAGAGATGATCCTAGCATAGTTTGGATCCTTGATGCTCTCCCTGATCTTGTCAAGAATCAACATACCAAATTGAAAGCTGAGCTCGATGATTTGTAAGCTGAGCTCAACGAATTTTGAGTTTTACTATCAAACTCATTTTCTTCACCTGTACAATAATGGACTACCTGGATGCATGAACTAGGGCACACATCAAATACATTATGTGTGTATGTCATTAACCTGTTTGACTTCTTACAAATATGGGATATTGTGATCAATAGACCTAACAGCAGAAAACCAAACATATCCTATTTCAGGGTTTTGGTTACAAGTGTTTCATCTTGAATAATGGTAAGTCAAAAGCAACTAAGTTTGCTGCCAAATTCCATGAGGAGATCTTTGTTGGGTACATCAATAATAGTAGGGCATATTGAGTCTATAACTTAACAAATCAAGTTGTAGAAGAATCTCTCCATATAGTGTTTGATGAGTCATGCATGATTGACAGTGAGCTATCAAGCTCTTTACCTAGCTCTGCAGGTACAGAAGTCATGATGGAAAAGCTCTCCATCAAAGATAAAGACCCAACTATGCAATAAGAATGTGAAAAGGGATGCTGTCCCGAGGAAGCACAGGAAAGTCAAGCTGGAAATTAAGAACAACCTGCTAAAGAAAATGGTAATCACCAGGAAGCAGTCAGGCTGCCCCCTGCAGTCAGATATCTAAGAGATCATCCTCCAGATTAGATAATAGGTGAGGCTAGCCAAGGTGTACAAACCAGAAGCAGGAGTCTCAACATAGCTCTTTATTCCAGCTTCCTGTCATAAGAAGAGCCCAAGAAATTTGAAGAAGCAAATCAAGACCAATTCTGGATTGGTGCAATGCAAGAAGAACTGAACCAGTTTAAAAGGTGCAAGGTTTGGAAGCTGGTTCCCAGACCAGATGGACACAATGTCATTGGATCCAAGTGGTTTTTCAGAAATAAACTTGATGAAAATGGCATTGCAATAAAGAATAAAGCTAGACTGGTGGCCAAAGGTTATAGACAGGAAGAGGGGATTGATTATTATCAGACTTTTGCCCCAGTTGCAATGTTGGAAGCAATCAGACTGTTCCTTGCATTTACAGCCTTCTAGGGATTCAAGGTATTCCAGATGGATATCAATTCTGCCTTCCTGAATGGAGACATGAAGGAAGAGATTTGTGTAGAGCAGCCTCCAAGTTTTGTAGATTCTAACTCTCCTACTGCTGTATATAGACTTAGGAAAGCTCTTTATGGGCTCAAGCAAGCCCCAAGAGCATGGTATGAGACATTGTCTACCTTCCTCATTGAGAAAAAATTCTCAAGAGGGAAGATAGAAAAGACCCTATTCCTAAGGGAATATAAGGGTAATATCATCCTAGTCCAGATTTATGTTGATGACATAATATTTGGCTCTACTGATGACAACCTCTGCAAGAAGTTTGCAAAACTTATGCAGGGTAAGTTTGAGATGAGTAGTATGGGTGAACTAAAATTTTTCTTGGGACTCCAAGTAAAACAGACTGATGATGGTCTCTCCATATCCCAGTCAAAGTTCAAACGGGAGATAATCAAGAAATATGGCATGGAAAATACTTCCACCATAAGAGCTCCCATGAGCTCAAGTATGCCTTCAGGCAAAGATGATCCAAGGAAGCCTGTTGATCAAGCTCGATATAGAGGTATAGTTGGCTCCCTTCTTTACCTCAGTACGCATGACATTATGTACGCAACATGTGTCTGTGCTAGGTATCAGGCCTGACCTAAAGAGTCTCACTACACTGCTGTGAAAAGAATCTTGAGATATCTTAAGGACACCCCAGTTCTTGGCCTATGGTACCCCAAGAATGGAGAATTGGAACTAACAGGCTATTTAGATGCAAATTTTGCAGGCTGCAAGGAGGACAGGAAGAGCTCTTCAGGCTCCTGCCAATTTCTAGGTGGAAGGCTTGTCTCTTGGAGCAGCAAGAAACAAACAAATATTGCAATATCAACAACAGAGTTAGAGTATATTTCTGCTGGAAGCTGCTGGCTCAGTTATTGTGGATCCAGCATCAACATCAGGACTACAATATTCAGATAAGTAGAGCTCCTCCCTTTTGTAATTTTACTAGTGCAATTTCTATAGATAGGAATCATGTCTCCCATAGCAGGACAAAGCATATAGAAATTAGGTATCATTTCACTATAGAACAGGTGGAAAGGGAAGACATCTCCCTTGTGCTTGTCTCCACATACAATCAAGTGGCTGATATCTTCACTAAGCCACTAGATGAAGCCAAGTTCAACACCTTCAAATTTGAATTGGGTATGTTGAATCTTGTGTAGCTTCAAGTCTCTCTTCTACTATATGGTGCACTGTCCATTTTGCAAGTAGTACAAGTTCTTCCTCCAGATAATGAAGATGGTGTGCAACCGTTGAGGGGGAGCTAGCCCAACAGCTGAACTGGATTCAGTCACAGTGGGAAAATCTACTCCAGACAGATAGCGGGGAGAAAAACCCCTCAGAATTCTCCATATTGCAAAAGTCAAAAAGGGGGAGGATAGAAGTCAAAGGGGTAAGAAGAATAGACAGGTGAAATAGTATGGATGGCAGCATGCTAGGGGAAGTAAGTTATTCTTCACAAGCTGGGGAAATATGGTAATATATTGACACTCTACTAATATTAAATTTTATCTATGATGAATATGAGGTGTTGTCAATAACCTGTATTGTTTTGACTTCTTCAAATAGGGGGAGATTGTTGAGTCTATTGATCCCAATATTCCAAATTTATAAGAAGTCAAACGGGTCAATAACATACATGAATAATGTATTTGATGTGTGCTTTAGTTCATGTATATAGGTAGTCCATGATTGGACAGGTGAAGAAAAATGAGGTAGACAGTAAACTCAAAATTCATCGAGCTCAGCTCGCAGTTCGTCGAGCTCAGCTCGCAGTTCGTCGAGCTCAGCTCAACATTCCTTGGGATAAGTTCAAGAGCTCAGGATTCAAAGTTCATCGAGCTCAACCTGAAGTTCGTCGAGCTCAGTTTGTAGTTCGTCGAGCTCAGCCCACAGATCGTCAAACGTAGCTAAGGTCAGAAAAACTGACTAAGGCAAAAAGCACTGAGACAGCTGAGACCTCTGAGAAGAAAGCATTGAGATAGCTAAGAAAAAAGCGTTCAGATAGCCGAGAAGAAAGCGTTGTGAGCGCTGAGAAGAAAGATCTGAGACAGAAGGTTGTCTCAGTAGTTAAGAATAAAGTGTTGAGACCGCTGAGAAGAAAGCGCTGAGACAGAAGCTTGTCTCAACTGTTAATAAGAACTGCTGAGACCGTTGAGACAGAAAGCATTGAGAAAAAAGCTTGTCTCAGCTGTGAATAAGAAACTGCTGAGACCGCTGAGACAAATCCAGAGAAAATTCACAAGTCCAGAAGCACTGAGAGCCAAGACAGATGGCGTTGAGTGACTTAACATCACTTAATGATTTATAGATTTCTGGAATATTTTCTAAGTCCAGATGGTGATGATTATTGCTGACGTCATCAAAGTCAACTTACATGTAGTCATTGCGAGAAAGCTGCAATGGTGCCAAAAGCTGCTTTGTCCTTTTCTGAAGGAGGTGGGCCCACCATTCCTTGGCTGAGCGCACATACAATTGTGTCGTTGATTCAAATCAACGCATATAAAAAGGAAAAAAGAAAAGTGGATTAGGGTAACAAATGAACGGAGAACAAATGTAGAACATACAGAAAGAAAACTAGAGGCGGTTAGACATCTTCTTCTTCATTAAGCTTGAAAGCTCAAGACCAACAGAGGCAGCCTGAAAGGCAAAGAAAGATAGCTGAAACTCTTCAAGTTCATCAAGTTAGTTCTTTCCAGAATAGAGGAGCTGATTCATCCATTCAGCAAGCTGATAGCTGTTCATCTGTGCAGCAGAAAAGTGTTAGTTGTAGAAGAGGACTAATTCCTTCAATAGCAAGAGTGATGGACTGATATCTGCTCAGTCCAGTAAGGTAGACTCAGAGACTTATCTCTGAGTCGGTTGTTTTATTTTTCTTAAACACTTTGTATTCACTTCCTGTAGGATTTAGTTTATCTGAATCTGAGTGTAGGGAACTTTCTGCCTGAGGTAGGTGACTAATTAGTCACTGAGGAAGGTGCCCTGTTGGGGTACTGAGGTAGGATCCAAGAGTGGATCTGAGCTGTAGGGATGAATTCCTTGAGGTAGGAGAGTGTTGCTCTCTAAGGTAGGATATAAGTGTGGATCTGAGCTAGGGCTATCCTCCCAGCCTGAGTGTAGGGCCTTATGCCTGAGGTAGGTGACTGGAGAGTCACTAAGCTGTAGGTGACAAGTGTGTCACTAAGTTGTAGGCCTTGGATGAGGCTAAGTGGTAGGAACCTGGAAGGGTATTGAGTTGTAGGAGTGTTGTAGCACTCTGAGAGTAGGGTTATGTGCCTGAAGCTGTAGGGCAGAAGAGCATGAGTTGTAGGCCTTAGAAATAAGGTTGAGGTAGGTGATCAGTGGATCACTGAACTATAGTAGCTCTGCGGGGCTTTGAGGTAGGAACCCTTGTGGTTCTGAGTTTGAATTCTGTGAAGAATCTGTGTATAAGGCTGAGGGCCTGAGGTGTACGCTCTGAGGAGCATATTGGTGGAGTTTGTGCCTAGTCTAAAAAATCAGTTGGATAAGTGGGAGGTAAAGTGGATGTACCCAATTGGAGAACCACTATAAATATTTGTGTGTTTGCTGTGTTGCTTGTTTTCATTCTTATTGCAGGATCTAAGGACAAGATCTAGATAGATTAAGTTGAAATCAGCAAAACAACTAATAAAATTTCAAAGACCTATTCAGCCCCCCCCCCCCCCTCTAGGTGTTTAGCTAACCTTCAATTAAGCAACTTTCAATTCTCGATGAATTTATTGAGTGTCTTCTGTGTTTGGTGTCGAGTGTGATTGATTTCGTCAAGTGTGTTCGTCGAGTATTCTATATGAATCCATATAGTATTCATGGAATACTTCGAGTGTTCATGAGAGTCCAAGTCCAACTCATCGAGTAATCTCGACGAATTCGTCGAGTATCCTCAGGTTTGCTTGAATTCATCAAGTTAATTTCGTCGAGTCTGACTCGAATTCGTTGAGTATCGTAGTATTAAAATTTTGTCGAGTCATATTCGTCGAGTTTATCTGTCAAACCAAGTCATATTTATCGAGTGAACTGTGATATTGTCGAGTGCTTTCGACGAATCTGTGTGGACTTAGAAACTTTTGGACAAGTGACCTTCCTATTCGCCGAGTATGCCTTAGTAAAATTTTGGGACTTTTTCTTCCTCTTCGTCATTGTGGAATTTCTAAGCTTAGATTTCGGTTTTATCGGCATTTTTAAGAGTTTCATTGCGGCCTTTGGGTGGCAGTGGATAAAGGACCACTATCCTATTGTCGGTTTGTGAATCATTATGCCTGTTGGATTTTTCTTCTCTGTTTATGCACTGTCGGGTTGTGTTGGACAATATGGACACCACTATAGTGCCTTTTTTGAGATGTTTGGTATGATGATTTCTGTTGGACAATATGGTCACCGACTCAGTAGCGTTTTTACCAATGTTAATGATTCACGTGTTTGAGTTAATCAATCTCTTTCTTTTTACATACATACATATGTTCATTTGCATACTCTTGCAAAAATTATTGAAGCATGACTTTATACCGCACTTGATGCACCTGCTTTAACTTAAAACTTGTAAATTCTTCATTACTTATTATTTTTAGGGTTTATGTTGTAGTTTGATAGCTATTCTGTCTTGGGTTGGTAACCATTTCACTCCTCTGATTTATTTACTTTTGTTCTTTATTGTTACTTGTTTATTTCTTACTAAGGTGTTCTTTCTTTCGAACGCCTCAAGTTTGGGGCATTGATGGTCCAAGTAGCTAGAGTTGGTGATTATTGGCGTGGGCTTAGTAGATGTGGTTTTCTTCCATCACCTTCGTGAGTTAGTTCTGTTGTTCTTGTTTTAGTTCAAACATACATTTGTTTTTGTGGGTTCATGTCAGGTTGTTGGCGCCCACAGGAAATTGTTGTGGATGATAGACCATTTGCTAGCTGTTAAGCTATTTAACAGCTATTTGTTGTACTTACTTGCTATTTGGGATGGTTTTATGTTAGGTTTGCATGTTAGTTACTTTTAAAGTATGAAAAAGTTAAATACTTTAATCTTATATTCATAACATCTCTTTAAATCAAATAATCACTTTACTTTCAATGAACGTAAAAGCTCTTTTTGTACTTATACTAAATCTAGAGGGGTGCATATCATAAATAGCTGGTTGGATCTTCATACTCATATAGGATAATGAATGAAACAAACCAAGTATTTTCTGTTGCATATATATATATATATATATATATATATATATATATATATATATATATATATATATATATATATATATATATACATCTAAACCACTATAATAGAAGTATCATCTTCATGAGTTCGAAATTCACAGAAATAATTTTGGCCGTCCGATCTATTCCACTATTTCAGCAACCGTATGATCAAACACACCTCCTCTCTCTATTTTTTCATAGGGCTCCTAAACCTACTAAAGGGGTCCTAAAGTTATGTAAAGAACTTCAAAAAGACGTAACAACACCACCCGGTGAAAGCTCGCACGCTTAGCATAGTCCACTATAAAATCAACTCTGCAGAGCACACTTGCACTTTCCAAATACAGAAAGATAACCGGGACTTGATATTTATATTCCAAATCCTTTCAGCATTTTAAGGTGTAGTACTAAATGAACCACACATTTTAAACAAAATATAACAGCGTGGTGGGATAAGAGAGAGAGATGAGGGGGATGGATGAGAGGGAAATTAATATTATATTGGAGAGAGAAATAGAGGGAGAGAGAGAAAGAAAAAGAGGAGAGAGGGAGAGAGATTAATTTTTATAAGTCAAAACGCACGTTTTTTTACAAAATAAAAATTGCAATCGTGATTGATATTTTTTTACGGTCATTTTGAGTACTCATATGTATATGTTGCGGGCACGGCCGCCGGGGGCAGACGAAGCCTGCGCCTGCCGTCGACGGGCGGGTACTGTCGCGTTTGGTCATAGGGGCAGAGCCCCGTGTCGAGCACTCGCTGTGGGGGGCGGGCGAAGCCCGCCATCGCCGGGCGGGTACTGTGGCGCGTAGCCATCGGGCCGGAGGCCCGTGTCTGTCACTCGTATATATATATATATATATATATATATATATATATATATATATATATATATATATATATATATATATATATATATATATATATATATTCCGTGGACTAGTTGATCCACTGAGTCGAGCGACGCAACCATAAGAACCAAACTTAAACTATATTTTCGTCATAACAAACTTGAGGAATTTCATGAAAAGTGTTAGGAGTAGGTTCTTGCCTGAGAATCTGCAGTTGTCCTCTACACGATGTGGCATCACGCCGCATACTTTTTCTTACTCTGATATATTAGTAAATATTGAGAACTTCCAGGTTGCGACAGTTGGTATCAGAGGGCGGTTCGTTTGACAAATTGGTCGAATAGATATCTCTGGTAAGGTTTTAGTTGTCTTATCTAATTGCATACACACACTGATGTATCATCAGTATGTCTTGGTGAAAGCATGAACACTCCACTCATAAGCATGCCAAGAAGTATACAGGGCATATTCTGTAGTATGGGATGCATAATATATGTTTGTATATGGATTCTCATAGGAATTAACATCTGACCGTTATATAGTGTGAGATACATAACAATCATCACATGGATGCCCACTAGATTTTGCTTTTCCTTTACATGAGATATTATGTAGTATGAGATACATAATATTTCATGTATATGCCGCTCATAACATACAGTAAAGTATTTACGAGAATGCATAACATAACATGAATGACATAACATAGCATTAACACGGGTGCCAAGTTAAGATCTACATGATGATATATGTACCCACATGGTTTTAAAGCAAAGGAATAAAAATTCATTCATTCATATTATATGCACATGAGTCAATAGGATGATGGTATATCATCGTAAGTTAAAGCAAAGCATTACTTTCGAAAATCCAAGAGCAATGTAGCAGCAAGAGCAAGTATCTATTCGTGTAAGGTCTGAACTGAGTTGAGTAGTTCTAGTATTAAGCTAGGTTAGACGAGTTGTTTGTTGTATTATTAGGAATGCCACCAAAGCATGTTGCGACGAGGTCGACTTCCTAGTTTGAGGGTGAGTCGTCAGGTGTGCAGCATGAGGCCATGACTGAAGAGTTGTGACCGAGCAATAAGGATATATCAAGGCAGATGGTTGTTATGCAATCACAGATCCAGGATTTGTTGACTGTCTCCTTAGGGCATCAACCTATGGTGCAGAACCCTGCAGTAGGTCAGATTGTACCTATTCCTCCTGCTCCTCTAGTTCCTCCAATTCTGTTGCCACCGGAGATGAATTTCATTTTGCACTTCCAGCGATTAGGACCCCCTACTTATGATAGGAGAGCCGATTTCATGGAATTGGATGACTGGATTATTGCCATCGAGGAGATGTTTTCATACTTGGGAATTTCTACCGGCCAAAAGATAATGGTCGCCGCTTATCAGCTGAAGGGCCTTCCTAAGAGTTGTTGGATCTGAGAGAAAGTGAGCCTCTCAGAGAGTTGTTCATAGGAATCTTACAAGGGGATGTTAATAAATAAGTTTCTACTATCGGTCGAGCAAGACCGTCTGATGAATAATTTTTTGCACCTGAAGCAGAGGCAACTCACGGTTAATGAGAATGAGATAGAATTTAGTAAGTTGAGCAGGTTTGCTCCAGATTTAGTGGCCTTTGATGCAGGAAGGGTTAAGTGATTCCTAGGAGAACTTCAAAGCAACATCCAGTAGTTGCCTAGTGCATACCGATCAGAGACGTATGCTGAGGCAGTGGAAGCTGCCATGAGAGTCGAGGCTATCGATAATGCTAAGAACCGAGGTGTGTAGATAAGGAAGGACAAGAGAAATTCTGATGATAGTGGATGCTCTTGGGCATCTGGCCCAACTTTGAATAAAGGAAGTAAGGATGTGTATAGTTTCTGTGGTCGGCCAGGCCATCCCTTCGAGAAGTGTTTCAAGAGATTGGTAGCTCAGAAGCGCAGCAGGTGCTTTCAATTCAGAGCATGCCCAAAGGAGATCTATTCAGCGCTTCGTGTAAGCAGAAAAGGCATGATGTTTCCCATTGTTGGATAAAGGATAAGGTATGCTTCCAGCGTGGGCAGAAAGGGCATTTGAAGTCTAAGTGCTCGCGGGCTCAACCCCCGCTGCAGCTAGTTCCGCTTTAAGCCCTGTCGCCGTCGCAACATCTGGATAAAGGAAAGGGCAAGTTGAATGTGGTGACCTTGGAAGAAGCGCAGACTTCTACCCAAGTGATCTCAGGTTAGATTTCAACCTGGTTTTTAGCTTTCAGCTTTAGCTCCAATATTGTTTGGGTAGTTACGTATACAATGTTATAGGGATGTTTAAGGTAAAGAACTGTTCGGCGCGTGTTCTTTTTGATTCTGGTGATATACACTCGTTCTTGGCTGGGACTTTTGTAGAACGTCACTGACTGACCCTCGATCGAGACGGCGATTCATTTTGCGTTACATTTTTCTTTGGTGACTCGGTGGTGTCGGACCAGGGAATCCCGGGTTGTCCTATCCTTTTAGGCGACTTCCTAACCTTTGCCGATTTAAGTGTGCTAGACCTGGAAGACTTCAATGTGATTTTGGGCATGGACTGGTTATCTAGGTATGATGTTGCTATCCAATGCAAGGTTAAGCGTTTGGACTTCAAGATGGATAAAGGCCACCTTATAAGTGTGTATGGATTTCCGTGCTAGGATTCCCCGATTATTTCTTTTGTATGTGCTCAGAAACTCTTAAATTTCGGTTGTCTTTCTTATCTGGTTTCTATTTTAGGAACTGTTAGTGGTTTGCGAAGCATCGAGGATATTTTTGTGGTGCGAGAGTTCCCCGATGTTTTCCTGGTTAGTCTTCATAGTCCTCGGCCTGAGAGGGATATGGAATTCATGATGGATCTTGAGCCGGGTACTCGATCTATTGCTAAGGTGTCATACCATATGGCCCCTCGTGAGCTGGGTGAGTTACGTACCCACCTAGAGGATTTGCTGCAATGCGGATTTATTTGGCCAAGCTCTTTACCACAGGGTGCTCCTATCTTGTTTGTGAAAAAGATGGATGGTTCGAGGAGGCTTGCATTCATTATAGGGAGTTTAATAAGGTAACCATCAATAACAGGTATCCTTTGTTGCAGATAGATGATTTGTTTGATCAGTTACGAGGTAGTATGGTGTTCGTGAAGAATGATCTTCGTTCAGGCTACCATCAGTTGAGAATCCGTGAGTCGGATGTTCCGCGGACTGCTTTTTGTTCCCAACATGGATATTTTGAGTTCTTGGTGATGTCCTTTGGGCTGACAAATGCACCCTATGCCTTCATGGATATGATGAATAGAGTGTTTAATGAATTCCTAGACCATTTTGTAGTCGTTTTCATTGACGATGTTCTGGTATATTCCCGTAGTGCTGAGGAGCATGCCCAACATTTGCGTCAAGTTCTGTCTGCCTTAAAAGAGCATAATTTGTATGCACAATTGTGTAAATGCTAAGTTTGGCTTCCTCAAGTGTCTTTTTGGGCCATGTTGTGAATAAGGATGGAATCTGTAACACCCCCATCCGTCGTATGGTATATAATAGAAGTTCCAGCTGGAACCCGACGCCATATACCATGGACAGACGGAAGGGTTACGTATTAATATCCAAACATTCCAATTAATACTACTCGTCCTACACAGAGCATTCTAGCGGAAGCTTTTAAAAGTAGAAAGAACCCAAACTGAATAATCCATTTACATGAATCCCCACAATCACTACCACTGGAATGAAATAACAATACACTGAAAGAAACATGGCCTTATGGCCTTACAATAGTTCACTTATCAAATAGTGTCTTACATACATCGGCTCGCAGGCCGGCCACACATGACAAAATAAAAACAACTATTCGCTAAGGCCTTTGAGGGCCAGCACGACAACATGGGCTCCAGCCCGCTATTCTGCACTAAAGTGACAAACAGCTCTGCCCCAGACCGAACTGCCTTGATCACCTGAAGGGCCGACATCAAAACTTTCCCTGACCCCTTCATGCCCGCAAACATAGTCTCCCATTCAGAATTTAATCCAAACTTAACCTCCTTTCAGTTGCAATCAATTTAGGCTCGATATTCCGAGAGCCAGTACATACCAAAGATTACATCGAACTCTACTAACGGTAGAATCAACGCTCACGAATCAAACTCTTGATCCCCAATCTGAACCTTGACTACGCGGACCTTATCCGCGCGCATTGAGCACCCATTGGGCAACAACACATCCAACTTATCTTTTTCCATCGAGGGAGGGACCCCGAGGCGCGTCACAAATCGTTCGGACAAGAAGGAATGCGAAGCTCCCGTATCAAACAAGGCTCTCGCCGGACAATCGAGAATCAATACAAATCCTAGCAACAACAGAAGTAAGCTAACACATAAAAGTGGTAACAACTACAAAAGTTAATCTACTATAAATTAACTCATACATGTCACCACGTCAGCTTGCTTTATGGCCTCTTGCAGACCAAGATTATAAACTCTAGGCTGGACTAGAGTATGATGGGACGCGATTGACTCCACCGCCTTCCCTTTCTCTTCATAAGTCGCTCCATACTTCCTCTCGGACTTTGCACGTCCACTCCAACACTCACGAGCAAAATATCGCGTCTTCCCACAGTTGTAGCAAGCACCTGGGACTCGACTTGTGGTTGTCCCTAATGCACCAAACGAAGGGGCTGAGTTTAAAGTCCTCTGCTTCTTATTCCATCTGCGGAATCCTGACTTTGCATTAGGCACTTTGTACTCTGCCTTCTTTTCTCCTGGGTCCTTCTTCTCTTGTACCCTCTTCACAACCTTTTCCAGAGTCCGTGCCGAGTTGACCAAGGCTAGGAAGCCCTGCGCCTTAGGCCCAGCAAGGAGTAACTGTAGGTCACCACGAAGACCCTCATAAAATCGGTTGGTCTTCCTCTCCTCTTCCGTAAACATAGCACCAGCATACCTACCCAACCGTGTAAACTCGTGGAGATACTCGTCCACGCTTCTGGATCCCTGAGTCAACCCAAGATATTGGTTCTCCATCTCAAGCTTCTGAGCAGCGGGTAGATATCTGGCCAGGAACAATCTTGAAAATTCCTCAATAGGCACATCAGCAAGCTGCCTACCCACTAAGAGATGAAACTCCAACTCATCCCACCACAGCCTCGCTTCACCCGCCAAAAGAAAGGTCGCTATGGTGGTCTTCTACCACTCCTCAGTTAACGTGGCTGTCAAAACCCTCTTTATCGTAGAGTGCCAGTCCTCAGCTTGAGCTGGCGTTCCAGTCCCGTCAAATACTGGGGGATGAAAGCCCATTACATGCTTAAGTTGCTTCTCCGTAGCTCTCCTCGGTTCTACCAGATCAACTGCTGCGCACTCCACCACTCTCGGCTCTGCCGCCCTAACCGGTTCTTGCTCCACGACATGAGGCGCATGGTACGTTTGCCTTGTAGGTTGGGCATTAATCATCACAAATACGGCTTCAGCCACCATCCTGATGGTTTCCGCTGAAGGAGGTGTGGTAGGCATGTCTCTCGGTGCACTACTTTCCGCCGATTGCGGACGCTCTAATTGACCAGCACCGCTCCTAACTGCCTATATAAGCAAAGACACACGATTAGACGACAACCAAATTGCTTAAAGCAATCATTAGAACACTCAGGTTCCACAAAACAAGTGTATTTTTCATTCCTAAGTGAACATTCATGGGTTCTTTTTGATGTTATAATAATGACACACACATGTGCTCACCACCCCGTAAAAGAATTCGTCCACGAATTCATTTAAGCCTGACCGTAACCAGAAGTCTGATACCAAATTGTAACACCCTCATCCGTCGTATGGCATATAATAGAAGTTCCATCTGGAACCTGACGCCACATACCACAGACAGACGGAAGGGTTACGTATTAATATCCAAACATTCCAATTAAGACTACTCGTTCTACACAGAGCATTCTAGCGGAAGCATTTAAAAGTAGAAAGAACCCAAACTGAATAATCAATTTAAATGAATCTCCGCAATCACTACCACTGGAATGAAATAACAATACACTAAAAAAATATGGCCTTATGGCCTTACAATAGTTCACTTATCAAATAGTGTCTCACATACATCGGCTCGCAGGCCGGCCACAAATGACAAAATAAAAACAACTATTCGCTAAGGCCTTCGAGGGCCAGCACGGCAACATGGGCTCTAGCCCGCTATTTTGCATTCGGCTCCGCAGTACCTGCAAGCAACATTCCACCACACGGTGGCAAATAGGCAACAGTCAGCTAAAGCCGACCAAATTATAACGACCCCGTCCCTTTCTCGGGACGGCGGTGCTCCTTCCCTGCATATCAATAGCCCAGCTAAACAATTATGTAAAAACATACTTCGCCATAGGTGTAGGCTCGTATGGCCAAACACCCCGTGCACTCAGGGCACATTAACGGTGAATCCTGACACTTCAGCGTCTTCACCACCACCCACAGGATGGCAACAACATGAGCATTTCAGCCTTCCTGACCACTGTCTAAGGCTCCTGACTATGCCAACGTCCAGTCCCCTTTTCGGGTCTCTCGCACCGAACCACATAGCCCAGGCCCAATTCCTCTTGCACGTTGATCAACCGCGTAGTTCACCTTAAGACGTACGCACGGGCCAAGCTTCTCTCGGATCCTAATATTCCAATCAATCACATAACCCAGTTATGTTCAAGGCCGGTTCCCAGACCGCCAAGTTAGCAGAACAACGATTCCGCTCAGTTTTCCGGATGCGGCTTGGAGCTACCCTCCAAGGATCCCTGCTGCAATCTACCGCGTAGAAACCCGAAAACCCAAAGCACGGAGTCTTCTCCGGCAAATCATAACAAATGCAACATCATTGATCCAGACCAACATGTCCGGGTAGGCTTCACACACAATGCCTATGCCCATACTTCGATTCCGGACTCTATATGCAACACAAGGGGGACTATTCACATCAACCCCAAGGAACACCACACACTCACCGCACACTCGCGGGAGCGGGTTTTCCCTATGCAAAAAGGAAGAGCTTCACATACTCAAGTGGAGAATCGTTACACTTGTAGTATGCTTTGGCGTCATAGAAAACTACACAGATGGAAATCTTCGCAACGAACTTTCCTCCACAGATCCGCTCTCAGATCTCAAAACGGTGCTCCGATGCTCCGCCGGCGGCCGGAAAACTCCTCCATCTTTCTCCTCTTTCTAACTCCTTGAGAGAGAGAGACTAAGGGAGAAAATGAGGAATTTATCCTCCATTTCCGACCTTAACAGAGCAGGGTTTCCCTGGGGCCGTCGGATTTAAAATAAAGAAATCGAACGGCTCTGATCCGCTCAAAAATCAACAGACCTGGGCCGAACACGGCTTGGCACATGGCCGTGTCCCAGGCTGTGTGCCTCGATCCAGGCACAATCGTCGAACACAGAGACTCACAGGGGCTCAAACACTCTCGTGTCTCACTCGATATGCCCGTGTCGGGTCCTCGACACGCCCGTGTCCGGGGGCGTGTCACACATAACCGCCATGCCAACCGACACGACCCTACTGAACACGGGTACTAACACGGGTAGGCACACGCCCGTGTCAAATGACATCCCGTGTCATTCAGCCATGTTCCTTGATGTGTCCTTCTCGGGATGAAATTGGCCGAAACACCATGCAAAACACGGCCTTGGACACACCCGTGTCCTAGGCCGTGTACCCCTATACAGGCACCAAAATCCCTTTTTACGCAACCAACTCGAATACAATTTTCGGGGCGTTACAGAATCTCTGTTGACCCAGAAAAGATAACAATCGTGTTGGATTGGAAAAGACCTGTCACGGCTAAGGAGATAAGAAGTTTCTTAAGGTTGGCAGGCTATTATAGAAGTTTTGTGGAGGGATTCTCGTCATTGTCTACACCCTTGACAAAGCTTACACAGAAGAGTGCTATGTTTATATAGAGTGATGAGTGCGAAGGAGCCTTTCCGGAATTGAAAAGGAGACTATACACCACTCCAGTATTGACTCTGCCTAACGAAGGAGTAGAGTATACTGTTTATGTGGATGCATCGCACGTTGGGCTTGGATGTGTCTTGATGCAAGAAGAAAAAGTGATTGCGTATGGGTCGAGGCAATTGAAGGTTCACGAAAGGAATTACCCTATGCTTGATTTGGAGTTTGCGGCAGTAATCTATTCCCTGAAGCTTTGGAGACACTTATTATTTGGCGCGCTTCGCAAGATTTATACAAAACACAAGAGCTTGAAGTACGTCTTCACTCAGAAGGAGCTAAATTTGCTTCACCGTAGATGGTTGGAGTATGTCGCAGATTATGAGACCGATATCCTTTATCATCAGGGAAAAGCTAATGTGGTAGCTGACACCTTGAGTTGGAAGACTGCGCAAATTTCAATCTTTCGGAGCAATCCTTGGTGGAGATGTTTTTACTAATGAATATAACTGTTGGGAGTAGGGACTCGACGAGTAGCTTGGAAGTTGCAGAGCCTTCATGGATTACGCTTACGAGGCTATACAAGAAGGACAATCCCGATTTGGAGCATATCCATATTAGAACTGAAAAGGGGGAATTGTCGTACTTTTCGATTGATGAAGTGGGTACTTTGAAGTACCATGACAGATATTATATTCTAGTTATTGGTGATATTCAGGAAAGGGTTTGCAGTGAAGCGCATGGGTCTAGTGTCACATATTACCCTGGCTCTACAAATATGTATAGGGATTTTAAGAGATTATTTGGTGGTATGGGATGAAGAACGACATAGCTATGTTCGTGTCTGAGTGCTTCACCTGCAAGCATGTTAAGGCATATCATTGAAGGCTGGGTGACAAGTTAACGCCTCTAGATATTCCAGGTTGGAATTGGGAGAGCATTTTTCTATGTTTTTTATTACTAGTTTGCTGAGGTCTCCCCGAGGTATGATTCTGTGTGGGTACTAGTTGATAGGTTTATGAAATGTGCCCAGTTTGTGCCTTTCAAGATTGGCTATTCCATGATGAAGATAGTGAAACTATATTTGGATGAGGTTATCAGTCTGCATGGAGTGCCAGTAAGTATTGTGTCAGAGCGAGACTCCATATTTATGTTGCATTTTTGGAAATGTTTGCAGGAAGCGCTGGGCACTGACTTCAGGTATTCAACTACGTACCACCCGCAGATGAATGGACAAATGAAAAGAGTTAATAAAATCTTGGAAGATATGATCAGATGTTACATTCTGGACCATACTGGGGCATGGGACCAACATCTTAGACTGATGGAATTTACATATAATAACAGTTATCAAAAGAGTTTGCAGATGGCCCCATTGAGGCTTTGTATGGGAGGCATTATTGAACTCCTTTATTTTGGGTTGGAGTTGGTGAGAGACCGTTGTTAGGTCCTGAAGCCTTAGAAGAAATGAGTATTTATGTAACGCATATTTGTGATAAGCTTCGTGTTGCTTAGGAGCGATATAAAAAGTATGTGAATCGACGAAGGGTTGATCTAGAATTCACAGTTGGGGACATGGTTTTCCTGAGGGTTTCTCTGATGCCAGATGTTAAGAGGTTTGGTAGGAACCACAAGTTGGATCCCAAGTATGTGGGACCTTTCCAGATTGTTAAGCGCATCAGAGTATCAGCTTATATGTTGGATTTGCCTGCTACCTTCCCGGATGTTCACGATGTGTTTCATGTGAGCCAGCTACGAAAGTGTGTGCTTAGTGATCGGCATGTCCTTGACTTGGTTCCCCAGTTACAGCCTAATCTTTCCTATGTCGAGGAGCCTGTTCATATTCTAGAGACTTAGGATCGGGTGTTGCGGAGAAAGACTATACCCATGGTCAAAGTTCTTTGGCGAAATCAAGACGTCGAGAGCGCGATATGGAAGTTTCCTATCTGATAACCTCTGGGTACTTCCATTTTATTCTGATTTGATTTGCGTATCAAGTTTCGGGATGAAACTTCATTTTAGAGAGAGTGGCAGCAACGCCCCAGAATTTTTGATGATTGTTTTGATTCTTATTGTGATGTAAGGGCATTACGTTGACACATAGTTAGCGGGTCGTCGTTGTTAGTGCGTTATTTTATTCATCGGAATTAGAGTTTTCGACTTGGGAAGATTTAAGTGGTTAATTTTAGCGTGTTTGTGAAGTTTGGCAGCGATCCGGGCTTAATTGGGATCTTGGTAAATTTTATATAGATATTTGTTGTTTTAACTTCAGGAAATTTTAACCCAAGTATGGTTTTTGGATCCTGATTTCGACTTTGTTATTGTATTCGTAGCACCGCCATTTAGTTTTGGTTCGAATTTCTTCGAAAACCGAGACGTTTTTCGTAATTCTCATCGTTTTAGATTTCTTGAAAATTATATTAATGATATATATACAAGCAGTCGTGCACAGGGGACCCCATGCAGGCAACATTCGTCATGGGTGCGACATTTGTCGAGGGGACGACATTCGTCGTGGGGTGTGACATTTGTCAAGGGGGCTATATGTAACACCCCCTATCCGTCGCATAGCATATAGCAGTAAGTCTGGTCGGGGCCCAATGCCATATACCAGTAATAGACCTGGAGGTTACTCAATGGAAATCATCCAACCAATCATAACGTCCTACACAGAGCATTCTAGCGGAAGCAGATTAATAAGTTGCAATAAATAACCCAGCTCAAAAGCATGAATGTCCACTAATACCAAATAGGAAAGTTGTATATACACAAGTACAGGCCTTAAGGCCTTACAAAATGGTTTACTTGATATTACATGTTTTACAAACCACGGCACGCAGGCCGGTCATACATGAGTAAAAGCAGTAAACACTCCAATTAGGCCTTCGAGGGCCGGCTTCGCAATTTGGGCTTTAGCCCACTATTGACCGCTTGGTCTAGCTGCACATGCAAGCACAAAACCACCGCACGGAGGCAAACAAAGCAACGGTCCGCAATGATGACCCAATTATAACGATCTCGCCCCCAACTCGGGGCGGCGATACTCATTCCCTGTATTTTTATTAGCATAACCAAGTAGTATAAACATTCATTGCATCACAGGTGTTGGCACGCATGGCCACAAACCCCGTGCTCTCAGGGCACATTCTCGGTGATCGCAGTCTAAGCCGCTAACTCACCACCATCTCGAGGACGGTAATATCTCGTGAGCAATATGGTCTTTCAAGCAAATGTTACAACACTTTATGTCATCAACAGCCTATGTCACGACACTTTAATAACATCGACAGCAAGACCCGACCTCTATGCCCTCGGCATAAAGCAGGAACGGTTTCACTCAACCCGTTGCTCACTTGCCACGACACTTTAATATCACCGGCACACATTAAGTTTCGCCGAAGCCCGTGAATCGAACGTACAATATTACATAACCCAGTTATGTACAAGTTGGCTCCTAGGCCCACAAGTTGGCAGGATCACGCATCCGCCCAGTTTTCTGGGTGCACCTTTGGGTTAATCCACAAGGCTCCATGTTGCAATCTACCACGTAGAAAACCGAAAAAAAACCAAACGCGCGGAGTCTTCTCCGGCATTTATGCAATGCAACATCACCGATCCAGACCAACATGTCTGGGTAGGCTTCACACATCATGCCTATGTCCGTTCTCGAATACGGACTCTAAACAACGGGTACTTTACATATCTACCCGAAGGAACGCCTCCAACTCACCGCAAACTCGCGAGAGCGGGCTTCCTATGCAAAGAAGGAGAGCTTCACATGCTCAAGAAGAGAATCATTACCCTAGCGTTCTTCTTTGGCGCCATGGAAAAGTAAGCGGATGAAAAGCACCGCACTCTCTTCGCCTCCGTGGATCCGAAGTCGGCTCGCGATTTGGAGCTTCAAAGCTCCTCCAATGGCTGGATCTAGCTTCTACTTCCTCCCTTGGCTCTCCTCTCTCTCTATACTTTAGAAAGATAACCACTCAAAAGAAATGAGGGTTTCAAGGGTCCAATCCCGTGTATATCCCATCAGGAACAACCCATAGCCGTTGGATCCCAAATTAAAGAAACGAACGGCTTTGATTCGGGCCTGAAATGTACAATCTGGACCGAATACGGCCTGGCACACGCCCGTGTCCAGGGTCGTGTCGCTCATTCGCCGTCAAAATCGACGCGCCTGGAACAACACACGGGCATCGAACACGCCCGTGTTCGACCTGACACGCCCGTGTTCAAACGGACACGGCCGTGTGGTCGACCGTGTGCCCCCATCGATTTAGCCCGAAAACAACCCGAGAACAACACGGGTTCTTGGACACGCCCGTGTCTTACCCTGTGTCCACTCGAACACGCGTGGGCTCCAGGCCATGTTCACGGTCTCGACACTTCATCGAGTGAAGTTCGTCGACCACCCGACACGGCCTTGGACACGCCCGTGTCCTAGGCCGTATGCCTTGTCTAGACACTTCGTCGAGCGAAAATGTCGACACCCCGGGCCGGTTGTCGACACGGGCTCGACACGCCCTGAGACATGCCTGTGTCTCAGGCCATGTACCTCGTCTCGACACTTCGTCGAGCGAAAATCGTCGACACCCCAGGCCGATTGTCGACACGGGCTCGACATGCCCTGAGACACGCCCGTGTCTCAGGCCGTGTGCCCTGTCTCGACACAGTGTCGACCGAAATTCGTCGACTTCGCGGCCAAGTCGTCGACTCCAGACTGACACGCCCTGGGACACGCCCGTGTCCCAGGCCGTGTGCCTACTGCCAGATTCCAAATCTAGCCCAAAACTTCCCCCGTCGCTCTTTTGAGTTTTGGGGTGTTACAACTCTCCCCCTCTTAAAAGGATTTTATCCACGAAATTATATATAAAGGAAAGACACGTACAAAATTAAATTGTACCTGAGCGGAACAACTCCAGATACTCGTCAAGCATAGTCTGCTCTCGTTCCCAAGAGAGCTCCTCTCGACCGCAATTGTCCCATCGGATCTTGACCATCCTGATTTCTTTATTGCGTAGCCGCTTTACCTCCGAGTCCTCAATCCGCACGGGCTTCACCTTTGTCGTCAACCCACTATCCACCGGCACTTGATCAACTACGATCACTTGCGAAGGCTCTTGCACCGCCTTCCGAAGTACCGAAATATGGAATACATCATGTAATCCACCAAGCTCCACTGAAAGCTTCAACCGATACGCTGCTTCACCAACCCGCTCCAAAACCTCAAACGGTCCAAGGTACCTCAGGCTTAGCTTTTTCAATCGCCGCACCCGCGAGACACCCTTGAACGGCTTGATCTTTAAGTACACTGTTGGGTCCGGCGTTCCTTCACTTGACCCATGGCGCTTTGCTACTTATTTAAGAAATTAAGTAGCACCCTCTCCAACAGTCCGGGCTTTTGGTGCAGTTGGGTATGCGCTTGATCCTTCAATTGGTATCAGAGGAGGTCACGGGTTCAAGACCGGGGGGCGCTATTAAATCCTGATTTTTCCCTTCTACCTGTGTGGGTCCGGCGGGTCAGGCAACCGTGGACATGTGGTAAGCCCACCTCTGAGCCAGGTGGGCCATGTGGTAACTCCACCTCTGAGCCGACGGGTTGTGCTGGACGCCGGCGGGGGATTGTTGGGTCCGGCGTTCCTTCACTTGACCCGTGGCGCTTTGCTACTTATTTAAGAAATTAAGTAGCACCCTCTCCAACAGTCTGGGCTTTTGGTGCAGTTGGGTATGCGCTTGATCCTTCATACACATAGTCGCCCACAGCGAACTCCACGTTCCTGTGCTTGGCATTATAGTACTTCGTTTGTCGGTCCTGAGTGATAAGCAACCTCTCTCGAATGGTACGCACCAACGAAGAGCATCCTCCACTTCTAATCGCTTATACAACTTTGATTCACCTGTTTCTATCCAAGACAATGGCGTGCGACATTTTATACCATATAGCGCCTCGAAGGGCGCCATTTGAATACTCACTTGGTAGTTATTGTTGTACGCGAACTCCACCAAGTAAAGATGGTCTTCCCATTGCTTTCCAAAATCCAAGGCACACATGCGAAGCATGTCTTCCATAGTTCTATTGACCCTCTCGGTCTGCCCATATGTTTGTGGATGGAAGGCTGTGCTGAATTTTAGCTTTGTTCCCAACATTTGCTGCACAAGCCTCCAATCACTAGACGTGAACCACCCATCTCGGTCGCTCATGATGCTGCGGGGCACACCGTGAAGCCGTACAATGTTATCCACATAAAGTTTTGCCAACTTCTCCACCGGATCATCCTTCCTATGCGAAATAAAATGCGACACCTTCGTTAGCCGATCAACAATCACCCAAATGGCGTCGTTCCCCTTTTGCGACCTTGGCAAACCGTGCACAAAGTTCATAGAGATATCGTCGAATTTCCACTCCGGAATAGGCAAGGACTTCAGAAATCCTCCCAGCTTTTGGCACTCCGCCTTCACCAAGGCGCAAGTTTGGCACTTGGCCACGTAGAGCGCCACATCCTTCTTCAAACCCGGCCACCAAAACAGTTTCTTCACATCACGGTACATCTTCGTGCTCCCCGGGTGAATCGAGTACTTGGTATGGTGTGCCTCGTACAACAATTCCACCCACAAATTGCCCACACATGGGACGCACAGACGACCGTCTTTCCAAAGCAATCCTTCCTCCACAACGAATTGGGAATTTGACCCATCCAGAGCCTCTACCATGAACTACTTCATATGGACATCCATATCCAAAGCCTGTCGAATCCGATCAGCCAGGTCATATTGGACTTCAGTCCAATTCAGTACTGCTTCAGCACTTTATTGCTTATCCTCACAAACAATCTCCAGAGCCTCCAACTCCCGCACCAACCGGTCATCATGCACCGATAGCCAATTGGCTTGAGCTGGGGCTCAGGGACTCAATGCGTCCGCAACCGCATTACCTTTACCAGGCACGTAGTGGATCTTGAATGTATAGTCCCCCAGGAACTCCATCCATCTACGCTGCCGCATATTCAAATATTTCTGATCAATCAGATACTTCAGGCTCTTGTGATCGGTGTAGATATCAATCTTCACACCATACAAATAGTGTCTCCGTAGCTTCAAGGCAAAAATCACGGCCTCTAACTCCAAGTCATGGACCGGATAATTCCTCTCGTGCACTTTTAGCTGTCTCGAGCCATAAGCTATTACACTTCCGTGTTGCAGTAGCACTCAACCCAAACCACTGCCCGAAGCATCGCTATAAATCTCATAACCTTCGGTCCCAATCGGCGAACTCAGCACAGGCGCCGTGGTCAACCGACACTTCAACTCCTCAAAAGCTCGCGCGCACTCCGGCGTCCAAACGAACTTCTGCTCCTTCCTCGTCAAAGTAGTGAGAGGTAACGCTATCCTCGAGAAGTTCTCTACGAAGCGCCTATAATAGCCGGCAAGCCCCAGAAAGCTCCGGACTTCCGCTACCGTAGCAAGCTCAGGCCACTCCCGTATCGCAACAATCTTAGCCGGATCCACTGCAATACCCTCTCCACTCACTATATGACCGAGGAACGCTACTGAGGATAACCAAAACTCGCACTTCGAGAACTTGGCATACAATTGATTCCTCCTCAGCGTCTCCAAAATCAAATGAAGATGCTTGAAGTGATCTTCCTCACTCTGCGAGTACACCAAAATATCGTCGATGAAGACGATCACAAAATGGTCCAAGTACTCCCTGAAGGTCATGTTCATCAAATCCATGAACACTGACGATACATTAGTCAGCCCAAACGGCATGACCGTAAACTCATAATGCCCGTATCTCGTACTGAACGCTGTCTTCGGGATATCACTCTCCCTTATTTGCAGCTGATAGTACCCAGACTTGAGATCCAACTTCGAGTACACCATCGACCCGACCAACTGATCAAAAAGATCATCGATCCGGGGGATTAGGTACTTGTTCTTCTCCGTCAACTTGTTGAGCTCCCGATAATCAATACAAAGCCTCAAGCTTCCGTCCTTCTTCTTAACAAAGAGGACCGGCATGCTCCAAGGCGAAGAACTTGGGCGCACATAACCTTGCTCCAACAACTCTTACAGTTGAACCTTCAGCTCCGTCATTTCCTTAGGCATTAACTGATACAAAGATCGTGACACAGGCTTTGCACCTGGCACTAGCTCAATCGTAAAATCTATCTCCCGCTACGGCGGGGCTCCAGGAAGATCTGCGGGGAACACATCAGGGTATTCCGATACCACTGAAAAACTATCCAACGCGGGCTTCGGCTTTGCAACCTCCACTAGTGTAAAGAACAGTTCTGCACCGGCACGAACCGCCTTCATCACCTGAAGAGTAGACATCAACGTCTTTCTCCACCCCTTTAAGCCCGTAAAAGTCGTCTCACGGCTTACTCCCAGCTTGACTTCCTTGCGACCCGCAATCGATATAGGCTTGCTGCTCCGAGAGCCAGTCCATGCCAAAAATAACGTCAAACTCCACCAACAGAAGTAACGACGCTTGCAGATTGAACTCCTGATTCCCAATACGAATCTTAACATCGCAGATCCTATCCGCGTGCATCGAACACCCATTAGGCAACAACACATCCAACTTATCCTTCGCCATCGAAGAAGGAACTCTGATGCGTGATATAAATCCATCGGACAAGAAGGAGTGCGAAGCTCCCGTATCGAAGAGTGCTCTTGCCGGATTTTCACAAATCAAAACGAATACTAAACAAGCAGTGGTAAGGTAACATGTGCATAACAAGTATTTAAAGAAATTAACTTACTATAAATTAAACCGTACCTGTCACCACATCTGCCTGTTTGATGGCCTCCTGTTGGCTAAGATTGTATTCCCTTGGTTGGGCCGGAGCATAGTGGGATGCGGTTGACTCCACCGCCTTGCCCTTTTCTTCATAAGTCGCTCTCAGCCTCCTTTCAGACTTGGAACGTCCGCTCCGGCACTCACGGGCATAATGCCCCGGCTTCCCACAGTTGTAACATGTGCCCGGGATCCGACCCGTAGTCGCCCTAGAAGCACCAGCAGAGGGGGCTGGACCCGACGTCCTAGCTTTCTTGTTCCACTTCTGGAACACAGACTTTGAGGAGTTCGGCACTCTGAACTCCGACTTCTTATCACCCAAGCTTTTCTTTGCTTGTACATTCTTCATGTCCTTCTCCAAGGACCGGGCCGTGTTGAACAAGGTCAAGAAACCCTGCGTCATCGGCCCCGAGAGTAGTAACCTCAACTCATCTCTCAACCCTTCATAGAAGCGATTTGTCCTGCGCTCCTCATTCGTAATGGTGGAGCTAGCATAACGACTCAAACGGGTAAACTCGTGGAGATATTCATCCACGCTAATGTCTCCTTGAACCAATTTCAGGAATTCATTCTCCAACGCTATCCTTTGCGCCGAAGGGAGATATCTAGCCAAGAATAATCTTGAGAACTCCTCCATCGAGACATCAACAAGTTGTCTACCTCTCAGTAGATGCAGCTCCAAACCTTCCCACCACATTCTCGCTTCACCGTCCAAAAGGAACGTAGCAATGGTGGTCATTTTCCACTCCTCTGTCTCCGTTGCTGTCATGACTCTCTTCACCCTGGAGAGCCAGTCTTCCGCTTGAGATGGGGTTCCCAACCCCGAAAATACCGGAGGATTAAAGCTCATTACATGCTTAAGCTGTCTCTCGGTTGCCCTCCTTGGCACCACCGGTTCCTCTATCACCTGCTCCACTCTTTACTGCTCAGCCGCTTGCAACGGTACCTGCTCCATCGCAGGAGCGGGCGGCTGCGTTTGCCCCTCAGGCAGCACATTAATCATGGCCAACACTGCTTCGGCAAACAATCGTATAGTCTCATCCAATAGAGGTGTTGCAGGAGCTTCATTAGGTGCACTACTAGCCTCAGAAACTCGACGTTCCGACGGCCCAGCACCACTTATGGTCACCTATAGTGGTACAAAACACTGTTAAGCGACCAAATAAAATTGCAAACAGCAATTATAGGAACACGCAGGTTCCCCAAACACGTGTATTTTCATTCCTAAGTGGACATTCATGGGTTCTTTTACTGTTATAACGATGACGCACACACATGTGCTCACCACCCCTTAAAAAGAATTCGCCCACGAATTCATTTTAAGCCCGACCAAAACCAGGAGTCTGATACCAAATTGTATCACCCCCTATCCATCGCATAGCATATAGCAGTAGGTCCGGCCGGGGCTCGACGCTATATACCAGTAACAGACCGGGAGGTTACTCAATGGAAACCATCCAACCAATCATAACGTCCTACACAGAGCATTCTAGCGGAAGCAGATTAATAAGTTGCAATAAAGAACCCAGCTCAAAAGCATGAATGTCCACTAATACCAAATAGGAATGTTGTACATACACAAGTACAGACCTTAAGGCCTTACAAAATGGTTTACTTGATATTACATGTTTTACAAACCACGGCACACAGGCCGGTCATACATGAGTAAAAGCAGTAAACACTCCAATTAGTCCTTCGAGGGCCGGCTTCGCAATTTGGGCTTTAGCCCACTATTGACCGCTTGGTCCAGCTGCACCTGCAAGCACAAAACCACCGCACGGTGGCAAACAAAGCAACGGTCAGCAATGTTGACCCAATTATAACAATCCCGCCCCCAACTCAGGGCGGCGATGCTCCTTCCCTGCATTTTTATTAGCATAACCAAGCAGTATAAACATTCATTGCATCACAGGCGTTGGCACGCATGGCCACACGCCCCGTGCTCTCAGGGCACATTCTCTGTGATCGCAGTCTAAGCCGCTAAATCACCACCATCTCGAGGATGGCAATATCTCGTGAGCAATATGGTCTTTTAGGCAAATGTTATGACACTTTAATGTCATCAACAGCCTATGTCACAACACTTTAATATCATCGACAGCAAGACCCGACCTCTATGCCCTCGGCATAAAGCAGGAACGGTTCTGTAACACCCCGAAGTTAATCGGATCAATTTGAGCAAAATCGGGTTCAGGCATGGGTGACACGGCCTGGGACACGGGCGTGTCCCAGGGCGTGTCAGGCCTGGGTAGTGTCGAGTCGTGAAGTCGACGAAATTTGGGGTCAACACAGCGGATACGGCCTGCGACATGGGCGTGTCGCAGGGCGTGTCGGGGCCGTGTCGACGATCGGCCTGGATGTCGACGAATTTTCTCGACGATCGTCGAGTGTCGAGTGTCGAGTGAGGACACGGCCTGTGACACGGGCGTGTCACAGGGCGTGTCAGTGGTCGTCGAACTCAACTCGACGATTCGAGCCGGGGCATGTTTGCGGGACACGGGTGTGTCCTGGTGCACACGGCCAGGAACACGGGCGTGTGCTAGGCCTTGTGCCAGGCCGTGTGAAGTCTCGGGTTGTTTTGGGATTATTTTCGTTGAGGCACACGGCCTCAGACACGGGCGTGTCTGAGGGCGTGTCGGGTACACGGCACGTGACACGGGCGTGTCCCATGGCCGTGTACTGTTGGTTTTGAGTCGGTTGACTGCCGCTTAGAGTGACACGGCCTGTGACACGGGTGTGTCACAGGGCGTGTCAGGCCGTGTTTTAGCTTTTCTTGCCAAATCTGAGCCATTTGTTTCCCTCTTCTTGGATCCACTGGCTGGGCTCTGTCCAGGTGTGTTGAAGGCCGAGAAAAAGGGGATTTAAACCCTCTTTTCTCTTCTTCTTCTTCTTCATCCTTATTCTAAGAGAGAGAGGAGAAAGGCCTAAGGGAGAGAGAAGGGAGAAGTCTTCCAGCTGCTGTAGGAGCTGCGGAGTGCGGAGCGAAGATCCGAGAGCGGATTCATGAAGGCGAAGCCGAGGCGGTGATTTTCATCCGGCTACTTCATGGCGCCGAAGCGGTCTTGAAGGGTAACGATCTCCTTCTTGGACATCGAAGTCCTTCCTTTATGCATGTGCTTGGAATCCTCCACCAAGAGGTGGATTTGCGGAAGTGATTCCTTTGTTGAGTCTGCATCTAGAGCCGGAAATATGGAGTACGGCAGAGGCATGCTGTGTGAAGCCCATCTGGACCGGTAGTCTGGATTGGTGATGTTCATGGGTAAACCGGAGGAGACTCCGTGGATTTGATGAGATGGAAATGGTTTTCCCTTGTACTGAATGTATGGATGTGCTGTTGACTGTGAGGAGGCTTTGGCAAAGCTCCTGGTTGTGATATGATCAATTGGTAGCATGCTGGGGAGCTCGTGATAAACCCGGCCTGTTACACCACTAGGGTGGGTTGATCTAGTTAGTTAGCGGGATCGATGGGTGGCAATGCTTGGGGAGCCGAGTTAAACCCGGGTTGCTGCACCACATAGTGTGGGTCGATCGGATTAGGAGGGGGGTCGATGGGTAGACATTGCCTGGGGAGCTTGGATAAACCCGGCGTGCTACACCACATGTTGTGGGTCGACCTACTCTGGTTGTTGCTGTGAGGTTGTACCTCTATGTGGTTGGGCGGGATGTCGCCAGCTTGCGAGATTGGTGGACTAGGGCCGGTCAACCAACAAGTGAAACCCTCGGATCGGCGGTGTATGACTGGTGGATTCCGGTACGCCAAGAAGGTGCCCTGAGTGCACGGAACGTTTGGTGGATTGCAGCGTTTGTGATGTCGTGTGTTTGCTAGTGGGATAAAGGAACTGATATACATATACTGTTGGATGATGTTTGATGATATTGATGAGCACTGTATACAGGGAAGGAACCACTACCCCGGGTAGGGGGTAGGGTCGTTATAATGGGTCAGCCAAATGTTGACCGTTACTTTGTTTTCTGGTTTGTCTTGGATGTGGAATTGCAGGTGTTGCGGCTTGAAATGAATAAGTGGAATGGCTAGCTTGCTGCTGTTGGCCCTTGAAGGCCATACGAAGAGTGGTGTTTGGATTTCATGTGTGGCCGGCTTGCGTGCCGATGTACGAAATGATTGTTGTGCAAAAGAGGAACTTGTAAGGCCATAAGGCCAGGGTGTATGAGTTGTATACATTCCTGGTGTTTGTGATATATAAATATGGTATTTATATAGTGGTGGACATTCTGGTTGGAGTTCATGTTAACAAAAAGAAATGCTGCGCTAGAATGGATGAGTTAAGGATACGCGTTGATTTTGATTTCCACACGTGATTCCTTCGCTTGTCTGTGAGATATGGCGTGGGGCCCTGGCCGGACCCACCGTTATATGTCATGTGACAGGTGAGGGCGTTACAAAGTGGTATCAGAGCCAGGTTTAGATTGTTTGGGAGGAGAGAACAGAAATGAACTCATGAATGTCCACTAGGAATGTATCGTTATGATTGGAAGTATTAATGGTATTCTGTATATTGATAGGTGGTGAGGGATGGAGCTGGGCCGTCTGAGCCCCAGCGGTCTGCTGAGAGTGCAGCACCCGTGGAAGCGCTTATGCCTCCCTCGGCAGAGGCCATACAGGTGGTGATGGAGACAGTGCTTGCAGTATTACAAGCACAACCTACTGGACAGGCAAGGCCTGGTGTCAGGCAAGAGCATGCTGCAGTGGTGGTGGAGGCGCAAGCAAGTGACGAGTCATTGACACGTTTTATGCATTTTCATCCACCGACGTTTGGTGGAGCGCTTTCCCCAACGCAGGCAGAAGATTGGTTGGCAAGGGTAAAAAGGATCCTGACCGCAATCCGGACGGTCGAGGAACAAAAAGTGATATTGGCCACTTTTCTGTTGGAAGGCGATGCGAGATTGTGTTGGGATGAAATTGAAGTGCATCACTTGGCAGGTCGAGGTTTAACGGAGGTTTCCATGGATGAATTCTCCCGAATATTTTTAGCCAAGTATGTGCCGGTATCGCAGAGGATTGCGATGGAAAATGAGTTTCTCCGTTTGGTGCAGGGTGAGCGAGATATTGATACCTACCTGCATGAGTTTACAAGATTGGGGAGATATGCGGGATCGAACTTTGCGGAGGAAGCACGAAAGACAAATCGGTTTTATGAAGGCTTGCGGGATGAATTGAGGTTGACACTTCCGAGTTCAGTGAGCCAAGGCTTCCAAGCATTAGTCGATACAGCTCGTGCATTAGAGAAGGATATGAAGCGAGTACAAGCGAATAAGCGACAGGAAAATTCAGAGTTGAAAGTGTCGCAGTTGGATCAATCGGAGTTTCGACGACAAGAGAAGAAAAGATTTAGGCCGGCGGAATCAGCTCCGTCGACTGTTTCTTCGGGGGCGACTTATGGGTCAGGACGTGTGGATACACGTATATGCTATAAATGCGGGCAGCAAGGACATATAGCAAAATTCTGTCGGAATGCCCCTCCAGGGAGTGAGAAAAAGATAGGTGCGTCATATGAAGAAAAGGGAAAAGCAGTGGCCGAGTCATCTGCACCCCAGACGCAACCACGATTGCATGCTATGGACGTGCAAGAGCCGCAAAGCTCAGTTGGCGAAATTCAGCCTCGGGTGTTTAATTTGTCGTGTAATCGTGAATTTCAAAATCTGGAGGCTGAGCGAAAGTGACGTGTGATGTGAAGCACGTCGATGAGCATGGTGGTGTATGTCAACTATGTGTATTTCTATATGTGTGATGAATAAAAGTTGCACTTGTGCTTGGGAAGAGATATATAAATTATGTTGTTTTGTGTTGAGATCTTATGTGGCTGATGATGCACAAGTGGAAGTTAGGGATATTTGTTTGTGTTGTATGTTTGTTCGTTTTTGCGGAGGCTTGGGGGTAAGCTTTGCTGATGTTGTGATTGATTGGAGTCAATTTCGAGGACGAAATTATTTGAAGGGGGGAGGATTGTAACACCCCGAAGTTAATCGGATCAATTTGAGCAAAATCGGGTTCAGGCATGGGTGACACGGCCTGGGACACGGGCGTGTCCCAGGGCGTGTCAGGCCTGGGTAGTGTCGAGTCGTGAAGTCGACGAAATTTGGGGTCGACACAGCGGACACGGCCTGCGACACGGGCGTGTCGCAGGGCGTGTCGGGGCCGTGTCGATGATCGGCCTGGATGTCGACGAATTTTCTCGACGATCGTCGAGTGTCGAGTGTCGAGTGAGGACACGGCCTGTGACACAGGCGTGTCACAGGGCGTGTAAGTGGTCGTCGAACTCAACTCGACGATTCGAGCCGGGGCGTGTTTGCGGGACACGGGTGTGTCCTGGTGCACACGGCCAGGAACACGGGCGTGTGCTAGGCCGTGTGCCAGGCCGTGTGAAGTCTCGGGTTGTTTTGGGATTATTTTCGTTGAGGCATACGGCCTCAGACACGGGCGTGTCTGAGGGCATGTCAGGTACATGGCACGTGACACGGGCGTGTCCCATGGCCGTGTACTGTTGGTTTTGAGTCGGTTGACTGCCGCTTAGAGGGACACGGCCTGTGACACGGGCGTGTCACAGTGCGTGTCAGGCCATATTTTAGCTTTTTTGGCCAAATATGAGCCATTTGTTTCCCTCTTCCTGGATCCACTGGCTGGGCTCTGTCCAGGTGTGTTGAAGGCCGAGAAAAAGGGGATTTAAACCCTCTTTTCTCTTCTTCTTCTTCTTCATCCTTATTATAAGAGAGAGAGGAGAAAGGCCTAAGGGAGAGAGAAGATAGAAGTCTTCCAGCTGCTGTAGGAGCTGCGGAGTGCGGAGCGAAGATCCGAGAGCGGATTCGTGAAGGCGAAGCCGAGGCGGTGATTTCCATCCGGCTACTTCATGGCGCCGAAGCGGTCTTCAAGGGTAACGATCTCCTTCTTGGACATCGAAGTCCTTCCTTTATGCATGTGCTTGGAATCCACCACCAAGAGGTGGATTTGCGGAAGTGGTTCCTTTGTTGAGTCAGCATCTAGAGCCGGAAATATGGAGTACGGCAGAGGCATGCTGTGTGAAGCCCATCTGGACCGGTAGTCTGGATTGGTGATGTTCATGGGTAAACCGGAGGAGACTCCGTGGATTTGATGAGATGGAAATGGTTTTCTCTTGTGCTGAATGTATGGATGTGCTGTTGAATGTGAGGAGGCTTTGGCAAAGCTCCTGGTTGTGATATGATCAATTGGTAGCATGCTGGGGAGCTCGTGATAAACCCGGCCTGTTACACCACTAGGGTGGGTTGATCTAGTTAGTTAGCGGGATCGATGGGTGGCAATGCTTGGGGAGCCGAGTTAAACCCGGGTTGCTGCACCACATAGTGTGGGTCGATCGGATTAGGAGGGGGGTCGATGGGTAGACATTGCCTGGGGAGCTTGGATAAACCCGGCGTGCTACACCACATGTTGTGGGTCGACCTACTCTGGTTGTTGCTGTGAGGTTGTACCTCTGTGTGGTTGGGCGGGATGTCGCCAGCTTGCGATATTGGTGGACTAGGGCCGGTCAACCAACAAGTGAAACCCTCAGATTGGCGGTGTATGACTGGTGGATTCCGGTACGCCAAGAAGGTGCCCTGAGTGCACGGAACGTTTGGTGGATTCCAGCGTTTGTGATGTCGTGTGTTTGCTAGTGGGATAAAGGAACTGATATACATATACTGTTGGATGATGTTTGATGATATTGATGAGCACTATATACAGGGAAGGAACCACTACCCCGGGTAGGGGGTAGGGTCGTTATAATGGGTCAGCCAAATGCTGACCGTTACTTTGTTTTCTGGTTTGTCTTGGATGTGGAATTGCAGGTGTTGCGGCTTGAAATGAATAAGTGGAATGGCTAGCTTGCTGCTGTTGGCCCTTGAAGGCCATGCGAAGAGTGGTGTTTGGATTTCATGTGTGGTCGGCTTGCGTGCCGATGTACGAAATGATTGTTGTGCAAAAGAGGAACTTGTAAGGCCATAAGGCCAGGGTGTGTTAGTTGTATACATTCCTGGTGTTTGTGATATATAAATATGGTATTTATATAGTGGTGGACATTCTGGTTGGAGTTCATGTTAACAAAAAGAAATGTTGCGCTAGAATGGATGAGTTAAGGATACGCGTTGATTTTGATTTCCACACGTGATTCCTTCGCTTGTCTGTGAGATATGGTGTGGGGCCCCGGCCGGACCCACCGTTATATGTCATGTGACAGGTGAGGGCGTTACAGGTTCCACTCAACCCGTTGCTCACTTGCCACGACACTTTAATATCATCGGCACGAGTTAAGTTTCCCCGAAGCCCGTGAATCGAACGTACAATATTACATAACCCAGTTATGTACAAGTTGGCTCCTAGGCCCACAAGTTGGCAGGATCACGCATCCGCCCAGTTTTCTGGGTGCACCTTTGGGTTAATCCCCAAGGCTCCCTGTTGCAATCTACCACGTAGAAAACCCGAAAAACAACCAAACACGCGGAGTCTTCTCCGGCATTTATGCAATGCAACAACACCGATCCAGACCAACATGTCCGGGTAGGCTTCACACATCATGCCTATGTCCGTTCTCGAATACGGACTCTAAACAACGGGGACATTACATATCTACCCGAAGGAACGACTCCAACTCACTGCAAACTCGCGAGAGCGGGCTTCCTATGCAAAGAAGGAGAGCTTCACATGCTCAAGAAGAAAATTGCACTCTCTTCGCCAAAAGCACCGCACTCTCTTCACCTCCATGGATCCGAAGTCGGCTCGTGATTTGGAGCTTCGAAGCTCCTCCAATGGCTGGATCTAGCTTCTACTTCCTCCATTGGCTCTCCTCTCTCTCTATAATTTAGAAAGATAACCACTCAAAAGAAATGAGGGTTTCAAGGGTCCAATCTCGTGTATATCCCATCAGGAACAACCCCCAGCCGTTGGATCCCAAATTAAAGAAACGAACGGCTTTGATTCGGGCCTGAAATGTACAATCTGGACCGAACACGGCCTGGCAGACGCCCGTATCCAGGGTCGTGTCACTCATTCTCCGTCAAAATCGACGCGCCTGGAACAACACACGGGCATCGAACACGCCTGTGTTCGACCTGACACGCCCGTGTTCAAACGTACACGGCCGTTGTTGGGTTTCTCTATGAGGTTGGCACAACACTTGTGCACGCAATGGAAGAACAAAAACATCAAGAAAAACCCAAAAGAGATGGGATCGGGCCATGGTAGTTGAATCAAGAAGTTAACATACAACTAGGCAAAAATTACCTCGGTGGCGTTGAGTCACAACTCAACGGAGATGCTCCAAGCTTCGTGTTCTTGCTGGTGGCGAGTTCTACGTGGAATGATATCCACGTCTCTGCAGAAATCCACATGAGCGGGAGAACACCGACTTTTCCGTCGCACGGATAATCGGGAAGGAGAATGACCACACCTTGCTTTTCCACGGACTGCTAGGTCCGTGCCAGGAATAGCAACACCAGCGACAATTGCCAGAGAGGAGGAGGTCGACGGAGCGAACGAAGAACGGCGGCGGGATTCGGGATCGGCGGAACGGCGGAACGAACGAAGAACGGAAGGGACGACAATCACATCCGATTCGATCAGATATCATTCCCGAAAACCCTAAGTATCTATTTATACCAAAGGCATAAACAGACTTAGGAATATCGCTATCCGCAGACCACCCAAAAAATTAGGGTTCCAGAATCGGCGAGAATCACCTAGCAGATTCGGTGAGAATCAATCTGCGAGAATCACCTAGGATCGGCGAGAATCAGCTAGGATCGGCGAGAATCAGTCGGCGAGAATCAGAGTACAATACTCGATGATTCACGTCGAACGTGGGTTGACGATAATCATCGATCTGCGGTCGACGATCGTCGACCCTCGGTCGACTATTCTTACCAATCCTTCAAGGCAACATTTGCCCAACCCGACGATCCTTTAAGGCAACACTTTGCCCATAACCCCATTCAGGTCGGTGATTGGTAACCTTTACCAACACAGTCAATCATCCAACTTATCCACATCTCTTATGTGTGACCCTGCAGGCTCATATCGCGTTGGCAGTGAGATTACATGTTTGACCACTTCTAGATCACCATGGTAACTCCAACAGTCTCCCACTTGATCTTGAAAGTATCAAACCAAAAACCTCACAAACAATGAGCGGCATCTAGCAATGCATCATTGCTCCCCAAGCAATAAGAGTTTATAACACATAAGCCTTTATGACCAATGTATCAGCATTGTCTTTGTCCCTTTGTCCCTTACATCCGGAAAGAACTAGAGGCATGGACCGTGTCACCCTCGTAATAGCTCAATCCAAGTTTCTTGATCCAGGACGGACTTCCAGAGAATGGTGAGTCCAATATCACATATTGACTCAACCAAGCATTGCCACGCATTTCTCAGTCCAGTTCCATCAAGGGGCCCATGGATGCAACTCCTGTCATACGGGAGGACAAATCCCATATCTGCTCACACACAAACACCCAAATGATTCGTAACATGCCCAACAACCACCCTTATCATCAACCTTTCTCAAGGAAGACTTTAGATGGCATCAAATCACGCTCTTCCTCACTTGATGAATGCTGTGACTTCAGGTCAAAGGACCACAACACCATTGTCAATTGAGACCTACTTGTGACACGATTGGATGACAATCCACAGAGTAGTCTCAGGTTGGGTCTGTCCAGTACAACTTGTTCACTAACAAGTACCCACGTGATGACTTGATATCACAATATCATGACCTGTGAGAATCGGTCATCAGTCAACGCACGTGCTAGCCTTCATGTACCATCATCACCCTTATCTTCTATGATGATACTCAACCAGGGACCTTTTAAGAATGAAGCTTCAAATAAATCATAGGCTCTCACATTCAAGTCACATACTTGATGTCCCATGGAAGCGAACATTCTAAGGGTATCTATTATGTTAACATTTAACTATCATATAGAAAAAAAACTCATAATAAAAGAACTTGTCATTAATTATAAGAGAAAAACTAGGTACACTATTCATCATATGAACAAATGGCCAACAAAATACATGTTTACATGCAATCCACAAGATTCTCACAAGAGTTGATCATTTAGGTATCGTATACCCATCGATCTAGTATGACCATCATGCTTTCTCTGTGCGAGAGGCTTTGTTAGTGGATCCGCAATATTCACCTCAGTCGGCACTCTGCAAATGTTCACATCTCCTCGTTCGACAATCTCACGAATAAGATGAAACCTCCGAAGTATGTGCTTGGAGCGCTGATGGGATCTAGGTTCCTTAGATTGTGCAATTGCACCATTGTTATCACAGTAGAAAACTACGGGACCAACAATGCTAGGAACTACATCAAGCTCGCCGATGAATTTCCTAATCCATACAGCCTCCTTCGCCGCATTAGCTGCGGCGATATACTCGGCCTCTGTTATATAATTAGCAACTGTCTTTTGCTCGGAACTCTTCCAGCTCACAGCTCCTCCATTCAGGCAAAACACAAAACCTGACTGAGACTTAGAGTTGTCTCTATTAGTTTGGAAGCTAGCATCCGTGTAACCACTTACAACGAGCTCTTCCTCTCCACCATACACCAAGAACACATCCTTAGTCCTTCTCAAGTACTTCAGGACATTCTTGACTGCAATCCAGTGACACTCACCTGGGTCTGACTGATACCTGCTAGTCATGCTCAAAGCAAAGGAGACGTCGGGTCGAGTACATAACATCGCGTACATGATTGATCCAATTGCCGAAGCATATAGAATCAACTTCATGCGGTCCTTATCTTCACAAGACTTTGGACACTGGTCCTTAGAGAGATTCACACCATGAGACATGGGCAAAAATCCTTTCTTGGACTCAAGCATGTTGAACCGCTTCAACACCTTTTTGATGTACGTACTCTGGGTCAAACCCAGCAACTTCTTCGATCTATCTCTATAGATCTTAATATCGAGTATATAAATCGCTTCACCCAAATCCTTCATTGAAAAGCAGTTCCCTAGGTTGTTCTTAACAACTTTCAGGGTAGGAATGTCATTCTCAATCAACAGTATGTCATCTACATACAATATCAGGAAGACAACAATGCTCTCACTGATTCGCTTGTAAACACAAGGCTCATCTTCATTCTTGATGAAACCAAACTCTTTGATTTTCTCATCAAAACGAAGATTCCAACTTCGAGAGGCCTGTTTCAGTCCATAGATGGACTTATTCAGCTTGTATATTTTAGTGGCTTCATCTGGGGATACAAAACCCTCGGGTTGTGTCATATACACTTCCTTAAGGAGGTTTCCATTAAGGAAAGCCGTTTTGACATCCATCTGCCAGATCTCGTAGTCATAATACGCAGCAACAGCAAGCAATATCCTTATGGACTTTACCATGGCAACCGGGGAAAAGGTCTCATCATAGTCAATACCATGAATTTGCTTGAAACCCTTAGCCACCCGTCGCCCTTTGAATGTCTGTACATTCCCATCCATGTCGGTCTTCTTCTTGAAGACCCACTTACACCCTATGGGTCGTACCCCTTCAGGTGGTTCCACCAAGTTCCAAACTTGGTTTGCATACATGGAGTCCATTTCGGATTTCATAGCCTCAAGCCATTTGTCGGAGTCCGGTCCATTCATAGCCTCTTGGTAGGTTGCTGGTTCATCATCATGATCCATAAGCAACACATTACCTATTTGAGACACGAGAAATCCATATCTCTCAGGCTCAAACATCGGTCTACCAGATCTACGTAGGACTTGTGTTCCTTGAGCAGGTTCTCTAGCTACAACAACTTGTAGTCCTGTCTCAGAATCCAATTCCGGTTCATTCACTACACGTGGTTCTTGAACTTCTTCAAGCTCTACCTTTTCAGTCTTTCTTGATAAGAACTCTTTCTCCAAGAAGACACCAGTCCTTGCGACAAACACTTTGCCCTCAGACAGTAGGTAAAAGTAATACCCTTTCGTTTCCTTAGGATATCCCACCAGATAACATTTATCCGATTTGGGTTCCAGCTTGTCAGGCATTTGACATCTCACGTATGTCTCACAGCCCCAAATTTTAATGAACGACATACTAGGACGCTTCCCAATCCATATTTCATATGGTGTCTTCAGAACCGTTTTCGTTGGAGCGCGATTCAATGTCATTGCAGAAGTCTCTAAAGCAAAACCCCAAAAGGAAACAGGCAAGTCTGCATGACTCATCATCGAACGTACCATGTCTAACAGAGTACGATTTCTCCTCTCAGACACACCATTATGTTGTGGTGTTCTATGTGGAGTGAGCTATGATACAATACCACACTCTTTCAGATGATCACGGAACTCATGACTCAGGTATTCGCCACCTCGATCAGATCGGAGTGCTTTAACCCTTTTACCCAACTGGTTTTCTACTTCATTCTTGAACTCTTTGAACTTTTCAAAGGTCTCGGATTTGCACTTCATAAGATACACATATCCGTATCTACTGAAATCATCAGTAAATGTGTTGGGTAATGTATCCACAATTACCTGGATTTGACGAAGCCACCTGTCAAGCTAAGATGAATTCACAATGTATTTGATGAAACCTTTTAAGTTGTGCTTGCAGTTATTCCACGCTAAGTACACACCAATGTCAGGGTGCAGTAGGTCAATATACACGGGTCTGCGTGACGTAATCTCTCGTTGAGCAGATCAGTGTGTTGGCATATGTGTACTCTCTCTATTGTAGTTTACTTATTTTCAAGTATAGGGCTGTGATAATGCAAGAGCAGACAAGGAGCAAGGATGAGTCAAAGAGCAGCTCATAGGCGGAAAGACGAAAAATCATCCAAGTATTATTCGACGAGAATCACCAAGTGATTCTCGCTGATTCGGTGAGAATCACTAGTGATTCTCGCCGAGAATCACCGAATCGTCGAGAATCACTGGTTGATTCTCACCGTCTCTATTCGGCTACATCAAAGCGTGCAAATCTGGCGCTAAGTCATAATCGTCGAGAATCATCAAGTGATTCGGCGAGAATCACTAGTGATTCTCGCCGAATCGTCGAGAATCACCGGCTGATTCTCGCCGACTCGTCAAGAATCACCTTCGATTCTCACCGAATTTGACTTGGGCAATTTTCTGGATACCACTGGACCGGATCAAATGTTAAGGCTCTGTTTTGAACCGGAATTAGGGTTTCTTCAGGTGGGACCCATAACGGTCATAAAGGAGTATTCTAACCAGAGATCCTTAGTCTCTTGATTCGTTGATCGGGAAAACCTTCCCCTTCCGAATCGATCGAGACGATCGATCCTAGTGTGACCGTTGGTAGACCTTGCTAGCTTTGCTACGAAGTTTGAATCTCCAAAGTACAGCAGCCGCACACCGTTGTCGCCGCCGATCCCGAGAACCGAGTCGCCGCCCCTCTTGTCGCCGCTGGTTTCGGGGAGATTCTCTCTAAGAGAGATCTAGGGTTGTGGACTCTTCATTGACTTCAAGAACACGTCATCGAACGAAGAGGGACATCTTAGTCTCCAAAAGTTGTTTGTATTTCTTGTACATTCTAGTTTCATTTTTATTGTAAAGGAACGTTGGTTCCTAGTTGTAAGGGTTGGGTGCAACCCGTGTAGTGGGAGTGTTGTCTCCTACGTGTGGAAGGGTTCCTTCCGATAGTGCAAGGATTGGATTTCAATCCTGTTGGTGAAGTGACCGAGTCGTCCCTTGTTGGGAGATAGGTCGAAGGGGGAAAGTGGATGTACCCAAATCGGGGAACCACTATAAATTGCTTGTGTCCTTTCATTGTTGTGCTGTTTTGTTATCTTGTGCAGGTACAATTTTAATTCCGCAAAAACGCTGCAAGTCACCTATTCCCCTCCCCCCCCCCCATAGGTGAAGGTAGTTGACACTAGGTGGACTTTCAAGTGGTATCATAGGGAGGTTGCTCATCAAAAAGGTTAACACCTTGAGTAGAATCCTGCCACCAGTGTCAAAAGCATGGAGCTGGATCATGGGATCTCTCCACTAAGACTTCCCACGTGCACTAAGGAGTATTATCCCGTCTGGAAGATGAGAGTATCCTATTACCTGGAGGCTATCGATCCTCGAGCATCTCTCATCTTAGAAGAGGGTCCTTTCATTCCTATGAAGACCTCCGGCTCTGGAAAGGATATCCCAATCCCCAAGTATATTACTGAGATGTCAGAGACTGAACTCTCATTATTTAATCTGGACAAGATGATTCGTCAGATCATCATGGATGTCTGGTCTGGACCTTCTCGATCTAGATTGGAAAAATATGGGACGGCCAAATCTATGTGGGTAACCATCTCAGAGCTGATGGGGGGATCAAAGAAAGCAGGGATCTGCAGTCAGCAAGAGGATGAAGCCTATGTGGGGGTCCTCGCCTCTGAAGATGAAGGCAAGGATCAATCGGACAGCATCAGGGCTCCGGTGTCCTTGTCAGAGACTGAAGAAGAAATTGAGGAAAGCAGTTCTGATGAGGCTGACACAACGGTCTCTGGCGCTAGTGACAATAACTCTGAAGAGCAGGTAACTTCTTCATCTTGCCCCTTCTCTCTTGAAGTTCCTGAAGACCGGAATTGTCACCCTTCAGAAAATCCTGATTCCCTGAAGAGAGCCCTTCAGAAAAGCAACCTACTTGTTGAGGAGAAAGCTCAGGAGATTGCTCGGCTGAAGATCTTGTTGGTTCTCCAATTGGCATCCAACAAGGTCAAGGACTCTAAAATCTCAGATCTAGAGAGTAGTCTAGAGAATGAGAAAAGGATAGTATCCAACATTTCCAAGGTTAATGCTATGAAGAGAAAGGAAGAAAATGGGTGGATCTCCCGAATTATCAATTCATGGAGAAATGGGGAAACAGTATTCAGACCCCCCACTCCAGGCAGGAAGGGTACTCATCATGCCTTCAGGTATGATCACATGAACAATCGTGGTCACTGCAAGGGTGATCTGTCCTCATGTGGAGACACCCATAGTGCAAGGGCTGTCATGGACACCCATGAGAGAATACCTAAGGCTCATTCTAAGCCCTTTGTATTCTCGGCCACTGCCCCAACTCGGCATGAATCTGCTGGTATCAGCTCTCAGAACGCTTCTCACCACCCGAGGAAACAGGAAAGGGAGGTTAGAAGTCATGCAGTAAGTTCTCATGGGGACTCTGGAAGGGTGCTGACTGAAAGGAAGGCACCACCTCCCAGGCCTCATGACGCTCGCTACATGCATTCCTTCCACCCTTCCAAGTGTCACAGTGGAAGAGGCAATTTTGGGAGCAGATCCGGATCTATCCCGTTTGGACCTAGGACCATGACTACCTCAGTCACTGGATCAGGTCAGAAACGGAGGTACAACATTCAAACGTGTTGGTGTTGTGGCAAGGTGGGATACTTTGCCATAGACTGTTGGCACAACCCCTCTGTGTCAAGGGCAAGGGCCTATCCACATCTTCTGGGCAGAGGTAGTCTTCCTGACAGGATTTTTGAGGGAAGGCATTCGAGTTTTCATGCTAACAAGAACCTAGGACCCAATATGTATTGGGTTCCTAAGGTAAGGTAACTCTCTTTTGAAGGGTAGTCTAGGTTCCCGTAAATATGATGGGAACTAGACAGAAGATGTTTCAAGACTGAATTGGAACAAATATCTGGAATAACAGAAGTACTATCTACAATGGTATACTCACATTGAACACCTGGTATGCCTTAACCAGAGGGGCTAAATGATAAATCTCATAATCCCAGGTATATTTGATCAGCTCAAATACTTGAGTCATATTGTATCGACATTTACATATATATATATTTATATATATACACATATATATGTGTACACCTAAGGAAAGGTTAACACTATAAAAATAAACCTTAGATACATTAATAAAGATTTAATCTGTAAATTCACTGGTAGATTCGAGAATCCGGCATGCCTCTTAACCCGTAGATTCCTCTTGAAGAATCCCGTCGATTTCGACTTAGACAAACTCCTGCCGATCCCTTGTATTCGCGTTTCGCACGAAAACCCAGTTAAAACCCCGTTAAAACCCGTCGATATCGCGCAGGAATCCCGCCGACCCTTCATATTCCTCATTTCCGTCGAAGTGGCTCATTTCTGTCGATATCCTGCAAGAATCCCGCCGCTCCTTCCGACGACATCCCGCAGGAATCCCGCAGCCCCTTCCGTCGACATCCCGCAGGAATCCCGCAATTTCTTCCGTTGATATCCCGCAGGTAACTCGCTGATTCTTCCTTCCGTGGATCACTCCTCTCTTGTACAGGGATTTCTCCGCGGTTTCGATCAAACAAAGTCACGAGCGCCTCCCAGTTTTCCGTCGTCTCCGTCGATTCTCACCATCTACGCTTTTGGGTAACCACATCCTCACCCTTACAGGGACTTTAATGTTAGTGTCGCTTCCCTCTTGATTTCTGATTAGGCGTAGAATTGGGATTCCCTCCCTAGGTTTGCAATGGCTCCAAGGACAACCGCCGGCCTGGTCACTAGATGTGAGTTGGTTCGAACAGGGTTCTCACATGCTTCGGATGAATTCAGAAACATCATCATCATGCTTGAAGAGGCTGGACTCTCTTTCATACTGGAGCACCCCTGCAAAATCTTGGACAAGGAAGTGATGGAGTTCTTCGCAACCGCCAAACTCCGTAATGAAGACTCTCTCATCAAGAGTAAGGTTGCAGGTGCAAGGATCAAGATGTCTGCAAGCAAGCTGACCCAATACTTACAGCTCACTAGTTCTGAGCACGAGGATTATCTGGAGGAACAGGATAAAACAAGGACATTATTATTCTGTGGACTCGCTCGAGGAACCAGATCGATAAAGCGAAAGGAAATGAATGAGGAGGGGAAACTTCTGTCCGACATCATTGGGAAAGTACTGATATGCAAACCCGGCTCACATGACCACATCTCAGCGGACATGTTCAAGATCCTTGTGGCGATTGTCTGCAGAAAGAGATTCAACTGGGGGGTTTGCTTTTTGAGAAGATTAAGGACACTCTCAGATCTCCAAGTTTTGGAAGAATCATCAGCCTATATCTCAATCAGTTAAACAGAGATAGGTTTGACATGAGTAAAGGAGTTCCATTGCATTATTTGAAGAAAATGGACTCCAGCGTATTTGACAGATGGGAGAGACGCATCGGGCAGGCTGCCATGGTAGAATAACAAGAAGAATCTCCTGCCGAGGACGGAACTGTAGCTGATTCCTTGGTTATCCCCAGTGAAATTCTTGATGCACTGACTGCAGGAATTGAGGGGGAGCCTCTACCCGCTTCTGCTAATATCATATCTGGCATCTCTCAGATAGCTAGAGATGCAGTTGCGGATCTACAAGAAGAAAGTGAAGCTGTGATGGAAAATGAGGCGGCCCTGAACGTGAATGATCTAGGAGCCGGAGGTAATGTAGAGGAAAATGATGAGGGAGGTTTGGAAGATGATGCAGCTGAGAATGATTTCATGGATGATGAGGATGAGGAAGAAGGAAATGCGAGACAGGAAGTATTGGAGCCTCAGGACATCACTGAAGTTCCATCTGAAAAGCAAGCTCCTGAGATCGTTCCTGAGAAAATTAGTGTAACAGTGGAGGGGGAGTCCTCTCAGCAGAGACTACTAAGTACTTCCGAGAAATCTACTGAGGCTGCAAGTATTCCCCCCTTAGAGACTGTGCTAGTGTCCAGCTCTGCAAGTGAATCTGCTGAAGAGCAAGGCCAAGGAATGCCTCAGGATCATCCTCTACGAGCTGATCTAGCTAATCACACGGTGAATGTTATTCAAGGTATCGTGGATGAGCTCAAAGCATCTTTTGAGAAAGCTCAAAATAAAATGTTAAAAAGAATTAAGAAATCTGAGAATCTCATGCTCAAGAACGTTGTGGAAATCAATCACAAACTGGATTTGATGGAAAAGAAGTTTGAAGACAAGTATACAGCAGCCGGCCAAGTTGTAACTCTTCTTATGGACGGATTGAAAAAGAACACCGATACTCTCGCAGTAGTGAATCAGAATGCTCATGTCGTAGCAAATAACATTCAAAAGTTTGATGGCAATATGGTGACTCTTAACAGCAATCAACAAGCCTTGATTACCGAGTTCTCCAAGACTATAAAGCACATTGATGAGTCACTGCATTCTTATGCAAACTCCATTGCAGTCGAAGCCAAAAAGGGGGAGAAAGAATATACAACTAAGATGGCCGAGCTTCAAGAAATCATAATCAAAAATTTTGAGTAGTCAAACATATATGTTTATGACAGTTGCTGGTGGATGCTCAAACAAGCGTTGGGTGCTAATATCCCTGAAAATCCTGAGGGTAATCCTGCTCCTGAAAATAATACTGCGGTTGATGAGGGAGCAAGTGCTGAAGAAGTTCCTTTAAGTGAAGCTGATGCTCATAGGGCTGCTAGGGCCACCTCCAAGGCAAATCTGATGGCAATGCTTGACCAAGGAGCCCTAGCAAAAGCTAGGGACAAGAGAAAATCTCAAGAAGGGACATCTAAGGAAACGCAAGCTGAAAAGAGAATCAGATTGAAGGAGGATGAAGGAATGAAAGGTGGAGTCCGGTATCAAAGAGTATTATCTTGGACACGTTCTGGCTGCAAGAAAAAGGGGAAATCAATCGGAACGACGTATACAGCCAGCATGAGTGGGAGCTACACAAGACATATGAAGCTAAACGGAACATCTTCTTCAGGACCAACACTGCGGCAGATAAAGCTCCTCCTCCCAGATACTATCCAAAGCCCAAGGAGTACGTTGAGAGGCAAAGAAAGAAGTTTTTGGCTCAAAAACACAAGGATGACCTAGCCAAAGAGCAATAGACAGAAATTTATAGCTTGTCATTGTCTCATGAACACTTTTATCTTTTCTTATTGTTATATGAACAATCTTGGGAATATATATATATATGAATTTATGATTGACTCAAGCTTTGATCTGTTTGCCTCTATTTCCTTGTGCCGTATCTTTAAATTCTATATGCTGTATATATTATCTGGATGGTGGTATTCATCTTAGCTAGTAGGATTTTGGCTTCGTCAAATAGGGGGAGATTGTTGGGTAATGTATCCAAAATTACCTGGATTTGACGAAGCCACCTGTCAAGCTAAGATGAATTCACAATGTATTTGATGAAACCTTTTAAGTTATGCTTGCAGTTATTCCACGCTAAGTACACACCAATGTCAGGGTGCAGTAGGTCAATATACACGGGTCTGCGTGACGTAATCCCTCGTTGAGCAGATCAGTGTGTTGGCCTATGTGTACTCTCTCTATTGGAGTGTACTTATTTTCAAGTATAGGGCTGTGATAATGCAAGAGCAGACAAGGAGCAAGGATGAGTCAAAGAGCAGCTCATAGGCGGAAAGACGAAAAATCATCCAAGTATTATTCGACGAGAATCACCAAGTGATTCTCGCCGATTCGGTGAGAATCACTAGTGATTCTCGCCGAATCGTCGAGAATCAATGGTTGATTCTCGCCGTCTCTATCCGGCTACATCAAAGCGTGCAAATCTGGCGCTAAGTCATAATCGTCGAGAATCATCAAGTGATTCGGCGAGAATCATCAAGTGATTCGGCGAGAATCACTAGTGATTCTCGCCGAATCGTCGAGAATCACCGGCTGATTCTCGCCGACTCGTCAAGAATCACCTTCGATTCTCACCGAATTTGACTTGGGCAATTTTCTGGATACCACTGGACCGGATCAAATGTTAAGGCTCTGTTTTGAACCGGAATTAGGGTTTCTTCAGGTGGGACCCATAACGGTCATAAAGGAGTATTCTACCGTATAAATACACGCGTATTTTGAACAGAAAAGAAGACGACAAAAAAAATATTCACGAGCCGCCGACGTGACCTAGATCGCGATACCTGCTCCGCCGTCGTCGCCGCTCATGCTAGTTGTTCGCCGCCTTTGATCGTGGTTCTTCCAGATCTTCTGGCGACAAAAGCTTAGCCAAGCACAGCGTCTCACGCGTCTAACCAGAGATCCTTAGTCTCTTGATTCGTTGATCGGGAAAACCTTCCCCTTCCGAATCGATCGAGACGATCGATCCTAGTGTGACCGTTGGTAGACCTTGCTAGCTTTGCTACGAAGTTTGAATCTCCAAAGTACAGCAGCCGCACACCGTTATCGCCGCCGATCCCGAGAACCGAGCCTCCGCCCCTCTTGCCGCCGCTGGTTTCGGGGAGATTCTCTCCAAGAGAGATCTAGGGTTGTGGACTCTTCGTTGACTTCAAGAACACGTCATCGAACGAAGAGGGACATCTTAGTCTCCAAAAGTTGTTTGTATTTCTTGTACATTCTAGTTTCATTTTTGTTGTAAAGGAACGTTGGTTCCTAGTTGTAAGGGTTGGGTGCAACCCATGTTGTGGGAGTGTTGTCTCCTACGTATGGAATGGTTCCTTCCAATAGTGCAAGGATTGGATTTCAATCCTATTGGTGAAGTGACCGAGTCGTCCCTTGTTGGGAGATAGGTCGAAGGGGGAAAGTGGATGTACCCAAATCGGGGAACCACTATAAATTGCTTGTGTCCTTTCTTTGCTGTGCTGTTTTGTTATCTTGTGCAGGTACAATTTTAATTCCGCAAAAACGCTGCAAGTCACCTATTCCCCCCCCCAATAGGTGAAGGTAGTTAACACTAGGTGGACTTTCAAAATGTAACAAAGTAGAAATACCCACCGCTAGCCATGGAACTCATGGGTCCGCATACATCACTATGAACAACACCCAAGAGATTCCCGCCCTCTCAGTATAACCAGTGAAAGGAGCTTTAGTCATCTTGCCTAACAAACAAGATTCGCATCGCTCAAATGATTCATAATCAAATGAGTCCAAAAGTCCATCTTTATGGAGCTTAGATATGCGCTTCTCGTTGATATGGCCCAAACGACAATGCCAGAGAAATGTAGGGTTCGAGTCATTTGTTCTTAGTCTTTTATTATTTTCTACATTACAGATGAGATGGTCCAAGTTCAAAACATAAATATCATTAAACAATTGGGCTACAGCATAACAAACATCATTCTTAAATATAGAACAACAGTTGTTCTTAATTATAAAAGAAAATCCAATCATGTCCAAACATGAAATAGATATAATGTTTCTAGTTATGGCCGGAACAAAATAACAATTATATAGTTCTATTACAAGCCCATTGGGCAAAGAAAGACGGTAAACCCCTACGGCTACAGCAGCAACTCTTGCTCCATTGCCGACGCGGAGGTCCACCTCCCCTTTACTCAGCAATCTTCTCCTTCCCAGTTCCTGCACATTTGTACAAATGTGAGAACCACATCCGGTATCCAATACCCAAGATGAAGGAGCAGAAAGGTTTATCTCTATAACGTGAACATTTGAAGTGGAAGTCATACCTCCCTTCATTTTCTGCAGACCTTCAATGTACGAAGGACAGTTCCTCCTCCAATGACCAGTCTTGCCACAGTGGTGGCATTTCCCTTACTTCACCGTGCTTTTCTTTTTCATAGTGCAGAAGACTTGGGCTCAAGATATGACTTAGGTCCCACCTTCGTCTTCTTAGAGCCCTTAGCCTTGCCCTTGCCCTTATGCACCATCAGTATGGGGCTGGCAGGCTTGGCCTTCTTCATATTGATTTCGGCAGTTCTCAACATGCCTAGGAGTTCGGGCAGTGTCTTGTCTATTTCATTCATGTTGTAGTTCAAGACGAACTGCTCATAACTGTCCGGCAACGATTGCAGGATCAGATCTGTGGCCAACTCTTGACCAAGAGGAAAACCCAGCCTTTCAAGGTTCTCTATATACCCAATCATCTTGAGTACGTGAGTCCCTACTGAGTCTCAAACTCCCATCTTGCACTGAAACAGCGCTTTTGTGACGTCGAACCTCTCTTGACGAGCCTGCCCTTGAAACATTTTCTTGAGATGCTCGTCAATCTCCTTGCACCCCATGTTCTCATGTTGCTTCTGAAGCTCAGAGTTCATAGTGGCAAGCATAAGGCATTCGACATCTAAAGCATCATCAGTATACTTTTTATAAGCATCCTTCTCAGCACGGGAAGAGTTCCCGGTCGGCACCTCGGGGGCTTCTTCTTCCAAGACATAGAGCTTTCGCTCTTGCCTGAGAACAATTCTCAGGTTCCTGTACCAGTCCATGTAATTAGTCCCACTGAGCTTATCCTTCTCAAGGATGGCTCTCAGAGACAACATGGAGTGTGAAACACTTGCCATGGAATTCTACAAGAATTTATGCAGAATAAAATCAGTACCAAAATTTCAAATACAATTTATTTTAATTTGGACTTCAATTAAAACACTCCCACTATTTTATTCGAAATGATAGCCCTCACTAACAATTCGGAGAGTTCATGCGAGCTACTCTCTTAGTGGACAAGATCCGTATTTCACCAACACAATGAGTCAGCTTTGGCTTTCCTCTCACGATGCGGTTATTTAGCTACGCAACACTTGCCAATTGCATCCTCATGCAATTCTTGTATGGTTGGTGAATAACTCCTTACTCACATCCATCATATGGTGCATGCCAACCCTATGCCTCTAGGCACTCAACCTTTGAGGTCACCTAGTTAAGCTGGACCCGATGTCGACAGTGGGATATCACAATTATCCGCTCGCACCCTTACCAAGATAGATTAATGCACCTTGCTTTGGCAAGCCCACACTTCATCGATCGAGGCAGGAAGAGTGTCATCCATCGGAAGGCATCCGAACACTTAATATTTGATGAAGGGATTTTGATTATAGGTTAACATTTAACCATGATCAACATTTGATCAATGTGCACATCCAAAGAAAAACAATTTTTTTTTCTAAAACCACATGCATCCCTTATGTGAACAACCTGACACCATCAACATTTGATAGAAGGAAGGGCTAAATCTGAACATCCGGAAACTTCCAAATCCTCAGATTTACATGCATTGGACAAAAGCAAAGACAGTCCAAATTAAAGCAGTAGACAAGCTCATCTCTCTATGTTGGATTCAAAATCCAAAACAATCTCGAGGGATGGTTACTGCTAAGGAGACTACAATTTCTAACAATTAGAAATTTCCACAAAATCCCAGACGTTCTTGGCGGGGTACCAAGACTAAATCTAGACATTTAGAACACTTCTAAATCCCTAGGTTTACACGTATTGGAATAACAAAACTTCCAATACAACAATCATGGCCGCAACCTCGCTCTGATACCACTGTTGGGTTTCTCTATGAGGATGGCACAACACTTGTGCACGCAGCGGAAGAATAAAAACATCAAGAAAAACCCAAAAGAGATGGGATCGGGCCATGGTAGTTGAATCAAGAAGTTAACATACAACTAGGCAAAAATTACCTCGGTGGCATTGAGTCACAACTCAACGGAGATGCTCCAAGCTTCGTGTTCTTGCTGGTGGAGAGTTCTACGTGGAATGATATCCACGTCTCTGTAGAAATCCACACGAGCGGGAGAACACCGACTTTTCCGTCGCACGGATAATCGGGAAGGAGAATGACCACACCTTGCTTTTCCACGGACTGCTATGTCCGCGCCAGGAATAGCAACACCAGCGACAATCGCCGGAGAGGAGGAGGTCGACGGAGCGAATGAAGAACGGTGGCGGGATTCGGGATCGGCGGAACGGCGGAACGAACGAAGAACGGAAGGGCCGACAATCGCATCTGATTCGATCAGATATCATTCCCGAAAACCCTAAGTATCTATTTATACCAAAGGCATAAACAGACTTAGGAATATCGCTATCCGCAGACCACCCAGAAAATTAGGGTTCCAAAATCGGCGAGAATCACCTAGTAGATTCGGTGAGAATCAATCGGCGAGAATCACCTATGATCGGCAAGAATCAGCTAGGATCGGCGAGAATCAGTCGGCGAGAATCAGAGTACAATACTCGACAATTCACGTCAAACGTGGGTTGACGATAATCATCGATCTGCGGTCGACGATCGTCCACCCTCGGTCGACTATTCTTACCAATCCTTCAAGGCAACATTTGCCCAACCCGACGATCCTTTAAGGCAACACTTTGCCCATAACCCCATTCAGGTCGGTTATTGGTAACCTTTACCAACACAGTCAATCATCCAACTTCTCCACATCTCTTATGTGCGACCCTGCAGGCTCATATCGCGTTGGCAGTGAGATTACATGTTTGACCACTTCTAGATCACCATGGTAACTCCAACAGCCGTGTGGTCGACCGTGTGCCCTCATCGATTTAGCCCGAAAACAACCCGAGAACAACACGGGTTCTTGGACACGCCCGTGTCTTACCCCGTGTCCACTCTAACACGCATGGGCTCCAGGCCATGTTCACGGTCTCGACTCTTCGTCGAGCGAAGTTCGTCGACCACCTGACACGGCCTTGGACACGCCCGTGTCCTAGGCCGTGTGCCTTGTCTCGCCACTTCGTCGAGCGAAAATGTCGACACCCCGGGGCGGTTGTCGACACGGGCTCCACATGACCTGAGATATGCCCGTGTCTCAGGCCGTGTGCCTCGTCTCGACACTTCGTCGAGCGAAAATTGTCGACACCCCGGGCCGATTGTCGACACGGGATCGACGCGCCCTGAGACACGCCCGTATCTCAGGCCATGTGCCCTGTCTCGACACAGTGTCGACCGAAATTCATCGACTTCGCGGCCAAGTTGTTGACTCCAGACTGACACACCCTGGGACACGCCCGTGTCCCAGGCCGTGTGCCTACTGCCAGATTCCAAATCTGGCCCAAAACTTCCCCCGTCGCTCTTTTGAGTTTCAAGGCGTTACACTATATTTGTCATGGGGGAGACATTTGTTGTGGGGGCGACATTTGTCGTGGGGGCCACATTTATTGTTAGTGCGACATTCGTCGTGGGGGCGACATTCATTGTGGGTGCACATTTATCGTGGGGGTGACATTCGTCGTGGTGTGCGATAATTGTCGAGGGGGCTACATTTGTCATGGGGGGGTGACATTTGTTGAGGGGGCTACATTTTTCATGGGGGCGACATTTATTGTGAGGGCGCCATTTATCGTGGGGGTGACATTTGTTGTCGGGACGACATTCATCGTGGGGGCGACATTCGTCGTGGGGCTTGTGGGGGCAACATTCGTCGTGGGGGTGACATTCTTCGTGGGGAATGACTTTTGTCGAGGGGGATAAATTTCTCGTGGGGGCGACAATTATTGTGGGTGAGACATTTGTCGTGGGGGCGACATTTGTTGTCGGGGAAACATTTATCGTGGGTGCGACATTTGTCATGGGGGAGACATTCGTCGTGGGGGCAACATTAGTCATGGGTGCGACATTTGTCTAGGGGGCGACATTCGTCATGGGGGAGACATCCGTCGAGGGGGCGACATTCATCGTGGGGGCGATATTGTTCGTGGGGGCGTCATTGGTCGTGGTGGCAACATTCGTCGTGGGGGCAACATTGGTCATGGTGGAGACATTCGTCGTGGGGGCGACATTTGTCCGCGGGCGACATTTGTCGCAGGGGCCACATTTGTCGCATGGAGACATTTCGTGCGGGGTCGACAATTTTCACGGTGGCGACAATTGTCGCGAGGGCCACATTTGTCGCGGGGGCGACATTTCTCGCATGGTCGACAATTGTCGCGGGGCCTTCCAAACATGTCTAGAAGAAGTAATACAATGCATAAAAAGATTCAGATATATTCATGAAAGTACACTAAATACAAAAGAAGTATTGTTGAATTATTCATGTGTATCTGTATTAGGCCACAAAGTATACAAAATTAGGAAATTAAAAATCTATTACTTGAAGCTCTTAATCAATAGTCGTGAAATTGATAACTTGGAGCAAGCATGTGTAGTAATCACAACAACTAACATGTAACCTCTGATCCGTCTGAAAAGCTAAATCCCAACCAAAGTACTCCTGCGAGGGCAGGAGTGGGTACTGTAGTGGATCATAAAAACCTGCGTACTCCTTGGCTGTAGTCAAATGCCTGCTTGTAGAATGGATTTTGATGTCCCTATCAGTTGACTCAGCGAAATCTTCGAATCCCACCAACACTGCAGCTACCTGAGATGCGGTAGGAAGGATGTATTGTCAGTCAGTAGACGGTCGTTCACGAATAAATAGTTGACACTACTGTAACTATGGGTGTTGAGCAATTTGTCTAAATTTTACGACATATGGGTTGTGTGTATCAAGGATATCTTTGATCACATTCAATATTTCCATATAGAGTCCATTATTTTCCGCCAAACGATGTGATGTTTCATGTTCGGTGTCGTGGATAAACATTTATAAAAATTGTGGTCTGTCTCCCGGAATAGGAAGAAGAGATCCAATATTGTGATATATAGCCCCATGTGCTCTGAAAGTATACAAATCCTGGTTGAAAGCTGGAAGTGTTTCGTCAAGTGTAACGCCCATAGATGTGAAAGAGAGTACGTGGCTCTATGCACGTATATTTTGCCTGAAATGGCGCCCTTTTGTGGTCTGATCGGTGTAAAGAGCCAACAACTGTGGGGGACAGGAATGTCAGATAAAATTACTTTGCCAAATTTATAGTATAAATTTTTCATTTCTTTGTGGAATAATCGAGCTGCATAGTGACGGCAAATGGTTGGTTTTGGGAGCTGGAAGACACGGGCATTGTCAGAGGAACGACAATTTCTTGCAATATTACGACGTCCTATCTGCGAAGTGGACGCAGAACTATCATCTTCAATTTCATTCGGTTGATGTGGAGGTTCTGGATGTGTTGGTTGGACTTCTGCGACCAATGGTAAAGTCAAAGTTGACGTCGATTGTGTTCGTCTTGCATTCAGTGCACTCGGTTGTTCTGCAGTCAATGACCGTCTCCAATTACTAACACACACTCGGGTTGACTCTCGAGTTTGCTCAGTTAGTGTTGTCGAAGTTGAAGGCCTCCCTCTTTTATGTTGGACTGGTCCACCCTGGTTTGGCAACGATGACTGAACTTTAGTTTGATGTTGGTCTGCCTCAGCCTGATTTTGATCTGCTATCTGTGAAGTTACTGCACAAGGATTATCTTCAATTTCATTTGGTTGATTTGGCGATTCTAGCTCGTTGGGTTGGACTTCCACGGCCGATGGTAAAGTCAATGATGTGTGTGATTGTGTTCGGCTTGCATTCAGTGCACTCCATTACTCTACAGTCAATGACCGTCTCCAATTACTAACATGCACTCGGGTTGACTCTCGAGTTTGCTCAGTGGTTGCCGCAGAAGTTGAAGGTCTCCCTCTTTTACGTTGGACTGGCCCACCCTGATTTGGAAACGACGACGCCGCCTCAGCATGATTTTGGTTGGCCATCTCCAAGTGTCTGTGATGTGATGTAATTAACTCATGAATTATCTATTTCCTTCCATACATGTAATCATTTTTTTTGTTTGATGAAATACCACTTGGTTAAAAGTAAACTAATTTATTTTCATAGAGGGTACACGGGGCAACGCCCCTACGTCCAAGTTCGACCGTACTAGGCCTGCGTGGGAAATTACTAACCTATATTTGTCGTATTTTATGCTGACCTTTAACTTAAAAGCTTCAAAGATACTCAAATCCTCCTTGCTAAATCATAAGCAAAGATACTAAATTATATCTTGAACTAAATGTAGTGTGAAATTGTGTCATCATGAATTCATGTAGAAATGATGGTGAAGTAGATAGAGAAATTAAATTTGTAATCTGAACAAAAAATGATATGTAGAGTCAAAGTTAGAGGAAATTCAATACAAAATAAATCCCTAAAAAACTTCATTGTTGTTTTAAATGATAGTAGAAGCCACGAATAATGGGAGAAGGAGAAGGGTAAGTTTTACCATGGCTGAAGATTTCGGGTCTTCACGGTTGAGATTGGTGAATGAGTCCTGACTTTAAGTTAGAAGAGGTGTAGCTGTGTCGGCCCGTGCCAAGCAAGGAAGTAGTTTGTCATTATACTCACATACGATTAATAGAGGTCATGAAATTAGAGGTTCTAAAAATAATGAAACAAAAGTTGAGAAATCCAAAGACCCTCGTGGTGTAGATCTGTGTAAGTTTTAGTAGCTAAAAAAATTGGACACGACCAAGAAATGGTACCCAAAGATCAGCGTGGTCTTGATCTGTGCAAGTTTTAGTACCCAAACAAATTGCGCATGTCGCAATTTTCATAACCTGAAGGGAAAAAATAAAAACAATTCTCGTACAGACACATAATAATACTACAACAACATTATAGTCATAAACTTGGGCAAGAACTTAAAGAGAAGCATAAGTATTTCATGTAGTTTTTATTAAAATATACTTGCATTTCAATGCATTTCTAAACTAAATCCAAAAAACAGAATTGAAAGTTGGTTGGATACAATATCATTCAATTAAAAATCCAAACTTCCTCAAAACTATTCAGTCAAATTCACAAATCAAATGATTCATTACCATCCATCTCAATGATTGAATATATTCACAACAAAATACAATTGCTTTATTTCACTATTTGCCCACGTTGAAGAACATGCATATATATAAAATCAATCTTTATACTTCAATGAAACACCTGAATGCACCAAAACTACATTGAAAAATACTCTGATCTCGGACAAAGGAGAAAACGCATAAAATTATCTCTATTTTCTCATCATAGATATCAAAGAACATATACATTCAAGATATAATTTCTTAGCCATTTGTTTGAAAATTTCTACTTTCTTCTCTTTATGTTCTTAGCCATTTGTTTGAAAATTAGATTAATCCAAATCTACTTACGGTTATATTGGATAACTTTCTCAAATTGAACCATTGATTTGATTTTTTTTAAAAAAAATTCCTTCCTGTAAATGATCATATCACTGTTATAGTGCTGATATAATGTAAACAATAGAACATTATGAAAGCAAGTGAGACCCTAAAATGGAATAAATCATCCCCAAATGTACTCATGATCAAATGTAAACAATAGAACATGATGTAAATGAATGTTGTAAATGGATGTTGTATCTTGATGTTATTTGCCTATTCTGTCACATGCATTTACTGAACATTCATTCTATCCAATGTTGTATCTTTCTACAGCAAAAGCAAGAAATCAAAACAAATAGAAATTGAAGATGAAAGTCATCTCCATTCAAATGAGTAAAATCGGAATCACTACTATTTAAACCATGTTCTGCCCGTGCATAAGAACGAAAGCTTTTGGCTTCAATAGTAATCAAGAGCTTTACCTTAGATTTGGGTGCGATGTTGAGCCACCAGAAGAAGAGCCTTAGTACCTGCAAAGAGAAAAAATGGTGAGGAACGACTCCAACAGCTGAAAGGAGAACAAAATTGGCGAGGAATAAGGGCTTCAAGAGCTGAAATCAGAGAAGAGTTGGGGGAGCGGGGGGCTGGAAGGAGAAGAAAAACATGGAGGAAGGGGTCCAACGAAGTTTCTGGCTGGCTGGCGGCGAAGAGAGGTTTTGGCTGGACGGCATCCAAGAGCGGAAATCAGCGAAGGCGGAGGCGGAGGAATATCGAAGAGCTCTTACCCTAGATTGCCATTGGGATGGCGTGGATGAGGGATTCACTGAAGCATCTCCACCTTCGGCTCTTCTCGCGGGAGCTCGACAGCTACTCGTTAGGGCTGCGAAATAATATCAACGAGGGCTGCAGCTGGCAATGAAAAGGATTTGTTGGGGTTTCTCTTTTTTTAAATCCCTAATCCGGCTCAATGAAGAAAATACCCATAGAATTGATGAAGAGAATAAGAAAAAAAAGAGTGGTAGTTTGTGATTAAAATGTTACACATTGTGTAACATGGCTTCTTGCTTATATTATAAAGATATATATATATATATATATATATATATATATATATATATATATATATATATATATATATATATATATATATATATATATATATATATATATATATATATATACACACACATACACACACACGTTTAAAAACGAAACCCTATTCATCGTCTTCCCAAACCGTCGACCCTGTAGAAGCGGAAGAAGAAGTGAAAAGTTAGCCTTCGAGAAGTCTTCCTGTCGCCGCTTTTCAGAGATCCGGTGCACGAAATCCTTGACGGAGCATATATCCGGAAAGCTCTCGCCAAGATATTCGCGTGCACGGTGTGTTTCTAACGTTTCGTGGATTTTTGGCGTTAGGGTATGCGACCTTAACCTTTATTTTGTCCGAAAAGTTTCTGAAATTGTAGGCGAGAAGTTCATGTGGTCGATCCTTGCAGCGGAACGCTTGAGAGGCCAGTTTTTCGGAATATTTTGAGGCAAGTGGTGATTCTTCCCCTCTTGCTTGTTCATTTTGTTCTTATTTTCTTTTTCCTCCTTCATAGCATGTAGGATCAGAGTAGGGTTAGTGTCCGCAGAATCAGAGCGAAGTAGGAATCAGACTGAGTCACTTTCGTCAAGTGTAATTCGTCGAGTCATGTTCGTCGAGTTGTTTTCGTCGAGTATTCTCGACGATTTGTCCAGTGATGTTGTCGAGTGATCCTATGAGACTGAGTCCTTTTCGTTGAGTATTATTCGTCGAATATTCTCAACGAATTCATCGAGTGTCTTCAGTTTTTGGTGTCGAGTGTGATTGATTTCTCCAAGTGTGTTCGTCGAGAATTCTCGACGAATCCATCGAGTATTCAGGGAATGCGTCGAGTGTTCATGAGAGGGCAAGTCCAATTCGTCGAGTAATCACGATGAATTCGTGGAGTATCCTCGGGTTTGCTTGAATTCATCAAGTTGATTTCATCAAGTCCGACTCGATTTCGTCGAGTATCGTTGAATGTATTAAATTTTTCCGAGTCTAATTCGCTGAGTTTATCCATCGAACCAAGACATATTCGTCGAATGAACCGTGATATCATTGAGTGATTTTGACAAATTTGTGTGGACTTCGAAACTTTTTGACGAGTGAACTTCCTATTCATCGAGTATGCCTTAGTGAAATTTTGGAATTTTTTCTTCCTATTCATCGTTGGGGAATTTCAATGCTTAGATTTGGGTTTTATCGGTGTTTTTAAGACTTTCATTGTAGCCTTTGGGTGGTAGTGGATAAAGGACCGCCACCCCAATGCTGGTTGGTGAATTATTACGCCTGGTGGGATTTTCTTCTATATTTATGGACTGCCGATTTGTGTTGGACAATGTGGCCACCACCGCATTGCCTTTTCGAGATGTTTGGTCTGATGATTTGTGTTGGACAATGTGGCCACCAACTCAGTACCATTTTAACAAGTGTTAATGATTCACGTGTTTGAGTTAATCAGCCTCTTTCTTTTTGCATTCATACATATGTTTCATTTGTATACTCTTCCAGATATTATTGAAGCATGGCTTTATACCATACTTGGTGCACTTGCTCTTACTTAAACCTTGTAATTTCTTCATTACTTATTATTTTAGGACTTAAGCTATGGTTTGATAACTATTCTGTCTTGGATTGGTAACCATTTGACTCCTCTGATCTATTTACTTTTGTTCTTTATTGCCACTTGTTTATTTCTTGCTGAGGCGTTATTTCTTTCGAATGTCTCAGACTCGAAGCAGTAGCGGTCCGAGCAGCTAGAGTTGGTGGTTCTTGGCGTGTGCTTAGTAGATATGGTTTTCTTCCCTCACCTTCGTGTGGTAGTTCTACTTTTCATGTTTTAATTTAGACATACATTTGTTCTCGTGGGTTCATTTCAGGTGGTTGGCGCCCATAGGAAATTGTTGTGGATGATAGACCATTTGCTAACTGCTATGCTATTTTACAGCTGTTTGTTGTACTTGGTCTTTGGGATGGTTTTATGTTAGGCTTGCATGTTAGTTAGTTTCAAAGTATGAAAAAGATAAATACTTTTACCTTGTATTCATAGCATCTCTTTAAATCAAATAATCGCATTATTTTCAACGAACGTAAAAGCTCTTTTTCTACTTATACTAAGGCTTCATTTGTTTCGGCGGTGGCGGGTCGATCCGGCGAGTGGAAATGGAGTGTTCGAAACGGAGGGGGAGGTGGCTGCTCCAAATGGAGCTTTTTGGGGTGTTTCTCAAGGGGTGCAGGTGGAAATGGAGAAAATGCCGTCGGAGATTCATTTGTTTTCCCTCTGAAAGAAAACGGTTGTCTACCTAAATCACCTAGAGGTGGTGAATAGGTGAGTTGTGCGTCTTTTGCGGACTAAAAGATATTTAGAGCACATCACAGAACTATCTACCAATATCACAGACGACACAAGATTTATAGTGGTTCCCCTACCTTGGGTACATCCACTTTCCCTCACCGATCTAGCAATCAACTAGACTCGGCTACTCCACTATCTCGGATCGAAAAACCGATCCTACCCTCGGAACAAAGTTCCTACAAACTCGATCCAAACAAATGGATCTACACCTCGGAAGATAACACTTCCTACAAACTCGGAGTGAAAAACTCCTACACTCGGAGAAACTTTCTCCTACAAGATTAATAAAGTTTTGGAAAAATTATACAAACAGTAAATCCAATCAGATCTGATGAGACGGCCAGAAAACTTCTTCTTATGGATTTTGCAGCACTATCAGAAATCGGTGAAGAGAATCTCGGCCCAGATCTGGATCTTCTTTTCTTTTACAGAATCAGAGAGAGAAGATGAACAGTGATGTCGATCTCGATCTGTAACTTTCTTCAGAATGAGTCCCCTGAAATTAGAAGCAGTGGCCGGAGAAGATGGTGGTGGCGGCGGCTTCCGTTCCGTGAAAGACAGACAGAGGAGTCGGCTGAAAACTTTCTCAAAGTAAAATGACAAGAAGGCTTGGAGAATACTTAGGGTTTGTCATTTTCTGATAAGACTTTATATAGCAGAGAATAACGGTCATAATTGTTCATAATGATGTACACGTGGACCAATCATGTCGCGTGATTTGAAAATCCCGTCAGAAAAAGACTTAGACAAAATTTCAGGAAAGTTCAGCCATATACACGAGTAAGAGAAGAGCTACTCGAGTAGTTGAACAACTACTCGAGTACATGAAGGAGAACATACTCGGGTATATAAAGATAGGCTACTCGAGTACGTAGAAATCAACTAATCGAGTAAGCAGATAGAACTACTTGAGTATGTTTCTATCTACTCGAGTATGTGAGTATACTTACTCGAGTATATGAGTGTTTTTACTCGAGTCCATGACTTAGAAGAATTTTGACGAGTGAAGACTTTAATACTCGGGTATAATAAATGATCTACTCGAGTATATAAACATGTTACTCGAGTATATGACTAAGTCTACTCGAGTACATGACTTAGCTACACGAGAGATACACTTAAGTACTCGAGTATAAAGCTTCTCTACTCGAGTAAATTATAACCAATCTACTCGAGTAGTTATGGACCTACTCGAGTAAAAGACTTGGAGAATTTTTGTTGTTGGAAACTCTTTCCTCTAATGTAGTCAACTTCCAATCCTTTTCCCAAGGTCCAATAGCTTGAATATGAAGTGTATCCCAATAGAGAGACCACACATGAGTCAACACCTTGGAATATGCAATGAGGGATTACATTGCACAGTTCCTGTATTTGGTGACCCACTGTGGACTGACATTGGTCTACACTTCCCAGTGAAATTCCTGCAAACATATAACTCAAACCAAGCATCAAATACAACTTAATTCATCTTAGTTCCAGGGTGACTTCATCAAATCTGGGTTAGTGTGGATGTAATACCCAACAATCTCCCCCTATTTGTTGAAGTCAGAACCCTTTACACTAAGGTGAATTATAAACATAAAAGAAACTAAGTAGAAAAACATGAGCAGGTAAGCAATAGACAATGAAAAAGATAATTAGACAGAAATTTAGAATTGTATATATGTAAATTTTCAAAATCATCAAGTCAACAACTTGTCATTTCAATCTCTCAACATATTTTAGGTTTAGGCTTGGGTTTGCTGCTTTTCCATCTTTTCTTGCTGTCTTCTTAGATATCTGAAAGGCTTAGGGAAATATTTAGGAGTCCTTGGAGGAGCAGCAGGATTATTTCTCCCAAACTCTCTATCATGGATCTTCCTTTTTAGCATTGATTTCTCATATAACTCTCATTCCTGGGAACTGTAATGAATGTTCCTGTTCTCATTAAGATCCATAACTAGTTTGAGTGTGTCCAAAATTAGAGACTTGGAAGTTTGAGACCAAGCTTCAGCATGTTCAGTGGTTTTGGAAGGAGCAGTCCTGCTAGCAGAGGGGCCTTCACCATTCTTCCTTTTCTTCTTGTAGGTTCTGATCTCTGGAGGAGCTTGAAGGAAGATATCAGCAGGGTCTTCTTCTTCCCAGCCTGGAACATAAGTATCTGGAGGAGCAACTGAGTCTCCAGGCTTGGGAGAGAAGGTAGGTTGCAGAGGAACAGTTAGGGTAGTGACATCTGTAGCTAGAGGGTTGAGATGATGGGGAATGATGTTGGGATCAACTGAAAGATCTGGCAAAATCTGATTGTGCATCCAGACAGTAGTGTCATAGGTGTGAAATTTGACACTCTGTATCTAGGCTAGCACATCATCATGAATGGTCTTCATATTAGCTTCCCATACATCTGTCTTCTGAGCAGCAGATTTTTCTACCTGTTCTTTGAGTTCTTTTATCAAACCCTCCCCCTTTCTGATTTCAACAGATAGTTTCTCTATGGTGTCATCTTTGAAAATGCCAACTTCTTCACAGATTTTCATTTTGTTAGCCTCATTTCTCTTGTCTAGCTCTATCTGATTCTTTGTCAGGGTGACACCTTGTTCCATAACATTTCCAACACTAGTGATAGTGTGGTCAAGGGCTTTGCCACCAATTTGAAATAAATACTTGAGGTTGTCAGTATTATGTTGAATTTCAGCAAAGCCTCTACTCATCTCAGTCTCAAGAGCAGTTACCTTGTCAGTGACTATCTTTAGAGAGGTGTCAAAATAATTTCTCTGTTCTTGAAGAAGAAGTGCAATATGTTGTAGAAACTCTGAGGAGGAAGAGACTGTAGCAGTAGCAGAGGGAGCAGCAGTAGCGATAGGAGGAGTTACCCAAGGAGCTATTTCTTCAATGATGACAGAGCTGAGAGCTCTGGTGGTACGAATTATAGCATCTCTTTCTTCTGTATCATGGGGGGTGGAGAAATATAGGTTTCTGAGAGGGGCCTCAGCTGGCTCTAGAGAGGTCTCATCAGAAATAAGAATGGTGTCTTGCTTGTCTTTTGGGGGATCTAGAGATGGTGTTGGAGTCCTAGCTAGAGAATGGGCAGGAGACTGTGCTGGAGAGAAGTCCTTGTGACATTCAGAGGTTGGAGCTGGAGGAGATAGAGGAGGAATGGGCATCACTTCTTCAGAAAGCTCTACAATCATAGCATCTATGGCAGCACTTGTGGATAGAAGAGATTCTTAATGTAATTGATCTGAAGGAGTGGCTGGACTTCCTGGAGTAGGAGGGAGGGAAGAAAGTTCTTGGTGAGGAGAGGGCTACCTGACTTGGATAGAAGGAGCAGGCACCCCCTCACTTAGTGCACCAGAGGAGCTGGCCACAAGATGAGGAGAGGGAGATGGAGTCCTGTCCTCTATAGCTGAAACTTCTGGAACTTCTGAGATCTTTGCAGCTTGGGCAGAATTCTTTAGCTTGAGATCTCATCTCTGAATGGAAGAGATGGAGACCTTCTTCATGTGGTGAAGAGGGGTCCGTTTGGAGAAGTTGAAGACCTCAGGATTTCTTTCATGGAGGAGCAGAGAGATAATTCTAGCATAGTTGGGGGATTTTAAATTGTCCTTGATTTTATCTAGAATCAGCATACCAAATTGGTATTTCTTGCGGCAGACAATTGCTTGCATTATGTCAAAGAAATATGATGGAATGTCTTTGATGGAGTGTGTTTTGCACAGTAAAATTTTGCCAATAACATCAACCAAAAATTTGCCTTCTGCATTCATGTCTGACCTTTTGAAGTACTGAGCATCAGTTGAAAAACCATAGAAAAGGGCTGTCCTGTCAGAGTCTTCAGCAACTAAGTGATCTTCTTCATCGACAAGCGGCAATCGGAGAAGCTGAGAGACAGAGGTCTTGGTGAACTTAATTTTCAAACCCTTCACTTTGGATTTCAGGACTTTCCCATTCCTTCTGACCTTTAGATTGGAAAAGAATTCGGCAACTTCTGCGAATAAAATTCGACAGGGTTCCTGGAGGATGAAGGATAGGCCGGCGGTGTCGAGAAGGATGAGAAGGTTGTGGAAGTCATCTGAGAGCTCTGCAATACCTGCGGTAACAAGTTCTGATCCGACGCCTATCTTGGAAGAAGCGGCCATGGCTGCGGTTGACTGGAAGTGGTGAGAAGGGAAGCGGCTCTGCAACAGCGGCAGTGGCGAGTAGGCGAAACGGCAGAGTAGGCGAAACGGCAGAGGGTACTCGAGAGAATGAAATGATTTCGTGTAGGTTAGGGTTTTCGGAAATTCACATATATAACCCTAAATTACATCTAATTAATTTGAAGGAAATTAACTAAATCGAGGGAAGAGGCGGCATTTAGCCTTGGGTGGCGAATAGAACAAATTTAAAAATCTGGGAAACACTACACGAGAAAGATATAGACTACGCGAGTAGGTAAGAGGTTACTCGGGTAGATCTTCAGAAATTACTCGAGTCGGTCTACAGAAAGTACTCGAGTAGGTGGAGAAAAATACTCGAGTAGGTAAGTGACTTACTCGAGTAGGTAAGTAGTTACTCGAGTAGGCACACTCTTATATTCGAGTAAGTAGAGAAGAGTACTCGAGTAGGTAAATTAACGTACTCGAGTATGTCAGTAGTTACTCGAGTAGGTCTCCAGTGACTCGAGTAGGTGAATTCACATACTCGAGTATGTCTTATGCTTCTCGAGTCAAACTTTGAAAAAATTTAGAAAATGTAGATTTTGACTAACCCCTTGGAATTACTTGCTTCTTAGTCATCCAGCCTTCTTTAGTCCTCTTTGTTGAGCATCCCAAGCTCAGTCTTGAAGAACGAGAACTTGGTCTCGTCCAGCGGCTTTGTGAAGATATCTACAACTTACCTATCTGTAGGCACATATTGGAGATCTATGTCTCCATGCTCCACATGTTCCTGGATGAAGTGATACCTTAGCTCGATGTACTTTGTCCGACTGTGGGAGACTGGATTGTTGGCTATTGCAATTGCGCTGGAAGAGTCGCAAAACAAAGGAATATCATTGAACTGCAGGTTGTAGTCCTCGAACTGATTCTTTATCCATAACAACTGTGCGCAACAACTGCCTGCAGAGATATACTCTGACTCGGCCGTTGAGATTGTGACACAGTTCTGCTTCCTGCTACTCCAGGAGATTAGCCTTCTTCCGAAGAATTGGCAAGTCCCTGAGGTGCTTTTCCGGTCGTCTTTGCTACCTGTAAAATCTGCATCTGAAAACCCAATTAGTTCGTTGTCATTACTTCTTGGGTACCATAAGCCAAGATTTGGTGTGCCTTTAAGGTATCTCAGGATCCGCTTTATAGCAGCGTAATGAGATTCCTTAGAGTTCACCTTAAATCTAGCACAGACACATGTTGAAAACATTATGTCAGGCCTACTGGCAGTAAGGTAGAGCAAGGATCCAATTATGCTTTTGTACTTGGTTTCATCAAAAGGTTTCCCTTTTTCATCCTTGTCCAGAGACATAGTTGAGCCCATTGGAGTCCTCATAGAGGTTGCGTTCTTCATTCCGAATTTCTTAATTAGCTCTTTGGTGAACTTGGTTTGTGAGATGAAAATTCCATCTTCAGATTGTTTCACCTGAAGCCCTAAGAAATACTTCAGCTCGCCCATACTGCTCATTTCGAACTTCCCTTGCATAAGTTTTGAGAACTTTTTGCAGAGGTTGTCGTCCGTAGAGCCAAAAATAATATCGTCGACATAGATTTGCACTAGCAAAATCTTACCCTTAATTTTCCTAAGAAATAATGTCTTGTCTATCTTCCCCCTTGAGAATTTATTCTCAAGTAGAAAGCTAGATAGCGTCTCATACCAAGCTCGAGGAGCTTGTTTCAGACCATATAGGGCCTTGTGCAGGAGATAGACGTAATCAGGAAAGTTAGGATCAACAAAACCTGGAGGTTGTTCCACATACACTTCCTCCTCTATGTTACCATTTAGGAAGGCCGACTTCACGTCCATCTGATAGACGGTGAAGTCTTTGAAAGCAGCATATGCTAGGAACAACCTTATTGCATCCAGCCTCGCCACTAGAGCATATGTCTGGTCGAAGTCGATTCCTTCTTCTTGACGATAGCCTTTAGTGACGAGTCTGGCCTTATTCTTTATGATCGTCCCGTCTTTGTCCATCTTATTTCTGTAGACCCATTTTGTTCCAATGATGTTCTTTCCTTTAGGTTGTGGAACAAGTTTCCACACATTGCAGTGCTTGAACTGATTTAGCTCTTCTTCCATTGCCATGATCCATGATGCGTCTGAGTTTGCTTCCTCAAATTTCTTTGGTTCAACCTGGGAGAGAAAACTCAAATGAAGATTCTCATTAGTTGTACCTCTTCGAGTTCTGACACCATCCCAGGGATCTCCTATGATCTGGTCCATGGGGTGATCCTTCAGACGTCTGAGCTCTAGAGTTCTTGCATCTGGATTATCTTCAATCACTGGAGTGATTTCTTCATCCAGGATGTCTTGTTCATTTTGATCATCAGCCTCTCCAATATGAGTTGGAGTGGTGATCTTAATGAACTTCTCGCCTTTGTCTTCGGACGGATCATCCAAGCTAGTTTCTTTCATCTTTTCACCTACATCTTCAATGAGCACACTAGACGGATTGCTTTGCAGCAAGCTCGTCTCATCAAATACAACATATATCGATTCTTCCACCACCAGGGCTTTTCTATTAAATATCCTATATGTCTTACTATGGCTACTATAGCCTATAAAAATACCTTCAAAACTCTTTTCGCTGAACTTAGTGGTATGATACTTACCATTGTTAAGTACGAAGCATTTACAACCAAAGATTCTAAAGTATGAGACTGTTGGTTTCCTGCCTTTCAGAAGTTTGTAAGGTGTCTTATTGTGGTCTTTGTTTATGAGTGCTCGATTTTGCACGTGGCATGCAGTTTTGACGGCTTCAGCCCAGAAGTACTCCAGTAGTGAAGCATCACTCAACATGGTCCTGCAGGCCTCTATGAGTGTTCTGTTCCTTCTCTCAGCCACTCCATTATGTTGTGGAGTACGAGGAGAGGAAAACTCATGAAAGATACATAAGCTTTCACAGAATTCTGTCATGGCCCCAGATTTGAACTATGTTCTGTTATCACTTCTGATTTTGATTATGGAGCAGTTGTATTCATTCCGGACTTGCCTGACAAAATTAGTAAATATGTCGAAGGTATCTGATTTGTGTTTCAGAAAGAACACTCATGCAAAGCGTGAGTAGTCATCAACAATTACCAATGTATAGTCCTTACCTCTCAAACTTCTAATTTGCATTGGACCAAACAAGTCCATGTGCAGTAGATGGAGACATCTGTTAGAGTCTTTGCCAATAATGCTTTTAAAGGTAGCCCTTGTTTGCTTGCCTTTTACGCATGCATGACAAGGCCTGTCTTTGACGCATTTGACATTTGGGGCATCACGTACTAAGTTCATTGAAAATAGTTTATTAATGGTTTTGAAATTAATATGTGCTAGTCTCTTGTGTCATTGGTCACCAAGAGACGCACTATCTTTTGCTAAAAGACACACTGGTGTAGAGGAATCTATACAGATGAAATTTAAACAGAAAATATTCCTGCTTTGAGTGCCGGATAGAATTGTTTCCATATTATCAATGGATTTTATCAAGCACTTATCAGCATGGAACTCAACTATGTATCCTTTATCGCAGAGTTGGATTATGCTAATGAGATTGTGTTCCAATCCTTCGACATAGGCCACATCCGAGAAGGATACATTGTCGTTAATAATCATACCATAGCCTCTAGTAATTCCACGGTCTGAACCTCCAAAGATGACCTTTGGTCTGTTCACGACTGGAGTAAAGTTCTGAATGACGCTTCTAGTCCCGGTCATATGCCGAGAGCATCCGCTGTCCAAGTACCAGATGGGCATTTTGTTGGCCTTTAGACATCCCTGCAATCATAATCAATTTGCCTTAGGAACTCAAACACGTTTGGGTCCTTGGTCTCGGGTTAGAGTACTCCCCCTACGAGTGTTAGCATTATGAGCGGTCTTTCTCATATTGCTGACATGAGGGGTTGCAGCATTTCTGGAATTGAACCAGCAATCTATGGCGAAGTGACCAACGTTGCCACAACACCAACAGTCAAATCTGTTGTACCTTTGCCTCAAGATCTCCTGCTTGACCTTTTGGAATTTTGGTCTAGCAGGGGTAGCATTCTTGGAGGAAGATGCCTCATGATGATGGCAATCACATGACTTCTTCTCCTTTATGGGCTTCTCGACAACAGGTTTTGTCTTTGGTGCCTTCTTGAAGTTATGCCCATGATTGAAAGGGCCATAGCTCAGAAGAATAACTTCTTCATAAGGTGCCTTAAAGACACTTTCGCCAAAGTTTCGGGGTCAAGTCCATCCTTGATAGCGGGACTTTGGCTCTACATAGGTAGGCCTAGCAAAGTGCCCGTAGGATGAGTCAAAATCAAACTCATTTGTCGGAAAGATGACTTTCTTGAATGTAGTTTGATCTTGAGGGGCTTTCTCCTTCTCTTTCGCTAAGGCCTTTTTGGCGGCCTTATTCTTCCGTTGATTCTTGTTTCTCCTAGAGGATTTACTAGGAGCTTCGTCATGGCCTAGTCCAGCTCCCTTGGCCTTTGCTGAGAATTCAGCAACGAATGGAAAAACTGTTTTGGGCTTCGAGAAACTCTCAACAAGTTTCCTTTCAGCCGCAAGTTCGGCTTCCAATTCTTTGATGATCTTCTCCTTAAGGTCAAGGTGCTCAAGAGTCTTGTTATATTCTTCAATAGCATTATTGAAGTTTTCTTCGAGGGAGTTAGTCTTTGCGACTTTCTCTCTCAAGATGCTCTCTTCGGCTTTTAGAGATTTGATCACTTTAGCATGAGTCTTCACGACTCGACGACATTTGTCGTAAGACATGATTAACTCCTTGTACTGGGCCATTAACTCTGACTTATCGCCAGAGGAGCTACCCTCGCAATCATGTTCAGAGACTTCAGAATCTGAAAGAGGGGGTATGAGAGTTTACCTTCCCAGTGAACTGGGGCTCTTGTTCATCATCTGTTTGAGTCATTAGCCCAAAGTAAGCTTCTTCTTCTTCGCTTGACTCAGATGAGTCGGAGTCGCTAAGTGTATTGCTCTTTTTGGCTATGAGGCTCTTCTCTTTCCTCTTCTTGTTGTGTGAGGATTTCTTTTCTTCTCTTCTACAACCCTCCTTCTTCTTATGAGGGCAGTCAGCAATGACATGACCTGGCTTATTACAGCAATAGAAAATGATGTCAGTTGAAACGTAGTTGTTCTATTTAGTATTGTACCTTTCATGGCTACTTGAGTCTTTTCTTTGTCGATCGTCATCGCGCCGCGATCTTCTGTATGAGGCATCCTTGCCTTTCCATTGTTTTTTTTTATTAAGAAACTTCTTGAATTGCCTTGAGAGTAAGGAGAACTCTCCTTCAGATAGTTAAGAGCCTGAGGTGCTAGGCTCTGATGTTTCTTCTTCTTCATCAACTTCTGGAGCTGGAGCGGGGGAGGCAGCCTTAGTCTTTCTGGAGGTGTCTGCCTTCAGAGCGACAGATTTCTCCTTTAGTGCAGACCTGCCTTTTTCTTCTTCAGCTTTTCTTGTATTGATTTGGAGTTCATGAGACATAAGCTTTCCAAAGAGATTTTGCGGGTCCGTTTCAGCTAGCTTCCCGAACTCCCTGATGGCGCATACCTTGTTATCCCATTCCTTGGTTAGTGATCTCAAGAATTTGTCGTTCAGTTCTCCGTTAGTGAAGACACGGTCATACACCCTTAGGCCATTCACAATTTTGAAGAAGTTTTCAAAGGTGTCGGCAATTGTTTCCTTGTTCCCTTATCGGAACGCTTCATATTTTTGGTTGAGAAGGGATCTCCGATCATCCCTTACCTCTTCAGTTCCTTCCATCAAAGTGACTAAGGAATGCCACATCTCCTTAGCTGATTGACAGTGAATCAAATTCTGCAGCATCGAGTCATCGACTGCACTTGCTATAATGTTCTTAGCTTTCTTGTCGAGGGAGACAAGTGCATTCTCGTCTTTGTCGAGATCCATTAGCTTTTTGGGAACTTTCTTGGTAGGGTCGATAGTGGACACAGTCATGGGAACGTAAGGACCTTCTTCAACGATCATGAAGTTCCTTGGATCCATAGCTTCCATGAAAAATTTTATCCTTTCTTTCCACATGGAAAAGTTATTTTTGTTGCACAGTGGAAGCTTGGCGAAATCTTTGCCCTTGTCCATTTTATGGTAGAATCTTTCAAACAACAGATTTGGATCTGATCAAGGTGTTAACCTTTTGACGATCAACCTCGCTTTGATACCAATTGAAAGAAAACGGTTGTCTACCTAAATCACATAGAGGGGGGTGAATAGGTGAATTGTGTGTCTTTTGCAGACTAAAAGATATTTAGAGCACAGCACAGAACTATCTACCAATATCACAGACGACACAAGATTTATAGTGGTTCCCCTACCTTGGGTACATCCACTTTCCCTCACCGATCTAGCAATCAACTAGACTCGGCTACTCCACTATCTCGGATCGAAAAACAGATCTTACCCTCGGAACAAAGTTCCTACAAACTCGATCCAAACAAAGGGATCTACACCTCGGAAGATAACACTTCCTACAAACTCAGAGTGAAAAACTCTTACACTCGGAGAAACTTTCTCCTACAAGATTAATAAAGTTTTGGAAAAATTATACAAACAGTACATCCAATCAGATCTGATGAGACGGCCAGAAAACTTCTTCTTATGGCCTTTGCAGCACTATCAGAAATCGGTGAAGAGAATCTCGGCCCAGATCTGAATCTTCTTTGCTTTTACAGAATCAGAGAGAGAAGATGAACAGTGATGTAGATCTCGATCTGTAACTTTCTTCAGAATGAGTCCCCTGAAATTAGAAGCAGTGGCCGGAGAAGATGGTGGCGGCGGCGGCTTCCGTTCCATGAAAGACAGACAGAGGAGTCGGCTGAAAACTTTCTCAAAGTAAAATGACAAGAAGGCTTGGAGAATACTTAGGGTTTGTCATTTTCTGATAAGACTTTATATAGCAGAGAATAACGGTCATAATTGTTCATAATGATGTACACGTGGACCAATCATGTCGCGTGATTTGAAAATCCCGTCAGAAAAAGACTTAGACAAAATTTCAGGAAAGTTCAGCCATATACACGAGTAAGAGAAGAGCTACTCGAGTAGTTGAACAACTACTCGAGTACATGAAGGAGAACATACTCGGGTATATAAAGATAGGCTACTCGAGTAGGTAGAAATCAACTACTCGAGTAAGCAGATAGAACTACCCGAGTATGTTTCTATCTACTCGAGTATGTGAGTATACTTACTCGAGTATATGAGTGTTTTTACTCGAGTCCATGACTTAGAAGAATTTTGACGAGTGAAGACTTTAATACTCGGGTATAATAAATGATCTACTCGAGTATATAAACATGCTACTCGAGTATATGACTAAGTCTACTCGAGTACATGACTTAGCTACACGAGAGATACACTTAAGTACTCAAGTATAAAGCTTCTCTACTCGAGTAAATTATAACCAATCTACTCGAGTAGTTATGTACCTACTCGAGTAAAAGACTTGGAGAATTTTTGTTGTTGGAAACTCTTTTTTCTAATGTAGTCAACTTCCAATCCTTTTCCCAAGGTCCAATAGCTTGAATATGAAGTGTATCCCAATAGAGAGACCACACATGAGTCAACACCTTGGAATATGCAATGAGGGATTACATTGCATAGTTCCTGTGTTTGGTGACCCACTGTGGACTGACATTGGTCTACACTTCCCAGTGAAATTTCTGCAAACATATAAGTCAAACCAAGCATCAAATACAACTTAATTCATCTTAGTTTCAGGGTGACTTCATCAAATCTGGGTTAGTGTGGATGTAATACCCAACACCCTCCTTCCGGCGGCGTTTGCCCAAAACGGAGCAGTGAAACGCCAAAACAAATAGAGCCTAAATCTAGAGGGTTGCATATCATAAATAGCCGGTTGGATTTTCATACTCATATAGGATAATGAATGAAGCAAACCAAGTATTTTTTACTGCATATATATATATATATATATATATATATATATATATATATATATATATATATATATATATATATATATATATATATATATATATATATATATATATATATATATATATATATATATATATATATATATATATATAGACATACATATATATATATATATAGACATACATATATATATATATAGACATACATATATATATATATATACATATATGTATGTATATATATATGTATGTATACATATATGTATGTATATATATACATGTACATGTATGTACATATATACATGTACATGTATGTACATATATATATGTACATACATGTACATATATATATGTACATACATGTACATATATATATATACATATATATATATATATATATATATATATATATACATATATATATATATACATATATATATATATATACATCTATATATATACATATATATATATATATACATATATATATATATATTGTGGAGTAGTTGATGCCCTGAGTCGAGGGACACGGCCATAAGACCGAACTTAAACTATATTTTTGTCATAACAAACTTGAGGAATTTCATGAAAAGTGTTAAGAGTAGATTTTTGCCTGAGCGTTTGCAGTTGTCCCTACACGACATGACATCACGGCGTGTATTTTCTCTTACTCTGATACATTAGTAAATGTTGAGAAAATGCGAGTTATAACATCGGCGCCACAGTGAACGTAGATATTTTATTAAAAAGGAAATATGTCGCTCGTGCGATTTGTTCATGCATGATTAGCATAAACAGTACGAGAAGGAATCACACGAGCGGAGATAGATCGTTGAAATTCGACATGTTCATAGATAATGAACGCGGATGGGCAGACAATTCATCAACAAACAATTTTGCACGACTGTGCGAATATGGCTAAATGCACATACCTGTATGATTTTGGGGACGCACGGTTGAACCCAACTGCACGAGGCTAAGGCACACGGGGACCGACATAACACTGTAATTTTGGGCCTTTCCCCAGAATGATCGAGCGCGGTCTGCTAGACCGTGCGAAGAGGGCATCACACGTCTGTGGGATTGACACAAAATTGTTTTTCTCCCGGGCACGGAATTTTTCGCCCGGGCGCGAATTTTTCGCCCGGGCGCGCTTTATTCGCCCGGCGCGGATTTTTCGCCCGAGAGCGAACTTTTCGCCCGGGCGCAAATTTTTTGCCGGGGCGCGAATTTTCCGCACACGCGCGGAATTTTTCGCCCGCGCGCAAATTTTTTCACCTGAGCGCGAATTTTTTCAACCGAAGCGATATTTTCGCCCGGGCGCGAATTTTTCGGCTGGGCGCGAATTTTTTCGCCTGGGCGCGAATTGTTCGCCCAGGCGCTGTTTTTTGCCTGATAGTGCATTTTTCGCCTGGGAGCAATTTTTTCCCCCGCAATTTTTTACGCCCGGGAGCGGGTTTTTAGCCCTGGAGCAATTTTTTTCGCCCGGACGCAGTTTTTTCGCCCGAGCACAGTTTTTGTGCTCGATCGCAATTTTTTCACACGTGCGCGATGTTTTCACCCCGGCGTTAAATTTTGGCCCGGGTGCGATTTTTTCGCCCAAGCGCGTAATTTTCTTCTGGACGCAAAATATTTGCCTGATCCCGAATATTTCGCCCGGGCGCGAATATTTCGCTCGGGCGCGAATATTTCGCCCGGCGCGAATATTTCCCCCGGGCGCGAATATTTCGCCCTCGCTCACATTGTTTTGCCCGGGAATGTTTTTTTTGTCCGGATGCATTTTTTTCGCGCCCCAACGGAAAATACAGGCCCGGGCAAAAAGTTCACGCTCGATCGAATAATTCACGCATGGGCGTAAAATGCGCGTCCGAGCGAAATATTCAGTCCCGGGCGGAAAATTCTCGTCGGTGCTGAAAATTCACGCTCGAGCGGAAACTGTGCTCAATTTTAATAAAAATGTCACTGCAACAGAGATTTGTCAAACAGTTTATAAAATGTTCCTTTCTAAAAATATCTGGAAAAAACATTCACCCAAACGGATCTCCTTTTGTAATATATATTTTCCAAAAGCTCATTTTCCCAACTTACTTTTGCTACCACTCCTTTTCCTTTCCGAAAAGCCCTCCCAAACAGACCCTAAGGGATCTGCTCGCGTTCTCAAAATGGAATTTCTGAGGTGAATTGCCACTGAAATGTGCAGACATTTGTCAAGATGCAAAGATTGAGATGACGGGAAAGCGGCGTGCTCTCCCGGGAATGATTAACCACAATTGCACACAATCCTATGCTAAACGTGTGTTTCATGCGTGTTTTGTGCTTTAACAAAATACAAGCATTTTTGCATAAAATGTGAAGCGATTAAACATGCAATTAAATGTAAATGAGCATGAAATATGTTATATAAATTTGACAAATCAATTTACCGCCGCTGGCTTGGAATCAGATGGAGAACCCGAAATGCAACAGAAAGCTTTCCATAGCCATGTTTCCGTGAAGTTGCTGCCGAAAAATGTGCGTTTGGTTGACTACAGCCGGTGGATGTAAGAAAAGAATTTTTTTTGGCGTTGCTATCCGCACCGCAGTTTTGGCTAATCGTATCGCACTTTCTTCTAATTTTTTGCGTCTTTTGGAAATACGTCTTGTACATTCATTTTTAGGAAAAGTGTTCAACACGAAAGTTGTAGATCTCGACACAGTGTCGACCGAAATTCGTCGACTTCGCGGCCAAGTCGTCGACTCCAGACTGACATGCCCTAGGACACGCCCGTGTCCCAGGCCGTGTGCCTACTGCCAGATTCCAAATCTGGCCCAAAACTTCCCCCGCCGCTCTTTTGAGTTTCGGGGCGTTACACTATATTTGTCATGTGGGAGACATTTATTGTGGGGGCGACATTTATCGTGGGGGCCACATTTATTGTCAGTGCGACATTCGTCGTGGGGGCGACATTCATTGTGGGTGCACATTTATCGTGGGGGTGACATTCGTCGTGGTGTGCGATAATTGTCGAGGGGGCTACATTTGTCATGGGGGGTGACATTTGTCGAGCGGGCTACATTTTTCGTGGGGGTGACATTTGTTGTGAGGGCGCCATTTATCGTGGGTGTGACATTTGTTGTCGGGGCGACATTCGTCGTGGGGGCGACATTCGTCGTGGGGGCGACATCCGTCGTGGGGCTCGTGGGGGCAAAATTCGTCGTGGGGGTGACATTCTTCGTGGGGAATGAATTTTGTCGAGGGGGATAAATTTGTAGTGGGGGCGACAATTGTTTTGGGGGAGACATTTGTCGTGGGGGCGACATTTGTTGTCGGGGAAACATTCAGCGTGGGTGCGACATTTGTCATGGGGGAGACATACGTCGTGGGGGCAACATTCATCATGGGTGCGACATTTGTCTAGGGGGAGACATTCATCATGGGGGAGACATCCGTCGAGGGGGCGACATTCGTCGTTGGGGCGATATTGTTCGTGGGGGCGTCATTGGTCGTGGTGGCAACATTCGTCGTGGGGGCAATATTGGTCATGGTGGCGACATTCGTCGTGGGGGCGACATTTGTCCGCGGGCGACATTTGTCGCGGGGTTTTCGCATGGAGACATTTCGCGCGGGGTCGACAATTTTCACGGGGGCAACAATTGTCGCGTGGGCCACATTTGTCGCGGGGGCGACATTTCTCGCATGGTCGACAATTGTCGCGGGGCCTTCCAAAAATATCTAGAAGAAGTAATACAATGCATAAAAAGATACAGATATATTCATGAAAGTACACTAAATACAAAAGAAGTATTGTTGAATTATTCGTGCGTATCTGTATTAGGCCACAAACTATATGAAATTAGGAAATTAAAAATCTATTACATGAAGCTCTTAATCAATAGTCGTGAAATTGATAACTTGGAGCAAGCATGTGTAGTAATCACAACAACTAACACGTAACCCCTGATCCGTCTCAAAAGCTAAATCCCAACCAAAGTACTCCTGCGAGGGCAGGAGTGGGTACTGTAGTGGATCATAAAAACCTGCGTACTCCTTGGTTGTAGTCAAATGCCTGCTTGTAGATGGATTTTGATGTCCCTATCAGTTGACTCAGCGAAATCTTTGAATCCCACCAACACTGCAGCTACCTGGAATGCGGTAGGAAGGATGTATTGTCAGTCAGTAGACGGTCGTTCACGAATAAGTAGTTGACGCTACTGTAACTATGGGTGTTGAGCAATTTGTCTAAATTTTACGACATATGGGTTGTGTGTATCAAGGATATTTTTGATCACATTCAATATTTTCATATCGAGTCCATTATTTTCCGCCAAACGATGTGATGTTTCATGTTCGGTGTCGTGGATGAACATTTGTAAAAATCGTGGTCTGTCTCCCGTAATAGGAAGAAGAGATCCAATATTGTGATATATAGCCTCATGTGCTCTGAAAGTATACAAATCCTGGTTGAAAGCTGGAAGTGTTTCGTTAAGTGTAACGCCCATGGATGTGAAAGAGAGTACGTGGCACCATGCACGTATATTTTTCCTGAAATGGCACCCTTTTGTGGTCTGATCGGTGTAAAGAACCAACAACTGTGGGGGACAGGAATGTCAGATAAAATTACTTTGCCAAGTTCACAGTATAAATTTTTCATTTCTTTGTGGAATAATCGAGCTGCATAGTGAGGGCAAATGGTTGGTTTTGGGAGCTGGAAGACACGGGCATTGTCAGAGGAACGGTAATTTCTTGCAATATTATGACGTCCTATCTTCGAAGTGGACGCAGAACTATCATCTTCAATTTCATTCGGTTGATGTGGAGGTTCTGGATGTGTTGGTTGGACTTCTGCGACCAATGGTAAAGTCAAAGTTGACGTCGATTGTGTTCGCCTTGCATTCAGTGCACTCGGTTGTTCTGCAGTCAATGACCGTCTCCAATTACTAACACACACTCGGGTTGACTCTCGAGTTTGCTCAGTTAGTGTTGTCGAAGTTGAAGGCCTCCCCCTTTTATGTTGGACTGGTCCACCCTGGTTTGGCAACGATGACTGAACTTCAGTTTGATGTTGGTCTGCCTCAGCCTGATTTTGATCTGCTATCTGTGAAGTTACTGCACAAGGATTATCTTCAATTTCATTTGGTTGATTTGGCGATTCTGGCTCATTGGGTTGGACTTCCATGGCCAATGGTAAAGTCAATGATGTGTGTGATTGTGTTTGGCTTGCATTCAGTGCACTCCATTACTCTACAGTCAATGACCGTCTCCAATTACTAACATGCACTCGGGTTGACTTTCGAGTTTTCTCAGTGGTTGCCGCAGAAGTTGAAGGTCTCCCTCTTTTACGTTGGACTGGCCCACCCTGATTTGGAAATGACGACGCCACCTCAGCATGATTTTGGTTGGTCATCTCCAAATGTCTGTGATGTGATGTAATTAACTCATGAATTATCTGTTTCCTTCCAGACATGTAATCATTTTTTTGTGTTTGATGAAATACCACTTGGTTAAAAGTAAACTAATTTATTTGCATAGAGGGTACACGGGGCAACGCCCCTACGGCCAAGTTCGATCGTACCAGGCCTGCGAGGGAAATTACTAACTTATATTTGTCGTATTTTATGCTGACCTTTAACTTAAAAGCTTCAAAGATACTCAAATCCTCCTTGCTAAATCATAAGCAAAGATACTAAATTATATCTTGAACTAAATGTAGTGTGAAATTGTGTCATCATGAATTCATGTAGAAATGATGGTGAAGTAGATAGAGAAATCAAATTTGTAATCTGAACAAAAAATGATATGTAGAGTCAAAGTTAGAGGAAATTCAATACAAAATAAAACCCTAAAAAACTTCATTATTTTTTTAAATGATAGTAGAAGCCACGAATAATGGGAGAATGAGAAGGGTAAGTTTTACCATGGCTGAAAATTCCGGGTCTTCACGGTTGAGATTGGTGAATGAGTCCTGACTTTAAGTTAGAAGAGGTGTAGCTGTGTCGGCCCGTGCCAAGCAAGGAAGTAGTTTGTCATTATACTCACATACGGTTAATAGAGGTCATGAAATTAGAGGTTCTAAAAATAATGAAACAAAAGTTGAGAAATCCGAAGACCCTCGTGGTGTAGATCTGTGTAAGTTTTAGTACCTAAAAAAATTGGACACGACCAAGAAATGGTACCCAAAGATCAGCGTGGTCTTGATCTGTGCAAGTTTTAGTACCCAAACAAATTGCGCATGTCGCAATTTTCATAACCTGAAGGGAAAAAATAAAAACATTTCTCGTACAGACACATAATAATACTACAACAACATTATAGTCATAAACTTGGCCAAGAACTTAAAGAGAAGCATAAGTATTTCATGTAGTTTTTATTAGTATATACTTGCATTTCAATGCATTTCTAAACTAAATCCAAAAAACAGAATTGAAAGTTGGTTGGATACAATATCATTCAATTAAAAATCCAAACTTCCTCAAAACTATTCAGTCAAATTCACATATCAAATGATTCATTACCATCCATCTCAATGATTGAATATATTCACAACAAAATACAATTGCTTTATTTCACTATTTGCCCACGTGGAAGAACATGCATATATATAAAATCAATCTTTATACTTCAATGAAACACCTGAATGCACCAAAACTACATTGAAAAATACTCTGATCTCGGACAAAGGAGAAAACACATAAAATTATCTCTATCTTCTCATCATAGATATCAAAGAACATATACATTCAAGATATAAGTTCTTACCATTTGTTTGAAAAATTCTACTTTCTTCTCTTTATGTTCTTAGTCATTTGTTTGAAAATTAGATTAATCCAAATCTATTAACGGTTATATTGGATAACTTTCTCAAATTGAACCATTGATTGGATTTTTTTAAAAAACAATCCCTTCTTGTAAATGATCATATCACTGTTATAGTGCTGATATAATGTAAACAATAGAACATGATGAAAGCAAGTGAGACCCTAAAATGGAATAAATCATCCCCAAATGTACTCATGATCAAATGTAAACAATAGAACATGATGTAAATGAATGTTGAAAATGGATGTTGTATCTTGATGTTATTTGCCTATTCTGTCGCATGCATTTACTGAACATTCATTCTATCCAATGTTGTATTTTCTACAGCAAAAGCAAGAAATCAAAACAAATAGAAATTGAAGATGAAAGCCATCTCCATTCAAATGAGTAAAATCGGAATCACTACTATTTAAACCATGTTCTGCCCGTGCATAAGAACGAAAGCTTTTGGCTTCAATAGTAATCAAGAGCTTTTCCTTAGATTTGGGTGCGATGTTGAGCCACCAGAAGAAGAGCCTTAGTACCTGCAAAGAGAAAAAATGGTGAGGAACGACTCCAACAGCTGAAAGGAGAACAAAATTGGCGAGGAATAAGGGCTTCAAGAGCTGAAATTAGAGAAGAGTTGGGGGAGCGGGGGGCTGGAAGGAGAAGAAAAACATGGAGGAAGGGGTCCAACGAAGTTTCTGGCTGGCTGGCGGCGAAGAGAGATTTTGGCTGGCCGGCGTCCAAGAGCGGAAATCAGCGAAGGCAGAGGCGGAGGAATATCGAAGAGCTCTTACCCTAGATTGGCATTAGGATGGCGTGGATGAGGGATTCAGTGAAGCATCTCCACCTTCGGCTCTTCTCGCGGGAGCTCGACAGCTACTCGTTAGGGCTGCGAAATAATATCAACGAGGGCTGCAGCTGGCGATGAAAAGGATTTGTTGGGGTTTCTCTTTTTTTAAAGCCCTAATCCGGCTCAATGAAGAAAATACCCATAGAATTGATGAAGAGAATAAGAAAAAAAAGAGTGGTAGTTTGTGATTAAAATGTTACACATTGTGTAACATGGCTTCTTGCTTATATTATAAAGATATATATATATACGCACACACACATACGTTTAAAAATGAAACCCTATTCATCGTCTTCCCAAACCGTCGACCCGTTGAAGCGGAAGAAGAAGTGACAAGTCAGCCTTAGAGAAGTCTTCCCGTCGCCGCTTTTCAGAGATCCGGTGCACGAAATCCTTGACGGAGCATATATCCGGAAAGCTCTCGCCAAGATATTCGCGTGCACGGTGTGTTTCTCCCGTTTCGTGGATTTTTGCATTATGGTATGCGACCTTAACCTTTATTTTGTCCGAAAAGTTTCTGAAATTGTAGGCGAGAAGTCCATGTGGTCGATCCTTGCAGCGGAGCGCTTGAGAGGCCAGTTTTTCGGAATATTTTGAGGCAAGTGGTGATTCTTCCCCTCTTGCTTGTTCATTTTGTTCTTATTTTCTTTTTCCTCCTTCATAGCATGTAGGATCAGAGTAGGGTTAGTGTCCGCAGAATTAGAGCGAATTAGGAATCAGACTGAGTCACTTTCGTCAAGTGTAATTCGTCGAGTCATGTTCGTCAAGTTGTTTTCGTCGAGTATTCTCGACGAATTCGTCCAGTTAAGTTGTCGAGTGATCCTATGAGACTGAGTCCTTTTCGTCGAGTATTATTCGTCGAATATTCTCAACGAATTCATCGAGTGTCTTCAGTTTTTGGTGTCGAGTGTGATTGATTTCTCCAAGTGTGTTCGTCGAGAATTCTCGACGAATCCATCGAGTATTCAGGGAATGCGTCGAGTGTTCATGAGAGGGCAAGTCCAATTCGTCGAGTAATCATGATGAATTCGTCTAGTATCCTCGGGTTTGCTTGAATTCATCAAGTTGATTTCATCAAGTCCGACTCGATTTCGTCGAGTATCGTTGAATGTATTAAATTTTTCCGAGTCTAATTCGCTGGGTTTATCCATCGAACCAAGTCATATTCGTCGAGTGAACCGTGATATCATTGAGTGATTTCGACAAATTTGTGTGGACTTAGAAACTTTTCGACGAGTGAATTTCCTATTCATCGAGTATGCCTTAGTGAAATTTTGGAATTTTTTTCTTCCTATTCATCGTTGGGGAATTTCAATGCTTAGATTTGGGTTTTATCGGTGTTTTTAAGAGTTTCATTGTAGCCTTTGGGTGGCAGTGGATAAAGGACCACCACCCCAATGCTGGTTGGTGAATTATTACACCTGGTGGGATTTTCTTCTATATTTATGGACTGCCGGTTTGTTTTGGACAATGTGGCCACCACCGCATTGCCTTTTCGAGATGTTTGGTCTAATGATTTGTGTTGGACAATGTGGTCACCAACTCAGTACCATTTTAACAAGTGTTAATGATTCACGTGTTTGAGTTAATCAACCTCTTTCTTTTTGCATTCATACATATGTTTCATTTGTATACTCTTCCAGATATTATTGAAGCATGGCTTTATAGCATACTTGGTGCACCTGCTCTTACTTAAACCTTGTAATTTCTTCATTACTTATTATTTTAGGACTTAAGCTATGGTTTGATAACTATTCTGTCTTGGATTGGTAACCATTTGACTCCTCTGATTTATTTACTTTTGTTCTTTATTGCCACTTGTTTATTTCTTGCTGAGGCGTTATTTCTTTCGAATGTCTCAGGCTCGAAGCAGTAGCGGTCCGAGCAGCTAGAGTTGGTGGTTCTTGGCGTGTGCTTGGTAGATATGGTTTTCTTCCCTCACCTTCGTGAGGTAGTTCTGCTTTTCTTGTTTTAATTTAGACATACATTTGTTCTCGTGGGTTCGTTTCAGGTGGTTGGCGCCCATAGGAAATTGTTGTGGATGATAGACCATTTGCTAACTGCTATGCTATTTTACAGCTGTTTGTTGTACTTGGTCTCTGAGATGGTTTTATGTTAGACTTGCATGTTAGTTTGTTTCAAAGTATGAAAAAGATAAATACTTTTACCTTGTATTCATAGCATCTCTTTAAATCAAATAATCACTTTATTTTCAGCGAACGTAAAAGCTCTTTTTGTACTTATACTAAGGCTTCATTTGTTTCGGCGGTGGCGGGTCGATCCGGCGGGTGGAAATGGAGTGTTCGAAACTGAGGGGGGAGGTGGCTGCTCCAAATGGAGCTTTTTGGGGCATTTCTCAAGGTGTGCAGGTGGAAACGGAGCAAACGCCGCCGGAGATTCATTTGTTTTCCCTCCTTCCGGCGGCGTTTGCCCAAAACGGAGGAGTGAAACGCCAAAATAAATAGAGCCTAAATCTTGAGGGTTGCATATCATAAATAGCCGGTTGGATTTTCATACTCATATAGGATAATGAATGAAGCAAACCAAGTATTTTTTACTGCGTGTGTATATATATATATATATATATATATTGTGGACTAGTTGATGCACTGAGTCGAGTGACACGGGCATAAGACCGAACTTAAACTATATTTTTGTCATAACAAACTTGAGGAATTTCATGAAAAGTGTTAAGAGTAGGTTCTTGCCTGAGCGTTTGCAGTTGTCCCTACACGACATGACATCACGGCGTGTATTTTCTCATACTCTGATACATTAGTAAATTTTGAAAAAATGCGAGTTGTGACATCGGCGCCACAGTGAACGCATATATTTTATTAAAAAGGAAATATGTCGCTCGTGCGATTTGTTCATGCATGATTAGCATAAACATTACGAGAAGGAATCACACGAGCGGAGATAGATCGTTGAAATTCGACATGTTCATAGATAATGAACGCGGATGGGCAGACAATTCATCAACAAATGATTTTGCACGACTGTGCGAATATGGCTAAATGCACATACCTGTATGATTTTGGGGACGCACGGTTGAACCCAACTGCACGAGGCTATGGCACACGGGGACCGACATAACACTGTAATTTTGGGCCTTTCCCCAGAATGATCGAGCGCGGTCTGCTAGACCGTGCGAAGAGGGCATCGCACGTCTGTGGGATTGACACAAAATTGTTTTCGAAGTTAAGGGATCTGCTCGCGTTCTCAAAATGGAATTTCTGAGGTGAATTGCCACTGAAATGTGCAGACATATGCCAAGATGCAAAGATTGAGATGACGGGAAAGCGACGTGCTCTCCCGGGAATGATTAACCACAATTGCACACAATCATATGCTAAACGTGTGTTTCATGCGTGTTTTGTGCTTTAACAAAATACAAGCATTTTTGCATAAAATGTGAAGCGATTAAACATGCAATTAAATGTAAATGAGCATGAAATATGTTATATAAATTTGACAAATCAATTTACCGCCGCTGGCTTGGAATCAGATGGAGAACCCGAAATGCAACAGAAAGCTTTCCATAGCCATGTTTCCGTGAAGTTGCTGCCGAAAATTGTGCGTTTGGTTGACTAGAGCCGGTGGATGTAAGAAAAGAATTTTTTTTGTGCGCTGCTATCCGCACCGCAGTTTTGGCTAATCGTATCGCACTTTTTTCTAATTTTTTGCGTCTTTTGGAAATACGTCTTGTACATTCATTTTTAGGAAAAGTGTTCAACACGAAAGTTGTAGATCTCGACGAGATCTATAACTTTCGTGTTGAACACTTTTCCTAAAAATATATGTACAAGTCATATTTCCAAAAAACACGAAATATTAGGAGAAAGTACGGTATTACTAGCCAAAACTACGGTGCGAATAACAACGCCCTTTTTTTTGGTGATTGTTAACCGCAACCCGTTATTTTGCTAGTCGCACCTAAAAATCTTCCATTTTTTCACGTCTTATCAAAATACGCCTTGTACATGCAATATCAGGAAAAGTATTCAACATGAAAGTTGTAGATATCGACGAGATCTACAACTTTCGTGTTGATCACTTTTCCTAAAAATGAATATATAAGGCGTACTTTGGAAATATGCTCAGATTTTGTGCCTTTTCGAAATATGCCTTGTACATGCAATTTCAGGAAAAGTGTTCAAAACGAAAGTTGTAGATCTCGTTGATATCTACAACTTTCGTTGTGAACACTTTTCCTAAAATTACATGTACAAGACGTATTTCAAAAAGACGCGAATAATTGAGAAATTTTGATGTGCGACTAGCCAATTACGGGTTGCGGTTAACAATCACCTTTTTTTTGTATGTATGTGTACCCATCACTCATCCGAGAGTAAATAGTAAGGCAGTTGTTAAAGGCAAACCCATTTTCGATAGTCGCACAGCAAAAAAGGAAAAAACCCTCTATATTTTCTTCCGCCTGTTATTACGACGCAAACATTCTCGCCCCCCAAATCGCAAACCCTTCGGTTACCCCGATAACCGCTGATTTCAGCTCCTCCCGCCGGTAAACGCCGAGAGGAGAAGACGTGACCGCTTCCTCATCGTCGCGCCCCGCGTCGCCCCAGTCACCGCCGCAGTCCCCATTACTGCCGTTCATCCATTCCCCGGACACCTGGAAGGGTTACGCCATGCAGAACAGTAGTTGGCAAGAAGGTAAACAGAGCTTCGATTCTTTACCCATTTCAGTTTGCAGTTAGGGTTAGGGTACTTATTGGCCTTCCCTGTTGCTTCTGATTGCTCTGCGCCCGCATTTTCTTGCAGTTTTTTTCGTTAGTTTATGGTTTACTATTCCGAGCTGTTGTAATTGATGACATTGTTGTGCGTTGTTGGTAGATGATTTTAACAGGCCATATTCCTTTCTTTGAACTCAACAATGGGATTTCTTCCTTCCCTTATCCTCCTTGTCAGTGATTTTGATCTGGTTTGTTTGATTTTTTCAGACCCAAATTCGGATGGGGAGAAGCTGGGAGAGGAATGCTCTAAGGAAGGTATTATATGCTCTGTTGTGTACGAATTTGGATGCTCTGCTGTGTTGTTTTGCTATAGTTTTGTATGGTTTTCCCAAACTGATGCTGTGTATTTTTTGTATGGTTTTGTATGCTCTGCTCATGCATCTCGGTAGCACCACGACAAATCGAGTGGAGAGTGCTCACAGTCAGCTGGAAAAATTTCTAGAGGTTTCGGTAGGGAACTTTGGAACAATATGGAAGGCCTTTGACCAGATGATCAAGTTGCAGCATACTGACATTTAGCGGGCCTTCGGACAGAGCTCTATACAGGTAAATAAGAATTACTCAGGCCGTCTATATTCCGAGCTTTTGGGCTTTGTATCTATCAAGGCCTTACAGTACATTAAGCTGGAAGAGGACTTGGTGAGAAAGATTACTCAACTCTGCAGTGCTACTGAATGCAATCATAAGACAAGGTTGTCATTGGGAATACCTTGTGCCCATGAACTTGTATACTTTATTTCTACTTCAAAGTCTTGCCCGTTATGGTTAATACATAAACATTGGAAACAGCTAACAATGCATGAAGCGACTCTGGTAACTGAAGAGCCTTCGGTTGACATTACAAGTGAATTGGCTGCCATTGTCCAACGATTTGCTATTTCCAATGAATATCAAAAAAAAGAAATTAAACGAAAACTACAAGAATTTGTAGATCCATCAAGCACTCAAACAATTGAGCCACAGGGACAGTTAGCACGCATCAAAGGTAGGCCAAGAGGCAGTTATAAGAAGTTCAGTGATGATTGGAAGTCCACTAAACGTGACCCTTCACACTTTGAACATGTGTTGAAAGCTGATGCTAACATGAATTTTAAGAAACCGAGGCTGTCGGGAAAGATAAATGCACGAAAGAGAACAAATGTTCGTCGGGAACATTCGGCCAGAAACGATCATTTTCTGCGACAGATTCGTGATCAATTGCCAACTTATTTATCGGGCAATGTACTAGAAGTAGTGGATGTCCTTGGTGATGGACATTGTGGTTTTCAGGTTGTTAATCTCGCCTTGAATTTGGGGGACAATTGGGTACAGGTGCGGAAATCGCTTCATGTTGAACTTGAAAATTACAAGGAGTTTTATGAGGCAGTGTTCGACAACAATAGAAGAAGGGAGTTGTTAACATCCCTTGAATGCACGTTGACTCCCGCACCACTTGAAAATTGGATGTCCCTACCTGATCTCGGGCTTGTAATTGCATCATGTTATAATGTGGGTGTGATAGAGCTTTCCTGTGATCAAAGTTTTACATTTTTACCTCTTCACTCTGTGCCACCCACATCGCCCAAAATGATTTCCATATGCTTCATCAATGAGAATCATTTCATTTTGCTTAAACTAGCCGAAAATTCTTCATTGCCGCCGTTATTCACACCTTGGACGAGGTATCATGACTCAATTGCAGCAGGATGGGTACATTGGTACGAGTCAAGAAATAAACTCTCGCGGCCGGGGGTTGATGACAGTCCAACGACTGTATTGGAGTAATCTAGATCAAAATAGGTATTCATGTACATTTTTCAACATGCAATACCATTACTATTTTTTCAACATGCTCTCCATTCATGCATACAAAAATCTCTATGGACAGAAGGATTTTGATCACTTTTTGCACCGTATCAGATGCAATAACATGTAATCATATTTTTGTATATAAATTGTTAATCCCTCTCATTAGTATAACTTTTATTACTTAATATTGGAACAAATTTCTTAATGCTCGCAGGTTTGCATTGAGGTCGATATGCCACGGTTACCTGGAGTAGGAAACAATAGACTTATTATGTTTTGTTGTTGCTTGAAATACATGTTATTTAAGCCTAAACTGTGTGATATTTTGATTTCTGATTTTGGTTTGTGGTTAGTGTTTTTGATTTGTACTTAACAGTTTGGTTTGCGCAACAGAAAATTCAAAAAAATTGATTTTTTCGTATTTTGATTTGCGATTAGCAAAAATAAATTTGCCTTTAACAGTTGTCATTAATAAATACACTGGTAAGATCCCCGATTTCAACAGAGTATATTTTTTTGGCAAAATGTTCATTTCAGTCCTCAACTTTTAATCACTTTAATATTTCAGTCCTTAACTTTCAATTTTAAACAAATCAGTCCTCAACCTTTCATAACTTTTTATTTTTATCCTCAATTAACTCTTTCTGCTAAAATTAACGGAAATGTTGACTCAACTATGAAATTTGAAGTAATGCAAAACATGAATTTAATCTATAAATTTAAACAATACAAAACAAATACATAATCAGAAAATATATTATGAATTTAAATTTCTATCTCCCAATCAATACACAAAAGGACTTCTCTTACTGTACTTAAAGTTCTTCAAAAACATTTTCAGATATAGAATGCCTAAACTAGTGAGAAACTTGCTAAGCCGTATCCTATTTAGATCTATCTCTTAGTTAACTAAATTGTTGGAGCCGACACATGACACCAAATCGAAGGCGTCCAGGAATGAAGACTAGGAAAAATCAAGAGAAATCAAATTAAACCTTCATGGAACCCTAACAAATCGCATTATGTAGTTTCGAAATCCTCCCGGTGCAATCGTTATGGTGAACTCGCCGTGGAGTTGTCGTGGAGTACTGGAGCGGAGCCGTTGTCGAACCTGTCGTTGTGCAGGACTTGTTAGAGAGGAGCCGCGTGTAGTGGTAGCCGTGCAGTCGCGTCGAAGGAGGAAAATGGTCGCTCGAGTTGAGGAAAAAATGGGCGTTTTCTGAATAAAAATTAAATCTGTAATTTTAGGACTGAAACTAAAAAGAAAGTAAAAGTTGGGGACTGATTTATACAAAATAGAATTTTTGGGACTGAAAACTTAAAGTAAATAAAGGTTGAGGACTGAAATAGGTATTTTGTCTATTTTTTTTCCTTGAAGATACTGCAATCACTGTATTTACTGGCAAACGAGCGAAAATAGGTTGGCTTTACGAATTAAAAAAAATCGAAAGAACCAGACTACTTTCGTTCGTCTTTGTTCGCTTGAATATCATGAGGGTTTGCTTCAAGACGCGCATTATTTATTAAAACGGAATTATGCGTGATCTTCGCCTAGACAGGATTTAGGCTTCACAGGGGCACCTGCGATTTGAGTTCTTTTGACTTGATAAAAACTTTCAGAAGCACCGCCGGCCGGAAAATCCAGCCCTAATTCCCCGGAACCCCAAAAGAAAAAAAAAATCTGTCTAAGAAAAGGTCAGTCCAAACCCTCCCGTCCAATCTTTCTATACGAATTCTTTCTGGTTGATTGGGCAATGTTTGCTTTCTTGGATCCCGCGATGTCTTTGTTTCTTAAAACGAGGTTTTTTTTTCCTTTCGGGATCATAATTTTTCTTTGGTCCATCAATTGGATTTTGGAGGTCCTTCGCACGCTGCGTGTGTTGGATTGTGTATCTTGGACGAAATTTCGTATATCTAACTGGAATTTGGATATTGTATCTATTGATTTCTAACCCTTGTTCTTGTGGCGGAGATTGTCTAAAGTTTTATTGCCTTCCAGGTTTATGATTTGCAATATTTGGTTTTTTTTCCCATTGAGATGTACTTTTCCCGTTATCGTGCCTAATATCCCTAACTTGAACTTTATTTTCAGTTGCAAAATCCACTCTAACTTCTTTGGAAGAGTAGCTCTGTTTATGCTGTAAAGATTTAGTTTTTCCAATTAAGATGCCAGCAAAGAGACAGTTCTCCCGAGTGGACACTGTGAGCCTTAAATTGCAGATAGTCAAGAAGCTTGGGCGGCAGAAAGCTGAAAAATACTTCTTCAACTTAAGAAGATTGCTGAATCTGAAGATTAGCAAGATGGAATTTGACAAATTCTGCTTTAGCATCATGGGAAAGGAGACTGTCCGTTTCCATAACTTCTTTATCCGGTCAATAATAAGCAATGCTTGCTTCTCTCATGGGCCAACCAATAGGCATACAGCGACCGGTCATTCTCGGAGCACTATAACATCAAATGGTCAGTTTAATGACATTTTATCCATGTCCCCCCGAAAGGGTAGGTCTATTAGTAGCAGGGATCGCAGGCTTAATGACCGCCCAAGCCCTCTTGGACCACACGGGAAGATTCTTTCTGGAAATGTTGTTGAATTTACTAATTCATGTGATGTACAAAGGTCAAGGGAGCAGCAAAGTGCTGCGGAGATGATATCTATTGGCAGCAAAGCTTTGTTGGAAGTTGTGTCTGTTGAAGATGGAGAGGAGGTGGAACAGGTGAGATGTAGTCCAAGCATCCAAAGCAGAAGCCCTGTACGCGCTCCCTTAGGTATTGGATTGAGTGTCGGGAGCCTCTACCGTAGGGATACGCCCGGTTGTTATTCATCATTTTTACATCCTGGTAAATCGGAAGTCCCCGAGCTTTGCAGAACAAGTTTGATGCTGCCAGATATGCCATCTTTGGGGAAGCGTTTGGCGCATAGGTTGGAAAATCAGGGACTTGGGCTAGCAGTTGATTATATTTCTTTATTAAAAACTGGGTTGGATGCATATTTGAAGAGGATGATCAAGCCATGTTTGGAGCTTGCTAGGTCAAGGTGTAGAAATAATAACTTAAGTCTGACAAGTAACAACTTTCAGCTGGGAGTTAATGGTTTATGGCATGGGGAAGATATGCGAAGCTCAAATCATTGCTATTCTGCATCAATGGCTGACTTTAGGGTGGCGATGCAATCTAATCCTCAACTTCTTGGAGTTGATTGGCCTGTACAGCTGGAGAAGATATGCATATATTCATCAGAGGATTGAACGTTGCTTGCTAGTTGTTTCTGCCTCCTTTTTTTAATGTGAAGTCCTCTAAATAAGCAGGGAATCCATGGTTTGTAACTTTGGTGATCGCTTCTCTAGCTTATTAGAATTAGTCATGACTGCGATTAAATGGTGGATATATTCCCTTCTCTGATGGAGATCATGCATGACTTCTCGCAAAAATATCAATCTTGCTCTAGCCCAGATTGTCAAGAAAAGAGAATGAGTTCACTTTCCTTTCAAAGTGAATATCTGATGTAGCAGCATGCCATTGTTCAAACAGTTCCTTTCTTTGAAGAGTTTGAGTTCAGCTGTTTGGTGCTTACCTTGACAACTATTCTGCATCCAGTCAACTTTCAACATTTTGTTGATTTTGTTTTGAGGAGCATTCTTTTTCACCCTTTTTTTATGCCAACAGTTTGTAAATAATCAGTGATTATAGATGTAGAGTTTCAATTGTTTGAACTTTCACTTTTTATGTTTCAACAGTATGATTGTTTATCACTCATCAATCATAGGCCTAGTTGGTCTTCATAAAAATATCTGCATGAAGAATTATACGCTATGGAAGCGCTCAATGTTTTGTTTTCTTTTCAACCACGCACTCTACTTTTGAGTATCCAGATTTCTCTCTAGTAGATATACTTCTGCTCTTTATGCACTGTGCTCTGCCCCTACTTCTATCCTATAGCAATGGATGCCTATTTTGCAGCTTTTTCTGTTTTGGATGCAGGCTGTGATTTACTCAGCTGTTGCTCTGTAGAAAACATATGATTGTAGGTCTTTTAAGCGTAATTTCTTATATTAAGTAGAGATCAACAATTTTGGTTAGGGATTCCAAGTAAATTTTGTGATTCGCTAGCAAAATTTGGATTTATTTAAAGTACATTTCTAAGAGCGCATCTGGTGCATATTTGTAAGTTTATGGTTGTCGAAAACCCCCAGATTTGGTGTTGAAATTATTTTTTAAATCTATATTATTATTATTTTTCTTAATTTTAGGATTTTAATCTAATAAATAATTAAATATGCTTAAAATATGGGTTTTCTTCCTTTAATTGTGTTGGAGCAAAAAATATCATCAACTGTCCGCGAGCTATCCCTAAGTAAGGTGTTCGGCAGAGGAAGAGTGGTTCACATGTGATCTGCGACTAGCCCTGCAGACGGTGTGAGAGGAAGAAAAGAGTGAGAAGAGGAGGTGCCGCTAGCAGCGACGAACAACAAATTTGACGCGTCACGGAGAATGCCTTGCGACGGGAATTATTTAAAAAGGGAATTGCAAGGGTGTTCAGGTGAACACAAGGAAAAAGAAGACTTGACCAGACTTAGTGTACACACCAGCAACAAGGCTAGTTCTGAGTTAATTCTGTGTGTCCCATCTAAGCCTCCCTGGTCTTTATTTATACTCAAAGGTAGGCGGCTCGGGCAATTCACGAACCGATAGGTTTTTAACGCCTTATTAACTATGACATTAAATGCGCAGCCTCCCAAGCTACTAGAAGAATCGGGCGGTGGAGGTTGAGAGAAGAAATCGCACGTAATCGCGCGGTATCACTGAAGTTGACACTGCAGAGACGAGTCCGCGTGGGTTCCAGGGGAAGCACCTGCCACGACCTCTTGCCCGGATCCATGAAGATGCTCTGTGAGAGTCTGCCTACCAGACGTTCTCCTGGGACTGCCTGATGAGTGACCACATCGAACGTGATCCTGGATTGGATAACATTCGCAGATATCCGAAAACTCACACACGAAATACTTCGCGAACTCCGGAAATGGTCGCCTGATAAGACGTCTTCTGTTGTCTGATGCTCGCCACAGTCGTCGTAAAATTTGGGTTAACATGATCCCCACACTTTTTTGACAGACTGCGCGGCCTCCAGAAAAGTAGACTGGTAACTGCAAAGTGTGAGACGTGCCCCGCGCCACCTGAGGTCTATAAATAGCGTCAGATGGCACACCCTCTTTGGCCACTTTTCCCTTGGTCTTTGACCTCGCTTGCTTGGTGGAAATGGTCGGGATGAACAAGGATGTCTTGGAAAAACTGATGGCAAGAGTCAGTGAGCCAGCAAAAAACGCATTGATGCGAACTTGCGTCAAAAGCCTGTTGATGGAGATGGGTCCGCAGAAAAACTTACGAAATGCGGTAACTAAGAGACCCCGCCCTGTCAGAATGATTGTGGCCACCAGGAGTTCTTCCTCAAAAAACACTTTACATGAGGGAAGTCTCCGAGTAGTGATAGACTCGTCGAGTAGGCCCATTATCCAAAATGTCATCGGGGAAGAGGTCCTGACAAAGGTCTCGTCCTTTCTGCAAGTGTCCGTGGGAACGACCAACATCAGGAGTGTGCAGGAAGTCTAGCAGTCTTTCTATCAAAGTTTTCACTGGGCCAAGGGATATCTGCGCGTGCTCCGAAGTGGGATGAGGGGGTGAACTCGATATTCCCGACTAAACTCGCGCTTCACCTCGATCACTTCGAGGCGGGATGGACCCGCCCCATCTTCCCCGAGGTGGCAGAGATAATGGATTATTTCAGAATTGTTGTTGCCCAGCTATCACTGAACTATGTTACGGTCATAATGTAACGCCCCTGATTTTCTGGCAATTATTTAATCCTCTTATTGACGTCATAATGACGTAAGGGGCGTTACGTGATCTGGGAATTGACGGCGCGTCGCCGTTAGTGCGTTTTCGCGTCTATTCGATCGAGTCGGCCAAATTCGCGAATCCTGGTCGAAAATGAAAAGATTCACATTGGGAAATTAAATTGATTAATTTTTCACATGCTCGTCAAGTTTCGTCGCGATCCGAGCGATATTCGAGCTTCGGCGAATTTCCAAAGTTTTGTAGAATTTATGTTCGTCTTAGACTTTGAGGGTTTATATCTCAAGAACGGCTCGTCAGTTTTTGGTTTTGACTTCGCCGTTAGGTTCGTAGCGTCAGTGTTCTCCTACGATGCGAATTTCATTTATTTTGGCACTCGTTTGAGCCTCCGTTTTGAGCTCGTAATTTCCTTATTCAAAATATATTAATATGAATATTTTAATATTATAGCACTATTTAAAAATATGATTTACTATTCATTTGTATAGTTTGATCAAGTGGGCTCGAGTGTACTATTTTCATACTCGAGTATTCTTTGTTTACTTGAGTGGTATGTTTGGAATACTCGAGTGTATTGTTTCCAACACTCGAGTGGGCTGTTTGCTATACTCGAGTAAGTTTACTGTTCCCTTAATTTTCTACTCGAGTAAGCATTTCTCCTCTCGAGTAATTTTTTTCTGCTCTTGTGTAGATCATTTTGTTCAGGTAAATACCTACTCGAGTGTTTCTAACTTTATATACTCGAGTCCTGCTATAAATCTACTCGAGTAATTTTCCTCCTCTCGTGTATATTTACTGTTCACGACTCAAGTGATCTGTAGCCTTTCTCGAATTGTCCGTTGCAGTTTACGTTTGTGTGTCGTTTTGCAAGTCAAAACGATGTCGTATGGAAAAATGGTTACCATGAAATTTGTTCGTCTCGACGAGATCTACAACTTTCATGTTGGGCATTTTTCGATTTAAAGTCATCCTAACCTCTATTTTTGTACTTCGCGCACTCACTCGTTTATCATCTGTTTTAGACAGAAAATTTTATAATTATAATTATATATATATATATACATATATATTTAAATATATTTAAATATATATATATATATATATATATATATATATATATATATATATATATATATATATATATATTCTTATACTTAGAAAAGATAGAAAGAAAGAACTTCTTCTCTTGTCCGAACCAGAGGGCGGAGGTGTCGACAGTGCTCTAAGTTGTGAAACTTCCCGTGGCCGCCGGCGGAGCTCCGATGCCCAAAATTTCTAATCGATCGTAGATCTGGAAAGCTCTCGTCGAGAGCTACGCCATCGTGGTACTTTTTTTTCCCATTTCTTGAGTTTTCTCGTTAGGGTTTTTCGGTCCTAACCTCTATTTCGGCCATTTTCGTTCAGATTTCGACTTCTAACGTCTTATTTTGCCCCGATCTGCGACGTGGGGTGATTCGGAGAATTTTTCCGGTAAAAACGAGGCAAGTGGTGTTCTTGCTCTCCCTCTTGCTCTTATATTCTAAATTTTTGCTACAATTATTTGAGGTTATCATGTTTCAATTATTTATAAACTTGTCCTGAAATTATAATTCTCTTTCTCTTTCCCTTGGATTTCGACTTGTTGTTCCTAAAATCATAACCCCAAAATTTTAGTCCGTAGAATTGGTAAACGAATCGGTTGTCGTACCGTTGTAACCATCGAGTCATCTTTATCATTGTGACACCTTGTACGTTCCGTTATTTTTGATTAAACTTCACCTGCTCGACCTTGACATGCTCTTTTACAGTCCACTTTGTTGGTTAACCTTGAGTCTGTGATGAATAAAAAGGAACTCTGCTTGTATAATTTTGTAACTAAAGAAACACAGATGAACTGTGCGCGTTGGGGTTCTCACTCGGCATAGTGTTTAATACTCAGATGAACTGTGCACGTTGGGGTCCTCCCTCGGCATATTATTTAATACTCAGATGAACTGTGCGCGTTGGGGTCCTCCCTCGGCATAGTGCTTAATGCTCAGATAGACTGTGCGCGTTGGGGTTTCTCCCTCGGCATAGTAATTATTAATGAAAGATTGAACTTCTATTGCTGGTGCTGGTTCTGTCTTGTTAATGTGTTTAGCTTTTCTTGCTCAGCTAGTTTTACTGTTGCTTACTTTTACTCTGTTGACCGTTTTGTTGCCGTCGTTTTTCATTCTCCTTCATTTTGAGGATTGTGTAGTCTGCTTTTACTCTTACACTACCTGTGACTTGTTTCTGAGGTGTTCTCTTTTGAATGCCTCAGGATCAGAGCTGTAGCAGATTTAGTTGACAGTGTTGGGCTTCTGGTGCTGCTGGTGTCTGCGGCCGTTTGATTCCACCTCTGAGCTTGAGGTAGTTGTCTATGTTCAGACTTGTCAGATTTTACTATGAGTTCGTGTCAGTTGTTGACGCCCATAGACCTTGACTTTTCTGTGATGGACTACTTGCTTCTGTTACTGCTGTTACTTTTTACCTGATTGTTCTTACTCTCTGGGAAGGATTTATGTTAGGATGCATTTAGATATTTTAAAGTATACAAAACTGCATTTCCGGAATATTGGCATGACATGACTTCAACTACTAAATCTACTACTTTTTAGCGTACAAAAGATTTCTATATATCTCTAGTAAATGTAGAAGTCACATCATCATTTCATGACACTGGACCCTCACTCCCTCGTAGGATAACAAATGAGCTAACTCAATACTTTCCGCCGCGTAAAAGATGTATATTTTCTTACCTATGGACAGTAGTCCACCCGACCGAGGGACACGGTCATTAACTCTATTAATTTATATGCATTGTTTTTAACTAAAAGTTATAAACCTTTTACTTGAAGTAAATGTGAGGACGGGATGCCTGAGCGTCGGCAATTGTCCCCTGATTGGCGTGGCATCACGTCGCGTAGTTTCTCTTCTCTGACGTATTTTTGTATACAGAGAAAATGTGGGTCGTGACACATAATGTACTTCATGACATACCTGAGATTACAATAGATATCTTTCTCCCTAGTGGTATTCAACTCCCTATTCTACTCGCGAGCTCTTAAGTGAGGCCAGCTGCAGTTCAGCTCTGACAAAATGTAGATCTTGCACGTGACGGGCATGCCCGCAGGCTGGCAATCACGCTTAGCGTTCTTCGAAGGCGATAAGGGAAAGTTCAGTCCCATGCCCGCCCGTCGCGTGGATGAGATATTTTATCCTCCCACCCTTTCTGATGCCACACTGCGGATCACCGGCTTTGTGGAGAAGGCGTACTTAGACACTTGGTCTAGGAGTCATATCATCATCAACAACTTACCTTTTCTGTAGGATCTTAACTGATCTGAGCTGTAAGCCTAATTTATAAAGGCTAAGTGTAAGATCCTTCTATGGATCTGAGGTAGGGCCTATGTGCCTGAGCTGTAGGAGATTCATTATCTGAGGTAGGATCCTGTGGTGGATCTGACTGTAGGGCTATCCTCTTAGCCTGAGTGTAGGACATTGGTTAAAGTTTGAGGTAGTTGATCTGGTGTAGATTACTGAGTTGTAGGACATTATTGAAAAACTTTTGATAGCGGAAAACAGGACACTAGACGTCGGAACACTCAACCACATTAAGCCCAAACAAATCAAATTGCAACTAGAAGAGCAAGAATCTTGTACTTATCAAAAAATAATTACACAGCAAGACATACATGGCGAGACATAATTGCCAATGTATCCGATGGAAGCAGGAAAACTACAGGCCAAAAAAACAAGCCACGCAGACTCAAGGAGTAACCGTCGGCTCTACTGCTAACTTCTATGGAGTCCGCTAAAGCCGCCTGGTCACAAAACCGCAACAAATTTCGTGGACTGCACGTTATTCCAGTGCTGAAGAAAGAACTTTGTCCGCTGAACTGCAAGTCGTCTGACCGCGAGGTCGCCTAGCCACCAGAACGAGCGGACTGCGGCCATCGAACTGAACAAGACGCCCAAAGGCGGACAACTTATTAAATAGGAAAACAAGTTGTAGAAGAGAAACATCCTTGTCGCAAGCCGCGACATGCTACTAACCGCTGGTTGCTACCCGTAGAGTCCGCACTGTCCATGACCGCAGTCAGAACCAAGTCTGCGGCATTCCAGCGCTATCTGCACAACCTGCATAACACAAACCACACTCTTCAAACTGCGCGGATAGAAAACTCTAACCGAAGCAACTTCCACCGAGTTGAATTACTGTTCACTCAGTGTCATTTGATGTGACAAGGAGTCCTATTTATAAGCACGGAGAGGAGTGTGATCACTACCCTACCTGATAGGATCATCACCATATCTCGCGACAAGAATCATGTGTATCCACACAACCGACGAATACACAGCCGACCCGCCGTGATAAGCAGGACAAGTAGTCCTCCACACATTACCAAGTTGAAAGTATCTAGCGTCACCCTAAATCACCTAGAGGGGGGGTGAATAGGTGATGTTTGTGTCTTTTTGCGGAATAAAAATTATCTAAAATTTCAAGTACACAAACACAGAGATTTATAGTGGTTCCCCGTATTAGGAACGTCTAATGTCCCACCTCGCCAATCTACCATGAAGGGATATATTCAGTTATTTCACCTTTCTCAGATTGTCACAATCTTACAATTCAGAGCAACATTCCTACACCTCGGAGAAAAAACTCTCCTACACCTCAGAGAACAAACTCTCCTACACCTCGATCCACAATCGGATCTACAACTCAATCCACAAACCAGATCTACAAACTCAATCCACTAACAGATCTACAACTCTCGATTTACAAACGGATCTACAAATCTCCGAGATAAATCTCCTATAATATTTAAAACAATATTACAATATTACACACGATTACAACTCTTGATCTGACGTTCTTGAAAGGGTTGAACTTGAATTTAGGAGAACTCGGAAACTTGAAATATTTGAATCTTGAACCTTGGATCTTCAACCAACATGGACAAGAGTAGAATAAATTTTGAAATAAGAAACGATCTAATCGAATATGTCGGTGAAGAAGATCGCACGATGCCGGCGGCGGATCAGGATGAAAATCGCGAAATTTCGTAGGAGTGGTCGACAGGTTCGATCTCTTAGAAGCTTTTGAAATTAGGAATTAATTAGGGCAAGATCCTTCATTTCAAAAATCAAACTATCATATATATAGGAAGAATTGAAATAACTGATAAAAAAGATTTCCAAAAACGAACCCTAAAAAAGCACTGTGCACGGCCAAAAATCCCAAACCAGAGAATTTTTCGGAAAAACGACATAAATCTTTTTTGACGGAATTTGTCGAGTATCATATATAATACTCGTCGAACCAGATAACGATATACGTCGATTAAACCTTAGAAGAAAATCTTGAGAGGTCGACATACGGCTCGACACATTCGGCGAATATCGCCGGGGATACTCGTCGAATTTGGCGAGTATCACCCGGGATACTCGGCGAATTCGGCGTGTATTGCCATTGATACTCGACGAATTTTCCTTGGCGAATTTTTCACTTGTTTGTGGATTTTTCCTAAGTATATACTATGAATTCGACGGGTATCGGGAAGCATATATGACGAATTTGGCGAGTATCAAAGGGATACTCGATGAATTCGACGTATATTACTGACCATACTCGCCGAATTTTACTTAGGTAAAATTCCAATATTCTGGGTCCTGGACTTTGGCCTTCCTTGATCCTTCTCCTGTACTTGGGATAGAAGTACACCTCAATAGAGAGATTACATGTGAGTCAACACGATGACCTTCACAAAGAGGGATTATATTGTGTAGCCCTGTGTTCACTGACCCACTGTAACCTGACATTGTTGTGTACTTAACAATCTAAACCTGCAAGTACATAACTAGAAAACATCATCAAATACAAACTCGATTCATCTTAGCTTGTTTGGGTTCTTCTTCAAATCAGGGTTATTATGGATACAATAGTCAACAATTTTCCCCTATTTGAAGAAGCCAAAAATCTTACAAGCTAAGGTGAATTGCACATACCAAATAAAAAAATTAAGACTTGAAAAATTAAATTAAATTAAAAAGATAAAAGCGCGCATTCCAAGATAATTAGATAAATTATATATATATATATATATATATATATATATCAAAAAAATGATTTAGTTTGGGAGGGCAGCCCACAACACTCAACAATTGAAATATATTTGAAATTAGATATGCTTGTTCTTTCTCTTCAAAAGCTATCTCTCAAAGTATTCTCTTGGCTTCAGATAGTATCTGGGAGGAGGAGGAGGCATAGGATCACCATTCTTGTACTTCCTGAAATGAATCCTCCTCATGGTGCACGCTCCCTTGTGTTTGTTCCATTCTTCTTGACTGTAGTGGCCCTGATGTTTCTCCACTCCGAGCTCGTACAAAGAAAATTATCCAAGATAATTCCTTTGGAAGTCGGGCTCCAAACTCTTTCAACTCTTAATTGGGCTCTACTTTCACTGGAACTGTCCTGACCTGAGATGTGCCTTCCCCAAATTGTTTCTTCTTGAGAACAGCAGCCTCTGAAAAGGCAGCAACAACAGCAGCAGTAATAGCCTGAACATCGGGAGTCACAGCATCAGCACCATGAACCTGGGAGAAGTCCTGTGAGTCTTTCCAGTATTTAGTGTAGGCCATAACTGGATGAACGTCATCATGACCAGGCTCTGTCGGAGGAATGTCAATATGACCAGGCTCAGCGGGAACTAGAGAAGGGAATATCTATCCTTATAACCACACATTGTTGTCATAGTTATAATCATTGGTTTGTTTGAATTGATTGAGCATAGACTTTTCAACATCGGCAACCTTAGCTGTAAGGGCTTCCTCCCCCTTTTTGGCTTCCGTAGCAATTGCATTGGCATAAGTTTTCAAGGAAGAATCATAATGTGCCATTTACGTATTATGGGCCTCGATCAGAGAGAGAGTGTTCATGTCAATAGTTTTCAGTACTCTTTCATTGTGTTTAAGTCCTCTCATCATAAGAGTCACTGCAGTTTTAGCATCTACAAACTTTTCTTCAAACCTGGGATCAGTCTTATCAAATTCCACTTTAACTTCAGCAAGGCCATCTAGCATAAACTTCTCGGATTATTTAACTCTTTTAACTACTTTCTCCAATGAGACATCAAACTATTCTTGTTGCTTTTACAGCATTGCTTCAACAGCTTTCAGAATCTGATCACTTGAACTTGAGCTTGGAACACTAGTCAACACAGTTATAGAATTATTCGGAGAAAGCAACACTGGTACAACAGCAGCTGGGACAGGAGCATGCTATTCAACATCTCCTTCCTCATCAGATAAGGTGACCACCTCTTCCTCAATAACTGGAGGGGCACCTAGAAGCTTACCAATCCTTGTCTCCAGGTTGTACAACAATATGTCAACCTGAGTGAATAGGTTCTAATTTTTCCTCCAAAATGTTACGCAAATAGCAAAATTTAACTCAGCACAAAAATAATGTAAACCACAAAATAATGAACACATCACAGTATACACCAGATTTATAGTGGTTCCCCAAGGTCTAGGTACATCCACTTTCCCCCCTTCGCCTATCTAGCAGTGTACTAGATTCTGCCAAACTTCCTTCTTTCTTATCAAATCCGCAGATCTTATAGATCATAACCAAGAATGGTTCCTACAACTTAGACTTATATAAGTCCTACCTCAGATTCTTCCCCAAGAACCCTAACTCAGGCCTCAGCCCTACCTCAGCCTATGTCACTAGGCTTACAACTCAGAGTGAAACCCCACTCCTACAACTCAGGAAAAAGCCCTACCTCATCCTTTATAATTACAAGCTAACAACTCAGATCTTACAACAGATCCTACCAGAAATTGTTTGATTAAGAGATAAAGAAATTTCACCAGATGAATCTCTTCACTGATGTGCTTCTTGATCATTTCTTGAATAGTCTGATCTTTAGATCCAACCTGACTTAGCTGTTTCAAAGCTTCTTGATAGAACAAAATAAGGTTGATCTTCACTTGATGTAGAAGTTGATATTCAGATAGCTTCCTCCTTGAATTCAGAATGAGATCTGAATGTCCCTTGCAGACAGATCTGAATCTGCCTTCATAAGGGTTTCCCCTTTTCTTGTTGTAGAAAACTCTCTCTGAAAGATTCACTTCTTTGTGTTGTATGTTCTCTTTTCCTTGCTATTTTTTTCTATTAATGTTCTATCAAACCAGTCCTTTATATAGAGTTTCCTCCTGATTACCGGCTGATCTGGTTTGTAACAGTCTTCTGACAGTTCTGACAAAGGTGTCAGACCGGTTGGTTATGTCAGCTGATTCTTCAAACACTTTCCAACTCAGCATGAACCACTCTGCAAACTGCTCCACATATGTCGACACAAATGGACTAAGTGTCGACACAAGTCTTGATGATGTCGACACAACACTCCATGTGTCGACATAGTCATTATTCTAGAACTCGACACACCATCTGTTAAGTGTGTCGACACAAGCCCTCTGTGTCGACATAATACTGTTACCATTGTCGACATAACTCTGGGGTGTCGACATAGCTTCTGTTTTCAGTGTCGACATAACTCTTGGGTATCGACACAGCTTCTGATTTCAGTGTCGTTATAACTCCTGGCTCAGGTGTTGACTCAAGTCTGAGTGTCGACTCTGCTTCTTCTTTAGGTGTCGACACAATTCTTCACAAGTGTCGACCCAAGTCTGGGTGTCAACACAGCTTCTTCTGTTGGTGTCGACACAATGCCTGGATGTCGACTCAACTTCTTCTTTAGGTGTCGACATAATTCTTCACAAGTGTCAACATAATTCTTCACAAGTGTCGACATAATTCTTCATAAGTATCGACATAATTCTTCATAAGTGTCGACACTTGTACTTAGAAAATTTTCTTCCGATGCTTAATCCTGCACAATGAAACTCAAACATACATCAAATACAAATTGACGTATATCATTGATTAAGATGAGGCTTCTCCAAATCTGGGATATATAAACAGTGTACCCAACAATTTCCCCCTATTTGGAGAAGTCATAACCTTTAGTCAAAGATATACATCACTCATAATAAAATACATAAAAAGAAATAGATGTACATGCATTCACTACAGGGTAACATATAAACATTGTAAACAACTGAAATAGATACTGAAACTGATTTCATTTACTTAGAGAGAAATTTTAAGTTTGCACGGTTTTCTTTAGAACTAAAGCCAAAAGGTTACATTGTTCTATACATAAGCCTAACTATCATATAATTGATTAGGCTCCTTAATCACAATGCATTTTCCTGATTTGATTTGAGCCTGCACAGTAGGTTCAACATCATCAACAGGTTTCTTTTCTTTCAGATCCTTCTTTTTCTGTTCTACAGCCCTTATCCTTTGCCTTTCAAAATAACGAAAAGGCTTTGGGAATTACTTGCTAGGCTCAGAGCATTAACAGGTAACTTCCCAGCTTTTGCTTTTCTTCTGTATTGAAGAATGACTTCCTGTCTGGCTTGATACTTGTTCCACTCTTACTCAGTATACCATTTACCCCTTTCATGGGTCTTGTCCTTCACAGCTTTCTAGGGAGTCAATATAATTTTCCTGGAAGTAGGGCTCCATTGCTCAAAATCAGGCTTCAGCTCAGCCTATTCTCTAAACCTTTTCTTGGACAGTTATGCTTCCTTCTGAGCTTCCTTGGCAGCCTCTGACATTTCCACTTTTTCAATAATAATATTTTTAGCCTCCTATGGAGGGCTCTACATTGACTGAACTTCTTGGTGAACCATGTCAAAATCAGCTGGAGGATAAATGACTTGAGCAACATCAGGTTGATCTCCCTCAATATAGGCAGGTTGCACTGCAGACTCAACAACATTATCATCATCAGACAAGGGGGGATATCCAAGAGTTGCTCTAATGCTATTTGATATCCATTTAGCATGATCTGAGCTGGCTTTGACTAACACCCTCTCCCCCTTTATGACTTCTCTTTCAATATGATCTCTCGGATCATCCTTCTGAAATCTGACTTGGTTAACAAGATAATCTGTGCCTTCTTTGTAATAATTCCTGAACTTCTGCAAGAAATCAGAAATATTCTTGTGAGATTTTGTAAAAGTGTCCTGAACAACAGCTAGATCTTCTTTGATCTGCTTGGATACTTCAGCTTTGAGAGCAGTGGTTAGATTATCAATCTGTGTAAGAATGGCAAAGTGTGACTCTTTGAGGTTATCATTCATCCTGATTTGATTCTCAAGAACATATCCTTGCTTAACTGCAATGTCATCCACTTTAGTAGTGAGTTCTTGTTGTTACTTTGCCAAGTATACCACAACATTTCCTCACTTGTAGAAGCAATATGTCATTTCTTTCTAATTTTGATTTACTTCAAACCTGATTGATTTGATATCTTGAGCCAGATTGAATTGCAAATCTTTATGTGTATCATCCACATACCTTTCTAGAGACTTCCTTTGCTCATCCAATTTTACTTGCATTTGGACCAGTAGGGAACTGAAATCCATGATTTGAGCAGGTGATGGTGTGAATTTTTGTAAGGCCTTTTTATAGTCTGAGCTCCGTTTTCTTAAGTCAGCTAACTTCCTTTTCTTAGCCATTGAGGCTTCTTCATCATCAGAAGATTCTGAGGAACTTTGTATATTTACTGGTTCCTTATCAGTTGGGGCATGCTGAGACATCTCCCCCTCAGTACCTGGAAGTTTGTTTTCTATGATTTGCTGCTCCCCCTCAGTCCCTGCTATTGGGTGTTCAGGGAATAGCTCTTCCATAGTTACCTCTTGCTGCAGCTGAACAGGAGGAACAAAATTTGTTTGGAAAATAGATGGTTCTCCCTGGACATCCAGATCTTTGTCCAGGTCATTCTCTATAAAGGAGATACTTATTTGAATATTTTGTGCAGTATCTTGTAGCTGCTCAGCTTGTTCTTCTTTCCCAGCATTTAACAGTTCTTCATTATTGATTTCTGACACTATTGCCATAATAGTATCAGCAGCATGCTCACTTTCTAGAGCAGCTTCAGTAATACCTCCCCCTTGGGCAGGCAGCTCAAGTTGTACTGTATCTTGTACTGTTGGTTCAGGATTTTCTCCCCTGGAGTGGAGACTACATGTTGCTCTAAAAGTATACTGCTCTCCACTTAATCCCGTGCTACCTTTTGTGGCCTGTCTTCTTCTGAACTGAAGACCACTTCTTCTTCAGAATCATTGGAGGATTCTGCGTGTGGAATAACCTTTTTCTGCTGTTTATCTTTCTTAACAGCTTTCTGCGGAGTAGATACTTCCTTTGTTAAAACTCTATCCCATCTAGATAGAATTCTCGCATCCATCCTCCTCATGTGGTTGATTTTGGTTCCTGGAAGTTGGTGCAAAACATCTGGTATTATAGCAGATAGACATAAACTCAAAATCCTTCCCAGATTTGGTTTCTTTATTCCTTCTTGAAGCTTATCAAAAACTATTGATGCCAGTATGTTTTTATGGTGAAAATAATCCTTGTCATCAAATTAAACATGTGGACTGAAATTCTGTCATGTCCTCCAGTCTTACAAAGAATTACCTTCCCAACTACTTCAGACAGAAACTTTCCTTGGGAATTCATTCCTTTCTGGGGAATAGATGATCCAAACTTGATATTAGGATTTAGCCCGCACCAACTTAGTGCTTCTTTAGTTCTGGATGGAACAATTTCTTCATCATCCTTAATCATGGGAAGTTGGAGTGATTTCCTGATAGTCTTTAGCGTTACTCTAACTTGTGAATCCTGAACTGTGGCTTTAATCTTCTTCCCTTCTGGGTCCACAGTAGCAGATGAATAGAATTCCATGACTTCCTTTTTCCAAATTTTTTGTTGGTTCTGAGACCAAGAATTCTAATCTATTATCAGAAATTAGGGTAATGACACCCTGGATTTCTTGTAAAGCTATCGTGAATCCTCCACGAACCAGCTCATATCCTTCATTCACCTTATAATCTTGGTGAGGCTCCATTGTCGAGAGAGATGGAAGAGAAAATAAGAGACGGTCTTTGTCGACACAAGGTGCAGATCCTAGATTTCTGAAAGCGTAGTTGACCAGATATTGGCTTGACCTATTTATAGTGTTAGTGTAAAGGGCAGGTCAAATGACAAGCCATAGTCGACCAAATTTTACATGTGTCAATAGAAATGACCTAGGTCTCGACAAAACTTAGGTTTAGTCGACATGTCTAGATGTCGACATACATGTGTCAAAGTCGACACGGGCTGGTCATGTCTTGACATAGTTGTGTCAACACAAACTTTTGTGTGTCGACACAAAAAATCCTTTAGATATAAGGTCTCGACAAGGTTGTGTCGACACCTATTCTTCTGTCGACACAGATACTATTTCTGTGTCGACACATCTTTATTCTTTGTCGACACAACATACTGAGTGTGTCAGCACAATTGTGCTTGTGTCGACACAAACTTTGTACTTAGACAAATTTCCTGAGAAATTTTGTACTTACATATTCTTCTTAGGGAAGCTTGTGCTAACCTATTCTAGGTTCAACATACCTAATTTAATTTTAAAATAATTGAATTTAATTTCTTCCAGAGGTTTTGTAAATATACCAGCTATTTGATTATTTGTGTTCACAAACTCTAGACTAATATCTTCCTTCTCAACATGTTCTCTGATGAAATGAAACTTAATTTTTATATGCTTGGTTCTACTGCGTGATACAGGATTCTTAGCAATAGAAATAGCACTGGTGGAATCACAAAACAATGGAATTCTACTTACCTTGATGTCATAATCTTCTAGTTGGTGCTTTATCCACAACAACTATGCACAACAACTACCTGCAGCTACATACTCAGACTCAGCTGTTAATATAGCTACACTTGTTTGCTTTTTGCTGCACCATGACACCAGCTTTCCTCCTAGGAATTGACAGGTTCCTGTTATACTCTTTCTGTCTTCTTTTCATCCTTCAAAGTCAGCATCTGAGAAACCTATTAGTAAGAAATCTCTATTCTTTGGGAACCAAAGGCCTAGATTTGCTGTGCCCTTAAGATATCTCAAAATTCTTTTAATTGCAGTATAATGAGATTCTTTTGGGCAAGCTTGGTACCTAGCACAGACACATGTTTCATACATGATGTCAGGTCTACTAGCAGTCAAATAAAGTAGGGAGACAATTATCCCTCTATACAAAGACTCATCAACAGGTTTCCCTGCCTCATCTTTGCCTATAAGCATACTTGTTCCCATAGGAGTTTTCATGGTGGAGGCTGAGTCTATACCATATTTCTTAATCAACTCCTTGGTGAACTTAGACTGAGATATGGACAATGCATCATCAGTCTGTCTAACTTGAAGTCCCAAAAAAAACTTCAGCTCATCCATACTGCTCATCTCAAACTTCCCTTGCATAAGTTTAGCAAACTTCCTACAAAGGTTGTTTTCAGTTGAACCAAATATAATGTCATCAACATATATCTGGACTAGGATTATCTTGCCTTTAGATTCCCTAAAAAATAGAGTTTTGTCTATCTTTCCTCTAGAGAACTAATTCTCAATGAGAAAAGCAGACAAGGTTTCATACCAAGCCCTTGGGGCTTGTTTTAAACCATATAGAGCTTTCCTAAGCCTATATACATAATCAGGATAATGAGAGTCTACAAAACCTGAGGGTTGTTCAACAAAGACTTCCTCTTTTAAGTCACCATTCAGGAATGCTGACTTTACATCCATTTGATATACCTTAAACCCTTGATAGACAGCATATGCCAAGAACAATCTTATAGCCTCCAACCTTGCCACTGGGGCAAAAGTTTGATCAAAGTCAATCCCTTCCTCTTGCCTGTAGCCTTTTGCTACCAATCTGGCCTTGTTCTTGATTATAGTGTCATTCTCATTAAGTTTGTTTCTGTAGATCCACTTGGTTCCTATGATGTTGTGATCCTTTGGTTTAGGAACCAGTTCCCATACATTACATCTTTTGAATTGAGTCAGCTCTTCTTGTATAGCATCAATCCAGTTTGTGTCTAGCATTGCTTCTTCAAACTTTCTGGGTTCTATTTGTGACAATAAGCTAGAACATAGAACTGTGTTCATACTTTTGCTTCTTGTAAGAACACCTTGACTTGCATCACCAATAATTTAGTGTGCAGGATGATCCTTCAAGTGTCTTCTTGCTGGAGGAAATCTGTCAACCTCATGGACTTCTTCATTTTCTTCAACCTGATGCTCCTCATTGTCTTCTTTATTCAGTGAGTCTTGTTCTCCCCTGGACAGCAAGCATCTTTTTCCTCATTCAGCGTAGTAGGTACCTCTTCATTGATGGTCAGCTTGTCCAGCCTGTCTGTTAGACCCGTAGAACTAACTGAAGAACTAGACAATTCACTGTTAATCAACTTAGATTCATCAAATACAACATGGACAGATTCCTCTACAACTTGGGTAGTTAAGTTATAGATTCTGTATGCCCTACTATTATTGTTGTACCCAACAAATATCCCTTCTAGGGATTTGGCAGCAAACTTTGTTTGGTAGTGCTTTCCATTAACTAAAACATAACACTTGCTACCATAGATTCTAAAGTAGGAAATGTTTGGTTTTCTGCCTTTCAAAATCTGATAGGGGGTCATCTTATGTTTCTTATTGATGGAGGCTCTATTGAGAACATGACATGCAGTATTTACTGCCTCTACCCAGAAGTATTCAGGGAGAGTAATGTCACTAAGTAGTGTTCTACTTGCCTCAATTAGAGTCTTATTCTTTCTTTCAGCAACTCCATTTTGCTGAGGAGTTCTAGGTGAGGAGAATTCCTGATGAATAACAAGTTCATCACAGAACTTTATCATACATTCAGACTGAAATTTAGTTCCATGGACACTTCTGATTTTGACCACAGAACTGTTATATTCATTCTGAATTTGTCTAACAAAAGTCTGGAAAACAGTTGGGGTTTCAGATTTCTGCCTCAAGAAGAAAACCCATGTGTATCTAGAATAGTCATCCATAATAACTAGTGTTTATACTTTCCTACCAAGACTTTGAACAGACATAGGACCAAACAAATCCATATGCAAGAGATATAAACATCTCATTGAATCTTTGATATCAAGTGCATGAAAAGAAGACTTAGTCTATTTGCCCTTTTGGCAAGCTGAACACACACCCTCTTTAATGCACTTGACTTGAGGACCATTCCTCACTAACCCCATGCTAAACGGCTGTCCTATTGACTTATAGTTCAGATGGGCAAGCCTCTTGTGCCATTTGAGACATAGTGAAGCTTTTTCTCCTGCAACTAGACAAATGGGTGAGTTGTCAAACTCACAATCTAGGTTAAGACAATATACATTCCCTTTCCTAGTGCCAGTCAAAATGATCTCTTGATCACTTGACCTTCTTAATTGGCACTCCCCTTTGAGAAAGGAGATGTCATAACCTAGATCACTAAGTTGACTTATACTGATCAGGTTATGTTTTAGACCCTTCACATAAGCCACTTTAGTGATAGTAATTGAATCACTAAAAATGTTAACAAATGCTTTGATAATTTCTTTTTCTGATCCACCAAAGATTACTTTGGGTCCATTCTCTATGGGTACATAGTCCCTCAACATTCTCCTTGTTCCAGTCATGTGTCTGAAATATCCACTATCTAAGTGCCATATAGGGGTATGGTCACTTGGATTCACCTGCATCAAATACAGAATCACTTACCCTTAGAACCCAAATTGTTATTGGGTCCTAGGTCATTGTTAGGTTGAAATCCTGCAGCTGTTCTGACAGGTAGACTACTCTTAGTTTTAACACTTGTGTTGAACCAACAATCCCTGACAAAATGGCCCACTTTGCCACAGCACCAACACTCAAACCTATTATACCTTCTCTTAGGTACAGACTTTACTACTTTGTTGCCAGCAGTTCTGTTGAGTGTAGGTGCTGGAGCAGTAAACCCCAAGACTTCCTCTTGAACCTGATGGGCTTGCCTATAGTGTGATCTATGGGAATTTACACCCGTGCCCATGAGATCTTTATCCTCACAGTGACCATGAGTACTATCATGATCATACCTGTTTGTTGGTTGCATCACTTTCCTAAAGAAAATAGGGGGCTTTGAAGCTAGTGGCTGTGCTGGGGCCTTTCCTTCTCTATGAAAATTGGTGGCCCTAGTTCTACCCTTGAAACCTAAACCAGTCTTTCCTTTATGAGAAATGAAATTATCTATTAAGGGCAAGACTAATTTTGGTTTAGAGAATTTAGCCACTAACTCTCTTTCTTGCTGAAGTTTTACCTCAAGTTTCTTGATGTGATTTTCCTTGAAAGAGATTGTGCCCATCTGAATAACAATAATGTTTTTCAGTTTGGCAATCTCCTTCAGTTTTGAATCTATCAACATGGCTGAATCTGATGCAGCCTGATTAAGAGACTCAATCTCCTTGGCCTGGTCCTTGACAAGAAACTTGCTCCTCTTCAGAGCTTGCAACAACCCACCATACTCATTAATGAGTTGATGCACATCCCCTTCTGATTCAGAACCATCCACATCTCTTGATGCAGAAGTTTCTAAATCTGATGCAGTGCAGAAATCTGAAGCTGAGGGAGAACTGTATACCTTACTAGGACCAGGTTGATCCTGGCACTGATCATTTTCTGATAGAGCCATCAGCCCTTTATAGCAATAGTCTTCTGCTCCATTTATGGAGTCCAGCATTTGTAGGAATTCTAGTTCCCTAGAATCCTCTTCTGTTGAGATTAGTCCAACATATGCTTCTGCATTATCTTCATCTCCTGATCCTGAAGATGAAGAGTCTGTCCAACTCTTCTGCTTCTGAGCAACAAGGAATTTCTCCTTCTTGCCTTTCACTTGATGCTTCTTCTTAGCTTTAGATTCAGTCCTCTTATCTGGACAGTCAGCTATGACATGTCCAGGCCTGTTGCAACAATAACACATAATCTTAATATTAATTTGTTTACTAGGTTTTGATGCATACCTGTTCTCCTTGGGAGTCCTCGTTTTCTTGTAATACTCATCCTTAGAAAAAGGTGTTGAAGGCTTGGTTCTCCATTTCTACTTTTTCATGAACCTTTGGAATTGCCTTGTAATGGCAGCAAAGTCCTCATCAGAGGTGTGACTATTTGATGTGCTGTTGTCAAGATTTTCTTCTTCAGCCTCAGCACTCCTTTTGGGTGGAGAAGAAGACTTTTTCCAAACCTTTCTTGTGCCTTCAGCCTTGAAGGCTACAAACCTTTCTTTGTATTCAGGCCTACAGTTTTTCTCCTCCTCTTTTCTGGCAGTGAGCTGCATTTCATATGATAGCAGCTTTCCAAATAAAGTGGGTGGAGGTGTATCAGCAAGCTTGGCCACTTCTCTGATGACACATATCTTTGTGTCCCAGTCCTTTGTTAGTGACTTGAGAAACTTATCATTCAGTTCATATGGGCTGAAGACTCTTCCATAGGTCATCAGCTCATTGACAATCCTGAAAAACTTCTTGTAACATTCAGCAATGCTGTCAGTCTTGGCTTGTCTAAAGCTCTCATACTCTTGATTCAGCATAGATTTCATGTCCTCTCTGACTTCTTCTGTTCCCTCCATGTAGACAATCAGAGTGTCCCACATTTCCTTGGAGGTTTTTTAGTGCACCAGATTCAGAAATGTGGCATCATCTATAACACTTACTATAATGTTTTGTGCTCTTTTGTCTAATGTTGCCAGGATGATCTCATCCTTAGTCATTTCAGAATAGCTCTTAGGGGTTTTAACATTTGCATCCAGAACTGATACCTTCATTGGAATAAAGGGACCCTCTTGTACCGTAATATAGATTCTTGGATCAGATGCTTCCATAAACAATCTGACCCATTCCTTCCATATGCCAAAAACATTCATTCCTGCAGATAGGCAGTTCCATAGATCCAAATTCCTCCTGATTCTCTATTGAACCCATTCTTGAAATCTGTTATTTGCCTTGGAGATCCACTCAGACTGTTAGGTCAATATTTGAGTAACCTCCCTCTGATACCACTTGAAAGACTTGATTTCTAGACACCTAGGGGGGTGAATAGGTTCTAATTTTTCCTTCAAAATTTTAGGCAAATAGCAAAATTTAACTCAGCACAAAAATAATGTAAACCACAGAATAATGAACACAACACAGCATACACCAGATTTATAGTGGTTCCCCAAGGTCTGGGTACATCCACTTTCCCCCCTTCACCTATCTAGCAGTGTACTAGATTCGTCCTAACTTCCTTCTTTCTTCTCAGATCCGTAGATCTTACAGCTCAGAACCAAAAATGGTTCCTACAACTCAGACTTATATAAGTTCTACCTCAGATTCTTCCCCAAGAACCCTACCTCATGCCTCAGCCCTACCTCAGCCTATGTCACTAGGCTTACAACTCAGAGTGAAACCCCACTCCTACAACTCAGGCAAAAGCCCTACCTCAGCCTTTATAATTACAGGCTTACAACTCAGATCTTACAACAGATCCTACCAGAAATTGTTTGATTAAAAGATACAGAAATTTCACCAGATGAATCTCTTCACTGATGTGCTTCTTGATCAGTTCTTGAATAGTCTGATCTTCAGATCCAACCTGACTTAGCCCTTTCAAAGCTTCTTGATAGAACAAAATAAGGTTGATCTTCACTTGATGCAGAAGTTGATCTTCAGATAGCTTCCTCCTTGAATTCAGAATGAGATCTGAATCTCCCTTGCAGACAGATCTGAATCTGCCTTCATAAGGGTTTCCCCTTTTCTTGTTGTAGAAAACTCTCTCTGAAAGATTCACCTCTTAGTGTTGTATGTTCTCTTTTCCTTGCTACTTTTCTGTTAATGTTGTATCGAACCAGTCCTTTGTATAGAGTTTCCTCCTGATTACTGCTGATCCGGTTTGTAACAGTCTTCTGACAGTTCTGACAAAGGTGTCAGACCGATTGGTTATGTCAGCTGATTCTTCAAAAACTTTCCAACTCAGCATGAACCACTCAGTAAACTGCTCCACATGTGTCGACATAAATGGACTAAGTGTCGACACAAGTCTTGATGATGTCGACACAACACTCCATGTGTCGACATAGTCATTCTTCTGGAACTCGACACAGCATCTGTTAAATGTGTCGACACAAACTTTATGTGTCGACATAATACTGTTACCATTGTCGACATAACTCCTGGGTGACGACACAGCTTCTGCTTTCAGTGTCGGCATAACTCCTGGGTGTCGACACAGCTTCTGCTTTCAGTGTCGACATAACTCTTGGCTCAGGTGTTGACTCAAGTCTGAGTGTCGACTCAGCTTCTTCTTTAGGTGTCGACACAATTCTTCACAAGTGTCGACATAAGTCTGGGTGTCGACACAGCTTCTTCTGTTGGTGTCGACACAATGCCTGGATGTCGACTCAACTTCTTCTTTAGGTGTCGGCATAATTCTTCACAAGTGTCGACATAATTCTTCACAAGTGTCGACATAATTCTTCACAAGTGTCGACATAATTCTTCACAAGTGTCGACACTTATACTTAGAAAATTTTCTTCCAATGCTTAAACCTACACAATGAAACTCAAACATACATAAAATACAAATTGATGTATATCATTGATTAAGATAAGGCTTCTCCAAATCTGGTACATATAAACAGTGTACCCAACAGATACTGCAGTAGACACAATCCCAGGGAGAGAAACAACTAGATTGTCCACAGACATGGGCTCTGAAACAATAATGGCATCACAGCCCACCTTATCAGCAGTACACGTATCAGCAATAACCAAAATCTCATAAACAGCAATCTCTTATTCATAATCATCAACAGTCAAATCTTCACCATCAACATCCTCATCAAGATTCTCAGCATCCTCATCATACTCAGAAGGAGCTGCATCCTCTTCTTCAACATTCTTAATTGATTGAACCTCAGTAGCAGCATTACCAGTAGCAACAACCTCTGCTAGGATATCAATTGGTTATCAGTCGATGAACACTGCATCTAGGGCCACTGGATTGGGAACTAAATCTGGAATCTCTGGAACTGAAACTGAAGGAGCAACTGTCTCCCCCTCAATTTCTGCACTCATGCCAGCAGGAATCTCACTCGGGGGTGGAGTAGGAATCCTATCATCAAGAGCATGTTCTTCCTCCTCCACTTGCAAACCTAGGGCTCCCCCTTTCCTATTTATCCTCCTATCCCATCTTGAGAAGATTAAAGAGTCGATTTTCTTCAAATGACGGATAGAAACTCTTTTATTCATATCAAACCTATCACCATCTAACTGATTCGGGTATAGGCCGATAATCTACCGAAAGTTGGGAGTGCGTAGGCTGTCTTTGATTTTGGTAAACAGCAAAGAACCCCAATCTAACTTCTTCTACAGATAATAGCAACAAGAAATTTGAACATTTCTGTAGATAGATAATCATGAGATCTAGTCTTGCATTTCAAAACTTTGCCAATTATGCCGAAAAGTAGTTTTACATCATTGTTCATCCCCTTGCGCTTGACTGCTTTAGAACCTTCGTGTAACGACCCTAGCCGATACAACGTGACGGCGCCACGACTCTGCTCTAGGCGACGCTACCGGGCTGCAGCCCAAGCACGCCAACCCCTCTCCCTCCACAGGTGGGTTGTTGGTGGCCACAGCCACCCTTTGATGAGCGAACTCGACAGTCAAGCTGCGCCGTACGGGGATTTTATAGGAGGTCACCCATCCCAGTACTACTCTATCCCAAACACGCTTAACTATGGAGTTTATTCACTTCTCATCACCAGTTGAGCTACGCCCGTGACACAGGCGTGTCAGGGGACGTGACCTAGGGCGTGTCCTCCCTCGGTCGACAATTTTCTCTCGAGTAGTTGAGGTTGACGAATACTCGAGAAAGGGGGTACATGGCCTATGACACAGACGTGTCATAGGGTGTGTCCCGCCATACTCGAGTAGCTCTCGTGTAGTTCAAAATGTACTCGAGTAGGTGGAAAAGTACTCGAGTAAGAGGGGGTGACACGGGAGTGTCCCCTGTGACACAGGCGTGGCCTTTCTGGGTACTCGAGTAGGTGGTTTTCTCTTGAGTAAGTCCTCTCGAGTAAGTTCTCTCGAGTTGGTCTCAAGTGGGTTACACGCCCCGTGTCACGGGCGTGACTAGGCTGACACGGGTGTGACATGGCGTGTCACATTGGCGTGGATAAGGCAGTTCGTACACCTCTTCGGGGACATGGCCTGTGACACGGGCGTGTCACAGGGCGTGTCAGACCCGAGAGAGCTGTTTTCAGGAAATTTTCTGGCCGTTCCTTTTCTTCCTATGGGATCTGATGGCTCAGATTTCTCCTTGCTGTTATATTGCCGAGAAATGAGGATTATCTCCTCATTTTCATCTTCTTCTTCTTCTTCTTCTCATTCCAAGAGAGAGAAAGGCCAAGGGAAGGAAAGGAGGAAGGAGAACCAGCTGTTGAAGGAGCTGTGAAGTACGGATTGAAGAGCGGTTTCATGAAGGCAAAGCCGAGGCGGTGACTTCCATCCGGCTACTTCATGGCGGCGAAGCGATCTTCAAGGGTAACGATCTCCTTCTTGTACATCGAAGTCCTCTCTTTATGCATGTGCATGGAATCCTCCACCAAGAGGTGGATCGCAGGAGTGATTCCTTGGTTGAGTTTGCATCTAGAGCCGGAAGTGTGGAGTACGGCATAGGCATGCTGTGTGAAGCCCATCTGGACGGATAGTCTGGATTGGTGATGATTATGGGTAAACCGGAGAAGACTCTGTGGATTTGATAACTGTGCATGCTTTATAACTTTGGATGGTGTGTGTGAATGTGTGAATGAATGGTTAGATGGATTTGGGGTGCATTGTGTAAGCTCCTTGTGGTGTGAGCGCTATGAGCGTTAATGGATCTGGGAGAGCGAAAAGCTGTAGTAATTAGGAGGGAAGGCTGAACCGCGTCTAGTACTGCACTACTGACGGTTTAGGCAATGGCAAAGGCTGACCTGCCCTGGTTACGGGAGGTCGATATGGCAAGGTGTGGGAGGAAGTGAGACAGACCCTACTTGCTGTACCATATTGGTGGATCGATTTGTTAATGCTCAAGTTTGCCGTGAGGTTCTCACCTCTGAGTGGTCTGGGCGGAATGTCGCCGATCTGCACGCTGGTGGACTAGGACCGGCCAGCCAACATGTTAATAACCTCTAATCGGTGGTGTTGCCACGGAGTCCGGTACACCGTAAGGTGCCCTGAGTGCACGGAGCGTTGGGTGGATACCGGCGTTTGTGATGTGATTGTGATTGGTAGATTTGCTAGATTGAAATGATTATGATATGACAATGCATACAGGGAAGGAACCACTGCCCCGGGTAAGGGGTAGGGTCATTATAATTGGTCAGCTAAAGCTGACCGTTACTTTGTTTTCCGCTTTGGATTGGATGGCTAATTGCAGGTGTTGATGCTTGAATTGATTTGCTTGAGCGGAATGGAGGATTGCTGCTAAAGGCCCTTGAAGGCTGTGCGAATCGTGGTTGGATTTCATGTATGGCTGGCCTGCGCGCCGATGTACGAAAATGTATTTGTGAAAATAGAATCTTGTAAGGCCTTAAGGCCAGTGTGTGTGAGTTGTATACATTCCTGGTTTTAATATATAAATGTGGCATTTATATAGTAGTGGACATTCTCTGAGCTGAGTTCATGTTAACGTAAAATGCTGCGCTAGAATGGATTGAGTTAGGATGCGAGTAGATTTTGATATCCACAAGTAATTCCGCCGCTTGTCTGTGACATATGGCGTGGGGCCCCAGCCGGACCCACCGTTATATGCCATGTGACGAGTGGGGGCGTTACAAAGTGGTATCAGAGCCAGGTTTAGATTGTTTGGGAGGAGAGAACATATTTGAACTCACGAATGTCCACTATGAATGTATTTCATGCACGTGAAGTGCGTGCGTGTGTCGGTAATGTATAATTACCGTTATGAACTAGATACTTAATGGTGTTTTGTACATTGCTAGGTGGCGAGGTGTGGTGCGTGACAGTTTGAGCCCCAGCGGTCTGATGAGAGTGCGACACCAGTTGACGTGCCTATGCCTCCTTCGGCGGAAACTATAAGTGTGGTGACTAAGACGGTGCTGGCGGTGTTACAGGCACAACCTACTGGACAGGCAAGGCCTGCAGGGGTGCCAATATGGCCTGGTGCAAGGCAAGGGTGTGCTAAAGTCGTAATGGCAGAACAAGAAACGAATGAGCAGTTGAAGCGGTTTATGGACTTTCATCCACCTACGTTTGGTGGGGCGATCTCCCCAACGCAGGCGGAGGATTGGCTGGCAAGAGTGAAGCGGATCCTGACTGCCCTCAGGACTGCAGAGGCACAGAAAGTGACGTTAGCCACATTTTTGTTGGAAGGCGATGCACTGCTGTGGTGGGACAAAGTGGAAGTGCACCACTTGGTGGGACGACGATTGGAAGAAGTATTGATCGAAGAATTCTCCCAATTATTTTTGGCAAAGTATGTGCCAGTATCACAATGGATTGCTATGGAAAATGAATTTCTACGTCTGGTATAGGGTGAGCGTGATATTGATACTTACCTGCATGAGTTCACCAGACTGGGGCATTATGAGGGGTCTACTTTAGTTGAGGAAGCACGAAAGATGAATTGGTTTGATGAGGGATTGCGCGACGAGTTGCGGTTGGCACTCCCGAGTTCGGTGAGCCAAGGCTTCCAAGCGTTGGTAGATACAGCCCGGGCGTTGGAGAAAGATCTAAACTGGGTACAAGAGAAGAGGAGTTTGGCGGTGGAAAAGCAGGAATTTAAAGTTCCGCAGTCAGAACAGTTGGAGTTTAAGAGACAAGAGAATAAAAAGTTCAGGACTGAACCAACTATGTCTACTGTTTCATCTGGGGTAACCTATGGGCAAGGACAAAGTGAAATACACACTTGTTTTAAGTGCGGAAAGCCGGGACATATCGCCCGTGAATGTTGGAGTGGCTCTCCCAGAAGCGAGAAAAAGACACGTGCGTCTTATGAAGACAAGGGTAAAGCAGTGGCCGAATCATCTACATCTCGGACGCAACCTCGATTGAAAAAATTTGGAAGTACAAGAGCCATAAAGCTCAGTTGGTAAAATTCAGCCTCGAGTATTTAATTTGGCTCTTACGCGAGAAATGCAAAATCGAGAGGCTGAGCGGAAGTAAGGATAGTGACTTGTATCATTTTGGGGATGTGAATAATGTTGTATACATTCTATGTCACATTATCTGTTGAAATGTTGGTGCACCCTTATGATATGGAAGTGATCGCTCGATTGTGATATAGCTCGATGATGTGTTTGTTTTTCGATCACTTTATAAATTTTGTAGCTGCATGAGCACAGATGGAAGTTAGGGATTTGCTGTATGTATGTGTTGTATATTTGTTTTTTTGTGCGATGCCTTGGGGTGAGACAATCCGCGGCCTCTGAGCTCAAACCCGGCTTGTCTTTTTGAGTGCTTGGTTGCAGTGGGTGCAATATTGTGTGAGTATGTGGCTGAATGGAGTGGGCAAAATTTCGAGGACGAAATTTCTTGAAGCAGGGGAGGGTTGTAACAACCCAAATTCGAGAAACGGGACAATATTGGTTGTCACGGCCTGGGACACGGGCGTGTCCTAGGGCGTGTCCTGCTTGGGTTGAGTGGTCGAGCACGTGTACGATGAATTTAGTTCGATGAATTTTCGGGAGGTACACGCCCGTGATATTGGCGTGTCAGGCGGCGTGACCTAGGGCGTGTCCTCCCTCGGTCGACGATTTTCTCTCGAGTAGTTGAGGTCGACGAATACTCGAGAAAGGGGGTACACGGCCTGTGACACGGGCGTGTCACAGGGCGTGTCCCGCCATACTCGAGTAGCTCTCGTATAGTTCGTAATGTACTCGAGTAGGTGGAAAAGTGCTGGAGTAAAAGGTGGTGACACGGGCGTGTCCCCTGTGATACGGGCGTGGCCTTTCTGGGTGCTCGAGTAGGTTGTTTTCTCTCGAGTAAGTCCTCTCGAGTAGGTCTCGAGTGGGTTACACGCCCCGTGTCACGGGCGTGACTAGGCTGACACGGGCCTGACATGGCATGTCACCTTGGCGTGGATAAGTCTGGATAAGGTTGTTCGTGCACCGCTTTGGGCACACGGCCTGTGACACGGGCGTGTCACAGGGCGTGTCAGACCCAAGAGAGTTGTTTTCAGGAAATTTTCTGGCCGTTCCTTTTCTTCCTATGGGATCTGATGGCTCAGATTTTTCCTTGCAGTTATATGGCCGAGAAATGAGGATTATCTCCTCATTTTCATCTTCTTCTTCTTCTCATTCCAAGAGAGAGAAAGGCCAAGGGAAGTAAAGGAGGAAGGAGAACCAGCTGCTGGAGGAGCTGTGGAGTGCAGATTGAAGATCCGAGAGTGGTTTCGTGAAGGAAAAGCCGAGGCGGTGACTTCCATCAGGCTACTTCATGGCGGTGAAGCGATATTCAAGGGTAACGATCTCCTTCTTAGACATCGAAGTCCTCTCTTTATGCATGTGCATGGAATCCTCCACCAAGAGCTGGATCGCGGAAGTGATTCCTTGGTTGAGTTTGCATCTAGAGCCAGAAGTGTGGAGTACGACATAGGCATGCTGTGTGAAGCCTATCTGGACGGATAGTCTGCATTGGTGATGATTATGGGTAAACCGGACAAGACTCCATAGATTTGATAACTGTGCATGCTTTATAACTCTGGATGGTGTGTATGAATATGTGAATGAATGGTTGGATGGATTTGGGGTGCTTTGTGTAAGCTCCTTGTGGTGTGAGCGCTATGAGCGCTAATGGCTCTGGGAGAGCGAAAAACTGTAGTAATCAAGAGGGAAGGCCGAACCGCGTCTAGTACTGCGCTACTGACGGTTTGGGCAATGGGAAAGGCTGACCTGCCCTGGTTACGGGAGGTCGATATGGCAAGGTGTGGGAGGAAGTGAGGTAGACCCTACTTGCTGCACCATAGTGGTGGATCAATTTGTTAATGCTCAAGTTTGCCGTGATGTTCTCACCTGTGAGTGGTTTGGGTGGAATGTCGCCGGTCTGCGCGCTGGTGGACTAGGACTGGCCATCTAACACGTTAATAACCTCTAATCGGTGGTGTTGCCACGGAGTTCGGTACACCGTAAGGTGCCCTGAGTGCACGGAGCGTCGGGTGGATACCGGCATTTGTGATGTGATTGTGATTGGTAGATTTGCTAGATTGAAATGATTATGATATGACAATGCATACAGGGAAGGAACTACTACCCCGGGTAAGGGGTAGGGTCGTTATAAGTGGTCAGCTAAAGCTGACCGTTACTTTGTTCTCCGCTTTGGATTGGATGGCTACTTGCAGGTGTTGATGCTTGAATTGATTTGCTTGAGCGGAATGGAGGATTGCTGCTAAAGGCCCTTGAAGGCCGTGCGAATCGTGGTTGGATTTCATGTATGGCTGGCCTGCGTGCCGATGTACAAAAATGTATTTGTGAAAAGAGAAACTTGTAAGGCCTTAAGGCCAGTGTGTATGAGTTGTATACATTCCTAGTTTTGATATATAAATGTGACATTTATATAGTAGTGGACATTCTCTGAGCTGAGTTCATGTTAACGTAAAATGCTGCGCTTGAATGGATTGAGTTAGGATGCGAGTAGATTTTGATTTCCATAAGTAATTCCTCTGCTTGTCTGTGACATATGGCGTGGGGCCCCGCCCGGACCCACCGTTATATACCGTGTGACGAGTGGGGGTGTTACACTCTGGGCAGTCCACAAAATAAGAGGGATCTAGTGAAATCGTCTTCATCTAGATAGTCAGCCTCTTCACAAACTAGGAGCCATAGATACCTGAACAACAGAGTGGCTTTCACTTTAACCTAGTACTTATGAATCCTGCTTTTCATAACAGTGTCTTCGTGTCTGAGCTTTGCATACTAGAAGAACTCAAGAACTTATTGTCCAGAACTTTGCAGGGGTGTTCTAGGACAAAGGACAGTCCTACAGTTTCCAGCATAAGAATAACATTGCGAAACTCATCAGAAGCATAAGCAAACCCGGTGCAAACTAACTCACTTCCCCCTAGCAGACCACAAGTGGTTCTAGGAGCCATAGGAGAACTAAAATCTATATTTTAGAAAATAAATTCTCTGCTGCACTGAAGCCTGACTGGTCGGAATCTGTCAGAATCGGCGGATATCAGGAATCTTCCATTATGCGAAATCGGTGGAAATTCTTGCACTGCTGTCGCTTAGAGCTTGGATGGAGTAGACAACCCTAGCCGAGGGAGAAGAAGCACGCGCTCTGCAGGGCTTTTTGATGGGGACGACACTATCGCTCATGAGCTGAAGGGTCAATTTCCCGATTTTTGCGAATCTCGATGAAGAGATCTTTGTCGCTGCCCCCCTTTATTTAGATATATATATATATATACTTATATGATTTTAAAATTATCTCAGAAGGCGCATACCTGACTTGTCGTCTTTTCTTCAGATCCAATATAGAGATTTTAAATTTTGCCCTAAGTACACTTCATCGAGATTCGTTGTTGGAGGTGTCCGATTCGGTGTGTATTACATGAGTATCCGACGAACCGGCCGATATTCACCGAATATCCATTATGCAAAATTCCTGCCTTTAGAGTTATTACTCAAGTGAAGCCCTGCTTCATTGGTCTTCTTTACGATTCCTTGTTCAACATTCCTAGTGTAACAACCCCATCTGTTCATATGGTATATACTAGAAGGTCCGGCCGGGGCCCCACAACATATATCACAAAACAGCCGGAAAAGTTACGAGATGATACCAGAGTAGCGCAGCGCACCTAAACACATTTCATTCTAGTGGAAGCCTATACTAATATTTGAACCCCACACTTGAATGTCCAACATATAAAACAACTCAACATTGTATATATATAATAGGAATGTCTTACAACAACACGAAAGTTGGCATTATGGCCTTACATGGCTTTCAAACAGTGGCCTAAACATTGGCGCGCAGGCCAGCCACAATAAAAGAAAACACAACAATCATTCCAAATAGCCTTCGAGGGCTAGTAGCAGCAGCAGTAGCAGTAGCAGGGACATCAACCTTTATGCGTCCCTCTTGGCTCTCCAGCACCTGTACAGGGACAATCCACCCAACAGTGGAAAACAGAAGCAACGGTCAGCGTTCAGCTGACTAAATTATAACGACCCTACCCCTTTTCCCGGGGCAGCAGTATTCTTTCCTGCAGTCATAGCATTCACAAGCATGTATATAATTCATACAAATGTGCTCTCACGCACACACATGCCATCACAACCATCAGCCACCCGGCCCGACGATCCGTGCACTCAGGGCACATTCTTGGTGTACCGGCGAACCAGTTTCCCACCACCGTATCAGGGCCACAACCCAATGGCAACTCTCTTGAGCATTTACTCCATGGCGTGCAGCCGGAGTTCTAGTCTTAAAACACCGGGATGGCCCGTAGCCCCCCATTGTGTCATGGCACGCATGCCTAATACTCTCGCTATGTGCTCCAACAGACCGCACCTTCTGGTCCACATCGGACGTACATAACGCAAGTTAGATCCTCCACCCCCTGTTGCTCAAATCGCCATGCCTTCACCGAGTACGGCGTACTCGCGGCTTAATTAAAGGCGCGGGTCGGTCTCACCAATCCTGTTCTTGACATTCAAGCCTGGGTATTTATTACACCCATTCATATTACAACATCAGGGGGTCTTTCCTGGGCACACCAGTACTTCCTGTTACTCGTTCATAGGTACGACACTGTAATAACCCAAATGTCAGGAGTTTTTCCTGGGCACACCAGTACTTCCTGCTACTCTCTTCATAGGTACCACCTACGACATTAAGCATCACAAAGGGCCTTTCCTGGTCACACCAGTACTTCCTGTTACTCATTCACAGGTACGACCCAATAGCACAAGCATAACACGGATATTTTCCAGGACTACCACTCCAGTACTTCCTGCGACTACCCGTCACAGGCATAAACCGTTGTGAAAGTGCGAGTTAGATCTAATATACTCTAGAGGGGGGGTGGGAGTGAATAGAGTATGGTGCTTGAAAACTTTTTACAACAGTTGTTGTACTCTGAGTGAACATGGAAGCAAATAGTAAATCTAATCACAACAGCTATCTAATCACAATCTACAAAAGAAACTAATCACAGATCACAGCCAGAAACAAAAATAAAGAAAAGCAACCAGAAGACACAAGGAGCTATAGTGGTTCCCCTAAACTTGGGTACATCCACTCTTCTACCACCTTAAGTAGGAATCCACTGCAGGATGAGTTGATCAGGTGTCCTGGCACCAATGAGCTTTTGATAAGGTGCTCAAAAATCAAATCAGATTTTTTGATCAGATGTCTTGCCACCAATGAGCTTTTGATAAGGTGCTCAAAAACCAAATCAGATTTTTTGATCAGGTGTCTTGCCACCAATGAGCTTTTGATAAGGTGCTCAAAAACCACACACAAACTTTTGAAGGCAGCTTGGAAAACCCTTTACAGATGTAGGGATGAGAGAGTGATGGAAGTCTTCTCTTTATCAAAGCAGCTGAGAAGACTATGTGGATTCAGTGATGTTGTCAAAGCTCCCCCTGAGTTCTTGAGATGTTCAGGAAATGAAGCTTTACTGTAGGGTGATAGGCCTTCAGAAATTGATCTCCAGCAATTGATGATTTCAGCAACAACTGAAATGTTAGGTGTCTGGAGTCTTGAATGATGATGGCCTTGAACACTTGAATCAACAGAGATCTGAAGATTTCAGTTGGTTGATCTCCTTGGTTGTGTGTTCTTGTATGAATTCTTTTTGAGACAGAGAATGTCTACAGCTTTCTTTCTTTTTCTCTTGACTGATTGTTGTTGAGAGAGATGTTGTTCCAGAGAAAAGTTGTAGCAGAGAATATTTTCTTCTTCTTCTTGTGCACTCTCTTCTTCTTGATTGCTTCTTGTGAGAGATTCAAAAAATCATGTCCTTTATTCCTTTTTGTTCTCAATAGAAAATGATCCTCTATCAAGAATAGCCGTTAGCCTGTCATTAATTACATCCTTAAATGCAATTGTATTCTGGGGAAAGTACAATGAAACATTCTTTGATAATTCCTTGAAACTTGCTCCAGAATAAATGAAAACGGCTACAAAATCTTCTGAATTAATTGCTGAGAATAACTCCTTAACTGTCCTGAATTTGAATCTTGAAAGTCGTTTAACTCTGCAGAGAAACGTCGAACTGAGCTCAGCGATTTGGACTTAGACAACAACAGAGATCATCGATCTGAGCTCAACTATCATCGAACTGAGCTCAGAGATAGCAGAACAAACTGGAGTCAAGATCGTCGAACTGAGCTCAGAGATCGTCGAATGGAGTTCGATGATTTGTTGAAGTTGAGCTCAGCGATCGTCGAATGGAGTTCAACGATCCGTCGAAGTGAGCTCAACGATCGTCGAATGGAGTTCGATGATTCGTCGTACTAAGCTCGACGAAATGACTTAGTCTCCAAACTGAAAAACCTTGGTCTTGTGGGCAGCTTCCAAACCTAACTACTAACCCTTAGACTCAATCTAATTGACCTTTAGATCTATACAATGAGGTCAAAAACAGGTTTCCTAAAGACATAGTGATCCTGACCCAAATTAGTAATAGGGTGTTCCAACAATCTCCCCCTATTTGGGTTAGGATTACTATTTACAGAAATTGGAGAAATTGAAAACATCATACAAAACAACAACATAACGAACAACAACAATGCAGAATCACAGATAAAATATCTCAGACAGATCAGAAATCAGAATAGTTGTCACCTTACAGAATTATTCTTTCTCCTTGCTCTTTATAAGTTTAATTTCTCTATTAGGATTAAGAGCTTCTTTCTTTGATCTTCTGTCATCAGCTGCACCTAAAGAAGTTTGTTGTTTAGGCCTTGGTACCACAGCTTCAGGGTGCAGCTCCATGTATCTTTCAGAATCAAAGAACTTGCTGGAGGCATATCTTTCAAGTTCCTTCTTTCTTTGTTCTGACAATGTAGTGATGCTGGAGGTGTCTCTGCGTTGCTCTCTGGCTTTCTCGATTTGATCTAAGGCAGCTAACTCTTTCATTCTAGCAGTCCATGCAGTAAGATTATTCTCTGGATCCTCAAAGGGCACTGGAGGCTCATATCTGTTGGAAGGATTATCTGGAGGAGCTCTGGATGAGATTACTTCTTTTAACTTGTAGGGAAAAGGACCTGAAGTTGTATCTGATGAAGCTTGTCCTTCCCTAGAGTAAGGGTTTTGCCTTGAATAGCCTTTGGAGTAGACTTGGAATTCCCTTTGGCTTCCTCTATAATTTTCTCTCCTTGATTGAGAACCTCTGGACTAGCTTCCCCTATATTGAGATCTTGCATGAGGCTGATAGGGGGTTTAACTTCTAGCAGAAGGATGAGTAGCTGAACTTCCACCTGCACCTGCATTAGGAGGAGGTGGTGGAGGAGGATGAGGATGATGAAACTGAGAAGATCCTTTCTCATATTTCCTCTTTTTCTTCATGGCTTTAAGTTGATTCTTGGAATATTGCATCCAATGTTCAGTAATGGGGCAGTCATGATGAATGTAATAAGATATGTCATTTGTGTCTTTGACTTTGGCTGGGGGAACTCTTTTCATTGCCTTGCTCCTAGCCTTTCTTTTCCTGGCTATGGTAGCTGAGGAATCATCAGAATCAGTCATATATTCATCACTTTCAGAGCTTTGCTCATCATATAAAGCATCAATCTTTTTCAGATAATCTTTTTGAAGTTGGGTTGGAGCAGATGAAACAGCAGTTGTAGCAGCAACAGATATAACAGATATAGTACTGGAAAAAGTTGTAGCAGCAGCAGTAGTAACAACAGATACAGAACTTTCTGGAGCAATACTTTCAGAAGATATAGGATCAGTAGTGATAGCAGCACCTGGGGTAGCAACGTATTCAGATAAAACATTTTCAGATACAAAAATATCAGCAGGGGCAACATCAACAGTGACAGCAGGCTCAAAGTCATATGCCTCTGTCATATGTATATTCTTAGAGATTAACTCATCAGCAGTATCATCACTGACAGCAGCAACAGAAACATCAACAATATTTTCAGCAGGAGTAGCAGCAGCATCACTGGAAACAGAAGGCTCAGCAGTATATAGGGAGGTTATATAGGAGCTGATTAAGCTGGTATCACAGCTGGAGAAGGGAACAATGGCCTTGGAGAGGTCTTCAGAGGGCTGGACTGCATTACTCACTGGAAGACAGCTGAAGTAAATTGAGTCAAAATCTGATAATAAGGACCTGAGGTCCACTGAGAAGACAGCAACTTGTGGAGTTGAAACTGGAGCTTGAGTAACAACAGCAGCAGGAACTGAGGTAACAGCAGCAGCAGCAGGCAATCTCACATCTTCATGAGGCATCTCCCCCTGCCTGGATTCAGAGAAGGCTGGATCAAGGCACCCAAATGAAGGGATTGCCTGAGGAGGAAAGATGGAATAGAGCCTGGCAGATAAGTCTGCAACTGACTTGAAGAGTGGAGCCAAGGAGGTCTCCAACAGAAGTGAGAGCTTGGGAGCTATTAGCTCATATTGTTTGTCAGCAAAGGCTGGAATGTCTACTTGCTCAGTAGGGACTGGAGCAGAGGTAGAGAAGGATGGTGGAGCAACTGGAGATGTTGGAGGAGAGCTGGTGGATGGTAGAAGTGAAGGTTGAGGTGTGGGGATTGTGGAAATGGAAGAAAGTGGTATGGAGATAGAAGGTGTGAAGGAGGGTTGATCAATGATATCTTGCAGAAGTTGTTGATATGATGTGGATGAGGAGGGTAGATCAGGAGGGGATGAAGGTGAATCATCCATAAAGGAATCATCTAGAAGTGTGAAAGATGGAATGTGGGATGATGTGTCAATGTCTGGTGGATGGTAGTGATGTAAGGGATGGAAGATTTCCTCTGATATTGGAAGAGTTGGGATTGGAGATGGAATTGATGTAGGAGATGGGCTGGAAATAATGATTGTGGATGAAGTTTGAATGGTGGAGGTGACTGGTGGAGATGGAATAAGAGTTGGAGGAGGAGAAGAAGTAGCAGGCAAGTCATCTGTAGGGGCAGAGACTTGAGGGGAAGAGACTGTTACAGTCCTTGTGCCTGAAGTTGTGCTTGCAGAGGGCCTGCTGGGCTTCACTATCTGCCTGTCCCATTTGCCAAACAGGGCACAGGACAGCCTCTTTGAAGCATTGATATGCATCCCAGAGGAGACTAGCAGGGCATCTGTTATGAAGAAAGAGCCCTAGAATCCTTCCATAATTGACAAAGTTCTTATTAATTTTCTTCTTAATCAGGTCAAAGAAGATCTCTCTCCAGTTCAACTGTTTCTTATCCACTAAGGCTCCCATCAAGCACAACCGATACCTGGAGATGGTATCATGTGCTGAATGCTTGGCCAACAGAACCTTTCCTACTACATCAGCTAAGAACCTGTATTCCACAGCTAGGTTCTTCTTCAGCAGCTTGCTAGGGTTTGCCTCAGAATGACCCATTCTTGCAAGTAAATCAGAAAATTCTTCTCCAGATAACTCGGCAGAATCTCTTCCAGAATTTAATTCAAAAATCTCTGTCAGAATAGTAGGAGTAAGAGGGACCTAGGTTCTAGAAATTGAACCAACCACTATATTTTGGTCCTGGTTGTGGGCAGTATAGACCCACTCCTTGATCTCATCAGCAGATAGCTTGATTCTGGTGGACATTATGGTAATCAGCTTTTGTTCTTTGAACAGTTCTAGAATGTCTTGAAAAACCTGATCACTTGTGCTGAAAGACTCCATGTCTATATCAAATCCAGCATCGAATTTCATTGCGGCTAGAACGGCAACAGAGACGACCATGGTTACCTGCAAAAATCAACAAACAACCGACCAAGTGTAAAGCAGTTTGGAGGGAAAGAGAATTTTTGCAGAGAGATTGAAAGCGCAGAAGGAGAACGATGGCCGAAAAATGAATTTTATATTAGGGTTCGACGCAGAAAAGTAAAGATCGTTGAACTCAGTTCAAAAATCGGGGCTTCTAAAGGAATCTGAAAGGTCTTCAATATCGTCGATCTCCGTTCGACGATATTGGAGAGCGTCGATCTTCGTTCGACGATAGTTCAGAGAACAAAATCGTTGAGCGCCGTTCGACGATCGTTGACCTGGAGAGAGTTCAGACTATCTGAGAAGCGCTGAACTCTGGTCGACGATTTCGGAAAGCGTCGATCTCCGTTCAATGATCTGGGGGAAAATCGTTGAGCGCAGTTCAGAGACCAGAAATACACTCTAGACACTAGAAAAATCAAGATGTTTGCCTAGTCTTGATTATTTTTAGAGTTTTAAAATCTTGGATATTATTTTAGACTTCCTCCGTCTAACATTCCTAACTGATTTAGGAAGAAGGTGTGTTTCTTTTCATCCAAGGGTTTGGTGAAAATATCTCCCCTTTGCAAATCAGTTGGGATATATTGAAGTTCAATTTTTTTCTTCTCAACATTATCCCTTAAGAAGTGATGCCTAATTTCTATGTGTTTTGTCCTACTATGGAGGACTGGATTTTGAGCTATAGAAATAGCACTGGTGTTATCACAAAAGATTTTTGACTTCTCTAAGTTGTAGCCATAATCTAGGAGTTGGTTTTGAATCCACAATATTTGTGAACAACAACTACCTGCAGCCATATATTCAGCTTCAGCAGTTGAAGTTGACACAGATGTTTGCTTCTTGCAAAACCAAGAGACAAGTCTGTCACCAAGAAACTGACAAGTTCCACTGGTGCTTTTCCTTTCAATTCTACATCTAGCATAATCAGCATCAGAAAATCCAGTTAATTCAAATGGTGAATCTTTTGGATACCAGAGACCTAGATTTGGACAACTTTTAACATACCCGAGAATTCTTTTGACTAATGTTAGGTGTGACTCTCTAGGGCTCACTTGGAATCTAGCACATATGCATGTAGCAAACATTATGTCTGGTCTACCAGCTGTAAGGTACAGTAAAGAGCCAATCATTGCTCTATATGTTGTCTAATCAACAGGTTTCCCATGTTCATCAGCATCCAATACAACATTGGTAGGCATAGGTGTTTTCATACAAGATGCTTCAGACATACCAAATTTCTTAACCAATTCATTTGCATACTTGGTTTGAGAAATAAAGATGCCTTCAGCATGTTGTTTGACTTGCAATCCTAGGAAGAAGGATAGCTCACCCATGCTACTCATTTCAAATTTAGAATGCATTACGTTGGAGAACCTTCTGCACAAATTTGAATCAGTAGAGCCAAAGATAATATCATCTACATAGATCTGTACTGGTAGGGTATGAGACTTATGGGTTCTAATGAAAAGAGTTTGGTCTACTCTACCCCTTATAAATTCATTTTCCAAAAGGAAGCATGCTAGGGTCTCATACCATGCTCTAGGAGCTTGCTTGAGACCATATAATGCTTTGTTCAATTTAAAAACATAATCAGGATGGGTTGGAGAGATAAAACCTGGAGGTTGTCTGACATAGACTTCTTCTTTGATGTCTCCATTTAGAAATGCACTTTTTACATCCATCTGATATACCTTGAAGCCTTTGTGTGCTGCATAAGCTAAAAAGCTTCTGATGGCTTTCAATCTTGCAACTGGTGCAAAAGTCTGGTCATAATCTATGCCTTCTTCTTGAGAGTATCCTTGAGCAACTAGCCTTACCTTGTTCCTTACAATTACTCATTGATCATCCAATTTGTTTCTGAACACCCACTCTGTTCCAATAATGGAGTGATCCTTAGGCTTTGACACTAGTTCCCAAACTTTGTTCCTTTCAAATTGATGCAACTCTTCTTGCATTGCAATGATCCAGTGTGGATCTTTCTCTGCATCTTGAATGGATTGAGGTTCAATTTGTGATAGGAAGCAAGTGTGCAACAGGTTTTGGTTGACCTGATTTCTGGTTTGCACACCAGCTGAGATGTCTCCAATTACTTGGGAAATTGGACGGTCTCTTGATGTTACTAAATCAACAGGGGGTGTTGATTTTTCACCAACCTGTGTTGTTGTTTCCTCTTGTGGTACAACAACTGGCTCTTCAAGTTGTTTCTCTTCAATATGTTGAATGTTTTCTTTATCTTCACTGCTTTCTTCTTTTTGAGTAACCTGTAACATGTTCAAATCTTCAGCAAGAGAATGTACCTGTAAGGGTTCTATGGTAGAAGTATTCTGCTCCTTAAAGGACATGTTAGATTAATCAAATGATATGTGAACAGATTCTTCAACTTTAAGAGATGATTTATTATATACCCTATAAGCCTTACTGATCATGGAGTATCCCAGAAACACTCTTTCATCAGTTTTAGCTTGAAATTTTGCTAAATATCTCTTGTCATTATTATGAATATAACAAATGCAACCAAAAATTCTAAAATAATCAACTTTAGGTTTCTTCCCTTTCAGTAATTCATAGGGAGTCTTTCCCTTTAGTTTATGTATTAAACTTCTATTCAGCACATAGTTGGAGGTGTTCACTACCTCTGCCCAAAAAGATAGAGGAAGGTGAGCATCTGACAACAATGTAGTGGCAAATTCAATAAGGGTTCTATTTTTCCTTTCAGCTACCCCATTTTGTTGAGGAGTTCTAGGAGCTGAGAAAGTATGCCTGATCCCTTCACTCTGACAGAACTCTGGCATAAGAAGAGAATCAAACTCTGTCCCATGACCACTTCTGATCAGGGCAATGTGAGTATTGAATTCAATCTGTATACATTTGAGAAACTCTGTCAAACACTTAAAGTTATCAGACTTCTTTCTTAGAAAGAACACCCATGTGAATCTAGAGAAGTCATCTACAACTACTAAAGTGTAAGATTTCCCTCCTAGGCTTTGTACTGTAATGGGTCCAAAAAGATCCATGTGTAATAGATACAAAATCCTACGTGAATCACTCTTATTAAGTGACTTGAAACTATTTTTAGTTTGCTTGCCTAATTGACAAGCCCTGCAGAGTCCTTCCTTCTTGTAGGGGCCAGAAGGTAGTCCTCTAACAAGGTTGTCCTTGGATAGCCTAGCAATGGTTCTAAGATTTAAATGTCCTAGTCTCTTATGCCATAACACATTAGGTCTACAAACAGAATTAAACAGATAAATATCTACATCTGTTGAAAGAAAATCTACTAAGTAGATGTTACCTTTCCTTTTACCTGTCAACACAGTTGTGTTGTCCTCTGACTTGATCTTGCATAAGGCTTTGCTGAAAGTCACCTGGTAGCCTTCATCACATAGCTGACTGATACTTATCAAATTGTGCTTCAGTCCTTCCACATAGGCTACCTTCTTGAATGTTACTGTCCCAATCTGGACTGCACCATATCCTTTAGTTTGTCCAAAGTTTGAATCACCAAATATGATTTTGGGTCCAAGCTTGGCTTTAAAGGATGTGAGGTTGTCCTTATTTCCTGTCATGTGCTTTGAACACCCACTATCCAAGTACCATTGTTGGTTTGATGTTGGATAGGTCTTCACCTGCACATAAAATAATTCACTTGTTTTTGATCCAGTTTACCTTGGGCCTAAGTTGATAACCTTTAAACTCAGAAATAAAAGACATCCCATGTTGACTCTTATAACCTTCAGGATGATATCTCCTTGGAGGTATTATCCATTCAGTATAAGGGTTAAAGCTTTGGGATGAAGGACACCTAGGATTGGATTTTGATTTGCCCTTGAAGGAATTTCCAGAGCTCTGATCTTTGTTCGACGATCGTGGAGCTGCGTTTGACGATCTTGGGTCAGATCGTCGAGCTCCATTCGACGGTCGACTGTGGCAGAGTTCAGGAATTAGAGATCGTCGACCTGAGTTCTACGATTTTGCCTGAGATTGTCGATCTGCGTTCGGAGATCGTCGAGCTCGGTTCGACGATTTCTGCTGGAACTTGGTTTTCTTAGGCAGATCAGAATTTTTCCTAGCTACCTCTACAACTACCTTCCCTTTATCATAAATAAACTTGATTAGGGTTGTTAGAACTATAGGTTGGCTGGATGAAGCACCCAAGCCCAGTGTACTATTGAATCTAGAGTTCACTGTGCTTGTGATGTCCATCAGCTTGATACTTCTCCCATTAAGGGATTCTTCAAGCTTCTTGGCCTCTGATAGCTCACTTTTCAGTGAAGCTATCTGCTCCCTACAGCACTCCAACTCCTCAGAGAGTTTGAGGTTTTCTGACTTTAAGATACTATGTTCAGATAATTGATTTCTGAGAGAAAAAATTTCCTTCTCAGATTTTAGTAAGTCTAAACATAATACTTTAAACTCAGACTTAAAATCCTCAGAATTGAAATCAAAAGAACTAATTACCTGGTCCTCTTCAAGTTGAGTCTCTGAGTCTGACTCTAACTCTTCTGCATCTGAATTGTGTTGAGAGGCATTGATTGCCATCATGCAGAACTCCTTCTCTTCAGCATCATCTTCATCATCACTTGAGCTGGATGAAGCTTCTGACTCCTCTTCAGTCTCACTCCAAGATTTAGCAACAAACCCCTTCCTTGTGTGTTTGTTCTTGCTTGAGGAGGGTTTTCCATTGTTGTTCTTCTTGAAGTCTGTGTCTTTCCTTCTTTCTTTCTTGTCCCTTCTGTCCTTGTTTTTGTTTTCTGGACAGTCAGGCTCAATGTGCCCTGGTTTCTTGCAACCAAAGCAAACAAATTATTTATTATTTGACTTATCATACCTTGGCTTATCATGCTCTTTATATGATCTCTTCCTGAAGTCCTTCCTGGCCATCTTGTAAAATCTTTTGGCCAATAGACTAAGCAGCTCATCATTGCCTGTGACTTTGTCTTCAGGCTGATCTTCAGTTGCTTTGAAAGCTATTGTCTTTTCTTTTCTTGTGGCTGGTGAGGCAGCCTTCTGCTCTTCTTCTCTGTTCTTAATGAGCAGCTCATAAGACTTGAGCTTGCCCAAAAGAGCTTCTATGGTGATCTCATTCAGACTTCTGGCATCCTTGATTGGCCAGATCCTTGAGTCCCAAGTGCTTGGGAAGCACATTAGGATTTTGTCATTAAGTTCAGTCAGTGAGATCTCCTTATCCAGAGTCTTCAGTTCATTGACTATCACACTGAGTCTATTATACATATCTCCAACTAACTCAGCTTCTCCCTTCTTGAAGTTCTCATATTAGGATATGAGGTGGGATCTCCTGTCCTTTCTTTCATCAGCTGATCCTGAGATTATTTCAGTGAGCTTATCCTAGATTTCCTTTGCTGAATTGCATTCAACCAACTTTTGGAAGATGTCATCAACATAGTCTGGGGTAAGATGTTCATAGCCTTTGCATCTGCTACCTTCCACTTATTGATATCAGCATCAGTTCCTGATGGAGGTGGAACAGCATTTGTGCTTGTGTTCTCTGGAGGTCTTGGACAAACTGTCAAAACAGAATTAAAAATGTCCTCGTCAATAGAATTCATGTATAGTCTAATCCTTGCTTTCCAAAGTGAAAACTTAGACAGATTGCACACTGGAGGTATGGTGCTAGCATAATCTTTATTTTGGGTCATGATTTGTGAAGAAATAAACTAATAACAAAATCAAAACAAGCAGATCTAACTAGGGATCTTGGGGTTCAGGTGTTAGCCTGTGCAACCACCAAGGTGTGGTATGTTTAACCAACCTTGCTTTGATACCAATTGAAAGTGCGAGTTAGATCTGATATACTCTAGAGGGGGGGGGGGGGTGAATAGAGTATGGTGCTTGAAAACATTTTACAACAGTTGTTGTAATCTGAGTGAACAGAGAAGCAAATAGTAAATCTAATCACAGCAGCTATCTAATCACAATCTACAAAAGAAACTAATCATAGATCACAGCCAGAAACAAAAATAAAGAAAAGCAACTAGAAGACACAAGGAGCTATAGTGGTTCCCCTAAACTTGGGCACATCCACTCTTCTACCACCCTAGGTAGGAATCCACTGCAGGATGAGTTGATCAGGTGTCCTGGGCACCAATGAGCTTTTGATAAGGTGCTCAAAAACCAAATCAGATTTTTTGATCAGGTGTCTTGCCACCAATGAGCTTTTGATAAGGTGCTCAAAAACCAAATCAGATTTTTTGATAAGGTGTCTTGCCACCAATGAGCTTTTGATAAGGTGCTCAAAAACCACACACAAAATTTTGAAGGGAGCTTGAAAAACCCTTTACAGAGGTAGATATGAGAGAGTGATGGAAGTCTTCTCTTTCTCAAAGCAGCTGAGAAGACTATGTGGATTCAGTGATGTTGTCAAAGCTCCCCATGAGTTCTTGAGATGTTCAGGAAATGAAGCTTTGTTGTAGGGTGATAGGCCTTCAGAAATTGATCTCCAGCAATTGATGATTTCAGCAACAGCTGAAATGTTAGGTGTCTGGAGTCTTGAATGATGATGGCCTTGAACACTTGAATCAACAGAGATCTGAAGGTTTCAGTTGGTTGATCTCCTTGGTTGTGTGTTCTTGTATGAATTCTTTTTGAGACAGAGAATGTCTACAGCTTTCTTTCTTTTTCTCTTGGCTGATTGTTGTTGAGAGAGATGTTGTTCCAGAGAAAAGTTGTAGCAGAGAATATTTTCTTCTTCTTCTTGTGCACTCTCTTCTTCTTGATTGCTTCTTGTGAGAGATTAAAAAAATCTTGTCCTTTATTCCTTTTTGTTCTCAATAGAAAATGATCCTCTGTCAAGAATAGTCGTTAGCCTGTCATTAATTACATCCTTAAATACAATTGTCTTCTGGGGAAAGTCCAATGAAACATTCCTTGATAATTCCTTGAAACTTGCTCCAGAATAAATGAAAACGGCTACAAAATCTTCTGAATTAATTGCTGAGAATAACTCCTTAACTGTCCTGAATTTGAATCTTGAAAGTCGTTTAACTCTGCAGAGAAACGTCGAACTGAGCTCTAATATCGTCGAACTGAGCTCAGCGATTTGGACTTAGACAGCAACAGAGATCGTCGATCTGAGCTCAACTATCGTCGAACTGAGCTCAGAGATAGAAGAACAAACTGGAGTCAAGATCGTCGAACTGAGCTCAGAGATCGTCGAATGGAGTTCGACGATTTGTTGAAGTTGAGCTCAGCGATCGTCGAATGGAGTTCGACAATCCGTCGAAGTGAGCTCAACGATCGTCGAATGGAGTTCGACGATTCATCGTACTGAGCTCGATGAAATGACTTAGTCTCCAAACTGAAAAACCTTGGTCTTGAGGGCAGCTTCCAAACCTAACTACTAACTCTTAGACTCAATCTAATTGACCTTTAGATCTATACAATGAGGTCAAAAACAGGTTTCCTGAAGACATAGTGATCCTGACCCAAATTAGTAATAGGGTGTTCCAACACGTTGACTTCTTAAAAGATACGTTTATCACGGAGTCTTCTCCGGTTCATATGCAACATCACCAATCCAGACCAACCTGTCCAGATGGGCTTCACACAGCATTCCTATTCCGTACTCCAATTCTGGATCTATATGCCAACAAAGGGGATTTCTTGAATCAACCCAAAGACTCCCAAAATCAGCCACCTCTTGGTGGGGGAATCACAAACATATGCCAAAAAGGAAGCCTTCACATGGCTAGGAAGAAAAGTCATTACCCTTGAAGACCGCTTTGGTGCCATGAAGATCCTAGCTGGCGAGGAAGAGCTTTTCCTTCGCAAAAATGGCCTCAGATCACTGCTATACACTCACAAGCTCCAGCAACAAGCAGCCCATCTTCTTCTTCCTCCTCCTTCCTCTCCCTTTCTCTCTCTAAACTTTTAGAAAGATGAAGGCAAGAATAAAATGAGAATACGTTCTCTGTTTTCGGCCTTAAGGAAGCAGGAAAGAACCTCAGCCCTTGGATCCAAGCTGAGAAAAATGGATGGCTACGAAAAATCGGGAAAACCGATTTTCACGCCCGACACGCCCTGTGACACGCCCGTGTCACAGACCGTGTCTCAAAGTGGTGCTCAACCCGCCTTATCCCCAAAACAGGTCATCGCCACGGGACACACCCCGTGTCAGCCAAGTCACGCTCGTGACACAAATTTGCATTCGACGATCTGAGTTCGACAATTAGGAAGCGATCGTCGAGCTCACCAGCGATCGTCGAGCCCGCCAACGATCGTGAAACAGCGCGTTCGACGATTTCCGTTCGACGATCAGCGCGTTCGATGATATCTATTCAACGATCGGGCAGCGATCATCGAATTGGCCTAGTGCTCGACGATTGGCCCAGCGTTCGACGATCTCCGTTCGACGATTCCGCGTGTTTGACGATTTCCCCAGCGTTCGAAGATTTCCGTTCGACGATTTGCCAGCCCACGAAGCCTTTACGAAATCGTCGAGCTCAATTCGTTGAACACAACATTCGTCGACCTGACGCCGAACCCAAGCGGGATACGCCCTCTGTCATGCCCGTGATCCAGGGCGTGATCACCCAAACACTTTCCATAGAACGATTTTCATCGATCTCGGCACGACTCCGCACCCGAGCAGGATACGCCATGGGACACACCCGTGTCCCAGGCCGTGTCACCCAAAATTTTGCCTACTGATAAATTTGGGCTGTTACAACCCTTCCCTCCTATAAGAAATTTCGTCCTCGAAATTAGTATAAAGGTTGGAAAACAGCAAGCAAAAGGTTATAACATTAAAATTCTCATGTTACAACAACATCTTTTCACTCTCCACTCATTACAGAAACAGCTCAGGAAACTCCACTGGCATGGTTTGCTCTCGCTCCCATATAAGTTCCTCACGGCCGCAGTTGTCCGACCACACTTTAACCATTCCGACCATCTTGTTCCGCAACTGTTTCTCGGCTCGATCCTCGATCTGAATAGGTCTAACTCTCATTGTTAGCCCATACTCCACCGGCACACGATCATCCGCGATCACTTGAGCTGGATCTTTAACGGCCTTCCGAAGCACCGAGATGTGAAACACATCATGTAATCCACCCAAGTCTGCCGAAAGAGCTAGCCGATATGCAGCTTCTCCGACTCGCTCAACCACTTCAAATGGACCCAAATATCTTGGACTCAACCTTTTCAAACGTCTAATCCTGGAGACACCTTTGAAGGGCTTTATCTTCAAGTAGACCCAATCGCCAACCGCAAACTCCACGTTCCGGTGCTTGGCATTGTAGTACTTCGCTTGTCGATCTTGAGCAATGAGTAGCTTCTCTCGAATCGTCCGTATGGTTGAGTTTGCTTCATCGACCTCATTTTGATTATACACTCGAGCTTCGCCCGCTTCTACCCAAGCCAAGGGAGTATGACATTTCCTTCCATATAGCGCTTCATACGGTGCCATCCCAATGCTCGCCTGATAGCTATTATTATAAGCAAACTCCACCATGTAGAGATGATCTTCCCATCTCTTTCCGAAGTCGAGGGCGCACATCCGGAGCATGTCCTCCATCGTTCTGTTGGTATGTTCAGTTTGGCCATCTGTTTGCGGATGAAAGGCCGTACTGAATGTCAACTTCGTGCCAATAGTCGGTGAACTAGCCTCCAGTCATTTGACGTGAATCGCCCATCTCGATCACTGACGATGCTCCGAGGAACACCATGAAGCCGTACAATCTGGTCAACATATAATTTTGCCAAACGTTCGACCGAATCATCCCGCCTGTTCGGGAGAAAATGTGCCACTTTAGTTTAGCCGGTCAACAATCACCCAAATGGAATCATTTCCTCCCGGAGATCTCGGCAACCCGTGCACAAAATCCATGGAAATATCATCAAATTTCCATTCTGGGATCGACATTGACTTCAAATAACCACCTAGCCTTTGGCATTCCGCTTTCACCATTGCACATGTTTGGCATTTGGCCACATAGAGGGAAACATCTTTCTTTAGCCCTGGCCACCAGAATAGCTTTTTCATATCATTGAACATCTTCGTGCTCCCGGGGTGAATGTAATATTTGTATAATGCGCTTCATACATCAGTTCTTCCCTCAATTTAACCACATTTGGGACGCACAAACGACCCTCTTTTCGCAAAAGACCGTCATTCCAGGAGAATTTGCCCTCTGGCCCCTCGTTCACATAGCGTAAGAGATCTTCATCTAACCCCGTTGCGCGTCTAATCTGGTCTGCAAGGTCACATTGCACCTCCATCCAGTTCAGACCTGCATTGGCGGTAGAATTCTTGTCAACACAATAAATCTCTAACGCTTCTAGCTCCTGGATGAGACGTTCATCATGCCTTTGTAACCAACTCGCTCTAGCCGGAGCTCTCTGACTCAAGGCATCCACGACTATGTTTCCCTTCCCGGGAGTATAGTGGATCTCAAAAGTGTAGTCCCCAAGGAACTCCAACCACCTTCGTTGTCGCATGTTCAAGTCCTTCTGCTCCAATAGGTACTTTAAGATCTTGTGATCTGTATAGATCTCCACCTTCACTCCATAAAGATAGTGTTGCCACAACTTTAGTGCAAAAATCACCGCCGCCAACTCCAAGTCATGGACGGGATAATTTCGTTCGTGCACCTTCAGCTGGTGTGAGCCATAAGCAATTACCTTTCCATTCTACAGAAGAACGCAGCCTAAGCCGCTCCCTAAGGAATCACTATAAATAACAAATCCATCGGTCCCACTTGGCGAAGACAACACCGGCACCATGGTCAACCGAACCTTCAGCTCTTCAAAAGCTCGTGCGCACTATGGCGTCCAAACGAACTTCTGATCTTTTCTCGTCAGCATGGTTAGCGACAAAGCGAGCCGCAAGAAATTCTCAACAAATCTTCGATAGTATCCCGCAAGTTCAAGGAAACTCCTGACCTCGGCCACGGAAGACAACACTGTCCACTCTTATATGGCCTTTATCTTTGCTGGATCCACTGCAATGCCCGCTCCACTCACCACATGGCCTAAGAAAGCCACCGACGATAACAAAAACTCACACTTCGAGAACTTGGCATAGAGCTGATTTTGCCTCAATGTATTCAATACCAACCGCAAGTGAGTCTCATGTTCAGCTTTCGACTTTGAGTACACCAGGATGTCATCAATGAACACGGTCACAAACAGATCCAGATACTCTCGGAACGTGCGGTGCATCAAATCCATAAACACCGAGGGCATATTCCATAGTCCAAATGGCATGACTGTGAACTCAAAGTGCCCGTAACGCGTTCCAAATACGGTTTTGGGAATGTCACTTTCCCGAATTCTCAACTGGTAATAACAAGACTTCAGGTCCAATTTCGAATAGACGGTCGAGCCCACCAGCTGATTGAATAACTCATCAATCCAGGGTATCAGATATTTATTCTTCTCGGTTAGCTTATTCAATTCACGGTAATCTATACATAACCGCAAGCCACCGACTTTCTTCTTCACAAATAGCACAGGCGCGCTCCAAGGTGACATGCTTGGGCGTATATAACCTTGCTCCAGCAATTCTTATAGTTGGACCTTCAACTCAACCATCTCCTTTGGCGCGACGCGATATGGTGAGCGGGCCACAGGTTTCGCACCTGACACCAACTCGATCGTGAAGTCAATCTCCCGCTGGGGTGGTAGCCCAGGGAGATCCTTGGGAAACACATCTATAAATCCCGACACAATCGGAACCCCGCACACACTGGCCTTAGGCTCAACAGCCTGAATCAGTGCGCAGTAACATTACACACCCTTCCGAACAGCCTTGACTTCTTGGAGTGCAGACAGCAACGTCCCGCCCACTCCTCGCATACCCGCGAACTTTGTCTCCTGTTCGGTATTCTGGCCCAACGTGATCTCTTTGGACTGGCAATCAATCAAGGCATGCTGCTCCGCAAGCCAATCCATACAAAATATCATGTCGAATTCCGATATCGGCAATACAAATGCAGTCAAATTGAAATCCCAACTTCCGATTTGGACCGCCACATCGCAAGCTTGATCCGCAAGCATCCAACAACCATTCGACAACACCACTCTGACGCTATCTGGTTTTGCACGACTAGGTATCGCAAGCCGCGCTATAAACTCGCTAGACAGAAAAGAATGCGACGCACCCGTATCAAACAGTGCTCGTGCCAGCGTGTCCCGAATCATCACAAAGCCTGTGACAATCATGTCACACACACAAACCGCAAACACATATGCACTAAGCAAAGCATACAAGTAATATAATATGCCAAACTAAACTCATACCTGTGACGATGTCACTCTGCTTGATGGCATCCTGAAGGCCAAGATTGTAGAACCGGGGCTGCGCCTGAGAGGCAGAGGAGTCCACCACCGCCTTTCCTTTGTCCGCATATGACGGTCCCGCCTTCTTTTCACTCTTGGCGGCATCCGACAATCTCGAGCTATATGCCCCAACCGTCCAAAATTAAAGCATGTACGAGTATCAGGCCTTGAGGTAGCCCCCGACGTTGCTCCCGATGCAACTGATGAAGGAGCTTGTCCACTTGTCTTGCACTTCTTGCCCCATTTCTTCTTATAAAATGGTTTCCCAGTTCGGGGCACCTTCCACTCCGGTTGCGTCACAGCTAAAGCCCTCTTCCCCTGCACCTTCTTCATATCTTTTTCCAGCACGCTCGCAGTGTCGACCAACTCCTGGAAGCCTTGGTTCATAGAACTAGAAACCAGGAACATCAGCTCGTCCCGCAGTCCTTCATAGAACCTATTTGTCTTCCTCTGCTCATCAGCAAAAATAGAACCCGCATACCGCTCCAAGCGTGTAAACTCATGCAGGTACACGTCAACACTGCCATCACCTTGCGTTAGCCTTTGGAATTCATTCTCCATGGCTATCCGTTGATCCGCAGGAAGGTGCTTCGCTAGGAAGAGTCGGGAGAATTCTTCCATCGATACTTGTGTTAAGGGTCGACCCGCCAAGTGATGCAACTCCATCTCGTCCCACCACAATCTATCTTCTCCTTCAAGCAGGAAGGTAGCTAAGGTGACTTTCTGATGCTCCTCTGATCCAATCGCTGTCATGATTCGCATGATGCGCGATAGCCAATCCTCAGCCTGCGTAGGAGTTCCCGCTCCCGAAAACGTAGGTGGATGGAAACTCATAAACCGCGTCAACTGCTTCTCAGCCGCTCGAGGAGCCACATACACTACAGGTTCAGGCCTTGCCGCCACCTGTTCTGTCCTCATAGCCGGTTGTTCCTGCCTAAGTGGCTGTCCTTGGATCATGACAAACAAAGCCTCAACAACTAAACGCACATGTTCCGCAGACGGTGGAGGTGTAGGCACCGCGGCTGGTGCCGTACTTTCATCAGAATGCTGGGGCTTTGACTGCCCAGCTCCACTCTGTGTCACCTAAAGGTGGACAAGACACACACATTAGCGGCCTTACACAAGCAAACAACACAAAATAGGAACACGCAGGTTCCGCAAACACATAAATTTGCATTCCTATCATGGACATTCAGGAGTTCAATCGTATAATTTTGCACAGACACGTGCTCGCCACCCCATAAAAGAAGTCGACCACGACTTCGAGAGGAAAAGCCGAGACAGCTCAATTGGTGATGAGAGTTGAAAGAACTCCATAGTTTAGTGTGCTCGGGCTGGATAAGTCCTGGGATGGGTGACCTCCTGGGAAGTCCCCGTGCTGTCCGCTTAACGGGAGAATTACACTCATCAAAGGGAGGCTGTGGTCACCAACAACCCTCCTATGGAGGGAGAGGGGTTTGGGTGCTTGGGCTGCAGCCCGGTAACGGTCAAACGGAGGCCTAGTGGGCTGAGGCCCACGGACGGCCCAGGGGACGTTACAATAAAAAAAGTGCACTTTTATTGTAACGTCCCCTTTGCCGTCCGTGGATCAACACCACTAGGCCTCCGGCGGACCGTTACCGGGCTGCAGCCCAAGCACCTCAACCCCTCTCCAAGGACTGCCTCAATCGGCGCCTCTGCCCACTGGCGGGTTGTTGGTGGCCACAGCCTCCCTTTGATGAGGTAAACTCAATAGTCAAGCCCGCACTACGGGGACTTCCCAGGAGGTCACCCATCCCAGTACTACTCCAGCCCGAGCACGCTTAACTATGAAGTTCTTTCAACTCTTATCACCAATTGAGCAAAGAAGGTATGCAATGGATTCGTCCAGTGGCTTTGTAAAGATATCAGCGACTTGCTTATCCGTCGGGACATATCCGAGGGCAATGTCCTTGTTCTCCATATGCTCTTGGATGAAATGGTAGAACACCTCGATGTGCTTGGTCCGTCTACGGGAAACGGGATTGTTCGCGATAGCAATTGCGCTGGATGAGTCGCAATACATCAGAATTTGTCTAAACTTCAAATTATAATCTTTAAGTTGATTCCTTATCCAAAGAAGGTATGCGCAACAACTGGCCGTAGAGATATACTCTGACTCAGCAGTTGAAGTTGCCACACAATTCTGCTTCTTACTGCTCCCTGAAATAAGCCGTCTTCTAAGGAATTGGAACTTCATAGAAGTGCTTTTCCTATCATCACTGCTTCCTACAAAATCAGCATCTGAAAAGCCAATTAGCTCGAGATCATTACTCTTGGGTATCATAAGGCAAGATTGGGTATACCCTTAAGGTATCTTAAAATCCGCTTAGCAGTGACATAATGAGATTCCTTAGTGTTCACCTGATATCTAGTGCAGACACATGTTGAAAACATTATATCTGGTCTACTGGCAATCAGGTAGAGCAAGGATCCAATTATGCTTATTTACTTGGTTTCATAGAAAGGTTTCTCTTTCGCATCCTTGTCCATAGACATAGTTGAACCCATTGGAGTCCTCATAGAGGATGCGCTCTCCATATCGAATTTCTTAAGAAGCTCCTTGTGAACTTCGTCTGAGAAATGAAAATTCCATCTTCAGATTGCTTCACCTGAAGTCCTAAGAAATACTTCAGCTCGCCCATACTGCTCATTTCAAACTTCCCTGCATAAGTTTAGAAAATTTTTTGCAAAGGCTGTCTTCCGTAGAGACAAATATGATGTCGTCGACATAGATTTACACTAACAAGATCTTGCCTTTAACTTCCCTAAGAAATAATGTCTTGACTATCTTTCCCCTTATGAACTTGTTCTCCTGAAGAAAGCTAGACAATGCCTCATACCAAGCTCGGGGAGCTTGCTTTAAACCGTATAATGCTTTATTTAAAAAATAAACATAATCAGTGAAATGAGAATTTACAAAACCTGGGGGTTGCGCAACGTATACTTCCTCTTTCATATTCCCATTGAGGAATGCTGACTTCACGTCCATTTGGTAGATGGTGAGGCCTTTGAGGGCAACATATGCAAGAAATAACCTGATCGCCTCGAGCTGAGCCACTGGATAAAATGTCTGGTCGATGTCGATCCCCTCTTCTTGTCAATAACCTTAAGCTACAAGCCTGGCTTTGTTCTTGATGATCACTCCATGTTCGTCCAGCTTGTTTCTAAATATCCATTTGTTATCGATCACGTTCTATCCCTTTGGTCAGGGTACCAGCTCACAGACTTTGCATCGTTCAAACTGGTTGAGCTCCTCTTATATTGCCAAAATCCAAGACACATCTTTATTTGCCTCTTCGAATTTCTTTGGCTCAACCTGTGATAGAAAACTGAGATGCAAAATCTCATTAGCTGTACCTCTTCGGGTTCTCACACCATCGCCTGGCTCTCCTATTATCTGATCAGCTACATGATCTCTTAGGTGTTTGAACCTTAGGTTCCTTGCACTCCCTCCAGCAGGCTATGCAACATCCGGCACCATCTCTATAGGATGAGGAAATTCTTCTTCTAGGGCTTCTTCATCCACCAAGCCTAGATCGACGAGCTTGACTGAGCTTGGAGCTTCATCTTTGAAATCTTCATCCAAGCTAAGTTCCTAGAACCTGGTACCTACATCAGCACCAATAACACTAGACGAGATGTTATGGAGCAAGCTAGTCTCATCAAATACAACATGTATCGACTCTTCTACCACCATAGTTTTCTTATTGAAAATCCTTTATGCCTTACTATGGCTAATATATCCTACAAAAATACCTTAAAAACACTTTTCACTAAACTTTGTGCGGTAATACTTCCCATTATTAAGTACGAAGCATTTACTTCCAAAGATTTATAAAGTAGGACACAGTCGGTTTTCTTCCCTTCAATAGCTCATAGGGGGACTTACGATAGCTTTTGTTGATGAGTGCTTTGTTTTGCACATGACAAGACGTGTTGACAGCTTCAGCCCAGAAGTACTCCGGAAGGGAAACGTTGTTCAACATGGTTGTACATGCTTCAATTAGGGTTCTATTCCTTCTCTCAGTAATTCCATTTTACTGTAGAGTGCGCGGGGAGGAAAACTCATGAAAGATACCTTGAATTTCACAAACTTTTGTCATGGCACCAGACTCAAACTCTGTACCATGGTCACTTCTGATTTTGACCACCGAGCAGACTAATTCATTCTGAATTTGCCGGACAAAATTAGTGAAAGAATCGAAGGTGTCTGACTTGTGTTTCAGAAAGAACACCCAAGTAAAACGTGAGTAGTCATCAACAATTACTAATGTATAGACCATACTTCCTAAGCTGTGAATAGGCATATGACCGAATAAGTCCATATGAATCAAGTATAAGCTTTGAGAAGAATCTTTCTCAGCAATACCCTTGAATGTATCTTGTGTCTGCTTACCCATTTGACAAGAGTGACATGGACTCTCTTTAAGACACTTAATGTTGGGGACATCACGAACTAAGTTGTGAGAAAATAACATGTTTAAGGTTTTGAAATTAATATGTGCTAATCTCTTGTGCCATTGGTCACAGAGAGACGCATTACTTTTGTATATAAAACACACTGGTGTAGAATTGTCTAAATAAAGAAAATTTAAATAGAAGATATTTCTGCTCCGAGTGCCTACTAAAACCGTCTCCAAATTTGCAGACGATTTTATCAAACACTTGTCCTTGTAGAACTCAACGATGAAGGCTTTGTTACATAGTTGACTTATGCTTATGAGATTATGGTGTAATCCTTCAACATAAGCCACGTCTGTGAAAGAGACTACGCCGTTGGAAATCAAATCATAACCTTTTGTTGTTCCCCTGTCTGAACCTCAAAAGATGACTTTCGGTCCGTCTTTGACTGGGGTATAGTGACGCAACAGGATTCTTGTCATGGTCATGTACCGATAGTATCCACTGTCCAAATAACAGATCAGAGTTCTATTGTCCTTTGGAAAAACCTAAAAAAACAGATCATTTTACCTTAGGAACCCAAACGTATTTGGGTCCTTAGTTTCTGGTCAACAGAACACCAGTAGGAATAATAACTTTGCGAGTGGTAGGTCTCGCATAGCTAACTCGCGGGGTTATGAGATTAGCAGTGTTGTACCAACAATCTGTGCCAAAGTGACCAATTTTTCCGCAGCGCCAATAGTCAAACCTGTTGTACCTCCTTTTGTACTCATACTTTACCCTTTGAACATAAGGTCTAGCTGGGGCAGCATTTTTAGAGGTGTAGGCCTCCTGGTTGCAACATACACAGGTGCTTCCAATCTCCTTAGCCTTAGGCATAACAGATTTAGCTTTTGATGCCTTCTTATTGTTATGGCCATGTATATATATACCATAAATCTTCATCTAAATTTCTTCATAAGGTGCTTTGAACATGCTGGCACCAAAGTGATGGGGATGGGTCCATCCCTGTTATCTATGCTTGGGCTCTACATGAGTAGGCCTAGCATGATGACCATAGGATGACTCAAGTTCAAACATGTTCATCGGGAAGATTACCTTCCTGAACGAGGGTTGAACCTTGGCTGCCTTCCCGTTTTCTTTGGCGCTAGCCTTCTTGGCAACCTTACCCTTTCCAATAACGTGGCCATGACCACTACCCTTCTTTTGAGCCGAGAACTCATCAATGAGAGGGAGAACAGTCTTCGGCTTGGAGTAACTCTCAAGGAGTTTTCTCTCCACCACAAGCTTTTCTTCCAGCTCATCAAGATATTTTTCCTACAGACTTAATGTCTCAGCAGAGCCCTTGAGTTCCTCTTTCAAGGAGTGGACTTCAACTCTGAGAGGAAGTAATGGTGCAATTTATTCCTTCAGATTAGCTTCCAATGCATTGAAGGAGGCAATCCCTTTTACCTGCTTTTGGACTACCTTACGACATTTGTTGAAAGCCTTTAATAAGTGCTCGTACTGAGCCTTCAATTTTGATTCATCCTCATCAGATGAATATTCCTCATGACCACTAGTGGACGTTTCAGATTTTGAGAGAATGGTGTGCGAGTTTACCTTCCTATGACACTCAGAGTCGCCCACTTCCTCATCAAATTGAGCCATAAGGCCAAAGTAAGCTTCTTTGTTTTCAGAGTTCGACTCACTTGAGTCACTGTCAATGAGAGTCTTCGACTTTTTGGAGACGAAGCTCTTTTCTTCTTTCTTCTTCCCTTTGAAGGATCTCTTCTTGTCCTTCCTGTAGCTTTCCTTCTTCTTATAAGGACACTCCGCAATCATGTGACCTGATTTAATACAGTAGTAGCAAACAATGTCAGAGGAAAACTATTTGTTCGGTTTGGATTTGTACATGTCGTCCTTGTTGTAGCTTTTCATGGTATGATCACCATCATGATATAATCTCCTGGAATCTGAATAGGATGACCTGTTTTTCATTTGTCTCCTGTTGCTCAGCAGCTTCTTGAACTGTTTAGAGATGAGGGAAAACTCTCCATCCGATAGCTCGGAGCCAGACGTGCTTTGCTCAGAGTCTTCTGGAGTGTCAGGAGCTCGTGTCCTTATGGGTGACACAACTTTAGATTTCCTTGACCCTTCCGCATTCAGAGCCACAGACTTTTCTCTGCTGGAAGTTTTGTTGCTCTGCTCCTCCTTCTTACGTGCATTCATTTGAAGCTCATAGGAGAGAAGCTTTTTGAATAGGTTCTGAGGGTCTATCTCTGACAGCTTCCTAAATTCTCTAATGGCAATAACCTTGGTGTCCCATTTCTTAGTCAGGGATCTTAGAAACTTGTTGTTGAGTTCTCCATTAGTGAACGTGCGACCATAGTTCCCGAGGCCATTGACGATCTTGAAAATGTTTTCGAAGCTATCAGATATGGAATCATTGGCACCTTGCTTGAAGGCTTTATACTCCTGGTTAACCAATGATCTGTGATCGTCTCTCACTTCTTCAGTACCTTCCATCAGGACAACAAGACAGTCCCACATCTCTTTGGCAAATTTGCAATGGAATAAGTTCTGGAGCATTGAATCGCCCACTGCACTTTCTATGATATTCTTTGCCTTCTTGTCTAGGGGGACTAAGGCAATCTCATCCTTGGTGAGATCCATCATCTTCTTGGGAATCATAATCGCTGGATTTATCGTTGAAGCATGTGTAGGGGTGTGTGGTCCTCTTCCACTATCTGAAAAATCCTCCAAGTGACAGCTTCCATGAAGAATTGTACTCGTTCTTTCCACATGGGTAAGTTTTCCTTGGTGCATACCGGTAGCTTCATAGATGACATGTATTTGCTTCAATCCATGATGACAAGGCAGAATCTCTTAACGCTTTGTCACAACCCGCATTTTCACCACATATAATAATTTATCAGAGTAAGGGAAAATGCGCGTCATGATGCCACGTCAGTAGGGGATAACTGCGGACGCTCAGGCAAACACCTACTTAATATGAAGAAAGATTCTTTAAGTTATTTTAAGGTAAAAAAAATCAGTTAAGTGTAGTAGTTAGCCGTATCGCTCGACTTAGTGTCTCATCGAGTCCACGAATCAAAATATAATTATACGCATCAGAAAATACTTGTTTAGATTGACTCCAACATCCTATATGAGTATAAATGTCCCCAAAGAACAACTCATACTATGCAAGACCCTAAATTTATAATGATAGTAAAGATAGCTTTTACAGTCACTAAATAATATAAGTTAGAGTTTTAAATTTTGAAATGCATGAAGTAATAGTAGTAGATTTTATACTTGAAAATATCTAACAAGAATTCATAGCATAAATCCTCCCAAAGAGCAAGTAATCCACATCCACATATACAAAACTAAGCAGCTAGCAAGTATCTAAAAATACCAATTCTGTGGTCATCAACAAACTGACACGAACCCACATACAATAAGTATGTCTTAACCAGTAAAATAAAATAAGCAACAAACTACCTCGCTAAGACGAGGCAACAACCACAGCCAACACTGCCGTCCAGAAACTCCGAAACCAACTCTGCTATCTGCTACTGCTCTGAACCTGAGGCATTTCAAAGACAGAACACCTCAGCAAGAAGGTACAAATGGTAGCAGAAAAATAAGCCAAAATAAACAAAGGTCAAAAGGGGGTACCAACCCAAGACCAAAAGTACTGAAGTATAGTACAAAAAGAACTCTTACGGAATTCGTCACGTACAACGAGAGTACACCAGACGTACGAGGCTATAAGGTGACAACATGAATAAATCATAAGGAAGAAATACAAAACTTTTATTAGACACCTGTGGTCGACTCAACCCAAAAACACGGGAGAGGTGGTCACTCAACTGGACACACCCTTATAAATAAAATATCCGTCTAACTGCAAGGGAGTCTCATACTCTCCACTATACATCGCAGACACCCAAAAACTGTCAGACTTCCACTAGATACTAATAAAGGAAACATCACTGCGGAGGTGGTATCATCCACTAACTCCCGCAATTAAGAAAATCGATAAGAAAACCACTACATATATCTCGAGATTTGCCACATCGGATTCTACTTGACATTTCTAGATTCAAGATATGGTTGATCAACCCTTAAGAATGATTTACAATCCTAGGTAAACTCTAATACGTTCAATAACGATAGGTAAGGCATTTAAAATCATCAATAAGACACTTCAAGAACGAGTAAACATAACATGACAAGATCGAGTTCATCATGACAAAATCTTACAATATCGAGTGATCATCAAGAAGTTTAATTATAGCAAAAAATTGGAAGGCAAAGTGCAGAAAATTTTAAAGAACATAAAAAACTTAGTCGTTACCATAAAATTGGACAAAGAGAAACGAGGTAAAACAACCACTTGCCTTGGTTTTACCGGAAAAGTTCTCCGAATCAGTCCACGTCATAGATCGGGGCGAAAGAGGATCATGGAGGGTGAAATCTAGACAAAAATGACTGAAATAGAGGTTTGGGCCGAAAAAACCTAACGAGAAAACTCGAGAAACGGGAGAAGTTTTACCACGATGGCGTAGCTCTCGGCGAGAGCTTTCTAGATCTATACTCGGTTGAAAATTTCAAGCACCGGAGCATCGTCGGCGGCCACCGGAAGATTCCCGAACGGGAGGGGGTCGCCGCACAGATGGCTTCGGTTCGGTCTAAGGCATGAGGAAAAAGATGAAGAAATTTTCTTTCTTAATAATCTAACTATCAGAGGATATATATATATATATATCTATTACTATTCTAAAAAGATATATGAGGTTTGCCAATAAAAAAGAGTTCGAAAATAGGGCTAAATATATGGGCCGTCGGATATGACTATTTTATTCCCAAGCCATTGGATTTGGGGCTGCAAATAGCGGGTTTGGTTTGCATAGAAAAAACACCAAAAAAACACAAAACAATCTCTCTCCTAAATCCCGATGAAAATCCCGCTCCAGGATTTCGCACTTCAACTCCCGCACGGTCATCTCCGCCGCCGGAGGCGGAGCAGCCGACGGCCTGACCGGAGACCCGCGGCGAGTTCGTCGGGAACAGGCGAACTTGCCGGCGGTATTCCAGTGAAGCTCCGGCGGGGCCACCGCCGGCGGTGGCCCTGACCGTGAGGCCCAGATCCGCCGCCGGCGGCGGAGATGACCGTGCGGGATTCATTTTCTTATTATTTTTTAAAAATAATAGATAAAACATTTAAACAATAATTAATAACTAAAAAAGGTGCGAATGCGTTGGGGGCGGGCAGAACCCATCGTTACAGGCCGGGTGCGAACGCGTTGGGCGGGCAGACCCCGTCGTTACAGGCTGTAGGGCCGGAGGCGGGAAAGCCCGCCACAGGGGCGACACCAGGGGACCAGGGGTATTGTCGTCAGGGGGCAGGCGAAGCCCGCCGTCACCGGTCGGGTATTGTGGCTCGTGTCCATCGGGCCAAAGGCCCGTGGTGCATGGTTCTTATTTGCATTTCATGAATAAACGTCCCAGGGGGCAGGCGGAGCCCGCCGGTGGGGGGGGGGGGGGGGTGGGGCGGGGGTGCGGGCGGAGCCTGCCAGGGGGTGGTGGGGCGGGCGAAGCCCGCCGTAGGCGGCCAAGTACTGTGGCGCGTGGCCAACAGGCCGGAGGCCCGTGCCTGCGACTCATATATATATATATATATATATATATATATATATATATATATATATATATATATATATATATATATATATATAATAAAAAGTTTTGTCTAAAACGGACTATTTACGAGCGGGTGCGCGAAAAATGAAAATAAAGGTTTAGAATTACTTCAAATCAAAAAGTACCCAACATGAAAGTTGTAGATCAAGTCGAGACAAACAAATTTCATGTTAACCATTATTTTATATGACAAAGTTTTGACCCTCAAAAACATGCCCGAACACAAACTGCAAAAGACTACATGAGAAGGGTTGCAGACCACTCGAGACAAGTTTACATGTACTCGAGAGGTAGAAAACAGGCTACTCGAATTATAAAATTTAGTACTCGAGAACAGGGAAGAAGCAACACTCGAGTTATAAAGCATTACTTGAGTAGTATGCAGCAGTACTCGAGAAGGATGCAGAGCACTCGAGTGATGAAGAATACATAGTACACGAGAGAATACAACTTACTCGAGAAGTGCACAGGCACTACTCGAGAAGTGCACAGGCACAACTCGAGAAAGGCAGGAATAACTCGAGAAAGGCAGGTATTGTTGGGAATAAAATTGCAGAACAATGTTCTTTTTACAAATATATCCAAAGAAATTAAACTATATAAATGAATAGTAAAACACATTTTTGAATAATATTATAATATTAAAATAATCATATTAATATATTTTTGAATAAGGAAACACGAGTTCAAAACGGAGGCCCAAACATGGGCCGAATCAAACAAAATTTGCATCGTAGGCGAACACTGACGCTACGAACACAACAGCAAAGTCAAAACCAAAATCCGACGAGCCATTCTCGAGATATAGATTTTCAAAGTTTACGACGAACTTAAATTCCACAAAACTTCGGAAAATCGCCGAGGCCCAAATATCGAACGGATCACGACGAAACTTGATGAGCAAGTCCAAAATTACTTAACTTAAATTCCAAATGCAAAATTTTCCCATTACAGCATGAATTCGGCCGACTTGACCGCACGGATGCGAAAATGCCTTAACGATATTGCGCCGTCAACTTGACGTTAAAAGTAATGCCACGACGTCATAAATATGACTATCCCATTCAAATAAAATCATCAAAAAAATCGGGGGCATTACAGTCACTCCCGCTAAAAAGAAGTTTCATTACGAAACTTACCACAACTCCAAAACCAAACCAAAATGATAAAATCAAACATGACTGAAAAACATAAAGACATACCCGAAACTAAGATAAGAGGTGCGGATGAGATTCCCTCATTGCCGATTCCAATTCCCACGTCACGCTCTCGACGTCTTGATTTCTCCAAAAAATCTTTACCATGAGGATGGTCTTTCTTCGCAAGACACGCTCTTGAGAATCCAGAATACGAACACGTTCTTCCACATACGTAAGGTTGAGCTGAATTTGGGGCATCGAGTCGAGGACTTGACGATCATTACAAACACACTTCTACAACTGACTGACATAGAACACATCATGGACACCAGGGAAGGTTGCAGGAAAATCCAGCCTATAAGCTGACACTCCGATGCGCTCAAGAATTTGGAAAGGTCCCACGTACCGGGGGTCTAACTTGTGGTTCCTTCCAAACCTTTTAACTCCAGTTATCAGAGAAACCTTCAGAAAAACCAAGTCTCCAACCACAAACTCCAGATCGACCATTCATTGATTAGCATACTTCTCATAGCGCTCTTGATCCACACGGAGCATTTCTCGAATATGAGTCATATCACAATTCATATCCTCAAGGGCTTCCAGACCTAGCAATGGTCTCTCACCAACATCAGCCCAAAATAAAGAAGTTCTACAATGCCTCCCATATAAGGCCTCAAACAGGGCCATCTGCAGACTCTCTTGATAACTATTATTATATGCAAGCTCCATAAGTCTGAGACGCACATCCCAAGCACCACCATGATCCAAAATATAATACCTGATCATATCTTCTATGATCTGATTTACTCTTTTCGTCTGACCATTCGTCTGCGGATGATAGGCGGTGGAATACCTTAAGTCGGTACCCAACCCCTCCTGTAAACTCTTCCAAAAGCGAGAAGTAAATCTAGATTCTCAATCTGATACAATGCTAACAGGCACTCCATGTAACCTGATGACCTCTTCAAGGTATAGATCAGCTATCTTCTTCATCGAATACCCAATCTTAAACGGAACAAAGTGAGCACACTTTGTCAATCTATCGACTATCACCTAAATAGAGTCGTGCCCATGGGGAGAGTTTGGTAGACCCGTGATGAAATCCATTGAAATACTCTCCCATTTCCAACTTGGAATATCAACTGGTGTCAACTTACCACCAGACCTTCTATGATCAGCCTTAACACGCTCACACGTATAACAATCTGATACAAACTTCGCGATATCATTCTTCATCCCCGACCATCAAATAATTTGCTTTAGATCTTTATACATCTTAGTGGAACCAGTGTGGTAGGCTACACTGGAACCATGAGCTTCAGCATAGATCTTAGCCCGAATATCGCCAAAGGCGGGGACGTAAAATCTACACCGATACTTCAAGGTATCGAACTCATCCAAAGAGAAATCAGGTAACTCTCCCTTCACAGTTCTATTCCGGAGGTGCAACAAATCAGGATCATCCTTCTGATGTGCTCGAGTAAGGGAAATCCAAGAGGGTTCTTCCGCTTCCAAACTAGCAGACACAATACGTCTCCCAACCTCAATATCCATCAACAAGAATTCTTCTACCAAGGACTGTACCGACAGATTAAACTTTTTTGCTGTCTTTCTACTCAAAGCATCGGCTACAACATTAGCCTTTCCTGGATGATAGAGAATTTCCACTTCATAATCAGCCACATATTATAACCACCAACGCTGGCGCAGGTTTAGTTCGTTCTGAGTGAAGTCGTACTTCAAACTCTTATGGTCCGTATGGATCTTGCACATCGCGCCATACAATAAGTGTCGCCAAAGCTTCAGCGCATAAATTACACCAGCAAACTCCAAATCATGCATATGATAGTTTCTCTCGTAAATCTTTAGTTGCCTCAATCCATACATGATCACCTTACCATCTTGCATTAAAACACAACCAAGTCCGATGTGTGATGCATCAACATACACAGCATACTCAACTCCTTCCGTAGGTAATGTTAAAATTAGAGTAGTACATAATCTGTTCTTCAGTTCTCGGAAAGCTTCTTCACACTTATCACTACAAATGAATGCAGTATTCTTCTGAGTATGTCTAGTTAGAGGAGCAGACAACACCGAAAACCCTTCCATGAATCTTCTATAATATCCAGCTAGGCCTAAGAAGCTCCTAATCTCCTTAGGTGTAGAAGGTCTCTCCAATTCCATTACAATAGAAATCTTGGTCGGGTCTACAGAGATACCGTACTTGCTTACAATATGACCCAGAAAGGACACCTGAGGTAGCCAAAACTCACACTTGCTCAACTTTGCATATAACTTATGCTCAATCAGGGATGACAAAACCAAACGCAAATGCTGAGTATGCTCCTCAACATTGCGGGAATACACTAAGACATCATCTATAAACACGATAACGAATCGGTCCAAGAAATCCTTAAACACCCTATTCATCAAATCCATGAAAGCAGAGGGTGCACTGGTTAAACCTAAAGAAATCACCAAAAACTCATAATGTCCATGCCACAAACGAAAAGCTGTTCGTGGAATGTCTGCCTCATAAATTCTCAACTGGTGGTAGCGTGAGCGAAGATCGATCTTTCAAAATATCGAGCTACCATGTAACTGATCGAACAGATCATCAATCCTTGGCAGGGGGTATCTATTCTTAATGATCACCTTATTCAATTCCCTATAATCGATGTAATGCCTCATGGATCCATCTTTCTTCTTTACGAACAAAAACGGAGCACCCCACAGAGAAGAACTTGGTCTAATAAAACCACACCTCAACAACTCATCGAGCTGAGTACGCAACTCATCCAACTCACAAGGAGCCATACGGTACAATGCTTTGGCAATAGGACGAGTACCTGGCTCGAGGTCTATCATAAACTCCGCCTCTCTCTTAGGAGGAAGTCCTGGAAGACTATTAGGAAAGACATCTGGAAAGTCTCGCACCATCGATACATCCTCAAGATGTGGCGTAACAAAAGCGGTCTCCAGAGCAGAAATAGAAACTAAAAATGCCCCGCAACCAGACTTTATAGCACGACAAGCACGCACTGTAGAAATGACAGGGGAAACCATGTCCTGAAAACCATAGACGCTCATAGGTTGGTCGTTGTCCATCCTGAAATCCAGTCGCTTAGCCTTGCACTGTATGACCGCATCATACTTGGACAACCAGTACATGCCCAAAATCACGTCGAAATCTGCCAGATCTAAAATCATCAGATCCGCAAAGGCCAGAAAATTGCAAAGATAAATGGGGCATCTCAGAACTCCTTAATTAGATATCACTGAATCACCAGAAGGAAGCTTGACATTGAAGGAGTCTCCTAATTGATCCACATCCAGGCGATGTTTTTCAACAAACCTCTGGACCAAAAAGGAATAGGTGGCACAAGAATCGAAAAGAATGCGCGCCCACCTATTACGCACCTTAAAATCCCCTAAAACCAAAGCATACATAATTAAATGAACGATAACTAGGGCAACAATGATAAATAATAAAGATAAATTAAACTTGGGTTAACCTGATATCACTTGCGTATAGGTTTGAGCTTCCTCACTGGTCATCACGTTCAACTTCCCTTTTCCTTTATCTAGGTTTGGTGGCGGTGATAGAGTTCGAAGTGGGGCAGGCTGCAGTGGGGACTGAGCCTGGGGGCACGAAGATTTCTGGTGTCCCTTCTGCCTGCACTGGAAGCAAGTCCTTTCTTTCATCCAGCAATGACTCACATCATGACCCTTCCTTGCACAGAACGAGCACACTAGCTCTCCCTTGGGTGCACTTTGGATGGCGTGCACCTGATGCTACTTCAGGGTGGCATTCCTCTTGAAATTACTTTCGTAAGGGTGTCCAGAATGACCACAGAACCAACACACTTCCTTACTTTTCTTCTTCGAAGAAGGACCAGATGCCCTGGAGCTACCATCCTCAACGCCTTTCCTTTTCTCTATCCTCGCCGCAACACCTCGATTCTTGGCGTTCTCGATTGCATTGACCTTCAAAGCGGCTTCCACTGCTTCAGCATAGCTTTCCGCTCGATAAGCGCATGCCCATTGCTGAACATCGCTTCTTAATCCTCCGAGGAAATGCGTCACTCTACCCTCCTCAGAAGCTACCAAATCAGGAGCAAACCTACTCAGTTTGCTAAACTCAATCTCGTACTCGCTCATAGTGAGTTGTCTCTGGTTCAGATGCAGGAAGTTATTCATTAGGCGGTCCTGCTCGACCGAGGGTAGAAACTTCTTCAGCAACATCTTCTTAAAAGATTCCCAAGAACAACATTCCTTCAGACTCTCCCTTTCCCGAATCCACGAACTCTTTGCCAGGCTGTTTAACTGATAGGATGCAATCATCACCTTCTGGGCTTCTAGAATTCCAGAATATGAAAACATCTCCTCGATGCAGATGATCCAATCATCTAAAATCATAAAGTCGGCACTCCCATCGTACGTGGGAGGTCCCAACTGTTAGAAGTGCGATTTGAAATTCATTTCTTATGGTATCGCCATCGGGGGCACCAAAGGAGCAGGGGTATCAGGCACGGCTTGGCCCAAGGCAGGATCTTGCACTAAAGGTTGCTACGCGGGAGCGGCAGACAACAAATACTGAATTTACGATTGCATCACAACTAATTGCCTCGACAGAGCCTTATTGCTCTAACGCAGACTCTCAATAATCGCATCACTTTGCGCACCTGATGACTCACCCTCCGACTGGGGAGTCGACCTCATCGCAGGATGCTTTGGCGGCATTTCTAAAAAGCAAACAGACAACTCATCAAAATCCTAGCTTATAACAAAGCCACACGACTAGTTCAGACCATACTTAAAAGACACTTGCTCACGCTGCAACTTGCTCTGTGATTTTATAATGATGCTATGTCCTACTTAGGATGATATCTTCTCATCCTATTGACACTTGTGCCTATGATATGAATGCATGTATTCTTCATTCTTATTTAAAATCATGTGTGTACATCTGTCATCATGTAAACCTTAACTTAGCACGCATGCTTATGCGATGATATGCAATGTATGGAGTGCTATGCAATCTAAAAAGGCCTTAATGCATGCATGAGCGGCATACACATGAAATGTTATGCATCCCATACTACATAACATTGCATGCAATGAGAAAAGAAAACGTACTAATGGGCACCCATGTGATGGTGGTTATGCATCCCATACTACATAACCGTCACATGTTGCCACCTATGGTGGATCCATATACAAACACATATTATGCATCTCATACTACATAATATTCCCCATATACTTCTTATCATGCTATAAGTGTAGTGACTATGCTTTGGCTAAGATGTACTGATGACACATCGGTGTGTGTATGAAATGTCACTAAACAACTAACACTAAAAAGGGAAGGTTGCCCGACCAATTGTCAAGCAACCTGGCTCTGATACCAACTATCACAACCCACATTTTCACCGCATATAATAACTTATCAGAGTAAGGAAAAATGCACGTCATGATGCCACGTCAGCAGGGGATAACTGCGGACGCTCAGGAAAATACCTACTTAATATGAAGAAAGATTCTTTAAGTTATTTTAAGGTAAAAAAATCAGTTAAGTGTAGTAGTTAGCCGTATCTCTCGGCTTAGTGGCTCATCGAGTCCACGAATCAAAATATAATTATACATTGCAGAAAATACTTGTTTAGATTGACTCCAATATCTTATATGAGTATAAACGTCCCCAAAGAACAACTCATGCTATGCAAGACCCTAAATTTATAATAGTAGTAAAGATAGCATTTACAGTCACTAAATAATACATGTTAGAGTTTTAAATTATGCAATGCATGAAGTAATAGTAATAGATTTTATACTAGAAAATACCTAACATGCATTCCTAGCATAAATCCTCCCAGAGAGCAAGTAATCCACATCCACATATAGAAAACTAAGCAGCTAGCAAGTATCTAAAAAATACCAATTCTGTGGGTGTCAACAAACTGACATGAACCCATATACAACAAGTATGTCTGAACCAGTAAAATAAAATAAACAACAAACTACCTCGCTAAGACGAGGCAACAACCACGACCAATACTGCCACCCAGAAACTCCGAAACCAGCTTTGCTATCTGCTACTTCTCTGAACCTAAGGTATTCCAAAGACATAACACCTCAGCAAGAAGGTACAAATGGTTGCAGAAAAATAAGGCAAAATAAACAAAGGTCAAAAGGGGATACCAGCCCAAGACCAAAAGTACTGAAGTAAAGTACAAAAAGAAACAAGACATCATTAGGAAAAGAACTCTTACGTGATTTGTCACATACAACGAGAGTACACCAGACGCACGAGGCTATAAGGTGATAACATGAATAAATCATAAGGAAGAAATACAAAACCTTTATTAGGCACCTTTGGTCGACTCTACCCAAAAATACGGGCGAGGTGGTCACTCAACTGGACATACCCTTACGAATTAAATATCCGTCTAACTGTGAGGGAGTCTCATACTCTCCATGCAGGCACTACTCGAGAAGTGCGCAGGCACAACTCGAGAAAGGCAGGAATAACTCGAGAAAGGCAGGTATTGTTGAGAATAAAATTGCAGAACAATGTTCTTTTTACAAATATATCCAAAGAAATTAAACTATTTAAATGAATAGTAAAACACATTTTTGAATAGTACTATAATATTAAAATAATCATATTTATATATTTTTGAATAAGGAAAAACAAGTTCAAAACGGAGGCCCAAACACGCGGCGAATCAAACGAAATTCGCATTGTAGGTAAACACTGACGCTACGAACACAATGACGAACTCAAAACCAAAATCCGACGAGCCATTCTCGAGATATAAATTTTCAATGTTTATGACGAACATAAATTCCACAAAACTTCGGAAAATCGCTGAGGCCCAAATATCGCTTGGACTGCGACGAAACTTGATGAGCAAGTCCAAAATTACTTAACTTAAATTCCAAATGCAAAATTTTCCCATTACAGCAGGAATTCGACCGACTTGACCACACGGATGCGAAAATGCCTTAACGATATTGCGCCGTCGACTCGACGTTAAAAGTAACGCCACGACGTCATAAATATGACGATGCCCAATCAAATAAAATCATTGAAACAATCGAGGGTGTTACACGCTTGATCAGGGATCTTGATCAAGGTGTTAACCTTATCAACCAAAATGCCCCTCTGTTACCAATTAAAAGTATCTAGCGTCTACCTAAATCACCTAGAGGGGGTGAATAGGTGATGTTTGTGTCTTTTTGCAGAATAAAAATTATCTAAAAATTCAAGCACACAAACACAGAGATTTATAGTGGTTCCGGGTATGTCCACTATCCCGCCTCACCTATCTACCACGAAGGGATAGATCCGGCTACTTCACCTTTCTCAGATTATCACAATCTTATAACTAGGAGCAACGCTCCTATATATCGTAGAACAAACTCTCCTACACCTTGATCCACAGCCGGATCTACAACTCGATCCACAAACTGGATCTACAAATTCGATCCACTAACGGATCTACAACTCTCGATCCACAAATGGATCTACAAATCTTGGAGATAAATGTCCTACAATATTTAAAATAATATAATAATATTACACATGATTACAAGTCTTGATCCGACGTTCTTGAAAGGGTTGAACTTGAATCTAGGAGAACTTGGAAACTTGAAATTTATGGATCTTGAATCTTGAACCTTGGATCTTCAACCAACTTGGACTGGAGTAGAATAAATCTTGAAAGAAGAAACGATCCAATCGTAGAAGTCGGTGAAGAATATCGCACGATGCCGGCGGCGGATCAGGATGAAATTCCAGAAATTTTGTAGGAGCGGCTGACAGGTTCAATCTCTTAGAAGCTTTTGAAATTAGGAATTAATTAGGGCAAGATATTTCATTTCGAAATCAACCTATCATATATATATATATATATAGGAAGAATCGAAATAACGGCTAAAAAAGATTTCCAAAAAAGAACCCTAGAAAAACACTGTGTATGGCCGAAAATCCCGAACCAGATAATTTTTCGGAAAAAACGGCCTCTCTTTTTTGACGGAATTCATCGAGTATCATATATAGTACTCGCCGAACCAGATAACAATATACGTCGAATAAGCATTAGACGAATATCTTGAGAGGTCGACATACGGCTCGACACATTTGGCGAGTATCGCCTGGGATACTCGTCAAATTCGGAGATTATCACTAGTGATACTCTGCGAATTCGACGAGTATTGCCAGTGATACTCGGCGAATTTTCCTTGGCGAATTTTTCGCTTTTTTGCGAATTTTCCGTAAGTATATACTACAAATTCGACGGGTATCGGGACGCATACACGGCAAATTTGGCGAGTATCAAGGGGATACACTACGAATTCGACGCATTTGACTGACCATACTCGCAGAATTTTACTTAGGTAAAATTCCAATTTTTTGGGTCGTGGACTTTGGCCTTCATTAATCCTTCTCCTATTCTTGGTATAGAAGTACACCTCAATAGAGACATTACACGTGAGTCAATACGATGACCTACATAATGAGGGATTACATTGGGTAGCCCTGTGTTTACTGACCCACTGTAACCTGACATTGGTGTGCACTTAGCAATATAAACCTGCAAGTACATAACTAGAAAACAACATCAAATACAAACTCAATTCATCTTAGCTTGACAGGGCCCTTATTTAAAGCAGGGTTATTGTGGTTACAATACCGAACACAAGGCCGGATGGAAACTCTACCCGCCGTATTTCCAAAAGCCAAGCCTGGAAGATCGCCACCAACAAACTCTGCGTACACACCACCAGACTTCATACCAGTGGGTACAACACCAGACAACATACCCTGTGGACTGCTCTAGACTGCACACTCCGAGCCTGCAGCTAAGGGATAGATGATAGCTACCGGACTCGGTGGACTCGACAGCCAGTCCGCGCAAACTATGCAACACCCTGGATAGCTCGCCTGGACTTGGAAACAGAACAAGACAACTCCAACAGTGGATACAAAGAACTATCCTCCTGGTTACTACCTGGGAAACACGCTATAGAACACTGGCCGACTTGGCTAGTCGCCAGCTCTGTCTGCTCAGACTGCACGGTCTGACCACCGAGACTGCCAAAACTGTCCGAAAAGTCTGCACGAACAGTCCGCCCAGGATGCCACTTTCACTTCAATAATTTCAAAACTCCCTCTTGAAGTGAGAAGTGGAGACCAGTCCTAACAATTTCCATGACTGAGTAAATGGCCCTTTGATATCTGCTTCGTGAAGATTTCCGCAATGTTGTCCTCGCTCCGGATTTGTCCAACCACAAGAGACCCCTCCAACACCTTCTCTCGAATGAAATGGTGCTCAATCTTAATATGCTTGGTCCGCGCGTGACAAACTAGATTATTAACTAGTTTAAGGGCACTCTCATTATCACCGCGTATCAGAGTAAGACTGCACACTTCTTCATGGATGTCCTCTACTAGCCTCCTAAGACAAATGGCTTCTCGAGTTGCCAAAGACAAAGCCTTGTACTCCGCTTCTGTAGTAGAGACAGTCACTGAATCCAGCTTCTTGCTACATGAGGAAATCCCTGCTAATCCACATGTGAAAACATTACCGGATGTTGACTTCCTGTCTTATGAATCTCCCTCATAATCAGCATCTGTATAGCCGTGCAGGTTGAAGCTCTGTCTCTCACATAAAGGAGACCCATGTAAGTAGTGGATGTCACATACTTCAGAATGCTCCTTGCCGCCATCAGATGAAACTTCCGAGGTTCCGCCATATACCTACTTACTCGGCCTACAACATATGCAATGTATGGCCTCGTAATCGTCAAATAGATAAGGCTCTCCACCACGGCACGAAACACTAGAGGATATGGAAGAATCCTCCCCTCTTCTCGTCAAAGCTTGATTCCAACATAAAGAGGAGTAGAGATACTCTTCCCATCATACATGCCAAATCGTTAAACGATCCTATCCGCATAGCCCCTTTGGGAAACAAGTATGCCTCTCTCTTTCCTTTCCACCTCAAATCTAAGGAAGTGGTGGAGCTCATCCAAGTCCTTAATCTCGAACCGAATGGCAAGCTCTGCCATGAGCCTAGAAACCACCTCCTCAGAGTTTCTCATGATGATCATATCATCCACGTACTGCAGCACCAAGACATAAAGCTCCCCCTCTTCTTGATGAATATGCTAGAATCCTAATCCAAGGCAAAATAACTGCAGAATTGGAGGTATTCTGGGATCTTCTCATACCATGCCGTTAGAGCCCGCTTTAGACCATAAAGGGCCTTCTAGAGTTTGGAGACGTATCCTGGATGAACTTCAGACACATATCCAGGTGGCTGAACCATGAAGATGTCTTTATCAATATCCCCATAAAGGAAAGCATTCTTTAGGTCTAGTTGCCACATCTTCTAACCCTGTCAAGCCGGAAGTCATCTTTTCCACAGGACTTAACATCTCCTCATAATCTTCTCCGTACTACTAAGAAAATCATCAAGCTACAAGGCGAGCCTTGTACTGCTCGATGCTCCCATCCGCCTTCTTCTTCAGCTTATTAACCCACTTGCAAGTTACAGGAGTAATGCTATCGACCATGGGCACAAGGTCCCAAGTCTCATTCTTCCTATGGGAAGCCATCTCCTCATACATAGTATCTTACCACTCCTTGACCCCAGTAGCATCTTCAAATCTAGATGGCTCTAGCTCATCCAGAGGGCCTGTGAAGAAACAATAGACCAAGCTCACCGCATTTCCTTCGCTATAATGAGCTGGTGGTTTGATGGTCCTCTTCGATCTTTGAAGAGTCTAACCCATGATAACCACCTCAGCTGCTTCTTCTAAATTAGCTTCATTCACTCGCACACTTGGAGCATTGGTCCCCTCCTTCCCGAATAAGAAGCCTCCACCCAGGTGCTAGAAACACTTGGATCACCTAGCGATACATGCAGCTCCATCAGAAGATCTTAGCAGCCTCCCCCCTGATCGGCATCTGACCTGCTCTCCTGCAGCTCCATAGAGGAGCCAACTCCACATGATGTCAGCTCGTTGAAGACCATGTCTCTCGAAACCACGAACTTCTTTATCACTGGATCCATACACTTCCACTCCTTCTTCCGCTCATCATAGCCCATGAAGACAAGCTTCCTTGCATTTGCATCCAGCTTTATGCTGAGAGCACCTAGGATGTGTATGTAGTAGGTCGATCCAAACACATGAAGGTGTTCTATGCTGAGATTTTCCTTGATCATCATCTCAAAAGGAGACTTCATGTTGATCAAACTCAGAGACATCTTATTGATGACATAAGATGCACAGTCGATTCCTTCCACCCAGAAGGACCTTAGAATGCCTTTACCATGAAGCCATCACTTACAGGTCTCTATCAGATGATAGATCTTCCTCTCTGCTACTCCATTTCTTATGGAGTATGAGCATGAGTGAGCTCCCTTTGAATTTCGATGTCACAACCCTCATTTTATCAACGTTTAAATAATATATCAGAGTAAGCGAAAACACATGTCATGATGCCATGCCGAGTAGGGGATAACTGCAGGTTCTCAGGCAGGAACTCGAACCTAACACTTTGTATGAAATGCTCAAGTTTATTATGAAGAAAGCTATAATTTAAGTCTAGTTTTGATGGACGTATCCCTTGGCTCAGTGGATCAACTAGTCCACAAGTGAAAATATGAATATATGATGTGGAAAGTACTTTATTTTTATTGATTAATATCCTACATGAGCATAAACACGATGGGACAACTCATGATATGCATACCTCTAGTTTTAATATAAGTATAAAAATAACTTTTACGTTCATTAAAATATAGTGACTTTGGTTTAAAACACTGCTATGTATGAGATAGTCAAAATAATACTTTTATACTCTTTAAAAAATTACTAACATGCAATCCTAGCATAAAACCTTCCCAGAGAGCAAGTAAAACTAATAACTCATCCAGAAGAGACTTAGCAGCTAGCAAGTAACTTAACAGTATAAAAACTCTAATGGACGCGAACAACCTGACACGAATCTACCAAAAGGAACATGTATGCCTGAACTAAATAATAAAAAACAACACTACCTCACAATGGTGAGGAAAAGACAACTGCGACAACTGCAGAAAACCAGCAACCACCAACCATAGCAGCGTAACCGGCTACTGCTTCAAACCAGAGGCATTACAAAGAAAAGAACACCTCAGCAAGAATATACAAGTGGCAAATGAAATCATCAGTAGATAAAAATCGAAAGCTAGAAGTAAAAGGGGTTACCAACCCCAACCATAGGAATGGCTGAAAAACCTAGTCTATAAGTCAAACTATAACAAGTAAAGTAGAAATCTCAATAGTAGAGTGAGATAAGTTGCACCAAGTGTGAAATGAATCCATTCTTCGATAAGATTTGCAAACGTAAGCATCCAACATATGTCTATACAATATGAAGAAAAGAGACTGAACAACTTTAAACACGTGAATCATTGACACCAGTAAAAACAAATCTTAGTCGGTGGCCACAATGTCCGACACGAACTAACGGACCCAAACATCTCCAAAGGGCACTGCGGTGGTGGCTGTAACTCCCCCGATTTTCCGATGTTATTATTGATTTAGTGTCATCATATTTATGACGTCGGGGCGTTTTCTCCCTTCTTAAATTTTGTTGACGGCGACACACCGTTTGTGCATTTTTACGTCCATTGGGTCTGGTTGTCCAGATTTTGGGGTTTTGATTGAGTTGAAAGTCTTCATTGATTTAAAGCACGAGGTTTTGAGGCTTTGGATTTGTGCAGTTTTATTGCGATCCGAGCATTTTGGAGTCTCGGCGTGTGTTTGGGCCCTTGCGGTGATTTTTTCTTGTGTAAGCTTTTGTTGTTGTGTCTTATGAACAGTACGTCAGATTCTAGGGATTGTCCTCGCTCTAAATTCGTAGAGTCATATTTTTATCCTGGATGTTAGTCAAATTAGAATTTTTGAAATTTACCCTGCTTAGTGTAACATCCCATGTTACTTTTGGACCCCTCAACTTAGATTGGGTTAGGCATGGGGTGGGTTTTAGGGAAATTAGCTAGGTCTGACCCTAGGTAGTGGGTTGTAGCCATGTGGGGCCCACTATAGGACCAAGTCAAACTAGGTCAAACTAGCCTAAATAAGGACCCTAGCCACACCATGACCCCACCACATTGCCCTAACCCTAAAAATAATCTAAGTGGACCCTAGGACATGTCACTAGGTCAACACTTTGACCCCAGTTGACCAAAGTCAACCTTGGGCCTAATTTGGTCAAACCCACACTCATAAGCCCAAATTAGCCTAAGTAGGGCACCCCCTTGACACAACCCAAGTTGGGTGGTGCCACTAAGCTCATGACCATCAAATGGGGTCAGCCCACCCACCATGGCTGACCAAGTCAACATAGTCAACACAATTGACCTAAAGAAGAAAATGAAGACTAAGCTCACTCTCCTTGGACCAAGCCCACCAAATTTGACCCATGGCCAGCCCAAGTGAACAAGAGAAGCCCTAACCCTCTAAATCAGGAGAGAGAATGCATGCAAAGGGATAGAAATGGGATTTTAAGAGAAAAAGGAGAGAGAAATGGGGATGAAGGGGAAGGGTGGCCACATGGCCACCCCTTCAGCTGCAATTCTCTGCCCAACACATGCTGGCCGGCCCCCTCTGATATTCCAGAGAATTTTTGGTAGCATGCTGGCCACATGGAACCCATGGTGACACAACCAAAGCTCAAACCGAGCTCACATTGTGCTTATCTCCCCATACACCCCTCTCAGCCCCAATTAACCCCTCCATTAGCTTCAGAGAGAGAGAACGAAGTGAAATCGAGTGTTGGAGCATGGAAAATGGTGGAGAATCAAGAAATCGGGGAGGAGCTCGCCGGCGCACCACCACCATGGAAAACCGCCGCCTGACCCGCCGCCAAGCCCCAATCCAGGTCCGTTTCGCCGCCCCACTACCTGTACTAGAATTCTAGATCCATTTAGGGAGATATCGGGCTCAATTGAGCCCGATGCCATGAGAGGAAAATGAGAAATTTCGGGCTTTTTCTTCTTGCTTGGGTTCGCCGGAGGAGCCAACTACGGCGGCCCCACCGCCGGGAAACGCTAGCCTCCACCTTAGCGAAGGTGGTGGCGACATCTGCCAGCGGTGGTGGTGGCTCAGCTGGCCGGAAATCGCCAGCAAACATCGCCCAGGAAAAACGAATTTCAGCCATTGATCCATTGGGGACGATGAACAGATCCCGTCCATTCCTTCTTTAAGATTCGTGCATGCCTTAAATAAAAATCAAATTATCTGTTATATATGAAATGAAATAAAATCAAATTAATGTCAAACTTATTCAGTGACATTGCATGTCATTTTTAGGCCTCTTAGAGGCATTTCCAGAAACTGGTCTATAAATGAAAAATGTAGTTGACTGTCTTACCTTTATGTTGCCACCTTAAATTTGTGATTTGGTGTAGTATACAGTCCTGTAGGGCATTTCTCCTAGGACTGGTCCTAGACAAGGGCAGAAATTCATTTGGATGCCCAAGTCAAACCAGCAATCACCATGGCCCCACATTTTGGGTACATGCATGATTAGAGCATACCTAGCCCCTGCCAAAAATGAGGAATCTCGTATAGTTTTGCCTTCCTTCATTCATTTGCATATACACACTGATGTGTCACCAGTACGTCTTAACCAAAGTGAAAGTGCAGGTTAGATCTGAAATACTCTAGAGGGGGGCGGGGGGTGAATAGAGTATAGTGCTCACTAATTTTTTTTGCAACTTTTGTTGTATTCCTAAGTGAACAAGTCAGTATGTAAATAAAACTAAGCACAACAATCTAAGCAATCACAAAGCACAGCCAAAACAAAAAGAAGGGCAACCAGACGACACAAGAATTTTATAGTGGTTCCCCAACCTAGGTACATCCACTCTTCTACCACCCTGGTAGGAATCCACTCAGGTTTTTGATCAGGTGCCAGACACCAATGAGCTTTTGTTCAGGTCCTCAAAAACTAAACCTCAAGTCTTTTGGAAGGAGACTTGCAACCAGAATAATTTTGAAGGGAATTAAAACCCTGTACAGAAATTGGAAGTACAGAGATGGTGTCTTCTCTGTCAACAATCAGAGAGAAGACTTGTGGATTGATGGTAGTAGCTTTTGCTCCCCCTGAGATCTTCAATTAATCAGGAATGCTGGGGCACTGCTTCAGGGTGATAGGTCTTCAAAGACCTAGAATGCCTGGACCAGAATTAGCTTCAGGAACTTCTTTGACAGATAGTGTTTGATGTCCTTTGAAGTAGTCCTGTAGAGTTAGAAAGAAGAAGACTCTTGATAGAATTTGATTGTTCTTCTTCTTCTTCTTGAAAATATTCTCTGGTCAGGCTGATTGCAGTAGAACTTTTGATTTGAGAATGATTGTTCTTCTGTGCAATCTGAGTGTCAGTCTGATTTTTTGTATTGCTTGCTGTTGTGTTCTGTTTTACTGACTGATTCTCTTCTTTCTGTGTGTCTCACTTTCTGACTGAGGAGCAATCAAAAATTTGAATGTCGAGCAGTAATTGCAGTCGGCCTTGGAAGGAAGCGACAATCAATGATTTCCCTAACTGTCCCATGGAAAAATGGCATGTAATCGTCCATAGTCAATGCGCGTTCTAACGGTAACATTCCGAGAAGATCTGGCATTAATTGCTCCGGAATCATCGCCAAGAAACGGGACGGGGAACAGAAGAAAACCTAGTCTGGAATCATCGACCGAAGAACACAATTCATCGATCTGAGTTTGAGAGAGTTCGTCGAGCTGAGCTTGAGTTCGTCTTGAGTTCGTCGAGCTGAGCTTGAGTTCGTCGAGCTGAGCTTGAGAGAGTTCGTCGACCAGACAATCTTCATTAGTCGAACAGACAATCTTCATTCGTCGAGCAGATAATTCTCACTGTAAGACAGTATTCGTCGAACTGAGTTCCAAATTCGTCGAGTGAAGAAAGACTGTGTACTTAGCCAAATATTCTACATCTGCTGATATCCAGTGTCGACATAAGCTGGTGTCGACTGATTGATCTTAGTGTCGACTCAAATCTTCTGGTGTCGACATGAACTGGTGTTGACTAATATCTTGGTGTCGACACAAATCCTCTGGTGTCGACATAAGTTGACTGGTGTCGACACATACCCTAAGTGTCGACACAAATACTCTGAGTTCAGATTTCGTCGAGTAGAGTACTACATTTGTCGACCTGGGAAGCTGACTTCATCGACCTTAGAAGCTGAGAACTTGAGGTCCAAGTTTGTCGAGCTCAGAATCTAATTCGTCGACCAAAGTTTGAAGCTGGACTTAGAAAAATTCTGAAGTTGTCCTGACTTTGGCTTGATGTAGAGACTGAGAATTCGTCGAACAGAGAACTAAGATCATCAAGCTCAGCACTAAGAATTGTCTCACGATTGTCGAGCGCAGAACTCCTTTCGTCGAGCTGAGTTCGACGAACGTCGAACTCACTTTACTTAGTCTTTAAATCCTCTAAGTCTGAAGTCTCTGATGGTCTTGTTGAAAGCTGGTCTATCTGAAGTTGAAACTAATGACTTGACCTAGACTCTACGACACAAACTTGACCCTGTCTATACATGTTGGGTCACATCCTAAGTCAGTGAACCTAGCCCAAATCAACTAGGGATCCAACAATCTCCCCCTATTTAGGTGAGGTCACTAATAGAGACTCAAAATAGAGACAAATAGAAAAACAAAGCAAGAAAAGAGATATATCTGGCAGAGAATTACCAACACATGCAGCAGATATATATACATAGCTTTGTTTAAAAAGATAGCATAGTTTGAAAAACAAAAACAGACAGAAATAGAAATAACATGAAGATTACTTCTTTTGCTTCTTCTGCTTGGTCCTGTCTTTTGATGTCTGCTCTCCTGGATTCTTAAAGATTATTTCTTTCTTAGGATCTTGAGCTTGAGCTTTGGTCATAGTCATATCAGCTGCCCCAATAATGTTCAATGAAGTAGCTCTGGGGACAACCGCTTCTGGATGCAGCTTCATATAATCATCAACATTAAACAATTTATTACCTTTGTCAAACCTTTTCAGCTCTTCCTTTCTATACTTTGCCATTGTTGTGAATCCAGAATTATTTTTGCCTTCATCCTTGGCTTTATTAATCAAAGATAGTCCAATTAATTCATGGTATATAGCCATTCTTGCTTTATTAGCAGTTTCGGGATCTTCAAAAGGAATTGGAGGAGAGTAGGTTCTCTTTGGACTTTCAGCTTTTTGAACTTCAGAAATTTGTTGCTGCTGCTATTGATGCTGATGATGCTGATTTCCTGAGGATGGCTGCCTGTGCTGGCTACTTCCAGATGAACTCCCTGACTGTCTCTGATATGTTTGCATTGGGGCAGATCTTTGGGAGCTAGAGCCACTGGCACCAGCTGCTGGAGGAGGAGGAGGATCCTTTCTGAATCTGTGAACAGGAGGAGGGGAATATCTCCTGCTTCTCTTCCTTTCCTTCTGTTAGTTCTTGGATAGCCACATCCATACAGACATCCTCTTGTATGGAGTAACATTGTGCAGGATATAATAAGGAGTGTCTGCAGTGGGATTGGGCTTGGGAGCTGGAGGAGGAGGAGCCTTCCTTTTCTTTAATAACATCTTATTTTTCTTACTGTCAGCATCTTCATCAAAATCATCATCATCATCATCATCATCTTCTTCATCATCACAGTCAGACCCCTGAGGGTTGTCATACATGGAATCCAAAGCTTTTAAAACTTTATCAGAAATAACAGCCTTTTCTGTAGAAGCAGGGGCAGAAGTTGAGGATTCTGGAACTGGAACTTCAACAACAGGAGAGGAGGGAGCTGCATAGGAAACAGAAACAATAGGGACAGAGCTTTCAACTGCTGCCTTATTGTCTTCTTCAATATCAGCTAGAATTAGATCATCCAAATTTGGTAAGGGAGAGTCATCCATGACAAAGCTTGGGGCTGAAATAATTTCTGGAATGACTGTAGGAGATGGAACCACAACTGGAGGAGAAAATTTATCACAGAGTTGCTTAGCAACTGATGGAATTATTGGGGAGGTGTAAGGTATAATAGCCAAATGTGGCTTAGTAGAGGGTAGCTGTACAAAAATAGTATCAAAACTTTTTAACAAAACAGACAAATTGACTGTGGGATTTAACTGGAAATCACCAACAGGTTTTATTTGTTCAACTGACTCATCTAGATCATTGTCATTATCCATAGAATGAATTAGCTCAATCATCTCAGAATCAAAAACTGTCAAAATTTCTGCATGCTCATCTGAATCTGCATCTGCTGGAGAGGGAACTACTGCTGTGACTGCTGCTGCTGCATCTGCATCTGCTGCAACTTCATCACTGAGCATCTCCCCCTACCTGGGTTCAGGAATACTTGGAGCCAGGCCCCTGGATGAAGAGAGGATAATAGATAAGGCAGAAATCTGGGCAGACAGAGAATTGATGGAGGTCACAAGAGGTGTAATGGCCTCTTGGATGAGAGATTTGATGAGGGGAGTGAGCAAGGATATGATGGTAGATGGAGTGGGGGTTTCCAATGATGGAGAGATGGTGGTGGAAGGTAGAGAAGTAGATGATGGAGGAAGAACAGATGGAGGGGATAGAGGAGGAATAACAGCCGGTGTAGCAGTGTCTGTGGGTATGTTGTAGGAGGGAATGGATGACAAATGAGGGGGAAGAGGAGACTGAGGAGGTGTAGGGACAGATGTCTCATGAGGTTAAGTAGGTGGTGTAGGAAGGTTGGTAAGGTCCAGTGGTGGAGATGGAGGAGGAGTAGGCACATGAGTATGTGGTGGAGATTTAGGTGTGGTAGCAGGAATGGAAGAGGAGGGGAGTTGTTTGGCTGGAAGTGCAGGAAGAGATGATGGAGATGGAAGTACCTCTTCTGCAGGGTGAGGAGCGGCTTTTACAGCCCTGGTGCTCTCAGAAGTTTGGATGGAAGAGGAAGAAGCCTTTGAGGGCTTGGAGATTGTCCTCTCCCATCGGCCAAACAGAGCGCAGGTGAGGCACTTGCTGGCATTTATGAAGATGGTCGAGGAGACCATGCATTCAACAGCCTTCTCTTGGAGGAAGATTCCCAAAATTCTGCCAAAGCAGACTTCCTTCTTGCTATTCTTTTTCTTTATCAATTCAAAGAAGATTGTGCCCCAGTTGACACGTCTCTTATTCACCACTGCGCACATAACAAAAAATTGGTGGCGGGTTATGTAATCATGCGCTGAGTGCTTTCCCCTTCAGCACTTTGCCTACAATGTCTGCCAGAAACTGGTAGGCGGCAGTCAGTTGCTTCTTCAACAGCTTGTTAGGGTTACTTCCTGAAAAACCCATTAACTTCAGCATGTCACCAAACTCTTCAGAATCCATTTCCATATTGTCTTCTCCATTGACTAATCCAAAAATCTCAAACAGAGTTGCGGGAGATAGGGAAACAACAGTACTCCCGATAGTTCCTGTCACGGTATCATCTTCAGAAGTAGTGGATGTATATACCCATTCTCTGATTTCTGTCGCAAGTAGTTTAATTCTATAGGTCATAAAGTCCTTTAGATTCAATTCCTCTAGCAGTTCCAAGATGTAGAGGAAATGGGATCAGAATGCTGAAAAGACTCAAAATCTATATCGAATCCAGTATCATACTTCATTGCTGCTAACGCTCCTGCGGGAATCGCCATTGATGACCTGTAAGAAAGACACAGATAAAAACGGAGATCAAGAGCAAAAGAACTAAAAGTGTGGGACGGAGGTCGAAGAAAACCTAGATATAAGATTTTCAGAATATGAATCGACAAACTCCGTTCCACGAAAAAGAGAAATTCTTCGAACTGAGCTCGACGAAATAAATTATAGACAGATAATTCGTCGATCTCATCCAGAAGAATCGAAACTGTTCGTCGAACTCCGTTCGACGAAATATCTTCTGAAGCAAAGTTCGTCAATCTCCGGTCGACGAAAATTGTTTCCACATACAGAGAATTCGTCGATCTCCGGTCGACGAGAATCTCTCAAACTTTCCCTAATTCGTCGAACTCCGTTCGACGAACTCTGGAAAATTTGTCGAATGCAGACAGAAACTAGGTTAACTATTCTCCATTAATCATTCCCAGTTGATTTATAAAGAACAGATGGGTTTTCTCATCCAATGGCTTGGTGAAAATGTCTGCTCTCTATAAATCAGTAGGAATATGAATTAAGTTAATTTTCTTTTTGTCTACATTATCTCTAATGAAATGATGTCTTATTTCAATATGCTTAGTTCTAGAATGGTGAACTGGATTCTGTGCTATAGCAATAACACTAGTATTATAACAAAATAATGTTGAATTATTGTTAGAAAGTAGAGAAAAGAAGCGAAAAGTAGAGAACAAGCCAAATAAACTTTTGAATAACTGAAATTTTATTATCCAAAAAAGATATCATTTACAAAGGTATGACCTCCCTTATATAGAATGGAGGAGATAAGAAAGAGAGTATACAAACAATGTGGGACTAAACATTTACAGTACTGAGCGGCTAGAACAATGGAGACCGCATAGGCCGCGCGGTTAGACAGATGGGCTAACCGCTCGGCAACTCCAGCAGGATAGAACAGGCCGCAGAGGTAGACCGATAGACCGCCCAGTCTCCAGGCACCAGAGAGACCGCCAGACCGCTCGGTCAACAAACCGCTGGAACAGACCGTGAAGCCGCCCGGTCTAATACTTCAACACTCCCCCTCAAGCTGGAGCATAGATATCAATCATGCCCAGCTTGTCACAAATGCGGAAGAAGGAAGTAGAAACCGGCTTGGTGAAGATATCTGCCAACTCCTTGTCAGAGGTGACAAAAGGAGTACAAATCTGTTTCTTCAAAATCTCCTCCCGAATGAAGTGACAGTCAACCTCTATATGCTTCGTTCTCTCATGGAAGACCGGATTCCTGTATATGTGTATAGCGGCCTTGTTGTCACAGAACATAGGGAGAGGACAATCATATACCTCGCCCAGGTCAAGCATGAGAGCCCGCAACCACTTTAACTCACACATAGTTGACGCCACACTCCGGTATTCTGCTTCGGCACTGGATCTGGAAACAACAGACTGTTTCTTGCTTTTCCAACTCACGAGATTACCTCCAACAAAGGTACAAAAACCTGACGTGGATTTACGATCGCCTTTGTCATCTGTGTAACTTGAATCTGAGTAGGCCTCAACCCTCAGATGTCCATTCTTCTGGAAGAGTAACCCTCTGCCCGGTGCTGCTTTGATATACTCTAAAATCTTCAGGGCGGACTGAAGATGACACTCCCTGGGAGCTTGCATAAACTGACTGACCTTTCCTACAGCGTAGGCGATGTCGGGTCTAGTCACCGTGAGATAGATGAGTTTGCCCACCAAACGTCTGTACCGTGTGACATCAGATAGAGGAGGCGATTCATCCGTCCACGTTTTGTCTTCTCCAACAGCCATGGGAAGATGAGCTGGTTTGGCACCTGTCAAGCCTGCTTCGCGAAGAAGATCAAGGGCATACTTCCGTTGAGAGAGAACCAAGGAGTCAGGTTTCCGAGAGATTTCTATCCCCAAAAAGTATTTTGGGGAGCCCATATCCTTCGTGACCAAGTGCTGACGGAGGTGCTTCTTCGTCAAGTCCACCCCATCTCGGTCATCACCAGTAAGGAGAATATCATCCACATATACGGCCAAAACCACCAGTCCCGAGGCCGTTTTGCGAATGAACAAGGAGTGATCGGCCGAACTCCTTTGAAAGCCGATGGTTGCCACAATACCACTGAAGTTTTCGAACCATGCCCGAGGGCTCTGCTTTAGGCCATAAATGGCCTTCTTCAAATGACAGACACGTGTCTCCCCCTGAGCAACATACCCAGGAGGTTGCTCCATATAGACGTCCTCCTGAAGATCGCCATAGAGAAAGGCATTCTTCACATCAAGCTGGGAAATAGCCCAAGCCCGGTTAACAGCCACAGAAAAGAGAACCCGGATGGTGCTGAGGCGAGCAACCGGAGAGAAGGTATCAAAGTAATCAACGCCATAAGTCTGAGTAAAGCCCTTGGCCACCAGCCGGGCTTTGTAGCGATCCACAGTGCCGTCGGGGAGAAACTTCACAACAAAGACCCAGCGACAGCCAACCACATCAGTGCCCACGGGAGGAGGAACCAGAGTCCAGGTACCCCGTTCAGTAAGAGTAGCCATCTCCTCATCCATGGCAGACTTCCAATGAGGGAGAGCGAGAGCCTCCTGATAGGTACGGGGAGTAGAAGTAGCAGAGATAGCCAAGGCAAAAGACCTGCGAGAAGGAGACAGCTGATCATAAGAAACAACAGCCGTGAGCGGGTGTTGAGTACACGCCCGCACCCCTTTGCGAAGGGCAATGGGAACATCCAAATCATCGGGAGCGTCGGCGACAGGAGCGTCAGCGACCGGAGCGTCCGTGGCGGAGAAGGCTGGCCCGGGACTAGAGAGAGACGGCAGCGGAGAGGAGGGTGGAGGGGTGGGTTGGGAGACGGACTGGGAAGGAGTGGGTGGAGGAGTAGACGAAGGTGGGAAAACGTGGAGAGGTGTGGAAGGAACGGAGATATCAGAAGGAAGAGAAGGAAGAGAAGAGGAAGGAGAGAAATAGGAAGCATTTTCGAAAAAAGTCACATCTGCGGAGACAAACTGCTTGCGGAGAAGGGGGTCAAAGCAGCAATAGCCTTTTTGAGTGGTAGAGTACCCCAAAAAGACACACTTGGTGGAACGGGGGGAAAGCTTGTCGCGGGTAGCGGAGGGAGCGTGAACAAAGGCCGTACAGCCAAATACACGGAGAGGAAGAGGAAAAGGTTCCTGGTGGGGGTAGAGAAGGGAGAAGGGAGTCCGGCCGTGGAGGACCGTGGAGGGAATGCGATTGATGAGATAGCAAGCGAGGAGCACAGCGTAGCCCCAGTAGGAGCGAGGGACGTGCATCTGCGTCATGAGAGTACGCGCAACATCAAGCAGGTGACGGTTTTTACGCTCCGCCACCCCATTCTGTTGGGAGGTGTAAACACAAGTCGTTTGATGAATGAGGCCGTGTTGGTGAAAGAACGCGGAGAACTCATGAGACAGATATTCCTTGGCATTATCAGAACGTAAGATTTTAATAGAAATAGCAAATTGAGTCTTAATCATAAAGTAAAAAGATTGCCAAACAGAAAATAGTTCAGAGCGATCCTTTAATAGATACACCCAGGTACATCGAGTAAAATCATCGATAAAAGTGACAAAATAGGAACTGCCCCGACCAACTGTGAGGGTAGGAGCAGGACCCCATACATCAGAATGAACTAGATCAAAAATGCGAGAGGAGCCACGGCCGTGCTTCGGTGGGAAGGAGGAGCGATGATGTTTGCCAAGCTGACACGCATCACAGTTGAGCGGAGAACTGGTGGGAGGTAAGTGGGGCAGAAGCTGACGAATAAGCCGAGGAGGAGGATGTCCAAGACGAAGATGCCACTGAAGGAGATCGGTGGAGGAGGAGTAGGCAGAAAGAGCTGAAACATCGTCGAGGAAGTAGAGGCCGCCGCTCTCAGTCCCAGTAGCAATCGTCCGCTGGGTACTCGGGTCCTGAAAAGAACAAGTAGTGGGAGTGAATAAAACGGAGCACTGAAGTTGCCGGCATAAAGTAGTAACTGATAACAAATTGCACGGGAACTTCGGGACATAGAGGGTATCCTCCAAGCAAAGCGAAGGAGTGAGTTGAACCATGCCCGTCCCATGAACCGGAGACGGGGAACCATCCGCCACACTAACTGGGGGTAAGCGGTCATGGGTCTCAAGACGGGAGAAGCAATGAGGGTTGCCCGTCATATGATTGGTGGCACCGGAGTCAATCAGCCATTTACCTTGGGTAACGACGTGGGCACTACCTGACGTCGTGGCCACAGAGGCAGACGGCCTAGAAGAGGCGGAGGCCGAAGGAGCATCACCGGAAGGGCGAAGATGAGGATGTTTCTGCCAGCAGCGGTCAACAGTATGGCCAGTACGACTACAGTGAGAGCAGAAGAACCGGGAGGAACCCCGTCAGCCAGAGGAGCCACGGCCACTCGGTCCCCCCCGCTGAGCATGGTGAGCAAGGGAGTCTTGGGAAGGGGGGGAGGCCAACAGAGGTCGCTGGAGGAGCGAAGTAACGGCGGCAATGCGAGCCGCAGTGGCATCCAAAGTAGGAGATTCCGCCTCACCCAAGATCTGCTGGTGGATCATATCATAAGAGTCGGGAAGACGAAGAAGATAACAAACAACCAGGAGTTCCTGGAAGTGTTTGTGCTGGTCGGCCAAGTCCGCGGAGAAGGGGCGATTCTGGAGGATTTCAGCCCCAAGAGCCTGAACCTGCTGATAAGCCGCAGCTGGGGACATGGAAGGGCGGGCGAAGAGGTCCGCATAGAGAGTATAAATGCGGGACGTCTGGCCCCCCTTAGAATAGAGAGCAGCGAGGTGAAGCCAGGCGGCCTTGACCGTCTCATCATGGCGAATGACGGGAAGGCACTCATCAGAAAGGCTGTTGGCCAGCCAGGTGCGAACAAGAGCATCACTCGCATCCCAGTCATCAAACTCAGGAGAGGTGCGAGGAGGAGGGTCATCGGTGAGGTGATGACGCTTGTGTTGAGAACGAAGGAGAAAGGTGAAAGAAACGCTCCAATCGGGATAGTTGGAGCCCACAAGCTTGGAAACGGTGCCAAGGTTGCCCGAAGGAGGAGGAGAAGGAGGAGCAGCAGGAGTAGTGGTGAGACCGGAGGTAGTCATAGAACCCGGCAAGCAGAAGAAGCCGCGCGAACAGAAGCGGTTAGAAAACAGACGAAGCCGCGCGAACAGTAGCGGCTTGAAAGAGGCAAAGGCTCAGTGGGGAAGAGGTCGCGCGGACTGAAAAGGCCGAGCGAACAGTAGAGAGGAGAAGAGCAGGTGACCGCGACCAAGATGCGGGTAAGACAGGAATAACCCGCACGGTCAGGCAGATCACAGCAGCTGCGAGAAGGTGGTCAAAGGTACAGCGGGGAAGAGGTCGCGCGGACTAAAAAGGCCGAGCGAACAGAAGGTAGGAAAAGAGCTGGTGACCGCGACCAAGATGCGGGTGAGAAAGGAACAACCCGCACGGTCAGGCAGATCACAGCAGCAAGCCGCGAGTAGAGAGACAACACACGCGGATAGGGACAGACCGCAACGACTAGGAAGTCGGAGCGGGAGGAAAGAACAAAGAGCGCGGCGACAAGGAAACAGGTCGCTGCGACAAAGAGCAGTAGGAGAAGAGAAGAAGAAGAAGCAAGCCGCGCGAACAGGGCAGCGGACAGAAACAAGCCGCGCGGATAGAAACAAGCCGCGCGGACAGAGAGAAGCCAAGTCGCGAAGCAAGTCGCAGAATGCGAAAAACAAGCCGCGAACAACAGAGAGCGCACAGAATCAGAAGGAAATGACCGTTCGCTCTGATACCATGTTAGAAAGTAGAGAAAAGAAGCGAAAAGTAGAGAACAAGCCGAATAAACTTTTGAATAACTGAAATTTTATTATCCAAAAAAGATATCATTTACAAAGGTATGGCCTCCCTTATATAGAATGGAGGAGATAAGAAAGAGAGTATACAAACAATGTGGGACTAAACATTTACAGTACTGAGCGGCTAGAATAATGGAGACCGCATAGGCCGCGCGGTTAGACAGATGGGCTAACCGCTCGGCAACTCCAGCAGGATAGAACAGGCCGCAGAGGTAGACCGATAGACCGCCCGGTCTCCAGGCACCAGAGAGACCGCCAGACCGCTCGGTTAACAAACCGCTGGAACAGACCGTGAAGCCGCCCGGTCTAATACTTCAACAATTATTTAAGTTGACACCATAGTCTAGGAGTTGGTTTTGTATCCATAACATTTGTGAACAGCAGCTGCCAGCATCTATGTATTCTGCTTCTACAGTTGATGTAGACACAGATGTCTGCTTTATACAAAACCAGGAGACAAGTCTCATACCAAGGAACTGGCAAGTTCCAGAGGTACTTTTCCTGTCCACTCTACATCCAGCATAGTCAGCATCTGAGTATCCAGTTAACTCAAATTCTGACTCTGCAGGATACCAGAGTCCTAGATTAGGGCAACTCTTTATATATCTCAAAATTCTTTTTAGGAAAATAAGGTGAGATTCTTTAGGATTCACTTGGAACCTAGCACAAAGGCATGCGACAAACATTATGTCTGGTCTGTTAGCTGTTAGGTATAATAGGGATCCAACAATTGCCCTATAATGCTTCTGATCTACAGGTTTCCCTGCTGCATCAGAATCCACAACAACATTTGTAGCCATAGGGGTTTTCATTCCTGAAGCATCACCCATCCCAAACTTCTTAATAAGCTCTTTAGCATACTTAGCTTGGGAGAGGAAGATACCATCAGGGAGCTGCTTCACTTGGAGACCAAGGAAGTAGGAAAGCTCACCCATGCTACTCATCTCAAATTTAGAATGCATGAGGTCAGCAAACCTCTTGCACAATTTGGGATCAGTAGACCCAAAAATAATGTCATCCACATATATTTGTACTAACAATATTTGGTCTTTATGATGTCTAGTGAAAAAGGTTTTATCTATTATTCCTCTTGTAAATCTATGCTCTAAAAGAAAGCTTGCTAAGGTCTCATACCAAGCTCTTGGAGCTTGCTTTAAACCATAGAGAGCTTTATGCAATTTAAAAACAAAAGAGGGATGAGTTGGAGAGATAAAACCTGGAGGTTGTTCTACATAAACCTATTCTTGAAGTACTCCATTCAGAAATGTACTTTTGACATCCATTTGGTAGACCTTGAATCTCTTGTGAGCTGCATAGGCAAGGAATATTCTTATGGCCTCTAACCTTGCAACAGAGTCAAAGGTTTGGTCATAATCTATTCCTTCCTCTTGCCTGTAGCCTTGAACAACAAGCCTAGCCTTGTTTCTCACTATGTTGCCTTGAGCATCCAACTTGTTCCTGTAGACCCACTTGGTTCCAATAACTGGGTAGTTATGGGGTCTTGGTGTAACACCCCCTATCCGTCATATAGCATAAGGCAGTAGGTCCGGCCGGGGCCCGACGCCGTATGCCACGGATAGACCGGGTGGTTACTTATGGAAACCATCCAACCAATCTCAACGTCCTACACAGAGCATTCTAGCGGAAGCAGTTTATAAAAGTTGTAAACAAGAACCCAGCATGAAAGCATGAATGTACACTAATACAAAATAGGAATGTTATACAAAATACCCAAAACAAGCCTTAAGGCCTTACAAAATGTTTCACTTGAATATTACATGTTTTACAAACCACGACACGCATGCCGGTCATACATGAATAAAACAGTAAACACTTCCATTTGGGCCTTCGAGGGCCGGCTTCGCAAAAAGGGCTTTAGCCCGCTATTGACCGTTTGGTCCAGCTGCACCTGCAAGCAACAAAACCACCGCATGGTGGAAAAACAAGGCAACGGTCAGCAATGCTGACCAAATTATAACGATCCCGCCCCCAACTCGGGGCGGCGATGCTCCTTCCCTGCATTTCATTAGCATAAGCGAGCAATGTATAACAATAGCCATTTCATCACAGACGCTGGCTCGCATGGCCACACGCCCCGTGCACTCAGGGCACATTCTCGGTGAACCGGTTGATATCACGTCAATTAAAGCCATTAACATTCCGGACTCACCACCGCCACTTAGACAGCCAAACCTATGAGCAATTTGTCTTCTTGGCATGGGTCACGTCAATTTAAGCCATTGACCGCCGAAGACTCACATCTATGCCAACGTCAAGTGCCACGTAACCTTAGGTCTCTTTAGCCGAACGACATAGAGCGGGTACGGTTCCATCTAACCCGTGCTCACATCGCAACGACAATTTAAGCCATTTGCGCGGGTCAAACTTCCGCCGAGTCCCATTCTATCACAAGTCACATAACTCGTTTATGTTCAAGTTGGCTCTCAGGCCACCAAGTTGGCAAGATCTCATATCCGCCCAGTTTTCCGGGTGCACCTTTGGGTTAGTCCCCAAGGCTCCCTGCTGCAATCTACCGCGTAGAAAACCCGAAAAACAACCAATAACACGGAGTCTTCTCCGACATTTATGCAATGCAACATCACCGATCCAGACCAACATGTCCGGGTAGGCTTCACACATCATGCCTATGTCCGTTCTCGCTCACGGACTCTATACAACGGGGACTTCACATATCTACTCGAAGGAACGCCTCCAACTCTCCGCAAACTCGCGAGAGCGGGCTTCCTATGCAAAGAAAGAGAGCTACTCATGCTCAAGATGAGGATCGTTACCCTTGCGTTCCTCTTTGGCGCCATTGAAAAGTAATCGGATGAAAACCTCCGCACTAGCGTTGCCTCCATGGATCCGGAGTCGGCTCACGATTCGGAGCTCCGAAGCTCCTCCAATGGCGGGATCTAGCTCCTTCTTCTTCCCTTGGCTCTCCTCTCTCTCCAAGGATTTAGAAAGAGAACACTTAAGAAAAGTGAGGGTTTTCCAAGTCCATTCACGGGTATATCCCTTCAGGAACATCCCCCAGCCGTTGGATCTCAAAACAAGGAAACGAACGACTTTGATTCGGGCCTGAAATGCCCAATCTGGACCGAACACGGCCTGGCACACGCCCGTGTCCAGGGCCGTGTTCCTCATTCGCCGTCAAAATCGAATCACCTGGAACCTCACACGGGTATCGAACACGCCCGTGTTCGATCTGACATGCCCGTGTTCCACCTCACACGACCGTATGGCCGGCCGTGTACCCCATGATTTTTCCCCATTTTCAACCCGAGCACTGCACGGGTTCTAAGACACGCCCGTGTCCTTGCCCGTGTCACCTTGACATGCCTGGACCCCAGGCCGTGTATACGGTCTCGACACTCGACACTTCGTAGAGCGAAGATCGTCGACCTATTGACACGGCCTTGGACACGCCCGTGTCCTAGGCCGTGTGCCTTGTCTCGACACATTGTCGACACCAAAGTGTCGACTTCGCGGCTAAGTGTCGACACGGGTCGACACGCCTGCGACACGCCCGTGTCGCAGGCCGTGTGCCCAGTCTCGACACAATGTCGAGACCAAAGTGTCGACTTCCCATCTCAGTGTCGACACAGGCTTGACACGCCCTGGGACACGCCCGTGTCCCAAGCCGTGTGCCTGCAGCCAGAACCCAAACTGGCCCAAAACGTCCCCCTTTGCTCCTTTGAGTTTCGGGGCGTTACAAATCTCCCCCTCTTAAAAGAATTTCATCCTCGAAATTACATAAAGGAAAGACATGTACCAAAACCAATATTTGTACCTGAGCGGAACAACTCCGGATACTCGTCAAGCATAGTCTGCTCTCGCTCCCAAGAGAGCTCCTCACGACTGCAATTGTCCCACCGGACTTTGACCATCCTGATCTCTTTATTGCGTAGCCGCTTAACCTCCGAGTCCTCAATCCGCACGGGCTTGACCTTTGTCATCAGCCCACTATCCACCGGTACTTGATCAACCGCGATCACATGCGTAGGCTCTTGCACCGCCTTCCGAAGCACCGAAATGTGGAATACATCATGCAAACCACTAAGCTCCACTGAAAGCTTCAACCTATAGGCCGCTTCACCAACTCGCTCCAGAACCTCAAACGGTCCAAGGTACCTCGGGCTTAGCTTTTTCAATCGCCGCACCCGCGAGACACCCTTGAACGGCTTGATCTTTAAGTATACATAATCGCCCACAGCGAACTCCACGTTCCTGTGCTTGGCATTATAGTACTTTGCTTGCCGGTCCTGAGCGATAAGCAACCTCTCCCGAATGGTTCGCACTAAAGAAGTAGCACCCTCCACTTCCGATCGCTTGTACAACTTTGACTCACCCGTTTCCAACCAAGACAACGGCGTGCGACATCTCCTACCATATAGGGCCTCGAAAGGCGCCATCTGAATACTCGCTTGGTAGCTGTTGTTGTATGCAAACTCCACCAAATATAGGTGGTCTTCCCATTGCTTTCCAAAATCCAAGACACACATGCGGAGCATGTATTCCATGGTTCTATTGACCCTCTCGATCTGCCCATCCGTTTGTGGATGGAAGGCTGTGCTGAACTTCAAATTTGTTCCCAACATTTGTTGCACCAGCCTCCAATCATTGGACATGAACCGCCCATCTCGGTCACTCACGATGCTGTGGGGCACACCATGAAGCCGTACTATGTTATCCACATAAAGCTTTGCCAGCTTCTCCACCGGATCATCCTTCCTATGCGGAATAAAATGCGACACCTTCGTTAATCGATCAACAACCACCCAAATGGCGTCGTTCCCCTTTTGCGACCTTGGAAAACCGTGCACAAAGTCCATAGAGATGTCGTCAAATTTCCACTCCGGAATAGGCAAGGACTTAAGAAATCCTCCCGGCTTTTGGCACTCCGCCTTTACCAAGGCGCAAGTTTGGCACTTCGCTACGTATAGCGCCACATCCTTTTTCAAACCCAGCCACCAAAACAGTTTCTTCACATCGCGGTACATCTTCGTGCTCCCCGGGTGAATCGAGTACTTGGTATGGTGTACCTCGTACAACAATTCCACCCGCAAAATTGACCACACTTGGGACGCACAGACGATCGTCTTTCCAAAGCAATCCGTCATCCACAATGAATTGGGAATTTGACTCATCCAGAGCTTCTACCATGAATTGCTTCATATGGACATCCAAATCCAACGCCTGCCGAATCCGATCAGCCAGGTCATATTGGACTTCAGTCCAATTCCGTACTGCTTCAGCACTTGGTTGCCTATCCGCACAAACAATCTCCAACGCCTCCAACTCCCGCACCAACCGCTCATCATGCATCGATAGCCAATTGGCTTGAGCTGGGGCTCGGCGACTCACCGCGTCAGCAACCGCATTCCCTTTATCAGGCGCGTAGTGGATCTTGAATGTATAGTCTCCCAAGAACTCCATCCACCTACGCTGACGCAAAGTTAGATCCTTCTGACCAATCCGATACTTCACGCTCTTGAGATCGGGTAGATATCCATCGTCATACCGTACAAATAATGCCTCCACAGCTTCAAGTCTAAAACTCATGGCCACTAACAACAAGTCATGGACCGGATAGTTCCTCTCGTGCACTTTTGGCTGTCTCGCGCCATACGCTATTATACTTTCGTGTTGCAGTAGTACGCAACCCAACTCGCTGCGCGAAGCATCGCTATTAAATCTCATAGCCTTCGGTCCCACTCGGCGAAGTCAACATGGGCGCCGTGGTCAACCGACATTACAACTCCTCAAACGTTCGCGCGCACTCCGGCGTCCAAAAGAACTTATGCTCCTTCCTCGTCAAAGTAGTGAGAGGTACGCTATCCGTGAGAAGTTCTCCACGAAGCGCCTATAATAGCCAGCAAGCCCCAGAAAACTCCTGACTTCCGCTACCGTAGCAAGCTCAGGCCACTCTCGTATTGCAACAATCTTCGTCGGATCCACTGCAATACCTTCCTCACTCACTACAAGACTGAGGACACCACTGAGGGTGACCAAAACTCGTACTTCGAGAACTTGGTATATGATTGATTCTTCCTTATCGTCTCCAAACCAAAAGAAGATGCTTGAAGTGATCTTCCTTACTCTGCGAGTACACCAGACTATCGTCGATGAAGACGATCACAGAATGGTACAAGTACTCCCGGAAGGACCTGTTCATCAAATCCACGAACACTGACGGCGCATTAGTCAGCCCAAACGGCATGACCCTAAACTCGTAGCGTCCGTATACTGTACTGAACGTTATCTTAGGGATATCACTCTACCTTAACTACTTTAGAGTACGTCGTTGGCCCGACGAACTGATCACAAAGATCATCGATCCTTGGGATTGGGTACTTGTTCTTTGCCGTCAACTTGTTGAGCTCCCGATAATTAATACATAGCCCCAAGCTTCCGTCCTTCTTCTTAACAAAGAGGACTGGTGCGCTCCAAGGCTAAGAACTCGGGCGCACATACCCTTGCTCCAACAACTTTTAGAAGTTGCACCTTCAGCTCCGCCATTTCCTTAGGCGCTAGCCGACAAGGAGAGCGTGACACAGGCTTTGCACCTGGTACAAGCTCAAACATGGAATCTATCTCCTGTCGAGGCGGGGCTCCAGGAAGATCTCTAGGGAACACATCAGGGTACTTCGATACCACTGAAATACAATCCACTGTGGGCTTCGGCTTTGCAACCTCCACTAGTGTAAAGAACAGTTCTGCTCCGGCACGAACCGCCTTCACCACCTGAAGAGCAGACGCCAACGTCTTGCTCGACCTCTTCGAGCCCGTAAAGGTCATCTCACGACTTGCTCCCAGCTTGACTTCCTTGCTACCGCATCTATATTGGCTTGCTGCTCCGAGAGCCAGTCCATACCAAATATAACGTCGAACTCCTGATTCCCAATCCAAAACTAAGCGCAACAACGTCTACCCGCACACAATGAGCACCATTGGACTATAACGCATCCAATTTCTCTTTTACCATCGAAGGAGGTACTCCGACGCACAATATAATTCCTAATAAAGGAATGTGAAGCTCCCTAAACGAACGGTGCTCTCGCAGATAAAGTAAAGTCGCAACAAAGCTTAGCACAGATAGTTCTAAGCTAACATGCACAAGGGCGACAAGTATTTAATGTAAAACTATCTTTAAACCATACCTGTCGTCATGATGCCGTGCTTCCTCCAGGGCTTTAGGCACTCACGAGCATAATGCCCCGGCTCCCCACAGTTGAAACATGTGCCCGGGGTCTGACCCGTAGTCGCCCCAGAAGCACCAGAAAGAGCTTGACCCGAAGTCCTATGCTTCTTATACCATTTACGATATACAGACTTTGAGGTGTTCGGCACTTTGAATGCCGTTTCCTTTGCACTAACATCCTTGAATGCTCCTGACATAGCTTCCTTACCCTTCCGAGCACCATTCCAACAGTCTCGGGAAAAGTGCCCTCTCTTTCCACAAGTATAACAAGTGTAGGTAGCTTTACGAGTCGATTTCATAGCCCCTTTCTCCAGCATTCTGCCGGATGCAGCTCTTATGGGGTTTGAATAGTTCGATACCATGGTCGCTGGCATCGGGAGGGTCTTCCTCAGATCTGCCTCCAAAGATCTAGCTGATTCCACCAAGGCTCGGAATCCCAATAACTTTGGTCCTAGCAGTAGAACTCGTAACTCGGCACGCAGGCCACTATAAAACCTATCGACTGTAGCTTGCTCATTATCCACCTCGAAGCATGGGTAGCGACTTATCATAAGAAATGCTTGCAAATATTCCTCAACTGTGCGCGCTCCCTGCACTAAATGCATATTCAGCTGCTGCCCCAATGGTCTACCAAAGGTCATCTGCTGCATCGCGCCCACCGGCGTTGAAGCCACAACAGGGGCGCAGGGTTGTACATTTCCTCCAAGCTGTGCACCCGTCACAGCGAACACCGCTTCTACGATCCTTCTAACGGTTTCATACGAAGGAGGAGGCTCAAACACCTCACCGGGTGCACCATGCTCCTCAGAAACCGGACATTCTGGCTGTCTAGAACCGCTTCCGGTCACCTATAGTGGTACAAAACACCGTTAAGCGACCAAATAAAATTGCGAACAGCAATTATAGGAACACGCAGGTTCCTCAAACACGAGTATTTTCATTCCTAAGTGGACATTCATGGGTTCTTTTACCATTATAACGATGACGCACACAATGTGCTCACCACCCCTTAAAAAGAATTCGGCCACGAATTCCCTTAAGCCCGACCAAAACCAGTAGTCTGATACCAAATTGTAACACCCCCTATCCGTCATATAGCATAAGGCAGTAGGTCCGGCCGGGGCTCAACGCCGTATGCCACAGACAGACCGGGTGGTTACTTATGGAAACCATCCAACCAATCTCAACGTCCTACACAGAGCATTCTAGAGGAAGCAGTTTATAAAAGTTGTAAACAAGAACCCAGCATCAAAGCACGAATGTCCACTAATACAAAATAGGAATGTTATACAAAATACCCAAAACAAGCCTTAAGGCCTTACAAAATGTTTCACTTGAATATTACATGTTTTACAAACCACGGCACGTAGGCCGGTCATACATGAATAAAACAGTAAACACTTCCATTTGGGCCTTCGAGGGCCGGCTTCGCAAAAAGGGCTTTAGCCTGCTATTGACCGTTTGGTCCAGCTACACCTACAAGCGACAAAACCACCGCACGGTGGAAAAACAAGGCAACGGTCAGCAATGCTGACCAAATTATAACGATCCCGCCCCCAACTCGGGGCGGCGATGCTCCTTCCCTGCATTTCATTAGCATAAGCGAGCAATGTATAACAATAGCCATTTCATCACAGACGTTGGCTCGCACGGCCACACGCCCCGTGCACTCAGGGCACATTCTCGGTGAACCGGTCGATGTCACGTCAATTAAAGCCATTAACATTCCGGACTCACCACCGCCACTTAGACGGCCAAACCTATGAGCAATTTGTCTTCTTGGCATGGGTCACGTCAATTTAAGCCATTGACCGCCGAAGACTCACATCTATGCCAACGACAAGTGCCACGTAACCTTAGGTCTCTTTAGCCGAACGACATAGAGCGGGTACGGTTCCATCAAACCCGTGCTCACATCGCAACGACAATTTAAGCCATTTGCGCGGGTCAAACTTCCGCCGAGTCCCATTCTATCACAAGTCACATAACTCGGTTATGTTCAAGTTGGCTCTCAGGCCACCAAGTTGGCAAGATCTCGTATCCGCCCAGTTTTCCGGGTGCACCTTTGGGTTAGTCCCCAAGGCTCCCTGCTGCAATCTACCGCGTAGAAAACCCGAAAAACAACCAATAGCACGGAGTCTTCTCCGACATTTATGCAATGCAACATCACCGATCCAGACCAACATGTCCGGGTAGGCTTCACACATCATGCCTATGTCCGTTCTCGCTCACGGACTCTACACAACGGGGACTTCACATATCTACCCGAAGGAAAGCCTCCAACTCTCCGCAAACTCGCGAGAGCGGGCTTCCTATGCAAAGAAAGAGAGCTACTCATGCTCAAGATGAGGATCGTTACCCTTGCGTTCCTCTTTGGCGCCATTGAAAAGTAATCGGATGAAAACCTCCGCACTAGCATTGCCTCCGTGGATCCGGAGTCGGCTCGCGATTCGGAGCTCCGAAGCTCCTCCAATGGCAGGATCTAGCTCCTTCTTCTTCCCTTGGCTCTCCTCTCTCTCCAAGGATTTAGAAAGAGAACACTTAAGAAAAGTGAGGGTTTTCCAAGTCCATTCACGGGTATATCCCTTCAAGAACATCCCCCAGCCGTTGGATCTCAAAACAAGGAAACGAACGGCTTTGATTCGGGCCTGAAATGCCCAATCTGGACCGAACACGGCCTGGCACACGCCCGTGTCCAGGGCCGTGTGCCTCATTCACCGTCAAAATCGAATCACCTGAAACCTCACACGGGTATCGAACACGCCCGTGTTCGATCTGACACGCCCGTGTTCCACCTCACACGGCCGTGTGGCCGGCCGTGTACCCCATGATTTTTCCCCATTTTCAACCCGAGCACTGTGTAACACCCCCTATCCGTCACATAGCATAATGCAGTAGGTCCGGCCGGGGCCCGACGCCGTATGCCACAGACAGACCGGGTGGTTACTTAAGGAAACCATCCAACCAATCTAAATGTCCTACACAGAGCATTCTAGCGGAAGCAGTTTATAAAAGTTGTAAACAAGAACCCAGCATCAAAGCACGAATGTCCACTAATACAAAATAGGAATGTTATACAAAATACCCAAAACAAGCCTTAAGGCCTTACGAAATATTTCACTTGAATATTACATGATTTACAAACCACGGCACGCAGGCCAGTCATACATGAATAAAACAGTAAACACTTCCATTTGGGCCTTCGAGGGCCGGCTTCGCAAAAAGGGCTTTAGCCCGCTATTGACCGCTTGGTCCAGCTGCACCTGCAAGCAACAAACCACCGCACGGTGGCAAAACAAGGCAACGGTCAGCAATGCTGACCAAATTATAACGATCCCGCCCCCAACTCGGGGCGGCATTGCTCCTTCCCTGCATTTCATTAGCATAAGCGAGCAATGTATATATATAGCCATTTCATCACATACGTTGGCTCGCACGGCCACACGCCCCGTGCTCTCAGGGCACATTCTCAGCGAACCGGTCGATGTCACGTCAATTAAAGCCATTGACATTCCGGACTCACCACCGCCACTTGGGCGGCCAAACCTATGAGCAATTTGTCTTCCTGGCCTGGGTCACGACAATTTAAGCCATTGACCGCCGAAGACCCTACTCTATGCTAACGGTAAGTTCCACGTGCCTTTAGGTCTCTTTAACCGAACGACATAGAACGGGTACGGTTCCATCTAACACGTGCTCACATCGCAACGACAATTTAAGCTATTTGCGCGGGTCAAACTTCCGCCGAGTCCCATTTCCATCACAAGTCACATAACCCGGTTATGCTCAAGTTGGCTCTCAAGCCACCAAGTTGGCAAGATCTCGTATCCGCCCAGTTTTCCGGGTGCACCTTTGGGTTAGTCCCCAAGGCTCCCTGCTGCAATCTACCGCGTAGAAAACCCGAAAAAACAACCAATAGCACGGAGTCTTCTCCGGCATTATGCAATGCAACATCACCGATCCAGACCAACATGTCCGGGTAGGCTTCACACATCATGCCTATGTCCGTTCTCGCTTACGGACTCTAAATAACGGGGACTTCACATATCTACCCGAAGGAACGCCTCCAACTCTCCGCAAACTCGCGAGAGCGGGCTTCCTATGCTAAGAAAGAGAGCTACTCATGCTCAAGATGAGGATCGTTACCCTTGCGTTCCTCTTTGGCGCCATTGAAAAGTAATCGGATGGAAATCACCGCACTAGCGTTGCCTCCGTGGATCCGGAGTCGGCTTGCGATTCGGAGCTCCGAAGCTCCTCCAATGGCGGATCTAGCTCCTTCTTCCTCCCTTGGCTCTCCTCTCTCTCCAAGAATTTAGAAAGATGATAAGGTATGAAAAGTGAGGGTTTTCCAAGTCCACTCACGGGTATATCCTCTCAGGAACAACCCCCAGCCGTTTGATCTTCAGTTAAAGAAATGAACGGCTTCGATTCGGGGCTGAAATGCCCAATCTGGACCGAACACGGCCTGGCACACGCCCGTGTCCAGGGCCGTGTGCCGCATTCGCCATCAAAATCGAATCACCTGAAACCTCACACGGGTATCGAACACGCCCGTGTTCGAGCTGACACGCCCGTGTTCCACCTGACACGGCCGTGTGGCCGGCCGTGTACCCCATGATTTTTCCCAATTTTCAACCCGAGCACTGCACGGGTTCTAGGACACGCCCGTGTCCTTAACCATGTCACATTGACACGCCTGGGCCCCAGGCCGTGTACACGGGACACTTCGTCGAGTGAAGATCGACGACTTGATGACACGGCCTTGGACACGTCCGTGTCCTAGGACGTGTGCCTTGTCTCGACGATCGTCGAGCGAATCTCGACGACTCCCCGGGACGATCGTCGACACGAGTTGACACGCCCTGCGACATGCCCGTGTCGCAGGCCGTGTGCCCACTCTCGACGAATCGTCGAGTAAATCTCAACGACTTCGCGGCTAAGTGTCGACACGGGTCGACACCCCTGCGACACGCTCGTGTCGCAGGCCGTGTGCCCACTCTCGACGAATCGTCGAGTAAATCTCGACGTCTTCGCGGCTAAGTGTCGACACGGGTCGACACCCCTGCGACACGCCCGTGTCGCAGGCCGTGTGCCCACTCTCGACGAATCGTCGAGTAAATCTCGACCTCTTCGCAGCTAAGTGTCGACACACGCTTGACACGCCCTGGGACACGCCCGTGTCCCAGGCCGTGTGCCTGCTGCCAGAACCCAAACTGGCCCAAAACGTCCCCCTTTTGCTCCTTTGAGTTTCGGGGCGTTACACACTGCACGGGTTCTAGGACACGCCCGTGTCCTTGCCCGTGTCACCTTGACACGCCTGGAACCCAGGCCGTGTACACGGTCTCGACACTCGACACTTCGTCGAGCGAAGATCGTCGACCTATTGACACGGCCTTGGACACGCCCGTGTCCTAGGCCGTGTGCCTTGTCTCGACACATTGTCGACACCAAAGTGTCGACTTCGCGGCTAAGTGTCGACACGGGTCGACACGCCCTGCGACACGCCCGTGTCACAGGCCGTGTGCCCAGTCTCGACACAATGTCGAGACCAAAGTGTCGACTTCCCGTCTCAGTGTCGACACAGGCTTGACACCCCCTGGGACACGCCCGTGTCCCAGGCCGTGTGCCTGCAGCCAGAACCCAAACTGGCCCAAAACGTCCCCCTTTGCTCCTTTGAGTTTCAGGGCGTTACACTTGGAACCAAATCCCATACTCTACATCTCTCAAACTGATTTAGTTCCTCTTGCATTGCAATGATCCAGTGGGGATCTTGCTTTGCGTCATGAATGGTGAGAGGTTCAATTTGAGAGAGAAAACAGGCATGCATCAAGTCTTGGTTGAGTTGATGCCTTGTCTGTACACCTGCTGAAATGTCTCCAATCACTTGAGATATGGGGTGATCTCTAAGTGTGACAAGATCAGTTGGTGGAGTTGGTTGAGCAACAGCTTCTGTATTTAATTCCTCTTGGGGAATGGTACTAGCTGTTGAGGGAAGTTCAGCCACTTCCTCTTGAATTTATTCTTCACTATCTTCAGCAACTTGTGGAGTAAGATGGGTTGATGCCTCTTGGGTAAGGTTTAGTACATCGAAAGACTCACACAATGATGGAACCTGCAAAAAGCTATTGGTAGAAATCTCTTTCTCCTTATATGATATGTTAGCTTCATCAAAAGATACATGAACAGATTCTTCAATTTTAAGGGTGGATTTATTAAAAACCCTATAGGCCTTGCTTACTTGGGAATATCCTAAAAAAATCCCTTCTTCAGCCTTAGCCTCAAACTTTCTAATGTATCTCTTGTTATTTGTGTGAATGTAACAAATACAACCAAAAACTTTAAAGTATGTGATTTTCGGTTTCTTACCTTTAAGTAATTCATAGGGGGTCTTATTTTTCAGTTTATGTATAAGACTTCTATTCAGGACATAGTTGGCAGTATTTACAGCTTCTGCCCAAAAGGATAGAGGTATGTAAGCATCTGCCAATAATGTGCCTGCGGATTCAATGAGTGTCTTATTTTTCCTTTCAGCAACCCCATTTTGTTGGGGAGTTCTAGGAGCTGAGAAGCACTGCCTGATACCTTTCTTCTCACAGAACTCATGCATAAGAAGAGACTCAAACTCTGTGCCATGATCACTTCTGATCAGTGCAACATGAGTAGAGAACTCAATCTGTATGGTCCTGAGAAAATCTGTAAGAACCTTGAATGTATCTGACTTTGTTCTCAGAAAGGCTACCCAACTGAATCTAGAGAAATCATCAACAATCACTAAAGTATAAGATTTCCCTCCTAGGATTTGTACTGCAATGAGTCCAAATAGATCCACATGAAGCAAATACAATATCCTAGGTGAATCACTTTTATTAATGGATTTAAAGCTAGTTTTGGTTTACTTGCCTAATTGATAAGCCCTGCATTGGCTTTCCTTAGGTAAACCTCTAACAAGGTTGTCTGTAGATAACCTATATATATTCTTAAGATTTACATGTCCTAATCTTTTATGCCATAACTCATTTTGATTACTAGTGACATTCAGTAAGCAGATATCAGTTGTGGCAGATATAAAATATACTAAATATATGTTGCCTTGTCTAAGTCCAATTAAAACAGTTTTGTTTTTATTATCAATAATAGAACAGGAAGTAGAGTTAAAATTTACCTGATAACCTTCATCACATAATTGGCTTATGGATATAAGGTTATGTTTAAGTCTTCTTACATAAGTTACTTTCTTGAAGGTCACTGAACCAATCTTCATTGTCCCATATCCTTCTGATTGACCACTATTGGAATCTCCAAAAATCACCTTTGGTCCTAGCTTGGGCATGTAATTTGATAAATTGCCCTTGCTGCCTATCATGTGTTTGGAGCAACCACTGTCCAAGTACCAAGTTTGACTTACCCTTGGACAGCTCTTCACCTGTACCTGCAATGAAAAACAAAACTCAATTGTTCTTGACCCAGGTTACCTTGGGTCCTTTATTTGGTTGAAAAGTAAAGCTGGAGATAACTGATAAAGCAGGTTGAGATTTGTAACCTAAGGGGTGATATCTCCTAGGTGGAATTACCCAATCATCTACTGGATTAAATGTCTTATTTGTTGGTTTAAAATTTCTGTAAGAGAAATGGTTTAGGTTTGGTCTTTCTGGGTTCGATGAATTGTTGTAAGTTCGTCGACCAGAGTTCGACGAATAGAGTTGAGATCGTCGATCTCTGCTCAGTGAATAACAGTAGTCATTTTCTGTGCCCCAAGTTCGTCGACCTCTGCTCGATGAACCATACACAGTTCGTCGAACACAGTTAGATGAATTGTTATATCTGAAGTTTGCGGTCAGCGTTCGTCGATCTGGGTTCGACGAACTGGCTACATTTCGTCGATCTGAGTTTGACGAATGCTGCTGAACTTTATTTTTATTTGCTATTTTCAGATATTTGTTTCTCTTGTCTATGGGTCTTGGATTGCTTTCTGACTTTGGTTTATCTATTAACTTTTCTTTTCCCTTTGCAGAAATAAACTTGATGGGGGTTGAAAGAATATTTTTCTTAATTATGGGTGGGTAAACTTGATGAAGTACCCAAGCCCAGCTTGCCATTTAATCTGGTATTCACTGTGCTTGTAATGTCCATCAGCTTGATACTTCTCCCATTGAGAGATTGCTAAAGTTGTTTGGCCTCACATAATTCATATTTTAATTTAATTATTTGTTCATTAGCTAAGGTTAGTTGTTCTTGAAGCTTTATGTTTTCTGAGTTAACTGATTCTAGATTTCCTAATGTTTCTCTAAGAGTTTTTATTTCCTTTTCTGAGCTAATTAAATATAAACATATGGCTTTGAAATCAATTTTGAATGAATCAGAATTAAAATCAAAATTAGAAAGAACCTGATCTGCCTCTGAGTATGAGGCTGCTTCTTCTTCTGATTCTTCTTCTGATCCAAAATTGCTCCTGGAGGCATCAATTGCCATTAGGCACACCTCCTTGGATCTAGCTTCTTCCTCTTCTTCACTTGAACTGGAGGAAGATGTTTCTTCTTCTGTATCACTCCAAGTCTCAGCAACAAATCCCTTGTCCTTCTTTTTATATTTGCTGGAGGAGGGTCTGATGCTATGCTTTCTCCTTGAATCCTTTTCTCTGCTCTTATCTTTCTTCTGATTTTTCTGGATATTCTGAGATGTAATGTCCAGGCTTTCTGCAACCAAAGCACACAACCTCCTTGGTTGGTGTCTTGTCATACTTGGGCTTATCATCCTGTCTGGATGATTTCCTTCTGAAATTCTTCCTTACCATCTTGTAGACCCTTTTGGCAAAGAGGCTCATGAGTTCTTCATTGGAAGTTGATGACTCACTTTCCTCAGATGCTTTGAAGGCTATGGTGTGCTCCTTTCTAACTGGAGTTATTGCCTTCTATTCTGCTGCTTCTCTTGATTTAATCAGCTGCTCATAGGACTTCAATTTGCCTAGTAGAGACTCAGTAGATATCTCATTAAGGCTTTTGACTTCTTTGATTAGCCAGATTCTGGAGTCCCAAGAGCTAGGGAAGCACATAAATATCTTGTCATTCACCTCTATCAAGGTGATGTGCTTATCCAGGGTTTTGAGCTCATTAATGATTGAACTCAATCTGTTGTACATGTCAGCCACTGATTTTGTCTCATCCTTTTTGAAGTTTTCATACAGTGAAATGAGACTGGATCTCCTGTGTTTTCTCTCATCTGCTGAGCCAGCTACCATTTGGTTGAGGGAGTCCCAAATGGCCTTGGTTGAGGTGCACTCAGCCACCTTCTCAAATATGTCATCTGACATAGTCTGAGCTAAGATATTCATTGCCTTAGCATCAGCCATTTTGGCTTTCTTGTAGGCATCATTATTTTCTGGAGGAGGCACTGCAGTCATGTTTGTAGAAGTGCTGGTAGAAGCTGCAGGTGCTGGAGGTACACCTGTCAAGATAACAGAAAAGATATCCTCATCAATAGAATTCATGTATAACCTGATTCTTGCCTTCCAGATGGCAAACTTGTTAAGATTGCACACTAGAGGTCTGATGCTTGCATAGTCTTTGTTTTGGGTCATGTCTTGTGAAGAAATAAATCTAATAACAAAAATAAACAGACAGATCTAACAAGATGGATCTTTGTGGTTCAGGTGTTAGCCTGTACAACCACTAAGGTGTGGTATTCTAACCAACCTCCCACTGATACCAATTGAAAGTGCAGGTTAGATCTGAAATACTCTAGAGGGGGGGGGGTGAATACAGTATAGTGCTCACTAATTCTTTTTGCAACTTTTGTTGTATTTCTAAGTGAACAAATCAGTATGTAAATAAAATAAAGCACAACAAACTAAGCAATCACAAATCACAGCCAAAACAAAAGGAAGGGCAACCAGACGACACAAGAATTTTATAGTGGTTCCCCAACTTGGGTACATCCACTCTTCTACCACCGTGGTAGGAATCCACTCAGGTTTTTGATCAGGTGCCTGACACCAATGAGCTTTTGTTCAGGTGCTCAAAAACCAAACCTCAAGTCTTTTGGAAGGAGACTTACAACCAGAATAATTTTGAAGGGAATTAAAACCCTGTACAGGAATTGGAAGTAAAGAGATGGTGTCTTCTTTGTCAACAATCAGAGAGAAGACTTGTGGATTGATGGTAGCAGCTTTTGCTTCTTCTGAGATCTTCAATTAATCAGGAATGCTGGAGCACTGCTTCATGGTGATAGGTCTTCAAAGACCTAGAATGCCTGGACCAGAATTAGCTTCAGGAACTTCCTTGACAGATAGTGTTTGATGTCCTTTGAAGTAGTCCTGTAGAGTTAGAAAGAAGAAGACTCTTGATAGAATTTGATTGTTCTTCTTCTTCTTGAAAATGTTCTCTGGTCAGGCTGATTGCAGTAGAACTTTTGATATGTGAATGATTGTTCTTCTGTGCAATCTAAGTGTCAGTCTGATTTTCTTTATTGCTTGTTGTTGTGTTCTGTTTTACTGACTGATTCTCGTCTTTCTGTGTGTCTCACTTTCTGACTGAGGAGCATTCAAAAATTTGAATGTCGAGTAGTAATTGCAGTCGGCCTTGGAAGGAAGCGACAATCAATGATTTCCCTAACTGTCCCATGGAAAAACGACATGTAATCGTCCATAGTCAATGCGTGTTCTAACGGTAACATTCCGAGAAGATCTGGCTTTAATTGCTCCGAAATCATCGCCAAGAAACGGTACGGGGAAAAGAAGAAAACCTAGTCTGGAATCATCGACCGAAGAACACAATTCGTCGAGCTGAGTTTGAGAGAGTTCGTCGAGCTGAGCTTGAGTTCGTCTTGCATTCGTCGAGCTGAGCTTGAGTTCATCGAGCTGAGCTTGAGAGAGTTCGTCGACCAGACAATCTTCATTAGTCGAACAGACAATCTTCACTGTAAGACAGTATTCGTCGAACTGAGTTCCAAATTCGTCGAGTGAAGAAAGACTGTGGACTTAGCCAAATATTCTGCATCTGCTGATATCCAGTGTCGACATAAGCTGGTGTCGACTGATTGATCTTGGTGTCGACTCAAATCTTCTGGTGTCGACATGAACTGGTGTTGACTAATATCGTGGTGTCGACACAAATCCTCCAGTTTCGACATAAGTTGACTGGTGTCGACACATACCCTAAGTGTCGACACAAATACTCTGAGTTCAGATTTCGTCGAGTAGAGTACTACATTCATCGACCTGGGAACCTGACTTCGTCGACCTGAGAAGCTGAAAACTTGAGGTCCAAGTTCGTCAAGCTCAGAATCTAATTCGTTGACCAAAGTTTGAAGCTGGACTTAGAAAAATTCTGAAGTTGTCCTGACTTTGGCTTGATGTAGAAACTGAGAATTCATGGAACAGAGAACTAAGATCGTCAAGCTCCGCACTAAGAATTGTCTCACGATCGTCGAGCGCAGAACTCCTTTCGTCAAGCTGAGTTCGACGAACGTCGAACTCACTTTACTTAGTCTTGAAATCCTCTAAGGCTGAAGTCTCTGATGGTCTTGTTGAAAGCTGGTCCATCTGAAGTTGAACCTAATGACTTGACCTAGACTCTAAGACACAAACTTGACCCTGGCTATACATGTTGGGTCACATCCTAAGTCAGTGAACCTAGCCCAAATCAACTAGGGATCCAACACAAAGCATAGTCACTACACACATAACATGATAAGAAGTATACCGTGCATATTATGTAGTATGAGATGCATAATATGTGTTTGTATATGGATCCACCATAGGAGGCAACATATGATAGTTATGTAGTATGATATGCATAACCATCATTATATGGGTGCCCATTAGCACATTTTCTTTTCTCGTTGCATGCGATGTTATGTAGTATGGGATGCACAACATTTAATGTGTATGCCACTCATATATGCATGAAGGCCTTTTTGGAATACATAGCACTGCATACATAGCATATCATCGCATAAGCACTCGTGCTAAGTTATGGTTTACATGCTGACACAAGTACACTCATGATTTTAAATAAGAATAAATAATTCATGCATTCATATCATAGGTACATGAGTAAATAGGATGAGAGGATATCATACTAAGTAGGACATAACATCATAATCCCAGAGCAAGTTACAACAAAGCAAGTGTCTTTAAAGTATGGTCTGAACTAGTTGTGTGGCCTAGTTATAATCTAGGATTCCTATTGATAAGTCGTTCGTTACTTTTCTAGAAATGCCGGCGATACGACCTGCGATGAGGTCGACTCCCCAGTCAGAGGGCGAGTCGTCTAGTGCGCAAAGTGATGCAGTGATCGAGAGTTTGCGTTAGAGTAACGAGGCTCTATCGAGACAGTTAGTTGCGATGCAGTCGTAGATTCAGTCCTTATTGTCTGTCGCTACCGCGCAACAACCCTTAGCACAAGATTCTGCCGCGGGTCAAGATATACCTGCTAATCCTGCTCCTCTGGTACCCCAGTGACGTTACCACCAGAGATGAACCTTATATCACATTTCCAGCGATTGAGACCTCCTACTTATGATGGGAGTGCCGACTTTATGATCTTGGATGATTGGATCATCGATATCGATGAAATGTTCACGTATTCGGGGATTGTTGAAGCCCAGAAGGTAATGATTGCAGCCTACTAGCTAAAAGGCCTGGCAAAGACTTGGTGGATTCAGGAAAAGGAAAGTTTGAATGAAGGATGCTCTTGGGAGTCCTTCAATAAGATGCTTCTTAAGAAGTTTTTACCCTCGGTCGAGCGGGACCGTCTGATGAATAATTTCCTACATTTGAAGTAGAGACAGCTCACGGTGAGCGAGTATGAAATTGAGTTCAGTAAGTTGAGCAGATTTGCTCCTGATATGGTATCTTCGGAGGAAGGAAGAGTGAAGCATTTTCTCGGAGGATTAAGAAGCGATGTCCAACAGTTGGCATGCACTTATCTAGCTGAAAGCAATGCTAAGGCAGTGGAATCTACTCTGAAGGTTGAAGCGATTGAGAACGCTAAGAATTGAGGTGCCGCGACAAGAAAAGATAAGAGGAAGGGTGTTGAGGATGGAAGCTTTAAGGCATCTGGCCCTTCTTCGAAGAAGAAAAGTAAAGAAGTATGTAGCTTCTGTGGTCGATCTGGCCACCCTTACGAAAGGTGCTTCAAAAGAACTGCCACCTTGAAGCAGCAGTAAATGCTCGCCAACTAAGGTGTACCCAAAGGAGATCTGGTGTGCACGTACTGTACAAGTAAGGGTCATGACATGAGTCGTTGCTGGTTGAAGGATAAGACTTGCTTCCAGTGCGGGCAGAAGGGGCACCTGAAGACTTCATGCCCTAGGCTAAGACTCCACTACAGCCTACCCCGCTTCAGGCTCTAGCACCGCCACCAAACTAGGATAAAGGAAAAGGAATGCTGAATGTGGTGATCAGGGAGGAAGCTCAGACCTCTACACAAGTGATATCAGGTTAGACCCAAGTTTACTTTTACTCTCTATATTTGCCCTAGTTTTCATTCGTTTAGTTATATATACAACAGTTTTAGGGGAGTTTAAGGTGCGAAATAGGTGGGCGCGCGTTTTTTCGATTCAGGTGCCACCCATTCCTTTGTGGCGTGGAGGTTCGTAGACAAACATCGTTTGAACATGGATCAATTAGGAGACTCCTTCAATGTCAAGCTTTCCTCCGGTGATTCAGAGATATCTAATCAAGGAGTTCGGAGATGCCATATTTATCTAGGCGATTTCCTAGCCTTTGCAGATATGATGGTTTTGGATCTGGCGGACATTGATGTGATTTTGGGAATGGACTGGCTATCCAAGTACGATGCGGTCATCTAGTGCAAAGAAAAGCGACTGGACTTCAAGATGGACAATGACCAACCTATGAGCATCTATGGTTTTCAGGACATGGTTTCCGCTATTATTTCTGCGGTATGTGCTTGTCGTGCTATAGAGTCTGGTTATGAGGCGTATTTGGTTTCTATTTCTGCTTTGGAAATGACTTTTGTTACACCACGTCTTGAGGATATCTCGGTGGTACGAGAGTTTCCAGATGTCTTTCCTGATTGTCTTCCAGGACTTCCTCCTATAAGGGAGATAGAGTTTGTGATAGACCTCGAGCCAGGTACTCGTCCTATTGCCAAAGCACCATACTGTATGGCTCCACATGAGTTGGATGAGTTACGTACTCAGCTTGATGAGTTACTGTTGTGTGGTTTTATTAGACCGAGCTCTTCTCCGTAGGGTGCTCTTGTATTATTTGTAAATAAAAAGGATGGATCGATGAGGCTTTGCATCGATTATAAAGAATTGAACAAGGTGAACATTAAGAATAGATATCCCTTGACGAGGATTGATGATATGTTCGATCAATTGTGTGGTAGCTCGTTATTTTCAAAGATCGATCTTTGTTCAGGCTACCACCAGTTGAGAATTCATGAGACAGACATTCTACGGACCGTTTTTTGTTCGCGGCATGGACATTTTTAGTTTTTGGTGATGTCCTTCGATTTGACCAATGCACCCTCAACTTTAATGGATTTAATGAATAGTGTTCAAGGATTTCTTGGACCATTTTGTGATTGTATTTATAGATGATGTCTTTGTGTATTCCCACAGTGTTGAGGAGCATACTCAACATCTGCGATTGGTTTTGTCAACCCTGAGGGAGCATAAGTTATATGCGAAGTTGAGCAAGTGTGAGTTCTGGCAACCTCAGGTGTCCTTTCTGGGTCGTGTTGTCAGCAAGGACAGTATTTTCGTAGACCCGACCAAGATTTCTGCTATGATGGAATGGGAGAGACCTTCTACACCTAAGGAGATTAGGAGCTTCTTAGGCCTGGCTGGCTATTATAGAAGATTTGTGGAAGGGTTTTCATTGTTGTCTACACCTCTAACTAGACTTACCCAGAAGAATACTACGTTCATTTGGAGTGATAAGTGTGAAGAAGCTTTCCAGGAGTTGAGAAAGAGATTGTGTACTACTCCAGTCTTAACCTTGACTACTGAAGGAGTTGAGTACATTGTGTTTGTGAATGAATCACACATTGGACTTGGCTATGTTTTGATGCAAGATGGAAAGGTGATCGCGTACGGATCAATACAATTGAAGATTCATGAAAGAAACTATCCTACACATGATTTGGAGTTTACTGCTGTAATTTATATGCTGAAACTTTTGAGACATTTATTGTATGGCGTGCTGTACAAGATCTAAACATGCCATAAGAGTTTGAAGTACATCTTCACTAAGAAGGAACTAAATCTATGCCTACGTAGGTGGTTAGAATATGTGATTGATTATGAAGTGGAGATTCTTTATCATCAGGGAAAGGCTAATGTAGTAGCCTATGCTTTGAATAGAAAGACAGCTAAAAATTTTTAATCTGTCTGTACAGTACTTGGTGGAAAAATTTTGGTTGATGGACATTGAGGTTGGGAGTCGTGTTGTGCCTGCTAGTTTGGAAGCAAAGAGCCCTCTTGGATTTCCCTAACCAGAGCGCACCAGAAGGATGATCCGGATTTATTGCATCTCCAGAATAGAACTGAGAAGGGAGAGCTACCTAATTTCTTTTTGGATAAGTTGGACACCTTGAAGTATCGGGGTAGATTTTGCATCCCCGCTTTTTGTGATATTCGGGCCAAGATTTGTAATGGAGCTTATGGTTCTAGTGTTTCCTACCACCCTGGTTCCACTAAAATGTATAAATACCTAAAGCAAATTTTTTGGTGGTCGATAATGAAGAATGATATAGCGAAGTTTATGTCAGAATGTTATACGTGTCAGCGTGTTAAAGCTGACCATGGAAGGCCTGGAGGTAAATTGACACCACTTGATGTTCCAACTTTGAAGTGGGAGAGTATTTCGATGGATTTCATCACCGATTTACCGAGATCTCCCTGTTGGCACGATTCTATTTAGTTGATAGATTGAGTAAATGTGCTCACTTTGTGCCTTTTAAGATTGGGTATTCTATGAAGAAGATAACTGAGTTATACCTTGATAGGGTCATCAGATTATATGAAGTGCTTGTCAGTATCGTATCGGATCGAGACTCTAGATTTACGTCTCGTTTTTGGAAAAGTTTATTGGAGGGGTTGGGTAACGATTTGAGGTATTCCACCCCTTATCATCTGCAGATGAATGGTCAGACGGAAAGAGTAAATCAGATCGTGGAAGATATGATCAGGTGTTATATTTTGGATCACGGTGGTTCTTGGGATGAGTGTCTCAGACTCATGGAGTTTGCTTACAATAATAGTTATCAAGAGAGTCTGCAGATGGCCCCGTTTGAGGCCTTATATGTGAGACGCTGTAGAACTCCTTTGTTTTGGGCTGAGGTTGGTGAAAGACTGTTGCTAGGTCCGAAAGCCCTTGAAGAAATGAATTGTGTTGTGACTCATATTCGAGAAAAGCTCCATGTAGCACAAGAGCATTATAAGAAATATGCTAATCAAAGAAGGGTTGATCTGGTGTTTGCTGTTGGGGACTTGGTTTTTTTGAAAGTTTCTCCAATGTCGTGTATCAAAAGGATGGGAAGGAATCACAATTTATACCCCCGGTATGTGCAACATTTTCAGATTCTAGAGGGCATTGGAGTGTATGATTATAGGCGGGAGTTGCCTGCTACCTTCCTTGGTGTCCATGATGTGTTTTATCTGAACCAGTTGCGGAAGTGTGTTCATAGTGATCGTCAAGTCCTTGACTTGGTGCCCCAGATTCATCCCAACCTTACGTTTGTGGAAGAACCTGTTCGTATTTTGGATTCTCAAGAACGAGTATTGCGGAGAAAGACCATCCCCATGGTTAAAGTTCTCTGGCAAAATCAAGATGTTGAGAGCGCGATATGGGAATTGGAGACGATGATGAGAGAATCTAATCCACATATCTTCCCTTAGTTCAGGTATGTCTTTAGGTTTTGGTAATATTTGGATTTTTTTCATTTTGATTTGGTTTAAAAGTTGGGTTAAGTTTCGGGACGAAACTTCTTTTTAGGGGGTGTGACTGTAATGCCCCTGATTTTCCGATGTTATTATTGATTTAGTGTCGTCATATTTACGACGACGGGGCGTTACCTCCCTTCTTACGTTTTGTTGACAGCTCCGCACCGTTTGTGCGTTTTTGCGTCCGTTGGGTCTAGTTGACAAGATTTTGGGGTTTTGATTGAGTTGAAAGTCTTCCTTGATTTAAAGGATGAGGTTTTGAGGCTTTGGATTTGTCCAGTTTTATTGCAATCAAAGCATTTTGGAGTCTCGTCGTGTATTTGGGTCCTTGTGGTGATTTTTGCTTGTTCAAGCTTATGTTATTGTGTCTTAGGAACAGTACATCTGATTCTAGGGATTGTCCTCGCTCTAAATTTGTAGAGTCACATTTTTATCCCAGATATTAGTCAAATTAAAATTTCTGAAATTTACCCTGCTTAGTACTCGAAATGGACAGCTTTGTCCTCGAGAGAGATCGGTGTGTACTCAGGAGTTTTGTCCCTTCGTTTCTCGAGAGGTCGAGACTTGTTCCCGAGTAGTGTGTGGATTCCCGAGAATGCCTTTCCTGGTACTCAAGGAAAATTCCACTAGCTCTCGAGTAATGCTTCTAGTTCTCGAGAGGTCTACTTTTGAACCCGAGTAATGTTTGAGTTATTCCCGTGTAATACTAGTCTGTTCTCAAGAGGTACCTTATTATTCTCGAGATATGCAGTTTTGCTCTCGAGAAGTCCTTTTACTTCTCGAGAAGGTTATTTTTTACTCGAGTAATCTCCTTCTGTACTCGAGAACTGCCTTTCTTGTTCTCGAGAAGATCCGCTTGTACTCGAGAAATTCCCTTGTTCTCTAGAAGCTTTGACTATTTACTCGAGAATTGGGTTTTGCTGTTCCCGAGTGGTACTTACTTCTGTTCTTGAGTAATGCCTTTGTACTAGAGAAATAATTTCTTCCTTACTCGAGAAACCGCTTTCTTTTACTCGAGAAAAAACTTCCTTCTGTTCTTGAGTAATGCTTTAGTACTCGAGTAATATTCTTTTGTTCTCGAGATCTGCCCTTTGTACTTGAGAATTGCCACTCGGGAACTCGAGAAATCTCTCCTTCATTTCTCAGTTACCTCCGCCACTCGAGAAATTTTACTTGTACTCGAGAACTGTCCACCTGGTTCTCGAGAAGTCCATTTCAGTATTCGAGAAGTCTTGTTGTTCCCGAGAGGTGTTTCTTGAGAAGACATGTTGTTCTTGAGAAAAAACTTCTTTCTGTTCTCGAGAAAACTTTTTCCTGTTCTCGAGAAAGCTTCTTCCTATTCTCGAGAAAGTCCTCTTCTTGTTCTCGAGTAATCAGACCTTGCTCTCGAGAAATCCAACCCTTCTCGAGAAATTCAGCAGCTCTCAAGAAATTTTTGCTTCGTCCCAAGAATTCCAGTTCAGCCGACCCTCAATTATCTCTTTAAGTATAATTATCCAATATATTATCCATTCAATATTATATATATAAAAATATATATAAAAAAATATGATAAACTTCTTCTTCTCCCCCTTAGGACGATTTTTCTCGTTCTTCCCGAACCAGAGAGGCGTGAGCGAGAGAGAGAGAGAGAACTTCCGTTCGTGAATCTTCTGGTGGCCGCCGACGGTGCTCCAGTGTACGAAATCTTCAACCGAATATAGATCTGTAAATCTCTCAACGAGAGCTACGCCATCGTGGTAAAATCTTCCCCATTTCTTGAGATTTTCTTGCTAGGGTTTTCTGCCCTAACTCCTATTTTTGGCCATTTTTGTTAGATTTTATTTTCCCGCGTCATTCTTGGTCTTGATCTACGCCGTGGTGCGATTTGGAGTTCTTCTTCTGTAAAACCAAGGCAAGTGATGGTTTCCTACTTCTCTTCCCTTCTTTAACCTGATTTGTAGAAATTTCTAACTTCTTGTTATCATTATTTACAACTTGCTGAATATAGTGCTGTTTAAATCCTTTGACTAATCCTATTTATAATTTACATGTTCTCGATTTTGCTATCTAGCCTTATTAAGTGCTATACACTTTGATGATGTGGTTAAATCTCACCCTTATAACCATTCCACAACGTTTATGTAGGGCGTGTTAGAGATTTTTTAGGATTGTAATTTTTTCCTAAATGTTGATCAACCATCACTACAACAAATATGGACATCGGCCACGTTTTTTTGGCGACGTTTGTTTAAACGTTGCCATTGTTTTTTATTTTTGCAACGTTTTCATACAAAAACGTGTCTAATAATTTTCCCTCCAATTTTATTAATTATGAGCGGCAAAACATGACGCTAAAATTTTGGTCACGTTAATATCTAACCTAAAACCCGTTAGTATTAATTTTGGTCAGACTAGATTTATTAATTGTTTTTATTAATTTTGGTCCTCGCCATTGATCGAGCCATCAACGTTCCCTGCCTCCTCGACAACGTACAACCCTAACCGACGGCGGAGTCACTCTACGCTACGCTTCTTCCACCTCGGCCAAAGCCACCGGTTCTTGCCGACGCTCCGATCCGTCGCTGCTTTGCTGACTTCAATTTGTCACTACTTTGCCGACTTTGACTTGTCACTACTTCGCCGACTTCGACTTCAACATCTACCGTAGCGACGCTTCGATCTGTTTTGATATTGACAACATTTTGTGGAAAACCGTAGCTGTTGATGCATTTTTTTGTAAATTAAAATATTTTACAAAGAAATATTTTAATTTGTGCGGGAAAACACTTGGGATCCAGGAGGGAATGAGTCTGGCAGTGAAAAAATTAGGCGTCAAATATGTCACCGTTTTTTAAAATTTTATTAGGATGACAATTTAATTAAGATGGTTATTTAATTGGATGACAGTTTAATTAAAATGATGATTTAATTAGGCAGTTTAACTAGGTCGGCGGTTTAATTAGAAGAGCAATTAATAACCTTATCACGTTTTCGTTTCCGCAAATACCTCATCACGTCTCCGCCTCCGCCTGTAACTTCCCCGCTTCTTATAACCTACCTAAAACCCTCGATATTCAGCCATTCTCCCCAATTTCCATCAACGTACCGCGACTCGACCTTTCTGCCGACCGCCGACCGACGACCGACTGCCCCTCACGACTCGCCCTTTCCGCTCACCAACAACCCCCTCGCAACTCTCCATTCTACCAGCGGCCGGCCATCTCCCTCGCGATCGCTCGGCCTCCGCATGCAAGTTCCTCGGCCTGCAACATCCTCGCCAGCCCAACCCCTCTTCTGATTTGGGTTTTGAAGATTTTTTCTCCCTTCTACGGCGTGCAAGTTCCTTTCCTCTCCCTTTCCCGAAAGGCCCCGATCCAGTCATTCGTAAGTAAATCGATCTCTTCTTTGTGACAAGGATCTGAAATGGTCTCTTTTTGATTCAATCTTGGGTTTAGGTAATATTCCATAGATTAGCTTTTTATATGGTGATATACACAACATTGTCCGTTAGTTGGGTGCATGGGAGGTATAGATTTTTTTAACTTAGTCTACCATACCTACTGATTATGGTGTATTCTTAATGCATCACCAAATCATTAGTTTCACTGACCTATTTACTTATTAATCTCAGGTTCTTATGAATATTATATGTAAAATGACTGTTTAATCTTGCATTTTTTGTCCAAAATATTTCAATTTGAGTATTTGAATCTTCAATTTTGCGAAGTGTTTTTTGACTTACTAGTACACCTACATAAATTTTATCAATACATCAACCTTGGTAAATTTATTTTCAAGTTATCCTATCTTTGATAGATCTCATTCTACTTTTGCTCAGTTCTTTCTTCATTGCAGAACAATACACTTCGAGATTGTGGGGCTAATGCTAATAAATTTGGACGTATAAATTTGTGAACCTTGGCCATAGAATACTTATGTTCCACAACATTGACTTAGTAATCAGTTCAAATTGAGTTCATGAAATGCAGGTGTCACTTTCAATTTTGCATTCAAAAACTTTTGTTCTCTAATCTAACAACTGAACTTTCTTTGAGACATGATAAATTATTAAATTTGATGATTCGGCACATAAGTTCTTGACCGGAGGAAATTTTGTTGGTTATAAATTAGTTTTGGTTAGAGACTATTTAATTATCCTAGTGAAGTTTAATGCCAGAAAGTTTGTCGTTCATCATCACCATCACCATTTCCTTGTTATTTATGAATGCTCATCTCCATTGAGAGATACATAAGATGGTATTTTATTTTTACCCCAAACAATATTTGCATTTTCATTCCTTATTTCTCATTTCTACCACCCAAAACTATAAATTGATTTATGAATTAAAACATCATTTTCCGCATTATTGTTCGAGTTTTTTTTTAAAAAAATTAAGCAGAATTCAGTCACACTGAGGAACAATTATATCAAAGAAAAATAGAAAGTAGAAGATTTCCAACTTTTGTTTATCTATTTGTTTTGAAGTTGATAGTGGGAGTCACCTAAAGATCCGCCTACTTTTTTTATATCATGCTTATGTGGCACATTTCTCTTAAATGTATAGGTCTGCATACAAACAGTTTATCAATGGACAAAAAATGGATGAGTGAGCCACGACATTCAAAGTCTTATGTAGAAGGCATGAAATATTTGCTAGATCTATTCTATGCACATACACCGACTGGGGAAAAATGTCCATGTCCTTGTAAAAAATGTGTAAATATAAAGATGTTGGATCGAGATGAGGTAGAGGGACATCTTGTATGGAACAGTATTATGGAAAATTACACAGAATGGATTTATCATGATGGGCGACTATCTAGTAATGGGGACTGGCCTATTGACATATCTTCTTTCACTACAAACTCAATTTCCAGTAATGACAACTTTGTTGTCCCATGGATGAATTGTTGCGTGCAGCTATTCCTAACATAAGACACGAGGAGAATGCGGAAGAACAAGAATTATTGAATGATCATCATGGTGAAGATGAGACATTTGATTGTCCTCAAGATCATGTTAATATGAATGCTAATGATTTATATACATCTCTTTTAGAGGAAAACAAACCATTGTGGGAAGGATGCCAAGAATACACCAAACTTTCATTTTTATTAAAACTCCTTCATATTAAGACTCTAGGTAATTGGAGTAATACACATTTTAGTATGTTGTTGAAAGCTTTGCAGGGTGCAGTGCCAGGTGGATATGAAACGATCCCCGCAAATTATCGTGAGGCCAAAAAAATAAGTTCAAAGTTAGGTCACAATTATATTAAGATTGATGCTTGTGAAGATGATTGTTCATTGTTTTGGGGAATACACAAAAATGATAATGTATGTTATGTGTGTGGGAAGTCGCGATGGCTTGAAAGCAATGAAGAACAATTTAATCACAAGTCGAGGAAACGTAAACAACATGACATCAATAATATAAAGAAGATTCCTAAAAAAGGTTTTTCGATATTTCCCGTTGAAGGAACGCTTAGAGCGATTATTTCTTTGTAAACATACTGCTGAGATGATGCAATGGCATGTTAAGGAGCCCAATCATGATAATTTAATGCACCATCCTAGAGATGGTTTGACATGGAAAGAGTTTGATCTCAATCACAAAGAGTTCTCCAATGATCCTAGAAATATTCGTCTCGGCCTGGCCACCGATGGTTTCAACCCTTTTGGAGATCTAAGCAGTACACACAGCACATGGCCAATTATGTTGGTAGTGTATAACGGACCACCTTGTGAGTGCATGAAGAAAAGATCTATAATCATGTCGGGTCTGATACCTGGTGATGCGAGAGATTGATCAATTGAAACTACAAGTGACGAATATGCAAAAAACTATAGATTGTCTAGTGAATGCCAAGTCACACCAAGGTTCCAGAGAAGATTGTTCTGGAACATCTGTGGGGCATGTGGTTTATCTATCTACAGATCAGGTATAATTGATATTCGATTAGTCCGCTTGTAATGATGAATACTATTTCTATCAGAGTCTAATACTTTTTATTTAATATTTTTGTAGCTTGCAAAAATGATGAATACTATTTCTAGATCAAACCAAAATACTGAGTCTAATCCTGAGGATACGCCTCCTACTGAACCTGACACGAGAGTCCACCCTGAACATGGTAATGTAAATATGAGCATATTTTTTTCAATTTATACATTAACTGTTTGTGTATAGGTACTAACAAAATGATCAAAATATCTTTCTGTATATGATTAAATTGTCAAAAACTGCGTATGATACTAAAATGAGAACCTCGTACCATTCACTATCATAACCATGGGAGCAAGGTAGACAGAGCTAGATTAGAGGGACCATCTTCATGCATGCCCCTACAAATTAAATGTTTATTCACTATCACGTCGTGTAATGAAAGTCATATTCACTTTTGTCCAAGCGCAGCTAGTTCATCTGGCACATGTAGAAAGTAATCAAGATTTTTTGTCAGCTTCTGGCACACCTGGAATAGTGCCCGGCTGCTGGAATGGGGAGCTCTGACAGTAGGAATTAATTCCTGGGTGCTGGAATTAAATTCTCAAGGCTCAGCTACAGGAAATAGAACGGGGAGCCACTTTCAGCAGCGGGGATGGTTGCTGCAGAATGAGGGAAGAACAGGGAGTAGAGGTGTTGTAGCTGTGAAAACTAAGGGCCGAAAGAGATTTCAACTGCAGGAAAAGTCTGTACCCCCCCGGGACTGGGACATGTAAGCTGTTGGAGGGCTGGGATGGGATATTGGAGTGGTCGGCTGTAGGAATTTTAGAATTGAGTGGTTTAGAGTGTGGATCCACTTAAGGTGGAGGGGGTGCTGGAAATGTACTTTGGCTGGGGAATGATTTGGGGAGGTTTGGCCGACTGAATGGAGGGAATGGATTTCAGTTATGGGCCGGTTTTGAGTCTCCACGTGAGAATGTTGTGGGGCTGCAGAATGGGGGGAGTGGGGTCAGTTAGGGAAGATGAACATCTCAAAGCTTGATTGAAAGCTTCATTTAGTCCACCATTTAAATTTTCTTGATCTTCCACATGCCAGCAGGAAAAGAAAAAAAATTGTCAAAACAAATTTTACTTTCACACAGCAGATAGAGAATTGCTCAGAAATCCGGCATAGTTTCTAACCCTGGAGTGTACTTGTCCATTGATCCTCTACTTTGCTTTCTTTCATAAACAGATCACTTGACCTCAACATATCCCCAGTTTCCTTCTTCCCAACTGACCCGACGCCATGAATCTTAATCCTTGCTTGCCCCATTTTTTCTACAGAAATGTTGGCCTTGTTCACTCTAGCATCCATCACTGAATCATTAATGGCGAGAGCACCAAATTTGGATTTATTCCGGACAACATTACTCCTCACAACAGAATTGAAGTTCAGATTTTCATACTTCTGATTGTCTCTCAAAGGAGAATCCATTAATGAACTCACCTCTCGCGCCCCATCATCAAAGCGTTTGTCCAGAACAATTTCTTCAGGGGCATTGATTTTTTCTTCGAAATCGTCCAAATTCATTTCAGATTTTTCAATTATAGCTATGTCATCAATGCAGTCGCCTCCTTCCCCAATCGTCCAAATTTGTTCCATATGTTTGAAAACTTGCACTTTCATTGACACTGGGTTTGAACTTCTTGTAGTTCGAGCATATTCAAATACATTTAAATTCAAGTTTTGGGCAATAACTGCATTGGAGGATGGTTACTAAAACAGATTCAAAAGTACATAATTTTGTGTTTTTTGAGGCGTCTATTGGCAAATGATGCTAGTAATTTCACTATCAAGAGACCTTCCTACTAGATCTAAACTCAAGCTCAAACAGTCATTTCCTATTTGTAATAAATAGTTTTTAATGATCCTTCCATTAAGTAGATATAAATAATATTAAACCATGATTCCCCCAAAATAGTTCCTAATAAACCCTAGCATTTTACATAGTTGGCAGAGATAAAAAGCTCCTAATAGTCATTATCCTAATTATGAAAAATATTGTTAAATTATCATTCACAACACACATAACAATACTGTTTATTGTTTATTGTGATTTGGCAGAGACCTTTCTACTGCATACTGTTTATTGTTTATTTTGATTTGTTATCATTCACAGCACACATAACAATATTAGTAATGATTAAATTATTTTATTGCAGGATATATCTAATTACTGAAATATGGACAATATGATCATGATCGCAAGTCACAACAAAAGTTTTGGGAGGTGGAATCCGCATTTTGGTTCTCGTGATGGTCATGGTCATGCTTGACAAGCTTATGTGTACTCTTTATGGGAACATAAATCTTCTTGTTAAAACTTTGTAATTCATGAACAATTTTATTTTTTTATTGTAAAATGAAACAAGATTATTATGAAATGTATATTTTCATATTGATTGATTGTTATTCTTGATATATTTCGAATCAAGTCTAGATATCTTTACTCAAGAAATGCATATTTTCAGTTTGCATTGCTTAATCTGGTCAACTGTATTAGAATATAATTTTTTTATATTAAATGATATTGTCAACGTTTTTTTAATAAACGTGGCCAAAATAATTTTAAAGGTTGCAACGTTTTTATAGGAAAACGTGGCTAAAGCTTGCCACGTTTTATATTCCAAAACGTGGCCAAATAATGCCACGTTTATAACGGTAAACGTCGCTAATGTAATCTCTGAATTGGCGACGCTGGCCGTAAAAATGTCGCAAATACTTTTGGCGACGTTTGTATTCGTGACGCTTATGCGGCGTTTGTAAAAGCGCCGCGAAAACTTTAGCGACGTTTGAAAAATGTCGCCAAAGACTCTTAAAAACGTGGCCGATGTCAATATTTGTTGTAGTGCATGTCAAATCCAGAATTGTCTAGTAGAATCCGATGTGCCATTGTTGTCTTGAGAATCTTTATTATGGTTTTCTTCGTGGCGATGCCGTGGGGCGAGACAATCCGCCAAGCCTTGATAGGGTTGTGGTGTGCCCCTGAGCTCTAAACTCTGATCATTATGGGGTGTGACTTCATGATTTTTCTTCTTTGCGGGTGTTATTTGTGGGAGAATCTACCGCAACAATGTTTGATCCCTCTGTTAGTACTTTGCGGGACTCTACCAAGTCTTTGGACTTTTGCGGTGTATGGTGGAGTATACAATCTCCCCAGCATTTATGACAGATTATTATATCCATGGGGGTGTGTCCAGATGAGTTGACCACCCTATCGATTTGGTTGTTTTGGTGGAGTTGACCACAGGTGGCTAATAGTGTCTTATGCATTTGGGGTACTTTGCTGTGCGTGATGCTTCACATAATTGTTTCCGTTTTGACTTGGTACCATACTACGGTACATTACTTTTGTATCTTTTCTTTGGTCTTGGGTTATTACCCCTTAACTTTATTTACTTTTGTCTTACTTTCTGCCATCACTTGTACATTCTTGCTAAGGTGTTCTGTCTTTGGAATGCCTCAGGTTCAGAGTTGTAGATGATTGCGGTGCTAGTTTTGGAGTTCTTGAGCAGCAGTGTTGGCTGTGGTTTTTGCCTCTTCATAGCGAGGCAGATTGTTGTTTAGTTTGCTTTACTAGTTCAGACATACTTTATTTTTATGTGGGTTCGTGTCAGTTTGTTGATGCCTACAAAATTGTTGATTTTGGATGCTTGCTAGCTGCTTAGTTTTCTTTCTGTGTATTTGGATTACTTTCTCTCTAGGATGTTTTATGCTAGGACTGCATGGCAGGTATTTTTAAGTAATAAAACTAATATTATTAAATTATGCATTGCACGTTTTTAAAATGTTAAATCACTACTTTTAACGATAGTAGAAATCTACTTTTATTGCCATTATAAACTTAGAACTTGCATAACTTGAGGTGTCCTTTGGGAACCTCTAAACTCATGTAGGATATCTAACATTATAAAAGAAGTATTTTACCCAGCGTTTAACTACTTTTTCTCGTGGACTAGATGAGCTACTAAGCCGAGAGATACGACTAACTACTACACATAAACTGATTTTGCCTCTAAATAACTTAAAAACCATTCTTCTTGGTCAGGTAGGAGTTTTGCACGAGCGTTGGCAGTTTTCCCCTGCTGACGTGACATTATGACACATATTTTTTTCCCTTACTATGATATTACTTTAATGGCGGTGAAAAATACGGGATGTGACAGTGGCCACAATGTCCAACACAATCCAACAGTCTAAACATCTCAAAAGGCAGTGTGGTGGTGGCCATAAGGTCCAACACAACCCAACAGTCCAAGAGAAAACACCAAAGAAAAACCCACCAAGTGCAATGATTCACGAGCTGGCACTAGGTTCGTGGTCCTTTATCCACTGCCAACCATGGGACACATCTAAACATCCACAAACACCTATAAAATCCCAATCAAAACACTGGGATCATCTAGTGACAAGAAGGAAGAACAAATCCCAAAATTCACCCTAAGGCCATACTCCACGAATTAGACTCAATTCAACGAGAAAATTCTAAGTCCACACTGATTCATCAAGTATACTTGATGAATATAGTAGACAAATGACGAATTATACTTGGCAAAATTAACAATCTTAACGATACTCGTCGGATCGGCTAAAATTACCTTGATACTCGATGAATCGGAGAAATTATCTAAGTCCAGGGGAAATTCGTCTAGTATACTCGACATACTCAACTCCAAAGCAGTCTCACTCGATGCCTGGGCTTAACTCTATGGTTTTACTTCACTCAACGCCTTCACGCGACGCCTATTTGAGTTCACTCAGTGCACATGATGCCAAGGCAGTAACACTCAAAGCACTCAATTCCATCTTGTTCACTCGACACTCTCAATGCCAAACTAACAATACTCGACGAATTCATCGAGATTACATGATGCTTTAGACTTAGCCTCACCTGTATTTGGTGCTCTCAACGCCAAGATCAAATCACTCAACGCCAAGGCTACACTCAATGCCAAAGGCTACACTCAACGCTAAAGGATACACTCAACGAGTTTGTCGAGATTACTAGATGAATCTGACATAGACTCACAGATCACTCGGCTCTTATGATGTCAAGTATCATTCACTCAACAACAGGACTGTTACTCGACGAATTCGTGAAAAATAGTCGACGAATTTTCCTTTGTCCAACACTCATATTTGACGAATTTCACTCAAACTGACCGCACCATTCCCGACAAATTCTACCTAGACTAACAGTCATACATGACAAATCCTACTTAGACTAAATGTCATACAGGACGAATCCTACTTAGAATAACTGCCATACACGATGAATACTACTTAGACTAACTATCATACACGATGAATCCTACTTAGGTTAACTGTCATACAGTCGACGCGATAACCTAGACTAACAGTCATATACGACAAATCTTACTTAGACTAACTATCATACACGACAAATCTTTTCTCTTACTTGGCTGGGAATCCTACACTACCCACCAGGCCGATCTTGGCCAATCCATACTCTACTCCTAATTCCAAGGAGGGAAGAAAAACAACAGTAAACACACGGAAAAGAAAAACTTGGCAAGGGGAAGAAATCACCACTTGCCTCAAATCGCCCGAAATCCGGCCACGCAAGCGCTCCTCCTCAAGGATCTGGCGGTAAGGACACCTAGACAACAATTCCTGAAACTTTTTGAGGCAAACGAGGGTCAAAATCGAACAACCTAATGCCCAAAAATTCAAGAAACCGAAAAAACTCACCATACAAACGTAGATCTCAATGAGAGCTATGCGAATCTACCCTCCAACGACGATTTCGTGCACCAGAGATCCCACAATCGACGAACTAAAGCTTGCGAAGTCCACCGCTCTCCCTCTTCCGCGAAATCAATTTGACGGCTTTGGGAGAGAAGATGAATAGGGTTTCCGTCATATCGTAAGACTATATATATATTCTTAAATAATATATTATATTATTATTATAATAAACGTCCAAACTGCCGATAAATCCAATCAACTCGTATTTTCACGAAATTCGCACCGAAGCTAAATATCGATGCTACGAATCCAACAGTGAAGACAAAATAAAAATCCGACAAACCAAACTTGGGTAAAAACTTCCCGATGACCAAAACACCAACTATCCCAAAAAGACTCCACTGAGTTCCAAAACAAACCCGACTCGCAAGGGATATCTCAAAAAAACAATAGAAAATAGCCATGCTAATATCCTAAGTCAAAACCTCGGACACCAATGGGAGAAAGTCACGCTCCAACAATGGTACCCATCAATTATGCGTCATCGTAACGCACTGATATCAAAAATATGCCACTAATGGAATTAAAATACACATAGAAAAATCAGGGGCGTTACAGCCACTCCCGCTAAAAGAAAGTTTCGTCCTGAAACTTGAAACACAACTGAATCTACTAAAGAGGGAAAATAACCATGGGTTATCGCCAAGAAATACTTACCAAAAGAAACTAGAAGAACAAACTGGATGAGCTTCCCTCATAGCTTACTCCAACTCCCAAGTCATGCTCTCCACGTCTTAGTTCGTCACGAAACTTTGACCATTGGTATTGTCTTCCTTCGTAACACCCAATCTTGAGTATCCAGAATGCGAACATGCATCTAAACATATGAAAGGTTAGGATACAACTGGTGCACCAAATTGAGAATATGCCGGTCACAAAGCACACATTTCCGTAACTGGCTCACATGAAATACATCATGCACACCAAGAAAATTAGCTGGCAAATCCAGCCTATAAGCTGACACTCTGATGCGTTCAATAACTTGGAAAGGTCTCGCATACATGGGATCCAACTTATGGTTCTTCCCAAACCTATTAACACCTGACATCGGGGTAACTTTTAAAAAAAACCATGTCCCCAACTGCAAATTCAAAATCAATCCTTCTCCGATTAGCATTCTTCTCATAACGCTCATGAGCTACTCGAAGCTTCTCTTGAATATGCATCATACAAATATTCATTTCTTCTAAGGCTTCCGGACCCAACAACGGTCCTTGACCAACTTCGGCCCAAAACAAAGGAGTTCTGCAATGTCTCCCAAAGAAAGCCTCAAAGGGGGCCATCCGCAAACTCTCATGATAACTGTTATTATAGGAAAATTCCATCAGTCTCAGCTGCTTGTCCCACGCTTCTCCATGGTCCAAGATGTAACATCTTATCATATCTTCCACAATCTGATTTACTCTCTCCATCTGACCATTCGTATGAAAATTATAAGCGGTTGAATATCTGAGGTCGGTACCCAAACCTTCCTGTAAACTTTTCTAAAAATAAGATATAAAACTGAAATATCGATCTGACACAATACTAACAGGTACTCCATATAGTCTGATGACATCATCCAAATATAGCTCCGCTTTTTTCTTTATGGAGAAATCAATTTTAAATGGCACGAAGTTAGCACACTTCGCAAGTCTGTCAACTATGACCCACACTGAATCATGTCCTCGGGAGATGTCGACAAACCAGTAATAAAGTCCATAGAAATACTCTCCCACTTCCAACTTGGAATCGATAAAGACATCAGCTTGCTACCAGGCCTTCCATGATCTGCCTTAACAAGCTTGCAGGTGAAGCACTCAGACACAAACTTGGCTATATCATTCTTTATTCCATACCACCAAACGATCTGCTTCAGATCTCTATACATCTTAGTAGAACCAGTGTGGCAGGCAACACTAGAACCATGCGCCTCACTGCACAACTTAGCTCGAATATACTTAACTGTGGGGATACGATATCTACCGCAGTACTTAAAAGTACTCGCGTCATCAATAGAAAAGTCTGGTAATTTTATTTTCTCAGTTCTACTACAGAGATGATACAAATTAGGATCATCCTTTTGATTTATCCACGTAAGCATAATACATGAAGGCTCTGCTACTTCCAAACTACTTGGCGAGTCGCTACTTCTGACTGAGATAACCATTAACAAAAACTCATCCACCATGGATTCCACCGAAATCCCAAAGATCTGTGTGGCCTTTTAACTCAAGGAATCAACTACCACATTAGGTTTGTCAGAATGATATTAGATCTCAACATCGTAATCCGCGACATATTCTAACCATCTATGCTGGTGCAAATTTAATTCCTTCTGAGTGAAGACATACTTCAAGATCTTATGGTCCGTGTAAATCTTGCAGAACGCACCACATAATAGATATCTCCACAACTTCAAGGCATAAATCATTGCCACAAACTATAAATCATGAGCAGGGTAGTTCCTTTCATGTATCTTTAATTGCCTTGACCCAATGCAATTACCTTACCTTCTTGCATCAAGACACATCCAAGACTGACGTGTGATGCATCCACATAAACAACATACTCCAATCCTTCGGTAGGCAAAGTCAACACGAGAGCGATGCACAATCTCTTTTTCAATTCCTGAAAAGATTCATCCCACTTTTCGCTCCACACAAACACTGTGTTCTTCTGCGTAAGCTTAGTTAGTGGTGCAAATAACATAGAAAATCCTTCCACAAACCTTCTATAATATCCTACCAACCCTAGAAAGCTTCTTATCTCTTTGGGTGTGGTCGGTCTTTTCCAATCCATTACGATAACTATCTTTACAGGGTCAATCAAAATTCCATCTTAATTCACAACATGACCCAAAAAGGAAACCTAAGGTAGCAAAAACTCACACTTACTCAACTTTGCATACAACTTATGTTCTCTCAAAGTAGATAAAACCAACCGTAAGTGTTGTGCATGCTCATCAGCACTATGAGAATAAACCAGGACATCATCATTAAATACCACCATGAAATGGTCCAGAAAATCTTTAAGAACTCTATTCATCATGTCCATGAAGGCATAAGGTGCATTTGTCAATCCAAACGACATCACCAAGAACTCAAAATGCCCATGCCCAGATCAAAAAGCAGTCCACGGAACTTTTGACTCACAGATTCTCAACTGATGGTAGCCTGAACGAAGGTCAATCTTCGAGAACACTGAACTACAATGCAACTGATCAAACAGATCTTCTATTCATGACAAGGGATACCTGTTCTTGATAGTTACCTTGTTTAATTCCCTATAATCGATGCACAACCTCATAGATCCATCCTTATTATTTACAAACAACACGGGAGCACCCAAGACAATGAACTTGGCATAATGAATCCACACTATAACAACTCATCCAGCTGGGTACGCAACTCTTCTAGCTCATGCAGGGCCATACGGTACAATGCCTTAGAAATAGGATGAGTACCCGACAACAAATCTATAACAAACTCCACTTGTCTTTCAGGAAGAAGACCATGAAGACTATTTGGGAAAACATCAGGAAACTCTCGCACCATAGGAACATCCTCGACACGCGGCAACCTACCACCAGTTTCCAAAACAGAAACCAAACAAGCAAAATAGTTGTAATTCAAAAGTTTCCAAGCACATACCGCAGAAATAATCGGGGAATCCTGGCGCAAAAAACCATAAACACTCATGTGGTGGCCGTTGTCTATCATGAAGTCCAAGTGCTTAACCTTGCATTGGATAACTGTATCATATCTGGACAACCAGTCCATGCCCAAGATCACATCAAAGTCCTCCAGGTCTAACACCTTCAAATCAGCAAAAACTACGAAATCACTTTGAAGGATCAGACAACTTAGGATACTTTGGTCTGACACCACCGAGTCACCGAAAGGAAACTTAACATGAAATGATTCTCCAACTATATCGAGAGTCAGACGATGATGCTCTATGAAATTCCTAGCCACGAACGAGTGGGTAGCACCAGAATCAAAAAGAACGTATGCCCAACGGTTCTTTACCTTAAATTTCCATATAAAGTCGCATACATAACTAGACGAACAAACATCTAAACTACAACTATGAGCTAAAATCTAGAACTAGATTGGAGTCTAACCTAAGATCACTTGGGTGGACGTCTGCGCTTCCTCCATAGTCATCAAATTTAACTTGCCCTTCCCTTTGTCCAAAAGTTGCAATGACGACAAAGCTTGAAGTGTAATTGGCTGCAGTAGGGGCTAAGACTGCAGGCACTTTAACTTGAAATGTCCTTTCTGTCTGCACTGGAAATAAACCTTATCATTACACCAACAATGGGAAACATCATGCCACTTTTGCTTGCACGAAGCACAAATCGGATTTCCTTTGGGAGTGCTCTAAATTGAATGCACCTGATGCTACTTCGGAGCTCCCAACCTCTTGAAACACTTATCGAATGGATGGCCTGACCGGTTGCAGAAACGGCACACCTCCTTGATTCTTTTCTTTAAAGCAGGACCAGACTCCCGAGAGTTCTTACCATCATCAGACTTCCTCCTTTCCCTCCTCATTTGCATGCATCGATTCTTGGCATTTTCGATAACTTCGACCTTAAGAGCAGCTTCAATTGCCTTAGCATACTACTCAAGTCCATAAGCGCTAGCCAACTGCTGGATGTCACTCCTAAGACCACCCAAAAATTGCTTAACTCTGCTAGCTTCAGAAGCAACCAAATCTAGGGAAAACTGGCTCAACTTGCTGAACTCTATCTCATACTCACTGACCGTGAGTTTTCTTTACTTAAGATGCAGGAAGTTGTTAATCCAATGGTCTTGCTCGACCGACGGCAGAAACTTCCTAAGAAACAACTCCTTGAATGATTCCTACGAGCATCCATCTGTGAGGTTCTACTTCTCTCTCATCCACTAGCTTTTTGCTAGACTCTTAAGCTGGTAAGCGGCTACCATCACTCTCTGGTCTGCAAAAATCACTGAATACAAGAACATCTCCTCAATATCAATAATCTAGTCATCCAACGCCATGAAATCAACTCTACCGTCATAGGTAGGAGGTCCTAGTCGCTGAAAATGCGAGATAAACTTAATTTATGGTGGCAGTAGAACTGGAGGCACCAAAGGAGCAGGAGGAATAGGATTGTCCTGAGCCACAGTAGGTTCCTGCACTCTAGGTTACTGTCCTAAAATGACAGTCAATAGCGCCTTAATCTTTGATTACATCTCCATCATCTGCTTAGATAGAGACTCATTGCTCTGCCATAGTTCCTCGATCATAGCCTCACTCCGTGCACCTGATGACTCGCTCTCAGACTGGGCAGTCGACCTATTCACCATACACATAGGCGACATCCTAATAATATAATTAACAACCAATCAAAACCTAGCTTAACTGCTATAACTACACAACTTAGTCAGACCATACATGTTTATATACTTGCTCATGCTACTAACTTGCTATGGGATTTCATTAATGTTGTCATGCTTAAACTTAGGATGATATACCGTCATCCTATTGAATCATGTGCATAAACCATGAATTCATGATTCTTATTCTTTTTGCCTTAAAACCATGTGTGTACGTATGTCATCCTGTAGATCTTAGCCTGGCATGTGTGCTAATGCGATGTTATGTCATGAATGTTGTGTTATGCAATCTAATAAAGGCTTTAATGCATGTTATGAGCGACATACACATGAAATATTATGCATCCCATACTACATAATATCGTATGTAACGAAAATAAAAATCTAATGAACATTAATGTGATGATTGTTATGCATCACATACTACAAAACAGTCATATGCTGCTTCTTATGAGAATCCATACAAAAACACATATTATGTATCCCATACTACATAATATGACCCGTATACTTTTTTTCATGCCTATGAGTGTAGTGTGCATGTTTCAGCCCAGACATACTGATGACACATCGACGTGTGTATGAAATGGAATAAGATAATCTAAAACTAACCAGAGATAGTCGTTCGACCAATTGTCAAACAACTCATCCCTCTGATACCAACTATCACAACCCGCATTTTCTCCATGTTTAAATAGTAAATCAGAGTAAGAGAAAACAAGCATCATAATGTCATGCCGAGCAGGGGATAACTACAGACGCTCAGGCAAGAACTCGAACCTAACACTTTGTATGAAATCCTCAAGTTTATTATGAAGAAAGCCTTAATTTAAGTTAAGTTTTGATGAACGTATCCCACAGATCAATAGATCAACTAGTACATAAGTGAAAATATGAATATACGCTGTAGAAAGTACTTTGTTTTTATTGATTAACATCCTACATGAGCATAAACAACCAAATAGGACAACTCGTGATATGCGTACCTTTAGGTTTAGCATAAGTATAGAAATAACTTTAACGTTCATTAAAAAATAGTCACTTTGGTTTAAAATAATGTTATGATTGAGATAGTCAAAATTATACTTTTGTACTCTTTAAAAAAATAACTAACATGCAATCCTAGCATAAAATCTTCCGAGAGATCAAGTAAAACTAATAAGTCATGCAGAAGAGACTAAGCAGCTAACAAGTTACTTAATAGTATAAAAATTTCAGTGGGATTCAACAACATGACAAGAACCCACCAAAAAGGAACATGTATGCCTGAACTAAACAATAAACAACAACACTACCTCACAATGGTGAGGAAAAGACAACTGCGACAACTACAGAAAACCAGCAGCCACCAACCCTAGTCGCTCAACAGTCTACTGCTCCAAACCCGAGGCATTCCAAAGAAAATAACACCTCAACAAGAATATATAAGTGGCAAAAGAAATCATCAGCTATAAGTCAAACTATAACAAGTGTCGTAGAATTCTCAATAGTAGAGTAAGAGAAGTTGTACCAAGTGTGAAATGAAACTATGGTTCGATAAGAACTGCAAAAGTAATCATCCAACATATGCCTATATAATAGGAAGAAAAGAGAGTGAACAACTCTAAACATGTGAATCATTGACACCTGTAAAAACGGATCCGAGTTGGTGGCTACAATGTCCAACGCAAACTAACAGACCCAAACATCTCCAAAGGGCACTGCGGTGGTGGACTCAATGTCCAACACAACTCAACCGTCCAAATATCTCAAAAAGGCACTGTGGTGGTGGCCACAAGGTTCAACACAACCCAATAGTTCAAGAGAAAACACCGAAGCAAAACCTACCAAGTGCAATAATATATTCACGAGCCAGCACTAGGTTGACAGTCCTTTATCCACTACCAACCATGGGCCACACCTAAACATCAATAAACACTTATAAAACCCCAATGAAAACACTAGGCTCCTCCAATGACAAGAAGAAATAACAAATCCCAAAATTCAGCCTAAGGCCCATACTCGACGAATTGGACACAATTCAGCGAGAAAATTTGAAGTCCACATTTATTCGTGGAGTATACTCGACGAATATAGTACACACGCGATGAATTATACTTGGCAAAATTAACTATTTTAACGATACTTGACTGTTCGGCTAAAATTACCTTGATAATTGACGAATCGGCAAAATTACCTAAGTGCACGAGAAATTCATCGAGTATACTCGACGCTCTCAACGACAAAGCAGTCTCACTCAACGCCTGGACTTAACCCCTTGGTTTTACTTCACTCAATGCCTTCACACGAAGCCTAGATGAGTTCACTCAGCACACATGACGCCAAGACAGTAACACTCAAAGCACTCAACACCATTTAGTTCACTCGTTGATCTCAACACCAAACTGACAATACTCGACGAATTCGTCGAGAATACACGATGCTTTAGACTTAGCCTTATCGGCACTCGATGCTCTTAATGCTAGGACCAAATCACTCAATGCCAAGGCTACACTAAATGCCAAAGGCTACACTAAACGCCAAAGGCTACACTCAACGAGTTCGTTGAGATTACTCGACGAATCTGACTTAGACTCACAGATCACTCGACGCTCAAGACGCCAAGTCTCATTCACTCAACACCAGGACTGTTACTCGACGAGTTCGTCGAGAATACTCGATGAATTTGCCTTAGTCCAAAACTCATATTTGACGAATGTCACTCAAACTGACCCCACCATTCCTGACAAATTCTACCAAGACTAACTGTCATACACGACGAATCCTACTTAGACTAATTGTCATACATGATGAATCCTACTTAGACTATCATACACAATGAATCCTACTTATACTAAATATCACACACGACGAATCCTACTTAGGCTAACTATAATACACTCAACGGGTTAACCTAGACTAATAGTCATATACGACGAATCTTACTTAGACTAACTATCATACATGACAAATCTTTTCTTTTACTTGGTTGGGAATCCTATACTACCCACCAGGTCGATATTTGCCGATCCCTACTCTTCTCCTAATTCTAAGGAGGGAAGAAAAACAACAATGAACACATGAAAAAGAAAACTTGGCAAGGGGAAGAAATCAACACTTGCCTTAAATCGCTCGAAATCCGTCCATGCAAGCGCTCCTCCTCAAGGATCTGGCGGTAATAACACCTAGGAGAGAATTCCTGAAACTTTTCAGGGCAAACGAGGGTCAAAATCAAACAACCTAACAACCAAAAATTCAAGAAATTGGAAAAACACACCGTACAAATGTAGATCTCAGCGAGAGCTATCCGAATCTACCCTCCGATGACGATATCGTGCACCAGAGCTCCCACAATCGATGACCAAAAGCTTGCGAAGTCCGTTACTCTCCCTCTTCCGCGAAATCAATTTGACGGCTTTGGGAGATACGATGAATAGGATTTTCGTCATATCGTAAGACTATATATATATTTATATAAATAATATATTATATTATTATAATAAACATCCAAATTGTCGATAAATCCAATCAACTCGGATTTTCATGAAATTCACAATGAAGCAAAATATCGATGCTACGAATCCAATAGCGAAGTCGAAATCAAAATCCGACAAACCAAACTAGGGTAAAAAATTCCTGATGACCAAAACACCAACTATCCCAAAAAGACTCCACTGAGTTCCAAAACAAACCCGTCTCGCAAGGGATATCTCAAAAACACACTAGAAATTTGCCATGCTAATATTCTAAGTCAAAAGTTCAGATACCAATGAGCAAACGTCACGCTCCAGCAACGGTACCCGTCAACTATGCATCATCATAACGCCTTGACGTTAAAAATATGACACTAAAGGAATTAAATAAACATCAAAAAAATCTGGAGCATTACAGCCGTGCTTCCTGCAGAAGTTTGAGAACTCAGATGAAACAAACTCACCTCCATTGTTTGTTCTCAACTTCTTGATCTGCAGGCCAAGATGGCCCTCCACCAGCTCCTTGAACTCCACAAACAAATGGAAAGAATCTGACTTCTCCTTCATAAACTACACCCAAGTGTAGATCGAGTAGTCATCAATTAGGACCAGCATATACCTGCTACCTCCAAGGCTCGTTATGACGGTCGGCCCCATCAGATCTCCATGGATACATTCCAATGGTGCTTTACACCTGGTCAGCGACTTGTCAAATGGAAGGCGATGAGCCTTTCCATATTGACACCCCGCACAGACATGACCATCGCCGAAGGATGATAACTTAGGCAAGACTTTCACAATGCTCTTTACTGCCATGGCTTTCAGGTTGTCTATCCAAACATATCGCAGACGCTCATGCCCGATAGCTGAACTGTCATTGGATATAATATGATCAATATAAGAATTTGTTGATAACACAAACAAGTACATCACCCTTCTCCCTACATGAGCAACCTCAACCTTAACCGCTGACACGTTGCGGAGAAACTTCACTTATGTTATACCAAATAGAATGTGATAGCCTGCATCCACCGCATTGGTTATAGAGAAGCAATTCTTCTTCATGCCTAGTACGTGATAGACACTCCTCAATGTGAGTGGAACATTATCACTACCCAAAGAAACTACACCCTCCTTCTCTACAACATGAAAAATATCATCTGCGGTTATGATAGCTTCGTTACATGATATTGTCCGCAGAAAGGAGAACTTTGACTCATCTACAGTGAGTTGGTGACCACACCCTAAGTCCACGATCCAGTTATCTTGGTATTTGACATTGGACAAGGCACAGACACATGTGCCCGTCAAGCATGCACTTCCCCATTCAGCTTCCTCATCACTAGAGCCAGATTCCTCTTTGTCCACAATATGCCCGGGCTGTAGCTTGACCTTGAAGTCCCTCTTGAAGTGTCCTGGCTAGTTACATCTATAACACTTAAGCCACCCCTCCTTCGTCTTCTAATCTTGCTTAGGAGCAGTGCTCCCCTCTTGCTGATATGAAGTAGAAGGACCCTCACCAGCACCAGTATTCTTCTCCTACTCCCATATCTTCTTCTTTCTTGAGAAGTGCGCCTCACTAACTCCTTCAGAAATAGTGACCCCATCCATCTGTCTAGCCATGCTCTCCTGCGAAGCCAGTAGGTTCTCGAGCTCTAGCAAAGATGGCTTAGTGGCCCAGCCTTGAACTAAAGTGATGAAGGCCACATATTCCATTTGCAAGCCATAGATTATGTTCCTCTTCAGCTTCGCCTCTAAAATAGGCTCATCAGGGTACATCACTGAAATCTCAGCGCATAAGTTCTTCATTTTCAAGAAGAACTTAGAGATGGGCAGATCACCTTGAGTGGCCCTTGCCAACTTATTCTCCAAGAACTATAACCGAGCTATATTCTTCCTGTTGAACAACACATCAAGGGATGTCCAAATTTCCACAGCAGACCAACATCCAATGATGTGGTCAAAGAGTTCCGGTGAGATAGCCCGCTTGAGAGCAATCTCAGCTTTCACGTTTGTCTTCCTACAAGCTCTCCCTGCATCAACATCAGCACCTGTAGTAGCAGTAACCTCCTGCTTTTTGTCACCGCCGACGAATTCCCAAAGGTTCTCGCCCAAAAGATAACTCTCCATACACGACTTCCACTTCTTGTAGTTAGTCGCCGTAATGAGCTAATACTAATCCCTCTTGCGAATCCTCCTTCCATTGCAAACAGATTGGTTGTTTAAACTCTAGGAAATAGACAAGCAAACTGACGGTTGATCACTGCTCAGCATCTGATCCCTTTTCTACCATGAAAAAATTTTTGATAGTGAAAAATGGGACACCAGGCGCAGGAACACTCAACACTGAGCCCAAGCAAACCAAATAGCAACTAGAAGAGCAAGTATCTTGTACTTATCAAAAAATCTTTACACAACAAGGCATGCATGACGAGACATGATTGCAAATGTATCCGATGGAAGTAGGAAAACTACAAGCCAAAAAAACAAGATGCGCGGACTCAAGGAGTAATAACCAGCTCTGCTGCTAATCACTATGGAGTCCACTGAAGCCTCTTGGTCGCAAGAACGCAACAAGTCGCGCGGGCTGCCCGTTATTCCAGTGCTGAAGAAAGAACTCTATCTGCCGAATAGCAAGCCGTCTAACCACGAGGTTGCCTAGCTGCCAGAACACACAGACTGCTCCTACTGAACTAAACAAGCAGCCTAGATGCGGATAGCTTATTGAATAGGAAAACAAGTTGCAGAAGTGAAACTGCCTAGTCGTAAGCCGCGGGCTACTGCAAACTGCTGGTTGCTACCCACAGAGTTCGTACGGTCCCTGATCGCAGTCAGAACCATATCCCTGGCTTTCCAGCGCTATCCATACAGCCTGCACAGGACAAACCACTGTTCAAACCGTGCGGATAGAAAAATCTAACCGTAGCAACTTCCCGCGTGTTGACATACTGTTCAGTCAGTGTATTTTGATGTGACAGGGGGTCCTATTTATAGGCATGGACAGGAGTGTGATCACCGCCCTAGCTGATAGGATCACCACCCTATCTCACAGTGAGAATTAAGTGTATCTGCACAACCGGCAAATACATAGCTAGCCCGCCGTGACAATCAGGACAAGTAGTCCGCCACACATTACCAAGGTCGGATGGAAAATCTACCTGCCTTGTTTCCAAAAGCCAAGCCAGGAAGACCACCACCAGCAAACTTTGCGGACACACCACCAGACTGCATACCAGTGGATACAACACATGTCTGAACGCCCTATGGACTGCTCCATTCCACACACTCCGAGCCTAAAACCAAGGCACAGATGATAACTGTTAGACTCGGTGGAGTCGATAGCCAATCCACGAAACTGCGCAATACCATGAACAGCTCGCCTGTATTTGGAAACAAAACCAGACCAATCCAACCATGGATATAAATAACTATCTATCTGGTTACTGCCTAAGGAACACACTGTCAAACACTGTCAGATCTGGCTAGTCGCCAGCTCTATCTGCTCAGACAGCACGGTAGGTCCACCGAGACCGCCGAAACTATCCTCAAAATCCGCACGAACAGTCCACCCAGGCTGCCACTTTCACTTCAACAATTTCAACAATTATATCTCTAAGTGGTAGGGCCTTGGGCCTGAGGTAGAACTTGGAAGAATCTGAGAGATCCTGAGGGATCTGTGTTGTAAGCTTATTGAGCTGAGATTGGAGAAGTTGGCATTATCTAACAGATTGTTAGAAAGGTGGGAGGGATATTGGATGTACCCATAGCTTAGGGAACCACTATAAATACTTGTGTGCTGTTGCACGTTATTGAAAGCTAACTTAAAATAAATTCACAACAGACCAAAGAAAAAGAAACTCTCAAAAAGACACAAATACATATTCACCATTCTCTAAGTGTTTACCTACTCTTGTAACAAATACTTTTAAGTGATATCAGAGGGAGGTTGTTCAAAAAGGACTTAACAGTCTGAACAGATCTCCAAGGGTAGCTAAGGATTATCTTTATGGGTTCAGGAGAGAACCATAAGGAGTTGAGCTCCATGAAGCTTCCAATCTACCGAAAGGAGAATTTTAGTATTTTGAAAGAGAGGGCCAGGCTATTCATGGAGGCCTCATACCCAAGGATTTTCATTACTGTCTAAGAAGGACCTTTCATCACCATGAAGGTCTCTATCTTAGATACTAGTGTCCAAACCCCAAAGAAGTACACGGAGATGACCAAAGATTAGGTCATACTGGTAACCATGGACAAGAGGGCATAAAACATCATTGTTAGTGCCATAAATGATTCCACATTCTAGAATTTTGTCCACTGTAAGACACCAAAGGAAATGTGTGGGACACCTTGATTGTATATATGGAGGGCACTGAAGAAGTTAGGAATGACATGAAATCCCCACTCAATCAGGAATATGAGGCCTTCATGCAAAGAAGGAAAGACAACATAGCAGACCGCTATAAAAAGTTTTTAGAGTGGTAAAGAGATGAGGACCTATGAGAGGGTCTTCAATAATTATGAGCTTAACGATAAGTTCCTAAGATCTCTAACTAGAGACTGGGACACAAAGATATGTGCTATCAAAGAAGTGTCCAAGTTTGTTGAAACTCATCCTCGCACTTTATTTAGAAAGCTACTTTCATATGAGATGCAACTATTTGCTAGGAAGGGGAGGAGACCACCATTAGGTACCATGCCAAGGAGATTACAGTGTCCTTCAAGTATGAGAGCTCTAAGAAGATCTAGGAGAGGATTGCCTCACCACTAAGGAGGCCAACTGATTCAGGAAGTTCTGAGTCCAGCTCATCTGAGAGTAATATGTCAGATGAAGAGTTTGCTGCCTTCTCAAGGAAATACTAGATGATGATGAAGACAAGGTAGTGGAAGAACAATCCTTCCTCCCCGTCACATTACAAGAAGGATCACAACAAATCTGGGAAGATTTTCTCCAAAGGAGACATACATGATTCTAAATCTAGTAAACATATTACTTCTAAAATTATTTCTTATTGTTGTAGCAAACCTTGACATGTCATTGCTGATTTTCCAATCAAAATAAAGAGATAGGTGAGAAGAAGCATCACCACCACAAGGCAAGAAGGAAAAGACCTTCATTGCCAAGAATAAGACGAGCTGGATCTAAACTGACTCAGCATCTTCTGACTCTAAAGAAAAAGATGAAGCCTATATATGGTTATTTGCTGCTGCTGTTGCTGCTGAAGAGGATGAGGACTATGCAGATCATGGATAGGAATCAGGGACCTTCTATCACTCTCAGATAATGATAATGAGGTGGATGAAGATGTTAGTGCCTGTTATGGACTTATATGTCCATGACAGATGATGAATCTAGCTAGGATCGGTCGGATCCACATGAGGTATAAAATCATTCTATCTCCCCCTCTAAATCTTATTATAAAACAAGTCCTAATTTTGATGCTCCTTCATTCTGTGATGAAGATGGCTTAGAATCTGAGAAAGATGTCAATCAATTGATTGATAAGTATGAGTTAATCTTAAAAGCTCTGAAGAAGAGCAAGTTGCTTGTAAAATGACAAGCCAAGAAGATTGTCACTTTGAGAAGAGATCTCTCTCTACACACTAAGTAAGCCTCACAGCTGAGCCAGAGGAGCAAAGAGATATCCTAACTTAAAATAATCACCATTATCCACGATTCAACCATAAACAGTAATAACTCTTAATCAAAGACTTGGAAGATAAGCTCCTCAAAGAGAGGATGCTAGTGCCTCAATACTCCAAATCTAAATCTGTACTGCCACTCATTGATACCTTCACCTCCCAAACTGATAAGAAGGGGCTAGGGTACATTGAGAGGAATACAAGAAGAAGGAATAAGAGTAAGGGCAAGACTCTAATTCAACCTGATATCTCTTTTGATAAATTTATGCTACCATCCAACAAGTATGACCAAAAGAGTATATATGGTCATTGGTTGAATGGAAGATCCTGTAGTGTGAACAAAAATGCTCGCAGCTATAGTGGAAGGAAGATGAGGGGCTTCAGTTCCTTTAAGTATCCCTATGAGGAAATCTAGATTGCCCATCATGGTCCATTTGTGTTTGGTGCTCCAGCCCCCTCACTCAAGGTTAAGGTAGTGTCCTATTCTCAGGCATTTCCAGCAAAAGCTCAGACCAAAGGTAAGTCAGTCAGTAAGCCTGACTTGGCCATCTCTGATTGAAAGTATCTAGTGTCTACCTAAATCACCTAGAGGGGGGGGTGAATAAGTGATGTTTGCATCTATTTGTGCAATAAATATTACTTTAAAATCAAGCACATAAACACCGAGATTTATAGTGGTTCCCTGGGTTGTGTACGTCCATTTTCCCGCCTCACCTATCTACCATGAAGGGCTAGATTCGACTACTTCACCAATCTCAGATTTATTCAAATCGTACTCCTCGGAGCTGACTATAACTCGGAGATGATGTAACTATCACTCGAACCACAACCAGATCTACAAACTCGATCCACAAGCGGATCTACAAACTCGATCCACAAATGAATCTATAAACTCGGAGATAAATCTCCTACAATATGTAAAAGAGTATTGCAATAATGTTACACAAGATCTGAAAACTTTAGTCCATCATTCTTCAAAAATAATGGATCTTGAAATCGCTTGGAGAACAAGGAATAATCTGAAATCTTTGAGGACATTGAATCTTGAATCTTCAATCAACTATATCTGGAGAGGTATAGATCTTTAGATGGAAGAAATCCAAATGTAGAAGTCAAAGAAGATGAATCGTGCACTGTAGTCGGCAGCCGATCAGGAGAATTCATTGAAACACTATAGGTCTGCGGCTGGCATGATCGAGTTTCGATTTTGTAAGTTTTTCAAGGTTTGAAATGAGAGCTAAATAATGATTAGGTTGAAAGGAAATATCCCCTTGGTATTTATAGAGATATCCCTTCCAATGGTTATAAGAAACTTTCCTAAAACGAAATCAAGAAGCTACTATGCATGGTTGACCGAAAACCTGAACCAAAACTTTGAAAATTTCAGAAAAATTCCCTAAGTCAAATTCATTGAATATCGCCGAGTATCATTGGTATACTCGCCGAATGGGTCTATGATGTACGACGAATTAGAATTGGACAAATCAGCTCACGCCGACAACACACTCAATGCCAAAGTGGAGAATCATACTCGATGAAATATTTGAGTATCGGCTAGTATACTCGACGAATTCGTTCGAGTATTGGCTGAATGACTCAACACCCTCGATGCCATGTCAAGCGATATTCGACGAATGAGACTTAGAAAAAAATCCAGAGAAGTAGCGTTGGATGAACTCGACGAATTCGACACCTATCGTCGTGTATATTTGACGAATTCGGCGAGTATTGTTATATACATTCGACGAATTCGACGAGTATACACGATCATACTCGACGAATTTTACTTGGCGTATTTTCCAATTCTCAGAGAATTTGCCCTAAGTACAAATGGAGAATTCGGCGAGTGTTGGAAGGTATATAAGATGAATTCGATGAATATGAATGAGCATGCTCGATGAATTCAAAGTGTATTCTTGGCTATACTCGACGAATTTTAATTAGGCAAATTCCTATGCTTCCGAATCAAGGCCCTGGTCCTTTCTTGATCCATCTCCTATAATTTGGATAGAAATACACCTCAATAGAGAGATTATGAAAGTGGTGGTATGCACTGATACCACCAATGGGTTAGACTGTTTAACTCTAGAGGGGAGGGGGTGAATAGAGTATTTTAAAATCCTTTTGATTTTTATTTCAGAGTTAAAGATAGTGATACTAATAAGTGTAATTAGAAATGTGCAAAAATAAAACTAAGCTAATCAGCAATCAACACACAGAAAGAAATAAAGTAGCATCACAAACGACACAAGAATATTATAGTGGTTCCCCTAAAACATGGGTACATCCACTCTTCTACCACCCTGGTAGGAATCTACTCATGTTTTTAATCAGGTGCCCTGTCACCAATTAGGTTTTTGCTGAGGTGCATGTCACCACAAGATCTGCTTCAAGTAGATCAGGAAACCATTCAGGCTTTTGATCAGGTGCCAGAAAACCAAATCAAGTCTTTTGATCAGGAGACTTGCAACCAAGTGTTTAACTTTTGAAGGGAGTTAGAACCATGTGTACAGTGGGGTAAAATAAATAAAACAAGATGTTGTCTTCTCTTTTCACAAAGCAATTGAGTAGACTTGTGGATTCTTGATGGTGTCAAAGCTCCCCCAGAGATGAACATCTGTTCAGGAAGAATGAGAGCTTTACAGGGTGAGTAGGTCTTCTAAAGATTTTCCAGAAAGCTATAGACTGATAAAAGTTGGTTGTCTCTTGAAAGCTTGCTGGAAGATGAACAGTTGATGAAGACAGTCAGAGCTTTTTCTTGAATATTTTTTGGTGCCTATCTTGTTCTCCGTGTGTTCTACTATTCCTATTATCTATTCTCGACTGTAAGAGAAAAATATCTTTTATATGTCTCTGTCTAATTTCTCCTTTGAATTTGAATTATCTGCATTGAATGCTGACTGCCTGGAGAATGAAAATCCGGCTAAAGAGACTATTAGATTAATGGATTTCCCTAACTGTCTTATTAAAAATGACAAGTAATATTCTTGATGAAGACCATAATTAATGCTGCTACTAATGACTATATTCAGAGAATATAAGCATTGATTATTCAGGAATTACTACAAGAGAATAAGGACAAAATGAGGGAAAAATCCAAGTCTGGAACTGCACAGTAATCGTCGAACAGAGAACAGATTTCGTCGACCTGAGTCCAAAGTTCATCGACCAGAGAAATTATTTTCGTCGACCTGGGAATTCTTGTTCGTCGACTTAAGAACCAAGTTTGTCGACCTGAGATCAGCTAACTGCTTTCTGTGAAGAACTTCCCATTTTGTGCTCCAAGTTCGTCGAGCTGATAATGTAACTTTGTCGACCTGAGTTCAGAGAAAGGATTCTGTACTAAAAGTGTTGAAGTTGATCACCCAGAATTCGTCGACCTGAGCTCGAATATCTTCGAGCACAACTCAAAGAATTTACTCTGAGTTCGTCGAGCGAAGCACGACTTTCGTTGAGCTGAGTTTGATGACCGTCGAACTTATTTTTCTGAACTAATTTTCTTCTAAGTCCGTGTCTTCTGCAGTCTCCTATTGGCTGGTCCATGTGTGGTTGATTCTCCATGTGTGGTTAATTTTCTTCTAAGTCCCTCCATGTAGACAATCAAGGTGTCCCACATCTCTTTGGAGGTTTTGCAATGAATCAAGTTTGGAAGGTTGAGTTATCTATAACACTGACTATTATATTTTGTGCTCTCTTATCCATAGTGGCTAAGATGATCTCATCCATTGTCATTTCAGAATAATCTTTTGGAGTTCTGAGATTTGCATCAAGAACTGAGATTTTCATTGGAATGAAAGACCCTTCTTTAACTGTAATATAGATTCTTGGATCAGATGCTTCCATAAACAATCTGACTCTCTCCTTCCATATACCAAAAATTTCTTTCCTACAGATGGATAACTTCATGGAGCCAAGTTCCTTGTGATTTTCTCCTGAACCCATTTTGTCTTAATGTTAACTGCCTAACAGATCTACTCTGACTGTTAAGTCTATTTCTTAAGTAACCTGTCTCTGATACCACTTGAAAGAATTGGTTTTAAGATGACCTAAACACCTAGAGGGGGGGGGGGTGAATAGGTACAATTGCTTTTTATTACTTAGGAAGACAAATTTATACTAATAAGACCTATTATGCACACTGTCACAGCATAAATAAAAATAAACACAACACACATAGTTTTATAGTGGTTTCCCAAATGATGGGTACATCCACTTTCCCCCTTCGCCTCTCTAGCAGTATGTTAGATTTGGCCTAACTTCCTTCTTCCTTCTCAGATCTTCAGATCTTACAGCTCAGAACCTTGATAGATTCCTACAACTCAGACTTCAGCAAGTCCTACAGCTCAGATTCTCTCAAAGAATCCTACCTCAGAGTGAGTCCACAGTCCTACAACTCAGGCACACAGGCCCTAACTCAGCCTCTTCCATATGCCTACAACTCAGAGAATTTAATCCCTTACCTCAGGCACTCAGCCCTACCTCAGCCTTTATAATTTAGGCTTACAACTCAGATTTATAGTAGATCCTACATTAAATTGATAATAAAAAAGAATATATCCTTCACCCAGCTAGAGAGAGAAAGGGATGAAGGTTTCTTGATCAGTTCTTGAAAAACAGATAACTTTAGAATCAACCTGTCTTAGCTTCTTCAAAACTTCTTGAATTTGAACAAAGTAGGATTGATCTTCTTGTGAAGTGGAGTTGATCCTCAATGCAGCTTCCTTCTTATTTTCAGAATTAAATCTGAATTCTTCTTGCAGAGTTGTGCAGGATCTGCTAGAGACTTGATGACTTCTGGATGAAGACTTCTCTTCTTCTTCTTAGATTGGTTCTGTCTTTTTATTCTTCCAGCTCTCTCTATCTGATGATAGAACATTTCTTTATATAGGCTTCATCCAAGGTTACCGGCTGATTCGGTTCATAACAACCTTCTGACAGCTCTGACAAATTCAACAACCTTGTTGGTCACGACAACTGTCAAGTCACCAGTTACTTCATTATACTTAGTCTCAGTCAACAAAGTGTCGAGACATTCCTTTAAATGTGTCGACACAAATAGACTATGTGTCGACACAATCCTTTGTGATGTCGACACAACTCCCATAATGTCGACACAACTCACTTTAATCTTCTTGACACAGCTCCTGTAAAATGTGTCGACACAAGTCCTATGTGTCGACACAGTTGCTGTATACATAATTTTGGTCATTGTCGACATGAGTCCTGTGTGTCGACACAGTTGCTGTAGTCAAAAAACTGTGTGTCGACACAAGTCCTGTGTGTCGACACAGTCTATCTTCTGGTGTCAACTCTGTTGGTGTCGACAGATTTGCTGTGTGTCGACATAAGTTCTGTGTGTCGACACAATCTTTCTTCTGGTGTCGACACAACATTTCCCAAGTGTCGACACAGTTGTTGTCGACAGATTTTCTGTGTGTCGACACAAGTCCTGTGTGTCAACACAAACTGGCTACTGGTGTCGACACAGCTTTTCCCAAGTGTCGACACTTGTACTTATAGAATGTTTCTTACAATTTCTTAACCTGCACAATCAAACTCAAAACACCATCAAATATACATTGATGAATATCATTGATTTAGGTGAGGCTTCTCCAAATCTGGTACACATTTTCCAATGTACCCAATAGGCACTAGACACGCCCTAGCTCAACTTCGTCGAGCTGAGTTCATCGACCGCATGGACATGCCCTGTGACACGCCCATGTCACAGGCTGTATACTAAGCACTCTACAATCATCGACCGAATCAACTTCATCGACCTGAAATTCGTCGACCCACAGAGGACACGGGCTCTGACAGGCCCGTGTCATAGGGCGTGTGCCCTCATTTTGCTCGTCGAATGAAGTTTCGTCGAAATCTCGCCGGCTACTCACCTAAGCAGGACATGCCCTGGGACACGCCCATGTACCAGGTCGTGTCACCCCTTTTTTTGAAACCTGAGATTTGGGGTGTTATAGGACGATGACTCTTCCTCAGTATCACTCCAAGTTTCTGCAATAAACCCTTACTCCTTCCTCTTGTGTTTACTGGAGGAGGGCTTACTATGATGTGTTCTTCTGGAATCCTTTTCTCTTTTTCTTTCCTTCTTCTGAGTTTCTGGACATTCTGAGATGAAGTGTCCAGGCTTCCTACATCCAAAACAGACAATTTCCTTAGATGGAGTCTTGTCATACCTTGAATTATCATCTTGCCTTGATGACTTACTTCTGATGTCCTTCTTTGCCATCTTGAAGAATATTTTGGCAAAGAGGCTCATCAGCTCTACATTGACTGGCCCCTTCAAACTCTTCAGCAGCCTTGAATGCAATGTTTGCTCCTTCCTGATAGGTGTTAGAGTCTTCTATTCAGCAGCTGCTTCTCTGGTATTCATTAATTGCTCATAGGATTTTAGCTTTCCAAGAAGTGATTCAGTAGAGATTTCTATCATGCTTCTGGCTTCTCTGATTGGCCAGATTCTTGAATCACATGTGCTAGAGAAGAACATAAGGATTTTATCATTGACTTCTGTCAGAGTGATGTCCTTGTCCAAGGTATTTAGCTCATTGATAATTTAGCTAAGCCTGTTGTATATATCACTCACTAACTCAGCTTCATCCTTCTTGAAGTTCTCATATTATGAGATAAGATTGGATCTCCTATCCTTTCTCTCATCAGCAGATCCATCCACCATTTGATTTAGAGAATCCCAGATGGCTTTGGCTGAAGTGCACTCAGCCACCTTTTGAAATATATCATCAGACATAGTCTGAGCTAGAATGTTCATGGCTTTGTCATCTGCAATCTTAGCTTTCCTCTGTGCATCAGTCCACTCAGGTGGTGGAACTGCATGAGTGCTAGAAGTTGATGTGGATGTAGAAGCACTTGCTTGAGGAGGAGCTGTCAAAATAGAGTTGAAAATGTCCTCATCCATAGAGTTTATATAGAGCTTTATTCTTGCCTTCCAGATTGCAAATCTATTTAAATTACAAACTGTTGGTCTGGTGCTTGCATAATCCTTGTTTTGTATCATGCTGTGAAAATAATCCTAAGAGACATAAAGGATCAGATCTAACATAGGATCTTTTGGCTCAAGGGTTAGCTTGTATAACCAAAGGAAACTGCTCTGATACCAATTGAAAGTGAGGGTTAGACCTGAATTACTCTAGAGGGGGGGGGGGTGAATAGAGTAATTAAAACTTTTTTTATTGTTTAAGAAATAATATCAGAGTAATGGCTTAATAGATACCAGAATAATAATAAGCTAAAAGTTATCCTAAGTTAAGATATTCTAACACAACACATAATACCTAATCTATCACATGCATAACAAGAACAAAAAATAAAAGGGCAACCAGACAACAGAAGAATTTTTATAGTGGTTCCCCAACCTAAGTACATCCACTCTTCTACCACCCTAGTAGGAATCCACTACAGGTTTTGATCAGGTTACTGCCACCAATAAGCATTTGATCAGGTGCTCAAAACCCAACTCAAGTCTTTTGATCAGGAGACTTTGCAACCAAGGAATAACTTTTGAAGGGAGTTAAAGAACCCTCTGTATAGAGAGGGGGTGAGAGATTTATGGAGTCTTCTCTTTCTCAAAACAACTCAGAAGACTTGTGGATCTTGATGTTGTCAAAGCTCCCCAGAGATGAAGATTTACTCAGGAAGAATGGAAGATTTGCAGGGTGAGTGGGTCTTCTTGAAAAGATCTCCAGAAAGCTATAGACAGATAGAAGTTGATTGTCTTTTTTTAGCTTGCTGGAGGAAGAACACTTGATGAAGACAGTCAGAGCCTATTCTTGAATAATTTCTGGTGCCTATTTTTCTTTTTCTGTGTTCTGCTATCCCTGTTATCTATTATCGACTGAAAGAGAATAATATATTTTATATATCTCTGTCTAATTTCAAATATAATTTGAATTGTCTGCATTGAAAGCTGACTGCCTAGAGAATGCAAATCCGGCTGGAGAGAATATTGCATTAATGGATTTCCCAACTATCATATTAAAAATGGCAAGTAATAATCCAGATGAATACCAAAATCAAAGCTGCCACTAACGGCTATTTCCAGAGAATATAAGCATTAATTATTCAGGAATTACTGAAATAGAATAAGGACAAGAAGAAGGGAAATTCCAAATTTGTAACTACACAGCAATCGTCGAGCAGAGAACAGATTTCTTCGACCTGAGTCCAGAGTTTATCGAGTTGAGAAATCTTATTCGTCGACCTGGGAATCCTTGTTCGTCGACCTGAGATTAGCTAACTGCTTTCTGTGAAGAACTTCCCATTTCCGTGCTCTAAGTTCGTCGAGCTGATAATGTAACTTCATCGACCTGAGTTCAGAGAAAGGATTCTGGAATTATGTGTTGAAGTTGATCACCTAGAATTCATTGAGCTGAGCTCGAATATCGTCGAGCTCAACTCAGAGAATTTGCTCTGATTTCGTTAAGCGAAGAACGACTTTCGTCGTGCTGAGTTCGACGAACGTTGAACTCACTTTCTCGAACTTAATTTTCTTCTAAGTCTGAGTATTCTGCAGTCTTCTATTTACTGGTCCATGTGTGGTTATTTCCAAGGAATTAGCCTAAACTATAGGACAAAGATATGATCTTGGCTATACATGTTGGGTCAATTATCCAAGATAGTGAACCTAGCCCAAATCGAACTAGGGATCCAACAGACTGTCATCCATCTTATAGATTGGAGCAGAGACAGCCTCTGGGGAAAGAGTATCTTGGGGAGCAGATATTGTATGAGTCTCTATAGCTGCAAAACTGTCCTTGAGTTGCTTAGCAACTCAGGGACTAATGGGTGCTGTATAAGGTACAATAGCCAAGGACGGCTTTATACAAACAAAAGGAAGAGAACTCAAGTAAACTGTATCAAAAGAATTCAATAGACTGAATAAATCCACTATGGGATTGACAAAGCAATCACCAATAGTTAATATATCTGTATCCTCTATAACTGTATATGTATCTAGAACCATATAAATATCTGTATCTGAATCTGCTATATCTATTGTATCTGCTGCTGCTGCTGGAACTGGAAGAGCTTCTTTATTGAGCATCTCCCCCTACCTGATTTCAGCAGGAGCTGGAATCAGGCCCCTAGGTGAAGAAGTAGAGACAGAGGAGGCAACAAGGAGAGCAGTAAGGGAGGAAATTGAATTAGCAAGAGGTATAATGACCTCTGCTATAAGAGTCCTGATCACTGAAGTGATGTGCTCCAGGATGGTAGACAGAGAAGGGGAAAATGTATCCATAAACTCAAGTGGAGTTTGGGTGGATACAGAGAGAGAAGCAGAAGGAGTGACATCAGGGAGGATGTCATCCTGAGGATATGATTCTGCAGGGGATGGTGTTGAACTGGGAATGTGATGAACATATGAGGAGGGTGTAGATGGTGGTGAGGTGAGAAAATTAAATGTGGGGGATGACAAGAATGATTCAGTATTGATGTCTTGGAGATGGGATGGAAGAGGAGATTGAGGAGGTGTGATATGTTGTAGAGAGTGCGGAGGTGTTGGCTCATATGTTAGTGAAGGGATTGAGAGGACTGGTTGATGTAGAGGAGGAAGTGAGGTTGGTTTGGGAGATGGAGGAGTAATTGTTGGAAAGAATATGGTGGAAGAAGAAGGTTGAAGAGGAGCTTCTTCAGAACCAGGGTGGGGAGTGGTTGTATCAGCCCTTGTGCCATCAGAAGGCCTGGAGGAGGAGGAATCCAGGGATGGATTTGTGATCCTCCTCTCCCATCTACCAAACAGGGCAGAGGTGAGGCTCTTGGAGGCATTTATGAACACTGGTGTGGAAACAAGATGTTCAGAAGCCTTCTCCTACAAAGATATCCCCAGTACCCGGCCAAAACAGATTTCTTTCTTATTATTCTTCTTTTTAATGAGATCAAACAATATTTTCCCCAGCTAATTCTCTTCTTATCAACTAAGGCAGCCATCACCAAGAACTGGTGCCTAGTGATATAATCATGTGCTGTATGCTTTCCTAACAACACCTTCCCGACGACATCAGCTAAGAACTTGTATTCAGCAGCCAAGTTATTTTTCAGTAGCTTATTAGGGTTATCTCCAGAATGACCCATTCTAATTAACATATTATTATACCCCTCAGAGTCCATCTCTATGTCATCGGCACCATTTAATAGTCCGAAGATTTCGGTTAGTATATTATGGAGAGGGAAACTTGGTTACCAGAAATGGTTCCTATCATATTATCTTCTATTGTGGAGGAAGAAAAGACCCATTTTTTGATCTCAGTCATAACAATCTTGATTCTTTAAGTCATAAATTTCTTCAGATTCTGATCTTCAAACAACTTCAGTATTTCTACAAATATTGCGTCAGAGTGTTGGAAAGAATCAAAATCTATATTGAAACACATATCGAATTTCATGGTGGAGAGAGCGCTTGCTGGATTCGCCTTGAATGCACCTGCAAGAGAGAAAGAAAGATCAAGTGCAAAGGAACTGAAAGCGCAGGACTGAGGTCGAAGAAAACCTAGATATAAGGTTTTCAGAATATGAACCACCAATCTCCGTTCGACGAAAAAGGAAAAGATCTTTGATCTGAGTTTGACGAAGTATTTTAATAGAAAATGAGTTCGTCGATCTCAGTCTGAAGAAGATGAATAAATCGTCGATCTCAGTTCGATGAAAAATTCACTGAAGCAAGGATCGTCGATCTCCGTTTGACAAATACTGTTTCACTAAGAAGTATCGTCGAACTCCGTTCGACGAACCCTTCACGAGAAGTTCACAAATCGTCGATCTCTGTTCGACGAACTGTCAACAAATCGTCAACCACAGACCAAATTTAAATTAACTCATCTCCATTGATCATTCCTAACTGATTTAAGAAAAACAGATGTTTCTTCTCATCCAATGGCTTGGTGAAGATGTCTGCCCTTTGTAAATCAGTGGAAATGAAGACAAGATTAATTTTCTTTTTGTCTACACAATCTCTATTGAAATGATGCCTTATTTCTTTATGCTTGGTGCTACTATGATGCACTGGATTTTGTGCTATGGATATAGAACTGGTACTATCATACTATATAGTTGAATTATTTAAGTTGTATCCATAATCCAGTAGTTGGTTTTGTATCCACAAAACTTGTGAGCAACAGCTGCCAGCAGCTATATATTCTGCTTCTGTAGTTGATGTGGACACAGAGGTTTGCTTTTTATAGAAGCAGGACACTAGCCAATTAACAAGGAACTGGCATGTTCTTGTGGTGCTCTTTCTGTCCACTCTACATCCAGCATAGTCAGCATCTAAGAATCCAGTTAAGTCAAATTCTGATCTGATGGATATAGAAGTCCTAGATTTGGACAACCTTTTATATATCTCAAAATTCTTTATAGAAAAATATAGTGAGATTCTTTAGGGCTCACTTGGAACATAGCACAAATGCATGTAGCAAATATTATGTCTGGCCTACTTGCTGTGAGATATAAGAGGGACCCAACAATAGCCCTATACAACTTCTGATCAACAGGTTTTCCATGCTCATCAGAATCTATCATATGATTTGCAGCCATGGGTGTCTTCATTGCTGAGGCATCATACATCCCAAATCTTTTGACAAGCTCCTTAGCATATTTAGATTGAGAGATGAAGATACCATCAGATGAGTGTTTCACTTGGAGACCAAGGAAATATGAAAGTTCACCCATGCTACTCATCTCAAACTTTGAATGCATAAGGTTAGAGAACCTTTTGCATAGTTTGGGATCAGTTGAGCCAAAGATAATACCATCTACATAAATTTGTACTAATAAAATTTTATCTTTATGATGCTTAATGAAAAGAGTCCTATCTACAATGCCTCTAGAAAATTTATGCTCTAATAAGAAGCTGGCTAAGGTCTCATACCAATCTCTTGGAGCTTGCTTTAAACCATAGAGAGCTTTATGCAATCTAAAGATATGAGAGGGATAGGTTGGAGAGATAAAACCTAGTGGTTGCTCCACATATACTTCTTTGAGATCTCCTTTCAAAAAAGCACTTTTAACATCCATCTGATAGACTTTAAACTTCTTGAATGCAGCATATGCAAGGAAAATTCTTATAGCCTCAAGCCTTGCAACTGGAGCAAATATTTGATCATAATCAATGCCTTCTTCTTGCCTATAGCCTTGAGCTACTAGCCTTGCCTTGTTCCTCATAATGTTGCCTTCTGCATCCAATTTATTTCTGAATACCCATTTGGTTCCAATGACTGGATAGTCTCCGGGTCTACGAACCAATTCCCAAACTCTACATCTCTCAAATTGATTGAGCTCCTCTTGCATTGCAATGATCCAGTGGGGATCTTATTCTGCATCTTTAATGGATTGAGGCTCAAGTTGAGAGAGGAAACAAGTAAACATCAAGTCAGGGTTGAGTTGATGACTTGTTTGCACACCAGCAGAATTGTCTTGAATCACTTGAGATCTAGGGTAATCTCTAAGTGTGAAAAAATCCGTGGGAGGAGCTGTTTAGGCAACAACTTGGGGAACAAATTCCTCTTGTGGAATTTCATTAGCTGTTGGAAAGGGTTCAGTCACCTCTATGCTTTCTTCTTCACTTTCTTCTTCAACTTGTGGAGAAGGATGTATTTGAAGCTCTTGAGTGAGGCTTAGATCATCCAATCTCTCACACAAGTGAGGTACCTGCAAAGTACTATTGGTAGAAATTTCTTTCTCCTTATAAGACATGTTAGCTAAATCAAAAGTCACATGTACAGATTCCTCAATTTTTAAAGTAGATTTATTAATCATCCTATAAGCTTTGCTGACTTGGGAATATCCTAGAAAAATTCCCTCTACAGCCTTAGCTTCAAACTTTCTAATGTATTTCTTGTCATTGTTATGAATATAACATATACAACCAAATATTTTTAAATAGGTGATTTTAGGTTTCTTCCCTTTAAGCAATTCATAGGGAGTCTTATTCTTAAGTTTATGTATTAAAGTTCTGTTCCGTACATAGTTTGCTATGCTCACAGCCTCTGCCTAAAAGGATAGGGGAATGTAAGCATCTGCAAGTAATATGCCTGCATCTTCAATTAAGGTTCTATTCTTTTTTTCAGCCACCCCATTTTGTTGAGGAGTTTTAGGAGCTGAGAAGCAATGCATGATACCTTCCTTCTCACAGAACTCATGCATAAGAAGAGACTCAAACTCAGTACCATGATCACTTCTGATCAATGTAACTTGAGTAGAGTACTCAATTTGTATGGTATTGAGAAAATCTATAATAACCTTGAATGTATCTGACTTATATCTCAGAAAGAACACCCAAGTGAATCTTGAGAAGTCATCTACAATAACTAGAGTATAAGATTTCCCTCCTAGGCTTTGTACATCAATAGGGCCAAAAAGGTCCATGTGTAGCAAATACAGGATCATAGGGGAATCACTTTTATTAACTGATTTAAAAATAGATTTAATTTGCTTTCCTAATTGGCAAGCCCTGCAGAGGCCTTCCTTCTTGTAGGGACCAGAAGGCATACCTCTAACAAGGTTGTCTTTAGATAACCTAGCAATGTTTTTCATATTAACATGTCCTAATCTTTTATGATATAAATCATTTTGATTGCTAACAAGATTAAGTAAACAAATATCTGAAGTTGTAGAATGAAAATCAACTACATATATATTACCTTGTCTATTTCCAATTAAAACAGTTTGGTTTTCTTTAGTAGAAATAATACAAGAGCTTGAGTTAAAATATACCTAATAACCTTCATCACATAGTTTACTTATGGAGATGAGGTTATGCTTTAGTCCACTTACATATGTCATCTTCTTGAAAGTGACTGCTCCAATCTGAACTTCTCCAAAGCCTTCAGACTGACCACAGTTTGAATCACCAAAGATCACCTTTGGTCCCAACTTGGACTTGTAATTATTTAAGTTGTCCTTGCTGCCAGTCATATTCTTGGAGTATCCACTGTCCAGATACCATTGTTGATTTAAGGTTGGATAACTCTTTACCTGCAAATAAAACAATTAGTTGTTCTTGACCCAGATTACCTTGGGTCCTTTATTTCTCTGATAAGAAAAATTTCATATAACTGAAAATTCAGGTTGGGGTTTATATCCTAAGGGATGGTATCTCCTAGGTGGAATTTCCCAATTAGTATAAGGATTAAAAGGTTTACTGGATTGATTAAAGTTTCTGTTAAAATTATGATTTTTGTTTTGTCTGACTGGGTTCGAAGAAAGGTTGTATGTTCGTCGACCAGAGTTCGACGAAGTAGGATGAGATCGTCGATCTCTACTCAGAGAATGAATGTATTCATTTTCTGCGCCCCAAGTTCGTCGATCTCTGCTCGACGAACCATACACAGTTCGTCGATCGCAGTAAGATGAATTATTGTTGCTATTATTTGCATTCATAGATCGTCGATCGGAGTTCGACGAACTAGCCATATTTCGTCGATCTGAGTTCGACGAAATTTGTTGAACTTTGTTTTTACTTAGATTTTTCTTGTTTCTATTCTGTTGGTTTTTAGATTTAGGTAATTCTTCTGTGGGTTGCTTATTGTTTATTACCTCTTTACCCTTTGCTGAAATAAATTTTATAGGGGTTGATAATATATTTTTCTTAAGTATGGGGGGTAAGCTTGATGAAGCACCTAAGCCCAGTTTTCCATTCAGTCTGGCATTGACTGTACTTGTGATGTCCATCAGCTTAAGGCTTCTCCCATTGAGAGATTCCTAAAGTTGCTTAGCCTCACATAACTCTCTTTTTAAATAAATAATTTGTTCATTAGCTAACACTAGATCATCCTTAAGCTTAGTGTTTTCAGCAAATAAATTATCAAATTCAGATTGTCTATCTCTTAGCATTTTAATTTCTTTTTCAGATTTAATTAAGTCATTACATAGAGCTTTGAATTCATTTTTAAAATCAACAGAATTAAAATCAAAAGATGAGATTACCTGATCCTCATCTATCTCAGATTCCTCTTCTGATTCTTCAGAATGATCTTCTGCTTGCTCTTCACCATCAGACCTGCTACATGAGGAATTGATTGCCATGAGGCAAAATTCTCTTGCCTTTGCTTCTTCATCTTCACTAGAGCTGGAAGATGAGGTCTCTTCACCAGTATCACTCCAGGATTCAGCAATGAAACCTTTTTCCTTTCTTTTGTTTTTGCTGGAGGAGTGTTTGCTTGAATTCCTGCTGGAGTTCTTCTTGTTCTCTTTCTCTTTCTCTTTTCTCATGTCTCTTTTCTGAGCTTCTGGGCATTCAGGAAGGATGTACCCAGGCTTTCTGCATCCAAAGCAGACAATCTCCTTGGTAGGAGTTCTGTCATACTTAGGTTTGCCATCATTTTTCGATGGACTTCTTCTGAAATCTTTCTTGGCCAGTTTGTAGAATCTTTTGTCCAGCAAGCTCATCAACTCTTCATTGGCTGGAAGGTTTTCAGATTCTTCTGTTGCTTTGAAAACAATATTGTGCTACTTCCTTGAAGAGGGTGAGGCCTTCATTTCAGTAGCCTTTCTGGTCTTGATTAAACGCTTATATGATTTGAGCTTTCCCAAGAGAGACTCAGTGGATATCTCATTCATGCTCCTGGCTTCTTTGATTGGCCAGATCCTGGAATCCCAAGTGCTGGGGAAGTACATCAGGATATTGTCATTGATCTCAATCAAGGAGATATCTTTGTCCAGGGTTTTCAGTTCATTGATGATAAAATTTAGCCTGTTATACATCTCAGCCACTGTTTCAGATTCCACCTTCTTGAAGTTCTCATATTGGGATATCAAGAGGAATCTTCTATCCTTTCTTTCATCTGCTGAGCCTGCCACCATCTAGTTTAAGGAGTCCCAGATTACTTTTGTAGAGGTGCACTCAGCGACCTTCTAGAAGATATCATCTAACAAGGTTTGAGACAAGATATTTATAGCTTTAACATCAGCTGTTTTTGACTTTCTTTTGAGCATCAGTCCACTCAGGTGGTGGAACTGCATGAGTGCTAGAAGTTGCTATAGAAGTTGATGCTGTTGGTTGAGGAGGACCTTTCAAAATAGAGTTGAAACTGTCCTCATCAATAAAGTTCATGTATAGCTTGATTCTTGCCTTCCTAGATTGCAAATTTATTTAAGTTACAGACTAGAGGTCTGGTGCTGGCAAAATCTTTATTTTGTGCCATTGCTGTAATAATAAAAAAACTAGAGAAGGGAAAAACAATCTAACAATGATCTTGGTTCAGATGTGAATCTGTGAAACCAAAGATAAACCTGCTCTGATACCAATTGAAAGTGGTGGTATGCACTGATACCACCAATGGGTTAGACTGTTTAACTCTAGAGGGGGATGGGGGGGGGGGGTGAATAGAGTATTTTAAAATCATATTTGTTATTTCAGAGTTAAAGATATTGATACTAATAAGTGTAATCAGAAAGGTGCAGAAATAAAACTAAGCTAATCAGCAATCAGTACACAAAAAGAAATAAAGTAGCATCACAGATGACACAAGAATATTATAGTGGTTCCCATAAAACTTGGGTACATCCACTCTTCTACAACCCTGGTAGGAATCCACTCATGTTTTTGATCAGGTGCCCTATCACCAATCAGGTTTTTGCTCAGGTGCCTGTGACCACAAGATCTGTATCAGGTAGTTCAGGAAACCCTTCGGGCTTTTGATCAGGTCCCAGAAAACCAAATTAAGACTTTTGATCAGGAGACTTGCAACCAAGTGTTTAACTTTTGAAGGGAGTTAGAACCTTGTGTACAGTGGGGTAAAATTAATAAAATAAGATGTTGTCTTATCTTTTCACAAAGAAACTGAGAAGACTTGTGGATTCTTGATGGTGTCAAAGCTCCACCTGAGATGAAGATCTGTTCAAGAAGAATGAGAGCTTTGCAGGGTGAGTAGGTCTTCTAAAGATTTTCCAGGAAGCTATAGACTGATAAAAGTTGGTTGTCTCTTGAAAGCTTGCTGGAAGATGAACACTTGATGAAGACAGTCAGAGCTCTTTCTTGAATATTGTTTTGGTGCCTGTCTTGTTCTCTGTGTGTTCTGCTATTCCTGTTATCTGTTCTCGACTGAAAGAGAAAAATATCTTTTATATGTCTCTGTCTAATTTCTCCTTTGAATTTGAATTATCTGCATTGAATGCTGACTACCTAGAGAATGAAAATCCTGCTGGAGAGAATATTGCATTAATGGATTTCCCCAACCGTCTTATTAAAAATGGTAAGTAATATTCCTGATGAAGACTATAATCAATGCTGATACTAACGGCTATATTCAGAGAATATAAGCATTGATTATTCAAGAATTACTGCGAGAGAATAAGGACAAAATGAGGGAAAATCCAAGTCTGGAACTGCACAACAATCATCGAATAGAGAACAGATTTCATCGACCTGAGTCCAAAGTTTGTCGACTAGAGAAATCGTGTTCGTTGACCTGGGAATTCTTGTTCGTCAACCTGAGAACCAAGTTCGTTGATCTGATATCAACTAACTGCTTTCTGTGAAGAACTTCCCATTTCTGTGCTCCAAGTTCGTCGAGCTGATAATGTAACTTCGTCGACCTGAGTTCAGAGAAAGGATTCTAGACTAAAAGTGTTGAAGTTGATCACCTAGAATTCGTCGACCTGAGCTCGAATATTGTCGAGTTCAACTTAGAGAATTTACTCTGAGTTCGTCGAGCGGAGCATGACTTTCGTCGAGCTGAGTTTGACGAACGTCGAACTCATTTTTCTGAACTGATTTTCTTCTAAGTCTGAGTCTTCTGCTATCTTCTGTTGGCTGGTCCATGTGTGGTTGATTCTAAGGACTTAGCCTAAACTCTAGGAGAAAAAAAACCCTAGCTATACATGTTGGGTCAATTATCCTAGTTAATGAACATAGCCCAAATCACATAGGGATCCAACAGATTACATGTGAGTTAACACATTGTCCTACATGACGAGAGATTACATTGTATAGTCCTTTGGTTACTGACCCACTGTAACCTGACATTGGTGTGTACTTAACAATGAAAATCTGCAAGTACATAACTCAAAAGGCAACATCAAATACAGTCATAATTCATCTTAGCTTAACTGGACCCTTCTTCAAATCCGGGTTATTGTGGATACAATACCCAACAATCTCCCCCTATTTGAAAAGTCAGAAACCTATAAGCTAAGGTGAATTGTATAAAAAAATAATAACACATAAAGACTTGAAATGATAAATGAAATTAAAAAAATTAGAAGGAGCATTCACAGTCAATCATATATATATATATATATATATATATATATATATATATATATATATATATATATATATATATATATATATATATATCGAATTGGTCATTGTTTTTGGAGGGGGGGGGGGGGCAACCCACAACACTCAAACTGAAACACATAATATATGATGGTTAAATCTGCTTGCTCCGCCTCTTCAGTCTCTACCTGTCAAAGTAAGCGCTTGGCTTTGGAAAGTACTTTTGAGTTGTTGGAGGCATCAAATCAGCATTTTGATTGTTTCTGAAGTGTATCATTCTCTTTGTGCAAGACAGTTGTACTTGTTACATTCTTCTTGATGGTAGTGGTGCTGATGTTTTTCACCACCGAGGTAGACCAAGGAGAATGTGTCTAGGATAATGCTTCTAGAAATCGGGCTCCAAACCTCTTCCATCTCTCTGTTTGTCTCTACTCGAACCGTCTCTAATCTTATTGCAGACGGGCCTTCCTCATATCTTCTATGCTTGAAAACAAGAGGAGGGAAGTCTTCAACAAGTTCTACCTCTAGAGCTTCAGTAGCAACAACACTAACCCGAGAACAATCCTATGTGTCTGACCAGTACTGAGAGTAATCCTAGGGAGGATGAGTCTCATCATGTACTGGTACAGGCACAACAGGTACTTGATATCCTATCAACTGAATGTGAAGCCATGCACAGTTGTCATAACTATAGTAATTTATACCTTTGAAATTTGCTAACATTGCTTCTTTAAGCGCATTGACCTTAGCTACCACCTTAGCTTCCAAGGAATCCTCCCCCTTTCTGACTACTTCAATCAGAGCATTTGTGTAGGCTTGCATGCTGTCTTCATAATGTGCCATTGATCTATTATGACCATCAATCATAGTTTTGGCATTTGTATCTACATTACATATGACTTTCTGATTACTCTCCAGTCCTTTCATAACAAACTCAAATCCTTTTCCACCTTGGGTAAACCAGGAGTCTAACTTGGCATCTAGCTTGTCAAATCTTATGTTAACCTCAGGTAGGCCTTTATTCAGATCTCTTTCTATATCTTTCACATTTTTCAGCACTTGCCTCATTGAGGAATCAAAATAAGCCTTCTTCTTGGCCAATATTGCCTCTATGCTTTGCAAAAGTGTATTTTCAGCAGTCAAAATTGGGGTGTCCAGAGTGGGAGTGCTGGGAAGATCCTCACTTGAAGACTCATTTATTGGAGATAAATAAGCTTTAGAAGTTGTACCAAGATCTACAGCAGCAGTCAGAACTGGAGTCTACTCCTCCACATCTCCTTCCTCATCAGAAAGATTCACAACCTCCTCTGAAGTAGCAGGAGGTGCATCTGACATTTTGCCCATCCTTTTCTCAAGGTTGTGCAATAATCTAGAAACCTTAGTAGTAGCTTATATAGAAGGTCTAGTTACCTCCCACTCAAAAGATGAAGACGGAACAATTTATGGGAGAGGGACTATCAAATTCTCCATTACCATAAGTTCACCAGCATCAACAATAATATCAGCAACATCCTTTGCTTTATCAGAATCAATCATTGTCTCATCAACATCACTATCAATGTTATAATCATCAACTGTTAGGCCATCAGCAACAACATCATCATTTTCCAATCCATCTTCAGCAGTAGCATCTTCATCAACATCATCAGCAACAACCTCATCCTCACCTCTTCCTCCTCAGGCACCAAATCTTCAATTGCATCCTAAGCCATCTTGGCAACCTCTATCATCAGAACCTCTATCTCTACAACTATTGCATCTGGAATTGGCACTGAATCTGGTATCACACTAAATGGCACTATACTAGTGGCCACTTGTGTTTCAACTGTCTCCCCCTCGATTCCTACACTCGAACTCGCAGGAATGTCACTATGGTGAGGAGTAGGAATGTTATCCTCCGGTACCTATCCTACCTCCTCCATATACAGATCTGGGGCTCCCCCTTGACTTACGATCCTCCTATCCCACCTGAAAAATATAGATGAGCCTATTTTCTTTAGGTGATGGATAAGAACACCTTTGGTCATATCAAACCTATCACCATCCAGTTGATTCAGGTATAGGCTGATAATCCTCATAAAGTTGTGAATACGAAGGCTGTCCTTAATCTTCTCAAACTACAATGCACCCCAATCCATCCTTTTTTCTGTAGATGAGAGCGACAAGTACCTTGACCATTTCTGTTGAGAGGTAGTCGTGGGAACCGGTTTTATACAAGAAGACCTTTCCAATTATATATGACAGTAGTTTCCATTCATCGTTCACTCCTTTGCACTTAACTGCTTTGGTGCCTCAAGGAAGTCCACAAAATAATAAAGCTTTGGTGAATTCATCATCTTCTTGGTAGTCTGCTTCCTCGAAAGTAGGAAGCCGCAAGTACTTGGAGAGCAGTGACACTTTCACTTTGGCCTTGGTCTTTTGAATCTTGCTCTAGATGACTGTGTCTTCATGACGGAGCTTTGTATTATGGAAAAATTCAAGAACTTCCTTGTCCTGAACCTTACATGGATGTTCTAGGATGAAAGAGAGTCCAGTGGTCTCCAAGATGAGGATAATGTTGTGGAATTCATTGGAGGCGGATGCAAATCCTATGCGAACAAGTTCTCCTCCCCCTAGCAATCCGTTGGTGCTTCGAGGAGCCATGAAAAATCAAGAACGCTGCAATCTAATTTCTGTACTACAGTAGAATGGATTTCAGCAACAGTTGGAATTGACGGAACCTGGGGCTCGGGAACACATTAATGTCAGAATTTGTTGGCGAGATGTTGCGACACTGTCAGCTAGGGCTTGGACAATGCTCACGATCTGAATCGAGGAAAGAGAGAAGTCCATATTGCTGGAGTTACTGGAGGATGACTGTTGGATCCCTAGTTGATTTGGGCTAGGTTCACTGACTTAGGATGTGACCCATCTTGTATAGCCAGGGTCAATTTGTGTCCTAGAGTCTAGGTTAAGTCCTTAGACTCACCTCCTCAGATGGACCAGCTTTCAACAAGACCCTCAGAGACTCCAGACTCACAAGTATTTCAAGACTAAGTAAAGTGAGTTCGACGTTCGTCAAACTTAGCTCGACGAAAGGAATTCTGCGTTTGACGATCATGAGACAATTCTTAGTGCTGAGTTCGACGATCTATGTTCTCTGCTCAATGAAAATTCAGTTTCTACTTCAAGCCAAAGTTAGGAGAACTTCAAAATTTTTCTAAGTCCAGCTTCATGCTTCGGTCGACGAATTATATTCTGAGCTCGACGAACTTGGACCTCAAGCCCTCAGCTTCTCAGGTCGACGAAGTCAGCTTTTCAGGTCGACGAATGCTATTCTCTACTCAATGATTTTTGGACTCAGAGAATCAGTGTCGACACTTAGGGTTTGTGTCGACACCAGACAGTTTGTGTCGACATCAGGATTTCAGTCGACACTTATTTGTGTGGACACCAGGATTTCAGTCGACACCAGCTTCTGTCGACACCAGAGGATTTGTGTCGACACCAAGATCAATCTGTCGACACCAACTTATGTCGACACAGCATTTCAGCAGATGCAGGATATTTTATCCAAGTCCAAAACTTTTCTCAGGTCGACGAATTTGGTTCTTAGCTCGACGAATGAAGAATGTCTGTCCGATGAATTAAGATTGTCTTCTCGACGAACTCTATCAAGCTCAACTCGACGAACTCAAGCTAAGCTCGAGGAACTCAAGCTCAGCTCGACGAACTCAAGTTCAGCTCGATGAATTGTGTTCTTTGTTCGATGAATCCAGATTAGGTTTTCTTCAAGGTTCTCGTCCAGTTTCTTGGCGGTGATTCCTAAACATTTAATGCAAGATCTTCTCGGAATGTTACCGTTAAAACGCGCATTGACTATGGACGATTACATGCCGTTTTTCCATGGGACAGTTAGGAAAGTCATTGATTGCTGATTCTTTCCAAGGCCGACTGTAATTACTGCTCGACATTCAAATAGTTTTTGAATATCTTTTTATTTTCTCAGTCTGTCAGACCTCAAGAGAGATAGACAAGAAAACCGGTGACACAGTAAGAGAACAGAATCAAGCAGAGTTTAAGAAACACAGTACATAAAATACTCAACAGTTGCAGAAGAACAATCATTCTAAAATCTAAAGTTCTTGACTGCAATCAGCCTTGACCAGAGAACACTGTCAAGAAGAAGAAGAGGAACAACTAATTTTAATCAAGTGTCTTCTTCTCTTTATTCACAGGATAACTTCAAAGGACAACAATCAAACATTCTGTCAAAAGAAGTTCCTGAAGCAGTTCTAGTCCAGACATTCTAGGTCACTGAAGGCCTATCACCCTGAAGCAGTGCTCCAGCATTCCTGACCAATTCAAGACCTCAGGGGGAGCAAAAGTTGCTACATCAATCCACAAGTCTTCTCTCTGACTGTTGACAGAGAAGACACTATCACCCTCCCCCTCTCTCTCTCTAATTCCTGTATAGGGTTTTAAATCCCTTCAAAATTATTCTGGTTGCAAGTCTCCTTCCAATAGACTTGAGGGTTTGGTTTTTGGGGACCTGATCAAAACCCATTGGTGCCCAGGACACCTGATCAACTCATCCTGCAGTGGATTCCTACCTAGGGTGGTAGAAGAGTGGATGTACCCAGATTGGTTGGGGAACCACTATAGCTCCTTGTGTATTTTGGTTGCTTATTTTTCTTTTGTTTTTTGGCTGTGATCTGTGACTGCTCTGTGTTTAGATTTACTTTATGTTATTTGCTTCCCTGTTCACTTAGGAATACAACAAGAGTTGTAAAAAGTTTTTAGTAAGCACCATACTCTATTCACCCCCCCCTCTAGAGTATATCAGATCTAACTTGCACTTTCAATTGGTATCAGAGGGAGGTTGGTTAAAATACCACACCTTAGTGGTTGCACAAGCTAACACCTGAACCCAAAGATCCCTCTAGTTAGATCTGCCTGTTTTGATTTTGTTATTAGAATTATTTCTTCACAATACATGTCCCAAAACAAAGATTATGCTAGCACCAGACCTCCAGTGTGCAATCTATCTAAGTTTGCACTTTGGAAGGCAAGGATTAGACTGTACATGAACTCTATTGATGAGGACATTTTCAATTCTATTTTGACATTGTGTCCAAGAACTCCAGAGAATACAAGTACAAGTGTTGTTCCACCTCCTTCAGGAACAGATGTAGAAATAAAGAAATGGAAATTGGCTGATGCAAAAGCTATGAACATTCTAGCCCAGACTATGTCTGATGAAATTTTCCAAAAGGTAGCTGAATGCAACTCAGCAAAGGACATCTGGGACAAGCTATATGATATAGTCTCAGGATCTGCTGATGAGAGAAAAGACAGAAGATCTCACCTCATAACCCAGTATCAGAATTTCAAGAAAGGAGAAGCTGAGTCAGTAGCAGACATATATAATAGACTCAGTCTCATAGTCAAAGAGCTGAAAACTTTGGACAAAGAGATCTCATTGACTGAGCTAAATGATAAAATCCTAATGTGCTTCCCAAGCACTTGGGACTTAAGGATCTGGCCAATCAAGGATGCCAGAAGCCTAAATGAGATCACAGCTGAAGCTCTCTTGGGAAAGCTCAAGTCTTATGAGCTGCTCATCAAGAATAGAGAAGAAGAGCAGAAGACTGCCTCACCAGCTACAAGAAAGGAAAAATTAATAGCTTTCAAAGTCATTGAAGATCAGCCTGAAGACAAGGTCACAGGCAATGAAGAGCTGCTAAGCCTAATGTCCAAAAGATTTTACAAAATGGCCAGGAAAGACTTCAGAAAAACGTCTGCCAGAGGGCATGACAAGCCAAGGTATGATAAATCAAATAATAAAGAGATTATTTGTTTTGGATGCAGGAAACCAGGCCACATGGTGTCTGACTATCCAGAAAATCAATATAAGGACAAAAAGGACAGGAAAGAAAGAAGAAAAGACAAAGAGCTCAGGAAGAACAGTAATGACAAACCCTCCTCCAGCAAGAACAAACACACTAGGAAGGGGTTTGTAGCTGAAACTTGGAGTGAGACAGAAGAAGAATCTGAAACTTCTTCCAGCTCAAGTGATGATGAAGATGATGCTGAAGAGAAGGAATTCTACATGATGGCTATTAATGCCTCACAACAAAATTCTGATGCAGAAGAGTCAGAATCTAAATCAGAGACTCAATCTGAAGAGGACCAGGTAATAAGTTCTTTTGATTTTAATTCTGAGGACTTTAAGTATGAGTTTAAAGCACTATGTTTAGACTTATTAAGATTTGAGAAGGAAATCATTTCTCTCAGAAATCAATTATCTGAACACAGTACCTTAAAATCAGAAAACCTCAAACTCTCTGAGGAGTTAGAGTGCTATAGGGAGCAGATAGCTTCACTGAAAAGTGAGCTATCAGAGGCCAAAAAGCTTGAAGAATCCCTCAATGCGAGAAGTATAAAGCTAATGGACTTCACAAGCACAGTGAACTCAAGATTCAATAGTACACTGGGCTTGGGTGCTTCATCCAGCCAACCTATAGTACTAACACCCCCAATTAAATATATCTCTGATAAAGGTAAGGGAGTTGTAGAGGTAGCTAGGAAGAATTCTGACGTACCCAAAAAAAACAAGAGTTCAACAGAAATCGTCGAACGGAGCTAGGCGATCATCAAATGCAGATCAACGATCTCTGGCAAAATCGTCGAACTCAGGTCGATGATCTCTAAACCCTGAACTCTGCCACAGTCGATCTTCGAACGGAGCTCGACGATCTGACCCAAGATTGTCGAACTCAGCTCAACGATCGTTGAGCAGAGATCAGAGCTTTGAAAACTTTTTCAAAGGTAAATCAAATTCCAAACCTAGGGGTCCTTCATCCCAAAGACTTAACCCTTATAACTGAATGTATAATACCTCCAAGGAGATATCATCCTGAAGGCTATAAGAGTCAACCAGGGATATCTTTTATTTCTGAATTCAAAGGTTATCAACCTAGGCCCAAGGTAAACTGGGTCAAAAACAAGTAAATTGTTTTATGTGCAGGTGAAGACCTATCCAACATCAAACCATCAATTGTATCTGGATAGTGGGTGCTCAAAGCACATGACATGAAACAAGGACAATTTCACATCCTTCAAAGCCAAGCTTGGACCCAAAGTCATATTTGGTGATTCAAACTTTGGGCTGACAAAAGGATATGGTGCAGTCCAGAATGGCACAGTAACATTCAAGAGAGTAGTCTATGTGGAAGGACTGAAGCATAACTTGATCAGTATCAGTCAACTATGTGATGAAGGCTACCAAGTGACTTTCAGCAAATCCCTATGCAAGATCAAATCAGAGGACAACACAACTGTGTTGACAGGTAAAAGGAAAGGTAACATCTATCTTGTAGATTTTCTTTCAACTGAAGTAGATATTTGCTTGTTTAACTCTATTAGTAGACCTAATGAACTATGATATAAGAGACTAGGACATATAAACCTTAGAACCATTTCTAGGCTATCCAAGGACAACCTTATTAGAGGACTACCTTCTGGCCCCTACAAGAAGGAAGGACTTTGCAGGGCTTGTCAACTAGGCAAGCAAACCAAAAGTAGTTTCAAGTTACTTAATAAGAGTGATTCACCTAGGATTTTGTATCTGTTACACATGGATCTTTTTGGACCCATTACAGTACAAAGCTTCGGAGGGAAATCTTACACTTTAGTGGTTGTAGATGTCTTCTCTAGATTCACATGGGTGTTCTTTCTGAGGAAAAAGTCTGATAACTTTAAGTGTTAGACAGAGTTTCTCAAATGCATACAGACTGAGTTCAACACTCACATTGCCCTGATCAAAAGTGATCATGGGACAGAGTTTGATTATCTTCTTATGCAAGAGTTCTGTCAAAGTGAAGGGATCAGACATAATTTCTCAGCTCCTAGAACTCCTGAACAAAATGGGGTAGCTGAAAGGAAAAATAGAACCCTAATTGAATCTGTCACTACATTGTTGTCAGATGCTTACCTTCCTCTATCCTTTTGGGCAGAGGTAGTGAACACCTCCAACTATGTGTTGAATATAAGTTTAATACATAAACTGAAGGGCAAGACTCCCTATGAATTACTCAAAGGGAAGAAACCTAAAGTAGACTATTTTAAAATCTTTGGTTGTATTTGCTACATTCACAATAATGACAAGAGATACATAGCAAAATTTCAATCTAAAGCTGATGAAGGAGTGTTTCTGGGATACTCCATGGTCAGTAAAGCTTATAGGGTTTATAATAAATCAACTCTTAAAATTGAAGAATCTGTTCATGTATATTTTGATGAGACTAACATGTCATACAAGAAGAAAGAAATTTCTACCATAAGCTCTTTGCAGGTTTAACCATTATGTGAGTCTATGGATGGACTGAACCTTACCCAAGAGGTACCACACCATCCCACTCCACAGGATGCTGAAGATAGTGATGAGGAAAGTCAAGAGGAAGTGACAGAACTTCCCCCAATAGTTAGTATCACTCCCCAAGAGGAATTAAATACTGAAGTTGTTGCTCAACCAACTCCACCAACTGATCTTGTCACACTTAGAGATCACCCTAGATCTCAGGTAATTAGAGACATCTCAGTAGGTGTACAGAGAAGACATCAACTCAACCAAGACTTAATGCATGCCTGTTTCCTCTCTCAAATTGAACCTCTCACCATACATAAGGCAGAGTAAGATCCCCACTGGATCATTACAATGCAAGAGGAACTCTATCAGTTTGAGAGTTGTAGAGTTTGGGATTTGGTTCCAAGACCCCATAACTACCCAGTTATTGGAACTAAATGGGTCTACAGGAACAAGTTGGATGCTCAAGGCAACATAGTGAGGAACAAAGCTAGGCTTGTTGCTCAAGGCTACAGACAAGAGGAAGGAATAGACTATAACCAAACCTTTGCCCCTGTTGCAAGGTTAGAAGCCATTAGGATATTCCTGGCCTATGCAGCTTACAAGAGATTCAAGGTCTACCCGATGGATGTCAAAAGTGCATTTCTGAATGGAGTGCTTCAAGAAGAGGTTTATGTAGAACAACCTCCAGGTTTTATCTCTCCTACTCAACCCTCTTTTGTTTTTAAATTTCATAAAGCTCTCTATAGTTTAAAGCAAGCTCCAAGAGCTTGGTATGAGACCCTAGCAAGCTTTCTTTTAGAGCATGAATTTACAAGAGGAACTATAGATAAAACACTTTTCACTAGACATCATAAGGACCAAACCTTGTTAGTACAAATATATGTGGATGACATTATTTTTGGGTCCACTGATCCAAAATTGTGCAAGAGATTTGCTGACCTCATGCATTCTAAATTTGAGATGAGTAGCATTGATGAGCTTTCCTACTTCCGTGGTCTCCAAGTGAAGCAGCTCCCAGATGGTATCTTCCTCTACCAAGTTAAGTATGCTAAACAGCTTATTAAAAAGTTTGGGATGTGTGATCCTTCAGGGATGAAAACCCCTATGGCTACAAATGCTGTTGTGGATTCTGATGCAGCAGGGAAAACAGTGGATCAGAAAAATAATTGGGCAATTGTTGGATCCCTATTATACCTAACAACTAGCAGACCTGATATAATGTTTGCCACATGCCTTTGTGTTAGGTTCCAAGTGAACCCTAAAGAATCTCACCTTATTTTCCTAAAAAGAATTTTGAGATATATAAAGAGTTGTCCTAATCTTGGACTCTGGTATCCTGTAGAGTCAGAGTTTGAGTTAACTGGATACTCAGATGCTGACTATGCTGGATGTAGAGTGGACAGGAAAAGTACCTCTGGAACATACCAGTTCCTTGGTATGAGACTTGTCTCTTGGTTTTGTAAAAAGCAGACATCTGTGTCTACATTAACTGCAGAAGCAGAATACATGGCTGCTGGTAGTTGCTGTTCACAGATGCTATGGATACAAAACCAACTCTTAGATTATGGTGTCAACTTAAATAATTCAACATTATTTTGTGACAATACTAGTGTTATTGCCATAGCACAGAATCCAGTTCACCATTCTAGAACTAAACATATTGAGATAAGACATCATTTCATTAGAGATAATGTGGACAAAAAGAAAATTAACTTGATCCACATTCCTACTGATCTACAGAGAGCAGATATTTTTACCAAGCCATTGGATGAGAAAACCCATCTGTTCTTTATAAATCAATTGTGAATGATTGATGGAGAAGAGTTAACCTAATTTCTGTCTGCATTGGACGAATTTTCTAGAGTTCTTCGGACGGAGTTCGTCGAACGGAGTTCGACGAATTAGGGAAAGTTTGAGAGATTCTCGTCGAACGGAGATCGACGAATTCTCTGTGTGGGGAAACAATTTTCGTCGACCAAAGATCGATGAACTTTGCTTCAGAAGACGCTTCATCGAATGGAGTTCGACGAACTATTTTCGATTCTTCTGGATGAGATCGACGAATTATCTGTCTACAATTTATTTTGTCGAACTCAGTTCGAAGATTTTTTTTTCTTTTTCGTGGAACGGAGTTTGTCGATTCATATTCTGAAAATCTTATATCTAGATTTTCTTCAACCTCCGTCCCGCGCTTTCAGTTCTTTTGCTCTTGATCGCCGTTTTTCTCTGTGTTTCTCTTGCAGGACATCAATGGCGATTCCCTCCGGTGCTTTGGTTGCAATGAAGTTTAACAGCGGATTCGACATGGACTTTGAGTCATTTCAACACTCTGACCCAATCTTCCTTTACATCCTAGAACTACTGGAAGAACTTAGTTTAAAGGATTTCATGACCAAGCGCATCAAACTTTATGGAACAGAAATACGGGAATGGGTATACACATCTACTGTTTCTGACGAAGATACTTTGACCGGCAATATAGGGAACACTGCTGTTTCCCTCTCTCCCGCAGTTCTCACTGAAATATTTGGATTAGTGAATGGAGAAGACAATATGGAAATGGACTCTGAGGAATTCGGTGATATGCTGAAATTAATGGGTTTCTCTGGGAACAACCCTAATAAGTTGTTGAAAAAGCAATTATCTACCGCCTACCAATTTCTGGCAGATATTACGGGAAAGGTTCTGATGGCCAAGCACTCTGCTCACGACTATATCACTCGTCACCAATTTCTGATAATGTGTGCAGTAGTGAATAAGCACCAGGTTGATTGGAGTAAAGTATTCTTTGAATTGATCAAGAAGAAGAACAGCAAAAAGGAAGTCTGCTTTGGCAGAATATTGGGAATTTTCCTCAAAGAGAAGGCTGCTGACTGTATGGTCTCCCTGACCATCTTCATAAATGCCAGTAAGCGCCTTACTTACGCTCTGTTTGGCAGGTGGGAGAGGACCATCTCCAAGCCCTCAAAGGATTCCTCATCCTCCCTCCAAACTTCTGAGAGCACAAGGGCTGTAAAGGCCGCTCCTCACCCTGTTGAAGAGGTTTCTCCATCTCAACCATCTATTCCAGCACCTCTTCCCCCAAAGAAGCCTCCCCATGTACCTACCCTTCTTCCATCTCCACCACTTGACCTGACAAACAATCCATCTCCACCTCCATCTTCCCCCTTGCAAGTTGATCATCAACCCACTCCTCCAGCTTCCCCTCAGGACATTCCTCTTCCTACTCCCCCACAGTCTCCTCTTCCTCCACACTTATCCACCATTCCATCTTACATTATACCATTAGATATACTCATACAAGATCCCCCCTCCATCTGTTATTCCTCCTCCCATTCCATCCCCTTCCCCTTCCCCATTTGATCCATCTACCCTCATTTCTTTGCTCACATCTCTCATTCAAGCCTTGATCCAAGAGGCTATTACACCTCTTGTGACCTCCATTAATTCCTTATCTGCCCAGATTTCTCTTCTCTTTGCTGCCCCCTCTTCATTTAGGGGCCTGACTCCAGGTCTTCCTGAACCCAGGCAGGGGGAGATGCTGTAACATCCCATGTTACTTCTAGGCCCCTTAACTTAGATTGGGTTAGACATGGAGTGGGTAATAGGGGTATTTATCTAGGTTTGACCCTAGTAGGTGAATGAAGCCATGTGGGGCCCACCATAGGGCCCAAGTCAAACAAGGTCAAACTAGCCTAAATAAGGACCCTAACCATACCATGACCCCACCACATTGCCCTAACCCTAAAAGCAATCTAATTGAACCAAAAGCCACATTATTGGGTCAACCATTGGCCCAAGTTGACCCAAGTCGACCATAACCCTAATTTGATAAAATCCACACATATAGGCACAATTAGACCAAGTTGGGCATCACCATGGCCCAACCCATGTTGGGTGATGCCATAAGGCTCATGATCATCAAGTGGGGTCAGCCCACTCATCAAGTTGACCAGGTCAACCCTAAAAGTCAACTTGGTCAACCATAGGTCTATTTAAGTAAATTTGAAGACCAAGTTCATTCCTAATGGGCTAAGGCCTTGAGCCATGACCCAACCCATGTTAGGTGGTGACATGGGGTTCATGACCATCAAGTGGGGCCAGCCCATTCATCAAGTTGACCAAGTCAACCCTAAAAGTCAATTTGGTCAATATAAGGCCTAAAGAGAGAAAATGAGTGTCAAGCTCATTTCCAATGGGCTAAGCCCATGAACCAAGACCCATGACCAGCCTTAATGGTTAATGACAGCCTCTACCCTCCTGAAATTGGAGAGAGATTGCATGCAAGGGGGTAGTTTTGGAAATTAGGGGAAAAAGAGGAGAGAGAAGAGATGGAAAATGGGGATGAAGGCCATGTGGCCCTCCTCCTCTCTTCCCAAGCACACATCTGAACCCACACATCAATTATCATCCTTTCCAACCCAATTTCATGCCACTTGGAGCCAAGGAGGAGAAACCAAAGCTCATGGACGAAATTCCCATCATGGCATCTCTATATCCGACCCATATCAGCCAAAATCAACCATCCCATTAGATTCAGAAGGTCCAAAGGAGTAGAATTCGATACCTGGATCGAAGATTTTGGTGGAGAATCGGGTTCGGGAGCAAGCTCGCCAGAGAGAAGAAATTTCATGGCCAACCACAGACACCGCCGCCGTCGGGCTCCGATCAAGGTCCGTTTCACCTCACCTCTACCCGTACTAGTTTCCTAGATCTATTAGGCGAGACATCGGGCTCAAATGAGCCAGATCCAAGGTGAGCTTTTTCATGAATTTTGGATTTTTGATGGAGTGTAAGTTCACCGGAAACCGCCGCCTCCGGCGGCCAAGTCACTGCCGAACGTTAGCCCTCACCTCAACGGAGGTGGTGATGGTGGTGGCCGGCCAGGGAGGTGGCTGGATGGCCGGGAAATGGCCCTAAAATGAGCTCCAGGTCGGGCAAATCTCGGCCATTGGCTGGAGGAGGAAGATGAACAGATGCCCTCCATTCTGCTTTAAGATTCGTGCTACATCAAAATTCAATTTTCTGTCCCTGTTTTTGATGTCACTTGCAAGCTAACTTTAGGCCTAATATATGCATTTGTAGATCTGATGCCCAACATAAAACTTGTAGCCATTTGTCTTACCTTTAATTTGCCACCATTAAATTGAGATTTGGTCCAGAGGACGGTCCTTTAGCTCAATTCTCCTAGGACTGGCCTTTAGCAAGGGCAGAACTTAATTTTGATGCCCAAGTTAAACCATTAATCAACATGGCCCCAAATGTTGGGTACATTCATGATTAGGGAATATCTAGCCCCTGCCAAACATTGGAAATTTTTGGGACAACGTTTTCTATAGTTTTGGTCATAATATCAAAACTTAAATAAATGAAATATTTGGAGTTATATGACTCCAAAAGGCCCCAAATCTTGGTGGTAGGTCCTTGGGGACATCATTGGTGCATGATAAAAATTTCAGCATATTTGGATCACTGCATGTTGGGGTAATCCACTTGCATGTGTTGGTTTATGTATTGCCTTGGTGTGCCAATAGCAACAATTTAAATATTGTGCATTCAGCCTAATGGAGGCATTCAAAAATCATGGATTTGATTTCAGTGGTTCATTAGGGTAAAGTTCACCCCTCAGATTAATTATGGGATTTTTGGAATCAAAAATCCCATTAATTGGAATTTTTAAAAATATAGCTCCTTTTGAAAATAAATTTGAAAAATAGGTTTTCCTCAAGTAAAAATCCTAAACTTTGCCAAGTTGAAAATAAGGTTATATATGACTTAGGAAAATTTGAGCTTTCTGTTTGAAAAACTTCTGGAGTAAAATACCTTGAAATGACCATTTTACCCTTATTGCATTTTTCTTGAATTGATGGAAATACAAATCAGAAAAATTTGGAAATATTTCTAGTGTTGTATAATTGTATTATTAGTCTTGCATAATTATTTAAGAATTTACGGATGTACTGATAATTTTTAAATTAATGTAATGGCATTTTGGTAAATATTTAAGAATGGGATTTGTTAGGCCATTACACTATAGAGGTTGTTGAAACTCTGCCATTAGTCTTAAATTAATGTGTCCTATGTTCTGTAAGTTTCTTGGAATTTTGGATTATATATTTCTTGCACTTCATTTGGAAAATGGAAATTATGTAGATTTGGTATTAAATAAGGAATTAGTATAAATATCCAAAGGAAAATTGTGAAACCCTGAAGACAGAAATAGTTTATCATTATACAACTCAGGAAAAATTACCTAGTTCAGTGGATTTTAAATCATACTACTTCATGTGTAAAGTGACCTAGGAATTAATTTAAAAGATTTAATTAAGGGATTAATTGACCAAGGAAAATTATGAGGATCCATATGATAGCTCCATTAGTCCATACCACCCTAGGATAAATAGGTAGGGGCAATAGACCCTAAGAATTGGAAGATTCCATTTTCGGGGTAATAATAGGACATGGTGTGCATATAGCATAAATAGGTCATGCTTTAGGGGATTACCAGAGGATTGATTATCAGAAGAATAAGTGAGTGCAATAAGAATAATCCCTGTGGGTAGTATTGTATTAGTGATGGGAGTAAAAGTGCAAGTCCTTAGGTAGCAACCAGAGTGGAGGTCGACGGAAGACCGTCAGTTTCCCGGTAATGTCTTAAGTCACTAAGGATTGTTCTAGAGCAACAATGAGAGCTGGGGTGAAATATGAGTAGTCATCAACTAAAGTAAATATACTTGCGAAAGGGAACTTTGGGCGTAATCCCAATGTAGTTCCTAGTGCCCCCGAGAGCCCTTCACCGGGTATAACCTGGGCAGTCCTGAGATTAACCTTAAATCACTAAGTATAATAACCCGTAGATAAGAGTAGTCTAATAGGTCAAGACATTTATTGTACCTGCTCACCCGTGTAGGGTTGGATAGATTCATGATATATGCTCACCCGTGTAGGGTTTGAGGGAATTGGTATAAAGGCACTATTGTGCGTTCTCACCCGGGTTGGGTTTGAGGGTTTCAGGACGGGTTTGGTCCTGCGAGCGGAAGGCTCGGAATGAAATACTTGCATGTGCAAAAATATAGTGGCGGGGCATGCGGTACTGGCCGTTCGTCACACCGATGATAGTACGGTGCACCAGGCGGTTGTGAGGGTTAGAGGGGCCAGTGGGTTATTTTACACTGCGGTCTGGAGGATGACCCCCGATAACGCACATCTGACCCAACAATACTGACGGGTTGTCAGCAAAGTACGTACGCGAGACTCTAGAGTGCACCTTGGACGTGTACAAAAGCGTATAAGAGGGGTCTAAGGATTGGTAGTGTGCATATCGGCCTAGAAGTGGAGACGCCCGCTCCGCTGCTGTTGTAGCCACAGCGGTGGTACCCGAGAGTGATGCTAGCTCTCAAAAAGTGGGAACTAAAGGTCTGTGATCACAGAGTCATTATGTGTGAGTTGCACTTGCCTGTGCATAAAATTTCATCATAATATTCATTCATATTAGGTCATACGCTTCATAGATCCTTATCATATAAACTAGTATGAGCTCTTTTATATGATAAGTTAAATTTCATGGAAATCCTAACTTATATATTTGTATGGGCATTTATATAAGTAAGTGTACTTTTGTGATGGTAGTATAGTGGTAGAATAGTTTTTATTTACATGCTCTTACTTGATGTTCTTTACTTCCTTTACTAGTACTGCTCTTTACTTACTTGTACCATATTTAGAACTGCTAGAGTATAATTTATAATATCTATTATAACTGCTAGTTAGATCTTGTCACCTGTTTCCACCTTTGCAAACCCTTGTTGTCCTCCGCTTCGTCCTCCCGCTCGGTGCCTAGGAGTTGCGGGGCGAGGTGCGAAGGAAACGACTTAGTCTTTTTGACTAATTGTTGGTGACCATACTATTTTTAGGAGCCCGTGGAGATGGAGCACCAGCACGTCGAGGAGACAGGACTTGAGGAGCAGATACCGCTACAGCAGGCTACTACCACTAATGTGTGTACTCAGGTGGGACGAGTTCTGATGTATTAGTATAGCTTCCGCTTTTATTTGAGAGAGAGTTGATATGATGTACTGGGCATAAGCCCTTATTACTTTTTCATTTTGTACTCATTGTGGACTATGTTTCTGTACTTTTCATTCCATATATATGATATGTACTCTGTGACTTGTGGACTAGTAGATTTGTTACACTGTTTTACTTCTTCTTCTCATATTGGCCTACATGTTAAATGATCATATTAGCCAGCAGGATCGGCGTGTTGCGGTGTCGACTAACCCGTGCGTTAGTGCCACCATAAGACGACGGTTCTGGGCATAAGACCCGGTAGCCCTCCTTGGTAAGGGGGAGGAAGGGGTCTTACAAACTGGTATCACTTGAACAAATGATCATATGAGAAAGAAGTCCACAACACTGTAACACCCCGCTCGAGCATTAGTTTGCAGACAAACTATGCAGCGGAAGCAATGGTGTGCCCATGTGTAAAAAAGTCACATAAAATAGTCCATTTAAGCAATGAGTTAGGCCAATTCAATTAGAACACCACTTAGTTTGACTTACCAAGAGAATTTTGAGTCGTACCGTAGTCTAAAATCGACCTCGAATATAGATTAGATAAGGTTCGAGGATACCCAACTTGACTAAGGAAATAATTTAATGCAAGATTCACTACTTAAGTTTTTAAACTTCGATGTCCCAACTCCACCTATCAAGTGATATTATCAATTCTTACCCAAACTAATAGGACCGCCTCAAGGAGAACTGGTGCCTATAATATATCAGTGAAATAATAGGGTACTCGTAAACTTAACCCTCATACCGATGGCTTGATTACGCTGAGATAACCATAGTGGAAAATACCGAAGGTCGAATAAGAATTCAAGTTTCCGAAGAGAACCATTATTTTGGTTGGATCACATGTCGACCTTGAAAAGTTTGTCGTATAGTAACCTTGAAGGCCTAAGGTATGTAACATATCAATTAAGGTGGAAATCCAGGTCTAAGATTGTTAAACCTAAGGATTGAGTGCACATATAAGAAGAATGCACTAGATATTAATGGAATTTAGCCCAAAAGGTATAGGGGCTTATCCTTTTGTTTATTGGGCTAATTTGATAAAGATTTGAATTTCCATAGATCTTGTTTGGAAAAAAAAAATTGAGCCACGAACATAGTAACCTTGTAGTTTTCATTTATTCAAGATGGCTCAAGTAAAGATGAGACATTTTATATACATGATCGGTATGATGATCGATCCACCCTAAAAGATTAGGACCCTCAAAGAATTGTTTCATCTTAAGTGGAATGGATTATTAATGCCAAGTTGTGAATGCTACAAATTCACGAGCGAAATAGGAAAGTAGAGCATCTCAAGAATGATTATTCATTCTCCTTATCGCTCCAAGGCTATGCGGATAAGTAAACAAGGAGAGTAGTAAATTAATTCTTTGAGATATACATAAAGGGTCGCCTAGTGATATGTATATGTGACTCTTAAATCAAGGGAGATCGTATAAGTCTTCAGGAAAGTTCTCAATTTTTGAGTTTAATGAAGTAAGTAACTACTTAGTACACAATCTAAGGAGCACTCGTGATTTTCTTAATATAGACACGGTGTGAATCGTTTACATATACATGTGAAATCGGAGCAATTTGCATTCAAAAGACCTGAATTAGAATCAGTATTGGTTGTAGAAGAATTTACATACAATTAAGGATGTGCTTTGTCGATTGCCTCAACCAAGCATATTCCTAAGTGATCTAAAACCCTAACCTAATTATGGTAATGTACGAATAGTGTTATACTGATTGTTTACGGATTGATTTACAAACTCATGTAGATCGCAAGAAAAACTTGTAGCCATTTGTCTTACCTTTAATTTGCCACCCTTAAATTGAGATGTGGTCCAGAGGACGGTCCTGTAGCTCAATTCTCCTAGGACTGGCCTATAACAAGGGCAGAACTTCATTTTGATGCCCAAGTTAAACCATTAATCAACATAGCCCCAAATTTTGGGTACATGCATGATTAGGGCATATCTAGCCCCTGCCAAACATTGGGAATTTTTGGGACAACCTTTTCTATAGTTTTGGTCATAATATCAAAACTTAAATAAATGAAATATTTGGAGTTATATGACTCCAAATGGCCCCAAATCTTGGTGGTAGGTCCTTGGGGACATCATTGGTGCATGAAAATTTCAGTACATTTGGATCACTGCATGTTGGGGTAATCCACTTGCATGTGTTGGTTTATGTATTGCCTTGGTGTGCCAATAACAATAATTTAAATATTGTGCATTCAGCCTAATGGAGGCATTCAAAAATCATGGATTTGATTTTAGTGGTTCATTAGGGTAAAGTTCACCCCTCAGATTAATTATGGGATTTTTGGAATCAAAAATCCCATTAATTGGAATTGTTAAAAATATAGCTCCTTTTGAAAATAAATTTGAAAAATAGGTTTTTCTCAAGTAAAAATCCTCAAACTTTGCCAAGTTGAAAATAAGGTTCTATATGACTTAGGAAAATTTGATCTTTCTGTTTGAAGAACGTTTGGAGTAAAATACCTTGAAATGACCATTTTACCCTTATTGCATTTATTCTTGAATTGATGGAAATACACATCAGAAAAATTTGGAAATATTTCTAGTGTTGTATAATTGTATTATTAGTCTTGCATAAGTATTTCAGAATTTATGGATGTATTGATAAGTTTTAAATTAATGTAATGGCATTTTGGTAAATATTTAAGAGTGGGATTTGTTAGGCCATTACACTATAGAGGTTGATGAAACTCTGTCATTAGTCTTAAATTAATGTGTCCTATGTTCTGTAATTTTCTTGGAATTTTGGATTATATATTTCTTGCACTTCATTTGGAAAATGGAAATTATGTAGATTTGGTATTAAATAAGGAATTTGTGTAAATATCCAAAGGTAAATTGTGAAACCCTGAAGACAGAAATAGTTTATCATTATACAACTCAGGAAAAATTACCTAGTTCAGTGGATTTTAAATCATACTACTTCATGTGTAAAGTGACCTAGGAATTAATTTAAAAGATTTAATTAAGGGATTAATTGACCAAAGAAAATTATGAGGATCCATATGATAGCTCCATTAGTCCATACCACCCTAGGATAAATAGGTAGGGGCAATAGACCCTAAGAATTGGAAGATTCCATTTTCGGGGTAATAATAGGACATGGTCTGCATATAACATAAATAGGTCATGCTTTAGGGGATTACCAGAGGATTGATTATCGGAAGAATAAGGGAGTGCAATAAGAATAATCCCTGTGGGTAGTATTGTCTTAGTGACGGGAGTAAAAGTGCAAGTCCTTAGGTAGCAACCGGAGTGGAGGTCGACGGAAGACCGTCGGTTTCCCGGTAATATCTTAAGTCACTAAGGATTGTTCCAGAGCAACAATGAGAGCTGGGGTGAAATATGGGTAGTCATCAACTAAAGTAAATATCCTTGCGAAAGGGAACTTTGGGCGTAATCCCAATGTAGTTCCTAGTGCCCCCGAGAGCCCTTCACCGGGTATACCCTGGGCAGTCCTGGGATTAACCTTAAATCACTAAGTATAATAACCCGTAGACAAGAGTAGTCTAATATGTCAAGACATTTATTATACCTGCTCACCCGTGTAGGGTTGGAGAGATTCATGATATATGCTCACCTGTGTAGGGTTTGAGGGAATTGGTATAAAGACACTATTGTGCGTTCTCACCCGGGTTGGGTTTGAGGGTTTCAGGACGGGTTTGGTCCTGCGAGCGGAAGGCTCAGAATGAAATACTTGCATGTGCATAAATATAGTGGCTGAGCATGCGGTAATGGCCGTTCGTCACACCGATGGCAGTACGGTGCACCAGGCGGTTGTGAGGGTTAGAGGGGCCAGTGGGTTGTTTTACACTGCGGTCTGGAGGACGACCCACGATAACGCACATCCGGCACAACAAGACTGACGGGTTGTCAGCAAAGTACGTACGCAAGACTCTAGAGTGCACCTTGGATGTGTACAGAGGCGTATGAGAGGGGTCTAAGGCTTGGTAGTGTGCATACCGGCCTAGAAGCGGAGACGCCCGCTCCGCTGCTGCCGTAGCCACAGCGGTGGTACCCGAGAGTGATGCTAGCTCTCAAAAAGTGGGAACTAAAGGTCTGTGATCACAGAGTTGTTGTGTGTGAGTTGCACTTGCCTGTGCATAAAATTGCATCATAACATTCATTCATATTAGGTCATACGCTTCATAGATCCTTATCACATAAACTAGTATAGGCTCTTTTATATGATAAGTTAAATTTCATGGAAATCCTAACTTATATATTTGTATGGGCATTTATATAAGTTAGGGTACTTTTGTGATGGTAGTATAGTGGTAGAATAGTTTTTATTTACATGCTCTTACTTGCTATTTTTTACTTCCTTTACTAGTACTGCTCTTTACTTACTTGTACCATATTTAGAACTACTAGAGTATAATTTATAATATCTATTATAACTGCTAGTTAGATCTTGTCACCTGTTTCCACCTTTGCTACCCCTTGTTGCCCTCCGCTTCGTCCTCCCGCTCGGTGCCTAGGAGTTGCAGGGCGAGGTGCGGAGGAAACGACTTAGTCTTTTTGACTAATGGTCGGTGACCATACTATTTTTAGGAGCCCGTGGAGATGGAGCACCAGCACGTCGAGGAGACAGGACTTGAGGAGCAGATACCGCTACAGCAGGCTACTACCACTAATGTGTGTCCTCAGGTGGGACGAGTTCTGATGTATTAGTATAGCTTCCGCTTTTATTTGAGAGAGAGAGTTGATATGATGTACCGGGCATAAGCCCTTATTACTTTTTCATTTTGTACTCATTATGGACTATGTTTCTATACTTTTCATTCCATATATATGATATGTACTCTGTGACTTGTGGACTAGTAGATTTGTTACACTGCTTTATTTCTTCTTCTCATATTGGCCTACAAGTTAAATGATCGTATTAGCCGGCAGGATCGGCGTGTTGCGGTGTCGACTAACCCGTGCGTTAGTGCCACCGTAAGACGGCGGTTCTGGGCATAAGATTCACATTGTGTCGATCAAATTCTATCCTTTGGGCATGGGTACGAACTCCCAGACTTTGCAATGTTCAAATTGATTGAGCTCCTCTTGCATAGCCAAAATGCCGGAAGCATCCTTGTCTGCCTCTTCAAAGTTCGATGGCTCAACCAGTGATAGAAAGCTAAGATGCATAATCTCATTAGTTGTACCTATTCTGGTTCTAACAATGTCGCCTGGCTCTCCAATTATTTGATCAATTGTGTGATCTCTTAGATATCTGAACCCTAGATTCCTTGCTCTCCCACCAACAGGCTCTGTAGTATTTGGTACATCCTTTGGAGGTTGAAGCAGTTCTTCCTCTAGAGGTTCTTCATCCACCAAGCCTGGATCGATAATCTTGACCGAGCTAGGAGTTTCTTCCTTAACAACTTCATCCAAGCTTAGTTCCTTGAACTTGGCTGCTACATCTACACAAATAACACTAGACGAGCTACTTTGGAGCAGGCTTGTCTCATCAAATACAATATCGCTTAAGTCTTCTACCACCAAAGTTTTCTTATTGAAAATCTTATATGCCTTACTATGACTACTATAAAATACAAAAATATCTTCAAAATATTTTTCACTAAACTTTGTGCAGTAATACTTCCCATTATTAAGTGCGAAGCATTTACTTCCAAAGATTCTAAAATAGGACACAGTCGCTTTTCTGCCCTTCAATAGCTCATAGGGGGTCTTACGATAGTTTTTGTTGATAAGTGCTCTATTTTGCATGTGACACGTTGTGTTGACTACTTCAGCCCAAAAGTACTACGAAAGTGAAGCGTCGTTCAACATAGTTATACATGCTTCAATTGGGGTTCTATTCCTTCTATCAGCAGCTCAATTTTGCTGTGGAGTATACGGGGAGGAAAATACATGAAATATACCTCGACTTCTACAAAATTCTATCATGGCACCAGACTCAAATTCTGTTCTGTGGTCACTTCTAATTTTGACCACTGAGCAGTTCAGTTCATTCTGAATTTGCCAGAAAAAATTTGTGAATGTGTCGAAGGTGTCTGACTTGTGTTTCAGAAAGAACACCCAAGTAAAACACGAGTAGTCATCAACAATTACTAATGTGTAGACCTTACCTCGTAAATTGTGAATATGCATTAGACCGAATATGTCCATATGAAGTAAGTATAAACTTCTTGAAGAATCCTTTTCAGCAATAACCTTGAATGTAGTCCTTTTCTGCTTACCCATTTAGCATGATGGACACGGACTCTCTTTAAGGTACTTAATAATGGGGGCATATCACACTAAGTTGTCATAAAATAGCATGTTTATAGTTTTGAAATTAATATATGCTAATTTCTTATGCCATTGGTCACAAAGAGACGCACTACCTTTTTCAAGAAAACATATTTGTGTAGAATTGTCTAAACAAAGAAAATTTAAACAAAATATTTCTGCTCCAAATGCCTGTTAAGACCGTCTCCAAATTTGCAGACGATTTTATCAAACACTTTTCCTTGCAGAACTCAACGATGTAGCCTTTATCATATAGCAGACTTATCCTTATAAGATTATGGTGTAATCCTTCAACATAAGCCACGCTTGTGAAAGAGACTACTCCGTTAGAGATCATATCATAGCCTTTTATAGTTCCCTGATTTGACCCTCCAAAGATAACTTTCGGTCCATCTTTGACTGGGGTGAAATCATGCAACAAGCTCTCTTGTCTAGTCATGTGCCAAAAACATCCACTGTCTAAATCCCAGATAGGATTTTTGTTGGCCTTTGGATATACATGCAATCATATATCGTTCTACCTTAGGAACCCAAATTTATTTGGGTCCTTGGTTCCTGGTCAGCTTAAAACCAGAAGGAACATTAAATCTGTGAGTGGTCGGTCTCACATGATAAACTCGTGGAGTTATAAAGTTAGCAGGGTTATACCAGCAATCTATGCCAAAATGACCAATTTTGCTGCAGCACCGACAGTCAAACCTTTTGTACCTTCTCTTGTAGTCATGCTTTACCTTTTGAACGTAAGGTCTAGCAGGGGAATCATACTTAGAGGTGGAAACCTTCTGATTACAGCATATACAGTGCTTCTCCATCTCCTTTGCCTTTGGTACAAAAGTTTTGGCTTTTGGTGCCCTCTTATGGTTATGTCGTTGAATATAAGGACCATAACTCTTGAGTTCTATCTCTTCATAGGGTGCTTTAAAAACACTGGCAACATTGTCTCGAGGATGGGTCCATCCCTGGTATCTCTTCTTGGGCTCTACATAAGTAGGCCTAGCAAGTTGTCCGTAGGACAACTCAAGGTCAAACTTGTTCGTCGGAAAGATTACCTTCTTAAATGAGGGTTGACCTAGAGGAGCCTTCCCCTTTTCCTTGGCACTGGGTTTCTTGGCAGCCTTACTTTTTCCAACTATGTGGCCAGGACAATACCCTAATTTGGAGCTGAGAACTCATCAAAGAGATGGAGAACAGTGTTCGGCTTGGAGAAACTCTCAGCAAGTTCTCTCCACAAAGAGCTTTTCTTCCAGCTCATCAAGATATTTCTCTTTTAGATATAATATTTCAGCTGAGATTTTAAGTTCCTCTTGCAAGTAGTGAACTTCACGTCTGAGAGGAGTCAATTCTATAATTTCCTCCCTCAGGCTTAATTCCACTACCTTGAGAGAAGCAATCTCTTTTCCTTGCTTTTTGACTAACTTTCAGCATTTGTTAAAAGCCTTCAAAAGGTTCTCATGCTGAACCATTAACTTAGACTCGCCTTCCTCAGAAGAATAGCCTTCATGACCATTGGATGACGTTTCAGATTCCGAGAGTATAGTGTGTGAGTTTACCTTCCGGCGATACTCTGAGTCACCAACTTCCTCATCTGATTGAGCCATAAGCCCGAAGTAGGCTTCCTCATTCTCTGAGCTATACTCACTTGAGTCACTGTCACTAAGAGTCTTGGACTTCTTGGCAACGAAGATCTTTTCTTCTTTTCTCTTGCCCTTGAGGGATCTTTTCTCCTCTTTCTTGGAGCCCTCCTTCTTCTTGTATGGGCATTCAACTATCATGTGAACTGTATTGTTGCAATAATAACACACAATGTCAGAGGAAGAATGTTTGTTCTATTTCGATTTATACCTATCCTCTCGGTTATAACGTTTTTTGGAACAGTCACCATCATGATGGGATTTCCTAAAGTCAGTTGAGGATGATTGATTCTTAATCTATCTCTTTTTGCTGAGCAGTTTCTTGAACTGCTTTGATATGAGAGAAAACTCTCCATCTGATAGCTCAGAGCCAGATGTGCTCAGCTCCGAGTCTTCTGGGGTGTCAGGAGCACGGGTTTTAACTGAATAAACAGCTTTGGATTTCCTTGAACCTTCAGCTTTTAGGTCCACCGACTACTCTTTGCTGGAAGTCCGACTACTTTGCTCTTCCTTCTTTCTGGTGTTCATTTGTAGTTCGTAGGAGTGAAATTTCCCAAAAAGGTTCTGAGTGTCAGTCTCATTCAACTTTCCAAACTCCCCGATGGCAACCACTTTAGTGTCCCATTCCTTTGTCAGGGATTTGAGAAACTTATCTTATATTTCGCCATTGGTGAAATTATGACCATAGTTCTTGAGGCCGTTTACTATCTTAAAGAACTTATCGAAGCTGTCAACAATACTATCATTTGATCCTTGCTTGAATGATTCGTATTCCAGTTTCAACAACGATCTGTGGTCACCTCTGTCTTCTTCCATCCCTTACATTAGCATAACTAGGCAGTCCTATATTTCTTTGGTAGATTTACAGTGGAATAGATTCGTAAGCATCAAGTCATCCACTGCACTTGCGATGTTGGTCTTTGCCTTCTTATCAAGAGAGACTAAGGCAATTTCATCCTTAGTCAAGTCCATCATCTTATTGGGGATCATGACTGTAGAATTCAGAGCTGATGGTTGATTCGGTATGTGGGATCCTTCTTCCACATTCTTAATTTTTTTTTGGATCATTAACTTCCATGAAGAACCTTACACGTTCTTCCCACGAGGGAAAGTTTTCCTTTATGCACATTGGGAGATTCATAGAAGACATGTCTTTACTTCTGTCCATGGTGACTAGATGAAATCTCTTGATGCTGGAATAGGGATCTTATTCAAGGTATTAACTTTATATCGAACAAAACGCACCTCTAATACCAATAAAAAGTATCTAGCATCTACCTAAATTAGCTAGAGGGGGGTGAATAAGTGGTGTTTGTGTTTTTTTGCGGAATGAAAATTACTTTAAAAATCAAGCACACAAACACTGAGATTTATAGTGGTTCCCCGAGTTGGGTACATGCACTTTCCCGCCTTGCCTATCTACCACGAAGGGCTACACTCGGCTACTACACCAATCTCAGATTTCTCCAAATCTTACACCTTGGAGCTGCAACTCCTACAACTCAGAGGCGACGCACCTACCAATCGATCCAAAACCGGATCTACAAACTCGATCCACAAGCGGATCTACAAACTCGATCCACAAATGGATCTACAAACTCGGAGATAAATCTCCTACATATGTAAAATAATATTCGAACACTATTACACAAGATCTAAAAACTTCAGTCCGTCGTTCTTCGAAAATAATGGATCTTGAAATCTGAAATATCCGAGGACCTTGAATCTTGAATCTTTAATCACCTAGATCTGGAAAGGTATAGATCTATAGCTGGCAACAATCCAAACATAGAGGTTGAAGAAGATTAATCGTGCACTATTGTCGGCAGCCGATCGGGAGAATTCATGAAAATACTGTAGGTCGGCGGCAGACACGATCGATTTCCGATTTTGGAAGTTTTTCAAGGTTTGAAATGAGAGCTAAATCACGATTAGGTTGAAAGGAAATGTCCCCTTGGTATTTATAGAGATATCCCTTCCAACGGTTATAAGAAAATTTCATAAAATGAAATCAAGAAGCTACTGTGCATGGCCGACCAAAAACCCATACCAGGACTTCAAAATTTCAGAAAAATGCCCTAAGTCAAATTCATCGAGTATCATTGGCATACTCTCCAAATGAGTCTATGATATACGACGAATTAGACTTGGACAAATCATCTCAGGCCCGCAATACACTCAATGCCAAAGTGGAGAATCATACTTGATGAATTCGTCGAGTATCAGCCGGTATACTCGACGAATTCGTTGAGTATCGGCTGAATGACTCAATGCCCTTGATGCCATGCCAAGAGATATTCGACAAATGAGACTTAAAAAAATCCAGAGAAGTAGCGTCGAATGGACTCGACAAATTCAGCGTGTATCGTCTAGTATATTCGACGAATTTGGCGAGTATCGTTAGATGTATTCGACGAATTCAACGAGTATACATGAAGAAACTTGGTGAATTTTACAAGGCGGATTTTCCAATTCTTAGAGAATTTTCCCTAAGTACAAACAGTGAATTCGACCAGCAAGATCCGACCACTGAAGTTCATGACGCTGGAGCAAGAATGCCTCCTGCAGCCAGGAACTTGAGGGATCATCCCAAACATCAGATCATAGGAGATGCTAGCCAAGGGGTTACAATAAGGAGCAGATGCGTCAACATTGTCATGTACTCCAGCTTTCTATCTCAAGTTGAACCTAAAAGGTTTGAAGATGCCAACATAGACCCATTTTGGATTGTGATAATGCAAGAAGAACTAAACGAGTTCAAGAGATGCAATGTTTATAAGCTGGTTCCCAAACCATAATGACATAACATCATTGGAACCAAGTGGATCTACATGAATAAGCTTGATGCAAATGGTGCTATAATAAAAAATAAAGCTAGACTGTTGGCTAAGGGATCACAGATACAGACAAGAGGAAGGTATTGATTTTGATCAAACCTTTACACCAGTAGCTAGATTGGAAGTCATAAAACTATTCCTTGCATATGTTGTACATAAAAGGATTCAAAGTTTACCAAATGGATGTGAAGTCAGCCTTCATAAATGGTGACCTAAAAGAAGAGTTTTATGTTGAGCAACCCCCAGGTTTTGTTAATTCTAACTTTCCTGATTATGTTTTTAGGCTTAAAAAAGCTTTATATGGGTTGAAGCAAGCCCCTAGGGCATTGTATGAAACCCTGTCTAGCTTTCTCATTGAGGACAAATTCTCAAGGGGAAAGATAGACAAGACATTATTCCTAAGGGAGGTCAAGAGTAAGATCATTCTAGTCCAAATTTATGTAGATGTCATAATATTTAGTTCTACTGATGATGGCCTCTACAAAAATTTTGCAAAACTTATACAAGGGCAGTTTGAGATGAGCAGTATGGGTCAACTCAAGTATTTCTTGGGCAATCAAGTTAGACAATCAGAGGATCGACTATTCATCTCTCAGTCTACGTTTACCAAGGAGTTGAATAAAAATTTTGGAATAGCGAGTGCCTACATAACGAAAACTCCTATGGGGTCAAGTGTGTCAATAGACAAGGATGAAATTGGGAAACCTGTTGATGAAACCTTGTATAGAGGAATAATTGGTTCCCTCCTCTACCTTCCTACTAGTAGGCTAGATATTATATATGCTACATGTGTTTGTGCTAGATACCATACGAGCCCTAAGGAATCTCATTATACTACAACCAAAAGAATTTTGAGATATCTTAAGGGCATACCTAATCTTGGTCTATGGTACCCTAAGAATAATGACTTTGAACTAACTGGATATTCAGATGCAGACATTGCAGGTTACAGGGAAGAATGGAAAAGCACCTCTGACACCTATCAGTTTTTAGGAGGAAGATTGGTCTCTTGGAGCAGCAAGAAGCAAATAAGTGTTGCTATCTTAGCTGCTGAATCAGAGTACATCTCAGCTAGAAGTTGCTGTGCACAGCTACTGTAGATCCAACATCAGCTCCAAGATTAAAATCTCAAGATAAGTAGAACTCCAATATTTTGTGATTCTACTAGTGCAATCTTTATCGCTAGGAATCCTGTTTCTCATAGCAGGGCTAAGCATATAGAGATTAGTTATCATTTTATTAGAGAGCATGTGAAATGTAGGGACATCAGTCTAGAGTTTGTCTCTATAGACAAGAAAGTGGCTGATATTTTCACCAAGATATTAGATGAAGCCAAGTTCAACACCTTCAAATTTGAATTGAGTATGATGAACTTAGTATTGCTTCAGTAGAACCTCATGTATTTTTGTTGCAGGTAGTATTAATCCATGTAGGATAACAAAGAAGTTATAGATAGAGAAGAGAGATGCTCCTATTGAGGGGGAGCAAGTTTAGTATGATATTCAGGACAATGCTGAGGTTGAGGGAGAGATTCACTCTGAACTCCTTGCTCAAGATATAGTGAGTCAAACAAGGAATGTTAAGTGAGTGAAATAAACACTTTCAAGAGATAGTAGGAGCTGCTGTGCACAACCTCTATGGATACAAAACAAGCTAGAAGACTACAATCTTAAGGTAAGTCATTCACCCTTATAGTGTGAATCTTCCAGTATAATTTCTATTACTAAGTCATTAGATGAGGCCATGTTAAATTCTCTGAAAATTTAGTTAGGAGTGCTTAATGTTGAATGACCAATATACATTAAGTATTTCAGTTATAGATCTATATGTCTATATTTATGTTTTCAATTCATAATGCAGTCCATCTGCCTTATTATTAGAGTATATATTTATCAAGGTTAAATGGATAGTTAGCAGTTAATCACTTTAACTTGCTAGGATAAACATCAGTGAGATCAGCTAAATCAGGTGAGTAATATATAGTGTTCCTCCTCAGGATGGAGTCATTCCATCCAAACGGTTGGAACACCCTATTACTAATTTGGGTCAGGATCACTATGCCTTTAGGAAACCTATTTTTGACCTATTTGTATAGATGTAAAGGTCAATTAGAATTGAGTCTAAGGGTTAGTACTTAGGTTTGGAAGCTGCCCTCAATACCAAGGTTTTTCAGTTTGGAGACTAAGTCATTTCGTCGAGCTCAGTACGACGAATCATCGAACTCCAATCGACGATCGTCTAGCTCAACTTCGACGGATCGTCGAACTCCATTCGACGATCGCTGAGCTCAACTTCAACAAATCGTCGAACTCCATTCGACGATCTTCGAGCTCAGTTCGACGATCTTGACTCCAGTATTAATTCTCTATCTCTGAGCTCAGTTCGACGATAATTGAGCTCAGATCGACGATCTTTGTTGTTGTCTAAGTCCAAATCGCTGAGCTCAGTTCGACGATAGTAGAGCTCAGTTCAACATTTTTCTGAAGAGTTAAATAACTTTCAAGATTCAAATTCAGGACAGTTAAGGAGTTATTCTCAGCAATTAATTCAGAAGATTTTGTAGCCGTTTTCATTTATTCTGGACCAAGTTTCAAGGGATTATCAAGGAATGTTTCTTTGGACTTTCCCCTAGAAGACAATTGTAATTAAGGAAGTCAATTAATGACAGGCTAATGGCTACTCTTGACAAAGGATCATTTCTATTCAGAACAAAGGGAATAAAAGACAAGATTTTTGAATGTTGAGAACAAGAAATCAATCTTCAGAGAGTGCACAAGAAGAAAAAGAGAAAAATATTCTCTACTACAAATTTTCTCTGGAACAACATCTCTCTCAACAATCTCTCAAGAGAAAAAGAAAGAAAGCTGTAGACATTCTCTGTCAAAAAGACTTCACTAGAACACCATCACCAAAAGGAGATCAACAAATCTGAAATCTTTAGATCCCTTTTGATTCAAGTGTTCAAGGCCATCATCATTCAAGACTCCAGACACCTAACATTTCAGCTGTTGCTGAAACCATCATTTGCTGGAGATCAATCTCTGAAGGCCTATCACCCTACTACAAAGCTTCATTTCCTGAACATCTCAAGAACTCAGGGGGAGCTTTGACAACATCATATCCACATAGTCTTCTCAGCTGCTCTGAGAAAGAGAAGACTTTCATCACTCTCTCATCCCCATCTCTGTAAAGGGTTTTTCAAACTCCCTTCAAAAGTTTGTGCTTGGTTTTTGAGCACCTTATCAAAAGCTCATTGGTGGCAAGACACCAGATCAAAAAATCTGGTTTGGTTTTTGAGCACCTTATCAAAAGCTCATTGGTGCGCAGGACACCTGATCAACTCATCCTACAGTGGATTCCTACCTAGGGTGGTAGAAGAGTGGATGTACCCAAGTTTAGGGGAACCACTATAGCTCCTTGTATCTTCTGGCTTGCTTGTCTTTATTTTTGTTTCTGGCTGTTGATTGGTTTGTGATCTGTGATTAGATAGTTTCTGTGATTAGATTTAATATTTGCTTCCCTGTTCACTCAGATTACAACAACTGTTATAAAAAGGTTTTAAGCACCATACTCTATTCACCCCCCTCTAGAGTATATCAGATCTAGCTGCACTTTCAATTGGTATCAGAGCGAGGTTGGTAAAATATACCACACCTTAGTGGTTGCACAGGCTAACACTTGAACCCAAAGATCCCTAGTTAGATCTGCTTGTTGTAGATTTTGTTATTAGATTATTTCTTCACAAATCATGGCCCAAAATAAAGATTATGCTAGCACCAGACCTCCAGTGTGCAATCTATCTAAGTTTGCACTTTGGAAGGCAAGGATTAGACTATACATGAACTCTATTGACGAGGATATTTTTAATTCTATTTTGACAGTTTGTCCAAGACCTCCAGAGAACACAAGCACAAATGCTGTTCCACCTCCATCAGGAACAGATGCTGATATCAAGAAGTGGAAGGTAGCTGATGCAAAGGCTATGAACATCTTAGCCCAGACTATGTATGATGACATCTTCCAAAAGGTGGCTGAATGTAATTCAGCAAAGGAAATCTGGGATAAGCTCTCTGAAATAGTCTCAGGATCAGCTGATGAAAGAAAGGACAGGAGATCCAACCTCATATCCCAATATGAGAATTTCAAGAAAGGAGAAGCTGAGTCAGTTGGAGATATGTATAATAGACTCAGTCTGATAGTCAGTGAACTCAAGACTTTGGATAAAGAGATCATACTGACTGAGCTTAATGACAAAATCCTAATGTGCTTCCCAAGCACTTGGGATTCAAGGATCTGGCCAATCAAGGATGCCAGAAGTCTGAATGAGATCACCACAGAAGCTCTTTTGGGCAAGCTCAAATCTTATGAACTGCTCATTAAGAACAGAGAAGAAGAGCAGAAGGCTGCCTCACCAGCCACAAGAAAAGAAAAGATAATAGCTTTCAAAGCAACTGAAGATCAGCCTGAAGAAAAAGTCACAGGCAATGATGAGCTGCTTAGTCTGTTGGCCAAAAGATTCTACAAGATGGCCAGAAAGGACTTCAGAGAGAGATCATACAAAGAGCATGATAAGCCAAGGTATGACAAGTCAAATAATAAAAAAATTGTTTGCTTTGGTTGCAGGAAAACAGGGCACATTGTACCTGACTGCCCAGAAAACAAAAACAAGGACAGAAAGGATAAGAAAGAAAGAAGAAGAGAAAAGGACTTCAAGAAGAACAACAATGGCAAACCCTCCTCAAACAAGAACGAACACACAAGGAAGTGGTTTGTTGCTGAATCTTGCAGTGAAACTGAAGAAGAATCAGAAGCTTCATCCAGCTCAAGTGATGATGAAGATGATTGATAAGTAATATTTACGCGTATTTTTACTATAATATTTAGTTTTAATTAATCATATGTTATTTATTCTGGTTAATAAATTATATCTTTTTGATATCTGTTAAATAATTTAAGTCTTATTTTTTTTTGTAGGATTTATAACTATTTTTTAGTATTTATTTTAGTTTAATAATTAATATAAAATTAATAATAATTTAGGTATTTTCATTTATAAATCATTTATTTTATATTTTTGTTTACTAATTTAATGTATATTTATTTTTGTAGGTTTATTGACGTGGTCGCGCTCCCGACGTCTGCAAAAGAAATATTTACTGAAGTCGTCACGTTGGCCGAGCAATTCATGTAGTCTACATGAAACCAAGTCAAAGTCTCGCTGCACTCGTTCAAGCCGATCAAGCGTTTACGTCGTAACTACCCATTCAGCTCTTCTTCATGCAATTTCATGACAAATATATTATTATGCATTTATGCTGCCATGCCATCATCGCCAACTCTCAAAATGACCGGTGACAAGCAAGTCTTCGACATTCAACTATTTTCATCATTCCCATGCACAACGCCATCGCCGTCACCTTTTCATGTCAAAGCCCCCATCTCATCATACAACCTACATCACCACCCATTTCTCTTTCTAAAAACCTCCACAGTTAAATACAAGAACTTTATTATTATTATTATTATTATTATTATTATTATTATTAATATAACCGTTTACTTCCCCTCTTCATTTCTCCATGAAACCGCTAGCTCCTCTTTATTCCATGAAACCCCCACCTTTATATTCTTCTTCATTATCTCCTCCCTCCATTTACCTCCTCTTAAATATTTGATAAATATTTGATGTTTCAACTCCATCTTAATTTTAGTATTTATGTCCACCATTCATCTCCTCTTTATAAACTATGAAACTCCCCCATTTAATTTGGTTGTTTTTTCATATATTTCATTAATATTTAATTATTATTACTACTTTATTTTCCTCCTCTTACCCTTGGCCTTCCAACCTTTCATGTGTCTTTCATCCTTTCTTTTTTCCTATAAATAATGGCCAAGGGGGAATAATGAGAAGAGTCCACCATTGGGGTTGAAAATCAGGTTGGGTGGCTTATTTTCGGGATATCTTTAGAGTTAGTTTTATTTTATGCAATTTTATTTTACTTGCAATATAGTTTAGATTTTTCTTTTCATGCAATTGTACTCTTTTATTTCATAGTGATAGAATGCAATTTTCAATTATTAGTAGCTAAATTTCCATAAGTACTTGATCATGATGAAGCTTGGAATAAAATAAACTCTTCTTTTCTTTATCAAATGTCTTGTTCTTAATTTTGCTCGCTTACGATTTATCTTTGATTTATATTTCGTCGAATTCATATTTCGCAGATATGTTTTTCGATCCAAGATCCGTATCCTAAATGACCGAGAGGTTGCGGATACGAGTAGATCACTCAAAGATAAAAGGAGTTGCATGCACTCCTCGAGAGAGGATGACATAAATCCTCCGGATTGGAGTCAAATCCAATAGAGTGGTTCACCACCTAATGCAAGCTTAGGGGTTTCGACTGGCCGAGAGGTCTTAATCGATCAACCTAAGGTTAGTCAAAAGCATGAGCTCGAGAGAGACGGTTTTGTATTTAGGAACTTCCACAGTCGAGTGAGCAATTTAAGAGTCTTGCGTAGTTTATGTTCATGAATGTTCATTTTAATCCAACGAGATTCTAGATCAAGTGCTATCTTTTAGTTTGTTTTCTAGCTTTAGTTTTAATTTACCTTGAATTTATATTCCGATAAAATAATATCAATTTGCGTGAGTAGAAGTACTCAACAGGCCCCGAGTCTAATACGACATTTCCTATACTATATTTCGATAGGTACGCTTGCCTATTTGAGATTATAGTTTGGATACATTTTAAAACTATAAAATTCTTCATCAAGTTTTGGGCGTCGTTGCCGAGGATCGAACCCGGGTCACCCGCGTGACATGCGGGAATACTCACCACTATACTACAACGACTTGATGAATCTCCATGCACAATTTATGACTTTTTAGGAGCGAAAATTTATGAACTTGATGCTTCCGACGATTTTATTTTAAATAAATTTTCGGATGAAAAATTAATTTTAGAAAATAAACAACCCGAGCCTAATCTTATAACTTCACAAGAGCTTCCTCCTTGCGAAGATTTTTCTGACGCATTTGCTTTTGATTTTTCTTTAACTAATGAATTTCATGAAGATGATGTGATGTTGCAATCACACGTCGTCAATGATCCATTTGCCGCTCATCTACAGAAATTCACATCACCTCATGTATGTATATGTGATGTGAATTTACATTTTCAAGTCAAATGTTCTAAGAAGACAAATCAAGAAGCAAGCAGAGGAGTAGCTGGTGGATCGTCTTCGGCGTATTCAACTAAGCGCGAATTAAGGGAGTTACCCATTCACTTACATTTTTATTTTTCATTCTCCTAACAATAACCGTCTAGCTTAAAGACGGGAAAAAGAAAAGCGCTCTTGGGAGACACCCCTTGCTTATCTTTTAATTTTTATGAATTTTTCTTAAAATTTTCACTAATTATTTTTTCCCCCTTCTACTTGATTTATAAACATTGGGGACAATGTTTATTATTAAGTATGGGGGTGGATTCTTATTTATTATTTTTATCGAAAAAAATGAAAAATATCTTTAAAAATTAAAACAAAAAATAGAAAAATCTTTAAAAATTAATTTTTTTTTCTTTTTAATATAAAAAAAGAAAAAAAAAGTAAAAATATATATAATAAACCCATGCTTAATTTTTTGTGACTTTTCAGAAATTTATTTTGAGTTAATTTATAAGAATTTCTATAATATTTGATTTTCTAATTTTTTGTTTCATCATAGTTAGTTAGATTTAATTTTTAGGCGATTTGATTTTAAGAAATAAATTTATGAAATAAATTTGTTTAGAGTAATCTATTTAGCCCTTTTTCTCTTTTAATTCAAATTAGTTTCAATTTTATAGTGCTTAGTTAAACAATTTCTAGATTTTAATTATAATCACTTATGCTTCAAGAGTCTTAGAAAATTTTAATTTACTATAGTTGCTCTCTAATTATTTTAATTTAATCTAAATATTGTTTAGTCTTCCCTTATTTTTAATTTTTCTTGTTAGATCACATGTCACGGGGATAAGAGGATAAAATTCATTATCCCCTGGTACACATATGCAATTTTTCATTTTTGGTTAGATCATATGTCATGGGAATCAAGTATTCCTTAGTACACATATGCACCCCCAAAAAAGGAGTAAGAGCATAAAATTCATTACTCCTAAGCAATTTTATTTTTAATTAAAGAGAAAAAAAAATATCAAAAAGAAAAAAAATTGTGTGGGGGTGAGAGGATAAAATTCATCACCCCCAATCTAAGATCTCTTCAATTTTCTTATTCCCAAAACCCAATAGCCAGTATTATTGTTTTAGAATTAAATTAAAATTTTAAGAGAGCATAAGTAGTAGTTTAAATTTTCCTTTAAGTTTCTTTTTAGTGAAAAAGTGTTAATAATTTTTAATCTAACTTTGTTTGCTAAATACTTAATTTTGAGTTCTAATTAATTTATCAGAGAAAACTTTGCTAAATATTTAGCTCTTCACATTTTACTTTCATATTTTAGAACTTAAAATTTTGAATCCCTAAAATTTTATTTTTAACTTTCTTTTGATTTAATAAATTATTAGTTTGATTAAAAATTATATTAATATCTTATAAGTACTTCTCATAGTTTTGCGCTGGAATAACAAAAGTTAAGTATGGGGGTATTTGATAAGTAATATTTACGCGTATTTTTACTATAATATTTAGTTTTAATTAATCATATGTTATTTATTCTGGTTAATAAATTATATCTTTTTGATATCTGTTAAATAATTTAAGTCTTATTTATTTTTGTAGGATTTATAACTATTTTTTAGTATTTATTTTATTTAATAATTAATATAAAATTAATAATAATTTAGGTATTTTCATTTATAAATCATTTATTTTATATTTTAGTTTACTAATTTAATGTATATTTATTTTTGTAGGTTTATTGACGTGGTCGCGCTCCCGACGTCTGCAAAAGAAATATTTACCGAAGTCGTCACGTTGGCCGAGCAATTCATGTAGTCTACATGAAACCAAGTCAAAGTCTCGCTGCACTCGTTCAAGCCGATCAAGCGTTCACGTCGCAACTACCCATTCAGCTCTTCTTCATGCAATTTCATGACAAATATATTATTATGCATTTATGCTGTCATGCCATCATCGCCAACTCTCAAAATGACCGGTGCCAAGCAAGTCTTCGACATTCAACTATTTTCATCATTCCCATGCACAACGCCATCGCCGTCACCTTTTCATGTTAAAGCCCCCATCTCATCATACAACCTACATCACCACCCATTTCTCTTTCTAAAAACCTCCACAATTAAATACAAGCACTTTATTATTATTATTATTATTATTATTATTAATATAACCGTTTACTTCCCCTCTTCATTTCTCCATGAAACCGCTAGCTCCTCTTTATTCCATGAAACCCCCACCTTTATATTCTTCTTCATTATCTCCTCCCTCCATTTACCTCCTCTTAAATATTTCATAAATATTTGATGTTTCAACTCCATCTTAATTTTAGTATTTATTTCCACCATTCATCTCCTCTTTATAAACTATGAAACTCCCCCATTTAATTTGGTTGTTTTTTCATATATTTCATTAATATTTAATTATTATTACCACTTTATTTTCCTCCTCTTACCCTTGGCCTTCCAACCTTTCATGTGTCTTTCATCCTTTCTTTTTTCTTATAAATAATGGCCAAGGGAGAATGATGAGAAGAGTCCACCATTGGGGTTGAAAATCGGGTTGGGTGGCTTATTTTCGGGATATCTTTAGAGTTAGTTTTATTTTATGCAATTTTATTTTATTTGCAATATAGTTTAGATTTTTCTTTTCATGCAATTGTACTCTTTTATTTCATAGTGATAAAATGTAATTTTCAATTATTAGTAGCTAAATTTCCATAAGTACTTGATCATGATGAAGCTTGGAATAAAATAAAATCTTCTTTTCTTTATCAAATGTCTTGTTCTTAATTTTGCTCGCTTACGATTTATCTTTGATTTATATTTCGTCGAATTCATATTTCACAGATATGTTTTTCGATCCAAGATCCGTATCCTAAATGACCGAGAGGTTGCGGATACGAGTAGATCACTCAAAGATAAAAGGAGTTGCATGCACTCCTCGAGAGAGGACGACATAAATCCTCCGGATTGGAGTCAAATCCAATAGAGTGGTTCACCGCCTAATGCAACCTTAGGGGTTTCGACTGGCCGAGAGGTCTTAATCGATCAACCTAAGGTTAGTCAAAAGCATGAGCTCGAGAGAGATGCTTTTGTACTTAGGAACTTCCACGGTCGAGTGAGCAATTTAAGAGTCTTGCGTACTTTATGTTCATGAAGGTTCATTTTAATCCAACGGGATTCTAAATCAAGTGCTATCTTTTAGTTTGTTTTCTAGCTTTAGTTTTAATTTACCTTGAATTTATATTCCGATAAAATAATATCAATTTGCGTGAGTAGAAGTACTCAACAGGCCCCGAGTCTAATACGACATTTCCTATACTATATTTCGATAGGTACGCTTGCCTATTTGAGATTATAGTTTGGATACATTTTAAAACTATAAAATTCTTCATCAATGATGCTGAAGAGAAGGAGTTTTGCATGATGGCAATCAATGTCTCTCAACACAATTCAGATGCAGAAGAGTCAGAGTCAGACTCAGAGACTCAACTTGAAGAGGACCAGGTGAAGACCTATCCAACATCAAACCAGCAATGGTACTTGGATAGTGGGTGCTCTAAGTACATGACAGGAAATAGGGACAACCTCACATCCTTTAAAGCCAAGCTTGGACCCAAAGTTATTTTTGGTGATTCAAACTTTGGACAAACTAAAGGATATGGTGCAGTCTAGATTGGGATAGTGACATTCAAGAAGGTAGCCTATGTGGAAGGACTGAAACACAATCTGATCAGTATCAGTCAGCTGTGTGATGAAGGATACCAGGTGACTTTCAGCAAAGCCTTATGCGAGATCAAGTCAGAAGACAACACAACTGTGTTGACAGGTAAAAGGAAAGGTAACATCTACTTAGTAGATTTTCTTTCAACAGATGTAGACATTTGCCTGTTTAATTCTGTTTGTAAACCAAATGTTTTATGGCATAAGAGACTAGGACATTTAAACCTTAGAACCATTGCTAGGCTGTCCAAGGACAACCTTGTTAGAGGACTACCTTCTGGCCCCTACAAGAAGGAAGGACTCTGCAGGGCTTGTCAATTAGGCAAGCAAACTAAAAATAGTTTCAAATCACTTAATAAGAGTGATTCACCTCGGATCTTGTATCTGTTACACATGGATCTTTTTGGACCCATTACAGTACAAAGCCTAGTATGGAAATCTTACACTTTAGTAGTTGTAGATGACTTCTCTAGATTCACATGGGTGTTCTTTCTGAGGAAGAAGTCTGATAACTTTAAGTGTTTGACAGAGTTTCTCAAATGTATACAGATTGAGTTCAATACTCACATTGACCTGATCAGAAGTGATCATGGGACAGAGTTTGATTCTCTTCTTATGCAAGAGTTCTGTCAGAGTGAAGGGATCATGCATACTTTCTCAGGTCCTAGAACTCCTCAACAAAATGGGGTAGCTGAAAGGAAAAATAGAACCCTTATTGAATCTGCCACTACATTGTTGTTAGATGCTCACCTTCCTCTATCTTTTTGGGCAGAGGCAGTGAACACCTCCAACTATATGCTGAACAGAAGTTTAATACATAAAATAAAGGGCAAGACTCCCTATGAATTACTCAAAGGGAAGAAACCTAAAGTTGATTATTTTAGAATTTTTGGTTGCATTTGTTATATCCATAATAATGACAAGAGATATTTACCAAAATTTCAAGCTAAAGCTGATGAAGGAGTGTTTCTGGGATACTCCATGATCAGTAAGACTTATAGGGTATATAATAAATCATCTCTTAAAATTGAAGAATCTGTTCACATATCTTTTGATGAATCTAACATGTCTTTCAAGGAGAAGAATACTTCTACCATAGAACCTTTGCAGGTACATTCTCTTGATGAAGACTTGAATAGGTTACAGATTACTCAAAAAGAGGAAAGCAGTGAATATGAAGAAAGCATTCAATATATTGAAGAGAAATAACTTGAAGAGCTAGTTGTTGTCCCACAAGAGGAAACAACAACACAGGTTGGTGAACAATCAACACCCCCTGTTGATTTAGTAACATCAAGAGACCATCCAATTTCCCAAGTAATTGGAGACATCTCAGCTGGTGTGCAAACCAGAAATCAGGTCAACCAAAACCTGTTGTACACTTGCTTCCTATCTCAAATTGAACGTCAGTCCATTCAAGATGCAGAGTAAGATCCACACTGGATCATTGCAATGCAAGAAGAGTTGCATCAATTTGAAAGGAACAAAGTTTGGGAACTAGTGCCTAAGCCTAAGGATCACTCCATTATTGGAACAAAGTGGGTGTTCAGAAACAAATTGGATGATCAAGGAGTAATTGTAAGGAACAAGGCAAGGCTAGTTGCTCAAGGATACTCTCAATAAGAAGGCATAGACTATGACCAGACTTTTGCACCAGTTGCAAGATTGGAAGCCATCAGAATCTTCTTAGCTTATGCAGCACACAAAGGCTTCAAGGTATATCAGATGGATGTAAAGAGTGCCTTTCTAAATGGAGACATCAAAGAAGAAGTCTATGTCAGACAACCTCCAGGTTTTATCTCTCCAACTCATCCTGATTATGTTTTTAAGTTGAACAAAGCATTATATGGTCTCAAGCAAGCTCCTAGAGCATGGTATGAGACCCTAGCATGCTTCCTTCTGGAAAATGGATTTATAAGGGGTAGAGTAGACCAAACTCGTTTCATTAGAACCCATAAGTCCCATACCCTACTAGTACAGATTTATGTAGATGATATTATTTTTGGTTCTACTGATTCAAATCTGTGCAGAAGGTTTTCCAACATAATGCATTCTAAATTTGAAATGAGTAGTATGGGTGAGCTATCCTTCTTTCTAGGATTGCAAGTAAAACAACATGCTGAAGGCATCTTTATTTCTCAAACCAAGTATGCAAATGAATTGGTTAAGAAATTTGGTATGTCTGAAGCATCTTGCATGAAAACACCTATGCCTACTAATGCTGTATTGGATGCTGATGAACATGGGAAACCTATTGATCAGACAACATATAGAGCAATGATTGGCTCTTTACTGTACCTTACAGCTAGTAGACCTGATATAATGTTTGCTACGTGCATATGTGCTAGATTCCAAGTAATCCCTAGAGAGTCACACCTAATATTAGTAAAAAGGATTCTCAAGTATGTTAAAAGTTGTCCAAATCTAGGTCTCTGGTATCCAAAAGATTCAGCATTTGACTTAACTGGATTTTCTGATGCTGATTATGCTGGATGCAGAATTGACAGGAAAAGCACCAGTGGAACTTGTCAGTTTCTTGGTGACAGACTTGTCTCTTGGTTTTGTAAGAAACAAACATCTGTGTCAACTTCAACTGCTGAAGCTGAATATATGGCTGCAGGCAGTTGTTGTTCACAAATATTGTGGATTCAAAACCAACTCCTAGACTATGGCTACAACTTAGAGAAGTCTAAAATATTTTGTGATAACACCAGTGCTATTTCTATAGCTCAAAATCCAGTCCTCCATAGTAGGACAAAATATATAGAAATTAGGCATCACTTTTTAAGGGATAATGTTGAGATGAATAAAATTGAACTTCAATATAACCCAACTGATTTGCAAAGGGGAGATATTTTCACCAAACCCTTGGATGAAAAGAAACACACCTTCTTCCTAAATCAGTTAGGAATGTTAGATGAAGGAAGTCTAAAATAATATCCAAGATTTTAAAACTTTAAAAATTGACCAAGACTAGGCAAACATCTTGATTTTTCTAAGTGTCTAGAGTGTATTTCTGTCTCTGAACTGCGCTCGACGATTTGCCCCCAGATCTTCGAACGGAGATCGATGCTTTCCGAAATCGTCGACCTAAGTTCAGCGCTTCTCAAATAGTGTTCAACTATCTCTCCAGGTCAACGATCATCGAACGACGCTCGACGATTTTGTTCTCTGAACTATCATTGAACGGAGCTCGACGCTCTCCAATATCGTCAAACGGAGATCGACGATATTAAAGACTCTTCAGATTCCTTTAGAAGCCCCGATCGTCGAACTGAGTTCAACGATCTTTCCTTTTCTGCGTCGAACCCTAATATAAAATTCATTTTTCGGCCGTCGTTCTCCTTTTGCGCTTTCAATCTCTCTGCAAAAATTCTCTTTCCCTCCAAACATCTCTACACTTGGTCGTTTTGTTTGTTAATTTCTGCAGGTAACAATGGTCGTCTCTATTGCCGTTCTAGCCGCAATGAAATTCGATGCTGGATTTGATATAGACATGGAGTCCTTCAACACCACTGCTTAGGTTTTTCAAGACATTCTGGAACTATTCGAGGAGCAGAAGCTTGTTACCATCATGTCGACAAGAATCAAGTTGGCTGCTGATGAGATTAAGGAGTGGGTCTATACTGCCCACAACCAGGACCAAAACATAGTGGTTGGTTCAATTTCTGGAACCCAGGTACCTTTTACTCCTACTATTCTGACAGAGGTTTTTGAATTAAGTTCTGGAAGAGATTCTGCTGAATTGTCTAGAGAGGAATTTTCCGATTTACTTGCAAGAATGGGTCACTCTGATGCTAACCCTAGCAAGCTGCTAAAAAAGAACCTAGCTGTTGAATACAGGTTTTTGGCTGATGTAGTGGGAAAGGTTCTGCTGGCCAAGCATTCAGCACATGATACTATCTCTAGGAATCAGATGTGCTTGATGGGAGCCATTGTGGATAAGAAACAGTTAAACTGAGGAGAGGTCTTCTTTGACTTGATTAAGAAGAAAATAAATAAGCATTTTGTGAATTTTGGGAGGATCCTAGGGCTGTTTCTTCAGAACAGATGCCCTGCCCTGCTTGTATCTTCTGGGATGCACATCAATGCCTCTAAGAGGCTGTCCTGTGCCCTCTTTGGCAAATGGGACAGGCAGATAATCAAGCCCAGCAGGCCTTCTGTAAGCACAACTTCAGGCACAAGGACTGTAATAGTATCTTCCCCTCAAGTCTCTGCCCCTGTAGATGACTTGCCTGTTGCTTCTCCTCCTCTAACTCTTATTCCATCTCCACCAGTCACCTCCACCATTCCAATTTCATCCACCATCATTATCTCCATCCCATATCCAACATCAATTCCATCTCCAATCCCAACTCTTCCAATAACAGAAGAAGTATTCCACCCATTACACCACTACCCTCAACCAGACATTGATACATCATCCAACAATCCATCATTCAATCTTCTTGATGATTCCTTCATGGATGACTCACCTTCCTCTCCTCCTGAGCTACCCTCCTCATCCACTTCATACCAACAACTTCTACAAGATATCATTGATCAACCCTCCTTCACACCTTCTATCTCCATACCACTGTCTTCCATCTCCACAACACCCACACCTCAACCTCCACTTCCCCCATACACCAGTCCACCAACATCTCCAGTTGCTCCACCATCCTTCTCTACCTCTGCTCAAGTCCCTGCTGAGCAAGTAGACATTCCTGCCTTAGCTGACAAAATATATGAGCTGATAGCCCCCAGGCTCTCACTTCTGTTGGAGACCTCCTTGGCTCCACTGCTTCAGTCAGTTGCAGACTTATCTGCCAGGCTCTCCTCCTTCCTTCCTCCTCAGACAATCCCTTCATTTGGGTGCCTTGATCCAGCTCTCTCTAAATCTAGGCAGGGGGAGATGCCTTATGAAGTGAGATTGCCTGCTGCTGCAGCTGCCATTTCTTCAATTCTTGTTGCTGCTGCTGTTACCCCCACTCAAGCTCCAGTTCCACCTCAGGTTGTAGTCTTCTCAGTGGACCTCAGGTCCTTATTATCAAATTTTGATTCAGTCTACTTCAGCTGTCTTCTAGAGAAAGATGCAGTCCAGCCCTCAGAGGATCTTTCCAAGGCCATTGTGCCCTTCTCAAGTTGTGACACCAGTGTTATAACTTCTTTTGTAAATTCAGTTTTTGCTGCTACTACTCCTGCTGAAAATATTGCTGCTGTTTCTGTTGCTGCTATTTCTGTTGCTGCTGCTGTCAGTGATGATGCTGCTGATGTTCCAGTTTCTGAGGATATGCAGCCAGAGGCATATGACTTTGAGCCCACGGTCATTACTTATGATATTGCTGCTACTGAAACTATTATATCTGAAACTGCTGATATTTTTGTATCTGAAAGTAATGTTGCTGAAACTATTTTCTCTGAATCTGTTGCTGCCCCAGTCACTACTGTCATTACTGCTGCTATATCTTCTGCAAGGATTGCTCCAGAAAGTTCTGTGTCTGTTGTCACTACTGCTACTGCTACTGTTGTTACTAGTGCTGTATCTGCTGCTACTACAACTACTGTCTCATCTGCTCCAATCCAACTTTAGAAAGAGTATCTGAAAAAGATTGATGCCTTATATGATGAGCAAAGCTCTGAGAGTGATGAATTTAGGACTGATTCTGGTGATTCTTCTGCCACCATAGCAAGGAAAAGAAAGGCAAGGAGCAAAGCTATAAAAAGGGTGCCTTCAGCCAAAGTCAAAGATACTAATGACATTCCCTATTACATTCTTCATGACTGCCCCATTACTGAACATTGGATGCAGTATTCCAAGAACCAATTGAAAGCCATGAAGAAGAAGAGGAAATATGAGAAAGGATCTTCTCAGTTTCATCATCCTCATCCTCCTCCACCACCTCCTCCTGATGCAGGTGCAGGTGGAAGCTCAGCTACTCATCCTTATGCTAAAAGCCAAACCCCCTATCAGCCTCATGCAAGATCTCAATATAGGGGAAGCCAGTCCAGAGGTTCTCAATCAAGAAGAGGAAACTATAGAGGAAGCCAAAGGGAATTCCAAGTCTACTCAAAAAGGTATTCAAGGCAACATTCATACTCTAGGGAAGGACAAGCTTCATCAGATACAACTTCAGGCCCTTTTCCCTATAAGCTGAAAGAAGTAGTCTCATCCAGAGCTCCTCAAGATAATCCTTCCAACAGATATGAACCTCCAGTGCCCTTTGAAGATCCAGAAAATAATCGTACTGCATGGACTGCCAGAATGAAAGAATTAGCTGCCTTAGATCAAATCAAGAAAGCCAGAGAGCAAGGCAGAGATACCTCCAGCATTACTACCCTATCTGAACAAAGAGAGAAGGAACTGGAAAGATATGCCTCAAGCAAAGATTTTGATTCTGAAAGATATATGGAGCTGCATCCTGAAGCTGTGGTACTAAGGCCTAAACAACAAACCTCTTTAGGTGCAGCAGATGACAGAAGGTCAAAGAAAGAAGCTCTTGATCCTAATAGAGAAATTAAGCTTATAAAGAGCAAGGAGAAGGAATAATTATGTAAGGTGACAATTATTCTGATTTCTGATTTCTGTATGGGATAATATATCTGAGATTCTACTTGTTGTTGTTTATTGTTGTTTTGTATGATGTTTTCAATTTTTCCAAGTTCTGTAAATAGTAATCCTAACCCAAATAGGGGGAGATTGTTGGAACACCCTATTACTAATTTGGGTCAGGATCACTATGCCTTTAGGAAACCTGTTTTTGACCTATTATTCTAGATCTAAAGGTCAATTAGAATTGAGTATAAGGGTTAGTACTTAGGTTTGGAAGCTACCCTCAAGACCAAGGTTTTTCAGTTTGGAGACTAAGTCATTTCGTCGAGCTCAGTACGACGAATTGTCGAACTCCAATCGACGATCGTCTAGCTCAACTTCGACGGATCGTCAAACTCCATTCGACGATCGTTGAGCTCAACTTCAACAAATCGTCGAACTCCATTCGGCGATCTTCGAGCTCAGTTTGACGATCTTGACTCCAGTATTGATTCTCTATCTCTGAGCTCAGTTCGACGATAGTTGAGCTCAGATCGACGATCTCTGTTGCTGTCTAAGTCCAAATCGCTGAGCTCAGTTCGACGATAGTAGAGCTCAGTTCGACGTTTTTCTGAAGAGTTAAATAATTTTCAAGATTCAAATTCAGGACAGTTAAGGAGTTATTCTCAGCAATTAATTCAGAAGATTTTGTAGCCGTTTTCATTTATTCTGGACCAAGTTTCAAGGGATTATCAAGGAATGTTTCTTTGTACTTTCCCCCAGAAGACAATTGCAATTAAGGAAGTAACTTAATGACTGGCTAACGGCTATTCTTGACAAAGGATCATTTCTATTCAGAACAAAGGGAATAAAAGACAAGATTTTTGAATACTGAGAACAAGAAATCAATCTGCAGAGAGTGCACAAGAAGAAAAAGAGAAAAGTATTCTCTACTACAAATTTTCTCTAGAACAACATCTCTCTCAACAATCTCTCAAGAGAAAAAGAAAGAAAGCTGTACACATTCTCTGTCAAAAAGACTTCACTAGAACACCATCACTAAAAGGAGATCAACAAATCTGAAATCTTCAGATCCCTTTTGATTCAAGTGTTCAAGGCCATCATCATTCAAGACTCCAGACACCTAACATTTCAGCTGTTGCTGAAATCATCATTTGCTGGAGATCAATCTCTGAAGGCCTATCACCCTACTGCAAAGCTTCATTTCCTGAACATCTCAAGAACTCAGGGGGAGCTTTGACAACATCATATCCACATAGTCTTCTCAGCTGCTCTGAGAAAGAGAAGACTTCCATCACTCTCTCATCCCCATCTCTGTAAAGGGTTTTTCAAACTCCCTTCAAAAGTTTGTGCTTGGTTTTTGAGCACCTTAGTAAAAGCTCATTGGTGGCAAGACACCTGATCAAAAAATCTGGTTTGGTTTTTGAGCACCTTATCAAAAGCTCATTGGTGCCCAAGACACCTGATCAACTCATCCTGCAGTGGATTCCTACCTAGGGTGGTAGAAGAGTGGATGTACCCAAGTTTAGGGGAACCACTATAGCTCCTTGTGTCTTCTGGCTTGCTTGTCTTTATTTTTGTTTCTGGCTGTGATTGGTTTGTGATCTGTGATTAGATAGTTTCTGTGATTAGATTTAATATTTGCTTCCCTGTTCACTCAGATTACAACAACTGTTGTAAAAAGTTTTTAAGCACCATACTCTATTCACCCCCCTCTAGAGTATATCAGATCTAGCTGCACTTTCACAAACTATTGGTTGTGGAATAAACTCTTCCTAAGCATGATAGTCAAAAGAACCAAGACTAAAGTTCACCCATGATCCTTTCTCCACCCTTATTAGATGAATGCCTATTGAAGAAGCCAAAAAGTGGGAGGAGAGCATTGAGAGAAATGACCTGACGTGTCAAGTCACTGTATTAACTTGACATGTTGAGCCAGAAAGGGGGAGGGGAACTATTAAGTGTTATCAGGAGGGCAATTACTTGACATGTCAAGTCACTACATTGAACAGGCTTACATGAGAAAGGGGGAGGAAAGCAATGAGAGAGAAATGACTTGACATATCAAGTCACTGCATTATACTGGGAAACATTGAACTAGCTTACATTTGCTTAATTAATAAGTTTTCTGTATTAATGCATCTTAGGATTGTTGTGTGTTCTGTCTTCTTCAAATATAGGTAGATTGTTAGGAATATTGCCCTTCAATGTTCCCTGAATTTGAAGAGGCATCACCATCAATACTAAGTGCATAAATGCATTTGATGCATGCCTAAGTTTAGTGTGTGCAAGTTGTCTACTATACCATAATTAGACAGGATGTCAGGGTCACAATACTAGTTGGACTCCAAAAAAGATGTTAGTAAAGAAAATTCTGGCTAAATCCAGAAGTATTGAGTGAAGGTAGTTCACTCGACATAAGAAGTGCAAAAGCATTGAGAGAACTACATACAATCAAAGCTGTAATGTTACTAATTGGAAGTCTGGCTAAGTTCAGAAGCGTGAGTGATGGTAGTTGACTCAACGCAAACTCAACTAGAAATCTAACTAAGTCCAGAAGCGTTGAGTGAAGGCAGTTTACCCAACATAAACTCAACAAGATATCTGGCTAAGGAGAGAAGTGTTGAGTGAAGGCAGTTCACTCAATGCCTCAATCATAAAGACTGGTTACTGGATAGATAGAAAATCCACCAAGTCCAGAAGCATTTAGTGAGCTCACCATACTCAATGCTATAAGAGCAAAAGCATTGATAGAAGATCTAGCAGTCAAAGCCTTATAAAGAGCAGAAAGAAAATCTGTCTAAGTTCAGAAGCATTGAGTGAAGGTTGTTCACTCAATGCCTACTCAACAGACAATTCAACCATGTCCAGAAGCGTTGAGTGAAGGCTATTCACTCAACGCCTACTTAAGAAAAAATTCAACTAAGTCCAGAAGCGTTGAGTGTAGGCTGTTCAAACAACGCCTCCTCAACAGAAAATTCAACTAAGTCCAGATGCATCGAGTGATGAAGGCTCACTCGACACATAATCAGTTAAAGCTATAAAAGATAGAATGTGTCGAGTGATGAAGGCTCACTCAACACACTCAATGCCTGGGATGCAGAATTATGCTAAGTAGTTTTACATTGAGTGACAAGTCTTCACTCAACGCCTAAGATGTCTGTATAGATTCTTCTTACTCCAGATGCGCCGAGTCATGCTGACATCAACATAAATTCAAAATCATGGGTTTTGTCTTGCTAGAAGACAAAAGACACTGCTTGCCTTTAGTATAGCTATAAATGCAAAAGCGATGGTGCAGTTGCCATTTCTGGCTAGTCTTACTATGCAAAGAGCCGTTGGACGGCGGGATACAGAAGCAGAGTACAGGAGAAAGAAAATAAAAGGGCTTGGAAAGTGAAAAGAAAAAGAGAACCATCTACTCATCTTCTTCCTCGACAAAGTTGCAGAGCTCGAAGAACTTGCTCTCACTATTGGTCTAAAAAGTTCAGACAGTTAGCTGTTGAAAGTCACATCTTCAACAGCAAGTTTAAAAGTGAAAGTATCTAGTGTATACCAAAATCACATATAGGGGGTGACGAGGTGATGTTTGTGCCTTTTTGAGGAATAAAAATTTCTTAAAAACCAAGCACACAAACACAGAGATTTATTGTGGTCCCCCGAGTTGGGTACGTCCACTTTCCCGCCTCGTCTATCTCCCACGAATGTGCAAATTCGGCTACTTCACCTTTCTTAGATTACAATAAATCTTACACCTCAGAGCCACAACTCCTACAACTCGAAGACAATGCTCCTACCACTCGGAGAAAAACTTCTCCTACAACTCAATCCACAAACATATCTACACACTCGATCTACAAATGGATTTACAAACTCAGAGAAATAATCTCCTATAATCAGTAAAAGAACATTACAATATACAAACAATTGCAAGTCTTCACACCAATGTTCTTCGAGGTAGTAGATCTTGAACTTTGGAGAACTTGGAGAAATGAAATCTTAAATATCTTGAATCGTGAATCTTGAATCTTCGAATGACTAGATCTGGAGGAGTATAGATCTTGAGAGATGGAGAGCAATCCAGTCTTGAAAGTCGAAGAAGATCAATCACACACAGTAGTTGGCGACCGATCGGGAGATTCGTGATTAGCACAGAGCATCGGCGGCGAACGGAAGATTTCCTGTTTTGGAAATTTCTTGTCAATTCAAATGTTAGCAATAACATGATTAGTATGGACGAAGAATATCCCTAGTTATTTATAGAGATCTTCTTACCAATGGTATAAAGAAAGTTTCCAAAAAATGAAACCTAAAAACACTGTGCATGGCTGACCGAACCCGAGGCTGGTTTTTGAAAATTATGGGAAAAATGACCTAAGTCAAATTGGTCGAGTATCGTCGAGTATCATAATGATACCCGTCGAATAAATCTTGATATATGAAAAGGACTTAGTCAAATCATCCCAAGCCGGGTGGTCACTCAAAGCCATGACGAAGAGATATACTCGACGAATATATCAAGTATCAGTAGGTATAATCGATGAATTTGCCGAGTATCGGCTGAATAGCTCAACATACTCAACGTCGTTGCACTCAATGCCTTTTGCTCACTCAACGCCATAGGCTGCATTAGATGAATATCATCGAGTTAACTCAGCGCACTCAACGCTTTGATATTCGACGAATTAAGTTCACTTAACGCCATACGTACCATTCGACGAATATTATTGAGTTAACTCAACACACTCAAAGCTTTGATATTCGATGAATTATACTTGAAAAAATCTAGAGAAGTAGCGTTGACTGGACTCAATGAATTCGGCGTGTATCACTTAGCAAATTCGATGAATTCGACGGGTATCGTTAGATACATTTGACGAATTCGACGAGTATGCATGACGAAACTCTGCAAATTTTACTGACAATATTTTTCACTTCTCTGGCAAAATTACCCTAAGCATAAGAGATGAATTCGACAGGTATATGTTGGTATACAGGACGAATTCGATGAGTATCATCCAGATACTTGATGAATTCGACGAGTATTCTAAACCATACATGTCGAATTATACTTAGGATAATTTCTCTCTCTCTCTCTCTAATTCTAAGCCTTGACCATTCTTGAGCCTTCTCTTGTAGTTGAGATAAAAGTACACCGCAATAGAGAGATTACACGTGAGTCAACACTTTGGCCTACACAGTGATTAATTACATTGTATAGTCCTGTGTTTACTGACCCACTATAATCTGACATTGGTGTGTACTTAGCAATAAAAACCTGCAAGTACATACCTCAAAAGCAACATCAAATACAGTCACAATTCATCTTAGCTTAACGGGGCCCTTCTTCAAACCCGAGATATTGTGCATACAATACCCAACAATCTCCCCCTTTTTGAATAAGGTAGAACCCTACAAGCTAAGGCAAATTATACATAAAAATAATGAAATAATAAAACATTAAGACTTGTAAGGATAACAAAAATTAAACACAACACACATTCCAAGATAATCATAGAAATAATATATATTTCAAAATGTTCATAGTTTGGGGGGGGGGGGAAGGCAACCACAACTCAAAACAAAATATAACTATTGGTCCAGCCTGCTCTGACTGTTCTGCCTCTATCTGTCAAAATTAGCCTTTGGCTTTGGAAAGTACTATGGAGGGGGTGCAGACATCAAATCAGCATTTCTATGATTTCTTAAGTGAATTCTCCTTTTTGTGCAGGACATGTCGTACTTGTTCCATTCTTCTTGATCATAGTGGTGCTGATGTTTTTCACCACCAATGTCGTCCAAGGACAATGTATCCAATATAATACCTCTGGATATGGGACTCCAAACCTCTTCCATTTCTCTGTTAGGCTCATCTCGGATAGGATCTGACCTTACAACAGACGGGCCTTCCTCATATCTTCTTCGCTGGCTAACCGGAGTGGGGAAGTCTTCAACAAGTTCTACCTCTAGAGCCTCAATAGCAGTAGCAGTATTAGCCTGAGAAAAATCTTGTGTGTCTGAACAGAACTGAGATCAATCTTGGGAAGGATTAGTCTCATCATGTGCTAGTACAGGAACAACATGTAATTGAGATCTGTGCGAACCGAAAAGAGCAGACAGAAAATTTGGAGTAATATAAACTTTATTATCCAAAAAAGGTATCTATTACAAAGGTATAACCTCCCTTTTATAGAATGGAGGAGATGAGAGAGATTAAAATTAAGCAATGTGGGACTAAATAATTATAGGTGTAAGAGGTTTAAAATAAAAACAAGCCGAACAGGCTGAGTGGTTAGACGAATAGGCTAACCGCCCGACCACCACAAGAGACAGGGAACAAGCTGCCATAGGAGACCGCCAGACCGCCCAGTCTCCATATAGCAGCCTAAGACAAACCATCAGACCGCCCGGATAACCACAGCCACAGTCCAGCCATCAAACTGCAGGAGAGAGACTGACGGACCGCGCGGTCTCTAAACCACCAGAATCATACCGCCAGACCGCCTGGTGTGTTGAATGACTATCAACCCGAAAAGGCAAGTGCACCTATTGAATTATAGTACCAAGTTCGTATTAAAACTCAGGGTTGTCAATTACTATTACTCACGCTTCTACTGTTATCCTACCGTATGGTTGTTGGTTGTTTTGAGGATTTTGAATTAGACTAAAGATAATATTAAAATGAAAACTTCGGATAAAAAAATAGCATTCGATAAATGATTCACCATGAAAAGAGATGAGAAGGGAAAAAAATTAATTTTTAAAATTGCAAACCAAACTCGACCATGGCGGATCCGAAAAAAAGAAATAATCTCGCTAAAGCATTAAATCTCCTAACTTCTAGACTTTTTAACTGAAATCTCTTTGCAAATCAAAAGGCCTAAAGTTGCATTATCGAAGTGACCCGCACTATTGGATTTGAGTCCAATCCAGAGGATTTACGTCGTCATATCTCTAGGATTGCGTGCAACTCCTTCCTTCTTTGAGTGATCTTTCAAATCAATGAGTCTCTCGACTACTATGAAATGAGATCAAATTGCCTACTACCGTATACCAGAAATACGAAGTCGACACGAGAAAAATCAAAGAAGGTTCGAGAATAAATTTGACAAAAATAAAACTAAGAAGTAAAAGGAAATCTCATCTCATTTCATGGATCCTCATGATCGAATGTTAAAGAAAAATTTGCTACGCATAGTTAAGAAAGAAACCACAAAAATAAGAGAAAGCGAATTCATTTTCATTGATGATAGAAAGAGGAGTACAAACTAATAATAGGAGAGACAATAAAAAGAACTTAACACTAAGAAAAGAGCACAATGAAAAGGATTACACTAACAAGAAAAGGGTTCCACTAAAAAAAAACTTAACAACAAGAAGTAAAAAAAGGAAATCTCTCTTGAACTAGAACTCTCACTTGCATTCCCCAAAATCCAACTCTTCGAAAGCTTGAGGCAAGTGCTCCTTTTATAGATGAGGGGGAAGGTTCTAGAGGGAAGTGGATATGAAGGGGGAAAGGGGGGGGGGGGCGGCCATGCATGTATGGAGAATTGCATGAATGACATTAATGGGGGAGAGTGGAGAGGCTAAATGCATGCATTTTCATTTTGGAAAATAAAAAGGAACAAAATAAATATAAAAGTGGGGATGGATGGGTTTAAATGAGAATGAGAGAGGGGGAAAGAGGGGTGAATGAGGAATAAAGAAGAGAGAGGATTGGCCGGCCAACACATTGATGGGGAGGTGCATGCATTGAATGGAGGGCCATGCAAAGGTGGCTGGATGCATGTTCTCGGGTTGCATCATGGAGTGGGCTGCATCATGTGGGCTGGCCGGCTGCACCATGTTGTATAAATGAAGTGGCTCGGGCTGCTGCATCATTGAAGTGGGCTACTTCATTGAAGTGGGCTGCTCTACTTAGAGTAAAGGGTTCGGGTTGCACCAATGAGGGCCGACCATATGAGAGAAGTGCACCATGTTGCATAATCCTACAAAAAAAAATAAAGCATGCATTAGTTATGCTTTAAGATAAAATAACTAAAACATTGAACACAACAACAAACATAAAAATATCATAGCAAACATAAAATAACAAAACATAAAAACTAAAATAATAAAAGCATAACAAACAAACACAATACAACATAACAATCATAATATTAAAACATATTATCAAAAAAATGAAATATTAAAACATAGCATACATAAAATATAAAAAAAATTATACTTAAACCTAGGAAAATTTAAACTAAACTAGACCAAAAAAACGATGACTAAAACTAGTCATCAAATTCCCCCATGCTTAAGTATTTGCTTGCCCTCAAACAAATGAAATTTAAAAAGTAGCGAAGAGGAAGCAAAGGAAGCAAATTTAAGTTTCATAATTAAGAAAACCAAAATATGAACAATTAGACTATCCTAATTTTTATGTTAACAACTAGTGGGGTGAGAAGTGCATAATAGAAAACTTGAAAATGAAGACATAGACATATCATTTAGAACATTAAGAAGAATTACACATTTCTAAATCCCTAAAACAAGGCATCCAAAATTTAGGAAAATAAAAAAAATAAAAGTAGAGATTCTAAATAAACGGCGCATTAAACAAACTACTAGGTTACTAGAATAACAATTACCCTTAAATCACCTCAAGATAACCACCAAAGAAATCCATCAATGATGGTTGCAATAGGCTTGACCATTCACACTCTCTCCACTATGCAGGTTCACATTCTAAAGATAAAAAGGGCTTTTATAGGCGTAAAGACTTGGCTTAGGTACATAATTTGGAATTGAAAATCAAGGATAAAAATGACGGTCAAAACACAATAAACCAAGGATGAGTTTTAAATAAACATAAAAACAAAAAAAATGAGAAATAACATACGTCATTTTCTCCAATTCAAACTAAAGAAAAGAACAAGGCCATGTATTTTTTCTTTTCACATGATTGCCCAAAAATAAACTTCTTCTTTTATTGATTTCACATTTTTCGATCATAATTTCTTTTTTCTCTTTTTTTATAGGAGAGCTCCAAATGTAAGCTTAAGATTTCCTTTTCATTTTTCAAAGATGATAACCCATCACAAAAATAATATTTAAGTAAAGCTCAAATCTAGTGTGATAATAGGAAGGGTATATTGGCTTTGGTGAAAAAAAATGAAAGGTGGAGCTAAACAAAGAAAAATTGGAAAAAGGCCCAATATTAGTTTTGCAATGGTGAAATATTTTGGTGGGCAAAAAGGCTCAAACGGATCAATGGGTGGCCTAAATCATTTCTAAAGTACATGAAAAATGGCGCAAATGCTTCGAGAGTCGCTAGAGACAAGTTCTAGACACCAAAAAAGAATAACCCTAAAATGAAAAAGTGATAACGTTATCTAGCAACCATTCATACGCAAATTAATCGAACAAAAAGAAAAACTACAATTTGCTAACTTACAATGTAGAAAATAGATGCCTATATTTAAGAACTAGAAAATAGTAAAACTAAGATATGTTAAAATAATAGATTTAGAAAACTGATTCAAAGAAATTCTACGTAGAACTAAAGAACCGCAGGGGAATACACACACTAGAAGAAATATAAAAATAAACATAGAAAATAATTTTTGATTCTAATTTTCAAATAGATTTTGGCAAATGTGGATTTTTGATTTTTTTGGGTTTTGTATTTTCTAGTTTTTTTGTACTTTTGATAAAGTTGAAGAAAAATAAAAATAGTACTCCTAAGAGGCTTAATAAAAAAAATTTATTTTTTTGATTTTGTTGTTTTTATAGAAAGGAAAGAAAATGAACGAAAATAACGAAACCCTCCCCCATGCTTAGATTTTTCATTGCCCTCAATAAAAAAAAATGAGAAAGAGATGGAGAAGAGGGGGGGGGGGGGGCGGATAGAGAATGCAGTAAAGTAAAATAAGGGAAAAGAACAAGACTTCCCTGGGTTTGTGAGGCCGAAAGTGGACATCGCTCCCCCATGCATGCGCTTTAATTCACTTGATCACCAGCAGGATTGACTTGATCCTTCTTGAAATCAGCAACGTTGGAGCGGCAATCATGAACTTGTACTTGTATGACCACCGAGAAGAAGAGCAAAATACAAGAAAAAATAAAAGCAGACAAATCCTTGGGCATGCTCCCAAGAGTGTTCTTTATTTAACAATACAAAGTTCGAATAATAATAATAATAAAAGTTTGATAAAAATAAGAAGTCCAAAATAAGAAAAAGAGTTCCATATGAAAATAAATATTTTAGAGACAAAAATAAGATGCTCCTTTGCAGGAGATACGAAATCATTTGAAATATATAACTTTAGTCCATGACCATTCACTTTAAAGTCACCCTTGTCCGGGTGCGAGAGCAACACAGTTCCATAAGAAAAAACTTCCTTGACCGTAAACGGTCCAGACCATCGAGATTTGAGCTTTCTATGGAAAAGACTTTAACGCGAATTAAAAAGAAGAACCTGATCGCCTGGTTTATACGTTTTAGGGTGGCTCAAATTATTATCATGATAAAATTTTGTGCATTCTTTATACATTTTGTTGTTCTCATAAGCATTTGCTTGCCAATCATCGAGTTCATTTAATTGAGTTTTTCTGTGCTCACCGACCGAGTGAGGATTGAAATTAAAAAACTTTAGTGCCCAATACGCATGGTGTTCTACTTCTACCAGGAGATGACACGATTTTCCATGACCTCTTCCATAATAATTTAAGCATCTAATAAGATGATGTTTAGGTTGGACTACGGTTTTAGAATTATTTTCGAAAAATATTTTATGGGTGCAAAAAGAGGGGCTTATGCCAGAAATAACAGATATTTGCCACGCTATAGCTCGGCGATGCCTTTGTAGCACTTTGATTAATTTATCGTTCTCGGATTGAGAAAGAAAGGCCGAGATTATAACGGGCAATTTAGATTTTTTTTCAAGAAAAGCATATTTAAGATGTTCAGGGAGTGGTTTTAATTCAAGGTTGGGTGGTTCATCGTAAGAGGTTTTCAAATTTTTCTCTTTTTCAAAAATACGATTTTCATATATTTTTTGTCTAAAAATAAGTTCATTTTCAAAATTGAATTGCACGGACATAACCGTGTCTTCAAAAAAATTTGTAGAAATTTCAGAAAAAGAAGAGGAAAAATCATTTGAAGAAACATTGGAAAGAGAAAGAGAGGAGTCTTCATTTAACACATCAAGAAAAAAAACAAGAATCATCATTTTTTAAAGAATTTTTCATAGATTGATTTATAGAAAAAGTGACCTCGTCATCTCCTAGACGAAGAAAGAGCTTCCCGTTACTCACATCCATGACTGCTCGAGAGGTGGCTAGGAAGGGACGACCAAGGATAAGAGGGACCTCGATGTCCTCTTCAATATCAAGAATAACAAAATCCACCAGGCAGATGAATTTGTCGACCTTCACTAGCACGTCCTCTACAATACCTAACAGATACTTGATTGATCGATCAGATAACTGGATACTCATACACGTAGGGATGAAAGTGCCCAATAATAGCTTCTTAAATAAGGAAAATGACATCAAGTTGATGCTCGCACCGAGATCTGCTAACGCATGCTTTACGAAAAGATCACCAAAAATGCAAGGAATAGAAAAACTACCCGGATCATTTATCTTTTTAGGAAGATTAGAATTATTAATGATCGCCGAGCACTCTTTGTTCAACATTACATGAGATAGATTTTCCAATTTCTCTTTATTAGTTAACAATTCCTTAAGATATTTAGCGTACTTAGGCATTTGACTAATAGCATAGTGAAACGGCAGATTAATATGGATTTGTTTGAACATCTCGAGAAAGCGTTGGTACTGATCATCTAATTTGTCTTTCCTAAGTCTAGTGGGATAGGGAGGTGGTGGAAATTCTTTTATAATCACCGGAGTATCATTTTGAAAATTATCGTTTTCTTTTTCAAAAATAGATTTTTCTTTTTCTTTTTCAAAATTTATATCCGTAACGATGGTTTGTTCAGCAGCAGGAGGGGTAATCACCTCTGGCACTTCCCTGGTGGTGGGCTCGTGGATTACTTTATCACTCCGAAGGGAAATCGCTTTCACGTGCTCCCTTGGGTTGGGCTCAGTATTTGAGGGAAGAGTCCCAGGTGGCCTCTTAGAGATAACCTTAGCAAGTTGACCGACCGTGTTTTCTAAATTTTTCATTGACCCTGTTAGATTTCTAATGGTAGTCTCGTTTGCGCATATATATCTAGAAAATATTTCCTCCAAAGATGGAGGATTTTGAAAATTTGATTTTGATTTTGCGTTTGATGTGTTGGTAATGGTGGTGGAGTAAAATCGTGTGGTGGATGTGTAGCATTTGCGGGATTACTCCACGAAAACTTTGGATGGTTACGCCACCCAGGGTGATACGAGTTAGAAGCATTATTAAAACCAGGAGGAACAGAAAAAATAGAAAAATTAGAAATATTGTTTTGAGCAGGCCTGGGTATGTTCCCAAGAAAATCCACCTGCTCAGCAGCGGCATTTGCATTTTCATATACCTGAGGGGCGGAGGAAGCAGTCATCTCCGATATTTTCTTGTTCAACATCTCCTCTTGAAGCGCCAGTTGGGACACAGAATCCACTTCGTAGATACCTGCAGGTTTATTTGGGCGAGTCCTAGACGAGTTCCATGGATAGGTGTTCATTTCCATGTCCTCTATAAGCTCAAGAGCGGCCTCCGGAGTTTTACGGTCCAAAGACCCACCGGAAGCGACATCTATCATCTGCTTGGTTTCTTGATTTATCCCATTATAGAATGTCTGGACCTGTAACCATACAGGCAGAGCATGATGACAACAGCGTCTCAAAAGTTCTTTGAACCTCTCCCAAGTGTCATAGAGGATCTCGGAAGCAATTTGAGAAAAAGAAGTAATATCATTTTGATGTTTCGCAGTTTTAGGGGGGGGGGGGGTCATATCTAGCGAGAAATTTATCTATTAAAATACTCCAAGTGGTGATTGATCCTCTTGGAAAAGAACTTAACCACTGCTTGGCTTTTGTCCTTAAGGAGAAGGGAAAGAGTCTTAGCCTAATTGCGTCGTCTGAGACACCATTGATTTTGAAGGTATTACAGATCTCGAGAAAACTGGAATATGCAAGTTCAAATCTTCATCTTGTAATCCGTCGAACTGTACATATTGTTGCACCATTTATATGATGTTAGGCTTAAGCTCAAAGTTATTGTTCTCAATTGTAGGTCGAACAATACTTGTTTTTGTACCCTCCAGGTTGGGCCGAGCATAATCGGACATCGTCCTTTGCTGGGCAAAAGCTGGGTTGGGTTATCCCATTTCGGAGTTGAAGTTACAATCACCGTCGGAATCCTCAACCACTGTTTGAGAAGTGGAACCCCTGAATCACAAGTTTCTCAGAAAGGAGCGCTCGATTTCTGGGTCCAAGTCAACAAGTAGCGATGGATTCGTGCGGGTCATGCACTAATAAAAATAGAAGGAGAATGGAGGAAAGATAAAGAGAAGAACGGAAATAGAAACTTGAAGAAGAAAATAGAGAAAGGTAAATTTTTTTTTTGCAGAAGTAATAGTGAAAGCGTTTTCCTAATATTGACGAAAAAGCGTCCCCGACAACGGCTCCAAAAACTTGGTGTGTTAAATGACTATTAACCCGAAAAGACAAGGGCACCTATCGAATTGTAGTACCAAGGTCGTATTAAAACTCGGGGTTGTCAATTACTATTACACACGCTTCTACTATTATCCTACCGTACGGTTGTTGGTTGTTTTGAGGAATTTTAAATTAGACTAAAGATAATATTAAAATGAAAACTTCGAATAAAAAAATAGCATTCAATCAATGATTCACCATGAAAAGAGATGAGAAGGAAAAAAATTAAGTTTTAAAATTGCAAACCAAACTCGGCCGTGGCGGATCCGAAAATAAGAAATAATCTCGCTAGAGCATTAGATCTCCTAACTTCTAGACGTTTTGACTGAAATCTCTTTGCAAATCAAAAGGCCTAAAGTTGCATTATCGAAGTAACCCGCACTATTGGATTTGACCTCAATCCAGAGGTTTTACGTCGTCCTATCTCTAGGATTGCATGCACCTCCTTCCTTCTTTGAGTGATCTTTCAAATCAACGAGTCTCTCCACTACTATGAAATGAGATCAAATTGCCTACTACCGTATACCGGAAATACAGAGTCAACACGAGAAAAATCAAAGAAGGATCGAGAATAAATTTGACAAAAATAAAACTAAGAAGTAAAAGGAAATCTCATCTCATCTCATGGATCCTCATGATCGAATGCTAAAGAAAAATTAGCTACGCATAGTTAATAAAGAAACCAGAAAAATAAGAGAAAGAGAATTCATTTTCATTGAATATAGAAAGAGGAGTACAAACTAATAATAGGAGAGACAATAAAAAGAACTTAACACTAATAAAAGAAAAGAGCACAATGAAAAGGATTACACTAAAAAGAAAAGGGTTACACTAAAAAAAACTTAACAACAACAAGTAAAAAAAGGAACTCTGTCTTGAACTAGCACTCTCACTTGCTTTCCCCAAAATCCAACTCTTCCAAAGCATGAGGCAAGGGCTCATTTTATAGATGAGGGGGAAGGTTCTAGAGGGAAGTGGATATGAAGGGGGAAAGGCGTGCGCGCGTGCGCGCGAGTACGCTTCAATCCTAAAATGTCCATACTTCTGAAAGAGAAGTCCTTTACTAGGAGCTGATTTAATATAGTCCAATATCCTCATAGCAGACTATAGATGGCACTCCTTAGGAGCTTGCATGAATTGGCTAACCTTGCCTACAGCATAGGAAATGTCGGGTCTGGTCACTATGAGATATATGAGTTTACCAACCAGACGTCTGTACCTCGTAACATCAGAAAGAATAGGAGAGTCATTTGTCCATGTTTTATCCTCTCCAGTCGCCATGGGACATCGGGCAGGTTTAGCCCCAGTTAACCCTGCCTCTTTTAACAAGTCAAGAGTGTACTTCCGTTGCGAGAGGACAGGAGAATCAGGCTTCTGAGAAATTTTTGTCCCCAGAAAGTATTTTGGAGAGCCTATATCGTTTGTAACCAGGTGTTGCCAAAGATGCTCCTTTGTCAGGATTATCCCAACTTGGTCATCTCCAGTAAGAAGAATATCATCCACATATATTACAAGCACCACTAGACCCAGAGAAGTTTTACGAGTAAATAGGGAGTTATCAACAGAGCTTCTCGCAAAACCTACGACTGCTATAATCCCGCTAAACTTGTCAAACCAAGCGTGAGGACATTGTTTTAGGCCATAGATAGCCTTCTTGAGCCGGCAAACCTGTGTCTCCACTGGAGAAACATACCATGGAGGTTGCTCCTTGAAAACATCTTCCTGAAGATCCCCATAAAGAAAGCCATTCTTGACATCCAGCTGTGAAATGGGACAATCCCTGTTGATAGCCACAGAGAGAAGGACCCTAATAGTACTGTGACAAGCAACTGAAGAGAAAGTGTCAAAGTAATCAACGCCATAAGTTTGGGTAAAACCCTTGACAATAATCCGAGCCTTGTAACGATCCATACTGCCATCGGGGAGGAACTTTACCATAAAGACCGAGCGACAACCAACAACATCTGTGTCGAAAGGAGGAGGAAACAGGGTCCAGGTACCCCATTTAGTGAGAGTAGCAATCTCCTCATCCATGGAAGCTTTCCAATGAGGAATAGTAAGGGCCTCCTGGTAGGAACGGGGGGTGGTAGTGGCCGAGATAGCCAGTGCAAAAGCTCTGTGAGAAGGGGTAAGACGATCATAGGAAACAACTGCAGCAAGATGTTGTTGGGTACATGCCTGAACCCCTTTGCGAAGAGCAATGCGGAGATTCAGGTCAGCGGGTTCCTCAGTATCCGAAGCATCCATGGTGGAGAGAGCTGTCCCGAGAGTAGAGAGAGACGGCTGTGGAGAGGAGGGAGATATCGCGGGAGGAGGACACGACAAAGGACATGACGGAGGACACGGCGGAGGAGAGGTTTGAGAAGGTGGAGATGGTGGAGGTGGCGGAACATCACTAGGAGCAGAGGGAATGGATGGGTTGGTATGAGAAGTATGATCAGCAAAAGTAGAGGAGGAAGCAGGAGAGAATTAAGATGCATTTTCAAAGACGTTGACATCCGCAGAGACAAACTGCTTGCGGGTAATGGGGTCAAGGCAACAATAACCTTTCTGAGTGGTAGAGTACCCCAAAAAAACACATTTAGTGGCCCGTGGAGAGAGTTTGTCTCGGGTGGCATCGGGAGAGTGCACAAAGGTGGTGCACCCAAAGATGTGCATAGTAAGAGGAAACAGATTTTGTTAGGATAAAGAATGGAGAATGGGGTGGCACCGTGGAGAACTGTGGAGGGAATGCGATAGATGAGATAACCGGAGTGGAGGACAGCATAGCCCCAATAGGAGTGAGGAACATGCATTTGGGTCAGCAGAGTGCGAGCGACATCGAGGAGGTGACGGTTTTTGCGTTCTGCCACCCCATTTTGTTGTGAGGTGTAGACACAACTAGTTTGATGAATAACACCATGGTGCATACAGAATGAAGAGAAATCATGGCTAAGATACTCCTTAGCATTGTCAGAACAAAGGATTTTAATAAACATATCAAACTGAGTCTTAATCATATAATAAAATGATGTCCAGACAGAGAATAGTTCAGAACGATCCTTTAAAAGATATACCCACGTACACTTAGAGAAATCATCAATAAATGTGACAAAATATGAACTACCCCGACTGATGGTGAGGGTAGGAGCAGGACCCAAACGTCAGAGTGAATGAGGCCGAACAGACGGGAAGAGCCATGACTTTGCATTGGGGGGGAAAGATGAGCGGAGATGCTTGCCGGGTTGACATGCATCATAGTTTAGAGGAGGATGAGGAGGAGGGAGGTGGGGCAGAAGCTGGCACAGAAGCCTGGGTGGAGCATGTCCAAGGAGAAGATGCCATTGGAGAAGATCTGTAGAGGAGGAGGAGAAGGCGGAGAGAGTATAAATGTTGTCGAGGAAGTAGAGGCCTCCACTCACAGTCCCAGTAGCAATCGTCCATTGGGAATCCGGATCCTGAAAAGAACAAGAAGTAGGAGTGAATGTGACGGAATGCCGTAGTTGCTTGCATAGAGAAGTAACTGATAATAAATTGCAAGGGAACTTGGGCACATAGAGGGTATCTTCCAGTAGAAGAGATAGAGTGACTTGAATCACACCCGTCCCATTGACCTGTGAGGAAGAGCTGTCCGCAACAAAGACCAAAGGCAACCGATCATGTGTTTATAGAAGAGAAAAACACTGAGGATTGCCCGTCATATGATTGGTACCACCAGAGTTGATCAACCATTTGTCGTGAGTCACAACGTGGGCACTACCAGAAGATGTGACCACTGAGGTGGACTGCGTGGAGGAGGTGGAGGCCAAAGAAGAGAGGCTGCGCGATCAAACAGGATGCCGCGGGATCAAACAGGAGGCAGAGAGAAAAAGGTCGCGGCGACAAGGGCAGAAACACCAAGCCGGGCGAACAACAAGCAGGACGAGCTATAATGATCCAGTGGGTTCCCATGGGATGGGCCTGGACCATTATACGTGGAAATCGGCAAGCGCACCGGTCGCACAAGTAATAAAATTTGGGAATAAATCCCCGAGTGTCGATCTCTTGAGGAATGCAATTAGCATAGAGCGGCGACAGTTCAGAAAATATTGTTATGAGGGTTATACTTAGAAAAGATTAAAAAGGGGGCTTGCGAGATCGTGGTTTCTTGATCTAATAAACTACTTAAGACTATGCAGGTCGAAGGCACCGCTTCGCAAGGTGAGGTGAGTGTATCAGCTGCAATGCTGAACTTCAGTTGGGCGAGTGGACGAAAAGCTAATGGATTGAAGTGTTCTTGTGTGGAGTGCAATCGGGTGAAACAAGGGTATGGAGTGGATGTGGAGTGGGCGAGGCGAATTCACAACACACAACTCAAAAGCAAATAAAAGCAACAAACATCCACTTAGGTATAGAGTAGAAAATATAGTTCATTACAATATCAAATCATTCCACACAACAGAGGAAGGGGAAGAGGAGTAAACCACTAGAGGGTGAAGGTCCACCATAGGTCGTGGCAGGAATAGCGAGTTTTCAATCCGCTTCCGGGCTCAGTCCGAGGAGGGTTATGGTACCAACGAGATGTCACCTCGAAGGCCTTTGAGTCCGTTCTCTAGGTCGTCTTCATCTCCAAATCTAGTGGAAAGCTTGGATTTGAGGTCATCAATGGTCGGGAGAGTCGCTGGAGGGTTTGGAAAGCTTCAAAATCACCGGCTACAGACTCCCGATGAAGGTCGAGGTGGATGGAGTATCTGGAGAGGTAGAACGACCCTTCCCGTGCACTCCCCGATCACAGAAATGACCAGCGTTGCTCTAAATCGTGGAACAGGCCCTTAAATACGGAGGCGGAATAAGCAGAGCGCACGATCAGTGGGGCAAGACCAGTGGTCGTGCGGACTGTCGGTCGATGATCGGGCGCAATTTCCAATTAAACCTGCAACTTGGACAGAAACATCAGCGGATATGCGCACAATCAGTGGCGCACGACCAGTGGTTGTGCGCACTGAATCCACTGATCGTGTGATTGGCTAAGACAGAACTGGGGAAAAGGAGAATGTAATGCGCACGATCAGTGGCGCACGACCAGTGGTCGAGCGCAGTGAGTCCGGTGATCGTGCGCAGTGTTCTTATATCATCGGGGTCTCCCGAGCGGTTCCGAAGCACACACACGACCCCTGCACCGGCAGAAGAGGCAAATAGGACACCAAAAGTGCACACCACATTCTCAAGACATGGCTAGAGAACATGTAAAACAAACGGAAATATAGAAACATCTAAAGCACACAGAAAACAGTCCTAAAGTGCACTTAATCATGAAATAGACAAGTAAGCAAATATAAACAGTTATAGCTCTCAAGTGCAGTGCTATCACGATAAAACTAGCCCAGATGAGTCCAAAAATCAGTGTAATATTTGGACTCATCATTTCTGTAGTCGCTGCCCTTGTTTGCGACTTGTTTGAAACTTCTCTCCTCTTAGTCGCCGTCGTTTGTGTGCACGACCTGTCTCTTTCTTTGTCTCCGCGATCTGTTTTTCGCGGTTTCTTTGCCGATTCTCTCCCTGCAATCTCCCTTTCTTCGCCTGGTCAGTTTTTGTTCGTGCGGTCTGTGCTCTATTCGCATGACCTGTTTGCCTTTCTCGCGAACTCCTCCCAGTTCGCGTGGTCTTCTATCTCTCCTGTTCGCGTGGCCATCTCTCTAGTCGTGAAGCTTCGTTCCCTTTGCTTTACTCTGCTTCTTGGCTACAGCATTCCTTGCCTCTCGTGTAACGCCCCTAGCCGATCCAACGTGACAGCGTCATGGCTCCGCTCTAGGCGATGCTACCGTGCTGCAGCTGATGAGTCCGATTTATATAGGGTTTTTCGGACTCATCTGGGCTAGTTTTCACGCATTTGCACTTCACTTTTAGTTCTATATCGTTCATATTTCATCTTGTCTTTATTTCCATAGGAAGTGCACACTTAGGCCCGTGGTTGTGTATTTTTGTACTTTTAATGTTTATACTCCCTTTTTGTTATTGCCTGGAATGTCTGCACATATCAGTGCTGGGTTTAGGGATTGTGTGCATGTTCCGGGGATGTTTGGAAGCAGGAATACTGTGCATGCTCATCGGATATAGTGCGCACGACCATTGGTCGTGCGCCACTGCTCGTGCGCAATGTTCCCTGATTTCCAGAATCTGCCTGGGGAATGCGCACTATCACTGGACACAGTGCGCACGACCACTGGTCGTGCGCCACTGATCGTGTGCATTGATTCCATTTTCTTCCAAATTCTGGCTGGGGAAAACACACTACCACTGGCCATAGTGCGCACGACCACTGGTCGTGCGCCACTGGTCGTGGGCATTATAATTTCTGCAATCTATAAATTCGCAGGTTCCGCCCTAATTCGAGATCGCTCGATATTTCTCCGCCATTTTCATCCCCGACGAAGGTTTCCGCCGTTCCACTTCATCTTCCACCCTAGGGAGGTGCTCCGGGCAAGCTTTCACCGCCAAATCCAAGCCGGAGCTTCCTCTCGGCCTCCTCCTTCATCTTTGAGCTTCAACAAGAGCTTGACCTATCTTTCTTTACCAAGCTAGGAGAAGTTGTGCCATCCTCCATCGGATCGTGACACGAAGAAGACGGGCCATTGGAAGGTGGTGACAGCCCTTCTCTATCCCGGACGCAGTTGCTGACCGAGCTTGGACGCGGATTGACAACCCGACGACTCCAACCGTGAATCCTCAGCAAGGCTTCGTATTCGGTTGATTTCGCACACTCTTTTCTTGATTGGTTGTTGAATGTGTAGTTGAACTCTTGTATTTGATGAAGTTATGCTTAGTGTAATATACGTTTATGTGTAATCATATCTATGTGATTGTATATTTTCGTTATATTTACTTGAGGTGCGCCTATTTGTCCATCCACCATCCATCCGCCCTTTCCGCACTAGCAATTGCTAGTGGCGTGCGTAGCGAAGAGGTGCTCACGACCCTCATTCCGCCGTTCTCATCACCTCATCCGCAAGCCTACTCGCCCATCCGCCTAGTGATTCGGTGCATAGCGGCCCGACTAGTCTTCCATCCCGCCTGGCGAAGCATCGCATAGCGGCATTTCATAGGAGTAGTTGATAGCCTTTTATTTTCTTTATCCGCAATCCAGAACCCCCCTTAGTTAGCTCCGACCTGAGGACTTCAATCTCAAGTCCTCCTCGAAATTAACTCCACCTTACTGTGTTCCTTGTGAGATCGATACTTGGGAAAACCCCCATTTTATATTACTTGTGCGACCGGTTCACTGCCGTGATCTTTAGCATCAAGTTTTTGGCGCCGTTGCCGGGGAACACAGTCGTGTGAGTTTTTGTAGAGGAAGATAAGAGATAGAAGCCCTTTTTCATTTGTTCATATCACTTTCTTCTTTGTTTTAGTTTTTAGCATTTGTGTTTGTTTTTATTTGTTCCTATTCTAGTTTTAATTTTTCTGTAGCAGGTTTCCTATTCTTTTATTTGTGGTGTGTAGCTAATTGTTGCTTAGAAACTTTCTGTTGGTGAATTATTCTTGTTGCACCATGTATTCTTATATGAATATCCGTTGCCGATGGTGTGGGGATTATAGGCATGGTAGTGATGAGTGCCCCACTGAAGAATGGGAGCATAATTCTCGCGGTTCTGTGTATGGAGCACCGTCTTCTTATGGTACTTCATACACTCAACCCAGGTCTTATGGTCACTCCTCTTCTATGCCTTCATCTTTTTCTTATTCCTCTCTGGTCCCACCTGTACCAAGGAGTAATGGAAAACCATGTTTGTGTTGTCGTAGCACCGACCACGTGTTGAAAGATTGCGCAGAATTTCAGCGCCAGTTGGAGGAGGATGATGAACCGGGTATCCGATTCATTCCATCCACCTCTCAATCGGCTGCCCCTTCTGATTCTGATGATATGTTCGCAGCACCACCTTGTCTATGGGGGACTGCTGCGGATATGCCCATCAGACTTTCTGCTGATCGGTGTGACGACATTGTGGCACCGTCTCTCCCCATGACCTCTTCCCCTCTTGTTGATTCACCCCCGGAGGAACCTGCACATATTTTCTCTGATGCTGTTGTTCCTCTGCCTTCTTTGCAAGAATTATCTACCCCTATTTTTAGTGAGTCGGTTGATGATGTTCGGCCGGATTGTGATTCTGAGCCTGAGGATGTGCCCATGTTTGATGAGGATATTATTTTCATTAATGGACAGTATTACGTCTTGGAACATGTGGATGCACCGAGGTGTGTTGATGAGGATATCCTCTTTGTTGAGGAAGTTTCCACTTCCTTGATGGATGAGGAGGTCCAAACCACCACCGAGGACCTTGAGCTCGCGGATTCCCCTCGCCATGACTCATATGACGTCGTCGATGATCTATGTCGGGATCCTGCTGGGAGTGAGACCTGGACCACTCCCCCTATTTCTGATTCTTTTAGTTATTCATCTCCTTTATTTCTTGATCCCATTTCTGTATCTGAGCCTGTGCGGGTTGAGTCTTCGCAGGTGCTTCAGGAGGACTTGGAGCTTTCAGCTCGAGTCATGGATGATAGCATCCTCTTTTGCGAGGAGGTTGATTCCTCCTCTGTTGAGGAAGCTCCATTCATCGCTTTCTCCTCCTGCAGACTCCCTGTAGACGATACCTTGCTAGGCAAGGATTTCTTTTGTGATAAGATGAGCGAGGACCAGTCCTCCTCCTCTTCTTATTTCTTATTTCCTCTACCTGTGTTGGGCAGGTTTTACTATTTAGGTAGAGGGGTAACTGTTCTATCATCGTATCGGTACCCGTTACCGAAACGGATATTGGAACAGTTACCTGTGCATTTTTCTTTTCATAGGCCCATTAGCTAGAACCTTTTCGTATTCGAATAAGTCGTGCTGGGATGACAATAACCCCAGTACTTATCTTTTATTTTCTGCATTTTATTTTTCTTGTCTATTTTAGTTTTAACATTTCTTTTTGTATATTTTTTTCTTGTGTTTTTGCGGAGCTCACCCCTGCAGGTATTCTTGGCAAATTGCATTGGCAGGGTTCTGATTCTTCGTATGGCGGGCCTGCTTCAGAATTCCATGCGTCTTCTGGTATGCTCACTAGCTGAGCATTGGGTAACCTCTTCCCTTGGCTCTTTATGATTTTAATTTCTCCATCATATGCTGTGTAGTTTAGTTTAAGTCTGGGGGAGAGCTAGTTTTGTTACCTTTTGCACGCGCACATTTCATGTGCATACTAGAAGCTTTTATTGATTTATTATGATTAGTTCATTGCACTGCACACCACTGCACCCACTTGAGCGCGTGCTTAGCTGTTTGTGTGCCGCGAGTTAAACTCATTTCTTCGTTAGATTTGGGAAAATTATGGTGCTGGCTTAGGATTGTGAGACGGAGTAAAATGTTGGCCTTGTTGTGTTCCTAGTCAACTGCTCTCGTCTCGTGTAGAAATTCGAGTAGATTTAATTTTTCTGTATGCTTTTAGTTTTATAATTTTCTAATTGCGTAAATACTTTTTATTCTACTCAAAAGTTGGTGAATCCGGTGTGAATCCGACGGTAGCTTAGGGATGTGTGTAGACGGCCATTAGGTTCATATTGCTCGAGTAGGGAGGATTGATAGTCTTTCTCGTTGGCTAAGAACTTGCCCCTAGGTACTCTCAAAGCATGGGTACATGGTTAGTCAAGTGCGTGCGTGATGTGGGCCATCACTTTGTCTCGTTTGAGCCTTGTACCATTCCCGACATCTAACCATTGCTATCCCCGTTGAGCCTGTCCCTTCCTTTGAAATCCCTTCACCTCGCTACCATAGCCATATAGCCTTTCCTACTCGCACATCTGAATGTGATCGCTTAGTTAGTTTGTTTTGTTGTAGTTTATATCCGTTTTGTGTGGGCAGTTTTGTTGGTGTTTGTGCAGCTTGTGGTGTTGCCGTGTTTTCCTATTTTGTTTTGGCTATTTGGATAAAAGAAAAAAATAAAAAAAGGAGAAAAGAAAAAAAATATGATAGTAAATAAAAAGAAAATTCCCAATGTGGAATACAAAAAAAAAGAAAAGAAATGTATTTGTATATCTATTATTGCTGAGTTGTGCAATGTGGTTGAGTTGTGTTCGTTATGAGCTTGCGCACACCGTCAAAAGTCCAGGTCTGGTGATGCGTCTCACGTGTTTGTCCATTGAGTTTAGCTGTGTACGTTTTCGGGCGATCTTATTTTGGGTGTGCGTTTTCGTCTTGTTTACCTTTATATACCCCGCCTTCACCTAAGCCTATATTATACTCCAAGTCCTACGGATTCGTTCTTGAGTCTAACTAGTGTCGTGGAGAGAGTGTGAAAGGGCAAGCATATGGTCACCGACATTGGTGGATTCCTTTGGAGGTTATCCCGAGCCCTGATCTTTGGCAATGCTCGCCTAGCGATTAGTCTACTTTCTCCCTACGCATGACCGGGTGATTCACCGTGACTCTATTTTTGAGTAATAATAAATTGTTGATACGCATTGTGAAAAGTATAAACTATTTTGTATACTTAGAAATTTCTTCTATTATATTTTTACGCGCGCGAGCATGCGACTTTGCATGGTACTTCGTATCGTAATTTCTTTGTTAACTAGTATTTTTCCCTATTTGCTTAGATTTTGTTTGCTCGGGACGCGCAAACAGCAGCCCAAACACCCCAACCCCTCTCCCTCCACATGCGGGTTGTTGGTGGCCACAGCCTCCCTTTGATGAGCAATTTCGATAGTCAAGCCCGCACTACGTGGACTTCCCAGGAGGTCACCCATCCCAGTACTACTCCAGCCCGAGCACGCTTAACTATGGAGTTCTTTCAACTCTCATCACCAATTGAGCGGCAGCTCAGTTGGTGATGAGGGTGTGGAGGAAAGCTCTCTTATCAAGGTCCTGGGTTCGAGACCCAGTGGCAACAACCTACCGTGCTGATAAACAGGCCGGAGAGGGGTTGGGGTGCTTGGACTGCAGGCTTGAATGTGATAGGCTGACTACCATGAGTGGGCCCGGGTCTGGACTCTGGTAGGCCGGCGGTCCAGCGGGTTCCCATGGGATGGGCCTGGACCGTTATACCATGCATCAAGTTTTTGGCGCCGTTGCCGGGGAATGCAACTATAGAGCGACTCAGGATGACTGAAAATTTCATTATAAGACTTATTTGTGTCGCTAAAAGTAGTTTTTAGGAGATGTTTTGTTTTGTTTTGATCCCTTTTCTCTTGTACTGTTATTCCGTCAGTTGGAATTGTTAGTTTTATTCTCAGAATCTATGCAAAGTAGTTGTATCCTTTATATTTGAAATCTCCGCAATGTGGGCCAATTTCAATATCCGTTGCCGTCTTTGTGTAGACATCTCTCATGCTAGTGATAGATGCCCTCAGAAGTATAGTAGCCAGGAAATTCAGGAATCTATATATTGTAGACATAATCATGTTAGCTACCAACCCGCGGAGCCATTGCAGCACTACTTCTATTTGGCTTCAGCACCCGTTGCACCGCTGAAGCCGGCTAAGCAGTGCCTTTTTTGTCAAAGCTGGGATCATGCATTGAAGGATTGCGCTGCTTACCTAGCTGAGCTAGAAGTGGATGACGAGCCAGATCTTCGGATTGTCTCCACTTCAACCTTGGGCAGCACCCCTTCCGTATCGAGTTGTGCACCATTGATATCTCTATGTTATGGAGAAGGCATCCCAGGTATGCGCACCTATACATGTGTTTATCCCCAGTCCGACACAGATATTTATACTCCTGAAGTGCATACATCACCTTGCATAGAGTCTATTAGTTGCGAAGAGCCAGCGCTCGACGTTCTACCAAGCTCCGTGCCTTCACCTTCTTCTTTGCATAGCATTCTTTCTTTTTCTGACAGTGCTGTTGAGGTTGATTCGTAAGTGGAAATTAGCATTTCTAGCGTTCTGTTAGATCCAGTTGAGGAGGACGACTCCGTGGTCGAGGTTGTGATCTCTACCCCATGTGAGGATGCCTGATGCGTGGATGAGGCAGATGCAGCTCTAGAATATTCTTGCATCAGCCTAGATAGCTGTGTAGAAGCACCCACAATTCCACCGACGGGGGATGACTCCGGGACCATCCCCAAGATTGAGGTTCCTTCATGTTATTCTTCTAGTTTATTTCTTGACCCCACTCTCGAGTCTACTTCCGTGCAGGACCACATCGTGGAAGCGGTCCAATCAGTTCAAGGGCCTGTAATGCGGCCTAGGACTTAAAGTGACCAGATGCAGGTGGAGTTGGAGCCGACGAGCTTCCCAAGTTACCTTCTGCCAATGCTTAACACACATGAAGGGTATACATATACAGGTATTGGGGCTTCGGTTCTGTCACTGTTCCGGTACCCGCTACCGAAACGCGAACATGAACCACTGCCAGAGCATTTCAAGTTTCATACGCCAATCACATAGGAAATGCTCAGGTTTTGAATAAGTCTTGTTGGGAGACAATAAACACAATAGTTATCTAGGGTAGTGTTTCTTTTGTTTTAAATAAATGTATGTATTTTTTTTGTCTTTATATTAGGGTTGTTGTTAAATTTATCTGTCGAAAGGGTGTGGTAGCCCAGCTGCATGATGAGCTCTCTGTTGCACCACGTGGCCAGCAGTGTGAAATTGACTGAAATAAAAAAACGGGCGTGCGAAAAATTTCACTGTGCACGACCACTGGTCATGCGCACTACTTATCATCGCACGACCACTAGTCGTGCGCCGACCTAGTTTCTTAAAATTTCAGTCGGCCATCCACTGTGCGTGCGCCCTAATCTCTCGCTTTGTCCGCTGCACGTGCGTTGTTCGTCGCTCCTCCCGTTCCGATTCCTCTCCGGTGATCCGGCCCTTTCTCCTCTGGTAGGCTCCCGCAATCTCAGATTCTCTTCCTCCTTATGCTGTAATGGAGCCTGGACGCATCCAAGTTGTAAAGGCCTACCAACACTCTGATCGTGCTTTGGCAACCCCTGCTCAGATCTTGGGGAGAATGGGAACCTTCTCGAAGGCATAACATACTCAACGCTACAATTCCTTGAAGTACAAGCCATTCCTCTCTCAGTGGCTTGTTGACTGGAACGAGCTGCGTTCAATTGGGGATGATGGTGCATTGGCGGAGGCCGTGCTCCACCTCTACTCCTTCGATTTTTGTAGCTAGTTGTTCGAGTGTGACGAGCTTGGATACCGGGAACTGACGTTGGAGTTCCTTTCCACATTCGATTGGGAGACAACGGCGGACAACCTCTATTTGCCAACTTGTTCATTCCGGATAATGGGAAAAGTCTTCATTGTCACATTAACGGAGCTTGCCATTCATGCCGGCGTCTATACCGAGGCGGAGGCATCCCAGATTAACTTCCCCCAGTTATGCATTGATTTTCCAGAGGGTGTGACTCCGTGTGCCGCTTGGCATTCTCTGACCGGAGGGAACGAGGAGTACGTCGCCCACCGTGCTAAATCGACGAAGATTGTCTCACCCGCTATAAGGTATTTGCAGCATTTGCTTAGTCACTCACTCACCGCAGGGGCCCTAAGCAAGAATGTGGTGGGGTGGCAGGATTTGATTTCCCTATTTAGTATGCAGCAGCAGTACCCCATCCATCTGGGGTACATGCTGGCCTATTTCTTCCACCACGAAGCCACTTATGGCCTCGCGGGCGCGATCGGGGGAGCTTACTACATTACCCGCATCGCTAAAAGTTTGGGAGTTTGTAGCCAGCTACCTCCGATGGTGCAGGTCACTGCCCCTTCCATAATCTTCAGGGCCAACCTGGTGAGTTGTCATTTGCTGCAAGCAGTTGGGAGAAAAGTTAGCCGGAAGTTTGTCGTCAGAATGTCTGGTGATGCGCCTGAGGGTAGAGATGAGGGGGAAGACGAAGGAGAGCCAGGTGAATCTTCCGCTATGGGTAGGCGGAGTGCGGAAGTGCCACTGCATCAGAGTCAGCAGCAACTGAGGCCTCCAGTAAAGCATGAGGGGCAATCTAGCCGCCAGTTTAGCCCAGCTCAGGAGCAGGGCGTCTCACATTTATCTGAGCGCCTTGCTGATCTGGAAGCTTCACAATTTTGGATGCAGGACTTTATTTATTAGTAAGCGGTGAGAGGCGGGTTGGACATTTGACCACCACCTACTCGTGTCGCTCCGTCGGCGCCTGCTCCTCGTCCGTCTCCCATCGAGATTCACGATAGCGATAGTGAGGGGGAGTGAGTGGAGTTCACCACGGAGCTAGTCTACCACACCTTCTATTCTTATTTTTCGTGCTTTATTAAATTGGAGAAAATTTTTGTACTTTATTTAGCAGGGTTAGACATGAGACAATTATATTTTTTGTGGGTGCCCTTCTGGGTGCCGAATGTTTTTTATATACTATATGGTCTACTAATACAGGTATTTGGTCCACCTTAAGGAAGGTAAACAAAAGGGCTTTCGGGAGACAACCCATGTTGGACCATTTGGTCATGTGCTGTGTTTTGAGCTCTTTTTCTATATATATCTATGTGTCCATCTTTTGTTTTGCATCCGTATTTAAATCGCAGGTGCAGGAATTTTTTGAGGCGCGACAACTTGGCCGCACTTGGATATCTCGTCGCATGACCGTTATGCTCAATTTTGAGCATGGGTACTTCTTCACCTAACCCTTTATTTTTATTTACATGTTTTACTTTTTCGTATTGCCATATTCTAGTCTGGTGGTGGAGTTGCCTGTGATCACTACACAACACAGTTTATTGCATACTAGTATGCATTTATTAATTTCATGATCACTACTTGCACACACTGAATCACCCACATAAGTGTGCACTTAACCATGCACGCGGCTCAAGGCAAATGTATTACTTTTGTGTAAACTCTAAAAAGTGGTGCTGACTTAGGATTTTGGGATATAGTAGTTCGAAACTCATGCACTCCTCCTAATCGAGTACTCATGATTTGCATAGAAATAGTATAGGATTACTATTTCTTCATGCTCGTAGACATAAATTTATTCTGAAAAATTAAATTTTGTTTGTGCTACTTAAAATTGTAGAATCTGGAGTAATCGAGCGATAGTGTAGAGATGAGTGTAGCCGTCATTAGACTCGTATTGCTCGAGTCGGGGGGGGGGGGAGGATCGTCTTTTTCGGGGACTGAGAACACGCCACAAGCTACTCTCGAAGCATTGGTGCCCGGTTAGTCGAGTGTGAGCTTGATCGATTTCAAAAATCTGATATGTTGTGATACTTGGGATTCATGTGATGTGGAGATGCATTCATGAATTGGTAATTTTTAGATTTGGGGTTTGCTGAATGAAAAAGAATAAAAATGAAAAAGAAAAAAATGAATAAAAAAGAAAAAAAGAAGAAGAAAAGTCTGGGGGTGTGTCACACATGCATTTCTTAGTGGCCGTTTGGGTTTAGCTCCTGTTCGCTCGCTTTGGTTGCGCGTAGCCTCCTTGTTTATAATTGACTACCACACCTTAGGCTTAGCCCCATTCAAACCTGCAAGTCCTGTTGATTCACATTTGAGTCTACTTAGCATCATGGAGAGAGTGTGAAAGGGCAAGCTTATGGTTCCCGACATTGATGGAGTTCTTTGGAGGTGATCACGAGCCCCGGTCTTGGGCAATGTTCACCTTAGGGCCTGTCTACTTTCTCCATACACATGATCAAACGATTCTCCATAATTCTAATTTTAAGTAGACACAATATTTATTTACCTCTGTCGAATAATTTAAGCTCCGTAGTATAATTAAAATTTTTTTCAATTCTATTTTCTATGCGCATGATGTATTTGATTTCTCGTCCTACGTTATTTTGAAGTTTCTAAGCCAACTAGCTATTTCACAGTCCACGGAGTAATGATTTGCGAGGGACACGCAAATGGGTAAGTCTGGGGGGGGGGTGTGATGAGTCCAAATATTACACTGATTTTTGAACTCATCTGGGCCAGTTTTATCATCTTAGCACTGCACTTAAGAGCTATAACTGCTTATATTTTCTCACTTGCCTATTTCATGATTAACTGCACTTTAGGCCCATTTTCTGTGTGATGTAGATGTTTTTGTATTTCCGTTTGTTTTATTTGTTCTCTAGCCGTGTCTTGAGAATGTGGTGTGCACTTTTGGTGGCCTATTTGCCTCTTCTGCTGGTGCATGGGTCATGTGCGTGCTCCAGAACCGCTCGGGAGACCCCGACGATATAGGAACACTGCGCACGATCACTGTACTCACTGCGCACGATCACTGGACTCACTGCGCACGACCACTGGTCGTGCGCCACTGATTGTGCGCATTACATTCTCCTTTTCCCCAGTTCTGTCTTAGACAATCGCACGATCAGTGGATTTAGTGCGCACGACCACCGGTTGTGTGCCATGGATCGTGCGCATATCTGCTGATGTTTTTGTCCAAGTTGCAGGTTTAATTGGAAATTGCGCACGATCATCGACCAATAGTACGCACGACCACTGGTCGTGCTCCAATGATCGTGCGCTCTGCTTATTCTGCCTCTGTATTTAAGGGCCTGCTCAACGATTTAGGGCAACGCTGGTCATTTCTGCGATCGGGGAGTGCACGGGAAGTGCCATTCTACCTCTCCAGCTGCTCCATCCACCTCCACCTTCATCGGGAGTCCATAGCCGGTGATTCCGAAGTTTTCCAAACCCTCCGGCAACGCTTCCGGCCATTGATGACCTCAACTCCAATCTTTCCACCAGAGTTGGAGAAGAAGACGACCTAGAGAACGGACTCAAAAGCCTTCTATGTGACAACTCGTTGGTTCCGGAAGCCTACTCGGACTGAGCCCGGAAGCGGATTGACAACTCGCTATTCCGGCCACGACCTGCGGTGGACCCTCACCCTCTAGTGGTTTACTCCTCTTCCCCCTCCTCCGTTTTATGGATTGATTTGATATTGTAATGAACTACATTTTCTACTCTATATCTTAGTGGATGTTTGTAGTTTTCATTTGCTTTTGAGTTGTGTGTTGTGAATCCGCCTCGCCCACTCCACATCCACTCCATACCCTTGTTTCACCTGATTGCACTCCGCACAAGAACACTTCCATCCATTAGCTTTCCGTCCACTCGCCCAACCGAAGTTCGGCATTGTGGCCGATACACTCACCTCACCTTGTGAAGCAGTGCCTTAGACCCGCATAGTCTTAAGTAGTTTATTAGATCAAGAAACCACAATCTCACAAGCCCCCTTTTTAATCTTCTCTAAGTATAACCCTGATAACGATATTTTCTGAACTGTCACCGCTCTTTGGTAATTGCATTACTCAAGAGATCGAGACTCGGGGATTTATTCCCAAATTTTATTACTTGTGCGACCGGTGCGCTTGCCGATTTCTACGCATCAAGAAACAAGTCGCGCGGAGGAAACAAGTCGCAAACAAGGAGCAAGAAGAAGGAGCAAGCCACACGGACAGGTCACGCGGAAAGAGGAAGCCCACAGAATCAGGAGGAAAAGATCGATGGCTCTGATACCATGTGCGAAAAGAAATGAGCAGACCGAAAATTTGGGTAATGTAAACTTTATTATCCAAAAAAAGGTATCTATTACAAAGGTATAGCCTCTCTTTTATAGAATGAAGGAGATGAGAGAGATTAAAATTGAGCAATGTGGGACTAAATAATTACATGTGTAAGCGGTTTAACATAAAAACAGGCCGAACAGGCCGCGCTGCTGGACGAATAGGCTAACCGCCCGGCCACCACAAGAGATAGGGAACAAGCCGCCATAGGAGACCGCCAGACTACCCAGTCTCCATACAACAGCCCGAGACAAACCATCAGACCTCCCGGATAACCACAGCCACAGTCAAGCCATCAAACTGCAGGAGAGAGACCGACAGACCGTACGATCTCTAAACCGCTAGAATCAGACTGCTAGACCGCCCGGTCTCCATACAACAACAAGATCCTGTCAACTACTATGCAGCCACACACAGTTGTTATAACTTTAGTCATTTACACTTTTGAAATTTTCTAACATTGCTACTTCAAGTGCATTGACCTTAGCTGCCACCTGAGATTCCAATGAATCCTCCACCTTTCTGACTTTTGCAGCCAGAGAATTTGCATAGACTGAACCTTAGATTGTTTTCTAAACCTTTCATAACAAATTCAACCCCTTTTCCACCTTGGGTAAACCAGGAGTCTAACTTGGCATCTAGCTTGTCAAATCCTACATTAACCTCAACTAGGCCTTTATTCAGGTCTCTTTCGGTCTCTTTCATCTTTTTCAGAACACTTTTCATAGAAGAATCAAAATATTCCTTCTCCTTGGCTAGCATTGCCTATATACTCTGCAAAAGTGTACTATCAACAGTCACAACTAGGGTCTGAGGGATGGGAGTGCTGGGGAGATCCTCACTGGAAGATTCATATATCAGAGATTATTGAGCTCTGGAAGTAGTAACATGATCTTTAGTGGCAGTTAGAGCTGGAGTCTGCTCCTCTGCATCTCCATCCTCATCACAAATCTCAACTACCTCCTCAGGAAGAACTGGAGGTATACCCGTTGCCTTAGTAACTCTTTTTGCAAGTTTGCGGATAAACCTGTCAACCTTAGTAGCAACTGATATCGAGGGCCTAGTCTCCTCCCCCTCAGAAGATGATGCATGAGCAATCTCTGGGAGAGGGACAATCAGGTACTCTGTTAAAACTAGCTCAGGCCCATCATATTGGCATTATTAACATCTTTGGGCTCATCAGCAACAATCATTTCCTTATCAGCATCTATCTCATAGTCATCCACAATCAAATCATCATTAACAGCAGTGTACAACCAGTATTAATCAAAGGTGGACCCCTCTAGAGCAATGTCATTAGAAATCAAAGTCAACAAGTAAAGACAGAGGTCAGAGTCAACGTGGTAAGCAACAGAAGGCCTGGGCGAGTATGGAGAGCTCCCCTCGCATACTCGTCAGGTAAACGACTATGCACAATACCCGCCCAGCCGTGCAAGCTCCTCCACGAAGTCGCTTAGTCGTCGAGGGGTGGGGCTATAAATAAGACCCCCTCCCCCAGGATTTCACTATAAATAGGACCCCAAGGGTACGAGGAGAGACACTTAAAAATCTCGCAGAGATCTCAGACTCTTGTCTTGGACACTAGCTTAGCCTGTGAATCCCTTTTCTTATAGACCAAGTCATGACCTAGCAACTATCCTACTATTTGTCGCCTTGATTTATTTATCATCTACTCTCCCTCTTACCTTGCTCGACCATCCTTTGTTGTGGAGGGGCTGCTGTTGGAACTGATGTTTCACATTCCCTATGTTTGAGAATATCAAATCCCCGGTTGTATTTGATCATGTTGTTTGTTGATAGAGTGTGCAGGCTGTCAGGTGCAAGCAACAGAGAACGCTCATATGGATGCTACCGCTAGGCACTAGCACTAACACGCCGCGCTAGCCCGTCGACAAATGTCGAGAGAAGAAGCATCGAGACTCTGGGCTACCGCCAGGCATTAGTACTATCGCAAGCGCTAACGCGATGATTTATTTGGACCTAGCACTCTGGATAGTTTCAGCGCTAGCTCTACCGCGCCGTACTAGGTTTTCGACGAGTTTCGAAGGCAGAAACGTCGAGCTCAGCGCTAACGCCAGGCTACTGGAATACCACAGGCGGTAACTTAACGATATATTCGGTCCTAGCTCTGTGGAAAATTTCGGCGATAGCACCTATTGCGTGGTGCTAGCCTTGTCAAACGGATGTTGCCTTTTCAGGAACGTCGCATCCTATGTTACCGCGCGGCGATAGGCCGTACCGCGCGGTGCTAGCTCAAATGAAAATGCAAAAGATAGTTTCGAAGACTATTTTCTAGTTTTGGAGGACAGCTGACACAACAAGTGCGCGAAACTACCGTAGGCGCTAGTCTTACTGCCGGTGGTAGCCTGTTTTTACGAAGACGTATAAAAGCTGCTGCGTTTCCTGTTGTCATCACGGCTCCAAGATGAATTTTGACGAAGGGTTTCTGAACTCCAGATTTCGACCGCCTCCTTGCGCCCGTCTCCACTTGTCTTCATCAAAGTTGAAGGAAGCCTTCTCCCTCCCGTTTGTGAACGAAGAACTCCGACAATCCAGTATCTTCATCGACCACTGAGAACCGACTGGTTTCTAGCCAACGAAGATCTCAAGCACCGGCCCTAGATCGCACATCAGAGAAGTCATCAAGAGGGAGAACTTCATTTTCTTATGGTTATTACTTTTAATCTTTGTACTCTTTTTCTATTTTCTATTTAGTTTTTCGGTGAGGAAAATCAACTAGAGAGGGTTTTCGGAATCTGGGAAGGATTCTGCGGTAAATTGTCCCAGGATTTGGGGCGTCTAGATTGGAGGATCTAGCGGGGCTCTAAGACCCTCCCTTGTGTGGAGGTGAAGAGTGGGCTCTAAGAACCTTCCTTATGTGGAGGTGAAGAGTGGGCTTGAATGCCTTTCCAGGAGGGAAAGGGTGAGAGCCAACCGGTCATAGTTTGGTCGGTATATAAACCAAAAGAATCTTTATTCTCTTCATCTCTGATCTTTGACGCCATGAAAATCAAGTTTTGATGTATATTCATCTTGTACTGTTTTTAATTATTAATTTAATGCAATGAAATTCTTTTCTCTGTGATTGTTTTGGTGTGTGAAACTTTTAAATTCAATAAACGTTTGCAAACCTTATTTACCCCCCTCTAAGGTTGGCCACTAGATTCAACAAGTGGTATAAGAGCAGGTTACTTCCAATAGGCTTAATAACCTAAATTAAGATGTCCAACACTGTGCACGCTTTCACTGAGGGACAAGGTGTGAGTCATCCTCCACTCTCTATGGGGAGTGACTATAGTCACTAGAGGACAAAAATGAATTTTTTTTATGATGACTCATAGCATGGACATATGGGCCATGGTAGAGACAAAGTACACTACTCCCGTTGTCATGGTTGGTGATACCGTCATCAAACAATCACGAGATAAGTGGGATGACGCAAATAAGTTAAGATGTACAAATAATTCCAAGGTCATGAATGCTTTATTTTGCGCCTTGGACAAAATTGAATTCAATAGAATCTGCAACTGTGAAACTGCTTTTGATATATGACGACTGCTAGAGCTTACTCATGAAGGTACATCACAGGTTAAGGAGTAGAATATGTTCTGACTCGAATCTAAATATGAACAATTCCAGATGGGGATCGATGAGGATGTGGACAACATGTACACACATTTCACAAAGATCATCAATGCTTTAAAGTCTCTCGGAAAGAACTTTCCAAATGGTGATCTGGTGAGGAAGATCCCACGATCTTTGCCTCCACGCTTCAATCCTAAGGTGACTGCGATTGCTGAGTCTCATAAAATCAGCACCCTAGATATAGAGAGCCTCATCGGAAACCTCAAAACACATGAGGTGGAGCTGAAGATTCATGCAGAGGAATATCCCAAGGATATGAAGAAGAAGGTGAAAGAAATAGTGCCTAATCACCTAGAGGGGGGGGGGTGAATAGGTGAATTTAATCTTTTTAAATTTAAGGCAGAAATTCTGTACAGCAAATGCAATTCTACAACTATCACAACATAACAACCATACAAACAAACATACACAGAGTGCACACAGTATTTATAGTGGTTCCCCAAGGTCTGGGTACATCCATTTTCCCCCTTCGCCTATCTAGTAGTGTACTAGATTCGGCCTAACTTCAGCACTTCTCCTCAAATCCTCGGATCTTACAGCCCAGAACCACAAACAGGTTCCTACAACTCAGAGTGTCCCCACTCCTACAACTCAGGCACAAAGCCCTACCACTCAGTCTTTAACAAGACCTACACTCAGGCTATATAGCCCTACCTCAGCCTTCAACAAGGCCTACACTCAGAGATTTGATTCTCCTACACTCAGGCTTAAAGCCTTACCTCAGCCTTTATAGATTTAGGCTTACAACTCAGATCCCTTAGGATCCTACAGAAAATAAATTTTACAAAGTAAATAACCACAACTCTAACAGAGAGAGATGAGTTGACTGGCTTCTTGATGAGTTCTTGGAAGAACTTCGCAGAGATTAACATCCCTTGGCTTTCTTCATAGCTTTTTGAATTAGAACACAGTAGGGTTGAATCTCCTGTGAAGATGATCTTCAATCAACTTCTGTCTTGAGATTCAGATCTCAATCTGAATCTTACTTTACAGCCTGGTTCAGCAACTGCTCTTCATAGAAGGAGCTCTCTCTCTCCAACTTCTTAGATCTTCTGTCGAAGGTCTTCTTCTTTTGTATTGTTAGATCTTTTGATTAATTGTGATCCTTCTGTAATCTCACTTTTTGTTGAAGTAGAAAGGACTTTATATAAGATTTCTCCATGGTGACCGGCTGATCCGATTTCTAACAACTCCTGATAGCTCTGACAGTTGCAGTTGACCGGTAGGAATGATAGCTGTCAAGTCATCCAGTCACTTCATGAAATCACTGTCACTGTCTGAAAGTGTCGAGAAAAATAGTCATTATGTGTCGGCACAAAGAGACTAAGTGTCGACACAAGTAGACTAAGTGTCGACACTAGCCTTGATGGTGTCGACACAACTCCTTGTGTTGTTGTAACAGCTTCTCGACACTGCTTCTTCAGAATGTGTCGACACTGATTTTGTGTGTCGACACAAGCCTTCTGTTAAATGTGTCGACACTGGTTGAGTGTGTCGACACAAATACTTCTTCTTTAATACTTAGTTGAATTTTGCTGTGTGTCGACACAACTCCTTTGTGTCGACACATCTTCTTGTGTTGAAAGTTGCTGAGTGTCGACACATCTCCTTTGTGTCGACACATGCCTTCATGTGTTGAAACTTGCTGAGTGACGACATATCTCCTGGTGTCTACACAAGTACTTTAACTTTGTTGAAGTTTGCTGAGTGTCGACACAGCCTCCTGGTGTCGACACATTTGATGTCGACAAAGTTTCTCTGGGTGTCGACACTGTCTCTAAGTGTCGACACATTTGATGTCGACAATTCTTCACAGTGTGTCGACACAGCCTGTATGTGTCGACACTTTTCTTCTGGTGTCGACTCTGCCTTCCTGGTGTCGACACAATTACTCCAAGTGTCGACACAGCTTCTCTAGGTGTCGACACAAGCCTTCATAAGTGTCGACATTTCTCCTCTAGGTGTCGACACATGGACTTAGAAACTTTTCTGCATTTTCTGTAATTACTTAACCTGCACATATAAACTCAAAGCACATCAAATACACCTTGATGTATATCATTGAGTAGGGTGAGGATTCTTCAAATCAGGTACATATATTCTAATGTACCCAACAGAAGGGACTGACACTGAAGACAGCACGTGAAAGAAAAGCTGCGAACGATTCTGAGGAGGATGAGGAGAAAAGTCTCTACGTTCGGGAGTTCAAGAAATTCATGAAGAACCTTAAAAAATAGGGACAGTTCAAGAAATTCCTAAAGAAAGGAGCTGGAGAGGGCAGGAGGTGGAACAAGCCTGGGAAAGAAGCAAAGGGCGACGATGAGAAGTCCCATCCGGAATGCTATCACTGCCACAAACCTGGACACCTGAAGAGAGACTACCCGAGATTTCAGAAGGAAGAGAAGGGGAAAGAAAGCCGATACAAAGGAAAGAAGAAGGTACTGAAGGCGCTTACTTGGGATGAGAATAAATCTGATAATTCAAGCTCCTAAGATTCAGGGAGTGATGATGAGGCAAATCTGTGCCTCATGGGAAAGAACCAAGAAGAATCTGATGATGAATACAGTGTCCAGAGCGACACTGAGGTAACCCAACCTACATACTCTGAACTTCTTCAAATTTATGAAAATTTAGTTGATAAATTAGAAAACACGATTTCTGCAAAAAAAGGCCTTAAGAGCCGAAAATAATAAAATCAAAAAGGATTTAGAAAAATTAAAAATGAAGTAAATAGAACCGGAAAAGAAAAGATCGAGTGTCTAGAGTGTTCTCACTTGATGACAACGATCGAAGATCAAAAGGCAAGTCTCTCCAAGTCGTCATGAGAACAACTAGTCTCATAAATTAAAAGAACGTCTTGGAGAAGAGACTCCAGTTATCTATTGCCAAGGTAGAGGAAGGCAAGAAATAAGTTTTTAATCGGTGTGTGATGCTTGTGACTGAGAAAACTACCTTAAAGGCAAGGATCCATGATCTTGACTGCGCTATCCAAAATTTTGGAGTAAACCAAAAATCATTAAATATGCTGTTGGGTGCGCAGTGTCACGGATCTGGGAAATTTGGACTAGGATATGGAGGTCCAACATCACCACCAAGGGGAAATTGTTATTTTTCTAAGCTTAAGCCTAACGCTCATAAACCGAAAGATAAGTTGAAAAATTATGGAGGGCTATATCCTTCCTCAAGCAAGAGCTCAAGCAACGTGATAAAAGCAGCATGCACTGCTTATATCTCGTGTGCAAACTGTCATAAATTTGGTCACACATCTAGCTCATGCCTAAGGAAAGGTGCCACAAAAAATCTGCAAGTCTGGCTACCAAAGTCCTCTACCTATGTTATGGGTGGGACAACTTGGGTAACCAGAACTTTACCCTCATCTTCTTCTTAGGCAAGTTGGTAGGCTAAGGACACGAAGAACGTGTGGTATTTTGACTATGGTTGCTCCAAGTACATGACGGGAGATAAAGACAAGTTCCTTAGCCTGGAAAAGAAGAAGGGTGGCATGGTGACATTTGGAGATAACATCAAAGGAAGGATACTGGGAATCGACACTATAGGTAACAAATTATTTTCTATTTCAAATGTTCTGTTTGTGGATGGCTTAAAGCATAATCTTATTTCTATTAGTCAATTGTATGATAAAGGTATAGATGTTATATTTGAGTCATCCTCAAACACGTGTCAACTTATTGATGCCAAAACTTCTAGTGTACTACTTGTAGCTCATAGAAATCATAACGTGTGCACCGTTAGTTTTGATGATATTTCTGCATCTAATTTGAAATGCCTTGTGACAAAGAACGATGAATTAGATCATTGGCATAGGAGACTAGGACACACTGGTAGCAAGCTTATTGTTAAACTATCACGAAAGAAACTCGTACGAGGCCTCCCCAACTTAAGTGGTAGTTTAAATGTTCTGTGTGCTCCTTGTCAAAAAGGGAAATTCGTTAAAAACTCTTTCAAAAGAAAAACTGAGATTTACAGGACTATACCTCTTGAACTCATACACATATACTTGTTCGGACCTCTTAGTACATGTAGTCTAGGTGGGAAACGGTATACCTTTGTCATCATAGACGATTTCTTACGCTATTGTTGGACAATTTTCCTTTCGAACAAATCTGACACATTTCATGAATTCTCAAACCCATGCACGAGACTTCAAATTGAGAAGGAGCTCCAAATTAAACGAATCAGATCAGATCATGGAGGAGAGTTTCAGAATGAGGACTTCTCAAACTTGTGTGACTCCTTAGGTATTAAGCATGAATTCGCCGCCCCTCGCACTCCACAGTAGAACGGAGTTGTTGAATGGAAGAACCGTACTCTTCAAGAATTAGCTCGCACGATGCTTGCAAAGTTCGGTCTACCTCATTATTTCTGGGCTGAAGCGGTCAACACAACAAGTTATGTGATGAACCTTGTCATGCTTCACCCTCTTTTGAAGCGAACTCCCTACGAGCTATATTTTGAAAGGAAACCGTCAGTATCATACTTTAGAGTTTTTGGGTGTCCATGCTATATTCTAAACACAAAGGACCATCTAGGAAAATTTTACGAAAAATCTGATCTAGGCATCTTTATAGGATACCCGAGAAGAGTCGTGCCTATAGGAACTATAATAAGAGGACCTTAGTGGTTGAATAATCAGCTCACGTACATTTCGATGAAAATACTCAAACTTGCGAGCCTAAGGTGAGTGAATAGGAAGTTGAAGAGAACGTACCAATTAAGAGTAACGGGGAGGACAAAACCATGGTGAGTGAAGCACAGATAATAGAACAAGGATATAGGCCTCCTAATAACTTAACTTTCTCAAAGTAACATCCTCGTGATCTAGTCATAGGAGATCCATCTCATGGAGTTAGAACCCGGTCCGCCCTTCATGAGTCGTTTTCAAACTTGTGTATTCTCTCAGATATTGAACCCAAGAATGTCTCGGAAGCTTTAAGAGATGAATCATGGTTTTTGGCGATGACTGAGGAACTGAGCCAATTCGAGCGAAGTAAGGTATGGGTGTTAGTAGAATGTCCGGATAACCATCCTGTCATAGGTTTAAAATGGGTTTTCAAAAATAAAATCGATGGTGAATCTAGCATAACTAAAAATAAAGCTCGTTTGGTGGCCCAAGGGTATTCTCAAATAGAGGGTGTGGATTTTGAAGAGTCATTTACCCTGATTGCTCATCTTGAGTCCATTCGTATATTTTTAGCATTTGCTTGTTATAACTGAATTAAATTATTCCAAATGGATGTTAAGAGTGCCTTCCTAAATGGACACATTAAGGAGGAGGTGTATGTCGAGCAACCACCCGGTTTCATGAATGTCGCCTACCCAAATCATGTTTATAGGTTGGTGAAGGCCCTGTATGGATTGAAACTGGCACCCTGTGCTTGGTACGATAGGCTCACCACCTTTCTCTTAGATCATGGATTTAGGATGGGTAGTGCGGACACAACTCTTTTTGTTCAAACCAAGAATTTAGATCTTATTATACTTCAAATTTAAGTTGATGATATCATTTTCGGGGCAAAAAATGAGAAGCTGTGTGAAGAAATTGTCATTTTAATGAAATCTATATTTGAAATGAGTTTAGTAGGAGAACTCACCAATTTCTTAGGATTTCAGATTTCTCAATGCTAAGATGGGATTTTTATTAACCAATCAAAATATATTAAAGATATGCTTGTGAGTTTTGGATATGAGAATATGAAATAAGTCAAAACTCCTATGAGTGCATCACTTAAATTAGGGAAAGATGAGAGTGGGATTTCTGTTGATCAGACTATGTCTCAAGGTATGATAGGATCACTGCTATATTTTAGTGCCTCTAGGCCTGACATCACTTTTGCGATAGGGATGTGTGCTTGGTATCAAGCCGACCCTAGAGAGTCTCATTTGAAAGATGTAAAACATATCTTTAGGTACCTTATAGGCACACAGAACCTTGGACTTTGGTACCCTCATTCTACAATTTTTTCTCTTCACGGGTACTCTGACTCAGACTATGTCGGATGCTCTCTCGACCGCAAGAGCACAGGCGGTATATGCCATTTCCAAGGCCCGGTACTAGTCTACTAGTCTAGCCGTAAACAAAACAAGGTTGCTCTATCAACCGTTGAGGACGAGTACTGATGAATTGTAAATATACCTATTTTCTGTACATTAATTTAGTTATTTGCATTTATTTTCGTCATTTTTATTTGTTTTTATTCAATAAAATGCTCCAATTTTTGTAAATATTATACTAACTTATTTTATTTTATTTTTCAGGAAAAAATCAAAATCTGCATAAAAATGCCATGTCACGCCCGTGACATATTGGTCACGCCCGTGACCAGGGCGTGACACGTCAAAAACCGTGAAATCAGCAATTTTTTGAGAAGCAAAGCTTGACACGCCCGGGTTCACGCCCGTGTCACCCGACACGGGGCGTGACCCAAGCCCGTGTCCACCCGCTCGACGTTTCCAGCTCAACGATCGTCGACACCAACTGACACGCCCAGCGTCACGCCCGTGACCTGGGGCGTGACCTTTCCAGCTGGCCCGACAAGACCAGCCCGAAGACTTTCGGCGCAACCCGCGCCCAGATCTACCTGCTTGACATGCCCAGCGTCTCGCCCATGACCTGGGGCGTGACCACTGCGAGACCGACACGTGTCCAGTCTGAAGTCCACTTTCCCGTCAAATCGCCGGCCGCCTTCGTAAATAGTACTGTCACGCCCCCTGTCACGCCCGTGACCAAGGGCGTGTACTTGTAAATTTTTCCCTTTAAATTCCAGTGTTCTGCTTGAGTTCCTGTTCCCCTTTTGGATCCATTTTGCTTAGGAGTTATGCTGTTGGGATGAGTTCCAAACGCTATGTAAGGGATATTTTCTCCCCCTCTCTTTAGCTTTTTGTTTTCGTTCCTTTGTAACCGTGTCTTTACTTAATAAAATGTGTTATTTTCGTCTCTTTATATGGTGATTGGAATGAGTCTAAGCAACACTCTCTTAAGAAATCTTATTTTTCACTTTGTTTTAACTTTATTTTCGTTCTTTTAAAATGCGTGTGTGTGTATGAGGTTAGAGTTTTACTTTTATGTTTTCATAAGTTCTGTTTACTTAGGTTAGTTTAGCTTTAGGATTCCTTTTTTGTACTCTCTATTTTCATTCTTATAAGGCTATAAAAACAGTTATAAGAGTGGTTTTTAATTTCTTTTAAATTAGGCTCTTTAGGATTGTAAAACTTTTCGTTCGCTTTTAGTCTTATTTCCACTTTTTAGGCGTTTCTATAAAATTATAAGAATGAAAACATAATCGTTTTAATTTTTCAAGCATTTTCGTTTCTGATTTTATTTCAAAAACTTTTTGCTCTTTTAATTTTTTCGTTCTCTTTTTATGCATTTCTACCGCATTTTAGCGGTAGAAATGTATTCGTTTTAATTTTTCGATCATTTTCATTTTGCGTTTATTTGCAAACTTTTTCGCTCGTTCAATTTTTATTTTCACTTTTTATGCATTTCTACCGCATTCTAGCGGTAGAAATACAGTCGTTTTAATTTTTGGATAACTTAGCTTTTCTTAATTTTTTGTACTCGTGCATCTATTTCCGCCTACTCGTTAAGAGTTAAATGCCGCATTGCTTTTATTTCATTTGAGTAGAGTGCGTGTGTTTTCATTTATGTCGTGTGCGTGTGTTTTACTTTCCTGTAGAGTGAGTGTGTTTACTTTATGTTGAGAGAGTGTGTGCGTGAGTTTTACTTTCTGTCGAGTGTGTGGGTGTGTTTCATTTATTTAGTCCTACTCATTTGAGTAGGACCCGCTTTCTTTCTCACGCCCACACATTTGCGCCGGGACTCGCAATTTATAGCTTTCTTCAGTCCTACTCGTTTGAGTAGGACTTGTAATTTTCTGCTTTATTTTCCTGCTTTCATTTACTGCTTTCATTTACTGCTTTCTTTACTGCTTTATTTTCTGCTTTTTCCGCAAGCCGTCCCCATTCCGATGAGTGGCTAATCGTTCTTAGCCCTCGGCATCGAAGAGCATTGAGACAGATAAAATAGCTTAAAATAATTAAAGGTCGTATTTTTCTAATTAATTAAAAGTACTTAAGGTTTGCCCGGGGTTAACGACGCGTAGGACCACATATCGATGTGTGGGCCTTATTTCCGTAGTCCATATGCTAGGCAGCCGAGAGGCCGTGCATATGGACCGATCACCCCTTGGCAAAGAGAGTTCCGCACTAACCCTCGAGAGAGGAGGCGCGCCAACTCTACCGGATTGGGTTCCCCACCCAATAGCGGGGTTCTTAGCGTAATGCGGGCGTTAAGAGGAATCCTTCGTCGGACTAACGTTCGGTCGAATAGTCTTAGCGTTCAGGTGAGCGATAGCCCTATAGCTAGGTGAGCTCATTTTAGTGGAACCTCCACGGCCAAGTCTCCGCCTTAATTAATTAGAAATTTAGGAGCTCTTTTTATTTAAAGTCTATTTTAGTTCATTTGTTTTCTCGGTGCCATCGAGCTAAGCTCTTCATCGGCACCACCTTCATGCTTTCATTTTCTTTCTGCCATTTTCTGCATTTTTATTATATATAAAATATAACCCGACAAGTTAATTATCGGTAAAATAATAGTCCCCTCCAGGAAAGAGTAGAAATAATCAAACCAACCCCGAGAACAATACGACCTCGATATTCCACCCGGAATATCCTGTACTACTCACGATAGGTGCACTTGCCTCCTTTCGTTAAAACTCGATCTAAACCATTTTATATCCAAATAAATAAATACGCGCGCCCCGTTTTCTTAAATAAAACCACTTCCGCCTTTTTCTCAAATAAAACCGTCGGGTCGCCGCGTGACCGTAAATAATTTTGGAGTTTTAACCATCAAGTTTTTGGCGCCGTTGTCGGGGAAATTGTCGTTACGTTATTTTGAACCCTGGAAATCTATTAATTTTACTTATATTTATAATTATAACAAAAATTAAAAATGGCCAACAAAAACATAATAATAATAATAATAATAATAATAATAAACTACTTTAAAAAAAAAACTTAAAAAATAATATATTATTTTTATCATATTATTATTATTTATAAAATATTTTTTTGAACTGGCGTCATTTTCTACTACCAAAACAAAACAACAAAAAAAAACTAACTTAAAAACCAAAAAACTCTAAAAACTTGAAAAAGTTTAAAACTTAAAAAAATCTAAAAACTCTAAAAAACCTACAGATCCTAAAAACCAAAAATCTAAAAAATCTAAAAACAAACAAACACAAAAAAAAACTCTAAAACCAAAAACCTAAAAAAAATCTAAAAACTTCAAAAATGAAAAAAAAAACAAACATAATAAAAAAAAGAGAAAAACTTAACACTTAAAAAACTCAAAAAAAACTAAAAACTAAAAACCAACTAAAAAATAAAAAAAATCTACTTAAAAACACAAAAAAATATATATATATATAATTTGCTTTTAATAAATGTATCTATGTTTTATTTAACTTCTTTTATTTTAATTTTTTTTCTTTTATTTCATTTTGCTTCGGCGCGCTTCCATTATTGTGCGCGCTAGGGGATCACATATTTATCACGCAGTGGTCGCTAAGGCCTTAGCTACCTTCGACTCCCCCACGCACTTGCCCCCCTACCGCCTGCAACCCTTTAGCCGAATTTTTCATTTTTTGTTTTTTTTTCTATTATTGTTTTGTTATTCTTTCCTCTTCTAATAATAATGCAGGGTTTCGACCTGGGCCTCCCGGACTCGTCTAAGGGAAGCTCCTACCTTTCTCCTTTTCTTTTTTGTACTTATTATATTTTGTATATTATCTGTTCCGCATACTTAGATTGCAATATTGGGGACAATGTTGGGTTTAAGTATGGGGGTGTTTTCGTATTTCTTTATTTCTGCACTTTACAAAAACGCATAAACTTACAAAAACATTACAAAAAATAAAACCTAAAAAATTTTTTCCCTTGTTTTTATTTTCATAAAACTTCAAAACAAAAAAAAAATCTTCCCCCCTTTTTCTTATTTGTAAAAGCTTGCATTCTGCCTGCCCGCGACGTTCGACTCATCGAACCAACCATTCAAATAAGAGTCTGTTCGTGGGGGCTGCATTCGAGTTTTTTACTTTGTACCCTTTTTTGTAAAAATCTCTCTTTCCCCACTATCTTCTTTTAATAACACTTCTTTCTCTCCTCATTCTTGTAAATTACTTATCAAAATACACTAAAAAAAATCAATCAAAAAATTAGAAAAACCAAAAATGCTAAAAACAGAAAATAACTCTAAAAATCTTAAAAAGATAATAATTAAAACACAAAAAATGATAAAAACTCTAAAAATTCAAAAAAATGTTTTGTTAAATTATGTAACAAAATAATTCGAATATACCATATCTTAACCCTTTTTGCTTTCCAAAACTCTAGTTTCGAATTAATTTATATGCGAATTTTAGTTATTCTTTGCTTACTATTCGTTTATTAATTAACGTTTGACAGATTTAAGTGTTTGGGGTTAAGATTTAAAGAATTTTTGATGTCTTTTCCTTATAATAGGGAACTTATTTTTCACCACCACTTCTAATTTTATAAATAGAAGCTCCTTTTTTTATGTTAGAAAATAACATCCATGGATTTCAATTATTTCTACTCTTTGCTTTTAGAAACATTGGAACGTTCCTTTTAAAAAGGTTGCTCTCAAAACTTTTTTATTAAAATCTAGTTTTCTTTTTGAAAAAACTAAACCCACTTCCTTTTTTTCATGTCTTACTTGACATGTTTACCCCTATCCCTTAAAAGATCTTATGTCAATGGGAATAAGATTTCATTCCGTAAACATAGGCACCCAATATTTAAAAAGATTATATGTTATGGAGTAAGAGGATAAAATTCATTACTTCTACACATATACATTGGGTTATTTATTATGAAGAAAGAAAAAAAATTATTATGTGTTAGGAAAATAAGATTTCATTTTCCTAACTGTCCAAAAAGAAAAAAATTGGAGGTTCGAGAAAAAATTGCCTCGCCTCAATATTCAAGCATTCTTCATAAACCGCCAAACCACTTATCTCATTTCAATGATTCTAGACTTAATTTAAAATTTTTTTTGAGAGCATAATTTTTAAATTACATTATTTCCTTTAACTTCTTTTAAGCTAATGTTTTTTTGTATAAATCCAATCCATCTTTGTTAAACTAACAAAAATAAATTTTTGCTTTCTATTTTATTTTATCTAGAAGTGTTTTTGAAACTCTTGCTCTATTCATAACATTTCATAAATTAGGATTTAATTCTTTAACCCCAGATGTTTATTTTGATCTTACTTTTAATTAATTTAAGCGGTAGCTAAACTTAGGATTTCTTTTATTCCTTATAAGTTCATCTCCAACTTTTGCTCTGGAATAACAAAAGCTTAAGTATGAGGGTATTTGATGAATTGTAAATATACCTATATTTCTGTACATTAATTTAGTTATTTGGATTTATTTTCGTCATTTTTATTTGTTTTTATTCAATAAAATGCTCCTATTTTTGTAAATATTATACTAACTTGTTTTATTTTATTTTTCAGGAAAAAATCAAAATCTGCATAAAAATGCCATGTCACGCCCGTGACATATTGGTCACGCCCGTGACCAGGGCGTGACACGTCAAAAACCGTGAAATCAGCAATTTTTTGAGAAGCAAAGCTTGACATGCCCGGGGTCACGCCCGTGTCACCCGACACGGGGCGTGACCCAAGCCCGTGTCCACCCGCTCGATGTTTCCAGCTCAATGATCGTCGACACCAACTGACACGCCTAGCGTCACGCCCGTGACCTGGGGCGTGACCTTTCCAGCTGGCCCGACAAGACCTGCCCGAAGACTTTCGGCGCAACCCGCGCCCAGATCCACCTGCTTGACACGCCCAGCTTCACGCCCGTGACCTGGGTCGTGACCACTGCGAGACCGACACGTGTCCAGCCCGATGTCCACTTTCCCGTCAAATCGTCGGCCGCCTTCGCAAATAGTACTGTCACGCCCCCTATCACGCCTGTGACCAAGGGCGTGTACTTGTAAATTTTTCCCTATAAATTCCAGTGTTCTGCTTGAGTTCCTGTTCCCCTTTTGGATCCATTTTGCTTAGGAGTTATGCTGTTGGGATGAGTTCCAAACGCTATATAAGGGATATTTTCTCCCCCTCTCTTTAGCTTTTTGTTTTCGTTCCTTTGTAACCGTGTCTTTACTTAATAAAATGTGTTATTTTCGTCTCTTTATATGGTGATCGGAATGAGTCTAAGCAACACTCTCTTAAGCAATCTTATTTTTCACTTTGTTTTAACTTTATTTTCGTTCTTTTAAAATGCGTGTGTGTGTATGAGGTTAGAGTTTTACTTTTATGTTTTCATAAGTTTTGTTTACTTAGATTAGTTTAGCTTTAGGATTCCTTTTTTGTACTCTCTATTTTCATTCTTATAAGGCTATAAAAACGGTTATAAGAGTGGTTTTTAATTTCTTTTAAATTAGGCTCTTTAGGATTGTAAAACTTTTCGTTCGCTTTTAGTCTTATTTCCACTTTTTAGGCGTTTCTATAAATTTATAAGAATGAAAACATAATCGTTTTAATTTTTCAAGCATTTTCGTTTCGGATTTTATTTCAAAAACTTTTTGCTCTTTTAATTTTTTCGTTCTCTTTTTATGCATTTCTACCGCATTTTAGCGGTAGAAATATATTCGTTTTAATTTTTCGATCATTTTCATTTTGCGTTTATTTGCAAACTTTTTCGCTCTTTCAATTTTTATTTTCACTTTTTATGCATTTCTACCGCATTCTAGCGGTAGAAATGCAGTCGTTTTAATTTTTGGATAACTTAGCTTTTCTTAATTTTTTGTACTCGTGCATCTATTTCCGCCTACTCGTTAAGAGTTAAATGGCGCATTGCTTTTATTTCATTTCAGTAGAGTGCGTGTGTTTTCATTTATGTCGTGTGCGTGTGTTTTACTTTCCTGTAGATTGAGTGTGTTTACTTTATGTCGAGAGAGTGTGTGCGTGAGTTTTACTTTCTGTCGAGTGTGTGCGTGTGTTGCATTTATTTAGTCCTACTCATTTGAGTAGGACCCGCTTTCTTTCTCCCGCCCACGCATTTGCGCCGGGACTCGCAATTTACAGCTTTCTTCAGTACTACTCGTTTGAGTAGGACTTGTAATTTTCTGCTTTATTTTCCTGCTTTCATTTTCTGCTTTCATTTACTACTTTCTTTAATGCTTTATTTTCTGCTTTTTCCGCAAGCCGTCCCCATTCCGATGAGTGGCTAATCGTTCTTAGCCCTCGGCATCGAAGAGCATTGGGACAGATAAAATAGCTTAAAATAATTAAAGGTCGTATTTTTCTAATTAATTAAAAGTACTTAAGGTTTGCCCGAGGTTAACGACGCGTAGGACCACATATCGATGTGTGGGCCCTATTTCCGTAGTCCATATGCTAGCCAGCCGAGAGGCCGTGCATATGGACCGATCACCCCTTGACAAAGAGAGTTCCGCACTAATCCTCGAGAGAGGAGGCGCGCCAACTCTACCGGATTGGGTTCCCCACCCAATAGCGGGGTTCTTAGCGTAATGCGGGCGTTAAGAGGAATCATTCGTCGGACTAACGTTCGGTCGAATAGTCTTAGCGTTCAGGTGAGTGATAGCCCTATATCTAGGTGAGCTCATTTTAGTGGAACCTCCACGGCCAAGTCTTCGCCTTAATTAATTAGAAATTTAGGAGCTCTTTTTATTTAAAGTCTATTTTAGTTCATTTGTTTTCTCGGTGCCATCGAGCTAAGCTCTTCATCGGCACCACCTTCATGCTTTCATTTTCTTTCTGCCATTTTCTGCATTTTTATTATATATAAAATATAACCCGACAAGTTAATAATCGGTAAAATAATAGTCCCCTCCAGGGAAGAGTAGAAATAATCGAACCAACCCCGAGAACAATACGACCTCGATATTCCACCCTGAATATCCTGTACTACTCACGATAGGTGCACTTGCCTCCTTTCGTTAAAACTCGATCTAAACCGTTTTATATCCAAATAAATAAATACGTGCGCCCCGTTTTCTTAAATAAAACCACTTCCGCCTTTTTCTCAAATAAAACAGCCGGGTCGCCGCGTGACCGTAAATAATTTTGGAGTTTTAACCATCATGTACATTGCTTTAGGAAGCTATTGCGCTCAAGCTTTATGGATGTCGCAAACATTAGAAGACTTTTACCTCACATGTAGGAATGTTACACTTCGATGTGATAATAAGAGTGCCATAGACTTAACATATAATCCAGTGCACCATTCTCAGTCGAAACATATTGACATGTGTCATCATTTCATTCGTGATTATATAAAAAAGGAGAACATGAGTGTCATCTTTATTGGCACCGATGACCAACTTGCGGACATCCTTACGAAACCGCTCCCTGATGCACATTTTTCTCTACTCCGACCCGAGCTTGGCATTCTTGACCTCTCATCCTAGTTCTATATGTTTTTTGTTGTTACTCCCTTGTATGTCAATGTTTCATTTTCTTGTTTGTTATGTGTGTGTGCATGTTGCATCTTTATATTTTGTTTGAACCGGTTTTTTAAAAAAATATTTTTAATTTTTAAAAAAACGTGTATTCCTCTCTCAAAAAAAACAAAACAAAAAAAAAACTATAGAAAAAAAATACAACACATGGTTGGGGCTCACATGACTGTGACTTAGACCATAATGCATACACACAATGTATGAGTTTAGACGGTTAATCTATCCAAACATTGTTTCTCCGGTCACTGTGGGCTTAATTTATAAGTGCTTAGCTATTGAGTGCGACATTACATGTGTGTGTAAGTTGACTATGCCTCTAGGTATGTGTGAGTATTTATATAGGAGACTAACTTCACTATTCAGACATCCCTAGACGGAGCACTTATGAAGAAATTATAGATCTACATGCCATAACTCGTGACATTGTATCTTAACGCATTAGAAAAATGTATAATAATCACTGTCACGACACACATATGCTTTATTGAGATTAAAACTACGAGCCAAATCGTAGTGCTAAAGTCTTATGCCTACAAGTTAAAGTGTACCTATCTATGTGCGTAGATTTCTATTGACTTGGGGTTCCTTGTATTCAAAAGTGATAAATGTGATAGCTCAAAACAACAATCAAAAATAATATGGTGGCTATAATATCACATGAAAAGGACCCCACAAGCACTACTCACTCCTCCTGATAAGTTTTTTGAGCATTGTGAGGATGAGCACCTTGGATCAAAAAGTTGTTTCGTTCTTGTGCATAGACCAAACCTTATGCTTAGTGCCCCTAGTTTAAATCTCGATATGCCTTCGGTAGACATGTGGCATGATCATTCACTTTATTTCTCTCGGGTTAGCATTTTGTCGGATCGAGATAAACATGTAAGCTATGAAATTTCTAATTAGTGTTTTCTCTCTTTTGATGCTATACGTTCACATGTCATTTCCTTTTTTAACGCTTCCATGCATAAGAATTGGACTGAAACAACACTATATGTTTTGTGCACAACAACTGCTAGCACTCGATTTACACTCATGACATTTACAATGTTTGTTCAACATGATTTACCTCATAACTCGTTTAGCATTCTAGTTGTTCTCAATTTGTGCTTAGTTTAGTCTACGGTGTCCAATTCATCTGAAATCGGAAACTTATTTTTATCAATCTTTCTCTATTCTATGACCCGCGAGTTTCCAATTATCTGATTTGCTTTTAGTTTTGGGTCCCCTCTATGTTTATTGTTTCAAAACTTACTGTGTGTGTACACTATCTATTTTTTGTCTAAATCGTCATCATATCTCCTCTTTTTCATCATGCATGTCGTGTAGGCCTTGCCCACCCTTTTGATATTATCAAAGGGGGAGAATAAATTGGTTCATGAGTATGGTCATGAGTATGCATCACAGGTTAGGAGAGGTCAAATGTAGGGGGAGCATGGTTCAATTTTGTGCACATAGGTAGGGGGAGCAAGTCGAATGTGTAGGGCCACATATATAATGCCACCTTATGGTAGTTTATAATTCTTATTTTCTATATGCACTCTATCTCATGTATTATTTATCATGAATGGGATTTGATATTATAAAAAGGGGGAGTTTGTTGAACCGATGTTTCACATTCCCTGTGTTTGAGAATATCAAATCCCCGGTTGTATTTGATCATGCTGTATGTTGATAGAGTGTGCAGGTTGTCAGGTGCAAGCAACAGAGAAGGCTCATATGGATGCTACCGCCAGGCGCAAGCACTAACGTGCCGCGCTAGCCCATCGACGAATGTCGAGAGAAGATGCGTCGAGACTCTGGGCTACCGTCAGGTGTTAGTACTACCACAGGCGGTAACACGATGATTTATTTTGACCTAGCTCTCTGGATGGTTTCAGTGCTAGATCTACCGCGCCGCGCTAGGTCTTCGACGAGTTTCGAAGGCAGAAACATCGAGCTCAGCGCTACCGCCAGGCGACTGGATTACCGCAGGTGTTAACGATTTATTCGGTCCGAGCGCTCTGGAAGATTTCGGCGGTAGAACCTACCGCGCGGTGCTAGCCTTGTCAAACGGATGTTGCCTTTTCAGGAACGTAACATCCTATGTTACCGCGTGGCGGTAGGCCCTACCGCGCGGCACTAGCTTAAATGAAAAGACAAAAGATCGTTTCTAAGACTATTTTCCACATTTGGAGGACAGCTGGCACAACAAGCACGTGAAACTATTGCTGGCGCTAGTCTTACCGCCGGCGGTAGTCTGTTTTCATGAAGACATATAAAAGCCGCTGCGTTTCCTGTTGTCATCATGGCTCCAAGACGAATTTTGACGAAGGGTTTCTGAACTCCAGATTTCGGCCGCCTCCTTGTGCCCGTCTCCATTTGTCTTCGTCAAAGTTTAAGGAAGCCTTCTCCCTTCCGTTCATGAATGAAGAACTCCTGCGATCCAGAATCTTTATTGACCACCGAGAACCGACCAGTTGCTAGCCAACAAAGATCTCAAGTACTGGCCGTAGATCCCACATCGGAGAAGTCATCAAGTGGGAGAACTTCATTTTCTTATCATTTTTACTTTTAATCTTTGTACTCTTTTTCTATTTTTTGTTTAGTTTTTTGGTGAGGAAAACTGACCAGAGACGGTCGTCGGAATCCGGGAAGGATTCCGCGGTAAATCGTCCCAGGATTTGGGACGTCTAGATCGGAGGATCTAGCGGTGCTCTAAGACCCTCACTTGTGTGGAGGTGAAGAGTGGGCTCTAAGACCCTTCCTTGTGTGGAGGTGAAGAGTGGGCTTGAACGCCTTTCCTGGAGGGAAAAGGTGAGAACCAACCAGTCATAGCTTGGTCGGTATATAAACCAAAAGAATCTTTATTCTCTTCATCTCTGATCTTTGACGCCATGAATATCAAGTTTTGATGTATACTCATCTTGTACTGTTTTTCATTATTGATTTAATGCAGTGAGATTCTTTTCTCTGTGATTGTTTTGGTGTATGAAACTTTTAAATTCAATAAATGTTCGCAAAACTTATTCACCCCCCCCCCCTCTAAGGTTGGCCACTAGATCCAACAGTTGCTTCTTCTTAGCATTCGGGTACGTGGTGGGACCTCCCTATCGCAGCACCTGGGGATCTTTTTGTTTGGTGACTTCCGTGCTTTAGTACGCTAGTATTCAAGTCTACCCATTGAGTCGATAACCTTAGGTTGCTTTGATCCAATGTTTGGAGTGGGAAATTTTACCGGCTTCAACACTTGGTGCGGTGAGCATGGATCGCAGCCGAGGAAGTAAAGCTTTGCTAGAAGGCGAGATGGTGAGTGCAGGCGAGCAAGTTGAGTAAGTTGGCACCTAGGCAGGAGTTTTTAACTCGGCGTGAGGTGGTAAGTTTATGATGGTAGTTGTAGTCGAGGAGTTGCGAGGAGGATCAAGAGGACCATTCTCTCAGGGATTTCTCATCGCCCCGATGTCACCATGACCTCACCCCGTCGCGTGACTCCGTCGGATGATGAAGCGCTGCCGAGGCGACCTGGGAAGGAGTGATCTTTGGAGGGAGAGGACCGACCAATGCAATCGTGACACTACCCGGCGAGCAGCCAATGGATCAGGTTCCGGGATCCAGAACCACTGGCGAGGTACCATGATGCTCGCTAGTGGAGTGAATATGTTGATGATACTAGCGAGGATGAAACTGATCAATTCCAGGGAGGGAAGAGCCCATTCTGTGACGAGATCATCGCTGCCCTAGTTCTTGAAATCTTCTGAGAGCCAGTACTTACTTACTAATCTAACAAAGATGACCCGATCATGCAACTCCAATGGTTTGAGGACATGGTGTCCATCCGTAACATGTCAGACACCTTCAAGTACAGGTTCTTCTCTATCACCTTCAAGGGGAATGCAAGAGATTGGTTCCACCAATTGCCAGCCGGTTCAGTCTACTGCTTCGTGGATCTACGTCGGGACCTTATGGCAAGGTTCACGACGTCCAACAAAAGGAAGAAGGACGCAACTGCTCTCTTCTGGATTGCTCAGGGGAAATAAGAGAGTCTTGGCCACTACATCGATCGTTTCTAGGAGGAGATTTTAGAGGTGGAGGAGGTGGACAACTTCACTCTGATGCTGACCCTGAAAGTTTAGTTTGAAGCAGGGTCCCTTTAGAATAGCGATGGGGTCCAAACCCTCGAGGTCGTTTAGGAGATGGTGGAGAGGGCGAATACATTCGTCCAGGGGAGGAGAAAAACAAAGTTTTTTTGGCATGGCTAGATGGGGATGAGCCGTTGGGAAGGGGAAGAGGAGGACCTTTAGAGGTGAGGGCTGAAAGGCTGTTAGAGAGGCAGGTGGAGAGAAGAAGGGAGGTTCCAAGGAGGAAAGTGGAGCAGAGGAAGAGAGAAGAGCCTAGGAAGGCAGAAGAGAGGAGGAGGCAGGAGAGACCTCAAAGAAAGGAAGAAAGGAGGCCCGTGGAGGAGGTGGACAGCTTCACTCTGATGCTGACCCGGAAGTTTGGTCTGAAGCAGGGTCTCTTCAGCATAGTGATGGGGTCCAAACCCACGAGGTCATTTGACGAGATGGTGGAGAGGGCGAATACATTCGTACATGGGGAGGCGAAGAACAAAGTTTTTTTAGCATGGTTAGACGGGGATGAGCCGTTTGGAAGGGGAAGAGGAGAACCTTTAAACTTCAGGGCTGAAAGACTTTCAGAGAGGCAGGTAGAGAGAAGAAGGGAGGTTCCAAGGTGGAAAGTTGAGCAGAGGAAGAGAGAAGAGCCCATGATGGCAGAAGAGAGGAGGAGGCAGGAGAGGCCGCAAAGGAAGGATGAAAGGAGGCCCGTGGATGCTAAAGAGAGGAGAGGAGAGGAGAAGAGAGATGATTCTAGTACCCCATGAATCGGCCTCAGTGGATGCAACCTGCTAGGACGCATTTCCAGCAGCAGAAGAGGGATGATCGTCGACATGTTGGAGGTCTAGGAGGAGGAAGAGGAGAGGCAATGGCCATTGTATGGAAGGCAATATGTGTCGCAGGCAGGAGGCGTGAAGGGAGAGGCACTAGGAGATAGAGATTCCCATCTACTGTGACATACATATGGTGGAGGGGCATGGTATGATGACCTGCCTGGAGTTCTAGGAGGAAAGGAGGAGGTTGGAAGCTGGAGCAGTAGAGAGGGAGCAGCCCAAGCAGGAAGCGCCCGCGGTACTAGTAGCATTCCAAGCTCTGGGAAGGAGGAGGAATGGGGACCGAGTCGACCAAGGAGCTCGCGGAGAGGTGATCCATGGCCCACGAGGTGGGCATGTCAAAGTGATCAATGGAAGGGCTGGACTCCGAGCTTCCCGCAAGGGGAGTCTCCATCAGATCTATCGAAAGAGCATCACCTCTCAGAGCTACGCCTCGACCTCTCAGGTTCAGCCACCATTGGATCATATCACCTTCTTAGAGGAGGACGTTCTAGGGAATGAGAACCCCTTCCATGATGTTGTAGTCATCCAAGCTGCCATCGAGGAATTCATCGTCAACCGAATCCTTGTGGACAACGGGAGTTCAGTGAACATAATCTTCAAGAGAACCTTCATCGAGATTTAGGTGGAAGTATCCAGAGTCCAAGCTGTTGATAGACCCCTCTTTGGATTCTCAGGAGAGAAGAAAGAGGTGGAAGTAGGGGTGGATCTTCTAGTCACCCTGGGTGGAACTTCATTCCGAAGTTGCTTTGTCATCATCGACACGTCAAGCTGCTATATGATGTAATCTTAGCAAGTGCACCGATCATCGTCAAGTAATAAACTGGGGGAATTATCATCCGAGTATCGAATATCTCGAAGTGTGCAGATTAGGAGTGTGATCTACCTCGTTGGAAAGTGATTGCAAACACCGCAATGGTTTGGGGGTTGAGTTTTTGTGTTTTAACAACTAAAATTAATTACGAGTGTCGCCTTCATAGCTTCGTAATGGTGGAATACTCTAATAAGTATTAGAGTGTGTGGTCCTGACCGTTGAGGTCGAAAACACCTCTTCACCAAGCCAGCCCCTAACACACGTTAGTGCGGTGCATCATCAAGCAACTACCTAAAGCAAGCAAAGGAAGTAAAGCCAAACTATGGACTACAACAACGTTTGTAATAGTAAACCATCATTAACATTGTTAAGAGTTCCTAGCAAGTTTAGCTAACATCCAAAGCATAGAAACAACATCCAAATGAGAGTAAAGAGGATATTTACTACCCAACGCGTGAAGGCTAGCCACAATTCTCGGCCAGAGTCGAAGGTTGCAGGTCTTCATCCGCGCTCGGTCGATGGTTGACGTCTAAGGAAGAGTGAAGTGCTGTCACCTACTTCAAAGGTGTTTTCCCTATCTTATTCATGATCCGTGAAGGCTGGCAATCACCGGAAAGCTCTCCAATGGCAGCAAGAAGGAGCTCCAAATTCTCCTCTTGAGATGGAGATGACAAAAACAGCGGAAGATCTTTGCTTGCGGTGAAGTTTGGTGGAAGAACGATGACCGGACGAGCACTCCAAGGAGGAGAGAGAGGAAGAAATGGCTGGAGGAAGTTTTCCCGCTCAAAGGAGAGGAAAATGATGGAATCCTTTGCTCTAGTCAACTCCTGAGCTTAAATACGAGTAGGTTAGAAATATGTTCACGCACGGTTTGGCGCATGACCGTGCATTAACCGTGCGATATTAACTTCCAGGACAAAGCTTGCAGAGGAAGATGAGTTGACCCGTGCATTGTACTCGTGCACAGACGCTTCCACCCGTGCGTGAAGGAAAATGAACGGGTAACCACAGAGCGCTGAAATTCCTGGCAAGCATGTGAAACCGTGTGTTTTACTCGCGCACGGGCACTTATGCCCGTGCTTGAACAAATCACACGATTAACCACATAGATCTATAAAACTAGACAGCAACAGGAAAACCATACGTCTCCTTCGCACATGGTTTAGAAGAAACCGTGCATGAAGAAATCACACGGGTTGGTCAATCCTCCAGAGAAACCTGCAGAAAATGCACTATGTTTTAGAAAGCGTGCGCTAAGAAAACTCATGACCGTGCATGTTCCATAAGTCAGAATTCCTTATTTGGGAGAAAACTGACCACCTGCACAGCAAAAACCATAGCCGGAGCAAAAGCTCTCAGCACCAATATACAACATAAAATAACCAAATCCGTACGGAGAGTACCCAGTACTAACCCCCGACATCCCAGTGCAATTCGCAAACCAAAATAAGCCGAAATAGTGCAACAATGGCTAAGTCAAACCCTAATCAAATATACGACTTTTCCTACTGAAATAGTAGTGCACATGCAAGATAATACGCCCAGATGAGTATGAAAAATGATATATAAATCAAACTCATCATACCACCAGACTTAAACATTTGCTCATCCCGAGCAAATCATCCCTAACGCGGACACGAAAAATAGCATAGCTGGCCTATAACTGCGCAACGGAGTACCATGCGAAATTGTATGCTCACGCTCATAGGAATATCATAGAAGGAATTTCTAATTGTGCACTAATAGCCTATTTATTTTTAAAGGCGTATCAAAATATTATTACTACTCTACTATAGAATCGAGGGGAATCATTTAGTCACGTGCAAGGAGAAAGCAGACAAACATTGAGTTGAGCATTGCGAAAGCAAGGGATCGGGAAAACCTCCAAAGGAATCCACCGATGTCGATGACCATAAGCTCACCCGTTCACACTCTCTCCACGAAACTAGTTTGACTCAAGCGCGAATCCACGGTACTTGGAGTATAATGGAGGCTTAGGTGAAGGCGGGGTATACAAAGATAAACACGACAGATATGCACACTGAAAATGAGACCGCACGAAAATGCTCACAGCTACACGCAATGACAAAAACGTGCATTGCACCACCAGACTTGACTTTTAACTGTACGTGCACGCCCATCACGAACACAATACAACAAAATTTCACATCCATAAAACCACAACTCTATAACAAATATTTTTCTTCTTTCTTTTATTCCACATTTGGAATTTTCATTTCCATTTCATTTCATGTTTTTTCTTTTTATTTAACCAAGTAACAAAAACGAGCCGAAAACACAGCAACACCGCAAGCGACATAAAGCTCCCGCATAACAGCCACACATAACGGATACAAAACTACAATAAAACAAACCAACCGAGCGACCGCATTCGGGTGTGCGAGTAGGAAAGGCTATATGGCTTTGGTAGGGAGGCATAGGGATGTAAAAGGAAGGGACATGCTCAATTGGGATAGCAACAGATAGATGTCGGGAATGGTGCAAGGCTCAAACTAGAACAAAGTGATGACCTACATCACGTGCGCACTTGACTAACCATGCACCCATGCTTCGAGAGTAGATATGGGCAAGTTCTTAGTCACCGAGAAAGACAATCCTTCCTCCCGACTCGAGCAATGAGGCTAGCGATGTCGACACACATCCCTACACTACTGTTTGATTCACAGCAAATTTGAAGTAGACGAGTAAAATAAACAAGATTTATGCCAATAGAAATAAAATACACTATGAGCATAAAAAGAATCTAATTCTACATGTAATCCTAAATGAGACGTGAGCACTCGATTAGGAGCACTCATGGAGGCAACATTTTACTCCGCCTCACAATCGTAGGACAGCGCCAAAATTTTCCAAATCGCACACCAGTGACGATAAAACTCACGACGTGCTCCTGTTCAAGTACACGCTCAAATATGGTGTAGTTGTATGCGTTGTCAATCATCATAGACAGCAAATGAATATATTCTTCTAGTATGACAATGGTTTAATGCACGTGCATGAGTACCCCGTATAGCTCTCCCCACCAGACTTAGACTAAACATCCTAACACCATAATGTGATCATGAAATTAAAAAGCAAGTGAGGAGAAGGGGTTATCCAATGCTCAGAAATGAGCATACCAGAAGATTGGCATTAATTTCTGTTGAAAGTCCATGGCCCGAATGAACTCCACCTGCAAAAGAAAATACCTCAAAGCACAAAAATCCATATTAATGAATATGCAAAAAACAAAAAACAAAATAATGGGTTGTCTCTTAGGAGCCACTTTTCTTTACCGTCCTTAAAGGGGACCAAATACGTGTATTAGCAGTTTTATATATAGCTCAAGAGCATAAGTGCAGTACAAAATGATCAAGTCTAAAACTTCACACACAACATTAATAAAAAAATATACTAGAAAAAGGTGTGCAGGGGGGTGGCAGAGATACTTCATATCTCAGATAACTGCTGACTTGTGATAGATCCCCCCTGAGACGCGAGATGAGGGTGAAGAATAAGCTTTAGGGCCCAGGGAAGATGAATCTCCCCTGCCCCTCGCCTCTTCCTTCTCGCGGGGGCGGGCAAAATTCAGCGCCTTGCGCATTCGCAGTTCTTTTTTTCACAATTCCACGGATGGAGATCCCCATGGTGGTACAACCACTCCATCCAATTCAGAGGTAGCTCTAGGTTTTCCATCCGGAGGCCTCCTTTACTCACCCGCGGCGGGTGATAAATCAGCCTTGTAATCTGTTTTATAGTTTTACACAAATCATTTATCTCAATATAAGTTTTTGATTCTAATTTATGCATGCTTTCAACAGCCGTTCTTCGCTCCTTAGTCTCAGCAATGTGCCTTTCACTCCACTCACTACCCTTCCCATCCACAACTTTCTGCACTCCAAGCAACTCCGCTTTTGTTTCCCCTTCAGCTATCTTCAGCATTTCTGCTACTTTCACCGCTCTATCTTCCCCTTTCTACAGCACACCTGTCTCAACAACACTAGGCAAACCGTCAGATAACACAACATTCAAATCCTGTAGTTTTCCGAGTTTATTCAGAATCATATGGGGAAGGGACGGCGGTAAAGACGAATCAACCTTGGATGCCAAGGTGATGCCGCTCGCGTTAAACAGCAATGTTGCCCCACTAGGTTTAAGGAAGGGGACCCCTAAGATGGGTTTTGAAGCATTCCCCATTGGTCCCAGCACCTGGAAATTAGTGACCGCCATAGCCCCATTCATTATCACTTCCACTTCCTTTATCTCACCGTCGGTCTTCACTACCGACCTGTTGGCTAGCACGAGTGATTTACGGACATTCGACTTGATATTTAAATTAAATTTTTCAACATCTTGCAAAGCAAGAATGTTGTAAGAAGATCCGGAATCACATAGGGCCACTGTCTCTACCTCATTTATTTCACAATTCACAGCCACTTAATTTTTAATACACTCATCCGTCTCCCCAATACACTTACCTTGCTCACGGGGATTTTTTTCCGTGTTGCTCGGGAGGGCGCCGCGAGCACACAAGTTGCCCCAGCTACGTCTCCAAGTTTCTCATGGAGGCGGTCTGAGTTGCCATGTTGGATTGAGCCATCTCCACGAATTTCCAAATCACCTCTTCTAATGCACTCTTTCGCGTCCCCTACGCGTTCTGATTATAACCCGATTGCGGCGGTCGCTCCTGGCTATTAGAATCTTGAGCATTAAACTGATGCTGGCCTCCCTGCCACCATTGACTGGGAGCATTTTGGTTTAAGGAGAAATTCAGATGATTTCTCACATTCGGGTTGTAAGCACTATTATAAGGTGCAGCGTGGTTTTGATTATTTATAAAGTTCACACTCGCGTCAGCATATATTCCTAAGGGATCAGCAAAAGCTTCTCCAGCTGGGCAATCATATGTATGATGGCCAGGGTTTCCATAACCCTGGCACGAAATATCCATCACCAGAGCTGGAGGGGGATCGATCTGGTCAGCAACATCATTCCATCCATAGTAGGATGGCTCACCTTAGCTTGCGGCTACACTGTATTTACCTCGAACAAATTTCTCGCACCAGTAGGTGCACTTCTTCCAGCAGTCCAATACGTGCTATGAGAAGCTGTGTCATGAAGGAGCCACAAAGCCTCGTCAGGAGTCAGGTTCATGAAAGTGCCTCTAGCTGCCGCGTCGATCATGGCCCTGTAAATAGGCTCAATAACAAAATAAAATATTTCAACCAAATTCCATGTCTCACTGCCGTACTGGGGGCATCGACGCTGCAGATCAGCAAATCTCTCCCAGTACTCAGATAATGTTTCTTGGTCCAGCTGTCAGAAGGTGGCTATCTCCCTTCAAGCATTAACTATTTTGTCCACCGGTTGGAATTGGCTAAGAACTTCTAGGAAAGAGCCTCCCACATAGTCGCAGTCCAGGGAGCAATAGCGTGGAGCCAGGTTTTCGCCTTGTCCCTTAGCGAAAATGGGAATAACCTTAACTTCACCATGTCATCTATAATACTGACATAGCGTAAGGTGCCACAGATCTCCAATAATTCCTCCAGATGGAGCTACGGATCCTCACTTGGCAGGCCCGAAAACTGCGTGTTGTTGCGGATCATGTTCAAGATAGCGGGGTTTATCTTAAAGTGGTGGTTCATGATGGCCGGGCCAAAACTAGGGTAAACATTTCCAACGGTAGGGGTTGTGAGTCACGCATTGTCCTAATGCAGGGTCAGACCTTCTCCTGGTCCTCACTCACTCGTTCACCAAGGCCATTTCCTCCTTGACCTAAATCTTCCATTCTTTCTCTTTCTTCAGTAGCAGCAGCACGCCGACGGGCTTACCTCGCTCGTGCAGTTTCAAGATCAACTCAAAGGTCTTCACCTCTATCCATGTGGTTTGGATCTGTCATACAACACACAAAAATAGATCAAAACGCCAAAAACAAGTGCAATAACCTTTCCAATAGAAAAATACACACAACTGTTGCACTCCCCGACAACGACGCCAAAAACTTGATGCAATCTCGGCAAGTGCACCGATCGTCATCACGTAATAAACTGGGGGAGTTATCCTCCGAGTATCTAATCTCTCGAGGAGTGAAGATTGGGAGTGTTATCTTCCTTGTTGGAAAATTATTGCAAACGACACAAAGGTTTGGGGGTTGAGTTTTTTGTTTTTGAACAACTAAAATTAATTACGCGGGTCGCCTTCACCGCTTCACAATGGTGGAATATTCTGATGAGTATTATGGTGTGTGGTCGTAACTGTTGAGGGTCGAAAACACCTCTTTGCCTAGCTAGCCCCTAACACATGTTAGTGCAGCGCATCACCAAGCAACAACTCAAAACAAGCAAAGGAAGTAAAGCCAAACTATGTACTACAACAATATTTGCAATAGTAAACCATCATGAACATTGTTAAGAGTTCCTATCAAGTTTAGCTAACATCCAAAGCATAGAAACAACATCCAAATGAGAGTAAAGAGGAGATTTACAACCCAACGCATGGAGGCTAGCCACGATTCTCGGCCGGAGTCGAAGGTTGTCGGTCTTCGTCCGGGCTCGATCGGTGGTTGATGTCTGAGGAAGCTTGAAGTGCTGTCACCTACTTCGAAGGTGTTTTCCCCATCTTCTTCACGATCCGTGAAGGCTGGTAGTTGCCGGAAAGATCTCCAATGGTAGTGAGAAGGAGCTTTAAATGCTCCTCTTGAGATGGAGATGCAATAAACAATAGAAGATCTTCGCTTATGGTGAAGTTTGGAGGAAGAACGATGGGCGGACGAGCTATCCAAGGAGGAGAGAGGAAGAAACAGCTGGAGGAATATTTCCCCCTCAGAGGAACGGAAAATAGCAGAGTCCTCTACTCCAGTCAACTCCTGAGATTAAGTACGAGTAGGTTAGAAAAATGATCACGCACGGTTTGGCGCACGACCATGCGTTAACCGTGCGATATTAACTTCCAGGACAAAGCTTGCGAAGGAATATGAGTTGACCCGTGCATTTTAATCATGCACAAATGCTTATACCTGTGCGTGAAGGAAAACACAAGGGTAACCACAGAGCGCTGAAATTCCCAGCAAGCAGGTGGAACCGTGCGTTTTACTCGCGCACGGGCACTTCTGCCTGTGCATGAATAAATTGCACGATTAACCAAAGAGAGCTATAAAATAGACTGCAACTGGAAAACTGTGTGTCTCCTTCGCGCACAGTTCAGAAGAAACCGTACATGAAGAAATCGCAAGGGTTGGTCAATCCTCCATAGAAACCTGTAGAAAACGCACGATTTGGTAGAAAGTGTGCGCTAAGGAAACGCATGACCGTGCGTTTTCCACAAGTCAGAATCATTGATTTGGGGTAAAAACTGACCACCTGCACAACAAAAACCATAGCTGGAGCAAAAGCTCCCAGCACCAGTATACAACATAAAATAACCAAATTTGCACGGAGAGTACCCTAGTACTTCCCCGCGACATCCCGGTGTAATTCGCAAACCAAAATGGGCTGAAACAGAGCAACAATGGCTAAGTGAATCCCTAATTAAATATATGACTTTTCCTTCTGAAATAGTAGTGCACATGTAAGATAATAAGCCCTGTGAATCCCTAATCAATCGGACTCATCACTATAGAGCCATCTTTGGGCGTCCCCTCATAAACTGCTTCAAGGCGGTTCCATCGTCATACCATCAGTGCCTAAAGTACTGTCTGGAAGATGTCTAAGTGAGGATCAGAGGCAATCCAAACGCTACCATGGAGTGCTACCTGAATGTCGTCAGTACCATCAGCTGGATGGAGGACGCGTAGAGGTTGGAGAAGCTTCTTGAGAAGGAGGAAGGGCTGAGGGCTACTGAGGAGCTGGAGGAGTTGGAAGTGATCTCCCGAAGGGGAGAACCGTGGTTGTTAAAGACCGGAGGATCACTAACGATGGGAGGGAAGCTGGCAATGGACGCGTGTCTGTAAGAGAATGTGGACATCTTCACCTGGAGTGCAATCGAAATACCAGGGATTAACGCTGATGTTGCCTACTATCACCTTAACTTGGATCCCAAGATTAACCCCGTCCGTCAGAAGTAGAGGAAAAGCGCCACTGTGCTGGCCGGTCCGATCAGAGAGGAGGTGGAGAAGCTGTTGGAGGCAGTGTTCATTTTAGAGATCCAGTATCCAGGCTGTAAAAGATGCCCGGAGCGGGCTATTGTCTATGTATTGACTTTTCTATGTTAAATAAAGCCTGCCATAAGGATTGCTACCCCTTGCCTCAAATATACGCGCTAGTTGATTCAGCCATCGGGTTTCCTGTAATGAGTTTGTTTAATGCCTTTTTAGGTTATCACCAGATCTGGATGCATCCCCCTGACTGTCGTGACATCTCCTTCATCACCAGTAATGGATGCTATAGCAATAAAATGATGTCATTCGGGCTCAAGAATGCAGGTGCGATGTACCAGAGGATCATGGACCAAGTCTTCAAGGAGCAGAAGGGGATGAAGCTCAAAGTGTATGTGGATGATCTCCTTGTCAAGAGCAAGAGCATTGTGGAGCACATAAAGCATATGGTGTAGACTTTCGCCACCCAGAGGAAATACAAGATGCGACTCAACCCGACCATGTGTGTCTTCAGAGCAGGAAGGGGAAAGTTCTTAGGTCACCTCCTTACTCCGAGGGGGGTGGAACCTAACCTGGACAAAGTCAAAGCCATTCTGGAGATGGTGTCCCCGAAGGATCCCAAGTAAGTGGAGAGGTTAACCGAAAGGCTGGCTGGCCTTAGCCATTTTCTCTCCAAGGTAGGAGAGAAGTGTTCTCCATTCTTCAAAACTCTTTAAGACAATCAGAAGTTTGAGTGGATCATGGAATGTGAGGAGGCTTTTGGGAAACTCAAGCAGCAACTAACACAAGCTCCTCTCCTCATAGGCCCGCAGGGAGGCGAAGACCTCCTACTATATATCAGAGTGGGAGTGGAGGTTGTCAGTTTCGTTTTGGTTATAGAGGAAGGCAAGAAGCAACTCTCCATCTACTATGTGAGTAGAGTGCTGCAGTAGGTAGAGACGAGGTATTCTATCCTAGAGAAGTTAGTTTTTGCCTTGGTGGTATCAGCTCGTAAACTCCGCCCATATTTCTAGGATCACTCCATCAAGGTCATCTCAGATCATCTACTTCGTAGCATCTTGGATAGAGTGGTGCATTATGGTAGGTTGTCCAAGTGGGTTGTGGAGCTCAGTGAGTTTGATATTTTCTACTCTCCCAGGGTAGCAATCAAGGCCCAGGTAGTGGCGATCTTCCTGGCTGACTTCTCGGTCGAGGTAGAAGGAGACGAAGGCTCTTCCAGCCCAGTCTCTTGGAAGATGTTCGTGGACGGGGCTTTAGGCAAGTATTCCGCAGGAGCTAGAGTAGTGCTAGTAAGCCCGCAGGGAACTAGGATCAAGCAAGTAGACGAGATCCTCTTCCACATCACGAACAATTAGGCGGAGTACGAGGCCATGGTGGGAAGCTTGTGTCTTGCCAAGGAGATGGGAATATAGGATCTCAGGGCCCTCACCGACTCAATGGTGGTTACGTCACAGATCAAAGGAGAATTAGAGGTGCACGATCCCACCCTACAAAATATTTTGTCAAAGTCAATGAGTTGATCAGGGCTTTTAGTCCTTCTTCGTCAAGTATGTACCTCAGGACGGAAATTCAGAGGTAGACAATCTTGCCAAGTACGGCCCACGGGCTGGGGGGAAAATGACTGAGTGGTTTTGACCATCCATCGAGGAAGTGGAGATGATGGAGATCGAGCAGAGATTTTCTTGGAAGGACCCGTTTGTTACATTTTTAATAACGGGTCGACATCCTACCGGTGAAGGAGATCAGAGGAAATTCCGGTTCAAAGCTGCCTACTTCCTGCTACAGGAAGCGGACCTTTATCATAAGGCTATTTCAGGCCCCCTGGACAGGTGCCTATCAAAGGATGAAATTCCTCGTGTTTTGGAGGAGACCTATTCGGGAGAGTGCAGCAGCCACTCGGGGACCTGTAATCTGAAGTTGAGGATTCTAAGGCATGCCTACTTCTGTACGACCATCCAAAAGGATGCCGAGGCTTTCTCGAAAAAGTTCCCAAAGTGCCAGCTCTTTGCGCCTCTTCAGATGCAGCCAGCTTTGCATCTTCGCTCGATCACCACCCCTTGTCCTTTTTCCATCCAGGGAATGGAATTGATCGGCCCTTTTCCTCAAGCTAGTGATCAGAGGAAGTTCATTCTAGTCATGATCGACTACTTTTCCATGTGGATCGAGGCAAAGGCCTTAGCCAAGATCACTTCTCAGATCGTGAAGAACTTTATATAGGGAGAGATTGCCCATAGGTTAGGGATTCCTCTTGCCATCTTCACCGACAACGGTCCATAGTTTGCAAGCTTAGGGTTGGAGGAATTCTGGAAGCATCTAGGGACGGATCTTAGATTTGCCTCTGTACATCATTCTCAAAGTAATGGACAGGTGGAAGCCAACAATAAGTTGATCATCAACCTCCTAAAAAAGAAGGTTACTAATCTAAAGGGCAATTGGGCAGATCTACTCTCCTCGGTTCTATGGGCTTTGAGAACAACTCCTAACTCGGCCACGGGGCAACACCCTTTAAGTTATCCCACGGGTCCGAGGCACTCACCCCAGTGAAGTTCAAGGTTCAGAGTCCAAGAGTCGTAACAGTAGGAGGGGCAGCTAAGAATGATGTTTGGAAAATGAAGATGCCCAGAGGCTTTCGCTGGACTACATCGAGGAGCTCCGTGACTTAGCCTCCGTTCGCTACGAGGAAATAAAGAGGTGCATGGCAAGACATTTAGATAAGAATGTCCGCCTCAAACATTTCCTCCCAGGAGATCTGGTCATGAAGAAGGTGGACGCCGCATGTAGAGGAGTTATCATCAGCAAGCTACATCCCAACTGGGAAGGACCTTTCATCGTCCAGGAATATCTAGCCTCTGGCTGCTATCGTCTGCAGGACCCGGAAGGAGAACGACTAGGAAGCACTTTGAGTGGGGATGACCTGAAAAGGTTTTACCCTTAGCGGTAACTTGTAATCATTCTTGTAAATCACTTTTCAATATATATATTACCTCGCCCCTGGAGCCAATGGTGGTTGTGAGTTGTCTTCTTTGTGTTGATTCGTCTCAAGATAGCTATGAGAAATGAAGTCTGACTCCACCATCGATTTAGGAAACGCATTTTTGACCTATTCCTCCTAATTATCCCAAGGCGGACGATGGGACGATGCCTCAAGATTTAAGCATCCTTGTAAGACTGAGCCCATACATTGATAGTCTAGATCAACTCCCCCTCACATGTTAGCCAAGATACCCCCGATTGCATCTCTCCTCCGACTAGAGGAACTATTAGAAACAGGTCTGGACACTAACCTACTAAACTCGATGGAGGATCGACCTCACAATGTGGTGCCTAGTAAAATGGCATCATCGATCTTTGAGAAGAGAAAAAGGCCCGCTCTTAGCAATTGTTAGTCCTGTTAAGCAGGATGTGTCTCTATTGGTGTCAAAGTAGGCTAACCTGCTAAGCTCTGAGGAATTCCAGTTCATAGAAGGATGGTGGACTCGAGTTTGTGAGTCCAATGGGACCCCTAGAGGGACAATTCCCTTCCTATGTATGCTGGTCTTGGTTCCCAATACCAAAATTGGAAAAGATCTCCATAGTTTGGTTGGGGCACGGGCTTTCAACCTAGTTCTCCTAAATTAGCCCAAGGCAGGCAATGGGACGATGCCTCAGGATTTAAGCTTCCTTGTAAGACCGAGCCCCTGCATTGATGGTCGAGATCAGCTACCCCCTTGCATATCGGCCTAGCTATCCCTGATTTTATCTCACCTCCGACTAGAGAAACTATTAGAAATAGGTTTGGATGCCAACCTCCCAACTCGACGAAAGATAGATCGTCGTCTCTTTGTAATTTCCCTTAAATCTCATGAATATTGATGCGCTTAATTCGTTTGGCTACATCCTGAAAAATAAGTCAAATTACTTTTGCGTTGGGGCAAGTCCTTGAGCGGTAGAGTTATCAGAGTCTGATTCTCTGCACTAGCTCCTCTCCTGCAGGATGACTTCTTGCACCACAATTCGGCCCCCACTTTTGAATTACGGTGCGAGCATTAATGTGTGATCAACAAGGTGTGAGTATGTGGTGGAGCGACTAGGTATGCGCGAGCAATGATGGAGCGAGTATGAACGATGTCTATGTGCGAGAAAGCACATGCTGAGCTCTCAATCTCTCCGTGCCTATGAGCCTAGCGAGCATCATCAAGCGGGCGATTATAAACATGGAAGTGAGTAAAATGAAAATTTTATATTTATTTCTCCTAAATACGGATTACAAATTTACAAATTCATGTTTACAAAAATCCGTTCAAGTGTGGAAGCAGGAAGTTGCCGGCCGGCTACGACTCGTTGCCGCTAGTTTCAAGCCTATACTCATCATCCCCAATGGTGACATCTTCCTCATCCTCAGCATCGTCCTCCCTGTCATCTTTGTCATCGCTACTACAATTGCTCTCTCCGCTGCTGCCATCACTATTGCCGCTGCTGGAGCTAAAAGACAAGGATAGGACCCGATCTGGCGAATTTGACTCCTCGGCGAGAAGGAAGTGGATGAGGTCCAGAACCGTCAAATGGTCGGACTACGTGCCGAGGAAGCCATCCATCCTCAACTTGGCGAGGATGGCTTCCCCAGATTCTCGTGTTATCCCACGAGGGATAGCGGGCATCTCATCCCCGTGCATCCTGATATTCTTTCCCATCCCGCGCAGGGACGCCGACTCCTGTGGCTCAGGTGGGCGGGCACCGGAAGGACCCTTGCGACCTTTGATGGCCTCCATGCGAGTTGCTATCTTGGCGGCACAGATTTGATAAGTCTCCAGCTTGGCCTTGGTGTTGGCGAGTTCTAGCTCGAGCTCGGAGAAGTTCTTCGCCATGTAGATCTCGGTGGCCTGCGAGGATCAATCAGCCAACTGTCAGAGAAATTATCATGTACGGAGACAACTAAGTCACGTCGAGGCGGCGACTAACCTCGTAATCCTTCTAGCGGACGGATTCCATCCCCAGCTTGATCACCTTCTGGGTGATGACCTTCAATACCACCTGTATTTCGAGTAGCTTCCTCGTTGTGTAGTTCCCCAACTTGACAGCTCATAGCATGGAGCGAGAAGTCTGATGGGCGATCACCTCCGGGTTCAGTTCCAGCCTCGACTCGGCGTCGGCTCAACCATATAGGGCGTGAAGGACGTCGAAGGCCTCCCCTTGTCTTCGCAATCTTCCGACCAGGCGGGGCGGTTAGTTCTCAATGATAACCGTTGCTCGCCCTCTGACCATGACACCAGCGAGCACCGATAGGAGTCCCTACCCCCTTGCGCAAGGTTGAAGTTCGGGTGACAGTAAGGCGCCCTAGCCTTGGATGGTGACTCCCTCTCATCGAACAGTTGCTAGGAAACCCTTGCGCGCTTGCTCGCATGATCAAGAGACTTGGCTTTGCCCTTCCCCTTAGCAAGCTTGCTCTTGCATGCACCACCTTAGCTACAGGCGAGCGGCTGGGCTGCGGGAAGCGAGATCTCCTCGACCTCTATGGGGAGGTTCAAGGTCTCCTGGCGTGAGGATGCAACTTCTTTCGCCAGAGGTAGCAGCTTCTGCGGGAGCTCGCGTGCCTCTGCAATTTGTGGAATAGTCAGCAGTACTCAAACAGTTCGGCGACCTCTTGATAAGTATGTCAGAATGTCGCGAGTTCATACCTTCATAGGAGACATCCTCGTCGAGCATATTAGCATTGATACGCCAGTGGATGACGTCAAATCGACATCCACAGAAAGCTTCAACCAGCTTATCGTGTGCACCTTCCAAATTTGGTGGGAGGAAGGCTATTTCGACAGGCTGATGCGGCCTTCCAAGTATGCCTTTGAAGTTGCTGGTGACGACGACCAAGAACTCGCTCCATAAATGGACCTTGTTCTCCGTCCCAACCTGCATGCAGACGTGGCTGCTGAAGAAGATGACCCCCACCGAGGTTGCGGCAAAGGCGAAGAGATGGAGAGGTCAAACCCGATCCTCTCTTCCCGACCAAAGAAGAGGAAGCCCATGATGATCACCACTCTATTTGGGTTAATCTGGGCGGGAACGATGCCAAAATATCGCAGGATTTGGCGATATCCGTGCCACAATGAAAGTCACAGGCCGGCTTCAAAGTGTCTAAGGGATAGGACAAATCCACCTTCTATGTAGGCGTTTAGTCACTCGTTCCAGGCGAGGAGCATGGCCGAGTATCCCTTTGGAAGATGTCATTGTTTGTACTCTTCCAGATATCACTTACAGGTTGCTGATTTCTTGAAAACCACTTCAGTGAAGTTGATGGAGTGAGCTTGTCGACGAGTATTAGCGTCATCTCCAACCATCCTGAGCGCGTTGAGAGTGTGAGAAAGGAAGTGCGAGTAGGGAGAGAAAGAAGAGGAAGATGCGAGCAAGGGCAGTTACTCGCGAGCAAAAGTCAGAAATCGCAACGTACTAAAGTCTCACCGACCACTTCTAGTTATAGGCAGAGGCCAGGGGGTATATTTCCTGCTCGGGCGAGTATCCACCTAAGTCGCGTCCTAACCATTAGATCTAGCCTAAACATGAGCCTTATGTCGCACAAAGCTGTAAAGAAACTTGCAAGCTCGCTAGAACCTGCACAGAAACCAAGACATTGCAGAAAGAAGATAAAGCAAACAATAATCACAGAAAAGCTCGGCATAATCAGCACGAGATACAAACTCGCTGATGGAGACGACGACCCTCAACATATTGAAGACGGTGACGGTGTGCTTACGGAAGAACTTTCTACGCCACCCAATAAAGATTTGCGGCGCCGTGATGACCATGTGGAGCGTCGCCATAATATCTGCCCTGGGCGCAAACCAATATATTAATAATTATTAAAAATTTATTAATAATTATTAAATCAATTTTTTATGTTTTATTTGCAATTTTAATTTAGGCATTGTTTTATTTACAAGCACTTCATTATTGTATTTTTAATTCATGTATTAAGATGGTTGCATATAACCATAATAGTTTCATTTTGAATTTTGAATTTCGAATTTTTGAATTTTAAATTGAAGGAGATGGAGTGGTGTAAGCCTATATATAGGCCATTGTTGAAACCGAAAAATCGGTCTCACGTGTAGTTCGACCCTTGGGGAAGGGGTGACCGCACACCTACTACCCTCAAGCGAACGATCTAGGCACAAGACTAGGAACACAAGGGACAGACCCAAGGTCTCAGCGTGGAGGACCCGCCCCATACCCGGAAGACTAACAAACTCTTCCCCTCCCAAGCCAAGGGCTGAGCTAAGGCACCTTCGGAGGGCTCTCTTGGCCGACCGGAACATCCAAGGAGGATCTCGAGATCCACTCCTAAACTAGAGGTGCCACCTCGGGTCTATGTAAAATGCTCCCCGCCTGCCTTACTATTGGCGCCAAACCGCACAACAGCCCTACTCTACGCAGCCCCAATTGGGCCACTAATAGCGGAACTCCGCTACTCTGAAAGGATGGCAACGGGCCATCAGGGGCTTCCCGGCATCTATACCTCGGGGCCCGCACGGGGGAGCGGTTCACGAACACACCGCTAGCCCAAAACAGGAGGAGTAAACTATATCCACAGAGCATCACAGATATAAAAGAATATTACAGGAATATAAATTCCATACTCGGCACGCAGGCCGGAAATATAAACAAAAAGGCCTTCGAGGGCCAGCACAAGCTTGGGCTTAAGCCCGCTACTCCCCGCCTGGTACTGCAACACCTGTACGCCAACGTCTCGACGAGCGGCGGCCAACTAGTCATCGGTCGACTAATATGAGCGGGCCAAACATATTTCGCCCACCCCCTTTTTGGGGGCTACGGAGCACATTCCCTGCAGGCGGCTAAATAAACAACTTCCTCGGAGTCTTCTCCGGGAACCCCAGAACATCACCAATCCGGCTCACACGTCCGGATGGGCTTCACACAGCATGCCTAAACCCGTACTCACGCTTCCGGGTACTAATGCAATTAACTGCGGGGACGTACACGTCAACCCGTCGGAAAGCTCCCTTCCTCCACCCATTGGTGGAGAGGGGCTTCCATGCAAACATGTAAACTGAGGGCTTCACATGCCCAAGTTGAAGCATCGTTACCCTTGTCGCGTGTTTGGCGGCGGGGGTGGGAGAGGAGCTCCGGGCCAATCCTGCTGCATGCGGCCGCGTCGGTGGTCGCTCTCCACTCCAGGCCGAGCCTCGCTCCAGGACGAGCCTCGCTCCAGGCCGAGCCTCGCTCCAGGCCGAGCCTCGCTCCAGGCCGAGCCTCGCTCCAGGCCGAGCTTGTTGCCGGTGGAGGGGAAGGTCGAGGTGTGCTGCTCCCGGCCGGGAAAAAGAGAGGGATGCGGGGCTCGGGTACCTCCTCCGAGCGGCGACCCGGACAAAGAAAAATATGAGGGGCTGGGCTGATCTCCAGGCGGCTGGAGAAAGAGGGGGCGGTGCGGGGGTGCTGCTGCTTCAGGTGGCCGGAGAGGGAGAGGAGGTGGGGCTCGGGCTGCAAGTACCGTAGGCCGACGGCGAGAGAGAGGAGGTGGGCTCGGGCCACTGATCCAGGCGACGAGAGAGAGAAGAAGGCGCGGCTCGGGTTGCCACTGCAGGCGGCGGCGGCGGCGAGAGAGAGGGAGAGGCGGGCGGTCGTGGCTGGGCCTTGCCGGCGACGGGGGAGAGGGGAGAATGATGGCCGACTCCTTGCTGCTCCAGGCCGACGATGAGAGAGGGGATGGCGGCCGGGGTTGTGGCCGTGCTGCTCCGAGCCGGCGAGAGAGCGGGGAAGGGGGGCGGCGGCGGCTGGACTCTAGATCCGCGGGCTAGGGCTAGGGCTCCCGATTTCCCCCTGCCTCCATTTCTCCTTTTCTTCCATGCCCGAGCCGGAACCCACCCTGCTTCTAATTTCTTCTCTCTTTTCCTGTACCCCCCTCCCCTTCTCTTTTTTATTTCTTTTATTTCTGCTGTCTCCCGATACCTGCTGGCCCCCCCCTTTTCTTATCCCCCCATATAACATATATATAATATATTATCTATTACAATATCATGTATAATATATATATATATAAATCATAAAGCTATGCGCATAAAACCCCCGCGCGCACGCACGAGAACCCGCACGTCTCCGAACGGGGTCGCACCAACTCGTCGCCCACAACGCGCCTCTAGGCTGACATTTGGGGAGGGTCCCACTCGCCCGGCTACGGGGTTGTACACAATCCCCGCTCTTTTCGAGCTTGGTACAAGCTCGGAAAGAATCATCCAACCCAACGTATTCGGCGAGTGGGAGCCGACCCAAAAAAAAAGTTTGAGAGAAACTGAAATCTGCGCTTGGAGCATCGATCTCTCCACGACCTTTCTGATCTTTTTGAATCACTCGATACCCTTTGGCTCATTGCTATCGAATTGCCCTCATGCCATTACTTACAACGAGTATACAATTTCTCGTGACATTGTGAAACAACAAAGCCGTATCTTCTGTATTCTCTTGTACACGCTGAGCTAGTCCTTTTCCCCCAGGTGTGCCTACAACCCTGCCAGCTAATGAGAGCCTGACAACGAGTCTACCCGGGGCCGAGCAGCACTCGGGGTCCCTTACCCCCCAGGTGTGCCTACAGCCCTGCCAGCTACTGGGAGCCTGACAGCGAGTCTACCCGGGGCCGAGCATCACTCGGGGTCCTGCAAAAACCTCCAAGAACCAATCCTTTCCCCCCAGGTGTGTCTACAGCCCTGCCAGCTAATGAGAGCCTGACAGCGAGTCTACCCGGGGCCGAGCAGCACTCGGGGTCCCTTACCCGCCAGGTGTACCTACAGCCCTGCCAGCTAGTGGGAGCCTGACAGCGAGTCTACCCGGGGCCGAGCATCACTCGGGGTCCTGCAAAAAACTCTCCAAGAAACAATCCTTTCCCCCCAGGTGTGCCTACAGCCCTGCCAGCTAGTGGGAGCCTGACAGCGAGTCTACCCGGGGCCGAGCATCACTCGGGGTCCTGCAAAAACCTCCAAGAACCAATCCTTTCCCCCCAGGTGTGCCTACAGCCCTGCCAGCTAATGAGAGCCTGACAGCGAGTCTACCCGGGGCTGAGCAGCACTCGGGGTCCCTTACCCCCCAGGTGTGTCTACAGCCCTGCCAGCTAGTGGGAGCCTGACAACGAGTCTACCCGAGGCCGAGCATCACTCGGGGTCCTACAAAAAACTCTCCAAGAACCAATCCTTTCCCCCCAGGTGTGCCTACAGCGCTGCCAGCTAATGAGAGCCTGACAGCGAGTCTACCCGGGGCCGAGCAGCACTCGGGGTCCCTTACCCCCCAGGTGTGCCTACAGCCCTGCTAGCTAGTGGGAGCCTGACAGCGAGTCTACCAGGGGCCGAGCATCACTCGGGGTCCTGCAAAAAACTCTCCAAGAACCAATCCTTTCCCCCCAGGTGTGCCTACAGCCCTGCCAGCTAATGAGAGCCTGACAGCGAGTCTACCCGGGGCCGAGCAGCACTCGGGGTCCCTTACCCCCCAGGTGTGCCTACAGCCCTGCCAGCTAGTGGGAGCCTGACAGCGAGTCTACCCGGGGTCCACTACTACCGCCATCGAGTGTCTTCCGGCCCTGCCAGCTAGGTGAGAGCCTGACAGCGGGATCTGCTCGAGGCCCACGGATGACACCGAGTGACTTCCGGCCCTGCCAGCTAGGTGAGAGCCTGACAGCGGGATCTGCTCGGGGTCCAAAACTACCGCCATCGAGTGACTTCCGGCCCTGCCAGCTAGGTGAGAGCCTGACAGCGGGATCTGCTCGAGGCCCACGGATAACACCGAGTGACTTCCGGCCCTGCCAGCTAGGTGAGAGCCTGACAGCGGGATCTGCTCGGGGTCCAAAACTACCGCCATCGAGTGACTTCCGGCCCTGCCAGCTAGGTGAGAGCCTGACAGCGGGATCTGCTCGAGGCCCACGGATGACACCGAGTGACTTCCAGCCCTGCTAGCTAGGTGAGAGCCTGACAGCGGGATCTGCTCGGGGTCCAAAACCACTATCGCCATCGAGTGACTTCCGGCCCTGTCAGCTAGGTGAGAGCCTGACAGCGGGATCTGCTCGAGGCCCACGGATGACACCGAGTGACTTCCAGCCCTGCCAGCTAGGTGAGATCCTGACAGCGGGATCTGCTCGGGGTCCAAAACCACTATCGCCATCGAGTGACTTCCGGCCCTGTCAGCTAGGTGAGAGCCTGACAGCGGGATCTGCTCGAGGCCCACGGATGACACCGAGTGACTTCCGGCCCTACCAGCTAGGTGAGAGCCTGACAGCGGGATCTGCTCGAGGTCCAAAACTACTTGACTTGACTTTGCTCGAGATGGAGACATCCTATTTACTTAAGAGGTGCCGGAGAGTTAATTGCACCGATGCTTTTGCAAATGGAGGACGCATCTTATTCCTAAGAGAGATGATCTGGAAGTCGTCAAATCGGGAAGCTGGCGTCCGAGTCTGTTCCTAATAATTCCTCCAATCGGAATAGAGATGAAATCGGGGAGACATAGGCCGACGTGCAAGGGGGGAGCTGATCTCGGCCGTCAGTGCAGAGGCTCGGTCTTACAATAGCGCTTAGAGTCCCGAGGCATCGTCCCATCATCCGAACTGGGCTATTTAGAAGGAACACGTTGGACGTTTCGTATCCTGATCTAATGACAAAGATCAATTTCCGCCATGTCACTTGCGATTGCTTGGAGAGATCGGCCCTTTATCAAATCTGGGAGGTTAGCGTCTAGGCTCGTTCCTGATAATTCCTCTAGTCGGAGGAGAGGTGCGGTCGGGAGGACATAGGCCGGCGTGCAAGGGGGGAGCTGATCTCGGACGTCAGTGCAGAGGCTCGGTCTTACAATAACGCTTAAAGTCCCGCGGCACCGTCCCATCGTCCGAACTAGGCTATTTAAAAGGAACGGGTTGGACGCTAGGCTTCCGGAGTCGATCGCGAGGCTAACCCTTAAAGCCCTCAGAAGCTCGAGGCGAATTGGTAATAAAGAGAAAACTTGACCACTACTGAATTACAAGAAAGAGATAACATATTACCGCTAGGGGGGGAACCCTTTCAGGTCACCTCGGCTTCTAATACCTCTCAGCTGCTCTCTTACTTGATCTTGAAGATAATAACCTCCAGGTTGCTCGTTGATGTAATAAGTGGGGACACACGGGTTTTCACGGGTAGAAGTGTTTCAAATAGGTGCAAATCCTACTCCAAATGCTATGGGATTCAAACAACAGCTATGGGAGGGGACAACTCCAAGTATGAGGACCTCACGCACAAAGTATCAACGCATGACCGTGGTCGTCACCTGGTTCCACTTCTATGGCCATGATGTTCGCCTGAGTTCTTCTGTACTGGTCACTCTCCACGCTCACCGCACCAAAATGTTGAAACCGAAAAATCGGTCTCACGTGGAGTTCGACCCTTGGGGAAGGGGTGACCGCGCACCTACTACCCTCAAGCGAACGATCTAGGCACAAGACTAGGAACACAAGGGACAGACCCAAGGTCTCAGCGTGGAGGACCCGCCGCATACCCGGAAGACTAACAAACTCTTCCCCTCCCAAGCCAAGGGCTGAGCTAAGGCACCTTCGGAGGGTTCTCTTGGCCGACCGGAACATCCAAGGAGGATCTCGAGATCCACTCCCAAACTAGAGGTGCCACCTTGGGTCTATGTAAAATGCTCCCCGCCTGCCTTACTATTGGCGCCAAACCGCCCAACAGCCCTACTCTACGCAGCCCCAATTGGGCCACTAATAGCGGAACTCCGCTACTCTGAAAGGATGGCAACGGGCCATCAGGGGCTTCCCGGCATCTATACCTCGGGGCCCGCACGGGGGAGCGGTTCACGAACACACCGCTCGCCCAAAACAGGAGGAGTAAACTATATCCACAGAGCATCACAGATATAAAAGAATATTGCAGGAATATAAATTCCATACTCGGCACGCAGGCCGGAAATATAAACAAAAAGGCCTTCGAGGGCCAGCACAAGCTTGGGCTTAAGCCCGCTACTCCCCGCCTGGTACTGCAACACCTGTACGCCAACGTCTCGACGAGCGGCGACCAACTAGTCATCGGTCGGCTAATATGAGCGGGCCAAACATATTGCGCACACCCCCTTTTTGGGGGCTACGGAGCACATTCCCTGCAGGCGGCTAAATAAACAACTTCCTCGGAGTCTTCTCCGGGAACCCCAGAACATCACCAATCCGGCTCACATGTCCGGATGGGCTTCACACAGCATGCCTAAACCCATACTCACGCTTCCGGGTACTAATGCAATTAACTGCGGGGACGTACACGTAACCCCGTCGGAAAGCTCCCTTCCTCCACCCATTGGTGGAGAGGGGTTTCCATGCAAACATGTAAACTGAGGGCTTCACATGCCCAAGTTGAAGCATCGTTACCCTTGTCGCGTGTTTGGCGGCGGGGGCGGGAGAGGAGCTCCGGGCCAATCCTGCTGCATGCGGCCGCGTCGGTGGTCGCTTTCCACTCCAGGCCGAGCCTCGCTCCAGGCCGAGCCTCGCTCCAGGCCGAGCCTCGCTCCAGGCCGAGCTTGTTGCCGGTGGAGGGGAAGGTCGAGGTGTGCTGCTCCCGGCCGGGAAAAAGAGAGGGATGCGGGGCTCGGGTACCTCCTCCGAGCGGCGACCCGGACAAAGAAAAATATGAGGGGCCGGGCTGATCTCCAGGCGGCTGCAGAAAGAGGGGGCGGCGCGGGGGTGCTGCTGCTTCAGGTTGCCGGAGAGGGAGAGGAGGTGGGGCTCGGGCTGCAACTACCGTAGGCCGACGGCGAGAGAGAGGAGGTGGGCTCGGGCCACTGATCCAGGCGACGAGAGAGAGAAGAAGGCGCGGCTCGGGTTGCCACTGCAGGCGGCGGCGGCGGCGAGAGAGAGGGAGAGGCGGGCGGTCGTGGCTGGGCCTTGCCGGCGACGGGGGAGAGGGGAGAATGATGGCCGACTCCTTGCTGCTCCAGGCCGACGATGAGAGAGGGGATGGCGGCCGGGGTTGTGGTCGTGCTGCTCCGAGCCGGCGAAAGAGCGGGGAAGGGGGGCGGCGGCGGCTGGACTCTAGATCCGCGGGCTAGGGCTAGGGCTCCCGATTTCCCCCTGCCTCCATTTCTCCTTTTCTTCCATGCCCGAGCCGGAACCCACCCTGCTTCTAATTTCTTCTCTCTTTTCATGTACCCCCCTCCCCTTCTCTTTTTTATTTCTTTTATTTCTGCTGTCTCCCGATACCTGCTGGCCCCCCCCCTTTTCTTATCCCCCCATATAACATATATATAATATATTATCTATTACAATATCATGTATAATATATATATATATATAAATCATAAAGCTATGCGCATAAAACCCCCGCGCGCACGCACGAGAACCCGCACGTCTCCGAACGGGGTCGTACCAACTCGTCGCCCACAACGCGCCTCTAGGCCGACATTTGGGGAGGGTCCCACTCGCCCGGCTACGGGGTTGTACACAATCCCCGCTCTTTTCGAGCTTGGCACAAGCTCGGAAAGAATCATCCAACCCAACGTATCCGGCGAGTGGGAGCCGACCCAAAAAAAAAGTTTGAGAGAAACTGAAATCTTCGCTTGGAGCATCGATCTCTCCACGACCTTTCTGATCTTTTTGAATCACTCGATACCCTTTGGCTCACTGCTATCGAATTGCCCTCATGCCATTACTTACAACGAGTATACAATTTCTCGTGACATTGTGAAACAACAAAGCCGTATCTTCTGTATTCTCTTGTACACGCTGAGCTAGTCCTTTCCCCCCAGGTGTGCCTACAGCCCTGCCAGCTAATGAGAGCCTGACAGCAAGTCTACCCGGGGCCGAGCAGCACTCGGGGTCCCTTACCCCCCAGGTGTGCCTACAGCCCTGCCAGCTACTGGGAGCCTGACAGCGAGTCTAACCGGGGCCGAGCATCACTCGGGGTCCTGCAAAAACCTCCAAGAACCAATCCTTTCCCCCCAGGTGTGTCTACAGCCCTGCCAGCTAATGAGAGCCTGACAGCGAGTCTACCCGGGGCCGAGCAGCACTCGGGGTCCCTTACCCGCCAGGTGTGCCTACAGCCCTGCCAGCTAGTGGGAGCCTGACAGCGAGTCTACCCGGGGCCGAGCATCACTCGGGGTCCTGCAAAAAACTCTCCAAGAACCAATCCTTTCCCCCCAGGTGTGCCTACAGCCCTGCCAGCTAGTGGGAGCCTGACAGCGAGTCTACCCGGGGCCGAGCATCACTCGGGGTCCTGCAAAAACCTCCAAGAACCAATCCTTTCCCCCCAGGTGTGCCTACAGCCCTGCCAGCTAATGAGAGCCTGACAGCGAGTCTACCCGGGGCTGAGCAGCACTCGGGGTCCCTTACCCCCCAGGTGTGTCTACAGCCCTGCCAGCTAGTGGGAGCCTGACAGCGAGTCTACCCGGGGCCGAGCATCACTCGGGGTCCTACAAAAAACTCTCCAAGAACCAATCCTTTCCCCCCAGGTGTGCCTACAGCCCTGCCAGCTAATGAGAGCCTGACAGCGAGTCTACCCGGGGCCGAGCAGCACTCGGGGTCCCTTACCCCCCAGGTGTGCCTACAGCCCTGCCAGCTAGTGGGAGCCTGACAACGAGTCTACCTGGGGCCGAGCATCACTCGGGGTCCTGCAAAAAACTCTCCAAGAACCAATCCTTTCCCCCCAGGTGTGCCTACAGCCCTGCCAGCTAATGAGAGCCTGACAGCGAGTCTACCCGGGGCCGAGCAGCACTCGGGGTCCCTTACCCCCCAGGTGTGCCTACAGCCCTGCCAGCTAGTGGGAGCCTGACAGCGAGTCTACCCGGGGTCCACTACTACCTCCATCGAGTGTCTTCCGGCCCTGCCAGCTAGGTGAGAGCCTGACAGCGGGATCTGCTCGAGGCCCACGGATGACACCGAGTGACTTCCGGCACTGCCAGCTAGGTGAGAGCCTGACAGCGGGATCTGCTCGGGGTCCAAAACTACCGCCATCGAGTGACTTCCGGCCCTGCCAGCTAGGTGAGAGCCTGACAGTGGGATCTGCTCGAGGCCCACGGATAACACCGAGTGACTTCCGGCCCTGCCAGCTAGGTGAGAGCCTGACAGCGGGATCTGATCGGGGTCCAAAACTACCGCCATCGAGTGACTTCCGGCCCTGCCAGCTAGGTGAGAGCCTGACAGCGGGATCTGCTCGAGGCCCACGGATGACACCGAGTGACTTCCAGCCCTGCCAGCTAGGTGAGAGCCTGACAGCGGGATCTGCTCGGGGTCCAAAACCACTATCGCCATCGAGTGACTTCCGGCCCTGTCAGCTAGGTGAGAGCCTGACAGCGGGATCTGCTCGAGGCCCACGGATGACACCGAGTGACTTCCAGCCCTGCCAGCTAGGTGAGAGCCTGACAGCGGGATCTGCTCGGGGTCCAAAACCACTATCGCCATCGAGTGACTTCCGGCCCTGTCAGCTAGGTGAGAGCGTGACAGCGGGATCTGCTCGAGGCCCACGGATGACACCGAGTGACTTCCGGCCCTGCCAGCTAGGTGAGAGCCTGACAGCGGGATCTGCTCGGGGTCCAAAACTACTCGACTTGACTTTGCTCGAGATGGAGACATCCTATTTACTTAAGAGGTGCCGGAGAGTTAATTGCACCGATGCTTTTGCAAATGGAGGACGCATCTTATTCCTAAGAGAGATGATCTGGAAGTCGTCAAATCGGGAAGCTGGCGTCTGAGTCTGTTCCTAATAATTCCTCCAATCGGAATAGAGATGCAATCGGGGAGACATAGACCGACGTGCAAGGGGGGAGCTGATCTCGGCCGTCCGTGCAGAGGCTCGGTCTTACAATAGCGCTTAGAGTCCCGAGGCATCGTCCCATCATCCGAACTGGGCTATTTAGAAGGAACACGTTGGACGTTTCGTATCCTGATCTAATGACAAAGATCACTTTCCGCCATGTCACTTGTGATTGCTTGGAGAGATCGTCCCTTTATCAAATCTGGGAGGTTAGCGTCTAGGCTCATTCCTGATAATTCCTCTAGTCGGAGGAGAGGTGCGATCGGGAGGACATAGGCCGGCGTGCAAGGGGGGAGCTGATCTCGGACGTCAGTGCAGAGGCTCGGTCTTACAATAACGCTTAAAGTCCCGCGGCACCGTCCCATCGTCCGAACTAGGCTATTTAAAAGGAACGGGTTGGACGCTAGGCTTCCGGAGTCGATCGCGAGGCTAACCCTTAAAGCCCTCAGAAGCTCGAGGCGAATTGGTAATAAAGAGAAAACTTGACCACTACTGAATTACAAGAAAGAGATAACATATTACCGCTAGGGGGGGAACCCTTTCAGGTCACCCCGGCTTCTAATACCTCTCAGCTGCTCTCTTACTTGATCTTGAAGATAATAACCTCCAGGTTGCTCGTTGATGTAATAAGTGGGGACACACGGGTTTTCACGGGTAGAAGTGTTTCAAATAGGTGCAAATCCTACTCCAAATGCTATGGGATTCAAACAACAGCTATGGGAGGGGACAACTCCAAGTATGAGGACCTCACGCACAAAGTATCAACGCATGACCGTGGTCGTCACCTGGTTCCACTTCTATAGCCATGATGTTCGCCTGAGTTCTTCTGTGCTGGTCACTCTCCACGCTCACCGCACCAAAATGTTGAAACCGAAAAATCGGTCTCACGTGGAGTTCGACCCTTGGGGAAGGGGTGACCGCGCACCTACTACCCTCAAGCGAACGATCTAGGCACAAGACTAGGAACACAAGGGACAGACCCAAGGTCTCAGCGTGGAGGACCCGCCGCATACCCGGAAGACTAACAAACTCTTCCCCTCCCAAGCCAAGGGCTGAGCTAAGGCACCTTCGGAGGGCTCTCTTGGCCGACCGGAACATCCAAGGAGGATCTCGAGATCCACTCCCAAACTAGAGGTGCCACCTTGGGTCTATGTAAAATGCTCCCCGCCTGCCTTACTATTGGCGCCAAACCGCCCAACAGCCCTACTCTACGCAGCCCCAATTGGGCCACTAATAGCGGAACTCCGCTACTCTGAAAGAATGGCAACGGGCCATCAGGGGCTTCCCGGCATCTATACCTCGGGGCCCGCACGGGGGAGCGGTTCACGAACACACCGCTCGCCCAAAACAGGAGGAGTAAACTATATCCACAGAGCATCACAGATATAAAAGAATATTGCAGGAATATAAATTCCATACTCGGCACGCAGGCCGGAAATATAAACAAAAAGGCCTTCGAGGGCCAGCACAAGCTTGGGCTTAAGCCCGCTACTCCCCGCCTGGTACTGCAACACCTGTACGCCAACGTCTCGACGAGCGGCGACCAACTAGTCATCGGTCGGCTAATATGAGCGGGCCAAACATATTGCGCACACCCCCTTTTTGGGGGCTACGGAGCACATTCCCTGCAGGCGGCTAAATAAACAACTTCCTCGGAGTCTTCTCCGGGAACCCCAGAACATCACCAATCCGGCTCACACGTCCGGATGGGCTTCACACAGCATGCCTAAACTCGTACTCATGCTTCCGGGTACTAATGCAATTAACTGCGGGGACGTACACGTCAACCCGTCGGAAAGCTCCCTTCCTCCACCCATTGGTGGAGAGGGGCTTCCATGCAAACATGTAAACTGAGGGCTTCACATGCCCAAGTTGAAGCATCGTTACCCTTGTCGCGTGTTTGGCGGCGGGGGCAGGAGAGGAGCTCCGGGCCAATCCTGCTGCATGCGGCCGCGTCAGTGGTCGCTCTCCACTCCAGGCCGAGCCTCGCTCCAGGCCGAGCCTCGCTCCAGGCCGAGCCTCGCTCCAGGCCGAGCCTCGCTCCAGGCCGAGCCTCGCTCCAGGCCGAGCTTGTTGCCGGTGGAGGGGAAGGTCGAGGTGTGCTGCTCCCGGCCGGGAAAAAGAGAGGGATGCGGGGCTCGGGTACCTCCTCCGAGCGGCGACCCGGACAAAGAAAAATATGAGGGGCCGGGCTGATCTCCAGGCGGCTGGAGAAAGAGGGGGCGGCGCGGGGGTGCTGCTGCTTCAGGTGGCCGGAGAGGGAGAGGAGGTGGGGCTCGGGCTGCAACTACCGTAGGCCGACGGCGAGAGAGAGGAGGTGGGCTCGGGCCACTGATCCAGGCGACGAGAGAGAGAAGAAGGCGCGGCTCAGGTTGCCACTGCAGGCGGCGGCGGCGGCGAGAGAGAGGGAGAGGCGGGCGGTCGTGGCTGGGCCTTGCCGGCGACGGGGGAGAGGGGAGAATGATGGCCGACTCCTTGCTGCTCCAGGCCGACGATGAGAGAGGGGATGGCGGCTGGGGTTGTGGTCGTGCTGCTCCGAGTCGGTGAGAGAGCGGGGAAGGGGGGCGGCGGCGGCTGGACTCTAGATCCGCGGGCTAGGGCTAGGGCTCCCGATTTCCCCCTGCCTCCATTTCTCCTTTTCTTCCATGCCCGAGCCGGAACCCACCCTGCTTCTAATTTCTTCTCTCTTTTCCTGTACCCCCCTCCCCTTCTCTTTTTTATTTCTTTTATTTCTGCTGTCTCCTGATACCTGCTGGCCCCCCCCTTTTCTTATCCCCCCATATAACATATATATAATATATTATCTATTATAATATCATGTATAATATATATATATATATATATAAATCATAAAGCTATGCGCATAAAACCCCCGCGCGCACGCACGAGAACCCGCACGTCTCCGAACGGGGTCGCACCAACTCGTCGCCCACAACGCGCCTCTAGGCCGACAATTGGGGAGGGTCCCACTCGCCCGGCTACGGGGTTGTACAGCCATGATATTTGCCATATTGTTTTAGAGAAGAATGAAAATAAAAACCTAGAATGCAAGATTTGAATTTTTCCCCCTCTTTCCTCTTTCCCTCTAAGGCAAATTTCGGCCTCCTCCTTCCTCCTCCTCTCTTTGGCCGCCGGCCAACCTTCTCCCCCTCTCTATTCTAGTTTTCCTCTCCTACTCCTTTTCCCTAGACAAAACCATCTCCCATCCTCCTCATCCAAACCGACCACCAACAAGAAAATTAGCAACGCTCATCCTTAAAGAAATTCGGCCAAGGCAAGAAGATCTCCCCTCGTGGATCAACTCCAGCGTGAAGCGACGAAGGCGGACGAGTTTCTCTCCAATCAGCGTGACTCCGGCGGAGCCGTTGAAGAATGATCCAAGTAGAGAAATCGGAATCATCCATTTCGATAGCGTAACGAATCCTTTCTACCTATTGTGTGTTTCTCTTCCTAGATTAATTCATTTAGTGGAAGATTCTTGGCGTTGAATTTTGAATCGTTAATTAATCATGGTTTCTTCGATTGGTTTTGTGTTTGTCTTGATTGAATTATCTTTCGAAAAGGTTTGGCGAAACTTCGTTTTCTTTTGTTGGGAGAGATCTACCTTTTCCAAATCGTATTTATTTGGTAGAACTCTTTTGGTACAACACCGCTCGTTCGGACCGGGTGGGTCCTTTTAGCCGGAAAGAATATTGGCCTATAGCCTTTGTTCGATCCTAAGCGGTTTGGCTATCCGTACGTTACCATATAATTGATAAAATTAATTAACGTGGTACTGCATAGAACGATTGTGCGAGTATAGGATTGGATCGAAGAGAGGTATACATGCTAATTCGTAGATCTATTCGGTGTCAACGTGCAAGCCTGCATCAATTTGGTATCAGAGCCAGGTTGTGCTAGTTTCTTAATTAGTACCATCCTAGAAAAAAATTACTTAGAATGCCGACACGCACTTGCACGTTTCATTACGCAACATAAAAAATCAATTTTTTAAATTTTTGGTCTGCAAATAGCGGTCTAAAATTTTCAACTTTTCTCAAATTTTAAACAAATAAAATTCTGGAAATTCTATATCATTTTATTAGAAAGAAATCAAAAAAATATTTTATTTTTATTAAGCCATTAGTTTTATTGAATCATTACAAAATTTTAATTTTGGTCTGCCAATAGCGGCCTATATTTTATTTTTCTGCAAATAAAATAAAAAAAAAATTATTTAATAATTTTCATATTATTTCCTGCAAGCAAATCAAAAAAAATATTTTATCGCCAAAGTTATTAAGTGGGAACAATTCTATCTTTGAAAATTAAATAGGGTCAGGTTCATTTCTCATTACATGTGCACCAGTTCCGGTTGAGTTTTCTCTCCGGTTCTCACTAAAATGGCATATGACGTATATGTTGCCCGGTTAGACTATTCATATGCTAAGGATATGGTTAAACACACCCCTAGGGCACACCACATTTATCCTACTTATGACGGTTTAGGATATCCCCAAATTTTTAGAGATTGGCTTAAGGGATTAGAGCATTATTTTAATTACCACTTATGGGATGACCACAAAAAGGTTAACTTTGTCTGAGAGCGACTAGTAGGTCAAGCTTAGTTGTTTTGGTTAAACGAAGAGCGTCACGTTGGTAGCTATCGTTACACTTGGCCGCACATGCGTAGCCTACTCTCGGATCAATTTGATCCCGCCTACCTTCGACCTATTAATACTAAGACTATGAGTGAGTATAGTTATGTCACTAGATCCATACCAGCCTTTAAAAGTGACAGATAACTGAAGGTTTAACTACCCTTAAAGAAGGGAACAAGTCGGTCTCGGATTATATGCGTCTTTTTAAGGATATGATGGTTAGAAGTGTTGTGAATTAGTTACCAGAGATCACCCTCTCTAGGTTTCGTAGGGGATTAAACCCCTACATACAGGGTAAATTACTGTGTTATTGAAACACTGATCTAGACTCCACTTTTACCACAACATTAGAAATTGAGAAGCACCACCTTCCTAGGAATAAAGCTCACTCATGTCAGACCGAAAAGGCCATATTAGGACCACCACCCCCGGTTAGGGAAAACTCTCCTAATAGGTCATTTGTTGTAGACTCGATAGATGTTAACACTAGGGTTATGCCTCCGTTAGCCTCGACATCTAAGCCCATAGAGATAGTGACTAGTAACTCTGAGGATTTTGATGTGGATATAGAATCTCTGGATGATGAAGTTGACCAGCTAGGTGAGAGTATCCCTTCACGTATGATAGTGCCCGATGAGTCTGACGATTCTGAAAGTGAGGGAAACCCTAGTGATCTAGAAGATGATGTTTGGGATGATGATGATAGTCCAAGCTATGAGAGAATCTCTATGCCTGTTACGAGCCCTACTACCATTGTGTTTATGCACCCTAGTATTGAGTTCCCTCTCCTAGATACGATCCCCATCGCATTAGAGCCTACGATTATTCCCACTGAGATTTTATCTGACCTTCCTGAGAAGCCTGTGAGTGAGGATTCTTCCATTGTCATTAACGAACCTGACTTAGTGGATGTTCCAACTGATTGGGAAGACTCACCTTATGTGAGACAGTTATGTTTAGATGATTTTAGAGCTGCGAACCCGAATGATAGTTATTTGATGATATCACGATTGTCCGAAATTCCATCTTAATTAAATTTTTCGCCGGGTTCGATTTTGCCCATTTCTGAGACCTTTATTGATTCTGAATTAAATGAGTTATCTAGTGTGTTGGAAGAAATTGCAAGCGAGGAAGTGGTATTTTTGAACGATTCTTTGGTTTTACCAGTGGATGAGAGTTCATTGAAGTTATCACCGATCAGTGAAAGTTATTCTGATTTTTATTTTATCCTGGGTTTGATTTTACCGACCCTTCCTCCTATCTATGAGCCCACATTATTTGATGATTTAGGACGTGGCATCGGTAGTCCTAGACTTAGTTATTGTGACACGCCCACTCTTTTAGTTCCTTCCTTGGCTTTGTCTCAGCACTTCGATATTAGTACGTTGAGCGCGCTAGTTTTTGGTCTGTTCACCGCACCGGGTAGATCTGACTATGCGCCATATTTGACTATTCATTTCTCTGCGTGTCTGGCTACGGGTCTATCCTCGTCTGTGTCTGATCCTTTGGCTATTGTGACTCTGGGTGTGGTGCCTCCTTCACATACTTATATACCAACCCCGATCACATGTATTTACCCACCGTCATTTGATGACCATTTTTCCCACACATTAGTGACCAAGGTTAGGCCCCGTGAGTTGTATCGCTCGCTTCTCTTGTCACATCTGGGATCATCCAACTCTTTTAGTATCTATGATGAGCAGTTTTCCTTAGCATATCTTCATGCCAAGTGTGAAAATATTAATCTTAAAATTAGGACAGCGAATTTGAAGCCTCTGAGAATCATCTTTGATTAAAAGGCTCCCATCCCCCCGGAATTAACCCCTTTACCCTCCGTATTTGGGTTAAGTCATGTAGCCCACGGTTTCACTCCTCACGATAGTATGATACGTAGGCGCACTTTAAGGGAATTAATCACTAAAGTTGCGTCTTATTTTTTACTTGCTAGTTTATCGCCGAAACTCGCACCAGATTATGCTCATCATGATCACATTTTATATAAGCACATAGGTGAAGCGCTAACCACATCATATAAATCTTATCAATTTCTTGCTAGCTTACATAAAAGAGTGTCTCACTATATGATTGACGATTTAGTTTTGGTGTGTTTCATCCCTGAACGATTACCTTCGGGCGTTATAGAAAGTTGGTGAGTTGGCTGTTGAAATTTGTGAAGTGATAGTGGGTGACGGGACAGGCCGCGCGGCCTGTGGCGGACAGCTTTGGCGGACTGGGCGGACTGGGCGGACTGAGGTTTGCGGCCTGGTGAAAAGTCTGGTGGAAGCCGGCTATGTTCTGAGCCGGTTGTTGCATGGAGTCCGCGGTTTGGTGCGGCCTGGATTCTGCGGATAGAGAGGCTTGCGGACTGGTGTTTTGCTCAGTGGTCACGGGTGCAAGCTTGCGCTGTTGGCGGGTTGGTTCGAGTTCGCGGGAAGCCTTGCGGACTGGTGTGTCCGCGGTTTGGGCTGTTGCGGACTGGGCCTTGAGCTTGGCTGAGGCCTTGTCGAGCTCAGGTGTTACAGCAGGTCTTGCTGTGGAGACCGGTTGGCGGACTGGTGTTTGGAGTCCGGGATGAAGCTGCTGTGTTGGACAAGTGCGAGGAGCTCGCGGACTGGTTGCGGTCTGTGCTAGGGTGTTTGGCGGACGGGACTTTGTGTCCGCCATGCTCGCACTGGCCCTTGATGGTTTTGGACTTGGTCACACATTGTGCCAAGTTCATGGTGTCCGCCGTATCCGCGAAGTCCGCTGTGACCGGGCGGACTGTTGCTGTTTGCCTTTGGTCGTGGACTTGTGGCGGATTGAGGTGTGAGTCTTGTGGACTGCCTCGGGTTGGTGCGGACAGCCATTGAAGGGGGTTTGCTGTCCTGAAGCTGTTGGAGCTTTGCGGGCTGGTGCCTTGTTCGCTTAAGCTTGGGCGGACTGGAGAGGGTTCGTCAATGGTTGCCTTGCTCCTGGCGGTTTCCTTGGTATCTGGCTAAGTCCATGCGGACTCAGCGGACGGTGGTTGTATTCGCGCGGACTGAGGGTGGTGTCGCTATCTCTTGGGCGGTGACCACACTCCTCACCTTGCCTATATATAGGACCCCCCTGGCACATCTACAGTAACCTGAGTAACGTGAGTGAACAGTAAATTGGGTTGGGCGAGTGCTGCGGTCTGTGTTTTCCAGTCCGCGCGGATTGTTTCAGGCTGACGGTTTGCTGTGTGCAGGTCGCGCAGATAACTTCAATGAGCCAGGAGTTTGGCTGTGACTTCGGTCAGTGCTTGGAAGTTTGCGGTCTCTGCGGACTCAGCAGGAGGTCGCTCTGCGGCTTGTCAGTTCTGTTTCAACTTTGCCAGCTTCAATAACCTGTCCGCCGGCTTCAGGCGGGTAGGGGAGTTCCTCAGTTCGGGTTCAGCAGGAGGCGGATAACGGTCTGTCCGCACGGCCTCGCGGTCTCGGCGGACTCCATGGTATTCGGCGGATTGCAGCATAGCTTGGGCGGTCTCGGCGGTGTCGTCGACCTCGCGGTCTCGGCGGACTGGAGTGCTGTCCGCCCGGCTTGTTTTTTGGTTCTTTCTGTTTACAGCTGTAATACTAGCGAAATCATGTCTCGCTATGTATGCCTCGGATTGTAAAGAAGTGAATGCATAATAAGACCTTCTTGTGCTTCCATTGTTTTGTTGGGTGCAACCTCTAGTCCTTGGGTTTTCCGCAGGTTCAGCGTGCGAACTGGGTAGTTCCGAAGATATTAATTTGGTGTTTGGGCTATCTTGCTGACCACGTTGAGAAAATTTAACATGGTATCAGAGAGAGGTTTCTGAGGTTGCGGAGGTTCAGTTGCATGAGCGGGGGTCAACCAGCGTAGTTACTCAGTGATTGAGTGGTGATCAACCTGTGTTGTTGCTCGGAGCTGCTGAAGGGTACCAACAGGTGATTGCAATGGAAGGAAGCTTAGCAAGAGGTCTGGGCATTGAACTCTTAACGCCGACTAACTATAAAAAGTGGAAGTCGTGCATGAAGAGTTATCTTCTAGGCGAGGAGCTGTGGGAAGTCGTCGGTGGAGACAATAGACAGGAAGTTACTGCTGCTTTCGGTACTGCTGAGCAGGTGAGGCTCTGGAGAAGAACAAATGCTAAGGCAGAGTTCGTTCTGAAGAGAGCTGTCTCGCCGGAACTGTTTGATCACATCATAGGATGTGAGTCGGCTGCTGATATTTGGACAACCATTGATGAGTTGTTCAATAGGAAGAATGTGGCACGACTTCAGTTCCTGGAGAATGAGTTGGCCAGGGCAACTCAGGGAGACCTTTCCATCTCCAAATACTTCTTAAAGATGAAGAGCTTGTGTGCTGAGCTGTCGGCACTGGATCCTGATGAGCCTATCTCTGAGGCAAAGATGAAAAGGCACATTATCCGCGGCTTGCGGAAGGAGTATGTGGCCTTTGTTACATCTGTTCAAGGGTGGGCTACTCAGCCGTCTCTGCTGGAGCTGGAGAATCTGCTTGCCTCGCAGGAAAGCTTAGCAAGGCAGATGGCTGGAGTGAACCTGAATCAGGAAGGCAGCGAGGCTCTCTTCTCAGGCAAGAAGAAGGGATGGGAAGGGAAGAAGAAGAAGAAGGTGCAGGCCACTGGTGAGAAGGAGACTTCAACTTCGTATCCGCCGGAGAGGAGCAATGCTCCTAAGGACTGGAAGAAGAATCTGAAGTGCTACCGGTGTCATCAGCGAGGGCACTTCAAGCGGGACTGCAAGGTCAAACTGCAGCCTGGGCATGCTGCGGGAAAGGAGGAAGCTTGCTCGCGAAGTGAAGAAGCAGAATGGGGAGGAGCTTTCATGACGGGCACTTGTGTCCGGGCCTTATCTGCTGAGGACTTCAACAGCGAGTGGATCATCGACTCCGGGTATGGTCATCACCTCACCGGAGACAAGTCGAAGTTCACCTCCATGCAGGCTTACTCAGGTAATGAAGCTATTATCACTGCTGATAATACTGTTTATACAGTAGAGAAGGAGGGGGTCGTGTCTGTGGGTAGTGATCAGGGGCCACTCACGTTAAGGAGTGTGTATCACGTGCCGGGCATGAAGAAGAACCTCTTCTCGGTGACCAACGCGGTGGACGATGGGTATCACGTTCTGTTTGGGCCAACAGACGTGAGGTTCCTTCGCAACGTATCAGCGGTAAAGGCTGATGTTGCTCATGTTGGGAGGAGGGTGAAGAACTTGTTTGTTCTTTCCACCAGTGCCTATGTTGATAGGATGAGGGCCAATGATAGTGCGGCTATCTGGCATGAGAGGCTGGGGCATGTTGGCATGGACAAGCTGAAGGCGATGACTAGTAGAAGTCTGGTGAGGGGGTTGCCGATGTTGTCCTCCTTTGGTGATGGGCATGTTTGTGCGGGCTGTCAATATGGTAAGACACATCGCCTTCCATTTGATAATTCACAAACAAGGAGCAAGAAACCATTGGAGTGTATTCATGGCGACCTGATGGGACCGACTGTTACTGCCAGCCTTGGTGGAAGCAAATACATGCTTGTCTTGGTTGATGACTACTCAAGGTATACTTGGGTGTACTTCTTAAAGGAGAAGTCGGAAGCCTTCCGTTTGTTCGTGGAGTTCAAGGAGTTGGTAGAAGGCCGGCTTGGCTTGCGGATTAAGAAGTTTAGAACTGATAACGGAGGAGAATTTGTTTCCTCCGAGTTTTCTAACTTCTGCAGGAAGCACGGGATCCAACGGGAGTTTACTTGTTCTCACACTCCACAACAAAATGGGGTAGTGGAGCGGAAGATCCGTCATTTGACGGAAACTTGCAAATGCTGGCTGCATGCGAAAGATATCCCAAGGTCCTTTTGGGCGGAGGGAATGTCTTGTGCTGCTTATGTTATCAACCAGATGCCACTCAGCCCTATCAACATGAAGACTCCTGTTGAGCTGTTGCTGAAGGAGAAGCCGAGTGTTGGACACCTTCGGGTGTTCGGTTCAACTTGCTACGTGCATGTCCCGGATGCTTCACGGACAAAGCTGGATGCGAAGGAAAGGAAACTTGTCTTTGTTGGCTATGATGAGCAGAAGAAGGGATGGAAGTGCATGGATCCTGTGACGAAGAAGTTTGTGGTGTCAAGAGACGTTGTCTATGATGAGCTGACGTCATATGGAGGTGGCTCAGTGGAGCTAACCGGAAGTAGCAAGGTTGAGGAAGCACCGATGGAGGCTGCTGAAGGCTTGGAAGAGGAGCTTGCTGTTTCACCAGCAGCTCCTGTTGCTTCGAACTCCGAGGCCGAGCCTTCTGGCTCAGGAAGCAGGGGGAGCACTGCTCAATGCTTGCCCCAGGTAGGAGTGGAGCCTGAAGAAGCAATGGAAGCCGTGAGCAAGGAGCCGTGTCTTCGGAGATCGAAGAGGGTGGTTAAGCCACCGGCTCGGTACTGTGATGGGAATGCAGTGAGCTTTGTCTCCTGCTTCTTTGCAGGTCCTCTGGATGAGCGAGAACCTGCAAACTTCAATGAGGCCACTGGAGTGAAGGAGTGGGATGATGCCATGAAGGAAGAGATTGATGCTCTGAAGAAGAATGAAACCTGGGACCTTGTGCCCAAGGTTGATGGCATTACTCCGGTTACTTGCAAGTGGGTGTATAAGTTGAAGAAGAAGGCTGATGGGAGCATTGATCGGTTCAAGGCTCGCCTGGTCGCTAGAGGATTCTCACAGCAGTATGGAGAAGACTATGAGGAGACATTCAGTCCAGTTGCGAAGATGACATCTGTAAGAGTGGTGATCGCCTTGGCTGCTAGCAAGGGATGGAGGTTGTGGCAACTCGATGTGAAGAATGCCTTTCTTTACGGAGAGATTGACAAGGACATCTTCATGGATCAGCCGCTTGGTTTTGTCTCTGAAAAGCATCCGGACTATGTCTGCAAACTCAGGAAGGATCTCTATGGGTTGAAGCAAGCTCCTCGAGCGTGGTAGGGGAAGATTGCAGAGTACCTGCAATTCTGTGGATACTTTGCTTCTAACTCGGATTCTAGCTTGTTCGTCAAGAAGAAGGGAGAGCTAAGAGTCTTGGTCCTACTGTGCGTGGATGACATGATCATCTCAGGGAACTCGGAGGAGGAAGTAGCAAGGCTCAGGGGAGAGCTTGCTATACGCTTCGAGATGAAAGACTTGGGAGAGTTGCATCACTTTCTTGGTCTGGAAGTGGAGAGGAAGGAGTGTGGGGTTCTCATTAGCCAGAAAGGGTATGCTGATCGCATTGTGAAGCGGTTTGGCATGGGCGAAGGGAAGAAGTGCTCTACTCCACTGGAATCTGGGCTGAAGCTTCGACGGGATGAGGGAAGGGTTCTTCATGATCCCTTGGTGTTCAGGGCTCTTGTTGGGAGCTTGATTTACCTGACGATTACAAGGCCGGATATCGCTTATGCTATTGGCCGAGTAAGTCGGTATATGGCTGAACCAAGGCAATCTCATCTAGTGGCGGCAAAGGGAATTCTGAAGTATGTCAAGGTGACTTCTGAGATGGGACTCCTCTATGGAAGGGATGCGGAGTTTGCGTTGCTCGGGTACACGGATGCTGACTATGGCGGTGATTCGGATGATCGAAGGTCTACTTCAGGTTATGTGTTCACTTGCGGTTCAGCTAGCATCTCGTGGTGTAGCAAGAAGCAGGACTCGGTGTCGGTTTCAACCACGGAGGCGGAGTATAAGGCTTCGGCCTTGGCTGCTCGGGAAGCCGTTTGGTTGAGGAGGCTTATAGAGGATGTCCATGAAGAAGTGCAAGGGCCTACTTTACTCCGGGGTGACAATGAGAGTGCTCTCAAACTGGTAAACAATCCAGTGTGTCACGCCAGGACCAAGCACATAGAGATTGATCACCATTTCATCAGGGAGAAGGTGTTGGAAGGATCTCTGCTGGTCGGACATGTTCGGAGTGAAGACAATCTTGCTGACATCTTCACGAAGCCGCTGTCGAAGGGTCCCTTTGAACGCTTGCGCAGCTTGCTGGGCTTGGTCACCACTTCTCACTTCAAGGTGGAGTGTTGAAATTTGTGAAGTGATAGTGGGTGACGGGACAGGCCGCGCGGCCTGTGGCGGACAGCTTTGGCGGACTGGGCGGACTGGGCGGACTGAGGTTTGCGGCCTGGTGAAAAGTCTGGTGGAAGCCGGCTGTGTTCTGAGCCGGTTGTTGCATGGAGTCCGCGGTTTGGTGCGGCCTGGAATCTGCGGATAGAGAGGCTTGCGGACTGGTGCTTTGCTCAGTGGTCGCGGGTGCAAGCTTACGCTGTTGGCGGGTTGGTTCGAGTTCGCGGGAAGCCTTGCGGACTGGTGTGTCCGCGGTTTGGGCTGTTGCGGACTGGGCCTTGAGCTTGGCTGAGGCCTTGTCGAGCTCAGGTGTTACAGCAGGTCTTGCTGTGGAGACCGGTTGGCGGACTGGTGTTTGGAGCCCGGGATGAAGCTGCTGTGTTGGACAAGTGCAAGGAGCTCGCGGACTGGTTGCGGTCTGTGCTAGGGTGTTTGGCGGACGGGACTTTGTGTCCGCCATGCTCGCACTGGCCCTTGATGGTTTTGGACTTGGTCACACATTGTGCCAAGTTCATGGTGTCCGCCGTATCCGCGAAGTCCGCTGTGACCGGGCGGACTGTTGCTGTTTGCCTTTGGTCGTGGACTTGTGGCGGATTGAGGTGTGAGTCTTGCGGACTGCCTCGGGTTGGTGCGGACAGCCATTGAAGGGGGTTTGCTGTCCTGAAGCAGTTGGAGCTTTGCGGGCTGGTGCCTTGTCCGCTTAAGCTTGGGCGGACTGGAGAGGGTTTGTCAATGGTTGCCTTGCTCCTGGCGGTTTCCTTGGTATCCGGCTAAGTCCATGCGGACTCAGCGGACGGTGGTTGTATTCGCGCGGACTGAGGGTGGTGTCGCTATCTCTTGGGCGGTGACCACACTCCTCACCTTGCCTATATATAGGACCCCCCTGGCACATCTACAGTAACCTGAGTAACGTGAGTGAACAGTAAATTGGGTTGGGCGAGTGCTGCGGTCTGTGTTTTCCAGTCCGCGCGGATTGTTTCAGGCTGACGGTTTGCTGTGGGCAGGTCGCGCAGATAACTTCAAGGAGCCAGGAGTTTGGCTGTGACTTCGGTCAGTGCTTGGAAGTTTGCGGTCTCTGCGGACTCAGCAGGAGGTCGCTCTGCGGCTTGTCAGTTCTGTTTCAACTTTGCCAGCTTCAATAACCTGTCCGCCGGCTTCAGGCGGGTAGGGGAGTTCCTCAGTTAGGGTTCAGCAGGAGGCGAATAATGGTCTGTCCGCGCGGCCTCGCGGTCTCGGCGGACTCCGTGGTATTCGGCGGATTGTAGCATAGCTTGGGCGGTCTCGGCGGTCTCGGCGACCTCGCGGTCTCGGCGGACTGGAGTGCTGTCCGCCCGGCTTGTTTTTTGGTTCTTTCTGTTTACAGCTGTAATACTAGCGAAATCATGTCTCGCAATGTATGCCTCGGATTGTAAAGAAGTGAATGCATAATAAGACCTTCTTGTGCTTCCATTGTTTTGTTGGGTGCAACCTCTAGTCCTTGGGTTTTTCGCAGGTTCAGCGTGCGAACTGGGTAGTTCCGAAGATATTAATTTGGTGTTTGGGCTATCTTGCTGACCACGTTGAGAAAATTTAACATTGGCAAGTTGGACCTTTTTCGGATCTTAAAGAAATTAGGAGAATACGCATATCATTTGAAGTTTTCCACTGATTGGGGTATTACCCCTACTTTTAATGTTTCTAATTTAACGCTATATATTTATCCACCACTTGAATTATCTACCTGTCTGTTTGGGTCCACTTTGTTTTCTCATGGTTGGGGTAGTGAGTTTGTGCTTGAATCGCTCTCTTCATCGGTATTCACTGGAGGTACATTGGTTGTTGATGTAGAAATTTGTTCTCCTTTATTGCCTAATGCTTTTCCAAGGTTCTCTAGGAACACCTTTTTGCATGACAGGATACTCCAGATTGAAGTGCTCTTATAACACCCCGAAACTCAAAATTGCGACGGGGGACGTTTTGGGCCAGTTTTGGGTTCTGGCTGCAGGCACACGGCCTGGGACACGGGCGTATCCCAAGGCGTGTCAAGCTTGTGTCGACACTCAGCCGGGGAGTCGAAATTTTTGAGCTCGACATTGTGTCGAGACTGGGCACACGGCCTGCGACACGGGCGTGTCGCAGGGCGTGTCGACCCATGTCGACACTAAGCCCGCGAAGTCGACACTCTGCGTTCGACGAAGTGTCGAGACATGGCACACGGCCTGCGACACAGGCGTGTCACTGGGCGTGTCGACTCGTGTCGACCCTCGTCCCGAGGAGTCGACATTTTGCTCGAGGTTGTGTCGAGACAAGGCACATGGCCTAGGACACGGGCGTGTCCAAGGCCGTGTCATCAGGTCGACGATCTTCGCTCGACGAAGTGTCGAGTGTCGAGACCGTGTACACGGCCTGGAGCCCAGGCGTGTTGAGGTGACACGAGCAAGGACACGGGCGTGTCCTAGAACCCGTGCAGTGCTCGGGTTGTTTTCGGGGAAAAACGATAGGGATACACGGCCGGCCACACGGCCATGTCAGGTGGAACACGAGCGTGTCAGGTCGAACACGGGCGTGTTCGATACCCATGTGTTGTTCCAGGCGAGCCGATTTTGACGGTGAATGAGGCACACGGCCCTGGACACGGGCATTTGCCAGGCCGTGTGCGGTCCAGATTGGGCATTTCAGTCCCGAATCAAAGCCGTTCGTTTATTTAATTGATGATCCAACGGCTGGGGGTTGTTCCTGAAGGGATATACCCGGGATTGGGCCTTAGAAACCCTCACTTTTCATGAGTGGTTGTCTTTCTAAATCTTAGAAAGAGAGGGGAGCCAAGGAAGGAAGAAGAAGCTAGATCCGGCCATTGGAGGAGCTTCGAAGCTTCGAATCGTGAGCCGACTCCGGATAAACGGAGGCAAAGCTAGTGCGGTGCTTTTCATCCGCTTACTTTTCCATGGCACCAAAGAGGAATGCTAGGGTAACGATTATTTTCTTGAGCATGAGTAGCTCTCCTTCTTTGCATAGGAAGCCGCTCTCGGGAGTTTGCGGTGAGTTGGAGGCGTTCCTTCGGGTAGATATGTGAAGTCCCCATTGTTTAGAGTCCGTAAGCGAGAACGGACATAGGCATGATGTGTAAAGCCTACCCGGACATGTTGGTCTGGATCGGTGATGTTGCATTGCATAATGCCGGAGAAGACTTCGTGCTATTGGTTGTTTTTCGGGTTTTCTACACGATAGATTGCAATAGGGAGCCTTGGGGATTAACCCAAAGGTGCACCTGGAAAACTGGGCGGATGCGTGATCTTGCCAACTTGGAGGCCTGAGAGCCAACTTGAACATAACCGGGTTATGTGAAATTGTGTGACGAAAATGGGACTCGGGAGAAGTTTGGCCCGCGCAAATGACTTAAATTGTCGTTGCGACGTGAGCACGGGTTAGATGGAACCATACCCACTTCTATGTCGTTCGGGCTAAAGAGACCTAAAGTTACGTGGCACTTGCCGTTGGCATAGATGAGAGTCTTCGGCGATCTATGGCTTAAACTGTCGTGACCCATGCCGGGAAGACAAATTGCTCATAGGTTTGACCGTCAAAGTGGCGGCGGTGAGTCCGGAATGTCTATGGCTTTAATTGACGTGACATCGACCGGTTCACCGAGAATGTGCCCTGAGAGCATGGGGCGTGTGGCCGTGCGAGCCAACGTCTGTGATGAAATGGTTATATATATATTGCTCGCTTATGCTAATGAAATGCAGGGAAGGAGCATCGCCGCCCCGAGTTGGGGGCGGGATCGTTATAGTTTGGTCAGCATTGCTGACCGTTGCCTTGTTTTGCCACCGTGCGGTGGTTTGTTGCTTGCAGGTGCTGCTGGACCAAGCGGTCAATAGCAGGCTAAAGCCCAATTTGCGAAGCCGGCCCTCGAAGGCCTAATTGGAAGTGTTTACTGTTTTTATTCATGTATGACCGGCCTGCGTGCCGTGGTTTGTAAATCATGTAATATCAAGTGAACCGTTTTGTAAGGCCTCAAGGCTTGTACTGGTTTATGTATAACATTCCTATTTTGGTATTACTGGACATTTGTGCTTTAGTGCTGGGTTCTGTGTTACAACTTATTAATCTGCTTCCGCTAGTATGCTCTGTGTAGGACGTTATGATTGGTTGGATGGTTTCCATGAGTAACCACCCGGTCTGTCTGTAGTATATGGCGTCGGGCCCCGGCCGGACCTACTGCTATATGCTATGCGACGGATAGGGGGTGTTACAATTTGGTATCAGACTACTGGTTTTGGTCGGGCTTAAAATGAATTCGTGGGCGAATACTTTTTAAGGGGTGGTGAGCACATTGTGTGCGTCATCGTTATAACAGTAAAAGAACCCATGAATGTCCACTTAGGAATGAAAATACACATGCTTGAGTAACATGCGTGTTCCTATAATTGCTGTTTGCAATTTTATTTGGTCACTTAACGGTGTTTTGTACCACTATAGGTGACCAGAAGTGGTGTTGGGCCGTCGGAATGTCGAGTTTCTGAGGCTAGCAGTGCACCAGATGTTGCTCCTACAACACCTCTATCGGCTGCGAACATACGATTGGTGGCCGAAGCTGTGTTGGCTGTGATAAATGCGCAGCCTGCAAGGCAAACGCAGCAGCCCGCTCCTGCGATGGAGCAGGAACCTCTTCAAGAGGCTGAGCCGAGGAGAGTGGAACAAGTGGTTGTGGAAGCGGTTGTACCAAGGAGGGCAACCAAGAGACAGCTTAAGCATGTAATGAGCTTTAATCCTCCTGTATTCTCGGGGTTGGGAACCCCATCTCAAGCTGAAGACTGGCTCTCCAGGGTGAAGAGAGTCATGAAAGCAACGGAGACGGAGGAGTGGCAAATGACCACCATTGCTACGTTCCTTTTGGACGGTGAAGCGAGATTATGGTGGGTAGTTTTCGAGCTGCATCATTTGAGAGGTAGACAACTTACAAACGTCCCGATGGAAGAGTTCTCGGGATTGTTCTTAGCAAGATACCTCCCTTCTACTCAGAGGATTTCGATGGAGAACGAATTTCTGAAGTTGGTTCAGGGTGAGAAGAGCGTGGATGAATATCTCCATGAGTTCACTCGTTTGAGTCGATATGCTAGCTCCACTATTACGGATGAGGAGCGCAAAACGAATCGATTCTACGAAGGCTTGAGAGATGAGTTGAGATTACTACTCTCGGGGCCGATGACGCAGGGTTTCTTAACCTTGGTCAACACTGCCCGGTCCTTGGAGAAGGACATGAAGAATGTAGAAGCAAATAAAAGATTGGGTGACAAGATGTGTGAATTCAAAGTGTCGACTAATTCAAAGTCTGGCTATCGAAGATTCTTTAAGAAGCATAGGACTTCGGTTCCAGCTCCTTCTGGTGCTTCTGGGGCGACTACGAGTTGGACCCCGAGTGCATGTTTTACTTGTGGAAAGACGGGACACTTTGCCCGAGATTGTTGGAGAGGATGTCCTAAGTCCGAGAGAAGGCCGGGAGCGACTTATGAAGAGAAGGGCAAGGCGGTGGAGTCGACCACATCCCACTATGCTCCGACCCAACCAAGGGTCTATAATCTTGGCCAACAGGAGGCCATCAAATAGGCTGATGTGGTGACAGGTACGATTTAATTTATAGCAAGTCAATTTCTTTAAATACTTGTTATGCACATGTTACCTTACCACTGCTTGTTTAGGATTTGTATTGATTTGTGAAAATCCGGTACGAGCACTATTCGATACGGGAGCTTCACACTCCTTCTTGTCTGAAGGATTTATATCACGCATCGGAGTCCCTTCTTCGATGACGAAGGATAAGTTGGATGTGTTGTTGCCCAATGGGTGTTCGATGCGAGCGGATAGGATCTGCGATGTTAAGATTCGTATTGGGAATCAGGAGTTCGATCTGCAGGCGTCGTTACTTCCGCTGGTGGAGTTCGACGTTATATTTGGCATGGACTGGCTCTCGGAGCAGCAGGCCTATATTGACTGCGGTCGCAAGGAAGTTAAGCTGGGAGCAAGTCGTGAGACGACTTTTACGGGCTTAAAGGTGTCGAGCAAGACGTTGATGTCTGATCTTCAGGTGGTGAAGGCTATTCGTGCTGGTGCAGAACTGTTCTTTACACTAGTGGAGGTTGCAAAGCCGAAGCCCGCGTTGGATTGTATTTCAGTGGTATCGGAATACCCTGATGTGCTGCCCACAGATCTTCCTGGAGCCCCGCCTCAACGGGAGATAGATTTTATGATTGAGCTAGTGCCCGGTGCAAAGCCTTTGTCACGATCTCCTTATCGGCTAGCGCCTCAGGAAATGGCGGAGCTGAAAGTTCAACTGCAAGAGTTGTTGGAGAAAGGGTATGTGCGCCCGAGTTCTTCGCCTTGGAGCGCGCCGATCCTCTTCGTTAAGAAGAAGGACGGAAGCTTGAGGCTATGTATTGATTATCGGGAGCTCAACAAGTTGACGGAGAAGAACAAGTACCCAATCCCCTAGATTGATGATCTTTTTGATCAGTTAGTCGGGTCGACGGTGTCCTCGAAGTTGGATCTCAAGGCTGGGTACTATCAGCTGCGAATAAGGGAAAGTGATATCCCGAAGACAGCAATTAGTACGAGATACGGGCATTATGAGTTTACGGTCATGCCGTTTGGGCTGACTAATGCGCCGTCAGTGTTCATGGATTTGATGAACAGGACTTTCAGGGAGTACTTGGACAATTTTGTGATCGTCTTCATCGACGATATTTTGGTGTACTCGCAAAGTGAGGAAGATCACTTCAAGCACCTTCATTTGGTTTTGGAGATGCTAAGGAGGAATCAACTGTATGCCAAGTTCTCGAAGTGCGAGTTTTGGTTATCCTCAGTGGCATTCCTCGGTCATATAGTGAGTGGAGAGGGTATTGCTGTGGATCCGACAAAGATTGTTGCGATACGGGAGTGGCCTGAGCTTGCTACGGTAGCGGAAGTCCAGAGCTTTCTGGGTCTTGCCGGCTATTATAGGCACTTCGTAGAGAACTTCTCGCGGATAGCGTTACCTCTCACTACTTTGACGAGGAAGGAGCATAAGTTCGTCTGGACGCCGGAGTGCGCGCGAGCTTTTGAGGAGTTGAAGTGTCGGTTGACCACGGCGCCTGTGCTGAGTTCGCCATGTGGGACCGAAGGCTATGAGATTTATAGTGATGCTTTGGGCAGCAGTTTGGGGTGCGTGCTACTACAATACGGAAGTGTAATAGCTTATGACTCGAGACAAATAAAAGTGCATGAAAGGAACTATCCGGTCCATGACTTGGAGTTAGCGGCCGTGATTTTTGCCTTGAAGCTGTGGAGACACTATTTGTACGGTGTGAAGATTGATATCTACACCGATCACAAGAGCCTGAAGTATCTGATTGATCAGAAGGATCTGAATATGCGGCAGCGTAGATGGATGGTGTTCCTGGGGGACTATACATTCAAGATCCACTACGTGCCTGGTAAAGGGAATGCAGTTGCGGACGCGTTGAGTCGTCGAGCCACAGCTCAAGCCAATTGGCTATCTGTGCATGATGATCGGTTGGTGCGGGAGTTGGAGGCGTTGGAGATTGTTTGTGTGGATATGCAATCAAGTGCTGAAGCAGTTCTGAATTGGACTGAAGTCCAATATGACCTGGCTGATCGTATTCGGCAGGCTTTGGATATGGATGCACATATGAAGCAGTTCATGGTAGACGCTCTGGATGGGTCAAATTCCCAATTCGTCGTGGAGTACGGATTACTTTGGAAAGACGGTCGTCTGTGCGTCCCAAGTGTGGGCAATTTGCGGGTGGAGTTGTTGTACGAGGCACACAATACCAAGTACTCGATTCACCCGGGGAGCACGAAGATGTACCGTGATGTGAAGAAACTTTTTTGGTGGCCGGGTTTGAAGAAGGATGTGGCACTATGCGTAGCGAAGTGCCAAACTTGCGCCTTGGTGAAGGCGGAATGCCAAAAGCCGGGAGAATTTCTTAAGTCCTTGCCTATTCCGGAGTGGAAATTTGACGACATCTCTATGGACTTTGTGCACGGTTTGCCAAGGTCGCAAAAGGGGAACGACGCCATTTGGGTGGTTGTTGATCGGCTAACGAAGGTGTCACATTTTATTCTGCATAAGAAGGATGATCCGGTGGAGAAGTTGACAAAGCTTTATGTGGATAACATAGTACGGCTTCAGGGTGTGCCCCGCAGCATCGTGAGTGACCGAGATGGGCGGTTCACGTCCAATGATTGGAGGCTAGTGCAGAAAATGTTGGGAACAAAGTTGAAATTTAGCACAGCCTTCCATCCGCAAATGGATGGGTAGACCGAGAGGGTTAATAGAACCATGGAAGACATGCTCCGCATGTGTGTCTTGGATTTTGGAAAGTAGTGGGAAGACAACCTTTATTTGGTAGAGTTCGCATACAACAACAGCTACCAAGCGAGTATTCAAATGGCGCCCTTCGAGGCCCTATATGGTAGAAAATGTCGCACGTCGTTGTCTTGGTTAGAAACAGGTGAGTCAAAGTTGTATAAGCGATTAGAAGTTGAGGATGCTACTTCTTTGGTGAGAACCATTCGGGAGAGGTTGCTTATCGCTCAGGACCGGCAAGCGAAGTAATATAATTCCAAGCACAGGAACGTGGAGTTCGCTGTGGGCGACTATATATACTTAAATATCAAGTCGTTCAAGGGTGTCTCGTGGGTGCGGCGATTGAAAAAGCTAAGCCCGAGGTACCTTGGGCCGTTTGAGGTTCTGGAGCGAGTTGGTGAAGCGGCCTATCGGTTGAAGCTTTCAGTGGAGCTTGGTGGATTACATGATGTATTCCATATTTCGGTTCTTCGGAAGGCGGTGCAAGAGCCTTCGCAAGTGATTGCGGTTGATCAAGTGCCGGTGGATAGTGGGTTGACGACAAAGGTCAAGCCCGTGCGGATTGAGGACTCGGAGGTCAAGCGGCTACGCAATAAAGAGATCAGGATGGTCAAGGACCGATGGGACAATTGCGGTCGTGAGGAGCTCTCTTGGGAACGAGAGCAGACTATGCTTGACGAGTATCCAGAGTTGTTCCGCTCAGGTACGAATTTTGGTTTTGTACATATCTTTCCTTTATATAATTTCATGGACGAAATTCTTTTAAGAGGGGGAGAGTTGTAACGCCCCGAAACTCAAAAGAGCGATGGGGGACATTTTGGGCCAGTTTTGGGTTCTGGCTGCAGGCACACGGCCTGGGACACGGGCGTGTCCCAGGGCGTGTCATGCTTGTGTCGACACTCAGCCGGGGAGTCGACATTTTTGAGCTCGACATTGTGTCGAGACTGGGCACAAGGCCTGCGACACGGGCGTGTCGACCCGTATCGACACTTAGCCCGCGAAGTCGACACTCTCCGTTCGACGAAGTGTCGAGACATGGCACACGGCCTACGACATGGGCGTGTCGCAGGGCGTGTCGACCCGTGTCGACACTCGTCCGGGGAGTCGACATTTTGCTCGAGGTTTTGTCGAGACAAGGCACACGGCCTAGGACACGGGCGTGTCCAAGGCCGTGTCGTCAGTTCGATGATCTTCGCTCGATGAAGTGTCGAGTGTCGAGACCGTGTACACGGCCTGGATCCCAGGCGTGTTGAGGTGACACGGGCAAGGACACGGGCGTGTCCTAGAACCCGTGCAGTGCTCAGGTTGTTTTCGAGGAAAAATGATGGGGATACATGGCCAGCCACACGGCCGTGTCAGGTGGAACACGGGCGTGTTCGATACCCGTGTGTTGTTCCAGGCGAGCCGAGTTTGACGGCGAATGAGGCACACGGTCCTGGATACGGCCGTGTGCCAGGCCGTGTGCGGTCCAGATTGGGCATTTCAGTCCCGAATCAAAGCCGTTTGTTTCTTTAATTGATGATCCAATGGCTGGGGGTTGTTCCTGAAGGGATATACCCGAGATTGGGCCTTAGAAACCCTCACTTTTCATGAGTGGTTGTCTTTCTAAATCTTAGAAAGAGAGGAGAGCCAAGGAAGGAAGAAGAAGCTTGATCCGGCCATTGGAGGAGCTTCGAAGCTCCGAATCGTGAGCCGACTCCGGATCCAGGAGTCAAAGCTAGTGCGGTGCTTTTCATCCGCTTACTTTTCCATGGCGCCAAAGAGGAACGCTAGGGTAACGATTCTCTTCTAGAGCATGAGTAGCTCTCCTTCTTTGCATAGGAAGCCCGCTCTCGCGAGTTTGCGGTGAGTTGGAGGCGTTCCTTCGGGTAGATATGTGAAGTCCCCGTTGTTTAGAGTCCATAAGCGAGAACGGACATAGGCATGATGTGTGAAGCCTACCCGGACATGTTGGTCTGGATCGGTGATGTTGCATTGCATAATGCCGGAGAAGACTCCGTGCTATTGGTTGTTTTTCGGGTTTTCTACACGGTAGATTGAAACAGGGAGCCTTGGGGATTAACCCAAAGGTGCACCCGGAAAACTGGGTGGATGCGTGATCTTGCTAACTTGGAGGCCTGAGAGCCAACTTGAACATAACCGGGTTATGTGAAATTGTGTGACGAAAATGGGACTCGGGAGAAGTTTGACCCGCGCAAATTGCTTAAATTGTCGTTGCGACGTGAGCACGGGTTAGATGGAACCGTACCCACTTCTATGTCGTTCGGGCTAAAGAGACCTAAAGTTACGTGGCACTTGCCGTTGGCATAGATGAGAGTCTTCGGCGGTCAAAGACTTAAAATGTCGTGACCCATGCCGGGAAGACAAATTGCTCATAGGTTTGACCGTCAAAGTGGCGGTGGTGAGTCCGAAATGTCTATGGCTTTAATTGGCGTGATATCGACCGGTTCACCGAGAATGTGCCCTGTGAGCACGGGGCGTGTGGCCGTGCGAGCCAATGTCTGTGATGAAATGGTTATATATATATATTGCTCGCTTATGCTAATGAAATACAGGGAAGGAGCATCGCCGCCCCGAGTTGGGGACGGGATCGTTATAATTTGGTCAGCATTGCCGACCGTTGCCTTGTTTTGCCACCGTGCGGTGGTTTGTTGCTTGCAGGTGCTGCTGGACCAAGCGGTCAATAGCTGGCTAAAGCCCAATTTGCGAAGCCGGCCCTCGAAGGCCTAATTGGAAGTGTTTACTATTTTTATTCATGTATGACCGGCCTGCGTGCCGTGGTTTGTAAACCATGTAATATCAAGTGAACCGTTTTGTAAGGCCTTAAGGCTTGTACTGGTTTATGTATAACATTCCTATTTTGGTATTAGTGGACATTCGTGCTTTAGTGCTGGGTTCTTTGTTACAACTTATTAATCTGCTTCCGCTAGTATGCTCTGTGTAGGACGTTATGATTGGTTGGATGGTTTCTATGAGTAACCACCCGGTTTGTCTGTAGTATATGGCGTCGGGCCCCGGCCGGACCTACTGATATATGCTATGCGACGGATAGGGGGTGTTACAGCTCTCCTCTCCAAGTGGTGCTATTTTCCACTACGTGTTTCTTCGGGATGATGCTCTCCTGCACCGGTACTTTCAGACCAACTCATCGGTGATGAGTACTTTTGAGCGGGGGAGGATTGATGGAGACGACGACCCTCAACAAATTGAAGACAGTGACGGCGTGCTTACGGAAGAACTTTCTACGCCACCCAATAAAGATTTGCGGCGGCGTGATGACCATGTGGAGCGTCGCCATAATATCCTCCCTGAGCGCAAACCAATATATTAATAATTATTAAAAATTTATTAATAATAATTAATAAATATTAAATCATTTTTTTATGTTTTATTTGCAATTTTAATTTAAGCATTGTTTTATTTACAAGCACATCATTATTGTATTTTTATTTCATGTATTAAGATGGTTGCATATAACCATCATAGTTTCATTTTGAATTTTGAATTTCGAATTTTTGAATTTTAAATTGAAGGAGAATGAGTGGTGTAAGCCTATATATAGGCCATGATATTTATCATATTGTTTTAGAGAACAATGAAAATAAAAACATAGAATTCATGATTTGAATTTTTCCCCCTCTTTCCTCTTTCCATCTAAGGCAAATTTCGGCCTTCTCCTTCCTCCTCCTCTCTTTGGCCGCCGGCCAACCTTCTCCCCCTCTCTATTCCATTTTTCCTCTCCTACTCCTTTTCCCTAGACAAAACCATCTCCCATCCTCCTCATCCAAACCGACCACCAACAAGAAAATTAGCCACCCTCATCCTTGAAGAAATTCGGCCAAGGAAAGAAGATCTCCCCTCGTGGATCAACTCCAGCGTGAAGCGACGAAGGCGGACGAGTTTCTCTCCAATCGGCGTGTCTCCGGCGGAGCCATTGAAGAACGATCAAAGTAGAGAAATCATAATCATTCATTCCGATAGGGTAACGAATCCTTTCTACCTATTGTGTATTTCTCTTCCTAGATTAATTCATTTGGTGGTCGATTCTTGGCGTTGAATTTTGAATCGTTAATTAATCGTGGTTTCTTCGATTGGTTTTGTGTTTGTCTTGATTGAATTATCTTTCGAAAATGTTTGGCGAACCTTCATTTTCTTTTGTTGGGAGAGATCTACCTTTTCCAAATCATATTTATTTGGTAGATCTCTTTTGGTACAACACCGCTCGTTCGGACCGGGTGGGTCATTTTAGCCGGAAAGAATACTGGCCTATAGCCTTTGTTCGATCCTAAGCGGTTTGGCTACCCGTACGTTAGCATATAATTGATAAAATTAATTAACGTGGTACTGTGTAGAATGATTGTGCGAGTATAGGATTGGATCGAAGAGAGGTATAGATGCTAGTTCATAGATCTATTCAGTGTCAACGTGCAAGCCTGCATCACTCGCTTGTTACAAATCAAATTGTCCATTACAAATCTCCAAATGCGAAATCAAATATCAAATAAAGAAAAACTTCCTAACATCTAGGAGGCCGGTTTGGAGGATGTGGATGTCGACCACCCCATCCCATCTCCCGAGCTCGCCAGAAGTGTTCAATGACCACCACGATCACGTCATCACCTCGACACAGCTGCTCCTCCATCCTCGCCAGCCATCATGCAGACCCCATGCTCGCAAGCATGACAACTTGCTCCTAGCCGAAGAGGTCGATGCGATGGTCTATCATCTCCTGACACCGCTCCACCTCTTGGATCATGTGGAAGTGGGTTTCATAGGCCACCAGGCTTTACCACGGCTCTTCCATCTTCGCCATCCTCATCTCCAGTGTCGTGATCCAGTGAAGAGGATCACAGATGGTGAGCTGGTAGAACTTGGCCTCTAGCTCGATATATATACAAGCAGTGGCACGGAGGTACTCATCTCCAGGAAGTCCTAAGGCCTCGATGAAGGCACCGCCAAGAGTGGTCGGGCTGCCAATCAAAATAAAGGAAAGTCGCCAAAACAGTTAGTAGTCGGCAGCAACAGTAAGACCAGATCAGCAGTGATGGAAGATACCTTGTCGAGGAGAGCGTGATCATCGAGGAGAATGGCTGCGACAAGCTGATTCTTGCAGGCCTAAGGACGAGCTGCCAGGATGCTTGGAGGGCTGCCCCTATCCTCGACCTTCATGATCGCGACCTCCAGACCTTGGTGGGAAGTAGTCGGAGCAACACCTTTTCGGATATCGCACCGATCTCTCCGGTGTGTGCCGAGGAGCTGCGATCTCTGGATAGAGCTCGAGGCACAGTTTACCACCCATAGGTAGAGGTAGGGGCGGCAATGGAATGCTCCCGTCGGTTTTGATATCTTGCTGGAGGAGGAGTGGCACTGCGGGCATGCTCTTCGGCTTCTGACAATTTGTAGATGGAGGGGATGGCGGAAACGCAGTGCTCGCCATCAGGCAGAGTGATTTTGGTCGGGATAGAGGGAGATGATGCTAGAATGCTCGCTAACAGCAGTGTCGAAGTAGTGGGAGAGGGACCTTGGCCCATCCCAGGCTGCAAGGGTTTGGTCGCTAAAGTATCTCCCTTGGCTACAGGAGGGTCTTATTTTTCTGACCCATTATAGCCAAGGTTGATCCGGATGATGTTTACGATCCGGAGCGGAGGACGAGCTCCATGAGAGTCTAGTGGAACTCCCACAGTTGGGCGACATATAGAATCTCACCCGAACTAGTGTCTGGGGGAGCTGCAAATATAATGACATGTTAGACAAAGGGACATGAGAATTATCAAGCTTCTGCAAAGATCGGCAAGTTTATGACCTTGCAAGGTAGCGAGATCTGCCTTCGAATAGGCCGGCGACCCGGCGACTTCCAGAATGGAAGTGGCCGGTGGGGATAGCAGTGAGAAGTCGGGAATGTCGCCTAGCCCGAGATCCTCAAGGAGTTGTTGGGTGCTAGTCGAAGGTTCAGGCTGGTCGGTCGGGGATGCGACATTCTTTGTCCAGGAAGCTACTATCTTTGCAGGCGTAGGCGGCTTGTCGTCTTTGGAGGCGTGTGACTTCTTCAGTTTCATCATATTATTCTTCTTTGCAGGAGGAAGATCTGCAATGACTTCATCTTCCCGCAGCCTCTTGGGCCTTGATGGCTCTCGTTCGAAAAATCCAGACAGCGTGACCAAGCTCTCCTGATAGGCTTTCTTGGCAGCCTTCGACATCGGGTGAGAGCTCAAATTGCATACCTCAAAGGCCTGACTCTCCTATTTATTGAGTTCAGCGGTCCTCTAACAGAAGAGAGTAACCTGGATACTCGGCCAAGCAGCTTGCCGAATAATTCTTGGATGATTCTTTCCCATTTCCTACGTGGCTCGAAAAGAGCCGAAATAGTGTACAACCCGTATTCGTCGAAGATGTACCCCTCTAGAGCCAGGTCATTAGAAATCAAAGTTAACAAGTCAAGATAGAGGTCAGAGTCAATGCGCCAAGAATTAGAAGGCCTAGGTGAGTATGACGAGCTCCCCTCGCATACTCGCCAGGTAGGCGACCAGGAAGTCGCCTAGTCGCCGAGGGGTGAGACTATAAATAAGACCCACTCTACCAGGATTTCCCTATAAATATGACCCCATGGGTACAAGGAGAGACACTTGAAAATCTCACCAAGATCTCAGACTCTTGTCTTGGACACTAGCTTAGCCTGTGAATCCCTTTTCTCAGAGACCAAGTCGTGACCTAGCTACTATCCTCCTATTTGTCACTCTGATTTATTTATCAGCTAGAATCCCTCGTATACTACTCGGCCATCCTTGGTTGTGGAGGGGTTGCCTCTTCTAAGCATCCGGGTATGTGGTGGGACCTCCCCACCACAACACCTGGGGTCGTGTTTGTTTGGTGACTTCCATGCTTTAGCCTGATTGTCTTCGAGTCTACCCGTTGAGTCAGTAACCTTAGGCTGCCTTGATCCGATTTTTGGAGTGGGGAATTTTCCCGGCTTCAACAAGCAACATCATCCTCAATCTCAGCAGGCACTAAATCCTCAATAGTAGTCTGAGTAATCTGAGCAAACTCTATTAGAAGATTCTCTAGCTCTGGAAACGGAACTGGACTTTGTACAACTGAAGTAACCGCTGGCTCCCCCTCAGCTCCTGCACACAATCTATCAGGGACTTTACGGGGTTTGGATTAGGAATGCTATCCTCAGGAGCCTGATATTCCTCCTCCACAGCCAAATCTGGGGCTCCACCTTGCCTCAAGATCCTCCTATCCCACCTAGAGAAGATAGATGAGTCAATCTTCTTCAGGTGATGGATAAGCACTCCATTGGTCATATCAAACTTGTCACCATCCATTTGATTCAGGCAAACCCTGATAATCCTTCCAAAGTTGGGTGTGCGGAGACTGTCATTGATTTTCTCAAACAACATCGCACCCTAGTCCATTCTCTTTTTATAGATGATTGTTACTAAAATCTTGAATATTTCTGAAGATAGATAGTCGTGTGAACCTGTATTGCATATCCGCACTTTTTCGATGATATCTGACAGTATCTTTCCTTCTTCGTTCATCATTTTGTGCTAGACTGTTTTTATACCTCGGGGAAATCCAGAGAATAGCAGAGCTCTAGAGAAGTCATCCTCATAAAGGTAATCAGCCTCATCACATGTAGGAAGCTGCAAGTACCCGGAGAGAAGTGACGCTTTCACTTTTACTCTGGTTTTCTGAATTTTTCTCTTTATGACTGAATCGTCATGACAAAACTTGGCATTCTGGAAGAACTCAAGAACTTCCTTGTCCAGAACTTTGCATGGGTGTTATAAGACGAAGGAGAGTCTAGTGGTCTACAACGTTTCTGAACTCATCGAATGCATCAGCAAAGCCTATGTGCACAAGTTCTCCTCTCCCTAGCAAACCACTCGTGCTTTTGGGAGCCATGGAGAACATTGAATCTACATTGAACTGAATTTCTGAACTGCTTCAAACTAGACTTTGGCCACTGTATGAATTGGCGACAACAAAGTTTCGACGATAGCATAGTGTCTGGAAATCATGATCATTGTCTGTCGGGTATGGTTAGGAAGCAGTTCACGACCCTAATCAAAGAATAACGAATCCTTGTCCACGGTAGGAAGAAGATCTAGTTGCGCGAGAGCCAAATAGTCGCGATTTATGATTCGGCGAGTCGACTGAGGTTTTCATCGAATTGACTGTGTGGTTTTCCCCTAGACCGTTTATATATATGTATATATATAATTTAAAAATTGCCAAGAAGGCACATACATGATTTTTGGTGGTTCTTCGGATCCAATATAGTAAGATAGAAATTTGCATTAGTTCAATTTGGCGAGATTCACTGGAAGCTGAGTCTAATTCGGCGAGTATCCACTGATATCTGACGAATCAATAAGTTTGCTGTCCGATATTCACCGAATTTTCCTTTCGAAAATTTTCTTCCTTTCTAAAGTAGTTCTTGAGTGAGTCCTTCTTCAAGAGTCCATGTTCAACATGCCTAGCTTTGTTTTAAAAACTGAGAACTTGGCCTCGTCCAGCGGCTTTATAAAATATCCACGATCTGCTTGTCCGTCGGGACATAGCTGAGGGCTATGTTCTTGTTCTCCACATGCTCCCGGATGAAGTGATATCACACCTCAATGTGCTTTGTCCGACTATAATAAACTAGATTATGTGCGATATCTATTACACTGGATGACTCGCAATACATAAGAATTTCCTTGAACTTTACGTTGTAGTCTTCTAGTTGATTCTTCATCTATAGAAGCTATGCGAAACAACTAGCCGGAGAGATATACTATGACTCGACCGTAGAAGTTGCCACACAGTTTTACTTCTTACTGCTCCATGAGATAAGTCGTCTTCTGAGGAATTGGCATGTCCCGGAAGTGCTTTTCCTATCATCCCTGCTTCCTGCAAAATCGGCATTTGAAAACCAATTATCTTGACATCATTATTTCTCAGGTACCATAAGCCAAGATTGGGTGTACCTTTAAGGTATCTTAAAATTCGCTTTGCAGCGATGTAATGAGATTCCTTAGAGTTCACCAGAAATCTAGCATAGACGCATGTTGAAAATATTATATCTGGTCTACTGGCAGTGAGGTAGAGCAATGATCCAATTATGCTTCTGTACTTGGTTTCATCAATAGGTTTCCCTTTCTCATCCTTGTCTAGAGACACAGTTGAACCCATTAGAGTCCTCATAGAGGTTGCATTCTCCATTCTGAATTTCTTAAGAATCTCCATGGTGATCTTCGCCTAAGAGTTAAAAATTCCATCTTCATATTATTTAACCTGAATTCCTAAGAAATACTTCAGCTCTCCCATACTGCTCATTTCAAACTTCCCTTGCATAAGTTTGGAAAACTTCTTGCAAAGGTTGTCTTCTGTAGAGTCAAATATGATGTTGTCGACATAAATTTGCACTAGCAGAATCCTGCCTTTTATTTCCCTAAGAAATAATATCTTGTCTATCTTTCCCCTTGTGAACTTGTTCTCAAGAAAAAAGCTAGACAACTTCTCATATCAAGCTTTTGGAGCTTGTTTCAGGCCACATGGGTCTTTATTTAATGAATGAACATAATTAGGGAAATTGGAATTAACAAAACCTGGGGGTTGCGCTACGTATACTTCCTCTTTCAGATTCCCGTTGAGGAATGCTGACTTCACGTCCATTTGGTAGACAGTGAAGCCTTTGAGGGAAGCATACGCAAGAAACAACCTGATCGCCTCGAGCCTAGCCACTGGAGCAAAGGTCTGGTCGAAGTTGATCCCTTCTTCTTGTCGGCATCCTCGTGCTACAAGTCTGGCTTTATTCTTGATGATTACTCCGTGTTCATCTAGCTTGTTTCTGAAGATCCACTTGGTACCGATCATGTTCTGTCCCTCGGTCCTGGGTACCAAATCCAAAACATTGTAATGTTCAAACTGACTGAGCTCCTCTTGAATTGCCAAAATCTAAGAAGCATCCTTGTTTGCTTCTTCAAACTTCTTCAGCTCAACCTGAGACAGAAATCTAAGATGCATAATTTTGTTAGCTGTACCTCATCTAGTTCTAACTTTGTTGCCTATCTCTCTAATGATTTGATCAACAATGTGATCTCCTGGGTGTCTAAACACAAGATTTCTTACTCTCCCACCAGCAGGCTCTGTGGTATTTGGTGCATCCTCTGGAGGTTGAAGCAATTCTTCCTCTAGCGATTGTTTATCCACCGAGCCTGGATAGACGATCTTGACCGAGCTTGGAGCTTCTTCCTTAATAGCTTCATCCAAGCTTAGTTTCTTGAACCTGGTACCTGCATCTGCACCAATAACACTAGACGAGCTACTTTGGAGCAGGCTTGTATCATCAAATACCACATTTATTGACTCTTCTACCACTAGAGTTTTCTTATTAAAAATCATATATACCTTACTATGGCTACTATAACCTACAAAATACCTTCAAAACATTTTTCACTAAACTTTGTGTGGTAATACTTCCCATTATTAAGTACAAAGCATTTACTTTCAAAGATTCTTAAATTGGACACAGTTGGTTTTCTGGCCTTCAATAGCTCATAGGGGGTCTTACGATAGCTCTTGTTGATAGGTGTTTTGTTTTTCACGTGACAAGCTGTGTTGACTGATTCAGCCAAGAAGTACTCCGGAAGTGAAGCATCGTTCAACATAGTTGTACATGCTTTAATTAGGGTTCTATTACTTCTCTTAGCAACTCCATTGAGCTGTGGAGTTCGCAGGGAGGAAAACTCATGAAAGATACCTTGACTTCCACAAATTTTATCATGGCACCAAACTCAAATTCTGTTCCATGGCCACTTCTGATTTTAACCACCGAGCAGTTCAATTTATTCTAAAGTTTCCAAACAAAATTAGTGAAAGAGACAAAGGTGTCTGACATGTGTTTCAGAAGGAACACCCAAGTAAAATGCAAGTAGTCATCAATAATTACTAACATATAGACCTTACCTCCTAAGCTGTGAATATGCATAGGACCGAATAAGTCCTTATGAAGTAAGCAAAAATTGCTTGAAGAATCCTTTTTAGCAATGCCCTTGAAGGTAGCCTTTATTTGCTTACCGATTTGACATGAGTGACATGGACTCTTTTTAAGGCACTTAATGCTTGGTGCATCACACACTAAGTTGTGAGAAAATAACATATTTATTGTTTTGAAATTAATATGTGTTAATCTCTTATGTCATTGTTGACAAAGAGAAGCACTATCTTTTGCAATAAAATACACTGGTGTAGAGTTGTCTAAACATAAGAAATTTAAACAAAAAATATTTCTTCTCTGAGTGCCTGTTAAGACCATCTACAAATATGCAGATGATTTTATCAAACACTTGTCCTTACAGAACTCAACGATGTAGCCTTTATCACATAGCTGACTTATGCTTATAAGATTATGGTGTAATCCTTCAACATAAGCTACGTCTGTGAAAGAGAAAATACTGTTGGATATCACACCATAGTATTCTGTAGTTCCCCAGTCTGACCATCGAAATATTACTTTTGGTCAGTCTTTGACTGGGGTGAAATCAAGCAATAAGCTTCTTATCCTGGTCATATGCCGAGAGAATCCACTGTCCAAATACCAGATAGTATTTTTGTTGGTCTTTGGACATACCTGAAAAAGCAATTCACTTTACCTTTGGAACCCCAACGTATTTGGGTCCTTGGTTCCTGGTCAGTTTAACACCACTAGGAACAATAACTCTGCGAGTGGTTGGCCTCACATGGTTAAATTGCGGAGTTGCAAAATTGGCAGGGTTAAACCAGCAATCTATGCAAAAATGACCAATTTTGCCGCAACACCAACAGTCAAACTTGATGTACCTTCTCTTGTATTCCTGATTTACCTTTTTAATGTGAGGTCTAGTAAGGGCAGCATACTTTGAGGTGGAAGCGCTCTGCTTACAGCATACACATGGCTTCTCCATCTCCTTTGCCTTGGGTACAAAAGTTTTGGCTTTTGGCATCGTCTTATGGTTATGTCCACGAATATAAGGACCATAACTCTCGAGTTCTATCTCTTCATAATATGATTTGAAAATGTTGGCCACATAGTCTCGGGGACGGGTATCTCTTCTTGAGCTCTACATAAGTAGGCCTAGCTAGATGACCATAGGACGACTCAAGGTCAAGCTTGTTTGTTGGGAAGATTACCTTCCTAAATGAGGGTTGACCTAAAGGTGCCTTCCCCTTTTCCTTGACACTAGTTTTCTTGGTAGCCTTACCTTTTCCAACTACGTGGCCAAGACTACTACCCTTCTTAGGAGCTGAGAACTCATCAATGATAGGGAGAACTGTCTTCGACTTAGGGAAACTCACGACAAGTTTTCTCTCCACCAAAAGCTTTTCTTCCAGATCATCAAGATAATTCTCTTTAAGACTTAATATTTTAGCTGAGCTTTTCAGTTCATCTTACAAGGAGTGGATTTCACTTCTGAGGTGAGTCAATTCTGCAATTTCCTCCCTAATGATTGATTCCACTGCCTTGAGAGAAGCAATTTCTTATGCTTGCTGTTGGGTACATTGGTCAAATGTACCTGATTTGAAGAAGCCTCACCTAACTCAATGATATACATCATAATGTATTTGATGTTTGTTTGAGTTACTTGTGCAGGTTAGGTATTCACTGGACTGAAGCTAAAAGTTTCTAAGTCCATGTGTCGACACCCAGAGGGAAAGTGTCGACACTTGAGAAAGCTTGTGTCGACACCCAGACAAGCAGTGTCGACACTTGGAGTAATTGTGTCGACACCTGAGAAGAAGAGTCGACACCAGACAGAAAGTGTCGACACTTGGAGCTGTGTCGACACTCAGTGAAGAAGAATGCAGAAAAGCTGTGTCGACACTTAGCAGAAGTGTCGACACCTAGAAGAGCTGAGTCTACATCAGAAAGTGTCGACACTTGGAGTTGTGTCGACACTCAGCAAAATTCTGCAGAGACTAAGGACAAGTGTCGACACTCAACACAATATGTCGACACTCAATCAGCAGAGTCAACATATGAAGAATGTGTCGACACTCAGCACAATGTGTCGACACACACTCAAAGGAGTCAACACTTGAAGTATGTGTCGACACTCAGCACAATGTGTCGACACACAACCAGAAGAGTCAACACTTGAAGAAAGTGTCGACACCCAGCACAATGTGTCGACACTTAGTTGAAGACTCTACACTTGAAGAAAGTGTCGACACAAGGAGCTGTGTCGACACTTAGCAAAGAACAGAAAAGTTTACAAAATATTCTAAGTACAAGTGTCGACACTAAGGGAATGTGTCGACACTCAGCTGAAGAAACAAAATTGTAGACTTGTGTCGACACCAAGAAGCAGTGTCGACACTTGACAGTTTCAACACATGAAGATGTGTCGACACAAAGTAGATGTGTCGACACTTAGAAGAATTCAACAAGTTACAGAAGATCAAGTACTTGTGTCGACACTTAATTTCAGTGTCGACACTTGAAGAAGAATCTGTGTCGAGACATACAAGGAGTTGTGTCGACACCTTGTAGACTTGTGTCGACACTTACACAACATGTGTCGACACTTGGTCTATAAGTGTCGACACTTAAGAACAGAAAGTCTCGACACTATCTGACAGTTAGAGAATTTCAAGAATTGACTGGTTGATATGACAGCTGCCGATCCAGCCGGTCTACAGCAACTGTCAGGGAAGTCAGAAGTCAGTTATGAACCGGACCAGCCGGTTACCATGAAGAATGCCTATAAATAGGCACTCAAAGTTTACAGAAACAGTTGTTGAAGCTATTTGAAGTAATTGATCAGATTATTCAAGTAATCAGATAAGTGGTACATAGAGTATCAACACAAGAAGATCTGGCAGTCCAACTGCAGATCTAAGAAGTTGGAGAGAGAGAGCTCCAATCAAGAATTCAGTCTTTGGAACTAAGGCTGAGAAGAAGGATTCAGAATCATCTGGATCTCAAGAAGCAGAGGTCAAGGATCAACTGCAGAGGATTCAGACTAATTCAGTTCTACTCAAGAAGCTTTGAAGGAAGCTAAGTCAGTTTGGATCTACCTGAGTTCTTCCAAGAACTCTTCAAGAAACTCTCAACTCCTCTCTTATTTTTTGAGTTATAGAGTTAGTTATTGTAATTCAATTTTAACTTGTAGGATCCATTGGATCTGAGTGAATTGTAAGCCTATATTATAAAGGCTGAGGGTAGGGCTTGGTTGCCTGAGTGTAGGAGTTGAAGAACTCTGAGTGTAGGCCTTGATTGGCTGAGTGTAGGCCTGGGTGGCTGAGTGTAGGCCTTGGTGGCTGAGTGTAAGGCTTTGGGCCTGAGGTGTAGGAACCTAGTTGGGTTCTGAGATAGTGGAGAAGTTTGGCCGAATCTAGTACACTGCTAGATAGGCGAAGGGGGAAAGTGGATGTACCCAAAGATTGGGGAACCACTATAAATTTGTGTGTCTGCTGTGCTGTGCTGTGGATTAGCAGTTTATATTTTGTTATTGCTGTTAGCTGTAGAAATCTGTGAGATAACTGTTTTGCTGCCAACAAAGATTCAAAAAGGTTTAGGTCACCTATTCACCCCCCCCCCTCTAGGTGTTTAGGTACCATATCTTTCAAGTGGTATCAAAGCGAGGTTCCTCAAAAAGGACTAACTGTCTGAGGAGATCCAGTTTGGCAGATTCAGTGTAAGTCAGAACACAGTTTCAAGAAAATCAAGAAATATGGGTTCTTCAGAGAATCATAAGGAATTGGGTTCAATGAAACTGCCCATATGCAGAAAAGAGATCTTTGGGATCTGGAAAGAAAGGGTTAGGCTATTTATGGAGGCCTCTGACCCTAGAATCTACATCACAGTCAAAGAGGGGCCATATGTGCCCATGAAGGTTTCAGTTTTGGATGCTACACAGAGAACTCCAAAGGATTTCTCTGAGATGACTAAGGATGAAATTGTCCTAGCCACTATGGACAAGAGGGCACAAAACATTATAGTAAGTGCCATTGATGATGTCACTTTTCAGAACTTAATTCACTGTAAAACAGCAAAAGAGATGTGGGATACTCTCATTGTCTATATGGAAGGTTCTGAAGAAGTTAGGCAAGATAGGAAGTCCTTGCTTAATCAAGAGTATGAGAGCTTTAGGCAAGGAAGAGGAGATAGCATCACTGAATGCTACAAGAAGTTCTATAGAATTGTTAATGAACTCATGTCCTATGGAAGAGAGTTCACTAACTATGAATTGAATGATAAGTTCTTAAGGTCCCTAACCAAAGATTGGGACACAAAGATCTATGCCATCAGAGAAATGGCAAAGTTGGGAGAAATTCCTCCTCCCACACTGTTTGGCAAGTTGTTGTCTTATGAGATGCAGCTGTCAGTGAGAAAAGAGGAGGAAAAATCAACAAGGACTGAGCACAGGGAAAGGACTGTTGCCTTCAAGTCAGAAGTACCTAGAAAGGGCAGGACTAAGTCATCAACTCCTCCTCCAGAGGTAGTTGAATCAGAATCTGATGAGTCTGTTAGCACAAAGTCTACAAGCAGTGAAAGTGATGAAGACTTTGCTGCATTCACCAGACATTTTCAGAAATTCCTGAAGAAGAAACAGTGGAGGTCCAGACCTTCATTTTCCAAAGGGAAAGAAGTCCAGTATCAGGAGAAGAAGCCTTCAAAGAAGGACAAGAAAAAGACAAAGACTAGCAAGGCAACTGGGTCTAAGATAGTGTGTTACTGCTGCAATAGACAGGGTCATGTTATTGCAGATTGTCCTGAGAGAAGAAAAGAATCCAGTGACAAAAAGAAGACTCACTTCAAAGGAAAGAAGGAGAAGTCCTTTGTTGCAAAGAATGAGAAGACTCTTTCAGACATTTCTTCTTCAGACACTGAGACAGATGCTGAAGCCTACATAGGGCTATTTGCTGAAGAAGAAGAAGAGTTTATGCAGATCATGGAATCAATCTATGAACAAGAAGAGTGTCAGTGCCAAGGACTGATGGCATTGACTGAAAGTACCAAAATCCTGGAGCAGCCAGGACCTAGTCAGGTACAGAAGTCCAACTCAAAGTTCAGATTCCAGTTCTAGTTCAGAGTCAGATTCATCTTCATCAAGTGATGGAAGTGCTTCTGAATCTGAGGGAGATATTCATCAGCTCTTAGATGAATATAAAGTACTGTTGCAAGCCTATAAGAAAAGCAAGACCCTAGCCAAAAGTCAGGCAAAGGAGATTGCTGATCTCAAGGCAGCTGCAACAGATTTTGAGAAGAAATTTGATCAAAAGCTCAATGAGGTAGCCAGGCTGAAACACATTACTGTGATTCAGATGGGAACTATCACCTATAAAAATGATCAAATTAAGAGACTGGAGATCAATCTTCAGAAGGAAAGAGAGCTAGTTGCTAGGTTTTCAAAACCTAAATCAGTGCTACCCTTGATTGATGAATTTGTTCATCATAAAGGAAAGGCTGGATTGGGTTTTATTAAACCAGCTAGGACTGTTCAGGATCAGTCCAAGTCCAAGGGCAAAGCCCCAACATTCAATAAGCCTGCTGTAGTCAAGACAACCAAGTCTGTACCTAAGCAAAGGTACAACAAGTTTGAATGCTGGTGTTGTGGCAAAGTTGGCCACTTTGCCTTGGACTGTTGGCACAATGCAAGTGCCAATGGGAGTAGCAAGCTACCTGGTGGAAAGCCAGTAGGTAGCTATGTCATGTTGCAAACTAACAATCACCAAGGACCCAAGTTTACTTTGGGTTCTAAGGTTCATTAATTTGTTTTGCAGGTGAATCCAAGTGGCCATACCCCAACATGGTACTTGGATAGTGGATGTTCCAGACATATGACTGGAACAAGGGGACTACTGAAGGACTACATTCCAATCAAAAATGGTCCTAAAGTGACCTTTGGTGGTTCTAAAAAAGGAATCATCAAAGGGTTTGGTAACATTTCTTCAAACCTTGTTACCATTACTCAAGTGGCTTATGTTAAAGGGTTGAAACACAACCTTATAAGTATAAGTCAGTTAAGTGATGTAGGGTATGACATCTCATTTGTTAAAAATGGTTGTCATATCAAGAGGTCAAGTGATCAAGAGATCATTTTGACAGGTTATAGGAAGAGAAATGTCTATTGTCTAGACATTATGGTTGAGAACAATAGTTCTCCAGTTTGTCTTGTAGCTGATGAGACAGTCTCTCAATGTGTCAAATGGCACAAGAGGCTTGCCCATCTTAATTACAAGACTATTAGCAAACTCTTTAGCAAAAGAGTTAGTGAGGAATGGTCCTCAAGTTAAGTGTGTTAAAGATGGCATTTGCTCAGCTTGTCAAAAGGGCAAGCAGACTAAATCCACCTTTAGGAGCATTGAAAACAAAGATGCTGTGAGGTGCTTATACCTCTTGCATATGGATCTCTTTGGTCCAATGCCAGTTCACAGCTTAGGTAGGAAGGTCTACACCTTTGTAGTTGTAGATGACTACTCAAGGTTTTCCTGGGTGTTCTTCTTAAGACAGAAATCTGAAACACCTAGTGTTTTCCATAACTTTGTCAAGCAAATTCAGAATGAACTAAACAGTACAGTGGTCAAAATTAGAAGTGACCATGGTACTGAATTTCAGTCTGATAGCATGACAAGACTATGTGAAGACTTTGGGATATTTCAAGAATTTTCTTCACCTAGAACACCTCAGCAAAATGGCATTGCTGAAAGGAAGAATAGGACCTTGATAGAGGCTGGTAGGACCCTATTAAGTGATTCATCACTGCCAGAGTATTTCTGGGCTGAAGCAGTTAACACTGCATGCCATGTGATAAATAGGGCTACCATCACTAAAAGGTTAAATAAGACCCCCTATGAAGTTGTGAAAGGCAGGAAACCAAACCTATCCTATTTCAGGATTTTTGGTTGCAAATGCTTCATACTTAACAATGGGAAGTCTTACTTAACTAAGTTTGCTGCCAAGTCCCAAGAGGGAGTGTTTGTTGGGTACAACAATAATAGTAAGGCTTATAGAGTCTACAACTTGACTACACAAGTTGTAGAGGAGTCTGTGCATGTAGTTTTTGATGAGACAAAACTTATTAACAATGAGTTGTCTAGTAGTATGTGCAGCCCCACAGGTCTTACTAAGAAGATGGACAAGCTAACCATAGAAGATGTACCTGCTGCAAGACAGCAAGTAGAAGAAGATGGCTTATGTCCAGGGGGAGAACTACATGTACCAGAAGCTAAAGAAGTACAAGGAACTCAGCTTGATGAAGATGCTGAATAAGTTCAACCAGAAGTAAGGATGCCTCCAGCCAACAGGCATCTAAGAGATCATCCAGTAGAGCTGATTATTGGAGATCCAAGACAAGGTGTTCAGACAAGGAGCAGAAATCAGAATGCTGTAGTATATTCAAGTTTTCTGTCTCAAATAGAACCAAAGAAATTTGAAGAAGCTATACAAGATCCACAGTGGACTGAAGCAATGCAGGAAGAGCTTAATCAGTTCAAAAGGTGCAAGGTTTGGGACCTGGTTCCTAAACCTAAAGACCACAATGTTATAGGAACTAAGTGGATCTACAGAAATAAGTTAGATGAACTAGGGGTCATCATTAAGATTAAAGCAAGACTGGTTGCAAAAGGATATAGGCAAGAAGAAGGTATTGATTTTGATCAAACCTTTGCCCCAGTAGCCAGACTGGAGGCCATAAGGATGTTCTTGGCCTATGCAACCTATCAAGGATTCAAGGTTTACCAGATGGATGTCAAGTCAGCATTCTTAAATGGTAATCTTAAGGAAGAAGTCTATGTGGAGCAGCCATCAGGTTTTGTTGATCCAACTCAACCTCATTATGTCTATAGACTTAGGAAAGCATTATATGGGTTAAAACAAGCTCCTAGAGCTTGGTATGAAACCCTATCTAGTTTCCTCATTGAGAACAAGTTCTCAAGGGGGAAAATAGATAAGACTCTATTCCTTAGGGAATCTAGAGGCAAAGTAATACTTGTCCAAATATATGTAGATGACATTATATTTGGGTCTACTGAAAGTAGCCTTTGCAAAAAGTTTGCAAAGCTTATGCAAAATCAGTTTGAGATGAGTAGTATGGGAGAGCTGAAGTTTTTCTTGGGTCTCCAAGTTAAACAGACTGAAAGTGGTCTATCCATTTGTCAGTCCAAGTTCACCCTAGAACTCATAAGGAAATATGGTATGGATTCATCCAGCACCATGAAGACTCCTATGGGGTCAAGTATGTCTCTTAGCAAGGATGATGCAGGGAAACCTGTAGATGAAACCTTGTATAGAGGGATAGTTGGCTCCCTACTATACTTGACTGCAAGTAGATCAGACATCATGTATGCTACATGTGTTTGTGCCAGGTATCAAGCCTGCCCTAAAGAGTCTCACTTGACTGCAGTCAAAAGAATATTGAGATATCTAAAGGGCACTCCCTATCTAGGCCTCTGGTACCCTAGGAATGGAGATTTTGATCTAACAGGTTATACAGATGCAGACTTTGCAGGATGCAAAGAGGATAGAAAGAGCACAACTGGAACCTGTCAATTCCTAGGTGGAAGAATAATTTCATGGAGCAGCAAAAAGCAGACTAGTGTGGCTATCTCCACAGCTGAGTCAGAATATGTAGCTGCAGGAAGTTGCTGTGCTCAACTTCTGTGGATTCAACATCAGCTAGAAGACTATGGATTTCAGGTAAGTAGAACTCCACTTTTCTGTGATTCTACAAGTGCTATTTCAATAGCTAATAATCCTGTATCACATAGTAGAACTAAACATATTGAGATTAAATATCACTTTCTTAGGGAGCATGTAGAAAGAAATGATATTGCACTTGAATATGTTAAAACTGATAATCAGATAGCTGATATGTTTACTAAGCCCTTAGAAGAAGCTAAGTTCAATAGGTTCAAAATTGAACTAGGTATGATAAACTTAGACTAAGTTTACAGAACTAAAAATTGGCTAAGTAAAAAGGTGTCGACACATAGACAAGTCTATGTCGACACAGAATAGTAAGTGTCGACACTTCAGGAAAATGGTGTCGACACATCTAGGAAGTTGGTGTCGACACTTCAGAATGTTAGTGTCGACACATGTCGAGTTGGTGTCGACACATCCAATGAGGTGTCGACACTTAAGTTTTACTCAGAATTTTCTAAGTAATGTCTCGACTACATGTCGAGTAGTGTGGTGTCGACACATAACCAAGTGTCGACACATAAAATCTGTTGACTAAACTTGTGTCGACACATGAGTGTCGAGACATTATAAGTCAGTGTCGACACTTATTGCCAGTGTCGACACATCTTTAGTAATCCATCCCGCCTGTTCGTCTTCAAACCAGAAAGGTATAAATAGGATTCTGTCTTTGTTTGTCGACACGCTTTCAGAGTTTCGAGACCAAACTACTGTGTCGACATTTCTCTTTCCTAAAGACTAATTCTACAAACCCTAATGGCTCCCAAGCTCGAGGAGAACGTCAATGAAGGCTATGAACTGGTTCGTGGCGCATTCGACGATGGCGATCAAGAAATCAAATCGGTGGTAACCCTAGTCACCGATTCTGGATTGGAGTACTTGGTTTCAGAACCAACCAAAATATGGAAGAAGGAAGTTCTTGAATCCTTACTGGAGCTTCTGTAGATGACTCAGGGTACAGAATCAAATCAAGAGTGCATGGAACCAAGGTCAAGATTTCACCCAAAACTCTGAGAAAGGTACTTCAGCTACCTAAAATTCAAGCAGAAGAGGAAGTGACTACATCTAAGACCAGGGAAGCACTTACCTGGTGTGGTCTAGATCCTAAGATGAAGATAGGATCTGTATTCAACAGGAAAGGAATGAATAACCAAGGAAAATTCCTGTCTGAAATTGTGGGGAAAGTTATACTCAGCAAGACTGGAGGGCATGACAGGGTGTCAGCCTCCATGTTCAGTGTTATGACCAGAATTATCTTCAACCTAAAAACAGACTGGTCAATGGTTGTGTATGAGAAAATTAAGGAGAGTCTGAAGAAGCCCAATCTGGGCAGAATACTAAGTCTCTACCTGGCTGGTATAATACTAGAGGTAATGAGCAATGCTGCTGGTACTAAAATCAATCACATGAGAAGGATGGATCAAAGGATATTTTCCAGGTGGGAAAGAGTACTATCTAAAGAAATACCTACCCCAGAGAAGCAAGTTTCTAGGAAAGATTCACCTCCAAAGAAGAAGAGAAAGATAGCTCCTGTGACACAGGAGTCCTCCAGCAGTTCAGGTAGTGAAGAACAAGTTGTTTTCACTCCTGATAGTCAAGAGGAAGTGGCTGCAGAGAAGTCTCCTGCTCCTCAAGAGACAGCTGAAATCCAGGGGGAGCTGCCTCCAGCTAGCCCCAAGTATAAGGATCCAAGCCAGGGGGAGCTTCCAGCAGTAGAAGAACCCTCTACTCTGGACAGTGAGCAAGCCACAATCATTATCCAAGAGGTACTTACTGACCTCAATACTTTAGATTTTTCTGTAATAGATTCTGATTTGTCTGATGTCCATCAGCAAACTCAGCAAGCAAATCAAGAACCAGATGTTGTTCTCCAAGACACATCAGTTATCCTAGAAGTGGTTCCTGATAAAGTAGTTGATGAACCCAGTACTTCTCCTGCACAGTCACCTCCTGAATATACAATGGAAGACCTCTTTCTGAATTTAGATCAAGAGGATTTTGACATGGACAAGGTTGCTGCTGCTGAAGAGAAGGGTGCTGCTGTTGAGGGGGAGCACATGGCAGTTATGGAAGAGCCTATTAGGCTGGAAACTGAGCAAGCACCTGCTGTGCAGACTGAAAGGCCAGAAAGCCCTAAGGACAGGGTTGATATTGCCAGCACCTCTGCCTCTGAAGATGAGGAGAGTGCTAGGGCTAAAAAGAAGAAACTCTTTGTATTCAAGAGAAGAAGTCAGAGCTACAAGAAAGCTCTACAATCCATTGCTCCACAGCCCATAGTTCAGCAAGCTCCAACTGCTGACTATAGTGCTTTACTGATTGCACTACAGATCAAGCTGGATGAGCAAAGGAAGGCTATAGAGACTTATGTTGATGAAGGGCACAAGACCCTACAATTTGATCTAGCACAGGAAATCAAGTCAATAAGGTTTGAAATGAACCTTAATAAAAAGGAGATGACTGAATGTTTTTCAAAGGGTGGTAATGCAGTGGTCTATCTGGCAACCCACCAAGAGAAGATAAAGTCTCAAGTAGATGATATAGCACTGAAGCAAGGCTATGTGCTGGAGAATCAGTTGAGAATGAATGACAATCTGACAGCTTCTCACAATGCTATAGTCACTGAACTGAAAAATAAGACTGCTGAACCTTCAACATCATCTGCTGCAGTTAAGGCTGAATTTGATAAAGTATTTCAAGATGAAATTGCTGCTGTCAAGACTGCAATCAAGGATTCACAGAAGGTCATTTCTGAACAGCTTACAAAGCTTAGACCTTATTTTAAGGATGGAATCAGGTACTTGGACAGCCAAATCAGGTTCCAAAAGGATGATGTCAGAGACCATGTTGCACAAGAAGTCATAAAGGGGGAGAGGGTGTTAGTCAAAGCTAGCTCTGACCATGCCAAATGGATATCTAACTCCATCAGAGCTACACTGGGCTATCCTCCCCTGTGTGATGATGATAATGTTGCTGAATCAGGAATTCAAAGTGCATATCTTGGAGGTGAGCAACAGGAAGTAGCTCAGGTGATCTATCCACCTCCAGATTTTGATATGGTTCATGCAGAAGTCAGCACAATGTATAGCCCAACTGCTGGAAAGTCAAATGTTGTTCTGGAAAAGGTTGTTCAACCTATATCAGCAGCTATGCAAGAGTCTTTAGACAAAGAAGAAGAGACAAGGCTGTCAAAGAGGAGGTTTAGGGAACAAGCAGAACAAAAGCCAGATTTTGAACAATGGAGCCCTACCTCTAGGAACATAATTCTAACTGCCTGGAAAGCAGCCAAGGACAATGCTCATGAAAGGAACAAATGGTTCTCAGAAGCAGAATGGAGGAAGCATGAGATTAGGCAGGAAGCCATTGTCCAGTATAGAAGGAAGGCTAAGTTAGGAAAGCTACCTCCTACAGCTGTGGAGCCTAGCAAGTACTTTCCTAAGCCCTATCATTACTTTGAGAGGCAAAAGATCAAGGCTGATAAGCTCGATCTCAAAGGAAAGAAGACTGCTGATACTGAGCCTGCTGCTGCTGCTGCTGTAAAGGCCAAAGTACAAGCTGGGAAAGGAATAGTTATAAAAGAACCTGATCAGAACTAGACTAAGATTAGACTAAGAAACATTGTTGTAATCTTTTACATATGAAATATTTTTGTAAAACAATGGAAATGTATTAAAACAATGTTAGAACAATTTTTGATAAATATATCTCATGATTGTTCAGAAGCATGTGTCTATTTCTTGTTTGTTCTGCAATGTTTAATGAGTATACATGTGTGCTTTATTACATGTTTAAGTTTACCCTGTTGACATATACCTGCTTTACATCATTTTCTAATTTTTAATTATGAGTGGTGTATATCATTGACTAAGGGTTATGACTTCTCCAAATAGGGGGAGATTGTTGGGTACATTGGTCAAATGTACCTGATTTGAAGAAGCCTCACCTAACTCAATGATATACATCATAATGTATTTGATGTTTGTTTGAGTTACTTGTGCAGGTTAGGTATTCACTGGACTGAAGCTACAAAGTTTCTAAGTCCATGTGTCGACACCCAGAGGGAAAGTGTCGACACTTGAGAAAGCTTGTGTCGACACCCAGACAAGCAGTGTCGACACTTGGAGTAATTGTGTCGACACCTGAGAAGAAGAGTCGACACCAGACAGAAAGTGTCGACACTTGGAGCTGTGTCGACACTCAGTTAAGAAGAATGCAGAAAAGCTGTGTCGACACTTAGCAGAAGTGTCGACACCTAGAAGAGCTGAGTCTACATCAGAAAGTGTCGACACTTGGAGTTGTGTCGACACTCAGCAAAATTCTGCAGAGACTAAGGACAAGTGTCGACACTCAACACAATGTGTCGACACTCAATCAGCAGAGTCAACATATGAAGAATGTGTCGACACTCAGCACAATGTGTCGACACACACTCAAAGGAGTCAACACTTGAAGTATGTGTCGACACTCAGCACAATGTGTCGACACACAACCAGAAGAGTCAACACTTGAAGAAAGTGTCGACACCCAGCACAATGTGTCGACACTTAGTTGAAGACTCTACACTTGAAGAAAGTGTCGACACAAGGAGCTGTGTCGACACTTAGCAAAGAACAGAAAAGTTTACAAAATATTCTAAGTACAAGTGTCGACACTAAGGGAATGTGTCGACACTCAGCTGAAGAAACAAAATTGAAGACTTGTGTCGACACCAAGAAGCAGTGTCGACACTTGACAGTTTCAACACATGAAGATGTGTCGACACAAAGGAGATGTGTCGACACTTAGAAGAATTCAACAAGTTACAGAAGATCAAGTACTTGTGTCGACACTTAATTTCAGTGTCGACACTTGAAGAAGAATCTGTGTCGAGACATACAAGGAGTTGTGTCGACACCTAGTAGACTTGTGTCGACACTTACACAACATGTGTCGACACTTGGTCTATAAGTGTCGACACTTAAGAACAGAAAGTCTCGACACTATCTGACAGTTAGAGAATTTCAAGAATTGACTGGTTGATATGACAGCTGCCGATCCAGCCGGTCTACAACAACTGTCAGGGAAGTCAGAAGTCAGTTATGAACCGGACCAGCCGGTTACCATGAAGAATGCCTATAAATAGGCACTCACAGTTTATAGAAACAGTTTTTGAAGCTATTTGAAGTAATTGATCAGATTATTCAAGTAATCAGATAAGTGGTACACAGAGTATCAACACAAGAAGATCTGGCAGTCCAACTGCAGATCTAAGAAGTTGGAGAGAGAGAGCTCCAATCAAGAATTCAGTCTTTGGAACTAAGGCTGAGAAGAAGGATTCAGAATCATCTGGATCTCAAGAAGTAGAGGTCAAGGATCAACTGCAGAGGATTCAGACTAATTCAGTTCTACTCAAGAAGCTTTGAAGGAAGCTAAGTCAGTTTGGATCTAGCTGAGTTCTTCCAAGAACTCTTCAAGAAACTCTCAACTCCTCTCTTATTTTCTGAGTTGTAGAGTTAGTTATTATAATTCAATTTTAACTTGTAGGATCCATTGGATCTGAGTGAATTGTAAGCCTATATTATAAAGGCTGAGGGTAGGGCTTGGTTGCCTGAGTGTAGGAGTTGAAGAACTCTGAGTGTAGGCCTTGATTGGCTGAGTGTAGGCCTGGGTGGCTGAGTGTAGGCCTTGGTGGCTGAGTGTAAGGCTTTGGGCCTGAGGTGTAGGAACCTAGTTGGGTTCTGAGATAGTGGAGAAGTTTGGCCGAATCTAGTACACTGCTAGATAGGCGAAGGGGGAAAGTGGATGTACCCAAAGATTGGGGAACCACTATAAATTTGTGTGTCTGCTGTGCTGTGCTGTGCTGTGCTGTGCTGTGGATTAGCAGTTTATATTTTGTTATTGCTGTTAGCTGTAGAAATCTGTGAGATAACTGTTTTGCTGCCAACAAAGTTTCAAAAAGGTTTAGGTCACCTATTCACCCCCCCCTCTAGGTGTTTAGGTACCATATCTTTCACTTGCTTTTTTACTACCTTTTGATATTTGTCAAAAGACTTCAAAAGGTTCTCATGCTGAACCATTAATCCAGACTTTCCCCCTTTTGAAGAATAGCCTTCCTGACCAGTAGTGGATGTTTCCAATTCCGAGATTATTGTGTTCGAGTTTACCATCCTGCGATACTCTGAGTCTCCAACTTCATCATCTGATTGAGCCATAAGACCAAAGTAGGCTTCCTCATTCTCTGAGCAAGATTCACTTGAGTCACTGTCGCTGAGATTCTTGGACTTCTTTGCGACGAAACTATTTTCCTCTTTTCTTTTGCCTTTGAAAGATCATTTCTCCATTTTCTTGGAGCCCTCCTTCCTGTGCGGGCATTCAGCAATCATTTGTCTCCACTTGCTCAGCAATTTCTTGAACTGTTTCGAAATGAGGGAGAACTCTCTGTCAGATAGCTTGGAGCCTGACGTGCTTAGCTCAGAGTCTGCAGGAGTATCTAGAGCTTGTATCATTACTAGTGACACAACTCTAGATTTTCTAGAACATTCGGCCTTCAAATCAACTGACTTTTCTTTTCTTGAAGTTTTTTTATTATGCTCCTCCTTCTTTCTGGTGTTCATTTGAAGCTCGTAGGAAAGCAACTTGCCGAATAGGTTCTGGGGGTCTATCTCTGGCAGTTTACCAAAATCCCTAATGGTAAGAACTTTGGTATCCCAGTCCTTTGTCAAGGATCTCAAGAATTTGTCGTTCAGCTCGCCATTAGTGAAGTTGCGACCGTATTTCCTAAGACCGTTGACAATCTTGAAAAATTTCTCAAAGCTGTTAGTAATAGTATCACTTGATCCTTTCTTGAAAGCTTCGTAATCTTGATTCAATAATGATCTGTGATCGTCATGAACTTCTTCATTCCCTTCCATCAACACTACAAAGAAGTCCCACATTTCCTTTGTACATTTACAGTCGAATAGGCTTTGCAACATCAAGTCATCCATTGCATTAGAAATGATATTCTTTTCCTTCTTATCTAGGGGGACTTGGGCAGGCTCATCCTTCGTGAGATCCATCATCTTCTTGGGAATCAGAATAGATGGGTTCAGAGCTAATGGTTGTGTAGGAACATGCGGTCCTTCTTCCATAATCTGGAATATTCTAGGATTTGCAACTTCCATGAAGAACCTTACTCTTTCTTTCTACATGAGAAAGTTTTCCTTTGTGCACACTAGTAGCTTCATAGAGGACATGTCTTTACTTCTGTCCATGGTGAATACATGGAATATCTAAATTCTAGAACTGGGATCTTGTTCAAGGTGTTAGCCTTATCAAACAAAACCTCCCTCTAATACCAATTGAAAGTATCTAGCATCTACCTAAATCACCTAGAGGGGGGGGGGGGGGGTGAATTGGTGATGTTTATGTATTTTTGCGGAATAAAAATTTCTTAAAAACCAAGCACACAAACACAGAGATTTATAGTGGTTCCTCAAGTTGGGTACGTACACTTTCCCACCTTCCCTATCTCCCATGAAGGGGCAGATTCAGCTACTTCACCTTTCTAAAATTACAACGAATCTTACACATCAGAGCTGTAACTCCTATAACTCGGAGATGACGCTCCTCCCACTCGGAGAACAACCTCTCCAACAACTCGATCCACAACCGGATCTATAACCTCGATCCACAACCAGATCTACAACCTCGATCCACAAATGGATCTACTCACTCGATCCACAAACGGATCTACAAACTCGGAGAAATAATCTCTTATAATCAGTAAAAGAATATTATAATATACAAAACGATTACAATTCTTCACACCAATGTTCTTCGAGATAGAAGATCTGGAACTTTGGAGAACTTGGAGAAATTAAATCATGAAGATCTTGAATCGTGAATATTGAATCTTCGAATGACTAGATCTGGTGGAGTATAGACCTTGAGAGAGAGAGAGAGAGAGCAATCCAGTCTTAAAAGTTCAAGAAGATCAATCACGCACAGTATTTGACGGCCGATCAGGAGATTCCGCGATTCGCACAGAGCGTCGGTGGCGGACATAAGATTTCCTGCTTTGGAAATTTCTTATCGATTCAAATGTTAGCAATAACATGATTAGTATTAAAGAAGAATATCCCTAGGTATTTATAGAGATCTTCTTACCAACATGTTGGAACGCCCTATTACTAATTTGGGTCAGGATCACTATGTCTCTAGGAATTTATGTTTTGACCTTCTGTATAGATTATAGGTCAATTAGTATTGAGTCTAAGGGTTAGAAGGCTAGGATTGGGAGCTGCTCTGAAGACCCAAGTTTTTCTGGAGACTAAGTCCAAATCGTCGAGCTCAGCACGACGTTTCGTCGAACTCCGGTCGACGATCGTCTAGCTCAACTATTGACAGATCGTCGAGCTCCATTCGACGATCGCTGAGCTCAAACTTCTTAATATCGTCGAGCTCTGGTCGACGATCGCTGAGCTCAACTTCTCAATATCGTCGAACTCCATTCGATGATCGCTGAGCTCAGGTCGACGATTTTGACTCTGCACTGGATCCTTATCTCTGAGCTCAGTTCGACGATCTTTGAGCTCAGATCGACGATTTCTTTGCTGCTTGCATTTTCCAATTCGCTGAGCTCAGCTCGACGATAGCAGAGCTCAGTTCGACGATTTTAGTTATCTTTCAGAATTCAAATTCAAATCAGATAGAAGCTATTCTGCATTTAATTCAGAAGATCTGCCTGCCATTTTCATTTACTTCTGGAGCAAGTTTCAAGGGATTTTTCAAGGAACAAATCAGTGGACTTTCCTTCAGAACATATTATGCAATTAAGGGTGTAATCAATGCAGACCAACGGCTATCTTTGACAGAGTAATATCCTATTCAGACACAGAGAATAAGAGAGAATGTTTTTTGAATAAAGACAGAGAATAGACAAGAACAGGACACACCTCTCAATATACAGAGACTCTGAAAAATATTCTATCAACAAGAATTCAGAAGAACACTCATCAAGAGATCAAGCTTTCAAACATTCTTCAGATCTCTTCAGCTCTCAAGTGTTCAAGGCCAACATCATTCCAAGACTCCAGACACTCAACATTTCAGCTTGCTGAAATCATCTTCTGCTGGAGATCTATTTTTGAAGGCCTATCACCCTCAGCAAAGCTCATCTTCCTGAAGATCAAGGACTCAGGGGGAGCTTTGAAATCAATCCACTTAGTCTTCTCAGTTGATTGAGAAAGATAAGACTGCCATAACTCTCTCAACCCCCTCTCTGTAAAGGGTTTTTCAAACTCCCTTCAAAAGTTTGAATCTGGTTTTTGAGCACCTTGTTAAAAGCTCATTGGTGGCAAGACACCTGATCAAAAAATCTGATTTGGTTTTTGAGCACCTTATCAAAAGCTCATTGGTGCCCAGGACACCTGATCAACTCATCCTGCAGTGGATTCCTACCTAGGGTGGTAGAAGCGTGGATGTACCCAAGTTGGGGAACCACTATACTTCCTTGTGTCATCTGGTTCTGCATGTTTTCTTTTTGTTTCTGGCCTAGATTTTCTTGTGCTTAATTTCTGCATAGCTTAGTTTTATTTCTGCTTCCCTGCTTACACTCATTACAACAATTGTTGTAAAGCTTTGCAAAAGTTTTTCTTTGTGTTTTAAAAAGCACCATATACTCTATTCACCCCCCCTCTAGAGTATATCTGATCTAGTTTCCCCTTTCAATTGGTATCAAAGCTAGGTTGGTTAAACATACCATTCCTGATTGGTTGTACATGCTAACACCTGAACCCCAAGATCCCAAACTAGATCCTTCTTTTGTATCTTTTTTTATTAGATTTAGCTTGCACAAATCATGGCCCAGAACAAAGATTATGCTAGCACCAGACCTCCAGTGTGCAATCTATCAAAATTTGCACTTTGGAAAGCAAGGATTAGACTCTACATGAATTCTATTGACGAAGATATTTTTAATTCTGTCTTGACAGTGTGTACAAGACCTCCAGAGAGCACAAGCACAAATGCTGTTCCACCTCCATCAGGAACAGATGCTGACATCAAAAAGTGGAAAGTAGCTGATGCCAAGGCAATGAACATTCTAGCTCAGACAATGTCAGATGACATTTTTCAAAAGGTAGCTGAATGCAATTCAGCCAAGGAGATTTGGGACAGGCTTTCAGAAATTGTCTCTGGCTCAGCTGATGAGAGAAAGGACAGAAGATCCCATCTCATCTCCCAATATGAGAACTTCAAGAAGGGAGAAACTGAGACAGTGGGAGACATGTACAACAGACTGAGTCTAATTGTCAGTGAACTGAGGACATTAGACAAAGAGATCTCACTAACAGAACTTAATGACAAGATCCTAATGTGCTTCCCCATCACTTGGGATTCAAGAATCTGGCCAATTAAAGATGCCAGAAGCCTGAATGAGATCACCACTGAAGCCTTGTTGGGTAAGCCCAAATCTTATGAGCTACTCATCAAGAACAGAGAAGAAGAACAGAAGGCTTCTTCACCAGCCACAAGAAAGGAGAAGACTATAGCATTCAAGGCAACTGAGGATCTGCCTGAAGAAAAAGGAGCAGGCAATGATGAACTTCTCAGCTTGTTGGCCAAAAGATTCTATAAGATGGCCAGAAAGGACTTCAGAAGAAGATCATACAAGGAGCAGGATAAGCCAAGGTATGACAAGTCCATTGGCAATAGCAAAGACATTATTTGCTTTGGTTGCAGGAAACCAGGGCATATGGTTCCTGACTGTCCAGAAAACAAGAACAAGGACAGAAGGGACAAAAAAGAAAGAAGAAAGGAGAAGGACTCCAAAAGGAATGGAAATAGCAAACCTTCCTCCAGCAGAAATAAGCACACAAGGAAAGGATTTGTTGCTGAATCCTGGAGTGAGACTGAAGAGGAGTCAGAGGCCTCTTCCAGCTCAAGTGATGATGAGGATGACGCAGAGGAAAAGGAGTTCTGCATGATGGCAATCAATGCCTCACAACACAACTCAGAGGAAGAGGAGTCAGAGTCAGACTCAGAGACACAACCTGAAGAAGATCAGGTAATCAGCTCTTTTGATTTCACTTCAGAAGATTTCAAACTTGAATTTAAAGCACTATGTTTAGACCTCCTAAAGTCTGAGAAAGAGATCATCTCTCTCAGAAATCAATTATCTGAACAAAATGCTTTAAAATCAGAAAACCTCAAACTCTCTCAGGAGTTGGAGAACTATAGGGAACAGATAGCTTCACTGAAGAGTGAGCTCTCTGAGGCCAAGAAGCTTGAAGAATCTCTCAATGGGAGAAGCATCAAGCTGATGGACATCACAAGCACAGTGAACTCAAGATTCAACAGTACACTGGGCTTGGGTGCCTCATCCAGCCAACCTATTGTTCTAACAACCCCTATCAAGTTCATTTCTGACAAGGGAAAGGGAGTTGTAGAGGTTGCCAGGAAAAATTCTGATCTGCCTCAGAAAACTAAAGTCCAGTACAAATCGTCGAACGGAGATCGACGATCGCCGAATGAAGATCGACGATCGCCGAACGCAGCTCGACGATCTCAGGACAAATCGTCGAACGCTGATCGACGATCTCAGCCAAGATCATCGAAGGCTGCTCGACGATCCCATATACTTGACCTCAGCGGTAGTCGACCGTCGAATGGAGCTCGACGATCGGACCCACGATCGTCGAACGCAGCTCCAAGATCGTCGAACAGAGGTCAGAGCTCTGGAAATTTTTTCAAAGGCAAGTCAAAATTGAATCCTAAGGGTTCTTCATCCCAAACCTTTAACCCTTATACTGAATGGATTATACCTCCAAGGAGATACCATCCTGAAGGATATAAGAGTCAGCCAGGGATATCTTTCATTTCTGAATTTAAAGGTTATCAACCTAGGCCCAAGGTAAACTGGGTCAAAAACAAGTGAATTGCTTTATGTGCAGGTGAAGACCTATCCAACATCTAACCAGCAATGGTATTTGGATAGTGGGTGCTCTAAGCACATGACAGGGAACAAGGACAACCTAAATTTCTTTAGAGCCAAGCTTGGACCCAAAGTTATCTTTGGTGACTCCAACTTTGGACAAACTAAAGGTTATGGAGCAGTCCAGATTGGTTCTGTAACCTTCAAGAAAGTAGCATATGTGGAAGGACTGAAGCACAACCTAATCAGCATCAGTCAGCTATGTGATGAAGGCTACCAGGTGACCTTCAGCAAAACCCTATGCAAAATCAAGTCAGAAGACAACACAACTGTGTTGACAGGTAAAAGGAAAGGTAACATCTACCTAGTAGATTTTCTTTCAACTTCTGTAGATATCTGTTTATTCAATTCAGTTTGTAGACCAAATGTTTTATGGCATAAGAGATTAGGACACCTAAACCTTAGAACTATTGCTAGGCTCTCCAAGGAAAACCTTGTTAGAGGACTACCTTCTGGCCCCTACAAGAAGGAAGGACTCTGCAAGGCTTGTCAATTAGGCAAGCAAACTAAAAACAGTTTTAAGTCACTTAATAAGAGTGATTCACCTAGGATATTGTATCTGTTACACATGGATCTATTTGGACCCATCACAGTACAAAGCCTAGGAGGGAAATCCTACACTTTAGTGATTGTAGATGACTTCTCTAGATTCACTTGAGTGTTCTTTCTAAGGAAGAAGTCTGATAACTTTAAGTGTCTGACAGAGTTTCTCAAATGTATAAAGATTGAGTTCAATACTCACATTGCCCTGATCAGAAGTGATCATGGGACAGCGTTTGATTCTCTTCTTATGCAAGAGTTCTGCCAGAGTGAAGGGATCAGGCATACTTTCTCAGCTCCTAGAACTCCTCAACAAAATGGGGTAGCTGAAAGGAAAAATAGAACCATTATTGAATCTGCCACTACATTGTTGTCAGATGCTCATCTACCTCTATCCTTCTGGGCAGAGGCAGTGAACACCTCCAACTATGTGCTGAACAGAAGTCTGATACATAAACTGAAGGGAAAGACTCCCTATGAATTACTCAAAGGGAAGAAACCTAAAGTTGACTATTTCAAAATTTTTGGTTGCATTTACTATATTCACAATAATGATAAGAAACATCTAGCAAAATTTCAAGCCAAAGCTGATGAAGGAGTGTTTCTGGGATACTCTATGATCAGCAAGGCCTATAGGGTTTATAATAAATCATCACTGAAAATTGAGGAATCTGTTCATGTTTCTTTTGATGAAACTAACATGTCTTTCAAGGAGAAGATTTCTTCTACCATAAAACATTTGCAGGAACACTCTCTAGTTGAAGATATGAACAAGCTACAGGTTGCTCAAGAGGATGAAAGCAGTGAAGATGAAAGCAATGCTCAACATATTGAAGCACAACCTGAAGAGCCAGTTGTTGTACCACAAGAGGAAACAACAACACAGGTTGGTGAACAATCAACACCCCCGGTTGATTTAGTAACATCAAGAGACCATCCAATTTCCCAGATAATTGGAGAAATCTCAGCTAGTGTGCAAACCAGAAATCAGGTCAACGAAAACCTGTTGCACACCTGCTTTCTTTCTCAAATTGAACCTCAGTCCATTCAAGATGCAGAGCAAGATCCACACTGGATCATTGCCATGCAAGAGGAGTTGCATCAATTTGAGAGGAACAAAGTATGGGAACTAGTGCCCAAGCCTAAGGATCATTCCATTGTTGGAACAAAATGGGTATTCAGAAACAAACTGGATGATCAAGGAGTAATAATAAGGAACAAGGCAAGGATAGTTGCCCAAGGATATTCTCAAGAAGAAGGAATTGACTACGACCAGACTTTTGCACCTGTTGCAAGATTGGAAGCCATCAGAATTTTTCTAGCTTATGCAGCTCACAAAGGCTTCAAGGTTTATCAGATGGATGTCAAGAGTGCCTTCTTAAATGGAGACATCAAAGAGGAAGTCTATGTCAGACAACCTCCAGGTTTTATCTCTCCAACTCATCCTGATTTTGTTTTTAGATTAAATAAAGCATTATATGGTCTCAAGCAAGCTCATAGAGCATGGTATGAGACTCTAGCATGCTTTCTCTTGGAAAATGGTTTTATAAGGGGTAGAGTAGACCAAACCCTTTTTATTAGAACCCATAAGTCCCATACCCTACTAGTACAAATCTATGTAGACGATATCATTTTTGGTTCTACTAACTCCAAGTTTTTTTTTCGAATTTTAGGAATGTTTAATTTATAAAAGTTGCTCTCAAAAACTTTTTATTAAACATAGTTTTATTTTTGAACACAAACATATCACCTTTTTTTCATGTCATACTTGCCATGATTTCGATCCTTAAAAGATCCTATGTCAATGAGAATAAGATTTCGTTCCGTAAACATAGGCATCCAATATTTAAAAAGATTATAAGTTATGGAGTAAGAGGATAAAATTCATTACTCCTATACATATACATTGGATTATTATGAATATTGTAGAAAACAATTTATGTTATGGAAAATATGATTTCATTTTCCTAACATCCATTTTCAAGCCAAAAAATTAATTATAGGTTTGAGCAAAAAAATATACCCTCGCCTCTAAAATTCAAGCCTTCTTCATATACCACGATATCCTACTCCGCCAATCTCAAATAATTCTAGATTTAAATTTTAAAAATCTTTTTTAGAGCATAATTTGTAAATTAAATTATTTCTTGTAATTCTTACAAGCTCAAGTTTTCATAAATCCAATCTATTTTTGCTGGCCTAACAAATAAATGTTTTTGCAATCTATTCGATCATATCAGAAGTTTTTAGCTGAAACACTTCCTTTATTTAAATTTTTGGCATAATTTAGGATTTAACTCTAATACCCCGAATATTTATTTAGATCTTTCTTTCAATTAATTTAAACGATAGCTAAACTTAGGATTTCTTTAATTTATTATAAGTTCATCTCCAACTTTTGCTCTGAAATAGCAAAAGCTTAAGTATGGGGGTATTTGATGAGTTGTAAATATACCTATTTTTATGTACATTATTTAAGTATTTTTCATTTTCTTTTGTTGTTTTTAGTTAAATTTATTCAATAAAATGCTTTTTTTATTGTAAATATTTTGTTAACTTAATTTATTTTATTTTCATAAAAAAAATCCAAAAATCTGCCAAAAACAGTAATGTCACGCCCGTGTCCTTACTGGTCACGCCCGTGACATGGGCGTGACACGTCCGATTCCAGTGAATCAGCACTTTTGAAGAAAAATCATGTGACAAGCCCAGTCACATGGCCGTGTCAAATGTGAACGGCCGTGACCTGACTCGTGCCAGCCTGTTCGATGATTTTCTGCTCGACGATTTTTCGCTCGCCGATCGTCGACCAAGGACACGCCCATGTCCCATGATAGATACGCCCGTGTCCCATGACACGCCCCGTGCCGAAGCCCGTGACCATCCAGCTCGACGAAATTACTCTCGACGATCGTCGACTTAACCCGACACGCCCGTGGCAAGATTCCACACGGGCGTGTGCTTCTCCACCTGGCTCGACAAACCGCCGCCGACGACTTTCGACGCAAACGATGCCCAGTTCAACCTCCCCGACACGCCCACCGTTACGCCCGTGACCAGGGGCGTGACTGCCACGTGGACCTCCCGAAGTCAACAACGTCATCAAATCGCCGAATTCTGATGATAAATAAAGCTGACACGCCCAATGTCACGCCCGTGACCTAGGGAGTGACCGCCGCATTTTCAGCCGCAAATTCAAATTTCATGTCAAATCGGACGGCCGCCATTTAAATAGTGTTGGCACGCCACCTGACACGCCCGTGTGAGAGGGCGTGTCCCATGAAATTTTTGTCTATAAATTTCCAGCTTTTGTAAGGATTTTTGTTCCCTTTTTCCTAAACCATTTTGTATAGGGAGGTGCTGCCTAGATGGATTTCCAAGCCTTGTAATGAGATTTTTTCCCCTCTCTCTCTCTCTTTTATTTTCAATTTTGTAATCTTCTTTATTGTTAATGCAATGTAGTTTTTTTTTTCCATTACATGGATTTTGACTTCATCTATATGCCCACTCTTATGCAATCTTATTTCTTTTATTTTGTTTTAACTTAGTTTTCATATTTTTAAAATGCGTGTGTGATTGTATGAGTATAGTTTTTATTTTGATGCTTTCATTAATTGTTCACTTAACTATGTTAGACTTAGGATTTTTATAGCGTTTTATGCATTTTTATAAATCCGTAAAAGCGTTCTCAAAGTCATTTTTGTCTATCATTAACTTAGATTTTCTATTTTAGGTTGTAAAACGTTTCGTTTTTTCACTTTATTTTCACCTTTTAACAACTTTTACGGAGTTATAGGAATGTATATATAGTCGTTTTAATTTTTTGAACACTTCATTTTTGCTTTTATTTTCAAAACCTTTTTGCCCGTTTAAATTTTATTTCTTCATTTTATTCATTTCTACTTCATTCTAGCGGTAGAAATGTATTCATTTCAATTTTTCGAGCACTTGTACTTTGCGTTTATTTGCAAACTTTTTTGCTCCTTTAAATTTTATTTTCACTTTTTATTCATTTCAACTGCATTCTAGCGGTAGAAATGTAGTCGTTTTAATTTTTCAGTCTCTTAGTTTTTTCTTAATTTTGTACGTGTGCGTGCATGTATGAGTTAGTAATTATAGCTTTATTTCAATTCATGTAGAGTGTGTGCGTGTGCCGCATTTATTTCCGCCTACTCGTTAAGAGTTAAATGACGTGTCTTTAATTTTTCACCTACTCATTTGAGTAGGATGTGCAAGTGTGAGTATTTACTTTTTGTAGTGTGAGTATTTCATTTTCTGTCATGTGTGTGTGTGTGTTTTAATTTCTGCAAGTATGTGTGTTTTTATTTTCCGCCTACTCATTTGAGTTAAATGGCTCGATTTTATTTAAGTAGGACTTGTTGTTTTTTACTTTCACCTACTCGCTAGGAGTTAAATGGCCAGACTTCATTTCCCTCCTACTTGTTTGAGTAGGACATGTCATTTTCAGATTTTATTTACCGCCTACTCATTTATTTACGTAATTATTTAAGTAGTACTTGTAGTAGCATTTATTTACCGCCTACTCATTTGAGTTAAATGGAAGGTCTGTGTATGTGTTTACTTTTAAGTAGAGTGTGTGCGTGGATGCATTTATTTTCTCCTACTCTTTTGAGTAGGACTTGCTTTATTTCTCCCGCGCACTCATTTGAGCCGGGACTTGCAATTTTTCTACTTTCATTTCAATCCTACTCATTTGAGTAGGACTTGCACTTTACTGTTTTCCTTTTCTGCTTTTTTTATCGCTTTATTTATTGCTTTCTTTTTATTTCTTTCAATCGCTGCCATCCCCATTCCGATGAGTGGCTAACCATTCTTAGCCCTCAGTATCGAAGAGCAATAAGACAAATAAAATAGCTTTAAATAATTAAAGGTCCTATTTTTCTTATTAATTAAAATTACTTATGGTTTGCCTAGGGTTTATAACGCGTAGGACCACATATTCGATGTGTGGTCTCTATTTTCGTAGTCCATACGCTAGCTAGCTGAGAGGCCGGGCGTATGGACAGATCGCCCATTGGTAAATGGAGTTCCACACTAGCCCTCGAGAGAGGAGGCGCGCCAACTCTACCGGAGTGGGTTCCCCACCCAATAGTGGGGTTCTTAGCATAATGAGGGAGTGAAGTGGAATCCTTCGTCGGACGAGAGCCCGATCGAATAGTCTTAGCGTTCTGGTGTGTGATATTCCTAGAGATAGGTGAGCTCATTTTAGTGGAACCTCCACGGCCAAGTCTCCGCCTTAATTAATTTGAAACTTAGGATCTCTTTTTATTAAAAGTATATTTTAGTTCAAATTTAATTTGGTGTCGTCGAGCTAAGGTCTTCATCGACTCCACCCTTTTTTATGCTTTTGTTTTATGGCTTTCGTTTTATATATAAAAATTAACCTGACAAGTTAAATATCGGTAAAATAATAGTCCCCTCCAGGGAAGAGTAGAAATAATCGAACCGACCCCGAGAACAATACGACCTCGATATTCAACACCAGAATATCTTGTACTACCCACGATAGGTGCACTTGTCTCCTTTCGTTAAAACTCAATTTCACTGTTTTATATCCAAACTAATAAATCCACGCGTCCCGCTTTCTAAATAAATACCAATCACCGCTTTTCTTAATAAAACCGCCCGGGGTGCCACGAGCTCATAATAATTTTTTGGAGTTTTAACCCACATCAATGAGTTCAGTCAGTCCAAGAAGTTAGACTCTAATAATCATTTCTCTGGAGTTTTATCATAATCAACACCTTACCTTTTCTATAAGATCTTAACTGATCCGAGCTGTAAGCCTGATTTATAAAGGCTGAGTGTAGGATCCTTCTATGGATCTGAGGTATGGCATGTGTGCCTGAGCTGTAGGAGATTCATTCTTTAATGTAGGATCATGTTGTTGGATCACTAGTTGATTTGGGCTAGGTTCACTAACTGACGATGTGACCCAACAAGTATAGCCATGGTCAAATTTGTGTCCGAGAGTCTATGCCAAGTCCTTAGAGTTAACATCAGATGGACCAGCTATCAACAAGGCCATCAGAGACTCAAGACTTAGAAGATTTCAAGACTAAGTAAAATGATATTGACGTTCGTCGAACTCAGGTCGACGAAAGGCATTCTCAGCTCGACGATTTTGAGATATTTCTCTGAGCTGAGCTCGACGATATTCATTCTTTGGTCGACAAAAACTGGGATACTTCAGCAAACTAAATCCAGATTTTTCTAAGTCTAACTTCAGGCTTTGGTCGACGAATAAGATTCTGAGCTCGACGAACTTGGAACTCCAGTACTCAACTTCTCAGGTCGATGAAGTCAACTTCTCAGGTCGACGAACTCAGTACTCTACTCGACAAATTCTGGAATCAGAAGATTTATGTCGACACTTAGGGCATGTGTCGACACCAACTTATGTCGTCACCAGAAAATCTATGTCGACACCAGAAGTTTTCATGTCGACACACAGAATATCAGTCAACACAAAATATTTGACTAAGTCCAGAATTGTTGCTGAACTCCAGTCAACGAATACAATTGTCAGCTCGACGAACTTCAGACAGAAAAGGAAAAGTTCTGAAGCATGCAAGTTCTGTTATCCGCTCGACGAACTTGGAACTCAGCTCGACGAACAGAAGCTGTCTGGTCGACGAATTCAATATCTCAGCTCGACGAATTGGTAACTCAGTTCGACGAATTCTGCCAACTGTTTGACGATTCTAGAATTAGCCATTTCCGGCCTTCTGTCCCCATTCTAATGAAGAAATTCCTGAGTAATTAATGCTCTAAATTCTCTGAACGTATCCGTTAGAAGGAGCATTAATTACAGTCTTCCTCAGGAATATTACTTGCCGATTTTCAACGAGACAGTTGAGGAAATGATTAAATGCCGATTATTCTCAAGGCATCAACATTAATTACAGAGGATTAAAATTTTTGAAATGAGATAGAAGAAAAAGTAGATCGAAAATCAGAACAAGAAGTGACAAGCACAAGAATATACTCAGTCAGAAAAATACGGATAGACAGATAGACTGACTGCAAGATTTCATAGAGCATAAGAAAAGCTTCACACAAAACTCATACAGAAGCTTACAGTGATAGATAGTGATATTCATTCATTCAGAAGAAGAACAATAATACTATATTAAGAGTCTTCTTCTTCAACATTCTCTCCAGGACTTCCAAGGACAATAGATATCAAATCAGTCAAGAAGATCCTGCATCATGGCTTGTCAAGAACTCTGATTGAAGACCTATCACCCTGCAACAAAGTTCCAGATCTTCCCTGAACCATTCTACATCTCAGGGGGAGCTTTTTGCTAATATCATTCCACTTAAGTCTTCTCAGTTTATTGAGAAAGAGAAGGCATAATCACTCTCTCACCCCCTCCTGTACAAAGGGTTGTCATATCCCTTCAAAAGTTATTCCTGGTTGCAAGTCTCCTTACCAAAAGACTTGAGTTGGTTTTTGGGGACCTGATCAAAACCCATTGGTGTCAGGCACCTGATCAAAAACCTAAGTGGATTCCTACCAAGGGTGGTAGAAGAGTGGACTACCCTGATTTGGGGAACCACTATAAACTTCTTGTGTCGTCTGGTTGCTTAAAATTTTCTTTTGTTCTTGTTGTGTGGCTGTGATTAGGTTTATTAGTTTCTATTTTCCAGTTTGTTACTTACTCCACATTTTCAGCTTACAGCAAAAGCTGTAACAGCACCCTTAGTGGGACCTAACAAATTTTAAAATATACTATATTCACTCCCCCCTCTAGTGTATTGTAGACCTAACCTCCCTTTCAATTGGTATCAGAGCAAGGTTCCTTTGGTTGCACAAGTTAATCCTTGAACCAAAGATCCTGTGTTAGATCTACATATCACTTTGTTCACATTTGAAAGTAGAACCACAACCATGGCACAGAACAAAGATTATGCAAGCACTATACCTCCAGTTTGCAACTTGCAAAAGTTTGAAATCTGGAAGGCAAGAATCAAGTTGTATATTAATTCTATTGATGAAGATATTTTTGCTTCCATCTTAACAGGAGTGCCTCAACCACCTGCAGCTTCTCCAAGCACTTCTACAAATATGACTACAGTACCTCCTCCAGACTACAATGATGCTTATAGGAAAGCCAAGATGGCTGATGCAAAAGCCATGAACATATTAGCACAAATAATGTCTGATGACATTTTCCAGAAGGTTGCTGAGTGTACATCAGCAAAAGCTATCTGGGATTCCCTAAACCAAATGGTTGATGGATCAGCTGATGAAAGGAAGGATAGGAGATCAAATGTCATATCCCAATATGAGAATTTTGAGAAGCAGGAAGCTGAAACATTCTCAGAGATGTATAATAGACTAAGCTCAATCATTAATGAGCTAAAAATTTTGGACAAGGTCATCACTCTCATTGAAGTGAATGACAAAATTCTGATGTGCTTCCCAAGCTCATGGGACACAAGAATCTAGCCTATCAAGGAGGCTAGATGCCTGAATGAGATGTCAACTGAATCTCTACTAGGCAAACTGAAATCTTATGAGCAGTTAATAAAGACAAGGGAGGCTGCTGAACAAAGAACACCTCCTGCAGCCAGAAGAGCCAGAACATAGCATTCAAAGCCTCAGAAGAATCAGAATCTACTGCATCAAATGAAGAGCTCATGAGTCTCTTTGCAAAGAGATTCTTCAAGATGGCTAGAAATGACTTCAGGAGGAAGTCAGCAAGAAAGGATGACAGGACAAAGTATGACAAGACACCAACAAAGGAAGTGGTGTGTTATGGATACAGAAACCCTGGACACTTCCTCTCTGAGTGTCCAGAGAATTAGAAGAAAGAGAAGAGAAGAGAAAAGGAAAAGGATTCCAGAAAATAGTTCACCAGCAAACCCTCTTCCAGCAAACACAAGAGGAAAGAAAAGGGGTTTGTAGCTGAGACCTGGAGTGAAACTGAAGAGGAATCAACATCTTCAAGCTCCAGTGAAGATGAAGAAGAGGAAAGAGTAAAAGAGGTTTGCCTCATGGCAATTGATGCCTCAAGAAGCAACTCAGAAGAAGGAGATTCAGAAGATGAGGAAGCATCTGAATCAGAAGCTGATCAGGTATTATCATTGTTTGATTATAATTCAGAGTCTTTTAAATCAGATTTTAAAATCATGTGCTTAGATTTAATCAAATCTGAGAAGGAAATCAAACTTCTCAGAGATAAGCAAGTTAACCATGATAGCTTAGTATTAGAAAACACTAAATTGAAAAATGAAATAGATATGTTTAGTAAACAAATCACTTTTCTGAAAGATGAATTAAATAAGGCAAAACAGCTAGAAGAATCATTAAATGGAAGAAGCAAACAACTAGCAGTAATCACCGACATATCTAATGATAGATTTAATGGAAGTAAGTTAGGATTAGGTGCATCATCTAGTGAACCAACTGTTATTCAGAAAAACCACCTGTCACAACCCATCAATTTTATTTCTGAGAAAGGAAAGAAGAATACTGAGCAAGTACATAAAGTAAATAAAATTCTTGAACAAATTCAAACTAAGGGCAAATTTGAAAAACAGAAAACAACCAATAAAAACAAAGTTCAGTAATTTTCGTCGACCTTAGATCGACGAAAAGGGGCCAGTTCGTCGAACCCAGATCGACGAACTCTGAACGCTAACTATAGTTTTTATTATTCGTCTAACTGCAATCGACGAACTTTGTATGGTTCGTCGAGCAGTGATCGACGAACATAGGGTGCAGAGAATGAACATGTTTATTCTCTGGGCAGAGATCGACGATCTCAACCCAATTCGTCGAACTCTAGTAAACGAACTTACATAAATTTATCGAACCCAGGAAGACTTAAGCAAAACTATAACTTTAACAGAAACTTAAATACTTCTAGGAAATCATTTAATCCCCTAGCTGACTGAACCATTCCTCCTAGGAGATACCACCCCCTAGGATATAAATCCCAGCCAGAATTTTCTATTATTTCTAGTTTCTCTTATCAGCCATACAAAGGGCCCAAGGTAACCTGGGTCAAAAATCACTAACTGTTTGCATTGTAGGAGAAAACGTGTCCAGGGGTAAATGAAACTTGGTACTTGGACAGTGGCTGCTCCAAGTATATGACTGACAGCAAGGACATCCTATTCAACTACAAGTCCAAATTAATGCCAAAGGTTATCTTTGGTGACTCAAAATGTGGTCAGTCAGAAGGAGTTGGAGAAGTAAAAATAGGAGCACACACATTCAGAAAAGTGACATATGTAAGTGGACTGAAGCATAACCTCATCTCCATAAGTCAATTATGTGATGATGGTTATCAGTTATACTTTAACCCTTCTACTTGGTCTATCATTGATAAAAATAACCAAATTGTTTTAACTGAAAGTAGACAAGGAAACATTTACTTAGTAAACTTTTCTTCTGCCACAACTGATATCTGCTTATTGAATTTAACCAGTAAACAGAATGAGTTATGGCACAAAAGACTAGGACATGTAAATCTGAAAAATATTGCTAGGTTATCTAAGCACAACCTTGTTAGAGGTCTACCTTCTGATCCCTACAAGAAGAAATGTCTTTGTAGGGCTTGTCAACTAGGCAAGCAAACTAAACCTAGTTTCAAATCAATTAATAAGAGTGATTCACCTAGGATCTTGTACTTGCTACACTTAGATCTTTTTGGACCCATTGCAGTACAAAGCCTAGGGCGAAATCCTACACTTTAGGTATAGTGGATGACTTCTCCAGGTTCAGTTGGGTATTCTTTCTGAGAATAAAGTCAGATACATTCAAGGTTCTTACAGATTTTCTCAGGACCATACAGATTGAGTTCTCTACTCATATTGCATTGATCAGAAGTGATCATGGCACATAGTTTGAGTCTCTTCTTATGCATGAGTTCTGTGAGAAGGAAGGTATCAGGCATTGCTTCTTAGCTCCTAGAACTCCCCAACAAAATGGGGTAGCTGAAAGAAAAAAATAGAACACTCATTGAAGCTACAGGTACATTACTTGCTGATGCATACATGCCACTAACCTTTTGGGCAGATGCTGTAAGCACTGCAAACTATATCCTGAATAGGAGTTTAATTCACAAACTAAAGAACAAGACTCCCTATGAATTGCTCAAAGGGAAGAAACCTAAAATAAACTATTTTAAAGTTTTTGGTTGTACCTGTTACATACATAATAACAACAAGAAATATATTAGAAAGTTTGAAGCTAAGGCTGAAGTGGGAGTTTTTCTAGGATACTCCCAAGTAAGCAAAGCTTATAGGGTATTCAATAAATCAACATTAAAAGTAGAAGAGTCAATTAATGTTTCTTTTGATGAAAATAACATGTATTGCAAGGAGAAAGAAGTTTCTACCATTAGCAACTTGCAGGTACCCCACTTGTGTGAGACATTGGATGGACTAAACCTCACCCAAGAGGTTCCCACTCATCCCTCTCCACAGGTCATTGAAGATAGTGAAGAAGATGAAGCTGAAGAACATGAGCCTCAACCAACAACAAATATAATTCCACAAGAGGAATTTATTCAAAATGCTGTTGCACAACCAACTCCACCCACTGATTTTGTCACTCTTAGGGATCACACCAGATCTCAAGTAATTGGAGACATTTCAGCAAGTGTACAGACAAGGCATCAACTCAACCAAGACTTGATGCATGCCTATTTTCTCTCTCAAGTTGAACCTCTAACCATTCATGATGCTGAGCAAGATCCCCACTGGATCCTTGCAATGCAAGAGGAACTAAATCAATTTGAGAGATGTAGAGTTTGGGATTTGGTTCCAAGACCCAAAAACTACCCAATTATTGGAACCAAATGGGTTTTCAGGAATAAGCTTGATGCCCAAGGAGTCATTGTGAGGAACAAGGCTAGGCTTGTTGCTCAAGGATATAGGCAAGAGGAAGGAATTGACTATGATCAGACCTTTGCACCTGTTGCAAGGTTGGAAGCTATAAGGATTTTCCTTGCCTATGCAACATTCAAAAGGTTCAAAGTCTTTCAAATGGATGTGAAAAGTGCCTTCTTAAATGGAGTGCTACAAGAAGAGGTTTATGTAGAACAACCTCCAGTTTTGTTTCTCCAACTTTTCCCTCTTATGTTTTTAGATTAAATAAGGCTCTTTATGGTCTAAAGCAAGCTCCAAGAGCTTGGTATGAGATCTTAGTAAGTTTCTTATTAGAGCATAAATTTACAAGAGAAACTGTAGATAAAACCCTTTTCACTAGACATCATAAGGACCAAATTTTGTTAGTACAAATCTATGTAGATGACATCATATTTGGTTCTACAGATTCAAAATTATGCAAGAGGTTTTCTGACCTCATGCATTCTAAATTTGAAATGAGTAGCATGGGAGAGGTTTCATATTTCCTTGGTCTCCATGTGAAATAACTCCCTGATGGCATCTTCATCTCACAAGCAAAATATGCTAAAGAACATCTAAAGAAGTTTGGGATGGCTGATGCCTCAGCAAAGAAAACTCCCATGGCCACCAATGATGTTGTGGACTCTGATATTGCAGGAAAACCTGTAGATTAGAAACTTTATAGGGGAATTGTTGGGTCCCTGTTATACCTCACAACAAGTAGGCCAGATATTATGTTTGCTGCATGCCTTTGTGCTAGGTTCCAAGTGAACCCTAAAGAATCACATCTAATTTTCTTAAAAAGTATTTTAATATATATAAAGAGTTGTCCTGATCTAGGCCTATGGTATCCCGCTGAATCAGAATTTGGGTTAATTGGATACTCTGATGCTGATTTTGCTGGATGCAGGGTTGATAGAAAAAGTACTTCAGGAACCTGCCAGTTCCTTGGTATGAGACTAGTATCATGGTTTTGTAAGAAGCAAACATCAGTGTCAACATCCACTGCTGAAGCAGAATATATTGCAGCAGGCAGCTGTTGCTCACAGATGCTGTGGATACAAAATCAACTCCTATATTATGGGTTCAACTTAAATAATTCAAGCCTATTCTGTGATAATACTAGTGCTATAACCATAGCACAAAATCCAGTTCACCATAGTAGGATAAAGCATATTTACATAAGATATCATTTCATTAGGGAGTGTGTAGACAAAAATAAGATTAAGCTTGTCTATATATACACTGATTTACAAAAAGCTGATATATTCACCAAACCTCTGGATGAGAAAAATCATGCTTTCTTTCTAAATCAGCTGGGAATGATCAATGGAGAAGACTTAGCTTAAGTTCTGTCTGCATTGGATGAATTTTTCAAAGTTCGTCGAACGGAGTTCGACGAACCGGGGAAGGTTTGAGAGATATTCGTCCAACGGAGTTCGCCGAATTCTCTGTGTGAAACAATTTTCGTCGACCGGCGATCGACGAATTTTGCTTCAGAAGATATTCGTCGACCACAGTTCGACGAATTATCTTCAAGTCTTCTTGGTGAGATCGCCGAATTATTTATTACTAACTCATTTCGTCGACCTCAGTTCGAAGAACTATTTTATTTTCGTGGAACGGAGTTTGTCGATTCATATTCTGGAAAACCTTATATCTACGTTTTCTTCGACCTCCGTCTCGCGCTTTCTGTTCCCCTTGCACTTGATCGCCGTTTCTCTCATTTGCAGGTGATTCCATGGCGATTCAAGCAGGCGCTCTAGCCGCTATGAAGTTTGAAACTGGATTTGATGTCGACTTCGAATCATTCCAACACTCAGATCCAATCTTTCTATATATTCTGGAACTTCCGGAAGAACAGAATCTGAAGAACCTGATGACCAGCAGGATAAAGTTGGCAGGAACAGAAATTAGAGAATGGGTCTATACTTCATGCACTTCTGAAGATAATACTATGACAGGATCAATCGCCGAAAACACTGTCTCCTTAACCCCCGCGGTTTTAACTGAAATATTTGGTTTGACAAATGGCGAAGAGGAATTAGAAATTGATTCTGAAGAGTTTAATAGGATGCTAAATCAGATGGGTTATTCTGGTGACAACCCAAATAAATTGTTGAAGAGGCATTTGTCTGCAGGATATAAGTTCCTGGCAGACATTGTTTGGAAGGTCTTGCTTGGCAAGCATACTGCCCATGACTACATCACAAGACATCAGTTCTTGGTCATGTGTGCCGTAATAAATAAGAAGCAAGTGGACTGGCCTCAGATCCTCTTTGATCTGATAAAGAAGAAAAACAACAAGAAAGAAATGTGTTTTGGAAGGATCCTAGGGATCTTCCTCAAGGAAAAGGCTGCTGAATCACTGGTCTCCCAGACCATATTCATCAATGCCAGTAAAAGGCTCACATGTGCCTTATTTGGCAGGTGGGAGAGGACAATCACAAAGCCCACTAAGGTTTCTACCTCTTCCACCCCAGCTTTTGAAGGCACCAGGGCTGTTAACGCCACTCCCACACCTGCTGAAGAGATTCATCCCACACCACCATCTCTTCCAGCACCCCTTCCAGCAAAACAACTAACTTCCTCTCCCATTATTTCTTCAACACCTCAATCACAACATCATACTCATATTCCTACTCCACCTCCATCTCCACCACTGACATCACTGACATTCCATCTACCCCTCTTAAGGAAAATCAACACCCAACACCTCCTGATTCCCCTCATGACACATATATTTCTACAACACCACAGTCTCCCCTTCCCCCACATTTATCTTTCATACCATCTTACATCATCCCATCAGACACAATGATGCAAGATTCCACCCTTCCGTCCCCATCAACATCTAACCTTCACACACCTGATGTTCCACCCTCTGTTCCCTCAATAGTTGCCACCCCTTTCACACCAACTGTAACACCATCTACAACTTTCTCATTGAACCCCGCTACCATCTCATCTATCCTCACCATCATCACCCCATTCTGAAATCCCTTATAACAGACGCCATTACACCTCCTGTTACTACCATTACCTCTTTTTCTGCTCAAATATCTTCTCTCACTGTTACCCGCTCCTCAGTCAGGGGCCTGGCCTCAGTTCTTACTTAAACTAGGCAGGGGGAGATGCTTGATGATGAAGTAGCAGCAATAGCTTCAGACACTTCAGGTCCAGCACCAGTAGATACTCCAGTCACCACAGTAGCATATACAGATTGTATAGATAAAGATTTAATTGGTTTTATTGATACTGATATGGAGATTGATGAAACTGTTGGTGATTTTATGCTCAATCCCACAGTTAATTTACAAGAATTGCTGAAAACTTTTGATACTGTCTATATGCATCTTCTTCCAACAAAATTCACTAAGCTACATTTAGCTATTGTGCCTTACATTTCTCCTGTCAGTCCAGCAGTTGCTAAGCAACTATGTGATAGTTTTGAAATTCCACTTTCTGCACCAACCTCTGCCGTCATTCCATCCTCTCCAGAAGCTATCTCAGCACCAATCTTTGTGATGGATGACTCCCCGATGCAAGATCTAGATGAGTTGATCTTGGCTGACATTAAAGAAGAAAATAAGGCAGCAGCTGAAAGCTATGTCCTAGCTACTTCTAATTTTTGTATAGTCTCTACTTCAACTCCTGCTGAAACTCCAGCCCTTGAAACTTCTGCTGCTGCTACAGAAAAGACTGCTCCTTATGATAAAACCTTGAAAGCATTGGATGCTCTATATGATAACCCTCAGGGTTCTGCCAGTGAAGATGATGAAGATGATGATGAAGAAGATTCAGATGAAGAAACTGCTAAGAAGAAGAAGAAAATGTTGTCAAAGAAAAGGAAAGCCCCTCCTCCTCCTGCTGCTAAGCCAAGCTCAAAGAATGACACCCCATTCTATATCCTTCAAAATATTACTCCTTATAAAGGAATTCCAGCATGGATGTGGCTGTCTAAAAATCAGCAAAAGGAGAGGAAAATAAGTAGAAAATATTCTCCTCCACCAGTTCAGAGATACAGAAGAGATCCACCTCCTACAACTCCTCCAGCAACTGGTGCCACTGGATCTAGCTCTCAGAGATCTGCCCCCATGCAAACTTATCAAAGACATCAAGGGAGATCTTCTGGAAGTAGTCAGCAAAGGCATCACTCTTCAGAAACTCAACATCAACAACATAAACAACATCAGCAGCAACAACAAAGTATCCCTGCAGATCAGAAGGCTAACAGTCCTGAAAGACCATATTCACCTCCTGTTCCTTTTGAAGATCCTGAAACAGCAAACTTTGCCAAAATGGCCAGGTTCCAAGAACTTGTTGGTCTTTCCTTGATTAATAAAGCAAAAGCTGAAGGCAAAGACATATCAGGATATACATCTATGTCAAAATACAGGAAGGAAGAACTCAAAATATTTGATAAAGCCAACAAACTGTTTAATGTTGATGATTGCATGAAGCTACATCCTGAAGCAGTTGTCCCCAGAACTGCATCCCTGAAGATTATTGGGGCAGCTAATATGACAATGACACAGGCATAGGCTTTGGATCCAAAGAGAGAAATTATCTTTACCAAGCCAAGAGAAAAGCCTAAAGAGGACAAGACCATAGAGAAGAAGCAGAAGAAGTAATCCTTACTGTGTTTTAATTTCTTTGCTTTTCTTTCTGCATTTGCTTTCAAACTGTGTTAACTGTTTAAACAAAGCATATGTCCATATATATCTGCTGCATGTGTTGGTAATTCTCTGCCAGATATATCTTTTCCTTGCTTTGTTTACTCTCATATGTTTGTTTTGAGTCTATTAGTGACCTCACCCAAATAGGGGGAGATTGTTGGATCCCTAGTTGATTTGGGCTAGGTTCACTAACTTAGGATGTGACCCAACATGTATAGCCAGGGTCAAATTTGTGTCCTAGAGTCTAGGCCAAGTCCTTAGAGTCAACATCAGATGGACCAGCTATCAACAAGACCATTAGAGACTCAAGACTTAGAAGATTTCAAGACTAAGTAAAATGAGTTCAACGTTTGTCGAACTCAGGTCGACGAAAGGCGTTCTCAGCTCGATAATTTTGAGATATCTCTCTAAGCTGAGCTCGACGATCTTCATTCTCTGGTTGACAAAAACTGGGATAGTTCGGCAAACTAAATCTAGATTTTTCTAAGTCCAACTTCAGGCTTTGGTCGACGAACAAGATTCTGCGCTCGACGAACTTGGACCTCCAGTACTCAACTTCTCAGGTTGACAAAGTCAACTTCTCAGGTCGACGAACTCAGTACTCTACTCGACGAATTCTGGAATCAGAAGATTTATGTCGATACTTAGGGCATGTGTCAACACCAACTTATGTCGACACCAGAAAATCTATATCGACACCAGAAGTTTTCATGTCGACACACAGAATATCAGTCAACACAAAATATATGACTAAGTCCATAATTATTGCTGAACTCTAGTCGACGAATGCAATTATCACCTCGACGAACTTCAGACAGAAAAGGCAAAGTTCTGAAGCATGCAAGTTCTGTTATCTGCTCGATGAACTTGGAACTCAGCTCGACGAACAGAAGCTATATGGTCGACGAATTCAATATCTCAGCTCGACGAATTGGTAACTCAGTTCGACGAATTCTGCCAACTGTTCGACGATTCCAGACTTAGCCATTTCCAGCCTTCTGTCCCCATTCTAATGCGAAAATTCCTAAGTAATTAATGCTCTACATTCTCTGAATGTATCTGTTAGAAGGAGCATTAATTACAGTCTTCCTCAGGAATATTACTTGCCGATTTTCCGCGGGACAGTTGAGGAAATGATTAAATGCCGATTATTCTCAAGGCATCAGCATTAATTATAGAGGATTAAAATTTTTGAAATGAGATAGAAGAGAAAGTAGATCGACAATCAGAACAAGAAGTGACAAGAACAAGAATATACTTAGTCAGAAAAATACAGATACACAGATAGACTGACTGCAAGATTTCATACAGCACCAGAAAAGCTTCAGACAAAACTCATACTGAAGCTTACAGTGATAGGCAGTGATATTCATTCATTCATTCAGAAGAACAATAATACTATATCAAGAGTCTTCTTCTTCAACATGCTCTCCAGGACTTCCAGGGACAACAGATATCAAATCAGTCAAGAAGATCCTGCATCACTGCTTGTCAAGAACTCTGATTGAAGACCTATCACTCTGCAGCAAAGCTCCAGATCTTCCCTGAACCATTCAACATCTCAGGGGGAGCTGTTTGCTAATATCATTCAACTTAAGTCTTCTCAGTTTATTGAGAAAGAGAAGACATAATCACTCTCTCACCCCCTCCTGTACAAAGGGTTGTCATCTCCCTTCAAAAGTGATTCCTGGTTGTAAGTCTCCTTACCAAAAGACTTGAGTTGGTTTTTGGGGACCTGATCAAAACCCATTGGTGTCAGGCACCTGATCAAAAACCTGAGTGGATTCCTACCAAGGGTGGTAGAAGAGTGGACTACCCAGATTTGGGGAACCATTATAAACTTCTTGTGTCATCTGGTTGCTTATCTTTTTCTTTTGTTCTTGCTGTGTGGCTATTATTAGGTTTATTAGTTTCTATTTTCCAGTTTGTTACTTACTGCACATTTTCAGCTTACAGCAAAAGCTGTAACAGTACCCTTAGTGGGACCTAACAAATTTTGAAATATACTCTATTCACCCCCCCCCCCCCCTCTCTCTAGAGTATTGTAGACCTAACCCTCACTTTCACATGTGGTGGATCTATGTGTAGGGATATCCTCCTAGCATGAGTGTAGGACTTTGGTTAAAGTTTGATGTATGTGAACTTGTGCAGATTACTGAGCTGTAGGAGATTATATCTCTGAGTGGTAGGGCCTTGGGCCTTAGGTAGGACTTGGAGGAGTCTGAGAAATCCCGAGAGATCCATGTTGTAAGCACGTTGAGCTGAGATCAGAGAAGTTGGCCTTGTCTAACACAATATTAGAAACATGGGAGGGATAGTGGATGCACAAATACCTTGGGGAACCACTATAAATACTTGTGTGTTGTTGTGTGTTCTTGAAAGCTAACTTAAAACTAATTCAAAACACACCAAAGAATAAGATAGTCTCACAAATACACAAAACATATTCACCCACTCTAGGTGTTTAAATAATTTTAAAACAAAGAATTTCAACCCGCATCCACCACATTTGTCACTGATAAGAGGTTCTTCTTCATGCCCGGTACGTGATAGGCACTCCTCAAGGTGAGTGGACCATTATCACTACCTAAAGAAACAATAACCTCCTTCTCGACTACATAAAAAAATATCATCTGCAGTTATGATAGCTTCATTACCTGATAATGTTCGCAGAGAGAGGAGAACTTTGACTCATCCCCGGTGAGATAGCGGCCACACCCCCAGTCCACTATCCAGACATCTTTGTAATCAATGGTGGACAAGGCATGGACACACGTTTCCATCATGAATGCATTCCCCCATCCAGCAACTTCGACACTAGAACTAGCTTCCTTTTTATCTGCGACGTGCCCTAGCTACATCTTGACCTTATAGTCCTTCTTGAAGTGACCTAGCTGGTTGTATCTGTAGCATTTAAGCCAATCCTTCTTCTTCTTCCAATCCAGCTTAGGAGTAGCAATTCTCTCTTGTTGATAAGAAGTTGAAGGACCATCACCAGCATCAGTCTTCATTTTCTCCTATCTCTTCATCTTTCCTAAGAAGAGCACCTCACTACCTCCTTCAGAGATTGTGACTTCAGTCATCTGTCTATCTAAGCTCTCCTACAGAGCTAGCAGTTTCTCCAACACCAGAAAAGATGGCTGAACGGCCCAGCCTTGAATTGAAGTAACAAAGGCAACATATTCCTTCTACAACCCACATATTCCATGCATCTTCAGCTTCGCTTCTGAGATAGGCTCATCAGGATCAAATACTGAAATCTCAGCGCGCAAGTTATTCATCTTCAAGAATAACGTTGAGATGGGCAGATTTCCATGAGTGGCTCTCGCCAACTGTTGGGTATTGCATCCACAATTACCCAGATTTGTATGAAGTCACCCTTAAACTACGATGAATTAAGTTTGTATATGATTCTCTTTCTAGTTAAGTGTTGGCAGGATAAAATTGCCAAGTGTAGACCAATGTCAATCTACAATGAGTCACCAAATACAGGACCATACAATGTAATCCCTCATTGTGTGATTCATGGTGTTGACTCATGTGTAGCCTCAATATTGGGACACACTTCTTTTTCAAGCACTAAAGTCATGGGAGAAAGGATGGTTGCTGTATTTCTTGAAGAAAATAAGTTTATAGTTTTATAGAAAAATTTCTAAGTCTTTTTCTCGAGTAGGAAATTTTGTACTTGAGAAGAAATTTAGTTTATACTCGAGTAATATATGTCATATATTCGAGTTGCATAGCAGTTCTCGAGTAAGCTTATGATGTTCTCGAGAAAGCCATATGTTCTCGAGTTACTTCATTTCTTTCTCGAGATGAATATTTTCCTTCTCGAGTTACTTCATTTCCAATCAAAATATTTTTCTAAGTATTTTTCTCGAGAAGCCACATGTTATTTCTCGAGAAGGTCAGTATTACTTCTCGAGAACCAGAAGTCATTTCTCGAGTAACAGATTCTCTTCTCGAGTAATAGAATAATTTTCTCGAGAATAGAAGTCCATTTTTCTCGAGTACTTCTTTTCCTTCTCGAGATGCCTAAATTCCACCTGTATATTTTTACCAAGTCTTTTTCTCGAGAGACCAAAGTTTTTTTCTCGAGAAGGCAATGTTTAGTTCTCGAGAAACGAAAAGTTTTTCTCGAGACCTAGAATATTTTTCTCGAGAGTCAGACATCTTTTCTCGGGATACTTCTTTATTCTCAAGTACTAGAGTACTTCTTCTCGAGAACAAAAATATATTCTTCTCGTGTACTTTCTTTCATTCTCGAGATTGCTGAATTCCACCTCTACAATTTTCCTAAGTATTTTTCTCGAGATCATCATCATTCTTCTCGAGAATCAGAAAACTTCTTCTAGAGTACAACTCTTCCTCTCGAGAAATGCTGAACTGTTTTTTGAAATTTTTCTAAGTTTCGACAGATGTATTTTCAAATATGATTAGCACGTGATTGGTCCACATGTCATGCATTTAATATGATTATGACTGTTAAGTAAGTCCTATAAAAGGTCTTATCATAATCAACCAACCCTAAGAAAAAAATCCTAAGTATTCTGAATCAGAATTTCTCTTTCCAAAATCTGAAGGCGCCGTTATTCATCGTCTTCATCACCGATCTGCTTTCGATCTAGAGATTCAAAAGAAGAGATTCAACAGATCAAGATCTTCTACATCGACCGATTCTTTTCTTGATCGTGCTGAGTCCAAAGCTTTCAGATCCAGAGATTTAGCCTTGCCTTCTTCAATCTATTTCTGACAGAGCATCAAGGTTTTAAGGAAGAAGAAAGACTGAAGATTCAGATCTGGAATAATACTGTTTGTATATTTTTCTCTGTAAGTCATTTTGTTCTTGTATGAGATTCTTCTCCGAGTTGTAGTAGCTTTGCTCTCCGAGATTTTGTAGGAAGTTTCTCTTCCGAGTGTAGATCGTGTTTTAGTGATCGAGTTGTAGGAACTTTGTTCCGAGTGGTAGGATTGTTTTCAATCCGAGAATAGTTGGGTAGCCGAGTCTAATGCATTGCTAGATCAATGAGGTGGAAAGTGGATGTACCCAAGGTTGGGAAACCACTATAATTCTTGGTGTCGTCTGTGTATTCTCACTTATTCTTCTGTGCATTGCTCGTTCAATTTTTATTCCGCAAAAAGAAGCAGAACTCACCTATTCACCCCCTCTAGGTGATTTAGGTAGACAACTTAAACATTTTTCACCAACTCATTCTACAGGAATTGTAATCGAGCTACATACTTCCTATTAAACAACGCATCGACCGAAGTCCAAAACTTCGTAGTAGACTGACATCCGATGATGTGGTCAAAGAGTTCTGGTGAGATAGCCCGCTTTAGAGTAAATTTTGCTTTAGCATTATTCTTCCTCCAAGCTCTCACCGCTTCAGCATTTCCAGCAACAACAATAACTTCTTACCCATCGTGTCTGCAAATGACCTCCCACAAGTCCTCGCCCAGAAGATAACTCTCCATACATGACTTCCACTTCTTAAAGTTAGTCGATGTAAGAAGCTCGATTCCAAGACCTCTTGCAAATCCTCCTTCCATGGAACTATCCTTGGTTAACTTAGACTTCTAGAAGCAATAAAGCAAACTATCGGTCGAACTCTGCTCAAGTCTCTATTCCATCTGATACCGTGTAAAAATTTGTGAATCACGAAAAATGGCAAACCAGGCGCAGGAACACTCAACCTATCAGAAGCTAAATAAACCAGATGCACAAGAAGAGCAAGAAAACCATGTCGTATTAATAATCTTTACAATGCGAGGTATACATGGAGAAACATGATTCGCTGATGCACACAAAGAAAGCAAAAAAGAATAAGTAACAAACAAGCCGCACAGTTTCAATGAGAAGCTGCAGACCCTACTTAGCCGCATACGATGTCCACTTAAGCCGCTAAGTCGCCAGACCGCAACCTAGTCACGCGGTCAACCTGTTATTCTAAATATTAAAGAGAACTCTATCCGCTGATATGCAAGACTCCTGACCACAAGGTCGCCTAGCCACTAGAACCGCAGTGAACACTGCTGCCGAACTGAACAAGCCATCAGAAGCAAACAAATTATTGAACTGGGAAAGAGTTGGAGAAGCGAAAAATACCTAGTCGCAAGCCGTGACCTACTACTAATCACTGGTTGATAACTGTAGAGTCCGCTCTATCCCTGACCGAAGTCTGAACCAAGTCCCTGGATTTTCAGTGCTATACGTATAATCTGCACAAAACAAACCGACCAACTCTTCAAATCGCCGCGAACACAAAAACACTCAGCAACAATGACCCGAGCTCACTTACTGTTAATTCGAATGTACTGTTGGTGTGACAGGGGGTCCTATTTATAGACATGGATAGGAGTGAGATCACCTCCCAAGCCGATAGATAACCATCCTATCTCAAGGAAAGCACATAATGCGTGTGCACAATCGCGAACACAAAACTTAGTCTGCCAAGAGAAAGCAGAACAGACCGCCAAGACTGGGTCAAATACTAAAGGATGATGCGGAAAACCACCAGTCTGTACAACCTGTGGACACAACTCCAGATCGCACGCAACTGTGGATAGCTCCAGTCTATAAAACATCAAGTCCATAACAAAGGAATAAAGCAGACAGTAGCCGAACTCGGCAGACATCAAAAATATTTTGTAATAACCGACAATCTGTGCGGTTATTCCAAACCGCAAGACCAGAGACAAAACCAATGCGCTCACCATGCCGAACTCCCGAGCGCTAGTCTAGTCCGCATCCCAGGCAGCAAACTGAAGATGAGTTCACAACCCTCCGAACTACGCGTATAAACATCCTATCCACTTGGTTACCTTCAGGGAACAAGATGCCTCTAGAACTCTAGCTGACCTGGCTAGCTGCCTCCCCCCTATCTGCACAGACCGTGCGGACAGTCTGCCCAGGCCACCCACTTTCACTTCAAAAATTTCAACACACGGTCGTGTGAGATTCTGTGGAGTGAGCTGAGAGAGAAGAACTTTTTCCATCTGTTTATTCTATTTCCTTTATGTGTAGTAACATCTTTTAAATTTCTTCTTTCCTTGCAAAATTTACAAGTTTATAAAATAGGTTTCTTGTTTGAAGTTGTTGTTATGTGCAGATTATTTTTGTAAAGGTAATTTTATTTTCTGATCCATTATGTTCAAAAATATTGGAGGTAATCTGTATGACACCTTGCGTCATCATATTGCAACCTTGAGTGTTATGAATGCCGAGCAGCGTAGGAATCTGGCAAGAAATGATGTCAACAAATGTTTGTATTGCTAGAGTATGGATCATGTCTTGAATGATTGCTTCATTTGTTACATGCAACAAATGTAGGATGATGACAATCTGGACATCTGAATCAAATTTATTCCATATTCCAACTACAATGCTACACCCTCTAATGACATGTATGCAGCTCCACCTTGTCTAAGTTGGACTATTGTAGACATGCCCATTAGAGTTTTGGCTGGTCCATATGATGATATTGTTCTTATCACCAATTCATCACCCTTAGAGACAATTGAGCACTCACACACTGATTTTAATTCAATCACTATTTCTCCACTCCATGTGTATGTCTTTCCCACTATTAGTGATTATGATTATACACTAGATGGACAACAAGGAGAGGACCTAGAGCTCCTAGACGTGCCAGAGTAGGATGAGGAGAGTGTTCTCTGCAATGGGGAGAAGTTTGTGGATCCTATTTTGGAGGAATCATTTCTTATATTTTTTGAGTTTGAAATTAATTGTGTTCCTCCATCTTCTTTGCAAAACTATTCTACACATATATTCAAAGATCCCGTCGAAGAAATATTGTATGGTGATGACCTTTGTTGGATATGGTGGCTAACCTTAGAGGCGGTGAATAAGGTTTTTAAGTAAATTCGAATTAAAAATAAATTTCACTATGGGCAACCTATTTTGGAAGCAACCACAGGGCGGTAGGATACTGTTGTGCAGCGAAAGGTCATAGTGAACAACTTCCCGTGCAAAAAGTCATTTTTAAATTACACACAGCCCTTAAAACCCTAAAAACATCCATCCACGAATTCACAATAAAATAAAAGAGCTTTAATTTTATTTAAAACTAAATAAGAGTTTACAACAAAATGACTGGATCTCCGTGACGCCGGAGATCGGAATTGATGAATCAAACAAATCTTTGATGGTTTCTATATAGACCCTCCCAGGACCTGTTGGCACTTTATTTTTCACAAGAAGATTGACAAGCCGACTCTTCACTTTCCTCCCAAGAAGGGTGTTAGAGTCCACTAGATCTCCAAGATTTAGACGTCCTCCTAGGATGATTTCCTACAGATTCCTCCCAGGAATCTGACGGCTTACCAAACCGAATTATAATAAACTCAGACTGAATAAAAAAGTGAAGATACAAATAAGAATAAAAGAGTTTGAATTTATTGCTCCCTCAAAATAAGAAATCCTTCGTAGATTAGTGCACAATCGAGACTTCTGAATGTTATTCTTCGTGCACTTAATCAGCCGCTGATGGTAGTTGGAGACTTCGCTCTTCCGATTTCTTCGATCATGAACAACATGGAGAAATTTTTCTTTTTCTTGCTTGGATGTGGTGGTTCGTACCAACAGAGACGGTAGCCGAACTCTAGACATGAAATCCCCTATCTTGTCAATATTTTTATTGCCTCCAAAAAAAGAAACGCACGCTTTTATACAAGTTTTTAAAAAATCTACCTCTGGTAGTAGGGATTCTCACGTGGTGTCACAAGCTATCCATTAAATTAGGAAAAATATCCAAAATAATATTTTTGCCACTTTTGGATACCTCGACATATTAGGGCTAAAGCGTAGCGATAACGTTCATTCTCAACACATTTGACTCAACAGTCGTTGAGATAGATATTGCCTGATAGTAGGTCTAGTGTCTAGCATTAGGTCATATAGAGAAATATTTATGAGCTCACTTTAATCCTATATCGCGAGCGCTAGCGGTATAGCTAATGCCTGGCAGTATATCACAAATATTGAAATGCTCGTTCTTCATTACATGTAAATCTACATACTATACCCAACATAAGTATGATTAAATACATCTTGGGATTTGATATTGTCAAACTAATGAGATGCGGACCATTGGTTCCAACAAAATCCCCCTTTTGATAATATCAAATCCCGTTCATGAGATATAAATCATTAGTAGTAAGGTATAATGTAGTTTAACAATAAGCATAAAATATAAACAAAAGTACGAAGTATGACTCCGCCCTATATATGTGCTCCCCCTACACGTGATCTTCCCATAGGTGGCTAATATGGGACTTAATAATGACAAAACAAATCTCCCCTTTTGATATTATCAAAATGGTGCGGAATTAATGGTAGTGTTGTAATATTAAGCAGAGAGATGAAGTTTTGGCAAAACAAACACAAAAGAATGGGAGAAAAATATTATGTGTTGTGCATAATGATTACAGACCTAGCCAACAAGAAAACATTTGATTTAAATCATTGGTAGTGCATAATAAATTTGGACAAAGCATGTGAAACTAAATAAACAAGATTTGGCATACAATTCCAGGTGATTTATAGAGTCAATGCAATGTAACATTGGAAGCATCATGAATAGTAATCATGTACTAGTACACTTGTGCAATAGATAGTCAATGCAGTTTTAGTCCAATTCTTTTGCATGGAAGATTTAGATAAAATAATGATAAGTGTACGTGTACCATCAAAAGAAAAAATATTAGGTAGAAATAATCATTAATACATATTTTATCTCAATAAATTAATATGCTAACACAAGAGTGATGAAGTGAAAAATTGTGTCACGATTCTATCCATAATATTCCATGAGTAGAACAAAACGGGCCCTAACTCAATTTACTGTCTTTGCATAAGATCAAAACAATTCTATAGACTAAGGTGCTCATTCTCACAATGCTCATAGAGGCTTATCAGGAGAAATGTGTAGTGTTTGGGGGGAGGGTATCCTTGACACATAATTTGTTAGTATAGAAATAATATGCACACATTTTTTATTTCATGTTTTTTAGTATCAATTATATATACATTTTTTGTTTAGTTTAATGTCCCTAAATAAATCGAAATCTACCTATATAGATAAATACACTTTAACTTGTATACAAAGACCACACTATTGTAATTTTGGCCCAATGTTCTAAACACAATATATGAAAAATGAACAACGTGACATTGATTCTTCAAGTCATTCCTAGCATGTTAGACAAAATATCATGAGTTATAACATGAAAGCTTTCAAATTTCTACTAGTGTGCATTTTCTAGGGATGCGTGAATCGTGAAAAAAATTATGCTACATAAATTCAGACATATACCTAGAGGCATATCAAACATACACTTTCAAATCAAATAGCAATCAGTAGCTAAGTACCAATAGATTAGACATAATATGACAAAGCATACAATGTGAACAGAGTTTAGTAATCTTAAATCAAACATTGCACACAATCTTTATGTTTTTGTTCTAGTCATGAATGTCCTAATAATGATCGTACCAGTTTATTGCAGTGTTGAAATAAACAGACTTGAATTCTCAGCAAAAGAGCTTTATGATATATTTTTTTCTAATATAAGAGTTTTATTTAAGAATAAACAAATACACGAGTAAAGTAAAAACATATTTTTGTGTCTTTTATAGTTGGTAAATGATTTTATATTTTTTCCATTTAAAATAAAGAGATATTAGAAATTACACACAAAAAATTAGAACATAAAGCTAAATTGCACAAAAGGGAGGTAAAAACAACATCACAAAAAATTGAAGCATTTTATGTAGAAATCACTACCGTCGGCAATATACCTAGCACATATGATATCAAACAAAGAGTTGATTTTCTAAGATGTAAGCCTAGTTTTCGCTATTTTTTGCTCGCAACTTTTTCAAAAATGATTATTCGATGTAAGACCTATCTAATGCAACAAAAAACATAAGAAAATATTGAAAAAGTTGCTTATTAATTCATTTAAGCTACCGTGTCAAAACGGTTGTATATAAAAGTCTCTTGTATACGTTAGTTATCATGAGAGCTCAATAAGATAAGGTATTGACACACAAGATTTATATATTCGCACAAATGAGATATGCATGAAATAAATAATCATGATGGGTGAAGTAATAACCACGCAAATGATAAAATATGAGCATGCCCAAGAAAAAAAAACCCAAGTAATATGTATACACGTAAGCCCCATACTAAGTGACAGATGGGCATAAGGAGCTGCACACATGCCATAGGTTGGGGTGTTAATCCCATATGTATAAAAAGGATACCGGCTCAACCTAACACTCTTTCCCCCAGTGCCTCGCAAGACCCCACAGGAACCCTTCCCGGTTAAGGACAAGGCATGTTTATAGGTTAGCATCTCTAATGCACACAACCTTACGCCCCTGCTATTATGAGATACAAATAATGGGTGAATTATCATGGTCATACTTAAGCATTTAATCCAATATACACAAATATATGTTATGGTACTAATGCATGATAAGTGCTTTGATTTATTATAGTATTTGCCGATTGTTGATTTTAAATCCATTTAGAATTTGAATTCAAGCACTCAGTTAGATAAATATCATGATTTTCAAACCTTGTCATTATTTTTTTATTTACTTCATCTTGGCAATGTGAGAAAGCTAGCATGAAAATTAGAATTAAGTTGATGATAAAGGTAGAATTATGAGTTTGAATTGATGTCATAAGTTTAATAAGTGATATTTGTTGTATGTATTCAAATAAAGTTTCAATCCAGAGACCTAGAATGATGTGACAAAAAATTATGTGATTCATTATTGATTGGAGCACTATTGATTCTAGGGTCTATATATGGAAGAAATACATGCCAACAATAGTGAATTACCTCACAGACACAATCTACCAAGCAGAAAATGACATTATAGTTTTAATATCCATCATATGATTTATAATTCATAATAGTGATAGAATTAGTCTATTTAGTATTAGTTTTCACAACTTCATTAATTATGCAAAAAACTAAATAGAATTTGATCTTAGGATATTAGTTAATAGAATAAATTATTGTGGTATATAAGATGCTCATATTCGACTTTGCTAATTTATTATACTATAACATTCAATATTTTTAGCCTGCGACACCTAATAACACCTTTTTAAATAAATCTAGAAAATGATTTATTAGTCTTTATAATATCATTTATGAAATTCACTGTTTAATTTATTTTTCATAACATTATAAGATATTTGCTGGAAATAGTTTTCTAAGAGGATAAAAAACTAGATAACTAGTCACTACATGTGATATGACTTTCTTTTTAGTTCTGAACAATTTGTTTCATTATTAATTAAGATTAAATTGTGAATGATATATAAAAAATATAAAACGACCATAGCATTTTGGCTCAAACAAAATTGCAAAACAAAATGCAAAAAAATGAGGATTTAGTATATCGTAAAGTAGAGTATTGTGAGTTTCATTTTAAATTCTACTTTACACAAATGGAGGAAACAACTTAACAAAAAAGATTTAAGTATCCAAATGGGACCAAGTGTAACGGTTCCTTTGGACACCCAAATACTGCGTGTTGATTTTTGGGGAGAACGTGATGAATGAGCCTTTTTCAAGTGGAGTTAGTATTTCATCTTTAATTTTTGTCCTCCATTAATACTTTGGATATGTAATATTCTTATCTATCAAATTTCCATAACGATTTTCAAAAATATTATTTGTAGGAAATTTGTGAATATTTAAACTTATATTGGGAGGAGTTAAATGCGGATTAAAAATTCTACTAGGTGTATGTCTTATGAAATTTGAAACACTAGTAGATACCTTATACAACTGAGATGGTATATTAAAGGTCAACTGTATTGTTGACATACCGCTAAGAACAAAGCTTTGTCACAGCGTTATCGTGGATAAGTTGCTGAAAGCAAGAGAAGTCAGAGCCAAGGAAGATACAGCTGAGAACAAATCCTTATCTTAGAAATACCGTGGAGAAGCCGCTGAAAGCCGCTGAACTCATTGCCAAGGATGACACCACTGAGAATGACGTTGCCACTCTGTGGTACTGTGGAGTATATCCAAAATGTTATCGTTGAAGCCCAAACTGCTTGGCGAAGTTAATTTTGGCAATGGCGCCAAAAGCAGGGATAAGACATTCTATTCTTATCCATGTCTTCACAGGACATATTCGTAAGACTATTGATGTGTGTCAAAGACTATAAAGATGAGCTTCCAGGTCAATGGAATAGTGTCATTACTTAAATCGTGAAACCTAAGATGACGCGCTATACTCTTGAGAAAGGATGGAAGTTCTTATTGAGAGCCTTTAGAGGAACAAGGAGAGTCATCAGACTCAAGATAGATCATGTTTAATCTATTGGGAGGAGAAGATGAAGGAGGTGGATGCCCTAACTTGTGCAATCTAAAGAATACTCTATTCAGGGACTTGCTTTAGATCTAGCCTTCTAAGCTAGATTAATAGAAGTGCTGAAGCTTCAAGGTCTTATCTTTTAGGCTTCTTTTGTAATCCTTCATTACTTTTTCTGTAGGGACTTTATGCATGAGCTGTAGGGCCTTTGTGATTGAGTTTTATGGTTGTGATCCAACCCCGAGTGGTAGGATTTCTTGATAAATCTGCGGTAGGAATTGGGATAAGTCTGAGGTTGGAAACTTGGAGGGCTTTTAAGCTATAGGAGTTGGAGCACTCTGAGTGGTAGGGCCTGAGTGCCTGAGGTAGGAGTTCTTGGTAAGTCTGAGGTAGGATATGAGGAAGATTTGAGAGATCATGAGGGATTTGAGGTGTAAGCTCTAGGAGCTGAGTATTTGGAGGAGTTTGCTTAGTCTAGCTTATTACAAGATATGTGTAGTAGGAAAGTGGAGGTAACCAAACAATGGGGAACCACTATAAATAACTATGTGCTTGTTTTGTATGCTATAATTTTTACTTATATGTTGAAATCTGAATATAATCAATTAAAAGTGCATGCCACATATTCACCCCCCTTTAGGTAAGTTAGACTACCACTAAAAATAAACTTGCAAGTGATATCATAGGGATGTTAGTCAAAAAGGACTTAATAGCCTGACCAGAATCCTTTAAGGCTAATCTAGCCTTACACCATGTCTTCTAATGAGCATCATAAGGATATAAGCTCAATGAAACTGCTCATATGTAGAAAGGAAACCTTTGGCAAATAGAAGAAGAGGGTGAAGCTGTTCATGGAAGCTTCTGACCCAAGGATTTACATCACATTTGAAGAGTGGCCCTTCATTCCCAAAAATGCCTCCACCATTTATCCAAACCCGCATGTTCCCAAGAGGTATACATATATGAATAAAGATGAGATTGTACTAGCACCTATGGATAAGAAAGCCAAAAATATCATTTTTCGTGTAATTGATAACTCCATATTTTAGAATTTGTTTCACTGCCAAACTGCAAAGGAGATGTGGGATACACTTATAGTGTATATGGAATGGACAGAGGAAGTAAGGGATGATAGGAAATCCCTCCTCAATCAGGAATATGAGGACTTCAGGATGGGAGGAAACAACATCATAGTAGAGTGTTATGAAAAGTTTTTTAAGATAGAAAATGAGTTGAAGACCAATGGAAGGTTCTTCACAGATTATGAGCTAACTGATAAGTTTCTTAGGTCTCTCACAAGGGACTAAGATAACAAAATCTATGCTATCAGGGAAATGGGGAGCATTTCCAAAATTTCTCCACACACACTTAATGGAATGTTTCTCTTCTATTGTATGCATCTAAATTTTAAAAAAGAGGACAATGCTGCCAAGTCTCACATGATGGAGAAGACAGTGGCCTTTAAGGCCAAGGAAAAGAACAAGGCGAGAGATCCCTCTCCTTCCAAAATACCTGCTAACTCAGAATCTTCTGAGCCCAGCACATCTAATTTTGATATGTCAGATGTGGAGTTTGTTGCCTTCTTCAGACAATTAAAGATGATGATATTGGGAAGAAGCACTGGATAAGTAAGCCTTCCTATTCAACCAACTACAAGAAAGACCCGAAGGGGGATGAGTATTCTTCTAACTCTAGTAAATATGTTTATATTAATATTATTTGTTATTATTGTAGCTAGCCTTGGCATGTCTTTCCTGACTGCCCAGTTAAAAGAAAAAAAGGTGCTATAAAAGAAAAGAAGCATGATGGTGACAGGAGGCATCACCATAAGGGAAAGAAGTAGAAGACTTTCATTGCCAAGAAGGAGGATAAGAGCTGGAGTAAAAGTGACTCAGACTACTCTGATTCTAAAAAAGAAGAAGCATACATCGGGATATTTGTTACTACTGAAGATGAACTCTATCCACCTGCCAGGATATGAATAAGAGCTTCCTTGTTATATCCAAAGAGTGATAATGAGGAAGAAGAAGAGAACAACTATGCATTAATGGCCATAGCGGAAGACAACAATTAGTGTGAATTTGAGCCTGATGAGGTACACATTCTTTCCATCCCATCTTCTGTTTCAGATTATGCAACTGGCTCAGAATCTAAAGTATCCTCTTCATCAGATGCCAAGGATAATTCAAATTTAGAAAATGATAAAAATCAATTGATTGATAAATATAAGGCCCTCCTTGAGGCATTGGGTAAATGCAAGAAGCTCGCTAAGAAGCAAGATGGATAGCTTAAGGTTCTTATAACCCTTAAGGTTGAGTTTGAGGCAAAGATGGAAGCATTCCATCGAACGACCACTAACACAATTGATCTTAAGGAGAACATTGACAAGCACACCAAAATAAGATTTCAAAATGAAAACTTATTAAGAAGCTTGAGAATGATCTCGTTAAGGAGAACAAATTAGTGGCCCAATTTTATAAGCCAAAATCAGTGTTGCCCATCATTGAGTCCTTCACCTCCTAAACAATTATGAGGGGATTGGGATTCAATAGATGAGCAATAGGTGCTTGGAATAGAAGAAAGGGAAAGGAACTAGTAAAGAATCAGAATATATTTTAGAAGATCTTGCTTCCTCCCAATAGGTATGACCAAGATAGCATCTATGGTCACAGGAAAAATGGAAGCTCCTATAGTAAGGGCAAATATGCCACTAAAAATTGAGGTAGAAAGGGCATGGGGATGAGAGCTTTGAAAGCTCCCCATGAGGAAATCCAAATGGTTCACATTGGGCCATTTGTGTTTGGCACCCCAGCTCCAACTCTCAAGGGTAACAAAGCAGCTTCTTCCCAAAACCATCTAGTAAAGAAGCTGGGTGTTTAAACCAAAAATCTGTCTCTATGGAGTTCGGGGTCCCAAAAGGGGTGTGGCCTCACTCTTACTTCCCTCGAGCTAGTACACCAAACCAAAGACTCAGAAACCAAGGTTCCAGCGGGGGGATCCAACCGCACACTGGGAATATCTAAGAGCGATTCCCCTCCCAAGCCAATGCTGAGCTTGGGCACCTTGGAGGACACTCAAAGCTTACTAAGAAAAGCCTGATGAAGATGATACAACAATCTGTCCATCACATGGTGCCCCCTCGGGTCTATTTATAAATTTCCAAACTTGCTCTACCAACAATGTAACTCCGCAGTAACATTTTCCTATTCGTAGCCAATCAGGTCTGCCAACAACATAACTCTACTGTCAAAAAGAGATTTTTGCAGGCTTCCAGAGGGTATGTAGGTTATTTTGCCACTGAATCCCACTAGGTGAGTGGTCTAAAGCAGTGAATACTAGATAAGCCATGCATTCACCTGCTAGGCGAGTGCTGGCTTTACCCATCACTCGCCCGCCTTGGCGAAAACGCTCATAAATGCGCACTAAGAAACGAGCCTTGGGCGAGTGCAGGATGAAGACTGCACTTGCCCGAGGACCTGATTGCCCCTCCTGACTTAGTACAAAGCTCGCTGATGCACTGGGCGAGTGTGGGCCAGCCTACCCCACTCGCCACTCTCACTATCCTGCACCTGAGTCCTTGTGCTATGCCTTGAACTTGTCGGAGGGTCCCACTCAGTGATTACGAGGTTGTATTCAATTCTCGCTATTTGCGAGCTAGTCCCATGCTCTGAAAGAAAAGTCCAACCCCTAGTATTCATTGAGTTCTTGCTAACCTGGAGGGAATCTTTCTGGCTCTCTCTATCCTGTTATTAATACTCAGTCATAGGTAGGTGATACTTTCCCTTTACAACCTTCTCAACTTTTTGTATCTCGTCTTCCACTCAATCTTTCTCTCAAAATAAGCTCAGGATCGCCTTGCCTCTATAAAAGCGGTGGACAAATCTTCAATCGCCGCATTTGATCCCTGATTTGCTCGGAAAGCTCAGAGCTCGTCTCCCAAGATGAAAAAGGCAAAGATGGTCAGGCGCAAAGTGACCATGATCATGTCTATCCTGATGACTCCATCACACTCTGGGATCCCTCATGTTTCCTCACTCGCTCCTCCTTTTGTTACTTTCTCCCAATATAAAAAAAAGACCCCAATGCGTCTACTCACAGAACCCCCTAAAGGTGAAGAATATTAGGAAGGGGGCGGTGAATGGCGAGCCGCACTCACTTGAAGTCGAGAGTGACAAACCGACCCCTAAGATCAATTCCCAGACTAACCCATACAATCCCCCACAAATTCCTGGTAAGTCATCTTTTGCACATTCCCATCTTATCAATTGGATTACCTACATCTTTCGTAGTTCCCGCCTTTGGGACCACAAGAGTAGGTGCTTCATCGCACAAGTCCCCTACTCGCCTGATGCCCCTAGACCCCTCCTCAAGTCTACTACCCCCATTGAATGAGGTTCCTAACCATCCAACTAAAGACAATATTACTGCCGCCAATCAGACAATTCTGCGCCAAAAGCATAGGAAGGCGCACATTACCTTTGACACTCCCTTCGAGGGGCGACCAAACACTTTCCATCGACACTCGGTCAGGGAGGATGAATCCACGCCAGGTAAATAATTACACTCGCCTCACCCTTATTACAATGACATTACGCTTGATTGAATTTATCAACTGCAGGCTACCGCAAGGTCTCGTCGTCCGATGTCAATATTAATGAGGAGGAGTTCTTGCCCCTCCCAATCTCCTGACTCAATCGCTGCTTTCTTGTGTGACTTGATGGATGCCAAGGTGCTGAAGCGGAGGATGATCGAACTATTTCGGAAGCATACTCATATACTGTGTGAGATCTATTACCGGGTTCAGGAAAACCAAAACTCTGCCGAGCAATGACTACTCTGCTTTGAGAACAACTACACATAGCTGATTGTCCGGGGGGGGGGGGAGCCGGCAGCAGGACGGACTTTCCCGGGATTCATGTTGCTTGTGGCAAATATCAGTTGCGCCTAGCATAACAAGAGTTACAGACCTTTCATGCGCTTCAATACTCTCGCATGCTGCCTAGGGCGGGGACGAGAGGTCGGGGATGGTAATAATGGACCCAGGCAAGCCTACCAACACTCTCCTTCCTGCCCTTCTTTCAATTATGCTTGTAATAATAAACTATTAACTATGACTCGTGCCGTATGCGTATGTGTATTGGAAATTTCCTTTCGATCTCGAAACTGGGTTTTTTTATTTATTGCTGACCTGTTTTTAAGTATAGAATATAACATTAGCTCGGACTCGTTGGCGAGTGGGGGGAGCGCGAGATCGAACCAGGGTCTATGGCAGGATGTGGTGAGTTAGCTTTCCACATATCCCCCATCCTGGATCCATCTTGCCCAAAAATTTCTATAAATAGCCCCACTACCCTCCACATTAATTAGAATTTCGACAGCTTCTAACCTTCTCTCCAAATTCTCTTTTCTTGCACTCACATTTCTATGCCTTCTTTCCTTCACTCACAAAATGACTGGCGATAACGATGGCCGAACCAATTGCGCCACAGCATTCGCCGACTATCCCTTCATGAACTATAACCTGACTGAGGAGGAGATCCACGTGCTAGTCAGGCTCTACATCTTTCCTTGTTTTGTTGCTCGTCTACCATGGAAAGGAGAGTCGATAAACCACTTCTCACCAAGCGAACTCGCTATACCCATTGAGTACTTCGAGGTAGGTCTCCACCGCCCTATTTGGTCATAGATACGTCAGGCCCTGCGATATTTCAGAGTCTTTCCCACACACCTCAATCCCAACTTTATAGCCTTACTGGTAGCATTCACCTTCTACCTACGGGATGAGCGGATAGAGTTCAGTCTTCTGGTCTTCCGGAAACTTTTCAACTTCAGGGCCATTAGGATGGAATCACCTTCTTCTCCGGCAAAAACCTTAACGGAGCGGGTCTCGCCAACAAGAATCATCATTGGATCCGCAAGTTTTTCTTTATCTCAGAGGATTTCAGCAATCTCCACTTTCGCCTATTCAACAGGATAAGTCGACCTACCGCCCTCCCAGGATTAGAGGAGAGGAATCCAAACTCCACCAATTCCAATTTCAGAAGGAGTTTGATGTCCCTTACCTATGGGGAAGAGTCGACTCTCTCCTCCCCATTCTCGCCGGCGAAGGTATCCTTTGCTCTTCCTTTTAGCGCTTGATTCTTAAAGCATTCATTTTAATTGCTACATTCAGAGGGGTGTGAGACCTACCCCTTCAACAGCCTCACGAGAGTGGCCACGCTCTCACCTCAGAAAATGCATGCATGAAAGTTGCTGCCACGACCAACAGAAGTGAACCAGGGCTCCTGCTGAAGTTAAGAAGTCAAAAGCGTAATCCCGATGCTCCCCCTGCCCAGTTAATTCCAAAGAAGCCTAACACAATAACCATTGCCAAAGGTAAGGAAGTCGGCACAGTTCTTCCCATGAGCACTCTAGTCGCGAGCGAGACCGCTGACAAGACCACCAGTGAGACCGGCAGGACCTCGATGATGCCAAAAGGTAAAGTGGTGTCGAGGGGCCACCAGAACTTTGCTCTTCGCGAGAAGTTGCGAGATGATGCCGATGATCCCCTGTTGCTCTAGGACAGGGAGGCCAACAGGGCCTCCATCTCAACTATCCTCCACTCCTAGCAGAAGGACGAGACTGTCTCTATCTAATCCTATGCCTTCTCCTTCGGTTTATATGGGTGGGACATCACCGCCTATTATGATGATGCAACCATGCAAGAAATCGTGTATGACAACATGCGAGCCTAGCTCCATGTTGTTGATCTTGCTCATATGACGGCTCACCGCGACATTCGCCTATCGCGAAACTTGGCAGATGTCTGCGACTCGCGGGGCGTGTCATCTGAGGAATTCACATAACTGAAGCAAAAGATGGCTACTGTAGAGCAAGATCTCGTCGAGTGAGCGGGTTAAATAGTAAGCCTTCTCTCACAAAACGCACTTGGTACTTTCCATTCTTGCTCTAACTCCTTAAACTCTTTGCAGGATGTTGTAGTCGCTGCTCAACTACACACACGTATTGCCCAAATTTAGGAGGAGAACCATGGTCTGAAGGCCCAAAATAAGTAATTGGTTTACTCAATAGTTCCCCCTCTCACTAATGAGAAGGAGAAGCTTCAACTATACTCCCAACACTATAGTGGGCTAAAGATGCAAGAGAACTCCAATGCCGCGAAAAGGCACTTCCTCCAGGTGATGCAGTGAGCTGGCCCTCTAAGGGGTGAGGTTATAGGCGTGACTGTCGAGGACTTGTTACCGAGCTATTCCTTCCAATTGCTGAGCTATAGGATGATTCCGGTAGCACCTTCGGTGAGTGGAGAAGTCGGCATCCCGGCCCTGAAGTCTTTGCTTTTTCTATCTTCTTATATATTTTTCCATTTTTTGGGGTAGGGCCCCTTTTTAGCAAGATGTAACTTTTATCAATGAAATACAAATTAAATTTTTGCACTGTGAAATTTCTCTTCATTCTATTTTTATTTTAGCTCCGGTTGACCTGTCACACGTAAACGCACTTGATTCGTGCATTAACTTCGGCAACTCTTGGAAAAGACATCTTGTGTGACCATAGCCCAACCTCTCACTGCAACAACCCATATAATATCGATTTTACTAACTTGATGCTTAGAATTATGTCTCGTAATGTTATCGCCCCATCGGCTCGCATGCAACTACAGAGCTCGGCTAGCAAATTCCAGTACCGAACACTCGCATTCTCTTAAACCCCTTGCCCTGCCACTTTTATGTCCTGGCCTTGGCATTTGTGTTGGATCCCTAGTTTGGATTTGGGCTAGGTTCACTAATTAGGAAAAGTTTGGCCCATATTGTATATGCAGGGTCAAGTGTTGAGTTCTATAGTTTAGGCTAGTCATTATGTTCAACATTCATGGACCAGCCAAAAGAAGACTTCAGAAGACTCAAGACTTAGAAGAAATTCAAGTTCAAAGCTATCAGTTCGAAATTATTCGAGCTCAGCTCGACAATCGTCGATCACAGATCGACAAACTTAGACTTGATTATCTGAGTTGAGCTCGACTATATTCGAGCTCAGATCGACGAAATTTGGATTTCAGCTTCAACATATTCATTCAAGTTTAGTTTCTCTGAACTCAGCTCTACGAAGATAGATTTTCTGCTCGACGAACAGTGAACTCCTTCTGAATAGGAATTCTTCGCTGAGCTCAAGTCGACGAATAGGAATTCTTCGCTCGATGAACTTGGATCTCCGGTCGACAAAATCTATTCAGAGCTCGATGATTTCTGTCCAGTGCCAGACTTTAAGTTTTTCCCTCATTTCTGTCATTATTAAATATTATTTAGCAGTGATTTCCTAAGTAATTAATGCACATATTCTCTTGAATATAGCCGTTATTGGCAGCATTAATTATGGTCTTCATCAGGGTTAATTACTTGCTTAATTTATTGGGACAGTTGGGGAAACTCATTAAAGAAAATATTCTCCAGCTGCATTTCATTCTCCAGGCAATCAACAATCAATGCTTGGAATTTAAAAATTCATAGGAGAATTTTGACAGAATATAAAAGAGGTTTTCTCTTTTCAGACGACAAGCAATACAAGGAATACAGAGAACAACAAAGAACTGACATAGAATAAAGAAATAATCAGAACTCTTCTCTGTGCAGAAAACAACCTGTTTTCCCCTTGCTCTTACTGAAGCCTGACGAAGAACAACAAACATATATCGAGAGTCCTCTTCAACTTCTTCTCCAGGAACATTCAAGGACAACAACTTTCAATCAGTCAGAAAGTTATTGGACATCATTTCAAGACAAGGCTGCAGACCTACACCCTGAGCAAGGCTCCAAGACATTTTAGAAGGATCTTTGACAACAGCAATCCACTAGTCTTCTCTGTTATATTGAGAAAAGAGAATACAACATCACCTCTCTCACCTCCTATACAAAGGGTTTATTAACTCCCTTCAAAAGTTTATTGTTGGCTTTTGGGCACCTGATCAAAAGCTCAAAGGGTTGTGAGATCTCCCTGGAAATATATCTTGTGGTGGCAGTCACCTGATCAAAAAATTGTTGAAAGAAAACTGTTGTCAACCTAAATCACCTAGAGGGGGGTGAATAGGTGGTTTGTGCGTCTTTTGCGGAATAAAAATAATTAGAGCACAGCACAGAAATATCTACCAATATCACAGACGACACAAGATGTATAGTGGTTCCCCAACCTTGGGTACATACACTTTCCCTCACCGATCTAGCAATCAACTAGACTCGGCTACTCCACTATCTCGGATCAAAAATCGATCTTACCCTCGGAACAAAGTTCCTACAAACTCGATCCACACAAAGGGATCTACACCTCGGAAGATAACCCTTCCTACAAACTCGGAGTGAAGAACTCCTACACTCGGAGAAGATTTCATCTACAAAATTAATAAAGTGTTTACAAGAATACAAATAGTAAATCACTCAGATCTGAATGAAACAGCCAGGATCTTCTTCTTTTCAACTTTGTAGCACTTTCAGAAATCGGTGAAGAGGTTATCGGCTTCGCTCTGGATTTACTCGCTGTTACAGAAATCGAGAGAGAATATGATCAGCAAAGTCAATCTCGATCTGTAACTCTCTTTAGAATAGTTCTCTAAAAGTAGAAGCTTTGGCCGGAGAAGAAGGCGGCGACGCCGGCTTCCGATTTGCGAAAATCAGAGAGGAGTCGGATGAAGAATATTTCTCGAAATAGAATGACAAGAAAGTTTGGAGAATACTTAGGGTTTGTCATTTTCTGATAAGACCGTATATAGGAGAGACTAACGGTCATAATCAGTCATAATGATGTACACGTGAACCAATCATGTCGCGTGATTTGAAAAATCTCGTCAGAAAAAGGACTTAGAAAAATTTCGGAAAGATTTAGCCAACTACACGAGTATGTCAATAACTACTCGAGTAGTTGAATAACTACTCGAGTATATTATGGAGAACTACTCGGTTAAATATATAAAGACTACTCGAGTATATAGAGATCAACTACTCGAGTAAGCAGATAGAACTACTCGAGTATGTGTAGAGACCTACTCAAGTACATAAAGGATCTACTCGAGTACTAGAGAAGTTACTCGAGTATATTGCATGAACTACTCGAGTACATGAAGTACTACTCGAGTGGAATACTTAGAAAAATTCTGAAGAGGTCTGCTGGCAACCACTCGAGTAGTCGAACTAAACTACTCGAGAGGAAGTAATCTACTCGAGTAGGTGAAAGTTCTACTCGAGTAAAAGATTTAGAAAAAATTCTGGAGTAGGGAAATATCAAGGTACACGAGTGACACATGATCTACTCGAGTAGGTATAATGAACTACTCGAGTATGTGACTTAGAGAAATTTAGATGAGGAAACCCTTTAGTACTCGGGTATAAAGAGTAATCGACTCGAGTATATAAGCATGCTACTAGAGTATATGACTTTGTCTACTCGAGTAGGTGACTTAGCTACTCGAGTATATGACTATGTCTACTCGAGTACAAGGTTACTTTACTCGAGTAAATTATACTCAGACTACTCGAGTAGGTGAAGGCTCTACTCGAGTAAAACACTTAGAAAATTTCTGATGTTGGAAAAACTGATTCTTCTAGAGTAGCCAACTTTAAATTTCTTTCCCATAGTCCAATAGCTTGAATATGAAGTGTATCCCAATAGAGAGACCACACATGAGTCAACACCTTGGAATATGCAATAAGGGATTACATTGCATAGTTCCTGTGTTTGAAGACCCACTGTGGACTGACAATGGTCTACACTTCTAGTGAAATTCCTGCAAGCATATAACTCAAACCAAGCATCAGATACAACTTAATTCATCTTAGTTCCAGGGTGACTTCATCAAATCTGGGTTCATGTGGATAAATACCCAACAATCTCCCCCTATTTGTTGAAGTCAGAACCCTTTACACTAAGGTGAATTATGGATATAAAAAAAACTAAGTAGAAAAAGTATGAGCAGGTAAGCAAAGGATAATGAAAAAGATAATTAGACAGTAATGAAGAATTGTATATATATGAGTTTCCAAAAACATCAAGTCTACAATTTGTCATTTCAATTTCTCATCATATTTTAGGTTTGGGCTTGGGATTGCTGCTTATTCATCTTTTCTTGCTGTCTCCTTAGGTAGCTGAAAGGCTTAGGGAAATACTTAGGAGGCCTTGGAGGAGCAGCAGGGTTATTTCTCCCAAACTCTCCGTCATGGATCTTCCTTTTCAGCATTGACTTCTCATATAACTCCCATTCCTGGGAACTGTAGTGCATGTTTCTGTTCTCATTGTGATCCATGACCAGCCTGAGTGTGTCCAAAATGAGAGACTTTGAAGTTAGAGATCAGGCTTCAGCATGTTCAGGGGCGTTAGAAGGAGCAGTCCTGCTAGCAGAGGGACCTTCACCATATTTCCTTTTCTTATTGTGGATTCTGATCTCTAGAGGGGCTTGAAGGAATATATCAGCAGGATCGTCTTCTTCCTAGCCTGGAATATAAGTGTCTAGAGGAGAAACTGAGTCTCCAGGCCTGGGAGAGAAGGTAGGTTGTTGAGGAACAGCTGGGGCATTGACATCTGTGGCTAGAGGATTGAGATGATTGGTAATGATGTTTGGGTCAACTGCAAGATCTGGCAATATCTGATTGTGCATCCAGACAACAGTGTCATATGTGTGAAATTTGACACTCTGTATCTGGGCAAGCACATCATCATGAATGGTCTTCACATGAGCTTCCCATACAGCTGTCTTTTGAGTAGTAGATTTTTCTACCTGTTCTTTGAGTTCTTTTATCAAACCCTCCCCCTTTCTGATTTCAACAGATACTTTCTCTATGGTGTCATCTTTGAAAATGCCAACTTCTTCACAGATCTTCATCTTGTTGGCTTCAGTCCTATTGTCTAGTTCTATCTGATTGTTTGCCAAGGTGATACTTTGTTCCATAACATTGCCCACACTAGTGATAGTATGGTCAAGGGCTTTACCACCAAGTTGGAACAGGTACTTGAGCTTGTCAGTGTTATGCTGAATTTCAGCAAAACCTCTGCTCATCTCAGTCTCAAGAGCAGTGATCTTGTCAGTGACCACCTTTAGAGAGGTGTCAAAATGATGTCTTTATTCTTGAATAAGAATGGTGATGTGTTGCAGCAAATCGGAGGAGGAGGAAACTGTAGCAGCAGTAGTAGAGGGAGCAGCAGTAGGGATAGGAGGAGTTACCCAAGGAGCTATTTCTTCAATTATCACTGAGATGAGAGCTCTGGTGGGAGGAATGATAGCAACCAAGTCTTCTGTGTTATGGGGGATGGAGAAATCGAGGTTTCTGAGAGGAGCCTCAGCTGGTTCAGGAGAAGGCTCATCAGAAATAAAAATGGTGTCTGGCTTATCTGCTGGGTGATTTGGAGAAGGTGTTGGAGTCCTGGCTGGAGAATGAGCAGGAGTATGTGCTGGAGACAAGTCCTTGTTACCTTCAGAGGTTGGAGCTGGAGGAGATAGAGGAGGAGGGGGAAGCACATCTTCAGAAAGCTCTGCAATCATGGCATCTATAGCAGCAGCTATGGACATAAGAGTGTCTTGAGGTACTTGAGCTGAGGGAGTGGCTGGACTCTATGGAGTATGAGGTAGGGATGGAATCTCTGGCTGAGGAGAGTGCTACCTGACTGGGCTAGAAGGAGCAGGCTGTAACATCCCATGTTACTTCTGGACCCCTCAACTTAGATTGGGTTAGGCATGAGTGAGACTTAAGGTGATCAACTAAGTTTGACCCTAGGAAGTGGGTGGTAGCCATGTGGGGCCCACTATAAGACCATAGTCAAACTAGGTCAAACTAGCCTAAGTAAGGACCCTAGCCACACCATGACCCCACCACATTGCCCTAACCCTAAAAACAATCTAAGTGGACCTTAGGGTATGTCACTGGGTCAACATTTTGACCCCAGTTGACCAAGGTCAACCTTGGGCTTAATTTGGTCAAGCCCACACTCATAAGCCTAATTAACCTAAGTGGGGCACCCCCTTGACCCAAACCAAGTTGGGTGGTGCCACTAGACCCATTTCCACCAAGTGGGGTCAGTCCACCCACCATAGTTGACCAGTCAACCCTAAAAGTCAATTTGGTCAACAAATTGACCTAAAGAATGAAATGAAGGCCAAGTCAAGTTCCCTTGGACCAAGCCCACTAAAATTGGCCCAAAGTCAGCCCAAGTGAACAAGACCAACCCTACCCCCCCTAAATCAGGAGAGAGAGTACATGCAAGGGGGTAAAATTGAGATTTTTAGGAAAAGAGGAGAGAGAAAGAGGAATGAAGGGAATAATGGCCACATGGCCACCCCACCAGCTGGTTTTGGCTGCCCAAAACCAGGTGGCTGACTTCCCCTCCTCATTTCCAGCAGAATTCCTGAGTTGAGAGCCACATGGCACCATGGGTGAAGCCTCCAAAGCTCAAACCGAGCTCACCTTGGAGTTAACTCCACTTATAGCCCACCTCAGTCCAAACAGACCCCTCCATTAGCTTCAGAAGGTCCAGAGGAGTGGAATTCGACTACTTACACATGGAGAACGGTGGAGAATGCAACTTTCGGGGAGGAGCTCGCCGGCGCACCACCACCACGGCAAACCGCCGCCTGACCCGCAGCCAAGCCCCGATTATGGTGCGTTTCACTTCACCTCTACCCGCACTAGCTTCTTAGATCAAATAGGCGAGAGATCGGGCTCAATTGAGCCCGATGCCATGTGAGAAAATCTAGAAATTTCTAAGTTTTTGAAACCGCTCGGGATCGCCGTCGCCGCCGTCTCCCGCCGCCCCATCGCCGGGAAATGATAGCCACCACCACCGTGAAGGTGATGGCACCATTGGCCGGAGGTGGCGACGCCTCAGCTGGCCGGAAACCGCCGGCAAAGTCGCTCCAGGTCGGCTCAATCTCAGCCGTTGGCTGGAGGTAGACGATGAACGGATCCCGTCGATTCATGCTTTAAGATTCGTGCGCCGTTTATTATTATAAATCAGATTAATAAATGAATAGTAACATTTCTGTCACACATATTCAGTATTGTTGCATGTTAAATGTAGGCCTCTTAGAGGCATTTCCAGAGCTTAGGCCCTTAATGAAATTGTAGCCTAGGGTCTTACCTTTAAAATGCCACCCTAAACATACATTTTGGTGTAGGGTACAGCCCTGTAGGACCTTTCTCCTAGGACTGGTCCTAGACTAGGTCAAAAATTATATTGAGTGCCCTAGTCTCAATGTTAGTCACCATGATCCCAAATTTTGGGCACATGCATTATTAGGGCTTACTTACCTCCTGCCAAAATTTAGGGATTTTTAGAAAACATTTTCCTATAGTTTTTGGTAAAATGTTAAAATTTAAATTAATGGTATATATGGAGTTCTACTCCTCCCCATGGCCCCAAATTTTGGTGGTGGGTCAGTGGGGTCACCCTTGGTGCATGATAAAATTTTCAGCACCTTGGGATCACTGCATGTGGGAGAATCCACTTGCATGTGCTAGCCTATGTTAAGGCTTGGTGTGCAAATAGCAAAAATGCAAATTTGTGTATTTAGCCCAATGGTGACATGCAAGTGTCATGAAATTATTTCCAGTGGTTCATTAGGGTAAATTTCACCCTTCAAATTAATATTGTAATTTTTGGAATCAAAATTCCATTTATTGGAACTTACTTTATAAATAGCTATTTTGGAATTAAAAATTGGAAAATGGGATTTATTCAAGAACAAATCCAAACAACATTACCAAGGCATAGATTACATCACACTTGACCTAGGAAAATTATGATTTCTCTGTTTTGAAGAACCTTGGAGTAGATACCCCAAAAATTTCCCATTTTACCCTTATCTTGATAATTCTTGAAATGATATATATATACCACTGAAAAATTTGGGATTTATTCTACTGTCATAAAATATTGTTATTAGTTTATCATGAATTTCTCAGAATTTATTGGATACATTACTTGTGTTAAACTAGTACAATGGCATTTTGGTAAATACCTTAAAATGGAATCCCATAGGCCATCTTACATTCAATTTGGATGAATCTCTGCCAATAGCCATAATTTAGTGTCTTAAAGGCTCTGTAAATTTTCTGGAATTTTTGAATATGTAATGCTTATACTTCATGTGTAAAATGGAATTTATGTGGGATTGTAATTAAATAGAAAATGACAATAAATAATTTAAGGAAAATTGTGAAATTTTGAAGACAGCAATATTTGGACAATATACATCTCAGGAAAAATTCCCTAAGTCAGTGGATGCTTAATTAAATCACTTCATGTGTAAAGTGGCCGAGCATTTAAATTAAGAGAATTAATTAAATGACCATTTGACCAGGAAAAATTATGAGAATCCTTAGGGTAGATCCCTTAGTCCATAATACCTTAGGATAAATATTTAGAGGCAAGATGCCTTAAGTTTTGGAAGATCACATTTCTAGGGTAGACATAGGTCATGGTCTGCATATAACACAAATAGGTCTTGCCTTAGGGAATTACCAGGGGATTGATTATCGGCAGAAATAAAAGAGAGTTCAACATGAGTGACCCTGGTGGGTAGAGTTGTCTTAGTGAGGGATCAAAAGTGCAAGTCTTGGTCATCAACTGGAGTGGGGGATCGGCGGAAGACCGTCGGTACCCGGTAACACCTTAAGTCACTAGGGTTATACTTAAGCAATAAGGAGAGCTGGGGAGATACATGGGTAGTCATCAACTAAAATAAGTATCCTTGCGAAAGGGAACGCTGGGCGTAATCCCAACACAGTTCCTAGTGCCCCTTGAGAGCCCTTCACAGGGAATACCGGGGGCAGTCCTGGGATTAACCTTAAATCTCTAAGTATAATAAACCGTAGACAAGAGTAGCTTAATAGGTTAGGACATGGTTGTACCTTCTCGCCCGTGTTTTGGGTTGGAGAGTTTCATGATATATGCTCACCCGTTTAGGGTTGGAGGGAATTGACATAAAGGCACTAATGTGCGTTCTCACCCGGGTTTGGGTTTGAGGGATTCAGGACGGGTTTTGGTCCTGCGAGCGGAAGGCTCGGTGTGAATTACTTGCATGTGCATAAATATCGTGGCGGGGCATGCGGTACTGGCCGTTCGTCACACCGATGGCAGTACGGTGCACCAGGCGGTTGTGGGAGTTAGAGGGGCCAGTGGGTTGTTTTACACTGCGGTCTGGAGGACGACCCCCGATAACACACATCCGACCCAACAAGACTGACGGGTTTGTCAGCAAAGTACGTACGCGGGACTCTAGAGTGCACCTTGGACGTGTACAGAGGCGTATGAGAGGGGTCTAAGGCTTGGTAGTGTGCATACCGGTCTAGAAGCGGAGACGCCCGCTCCGCTGCTGCCGTAGCCACAGCGGTGGTACCCGAGAGTGATGCTAGCTCTCAAAAAGTGGGAACTAAAGGTCTGTGATCACAGAGTCGTTGTGTGTGAGTTGCACTTGCATGCGCATAAAATTGCATCATATCATTCATTCATATTAGGTCATACGCTTCATAGATCCTTATCATATAAATTAGTATGGGCTCTTTTATATGATAAGTTAAATTTCCTGGAAATCCTAACTTATATATTTGTATGGGCACTTATATAAGTTAGGGTACGTTTGTGATGATAGCTTAGTGGTAGCTTAGTTTATTTACTTGTTTATACTGATGTTTCTATACTCTCCTTTACTGCACCGTACTTACTTACTTACTACTTGTACTGTACTTAGCATTGCTAGTGTAGAATTTCATTACTTAGTACCACTTTAGATAGATATTGTCACCTGCTTCCATTTTGCTACCCCTTGTTGTCCTCCGCTTCGTCCTCCCGCCCGGTGCCTAGGAGCTGCGGGGCGAGGTGCGGAGGAAACGACTTAGTCTTTTTGACTAATGGTCGGTGACCAACTATTTTTAGGAGCCCGTGGAGATGGAGCACCAGCACGTCGAGGAGGCAGGACATGAGGAGCAGATACCGCTTCAGCAGGCTACCACTACTACTGTGCGTCCTCAGGTGGGACGAGACTTGATGTTCTAGTTTAGCTTCCGCACTTATGATTTTGTGAGAGAGAGAGATTTTGATGTACTGGGCATAAGCCCTTTTTACTCTTTCTTCTGTACTATTCTGTGGACTGTTGATGTACTATTCATCTCTTTTATATGATTGCACTGTGACTTGTGGACTGATGGTATTTTATACTCATTTTTACTTCTTATTTCTCATATTGGCCTACAGGTTTATGATCGTACTAGCCGGCAGAATCGGCGTGTTGCGGTGTCGACTAACCCGTGAGTTAGTGCCACCGTAAGACGGCGGTTCTGGGCATAAGATCCGGTAGCCCTCCTTGGTAAGGGGGAGGGGGGTCTTACAAACTGGTATCACTTGAACAACGATCATATGAGAAAGAAGTCCACAACATGGGACCACCCCCGCCCCAGCATTAGTTTGCGGACAAACTATGCAGCGGAAGCAGTGGTGTGCCCATGTACAAAAGTCACAGAAATGGTCCACAAAGTACAATTTGATAGGCCAATTTTGCCTTAACCTTACCTTTATGCAACCTCCACAGGTCGCAGCGCCGCAAAATGTGGCTCCTCCCCCTCCAGCTGCCACTCCATTCCTACATACGGAGATGGGGCAGACCCTGACGGCGATTTTGGATGCCTTTAGAGCCCAGCAAGTCCCGGCTCCACAGCCAAATCCGGGGTCGAGCTGGCTGGGTGCATTCAAGAGCCTGTCCCCACCGACGTACCGTGGGACAGAGGATGCAGTGAAGACAGAAGAATGGCTGGAGGCCATACACGAGATCTTAGCGGGCATCAGCTGCCCAGTCGGCCAGGCAGTACCTCTAGCCACCTCCGTGCTAGAGGCCCACGCGAAGAGATGGTGGAAGTCAGTCCGGGAGACTACTTATGCGGACTTTGATTTGTCAGAGATTTCTTGGGAGGAGTTTGGCGATGTGTTCCTGGAGCACTTCGTCTCTACTACGGACAGGGATGCTTTGGAGGAGAGGTTCTTGAACCTCAAGCAGGGGACCAGATCTGTGATAGAGTACCAGAGGGAGTTCTCCCACTTGGCCAGGTTCGCGGGGATACAGGACACCGACGATAGGAGGTATGCGAAGAGGTTCTACCGGGGCCTCAGGGATGATCTGAGGCAGGCCTGTTATTCATTTCTCATGGCACATCCAGACAGATCATCGAGATGGCGAAGAAGCTGGAGGCTGACCAGCTGATGGTGCGAGCCGGAGGGAAGAGACCATTTGATGGATCGACATCAGGTGAGAGCAGTAGGGGCTCTCAGAGGAGCAGGACCATTGGATACAGGAGGGGTGGGGGACGTCGTCGTCCCAACTTCAGGCAGGAGCAGGGGCCTCCTCCAGCTTTGGCTCCCCCACCTCTACAGATGCACGATCCGAGGAGACAGGATGACCGAGGCCACCGACAAGTGGTTTGTTATGGATGCCGCCAGCCAGGGCACATCAGGTCGGAGTGCCCGCACCGATTCCATCCCCCTCCTCCTCCTCCACCTCCAGTGGCCCCAGTACAGCAGGGCCGAGGACGAGGCCGAGGACGAGGCCGAGGCCGGGGATATCATGGCAGGAGGCGCGAACAGGAGCAGATATACGCCTTGGATCTCACAGAGCCGAGGAATCCTGAGGAGGTCATTACAGGTACTTAAAGTTAATTTTGAGTTTTCTTAAATTTTCAATGATATATATATAGTACCTGGAACCTTAGGGTAACAATTAACCTTCACGTAAACAAACCTCAGGCATAGTCATGATCAGCGGCAAACCTGCCCATACTCTTTTCGACACGGGTGCGTCACACTCGTTCGTATCCGAGGCCTTCATCGACGGACTCGAAGGCGTGGAGAGGTTCCCTGGACTAGAGATGAGGGTACGCCTACCCGATGGATCGGAGCTGCGGACCACTGCACATTGTGATATGGAGGCCGAGATCGGCGGCAAGGCATTTGAGGCGCCGGCGACTATCTTGAAGCTGCAGGACTTTGATTTGATCTTGGGCATGGACCTGGTTGCATCGGAACCATGCCCAGATAGATTGCCCGTCCAGGAGGATCACGCTGAGACATGGCGACTCCCATGTTATCGTTGAAGGTATCCAGCCTATCTGCCACCTACTATTATCTTCTATGCAGGCTGTGAAGGCCCATGAGCAGGGTGAAGAAGTCTATATTGTCTGCTTCGAGATGGTGGGGACAGAGGCGACTATCTCAGATATTCCGGTGGTTCGGGATTTCTCCGACGTATTCCCGGAGAAATTGCCCGGGCTACCGCCTGCTAGAGACTTGGATTTCAGGATTCAGCTAGTGCCGGGAGCGAAGCCGGTGTCCCGGGCACCCTACAGGATGGCTCCTAGAGAGTTAGCAGAGTTCCGAACTCAACTGCAGGAGCTAGTCGAGTCAGGATTTGTACGGCCTAGTTCATCGCCATGGGGAGCACCAGTTCTATTTGTGAAGAAGAAGGACGGATCACTGCGATTATGTATAGATTACCGGGAGCTGAACCGGTTGACGGTCCGCAACACCTATCCTCTGCCCCGGATAGATGAGTTATTTGACCAGCTACAGGGAGCATTCTGGTTCTCCAAGTTAGATCTGCGATCCGGCTACTATCAGCTCCGTATCAGGGAAGAAGACATACCAAAGACGGCTTTCAGTTCGCGCTATGGACTATACGAATTCACGGTGATGCCTTTTGGGCTCACGAATGCTCCTGCCGCATTCATGAGTCTGATGAACCGTGTCTTCGAGCCTTTCTTGGATCGCTTCGTGATAGTATTCATCGACGACATCCTTATTTATTCTCGGACTCGGGAGGAGCATACTGAGCACTTGACACAGGTCCTGCAGAGGTTGAGGGAGGCACAGATGTACGCAAAATTTTCGAAGTGCCAGTTCTGGTTGCAGGAGGTGGCATTCCTGGGGCACACGATCAGTGGGGCTGGGTTGGCTGTGGACCCAGCCAAGATAGAGACGGTGAGGGATTGGCCACGGCCGAAGACCGCATCTGACATCCGCAGTTTCTTGGGACTAGCAGGCTATTACCGCAAGTTCGTGGAGGGGTTCTCAAGGATAGCACTCCCCCTCACGTCCTTGACGAAGAAGGATGCTGATTTTGTTTGGTCAGAGCGGTGTGAGATGGCTTTTCAGGAGCTGAAGGACCGGCTCATCTCATCCCCTATTCTTGCGCTTCCATCCGGGAGCGAAGGATTCCAGATTTACACGGACGCCTCATATCAGGGGATGGGTGCAGTCTTGATGCAGCATGGACACGTTATCGCTTATGCTTCGAGACAGTTGAAGAAGCATGAGCATAACTATCCAGTACATGACCTAGAGCTCGGGGCTGTGGTTTTCGCCCTGAAGATATGGAGGCATTACTTATATGGGATTCATTGTGACATCTTCTCAGATCACAAGAATCTCAAGTATATCGATACTCAGAAGGACCTAAACCTGAGACAGAGGAGGTGGCTGGAGTTTCTCTGTGATTATGATTACAAGATCCACTATCATCCGGGAAAAGCGAACACGGTTGCGGATGCTTTGAGCAGGAGGGCCGGCACTTCTGGACCGGAGCCCCGATTGATGTCCATAGAGCTGCTTCAGATGATGGAGGACATGCACATTACCGTGGTGTCCGAGACCGAGCCAGTGGTATATAGAGAGTATTTGAGCTCAGTGATCAGCTGCGATGATATACAGGAGCGCATCCGAGCACATCAGAGGCTGGATGCTGCGTTACAGCCGATTTTCAGTGCCCTAGAGAGGGGCAAGGTCGAGGACTACACACTACAGGATGATCTTCTTCGGTTCCGGGGGCGCATCTACATACCAGCAGGGGGCAGTATTCGAGATGACATACTCCGAGAGGCACATTGCTCGAGATATTCAGTGCACCCCGGCATCACCAAGATGTGGGCAGATTTGCGGAGATCTATGTATTGGCCCGGGATGAAGAGGGAGATCACGGATTTTGTGACCCATTGCGAGACCTGCCAGCGTGTGAAGGAAGAATGCAAGAGCCCGGGGGGTTTATTACAGCCACTGCCAGTTCCAGAGTGGAAGTTCGAGGACATTGCTATGGACTTTGTACACGGATTGCCTCGCTCCCACTCCGGACATGATTCTATATGGGTTATAGTGGACAGATTGACCAAAGTCGCGCGGTTTATTCCAGTTCGGAAGGATGCCCCAGTTGCAGTTCTGGTGAGACTATTTGTGGAGCAGTACATCAGATATCATGGTATCCCCAGGACTATCGTTTCGGACCGTGATGGTCGGTTCACTTCGAGCGAGTGGAGGGCCGTGCATGCTCACTTGGGGTCTCGGCTTACCTTTAGCACCGCCTTCCACCCGCAGACCGACGGACAGACCGAGCGGACCATCCGGACCATGGAGGACCTGCTCAGATTATGCATATTGGATACGGGGAGGCCTTGGGAGAGGCTGCTACCTTTGATCGAGTTCTCGTATAATAACAGCCACCAGGCTAGCATCAGGATGGCTCCGTACGAGGCGCTTTATGGGAGGAGATGCCGGACTCCGCTATCATGGGTACAGGATGTGGACACCAGGGCTCTGGGATCTGATTATATAGAGGACACAGAGGCTCAGATTCGATTGATCAGGGATCGGCTACTGGAGGCCCAGAGCAGGCAGGCAAAGTATTATGATGCTCGGCACCGGAAGGTGGAGTTCCAGGTTGGAGACAGGGTATTCTTGAAGATACGTCCAGTACACGGTGTTTCTCGAGTGCGGAGGCACAAGAAGCTCAGTCCACGATACATGGGGCCATACCTGATCCTGGAGCGGATCGGCCCCTTGGCTTACCGACTGCAGCTGCCACCGGAGTTGGGTGCATTACATGACGTCTTTCATGTCTCTTCCTTACGGAGGGCTCTCCTTCGGCCGGAGCAGCACATTACTACTACAGCCGGACCAGTAGAGCCTGACAGATCAGTGAGACTGGAGCCGATCCGGATTGACGATACAGCCATCCGAGTGTTGCGGAAGAAGAAGGTCCCTCTTGTGAAGGTGCTGTGGTCCAACCATGGACGGGAGGAGCACACTTGGGAGCCGAGGGATCTGATGCTGGAGCAACACCCGGAGCTATTCGCACCAGGTATATTTAAGTTATGTCTTTAAATTTCTTGATGATTCTTGCAAATAAAACCCCGTAGACCCGAACTTAAATTTCGGGGACGAAATTATTTTCTTGTTTATTGGAATTTGTAACATCCCATGTTACTTCTGGACCCCTCAACTTAGATTGGGTTAGGCATGAGTGAGACTTAAGGTGATCAACTAAGTTTGACCCTAGGAAGTGGGTGGTAGCCATGTGGGCCCACTATAAGACCATAGTCAAACTAGGTCAAACTAGCCTAAGTAAGGACCCTAGCCACACCATGACCCCACCACATTGCCCTAACCCTAAAAACAATCTAAGTGGACCTTAGGGTATGTCACTGGGTCAACATTTTGACCCCAGTTGACCAAGGTCAACCTTGGGCTTAATTTGGTCAAGCCCACACTCATAAGCCTAATTAACCTAAGTGGGGCACCCCCTTGACCCAAACCAAGTTGGGTGGTGCCACTAGACCCATTTCCACCAAGTGGGGTCAGTCCACCCACCATAGTTGACCAGTCAACCCTAAAAGTCAATTTGGTCAACAAATTGACCTAAAGAATGAAATGAAGGCCAAGTCAAGTTCCCTTGGACCAAGCCCACTAAAATTGGCCCAAAGTCAGCCCAAGTGAACAAGACCAACCCTACCCCCCCTAAATCAGGAGAGAGAGTACATGCAAGGGGGTAAAATTGAGATTTTTAGGAAAAGAGGAGAGAGAAAGAGGAATGAAGGGAATAATGGCCACATGGCCACCCCACCAGCTGGTTTTGGCTGCCCAAAACCAGGTGGCTGACTTCCCCTCCTCATTTCCAGCAGAATTCCTGAGTTGAGAGCCACATGGCACCATGGGTGAAGCCTCCAAAGCTCAAACCGAGCTCACCTTGGAGTTAACTCCACTTATAGCCCACCTCAGTCCAAACAGACCCCTCCATTAGCTTCAGAAGGTCCAGAGGAGTGGAATTCGACTACTTACACATGGAGAACGGTGGAGAATGCAACTTTCGGGGAGGAGCTCGCCGGCGCACCACCACCATGGCAAACCGCCGCCTGACCCGCAGCCAAGCCCCGATTATGGTGCGTTTCACTTCACCTCTACCCGCACTAGCTTCTTAGATCAAATAGGCGAGAGATCGGGCTCAATTGAGCCCGATGCCATGTGAGAAAATCTAGAAATTTCTAAGTTTTTGAAACCGCTCGGGATCGCCGTCGCCGCCGTCTCCCGCCGCCCCATCGCCGGGAAATGATAGCCACCACCACCGTGAAGGTGATGGCACCATTGGCCGGAGGTGGCGACGCCTCAGCTGGCCGGAAACCGCCGGCAAAGTCGCTCCAGGTCGGCTCAATCTCAGCCGTTGGCTGGAGGTAGACGATGAACGGATCCCGTCGATTCATGCTTTAAGATTCGTGCGCCGTTTATTATTATAAATCAGATTAATAAATGAATAGTAACATTTCTGTCACACATATTCAGTATTGTTGCATGTTAAATTTAGGCCTCTTAGAGGCATTTCCAGAGCTTAGGCCCTTAATGAAAATTGTAGCCTAGGGTCTTACCTTTAAAATGCCACCCTAAACATACATTTTGGTGTAGGGTACAGCCCTGTAGGACCTTTCTCCTAGGACTGGTCCTAGACTAGGTCAAAAATTATATTGAGTGCCCTAGTCTCAATGTTAGTCACCATGATCCCAAATTTTGGGCACATGCATTATTAGGGCTTACTTACCTCCTGCCAAAATTTAGGTATTTTTAGAAAACATTTTCCTATAGTTTTTGGTAAAATGTTAAAATTTAAATTAATGGTATATATGGAGTTCTACTCCTCCCCATGGCCCCAAATTTTGGTGGTGGGTCAGTGGGGTCACCCTTGGTGCATGATAAAATTTTCAGCACCTTGGGATCACTGCATGTGGGAGAATCCACTTGCATGTGCTAGCCTATGTTAAGGCTTGGTGTGCAAATAGCAAAAATGCAAATTTGTGTATTTAGCCCAATGGTGACATGCAAGTGTCATGAAATTATTTCCAGTGGTTCATTAGGGTAAATTTCACCCTTCAAATTAATATTGTAATTTTTGGAATCAAAATTCCATTTATTGGAACTTACTTTATAAATAGCTATTTTGGAATTAAAAATTGGAAAATGGGATTTATTCAAGAACAAATCCAAACAACATTACCAAGGCATAGATTACATCACACTTGACCTAGGAAAATTATGATTTCTCTGTTTTGAAGAACCTTGGAGTAGATACCCCAAAAATTTCCCATTTTACCCTTATCTTGATAATTCTTGAAATGATATATATATACCACTGAAAAATTTGGGATTTATTCTACTGTCATAAAATATTGTTATTAGTTTATCATGAATTTCTCAGAATTTATTGGATACATTACTTGTGTTAAACTAGTACAATGGCATTTTGGTAAATACCTTAAAATGGAATCCCATAGGCCATCTTACATTCAATTTGGATGAATCTCTGCCAATAGCCATAATTTAGTGTCTTAAAGGCTCTGTAAATTTTCTGGAATTTTTGAATATGTAATGCTTATACTTCATGTGTAAAATGGAATTTATGTGGGATTGTAATTAAATAGAAAATGACAATAAATAATTTAAGGAAAATTGTGAAATTTTGAAGACAGCAATATTTGGACAATATACATCTCAGGAAAAATTCCCTAAGTCAGTGGATGCTTAATTAAATCACTTCATGTGTAAAGTGGCCGAGCATTTAAATTAAGAGAATTAATTAAATGACCATTTGACCAGGAAAAATTATGAGAATCCTTAGGGTAGATCCCTTAGTCCATAATACCTTAGGATAAATATTTAGAGGCAAGATGCCTTAAGTTTTGGAAGATCACATTTCTAGGGTAGACATAGGTCATGGTCTGCATATAACACAAATAGGTCTTGCCTTAGGGAATTACCAGGGGATTGATTATCGGCAGAAATAAAAGAGAGTTCAACATGAGTGACCCTGGTGGGTAGAGTTGTCTTAGTGAGGGATCAAAAGTGCAAGTCTTGGTCATCAACTGGAGTGGGGGATCGGCGGAAGACCGTCGGTACCCGGTAACACCTTAAGTCACTAGGGTTATACTTAAGCAATAAGGAGAGCTGGGGAGATACATGGGTAGTCATCAACTAAAATAAGTATCCTTGCGAAAGGGAACGCTGGGCGTAATCCCAACACAGTTCCTAGTGCCCCTTGAGAGCCCTTCACAGGGAATACCGGGGGCAGTCCTGGGATTAACCTTAAATCTCTAAGTATAATAAACCGTAGACAAGAGTAGCTTAATAGGTTAGGACATGGTTGTACCTTCTCGCCCGTGTTTTGGGTTGGAGAGTTTCATGATATATGCTCACCCGTTTAGGGTTGGAGGGAATTGACATAAAGGCACTAATGTGCGTTCTCACCCGGGTTTGGGTTTGAGGGATTCAGGACGGGTTTTGGTCCTGCGAGCGGAAGGCTCGGTGTGAATTACTTGCATGTGCATAAATATCGTGGCGGGGCATGCGGTACTGGCCGTTCGTCACACCGATGGCAGTACGGTGCACCAGGCGGTTGTGGGAGTTAGAGGGGCCAGTGGGTTGTTTTACACTGCGGTCTGGAGGACGACCCCCGATAACACACATCCGACCCAACAAGACTGACGGGTTTGTCAGCAAAGTACGTACGCGGGACTCTAGAGTGCACCTTGGACGTGTACAGAGGCGTATGAGAGGGGTCTAAGGCTTGGTAGTGTGCATACCGGTCTAGAAGCGGAGACGCCCGCTCCGCTGCTGCCGTAGCCACAGCGGTGGTACCCGAGAGTGATGCTAGCTCTCAAAAAGTGGGAACTAAAGGTCTGTGATCACAGAGTCGTTGTGTGTGAGTTGCACTTGCATGCGCATAAAATTGCATCATATCATTCATTCATATTAGGTCATACGCTTCATAGATCCTTATCATATAAATTAGTATGGGCTCTTTTATATGATAAGTTAAATTTCCTGGAAATCCTAACTTATATATTTGTATGGGCACTTATATAAGTTAGGGTACGTTTGTGATGATAGCTTAGTGGTAGCTTAGTTTATTTACTTGTTTATACTGCTGTTTCTATACTCTCCTTTACTGCACCGTACTTACTTACTTACTACTTGTACTGTACTTAGCATTGCTAGTGTAGAATTTCATTACTTAGTACCACTTTAGATAGATATTGTCACCTGCTTCCATTTTGCTACCCCTTGTTGTCCTCCGCTTCGTCCTCCCGCCCGGTGCCTAGGAGCTGCGGGGCGAGGTGCGGAGGAAACGACTTAGTCTTTTTGACTAATGGTCGGTGACCAACTATTTTTAGGAGCCCGTGGAGATGGAGCACCAGCACGTCGAGGAGGCAGGACATGAGGAGCAGATACCGCTTCAGCAGGCTACCACTACTACTGTGCGTCCTCAGGTGGGACGAGACTTGATGTTCTAGTTTAGCTTCCGCACTTATGATTTTGTGAGAGAGAGAGATTTTGATGTACTGGGCATAAGCCCTTTTTACTCTTTCTTCTGTACTATTCTGTGGACTGTTGATGTACTATTCATCTCTTTTATATGATTGCACTGTGACTTGTGGACTGATGGTATTTTATACTCATTTTTACTTCTTATTTCTCATATTGGCCTACAGGTTTATGATCGTACTAGCCGGCAGAATCGGCGTGTTGCGGTGTCGACTAACCCGTGAGTTAGTGCCACCGTAAGACGGCGGTTCTGGGCATAAGATCCGGTAGCCCTCCTTGGTAAGGGGGAGGGGGGTCTTACACAGGCTCCCCCTCACTTGGTGCACCAGAGGAGCTGGCCACATGATGAGGAGAGGGAGATGGAGTCCTGTCCTCTCCAGCTGGAACCTCTGAAAGCTTGGCAGCTTGGGCAGAATTCTTTAACCTGAGATCCCATCTCTAAATGGAAGAGATGGAGACCTTCTTCATATGGTGAAGTGGAGTCCCATTGGAGAGGTTGAAGACTTCAGGATTTGTTTCATGAAGGAGCAGAGAGATAATACGTGCGTAGTTGGGGGATTTCATGCTGTCCTTGATTTTGTCCAAAATCAGCATACCAAATTGGTATTTCTTGCGGCATACAATGACTTGCATTATATCGAAGAAATATTAGGGAATTTCTCGGATGGAGTGAGTCTTGCTCAGTAAGATTTTACCAATAACATCGACCAAGAATTTGCCTTCTGCATTCATATCTGACCTTTTGAAATATTGAGCATCAGTGGAAAAATCACAGAAAAGGGCTGTCCTGTCGGAATCCTCAGCAACTAGGTGATATTCTTCATCAACAATCGGTAAACGGAGAAGTTGAGAGACAGAGGTCTTGGTGAACTTTAGTTTCAAACACTTTACTGTAGATTTTAGGACTTTGCCATTTCGTCGAACCTTGAGATTTGAGAAGAATTCTGCAACTTCGGGGAAGAGAACGCGACAGGGTTCTTGGAGGATGAAGGAGAGGCCGGCGGTGTCGAGAAGGATGAGGAGGTTGCGGAAATCATCGGAGAGCTCTGCAATACCCTCGGTGACTAGTTCGGAGCCGACGCCAATCTTGTGAGAAGTCGCCATGGATGCGAATGACTGGAGGAGTGAGAGAGAGGGCTCTGCAACTTCGGCCGAAGAGAGGAGTCGAATCGGCAGGGTAGGCGAAGATGCAGAGGGTACTCGAGAGATAGAAATGATCTCGTGTAGGTTTGAGGTTGCAGAATTTCATATATATATTACTCGTAAATTACTGCTAATTAATTTAAAGCAGGAGGCGACATCTAGCCTTGGGGGGCGAATAGGACAATTTTCAAAATCTTGGAAACGGGACACGAGAAGGAGATAGACTACTCGAGTAGGTAAAGGAGCTACTCGAGTAGGTCATCAGGAGGTGCTCGAGTAGGTATGCAAAGAGTACTCGAGTAGGTAGATGACGTACTCGAGTAGGTCGACAGGAGTTACTCGAGTAGGAGGAGAGAGCTACTCGAGTAGATGGGTGACTTACTCGAGTAGGTAAATGACTTACTCGAGTAGATCTTTAGATACTCGAGTAGGCACATCCTCATACTCGAGTAGGTCAGTATACATACTCGAGTAGGTGCATTCTTATACTCGAGTAGGTAGAGAGGAGTACTCGAGTATGTCTCAGCTTCTCGAGTTGAATTCTGAAAAAAGTTGAGAAGGGAGAGATTTTGACTAACCCCTTACAATTACGAGTTCCTTAGTCAGCTAGCCCTCTATAGTCCTCTTTGTTGAGCATCCCAAGCTCTGTCTTGAAGAACGAGAACTTGGTCTCGTCCAGTGGCTTTGTGAAGATATCTGCAACTTGCCTATCTGTAGGCACATATTGGAGATCTATGTCTCCATGCTCCACATGTTCCCGGATGAAGTGATACCTTAGCTCGATATGCTTTGTCCGGCTGTGGGAAACTGGATTGTTGGCTATTATAATTATGCTGGAGGAGTCACAATACAAGGGAATATCTTTGAACTGCAGGTTGTAGTCCTCGAACTGATTCTTTATCCATAGAAACTGTGCGCAACAGCTGCCTGCAGAGATATACTCTGACTCGGCCGTTGAGATTGCGACACAGTTCTGCTTCTTGCTACTCCAGGAGATTAGCCTTCTTCCGAAGAATTGGCAAGTCCCTGAGGTGCTTTTCCGGTCATCTTTGCTACCTGCAAAGTCTGCATCTGAAAATCCAATTAGTTTGTTGTCATTACTTCTTGGGACCATAAGTCAAGATTTGGTGTGCCTTTAAGGTATCTCAGAATCCGCTTTGTAGCAGCGTAATGAGATTCCTTAGAGTTCACCTGAAATCTAGCACAGACACATGTTAAGAACATTATGTCAGGCCTACAGGCAGTAAGGTAGAGCAGGGATCCAATTATGCTTCTGTACTTGGTTTCATCAAAAGGTTTCCCTTTTTCATCCTTATCCAGAGACATAGTTGAGACCATTGGAGTCCTCATAGAGGTTGTAACGCCCCGAATTTTGTGTGCGAGTCGGTCGCGGAAAAAAGAGTTTTTGGTGCCTGTAGGGGTACACGGCCTAGGACACGGGCGTGTCCAAGGCCGTGTCTGGCTGGTGATTTTTGGCCTTTTCCAACCCGAGAAGGACACGGCCAGGAACACGGCCGGATGACACGGGCGTGTCATCCGACACGGGCGTGTGCCAACCCGTGTCCCTACCCGTGTCCTGATGGGTCGTGTCCGTTGCCGTGGCGGTTATGCGTGGCACGCCCACGAACACGGGCGTGTCGAGGATCCCGACACGGGCGTGTCAGGTCAGACACGGGCGTGTCTTGGCCCGTGTGCATTTCTCAGTTCGACGATCGTGCCTGGATCGAGGCACACGGCCTTGGACACGGCCGTGTGCCAAGCCGTGTGCGGCCCAGGTCTGGGGAATTTTGTGCAGATCCGAGCCGTCCATTTTCTTTAATTAGAATCCAATGGCCCAGATTAAATCCTGCTCTGTTAAGGCCGGGAATAGGGAGTTATTCCCTCATTTTCTCTCCAAAGTTCTCCCCTTCCAAAGTGAGAGAGGAGAGGAAGAAGAAGGAGGTTTCCGACCACCGGCGGAGCATCGGAGCACCGTTTTGAAATCGGAGAGCGGATCCGTGGAGGGAAGGTCATTGCGAAGAGTTCTAACCGCGTAGTTTTTCCATGGCGCCAAAACGGACTACAAGGGTAACGATTCTCAACTCGAGCGCTTGAATCTCTTTCTTTATGCATAAGGAATCCCGCTCCCGCGAGTATGCGGTGAGTGCGTGGTGTTCCTTGGGGTTGACGGGAATAGTCCCCCTTGTGTTGCATGTAGAGCCCGGAATCGTAAGTACGGGCATAGGCATTGTGTGTGAAGCCTACCCGGATGTGTTTTGTCGGGATCGGTGATGTTGCATTTGATATGGTTTTGCCGGAGAAGACTCCGTGCTTTGGATTTTTTTCGGGTTTCTACGCGGTAGATTGCAGCAGGGATCCTTGAAGGTTAGCTTCAAGGCGCACCCGGAAAACTGAGCGGAAACGTGTTTTGCTAACTTGGCGGTCTGGGAACCGGCCTTGATCATAACTGGGTTATGAGATTGTTTTGGGAAATTTGGGATCCGAGAGAAGCTTGGCCCGCGCAAAGTTCCTTAAATTGGACATGCGGCGTGAGCAACGGGTAAGTGGAATTGGACCTAGGCTATGTGGTTCGGTGCGAGAGACCCGAAGACGGGGACTGGCCGTTGGCATAGTCGGAGCCTTAGACGGTGGTCAGAAAGGCTAAATGCTCACATGTTGTTGCCATCCTAGGGATGGTGGTGAATGCACTGATTTGTCAGGGTTCACCATGAATGTGCCCTGAGTGCACGGGGTGTTTGGCCGTGCGAGCCTACACCTGTGGCGAATTATAATTGTGATATATATATTGTTGGGCTAATGTTTTGCAGGGAAAGAGCACCGCCGTCCCGAGTAAGGGGCGGGGTCGTTATAATTTGGTCGGCTTTTAGCTGACCGTTGCTTTATTTGCCACCATGCGGTGGTATGTGCTTGCAGGTGCTGCGGAGCCGAGCGCCAAATAGCGGGCTGGAGCCCATGTTGCTGTGCTGGCCCTAGAAGGCCGTAGAATAGTTGTTTTTTTTACATTTCTCATGTGTGGCCGGCCTGCGAGCCGATGTATGTAAGACATGTTATATTTATGAACATTTGTAAGGCCATAAGGCCATGTACCTATTTCAGTGTATTTGGGGTTCGTTCTTGTAGTTGTAAATGTGGACATTCATATTTGATGGATTTAAGTTTGGGTTCTTCAACTTTAAAAACTTCCGCTAGAATGCTCTGTGGTTAGGACGAGTAGTCTTAATTGATTGGTTTGATTATTCATTTGGTAACCCTTCCGACTGTCTGTGGTATATGGCGTCGGGTTCCAGCTGGACCTTCTGTTATATGCCATGCGACAGATGGGGGTGTTACAATTTGGTATCAGACTTCTGGTTACGGTCAAGCTTAAATGAATTCGTGGGCGAATTCTTTTAAGGGGTGGTGAGCACATGTGTGCGTCATCGTTATAACATTAAAAAGAACCCATGAATGTCCACTTAGGAATGAAAAATACTCATGGTTGAGGAACCTGCGCGTTCCTATAATTGATTTTTGCAATTTTGTTTGGTCACTTATTGGAGTTTTGTATGACTATAGGTGACCGGGAGTGGCGTAGAGCCGACAGAACATCTGGTTTCTGAGGATTATAGTGCACCCAGTGGCGCGCTTGATACCCCTCTTTCGTTAGAAACCATAAGAAGGATCGTTGAAGTGGTGCTCGCTATGACTAGTGCACAGCAAGGAAGCAATGTGCAACCTCTTATCCCCGAGATGACTTCAATGTCGGGTGGTGTGTTGAATCAAATGACATTTAGGAGGCCATCAGGTCAGCCGTTTAATATGTGCTTGGTGCAGGGTACGCACTCAGTTGATGAGTATTTGCAGGCATTCCTTTTGATAAGCCGCTACCCATGCTTTGAGTTGGAGAACGAGAGGTCTATAGTCGATAGATTCTATAGTGGTCTACGTGACGAACTGTGAATTCCACTTCTAGGACCAAAACTAATGGGATTCCGAGCCTTGGTAGAGTCGGCCAGATCTTTGGAAGTGGAAATGGGAAAAATTCACCAGATACCAGTGAGTAGGGTATCGAACTCTGCAATTCCTATGAGGGGTGCATCTTGCAAAATGCTGAAGAAGAAGGTTAGATCATCGACTAGCAAGGTTGCTTACAACTGTCATACTTGTGGAAAGAAAGGACACTTTGCCCGAGAATGTTGGGATGGTGCTCAGAAGATTAAGGAAGCTATGTCAGGAGCAGGTGAGGACTCTGGTACTAAGAAACCACAGTTCAAAGGGCCAAGTTCAAAGTCCGATGTCCGCAGTTGGAATAAGAAGCTGAAGACTTCGAACTCAGCCCCTTCTTCTGGTGCGTCGGGAGCAACTACAAGTCGAGTCCCAAGAGCTTGCTATATCTGCGAAAAAGTGGGACATTTTGCACGTGAGTGTTGGAGTGGACGTGCAAAGTCCGAAAGGAAGTCTGAAGAGTACAAGCTTGGTCAGCAAGAGGACAGAAAGCAAGCAGACGTGGTGACAGGTAAGGTTTAAAATTTTAGCATTTAGCTTTAGACACTTGTAGTCTTTGTGCATGTTAACCTAGAACCGCTTGTGCTAAGCGTTGTTCTGAATTTCGTTTATCCGGCGCGAGCACCGTTCGTTAAAGGGGGCTTTGTGTCTCCGTTTGCCCAAAGGAATTGTATTACGTGTCGGAATATATCTTCCGATGGCAAAAGTCTTAATGGATGTGTTGTTGACTAGTAGTGCTCGATGCGCGCAGATAGAGTCTGTTGCGTTTAGGTATGGATTGTGAGTCAAAAGTTTGATTTGCAGGCGTTGTTTCTACCGCTAGGAGAGTTCAACGTGATCTTTAGCATGGTCAGGCTCTCGGAGCAGCAGACATACGTTGATCGAAGTTGCTAGTGGGTCAGTTGAGAGCTAGTCATGAGGTGACTTTCGCGGGCATGAAGGGGTCGGGTAAGATTTTGATGTCAGCCCTTCAGGTGTTCCCGGCAGTTCGGTCTGGGGCAGAACTGTATGTCACTCTAGTGTAGACTTCGACGCCTAAACCTAGTTTGGGCAACATCCCAGTTGTGTCCGAATATCCTGATGTGTTTCCAGATGATCTCCCAGGAGCCCCTCCTCAGTGGGAGATAGACTTTACTATAGAGCTGGTACCGGGTGCCAAACCGGTGTCATGCTCCCTCTATCGGATAGCCCCAAGAGAAATGGCAGAGTTGAAGGTGCAACTGCAGGAGTTGCTAGAGCAAGGTTATGTGCGTCCAAGTTCGTCGCCTTGGAGCGCACCAGTTCTCTTTGTTAAGAAGAAAGATGGGAGCTTGCGGCTTTGTATCGATTATCGGGAATTGAACAAACTTACGGAGAAGAACAAATATCCAATCCCGAGGATTGACGATCTATTTGATCAGTTGGTTGGGTCAACTGTATATTCGAAGTTAGATTTGAAGTCTGGTTACTATCAGTTGAGGATAAGGGAGAGCGACATTCCAAAGACAGCATTCAGTACGCGGTTTGGGCATTACGAGTTCACGGTTATGCCGTTTGGGTTGACGAATGCTCCATCCGTGTTTATGGATCTGATGAATAGGACGTTCAGAGAATACTTGAATCAGTTCGTGATAGTATTTATTGATGATATCCTGGTATATTCGCGGTGCGAGGAGTATCACTACAAGCATTTACACATGGTGTTGGAAACATTGAGGAAAAGTCAGTTATATGCAAAGTTCTCCAAGTGTGAATTCTGGTTATCCTCGATAGCGTTCCTTGGTCATGTTGTCAGTGGAGAAGGAATAGCTGTGGATCCAGCGAAGATAGTGGCGATACGGGAGTGGCCTACTTTGACTACGGTGGCAGAGGTCCGGAGTTTTCTGGGACTTGCTGGCTACTACAGGCGCTTCGTAGAGAACTTCTCGCGGATAGCACTACCACTCACGACGTTGACAAGAAAGGATCAGAAGTTTGTGTGGTCTCCGGAGTGCGAACAGGCTTTTGAAGAATTGAAGAGGCGGTTGACCACGACGCCTATTTTATGTTCGCCAAGTGGTACCGAAGGGTTCGAGATTGATAGTGATGCTTCAGGCAGTGGTTTGGGCTGTGTTCTGCTACAGCATGGGAGAGTGATAGCTTAAGGTTCACGAGAGGAATTATCCGGTCCACGACTTAGAGTTAGCGGCCGTGATTTTTGCTCTAAAGCTTTGGAGGCACTATCTGTACGGTGTGAAGGTAGATATTTACACCGATCATAAGAGTTTGAAGTACCTATTGGATCAAAAGGATCTGAACATGAGGCAGAGGAGGTGGATGGAGTTCTTAGGGGACTACACCTTCAAGATACACTATGTGCCTGGGAAGGGAAATGTAGTGGCGGATGCGTTGAGTCGTAAGATTCCCGCACGAGTCAACTGGTTATCAGTGCATGATGAGAGATTGGTCCAAGAGTTGGAGGCATTGGAGATATCTTGTGTTGACAAGCAGTCTAGTGCCGAGGCGAAACTGTTTTGGACAGAGGTGCAGTGTGACCTAGCGGATAGAGTTCGGCGGGCTTTGGTTCAGGATAGCAGCATGAAGCAAATCCTAGATGGATCTTCGGATGGGTCAAATTCCCAGTTTGTGGTTGAAGATGGGTTGCTAAGGAAGGACGGACGTCTATGAGTTCCTAGTGCGGATAATATTCAGGAGGAGTTGATGTATGAGGCTCATCATACCAAATACTCAATCCACCCGGGAAGCACGAAGATGTATAGAGACATGAAGAAATTATTCTGGTGGCCGGGTTTGAAGAAGGATGTGGCGCTTTATGTGGCCAAGTGTCGTACTTGTGCATTGGTGAAGGCGGAATGTCAGAAGCCCGGAGGTTTCTTGAAATCACTTCCTATCCCAGAATGGAAGTTTGACGATATATCTATGGATTTTGTGCACGGTTTGCCGAAGTCGCAGAAAGGAAATGATGCCATTTGGGTGGTCGTAGATAGATTGACAAAGGTGTCACACTTTATCCCAATGAGAAAGGAAGATCCAGTAGAAAGGTTAGCCAAACTCTACGTGGATAATATTGTACGACTGCATGGTGTGCCTCGCAGTATTGTTAGTGATCGTGATGGACGCTTCACGTCAAATGACTGGAGGTTGGTGCATGGTCTGTTGCGTACTAAGCTAAAGTTCAGCACAGCCTTTCACCCACAGACAGGTGGCCAAACCGAGAGAGTCAACAGAACTATGGAGGACATGCTTCGCATGTGCGTCCTAGATTTCGGGAAGCATTGGGAGGATCACCTGTACATGGTGGAGTTTGCGTACAACAATAGCTTTCAGGCAAGCATTGGAATGGCGCCTTTCGAAGCTTTGTACGGGAGGAAGTGTCGTACGTCGTTGTCTTGGTTGGAGGCAGGCGAATCAAAGTTGTATAAACGTCAAGCGGTGGAAGATGCCACTTCAATGATACGGACAATCCAGGAAAGGCTGAAGATAGCTCAGGATAGACAGTCAAAGTACTACAATGCCAAACATAGAAATGTGGAGTTCAACGTTGGCGACATGGTATATTTAAAAATCAAGCCGTTCAAGGGTGTATCGCGGGTTTGACGCTTGAAGAAGCTGAGTCCGAGATACCTTTGACCATTTGAAATCCTGGAGCGTGTTGGCGAGGCGGCATATAGGTTGAAGCTGTCGACGGAGTTGAGTGGGCTGCATGACGTAGTCCACATATCGGTGTTGCGTAAGGCAGTGCAAGAGCCTTCACAGATCGTTGCAGACAATCAGGTACCGGTTGATTATGAGTTAACAACAAGGGTCAGACCAGTACGAATTGAAGACCTTGCGGTCAAACGACTCCGCAACAAGGAGGTCAGAATGGTTAAAGTCCGTTGGGATAATTGCGGACGTGAGGAGCTTTCTTGGGAGCAAGAGCAAGCTATGTTGGAGGAATACCCCGAGTTATTCCACTCAGGTATCATTTAGCTTTCGTGTACCTTTGCTTAATTTCGGGACGAAATTCCTTAAGTGGGGGAGATTTGTAACGCCCCGAATTTCGTGTGCGAGTCGGTCGCGGAAAAAATAGTTTTTGGTGCCTGTAGGGGTACACGGCCTAGGACACGGGCGTGTCCAAGGCCGTGTCTGGCTGGTGATTTTTGGCCGTTTCCAACCCGAGAAGGACACGGCCAGGAACACGGCCGGATGACACGGGCGTGTCATCCGACACGGGCGTGTGCCAACCCGTGTCCCTACCCGTGTCCTGATGGGTCGTGTCCGTTGCCGTGGCAGTTATGCGTGGCACGCCCACGAACACGGGCGTGTCGAGGATCCCGACACGGGCGTGTTAGGTCAGACACGGGCGTGTCTTGGCCCGTGTGCATTTCTCAGTTCGACGATCGTGCCTGGATCGAGGCACACGGCCTTGGAAACGGCCGTGTGCCAAGCCGTGTGCGGCCCAGGTCTGGGGAATTTTGTGCAGATCCGAGCCGTCCATTTTCTTTAATTAGAATCCAATGGCCCAGATTAAATCCTGCTCTGTTAAGGCCGGGAATAGGGAGTTATTCCCTCATTTTCTCTCCAAAGTTCTCCCCTTCCAAAGTGAGAGAGGAGAGGAAGAAGAAGGAGGTTTCCGACCGCTGGCGGAGCATCGGAGCACCGTTTCGAAATCGGAGAGCGGATCCGTGGAGGGAAGGTCATTGCGAAGAGTTCTAACCGCGTAGTTTTTCCATGGCGCCAAAACGGACTACAAGGGTAACGATTCTCAACTCGAGCGCTTGAATCTCTTTCTTTCTGCATAAGGAATCCCGCTCCCGCGAGTATGCGGTGAGTGCGTGGTGTTCCTTGGGGTTGACGGGAATAGTCCCCCTTGTGTTGCATGTAGAGCCCGGAATCGTAAGTACGGGCATATGCATTGTGTGTGAAGCCTACCCGGACGTGTTTTGTCTGGATCAGTGATGTTGCATTTGATATTGTTTTGCCGGAGAAGACTCCGTGCTTTGGATTTTTTTCGGGTTTCTACGCGGTAGATTGCAGCAGGGATCCTTGAAGGTTAGCTTCAAGGCGCACCCGAAAAACTGAGCGGAAACGTGTTCTGCTAACTTGGCGGTATGGGAACCGGCCTTGATCATAACTGGGTTATGAGATTGTTTTGGGAAATTTGGGATCCGAGAGAAGCTTGGCCCGCGCAAAGTTCCTTAAATTGGACATGCGGCGTGAGCTACGGGTAAGTGGAATTGGACCTAGGCTATGTGGTTCGGTGCGAGAGACCCGAAGACGGGGACTGGCCGTTGGCATAGTCGGAGCCTTAGACGGTGGTCAGAAAGGCTAAATGCTCACATGTTGTTGCCATCCTAGGGATGGTGGTGAATGCACTGATTTGTCAGGGTTCACCATGAATGTGCCCTGAGTGCACGGGGTGTTTGGCCGTGCGAGCCTACACCTGTGGCGAATTATAATTGTGATATATATATTGTTGGGCTAATGTTTTGCAGGGAAAGAGCACCGCCGTCCCGAGTAAGGGGCGGGGTCGTTATAATTTGGTCGGCTTTTAGCTGACCGTTGCTTTATTTGCCACCATGCGGTGGTATGTGCTTGCAGGTGCTGCGGAGCCGAGCGCCAAATAGCGGGCTGGAGCCCATGTTGCTGTGCTGGCCCTAGAAGGCCGTAGAATAGTTGTTTTTTTACATTTCTCATGTGTGGCCGGCCTGCGAGCCGATGTATGTAAGACATGTTATATTTATGAACATTTGTAAGGCCATAAGGCCATGTACCTATTTCAGTGTATTTGGGGTTCGTTCTTGTAGTTGTAAATGTGGACATTCATATTTGATGGATTTAAGTTTGGGTTCTTCAACTTTAAAAACTTCCGCTAGAATGCTCTGTGGTTAGGACGAGTAGTCTTAATTGATTGGTTTGATTATTCATTTGGTAACCCTTCCGACTGTCTGTGGTATATGGCGTCGGGTTCCAGCTGGACCTTCTGTTATATGCCATGCGACAGATGGGGGTGTTACAGAGGTTGCTTTCTCCATTCCGAATTTCTTAATTAGCTCTTTGGTGAATTTGGTCTGGGAGATGAAAATTCCATCTTCAGATTGTTTCACCTGAAGCCCTAAGAAATACTTCAGCTTGCCCATACTGCTCATTTCAAACTTCCCTTGGATAAGTTTTGAGAACTTTTTGCAGAGGTTGTTATCTGTAGAGCCAAAGATAATGTCGTCGATATAGATTTGCACTAGCAAAATCTTGCCTTTTATTTCCCTAAGAAATAATGTCTTGTCTATCTTTCCCCTTGTGAACTTATTCTCAAGGAGAAAGGTAGACAGCGTTTCATACCAAGCTCTAGGAGCTTGTTTCAGACCATATAGGGCCTTGTGCAGAAAATAGACATGATCGGGAAAGTTAGGATCAACGAAACCTGGAGGTTTTTCCACATACAATTCCTCCTTTATGTTACCATTCAGGAAGGTCGACTTCACGTCCATCTGATAGACTGTGAAGCCTTTGAAGGCAGCATATGCAAGGAACAACCTTATGGCCTCCAGCCTCGCCACCGGAGCATATGTCTGGTCGAAGTCGATTCCTTCTTCTTGGCGATAGCCTTTAGCGACAAGTCTGGCCTTGTTCTTTATGATAGTTCCATCTTCACCCATCTTGTTCCTGTAGACCCGTTTTGTTCTAATGATGTTCTTTCCCTTGGGTATTGGAACCAGCATCCACACATTGCAGCGCTTGAACTGATTTAGCTCTTCTTCCATTGCCATTATCCATGATGCGTCTGAGTTTGCTTCCTCAAATTTCTTTGGTTCAACCTGTGAGAGAAAACTCAAATGAAGATTCTCATTAGTTGTACCTCTCCGAGTTCTGACACCATCCCGGGGATCTCCTATGATCTGGTCCATGAGGTGATCCTTCAGATGTCTGAGCTCTAGAGTTCTTGCTTCTGGATTATCTTCAAGCACCGAAGTGATTTCTTCGTCCTGGATGACTTCTCTATTTTGATCATCAGCCTCTCCAATTGGAGTTGGAGTGGTGATCTTAATGAACTTCTCGCCTTTGTTTTTGGACGGATCATCCAAGCTAGTTTCTTTCAGATTTTCACCTGCATCTTCAATGAGCATACTAGACGGATTGCTTTGCAGCAAGCTCGTCTCATCAAATACAACATGTATCGATTCTTCCACCACCAGGGTTTTTCTATTAAAAATCCTATATGCCTTACTATGACCACTATATCCTACAAAAATACATTCAAAGCTCTTTTCGCTGAACTTGGTGGTATGATACTTACCATTGTTAAGTACGAAGCATTTAGAGCCAAAGATTCTAAAGTAAGAGACTGTTGGTTTCCTGCCTTTCAGAAGTTCGTAAGGTGTCTTATTGTGGTCTTTGTTTATGAGTGCTCGATTTTGCATGTGGCATGCAGTGTTGACGGCCTCAGTGCAGAAGTACTCCGGTAGTGAAGCATCACTCAACATGGTCATGCAAGCCTCTATGAGTGTTCTGTTCCTTCTCTCAGCCACTCCATTTTGCTGTGGAGTGAGAGGAGAGGAAAACTCATGAAAGATACCTAAGCTTTCACAGAATTCTGTCATGGCTCCAGATTTGAATTATGTTCCGTTGTCACTTCTGATTTTGACTATGGAGCAGTTGTATTCATTCTGGACTTGCCTGACAAAATTGGTAAATATGTCGAAGGTATCTGACTTGTGTTTCAGAAAGAACACCGACGCAAAGCGCGAGTAGTCATCAACAATTACCAATGTATAGTCCTTACCTCCCAAACTTCTAATCTGCAGTGGACCAAACAAGTCCATGTGCAATAGATGAAGACATTTGTTGGAGTCTTTGCCAATAATGCTTTTAAAGGTAGCCCTTGTTTTCTTGCCTTTTACGCATGCATGACAAGGTTTGTCTTCGACGTACTTGACATTTGGGGCATCACGTACTAAGTTCATTGAAAATAGTTTATTAATGATTTTGAAATTAATATGTGCTAGTCTCTTGTGCCATTGGTCACCAAGAGACGCACTATCTTTTGCCAAAAGACACACTGGTGTAGAGGAATCTATACAGATGAAATTTAAACAGAAAATATTCCTGCTTCGAGTGCCGGATATAATCGTTTACATATTGTCAACGGATTTTATCAAGCACTTATCAACATGGAACTCAACTATGTATCCTTTGTTGCAGAGTTGGCTTATGCTAATGAGATTGTGTTCCAATCCTTCAACATAGGCCACATCCGAGAAAGATATATTGTCGTTAGTAATAATACCGTAGCCTCTAGTAATTCCACGGTCTGAACCTCCAAAGATGACCTTTGGTCCGTGGACAACTGGAGTAAAGTTCTGAATGAGGCTTCTCATCTCGGTCATATGCCGAGAGCATCCGCTGTCCAAGTACCAGATAGGCATTTTGTTGGCCATTGGACATCCCTGCAATCACAATCAGTTTGCCTTAGGAACCCAAACACGTTTGGGTCCTGGGTCTCAGGTTAGAGTGCTCCCCCTACGAGTATTAGCATTATGAGCGGTCTTTCTCATATTGCTGACATGAGGGGTTGCAGCGTTTCTGGAATTGAACTAGCAATCTATGGCGAAGTGACCAACCTTGCCACAGCACCAACAGTCAAATCTGTTGTACCTTTTCCTCAGGATCTCCTGCTTGACCTTATGGAACTTTGGTCTAGCAGAGGTAGCGTTCTTGGAGGAAGATGGCTTATGATAATGGCAATCACATGGCTTCTTCTCCTTTATGGGCTTCTCTACAACAGGCTTTATCTTTGGTGCGTTCCTGAAGTTATGCTCATGATTGAAAGGGCCATAGCTCTGAAGAATAACTTCTTCATAAGGTTCCTTAAAGACACTTTCGCCAAAGTTTCGGGGTCGAGCCCATCCTTGATAGCGGGACTTTGGCTCTACATAAGTAGGTCTAGCAAAGTGCACGTATGATGAGTCAAAATCAAACTCATTTGTTGGAAAGATGACCTTTCTGAATGTGGTTTGATTTTGAGGGGCTTTTCCCTTTTCTTCGGCTGAAGCCTTTTTGGCGGCCTTATTTTTCCGTTGATTCTTGTTTCTCCTAGAGGATTTAGTAGGAGCTTCTTCATGGCCTAGTCCAGCTCCCTTAGCCTTTGCTGAGAATTCAGCAACAAATGGAAGAACCTTCTTGGGCTTAGAGAAACTCTCAACAAGTTTCCTTTCAGCCGCATGTTCGGCTTCCAAACCTTTGATGATCTTCTCCTTCAGGTCAAGGTGCTCAAGAGCCTTGTTATATTCTTCAATAGTATTGTTGAAGTTTTCCTCGAGTGAGTCAGTCTTTGCGACTTTCTCTCTCAAGTTGCTCTCTTCGGCTTTTAGAGATTTGATCTCTTTAGCCTGAGTCTTCACGACTCGACGACATTTATCATAAGCCATGATTAACTCCTTATACTGTGCCATCAATTCTGACTCATCGTCAGAGGAGCTACTCTCGCAATCATGTTCAGAGACTTCAGACTCTGAGAGAGGGGTGCGAGAGTTTACCTTCCCAGTGAACTGGGGCTCTTGTTCATCATCTATTTGAGCCATTAGCCCAAAGTAAGCTTCTTCTTCTTCGCTTGTCTCTGAAGAGTCGGAGTAGCTATGAGTCTTACTCCTTTTGGCTACGAGGCTCTTCTCTTTCCTTTTCCTGTTGTGTGAGGATTTCTTGTCTTCCCTCTTGCCACCCGCCTTCTTCTTGTGAGGGCAGTCAGCAATGACGTGACCTGGCTTATTACAATAGTAGCAAATGATGTCAGTTGAAACGTATTTGTTCTGTTTAGTATTGTACCTTTTGTGGCTGCTTGAGCCTTTTTTTTGTCGATCGTCATCACCCCGCGATCTTCTGTATGAGGCATCCTTGCCTTTCCATTGTTTCTTTTTTTTAGAAACTTCTTGAATTGCCTTGAGAGTAAGGAGAACTCTCCTTCAGATAGTTCAGACCCTGAGGTGCTAGGCTCTGATGATTCTTCTTCTTCATCAACTTCTGGAGCTGGAGCGGGGGAGGCAGCCTTAGTATTTCTGGAGGTGTCTGCCTTCAGAGCGACAAATTTCTCCTTTAGGGCGGACCTGCCCTTCTCTTCTTCAGCTTTTCTTGTATTGATTTGGAGTTCATAAGACATAAGCTTTCCAAAAGGATTTTGCGGTTCCGTTTCAGCTAGCTTCCCGAACTCCCTGATGACGCATACCTTGTTATCCCATTCCTTGATTAGTGATCTCAAGAATTTGTCGTTCAGTTCTCCGTTGGTGAAGACACGACCATACACCCTTAAGCCATTTACAATTTTGAAGAAGTTTTCAAAGGTGTCGACAATTGTTTCCTTGTTCCCTTGTCGGAACGCTTCATATTTTTGATTGAGAAGGGATCTCCGATCATCCCTTACTTCTTCAGTTCCTTCCATCAAAGTGACTAAGGAATGCCACATCTCCTTAGCTGAATGACCGTGAATCAAATTCTGCAGCATCGAGTCATCGACTGCACTTGCTATAATGTTCTTAGCTTTCTTGTCGAGAGAGACAAGTGCAATCTCGTCTTTGTCGAGATCCATTAGCTTTTTGGGAACTTTCTTGGTAGGGTCGATAGTGGACACAGTCATGGGAACGTAAGGACCTACTTCAACGATCATGAAGATCCTTGGATCCACAGCTTCCATGAAAAATTTTATCCTTTCTTTCCACATGAGAAAGTTATTTTTGTTGCACAGTGGAAGCTTGGCGAAATATTTTCCCTTGTCCATTTTATGGTAGAATCTATCAGACAACAGATCTGGATCTCATCAAGGTGTTAACCTTTTGGCGATCAACCTGCCTCTGATACCAATTGAAAGAAAACTGTTGTCGACCTAAATCACCTAGAGGGGGGTGAATGGGTGGTTTGTGCGTCTTTTGCGGAATAAAAATAATTAGAGCACAGCACAGAAATATCTACCAATATCACAGACGACACAAGATGTATAGTGGTTCCCCAACCTTGGGTACATCCACTTTCCCTCACCGATCTAGCAATCAACTAGACTCGGCTACTCCACTATCTCGGATCAAAAATCGATCCTACCCTCGGAATAAAGTTCATACAAACTCGATCCACACAAAGGGATCTACACCTCGGAAGATAACCCTTCCTACAAAATCGGAGTGAAGAACTCCTACACTCGGAGAAGATTTCTCCGACAAAATTAATAAAGTGTTTACAAGAATACAAATAATAAATCACTCAGATCTGAATGAAACAGCCAGGATCTTCTTCTTTTCAACTTTGTAGCACTTTCAGAAATCGGTGAAGAGGTTCTCGGCTTCGATCTGGATTTACTCGCTTTTACAGAAATCGAGAGAGAATATGATCAGGGAAGTCGATCTCGATCTGTAACTCTCTTCAGAATAGTCCTCTAAAAGTAGAAGCTTTGGCCGGAGAAGAAGGCGGCGGCGGCGGCTTCCGATTTGCGAAAATCAGAGAGGAGTCGGCTGAAGAATATTTCTCAAAATAGAATGACAAGAAAGTTCGGAGAATACTTAGGGTTTGTCATTTTCTGATAAGACCTTATATAGGAGAGACTAACGATCATAATCGGTCATAATGATGTACACGTGGACCAATCATGTCGCGTGATTTGAAAAATCTCGTCAGAAAAAGGACTTTGAAAAATTTCGTAAAGATTTAGCCAACTACACGAGTAAGTCAATAACTACTCGAGTAGTTGAATAACTACTCGAGTATATTATGGAGAACATACTCGGGTAAATATATAAAGACTACTCGAGTATATAAAGATCAACTACTCGAGTAAGAAGACAGAACTACTCGAGTATGTGTAGAGACCTACTCGAGTACATAAAGGATCTACTCGAGTACTGGAGAAGTTACTCGAGTATATTGCATGAACTACTCGAGTACATGAAGTACTACTCGAGTGGAATACTTAGAAAAATTCTGAAGAGGTCTGCTGGCAACCACTCGAGTAGTCGAACTAAACTACTCGAGAGGAAGTAATCTACTCGAGTAGGTGAAAGTTCTACTCGAGTAAAAGACTTAGAAAAAATTCTGGAGTAGGGAAATATCAAGGTACACGAGTGACACATGATCTACTCGAGTAGGTATAATGAACTACTCGAGTATGTGACTTAGAGAAATTTAGATGAGGAAACCCTTTAGTACTCGGGTATAAAGAGTAGTCTACTCGAGTATATAAGCATGCTACTAGAGTATATGACTTTGTCTACTCGAGTAGGTGACTTAGCTACTCGAGTATATGACAATGTCTACTCGAGTACAAGGTTACTTTACTCGAGTAAATTATACTCAGACTACTCGAGTAGGTGAAGGCTCTACTCGAGTAAAACACTTAGAAAATTTCTGATGTTGGAAAAACTGATTCTTCTAGAGTAGCCAACTTTAAATTTCTTTCCCATAGTTCAATAGCTTGAATATGAAGTGTATCCCAATAGAGAGACCACACATGAGTCAACACCTTTGAATATGCAATGAGGGATTACATTGCACAGTTCCTGTGTTTGAAGACCCACTGTGGACTGACAATGGTCTACACTTCCAGTGAAATTCCTGCAAGCATATAACTCAAACCAAGCATCAGATACAACTTAATTCATCTTAGTTCCAGGGTGACTTCATCAAATCTGGGTTCATGTGGATGAAATACCCAACAATCTCCCCCTATTTGTTGAAGTCAGAACCCTTTACACTAAGGTGAATTATGGATATAAAAGAAACTAAGTAGAAAAAGTATGAGCAGGTAAGCAAAGGATAACGAAAAAGATAATTAGACAGTAATGAAGAATTGTATATATATGAGTTTCCAAAAACATCAAGTCTACAATTTGTCATTTCAATTTCTCATCATATTTTAGGTTTGGGCTTGGGATTGCTGCTTATTCATCTTTTCTTGCTGTCTCCTTAGGTAGCTGAAAGGCTTAGGGAAATACTTAGGAGGCCTTGGAGGAGCAGCACGGTTATTTCTCCCAAACTCTCCGTCATGGATCTTCCTTTTCAGCATTGACTTCTCATATAACTCCCATTCCTGGGAACTGTAGTGCATGTTTCTGTTCTCATTGTGATCCATGACCAGCATGAGTGTGTCCAAAATGAGAGACTTTGAAGTTAGATACCAGGCTTCAGCATGTTCAGGGGCGTTAGAAGGAGCAGTCCTGCTAGCAGAGGGACCTTCACCATATTTCCTTTTCTTATTGTGGATTCTGATCTCTGGAGGGGCTTGAAGGAATATATCAGCAGGATCGTCTTCTTCCTAGCCCGGAACATAAGTGTCTGGAGGAGCAACTGAGTCTCCAGGCCTGGGAGAGAAGGTAGGTTGTTGAGGAACAGCTGGGGCATTGACATCTATGGCTAGAGGATTGAGATGATTAGTAATGATGTTTGGGTCAACTGCAAGATCTGGCAATATCTGATTGTGCATCCAGACAACAGTGTCATATGTGTGAAATTTGACACTCTGTATCTGGGCAAGCACATCATCATGAATAGTCTTCACATGAGCTTCCCGTACAGCTGTCTTTTGAGTAGTAGATTTTTCTACCTGTTCTTTGAGTTCTTTTATCAAACCCTCCCCCTTTCTGATTTCAACAGATACTTTCTCTATGGTGTCATCTTTGAAAATGCCAACTTCTTCACAGATCTTCATCTTGTTGGCTTCAGTCCTATTGTCTAGTTCTATCTGATTGTTTGCCAAGGTGATACTTTGTTCCATAACATTGCCCACACTAGTGATAGTATGGTCAAGGGCTTTGCCACCAAGTTGGAACAGGTACTTGAGCTTGTCAGTGTTATGCTGAATTTCAGCAAAACCTCTGCTCATCTCAGTCTCAAGAGCAGTGACCTTGTAAGTGACCACCTTTAGAGAGGTGTCAAAATGATGTCTTTATTCTTGAAGAAGAATGGTGATGTGTTGCAGCAAATCAGAGGAGGAGGAAACTGTAGCAGCAGCAGTAGAGGGAGCAGCAGTAGGGATAGGAGGAGTTACCCAAGGAGCTATTTCTTCAATTATCACTGAGATGAGAGCTTTGGTGGGAGGAATGATAGCAACCAAGTCTTCTGTGTTATGGGGGATGGAGAAATCGAGGTTTCTGAGAGGAGCCTCAGCTGGATCAGGAGAAGGCTCATCAGAAATAAAAATGGTGTCTGGCTTATCTGCTGGGTGATTTGGAGAAGGTGTTGGAGTCCTGGCTGGAGAATGAGCAGGAGTATGTGCTGGAGACAAGTCCTTGTTACCTTCAGAGATTGGATCTGGAGGAGATAGAGGAGGAGGGGGAAGCACATCTTCAGAAAGCTCTGCAATCATGACATCTATAGCAGCAGGTGTGGACATAAGAGTGTCTTGAGGTACTTGAGCTGAGGGAGTGGCTGGAGTCTATGGAGTATGAGGTAGGGATGGAATCTCTGGCTGAGGAGAGTGCTGCCTGACTGGGATAGAAGGAGCAGGCTCCCCCTCACTTGGTGCACCAGAGGAGCTGGCCACATGATGAGGAGAGGGAGATGGAGTCCTTTCCTCTCCAGCTGGAACCTCTGAAAGCTTGGCAGCTTGGGCAGAATTCTTTAACCTGAGATCCCATCTCTAAATGGAAGAGATGGAGACCTTCTTCATATGGTGAAGTGGAGTCCCTTTGGAGAGGTTGAAGACTTCAGGATTTGTTTCATGAAGGAGCAGAGAGATAATACGTGCGTAGTTGGGGGATTTCATGCTGTCCTTGATTTTGTCCAAAATCAGCATACCAAATTGGTATTTCTTGCGGCATACAATGACTTGCATTATATCGAAGAAATATGAGGGAATTTCTCGGATGGATTGAGTCTTGCTCAGTAAGATTTTACCAATAACATCGACCAAGAATTTGCCTTCTGCATTCATATCTGACCTTTTGAAATATTGAGCATCAGTGGAAAAATCACAGAAAAGGGCTGTCCTGTCGGAATCCTCAGCAACTAGGTGATATTCTTCATCAACAATCGGTAAATGGAGAAGTTGAGAGACAGAGGTCTTGGTGAACTTTAGTTTCAAACACATTACTGTAGATTTTAGGACTTTGCCATTTCGTCGAACCTTGAGATTTGAGAAGAATTCTGCAACTTCGGGGAAGAGAACGCGACAGGGTTCTTGGAGGATGAAGGAGAGGCCGGCGGTGTCGAGGAGGATGAGGAGGTTTCGAAAATCATCGGAGAGCTCTGCAATACCCTCGGTGACTAGTTCGGAGCCGACGCCAATCTTGTGAGAAGTCGCCATGGATGCGAATGACTGGAGGAGTGAGAGAGAGGGCTCTGCAACTTCGGCCGAAGAGAGGAGTCGAATCGGCAGGGTAGGCGAAGATGCAGAGGGTACTCGAGAGATAGAAATGATCTCGTGTAGGTTTGAGGTTGCAGAATTTCATATATATATTACTCGTAAATTACTGCTAATTAATTTAAAGCAGGAGGAGGCATCTAGCCTTGGGGGGCGAATATGACAATTTTCAAAATCTGGGAAATGGGACACGAGAAGGAGAAAGACTACTCGAGTAGGTAAAGGAGCTACTCGAGTAGGTCGTCAGGAGGTGCTCGAGTAGGTCTGCAAAGAGTACTCGAGTAGGTAGATGACGTACTCGAGTAGGTCGACAGGAGTTACTCGAGTAGGAGGAGAGAGCTACTTGAGTAGATGGGTGACTTACTCGAGTAGGTAAATGACTTACTCGAGTAGATCTTTAGATACTCGAGTAGGCACATCCTCATACTCGAGTAGGTCAGTATACATACTCGAGTAGGTGAATTCTTATACTCGAGTAGATAGAGAGGAGTACTCGAGTATGTCTCAGCTTCTCGAGTTGAATTCTGAAAAAAGTTAATAAGGGAGAGATTTTGACTAACCCCTTACAATTACGAGTTCCTTAGTCAGCTAGCCTTCTATAGTCCTCTTTGTTGAGCATCCCAAGCTCTGTCTTGAAGAACGAGAACTTGGTCTCGTCCAGTGGCTTTGTGAAGATATCTGCAACTTGCCTATCTGTAGGCACATATTGGAGATCTATGTCTCCATGCTCCACATGTTCCCGGATGAAGTGATACCTTAGCTCGATATGCTTTGTCCGGCTGTGGGAAACTGGATTGTTGGCTATTACAATTGTGCTGGAGGAGTCACAATACAAGGGAATATCTTTGAACGGCAGGTTGTAGTCCTCGAACTGATTCTTTATCCATAGCAACTGTGCGCAACAGCTGCCTGCAGAGATATACTCTGACTCGGCCGTTGAGATTGCGACACAGTTCTGCTTCTTGCTACTCCAGGAGATTAGCCTTCTTTCGAAGAATTGGCAAGTCCCTGAGGTGCTTTTCCGGTCATCTTTGCTACCTGCAAAGTCTGCATCTGAAAATCCAATTAGTTAGCTGTCATTACTTCTTGGGACCATAAGCCAAGATTTGGTGTGCCTTTAAGGTATCTCAGAATCCGCTTTGTAGTAGCGTAATGAGATTCCTTAGAGTTCACCTGAAATCTAGCACAGACACATGTTGAGAACATTATGTCAGGCCTACTGGCAGTAAGGTAGAGCAGGGATCCAATTATGCTTCTGTACTTGGTTTCATTAAAAGGTTTCCCTTTTTCATCCTTATCCAGAGACATAGTTGAGCCCATTGGAGTCCTCATAGAGGTTGCTTTCTCCATTCCGAATTTCTTAATTAGCTCTTTGGTGAATTTGGTTTGGGAGATGAAAATTCCATCTTCAGATTGTTTCACCTGAAGCCCTAAGAAATACTTCAGCTTGCCCATACTGCTCATTTCAAACTTCCCTTGGATAAGTTTTGAGAACTTTTTGCAGAGGTTGTTATCTGTAGAGCCAAACATAATGTCGTCGATATAGATTTGCACTAGCAAAATCTTGCCTTTTATTTCCCTATGAAATAATGTCTTGTCTATCTTTCCCCTTGTGAACTTATTCTCAAGGAGAAAGGTAGACAACGTTTCATACCAAGCTCTAGGAGCTTGTTTCAGACCATATAGGGCCTTGTGCAGAAAATAGACATGATCGGGAAAGTTAGGATCAACGAAACCTGGAGGTTTTTCCACATACAATTCCTCCTTTATGTTACCATTCAGGAAGGTCGACTTCACGTCCATCTGATAGACTGTGAAGCCTTTGAAGGCAGCATATGCAAGGAACAACCTTATGGCCTCCAGCCTCACCACCGGAGCATATGTCTGGTCGAAGACGATTCCTTCTTCTTGGTGATAGCCTTTAGCGACGAGTCTGGCCTTGTTCTTTATGATAGTTCCGTCTTCATCCATCTTGTTCCTGTAGACCCGTTTTGTTCTAATGATGTTCTTTCCCTTGGGTCTTGGAACCAGCATCCACACATTGCAGCGCTTGAACTGATTTAGCTCTTCTTCCATTGCCATTATCCATGATGCGTCTGAGTTTGCTTCCTCAAATTTCTTTGGTTCAACCTGTGAGAGAAAACTCAAATGAAGATTCTCATTAGTTGTACCTCTCCGAGTTCTGACACCATCCCGGGGATCTCCTATGATCTGGTCCATGAGGTGATCCTTCAGATGTCTGAGCTCTAGAGTTCTTGCATCTGGATTATCTTCAAGCACCGAAGTGATTTCTTCGTCCTGGATGACTTCTCCATTTTGATCATCAGCCTCTCCAATGGGAGTTGGAGTGGTGATCTTAATGAACTTCTCGCCTTTGTTTTCGGACGGATCATCCAAGCTAGTTTCTTTCAGCTTTTCACCTGCATCTTCAATGAGCATACTAGACGGATTGCTTTGCAGCAAGCTCATCTCATCAAATACAACATGTATCGATTCTTCCATCACCAGGGTTTTTCTATTAAAAATCCTATATGCCTTACTATGACCACTATATCCTACAAAAATACCTTCAAAGCTCTTTTCGCTGAACTTGGTGGTATGATACTTACCATTGTTAAGTACGAAGCATTTAGAGCCAAAGATTCTAAAGAAAGAGACTGTTGGTTTCCTGCCTTTCAGAAGTTCGTAAGGTGTCTTATTGTGGTCTTTGTTTATGAGTGCTCGATTTTGCATGTGGCATGCAGTGTTGACGGCCTCAGTCCAGAAGTACTCCGGTAGTGAAGCATCACTCAACATGGTCCTGCAGGCCTCTATGAGTGTTCTGTTCCTTCTCTCAGCCACTGCATTTTGCTGCGGAGTGCGAGGAGAGGAAAACTCATGAAAGATACCTAAGCTTTCACAGAATTCTGTCATGGCTCCAGATTTGAATTCTGTTCCGTTGTCACTTCTGATTTTGACTATGGAGCAGTTGTATTCATTCTGGACTTGCCTGACAAAATTGGTAAAGATGTCGAAGGTATCTGACTTGTGTTTCAGAAAGAACACCCACGCAAAGCGCGAGTAGTCATCAACAATTACCAATGTATATTCCTTACCTCCCAAACTTCTAATCTACAGTGGACCAAACATGTCCATGTGCAATAGATGAAGACATCTGTTGGAGTCTTTGCCAATAATGCTTTTAAAGGTAGCCCTTGTTTGCTTGCCTTTTACGCATGCATGACAAGGTTTGTCTTCGACGTACTTGACATTTGGGGCATCACGTACTAAGTTCATTGAAAATAGTTTATTAATGATTTTGAAATTAATATGTGCTAGTCTCTTGTGCCATTGGTCACCAAGAGACGCACTATCTTTTGCCAAAAGACACACTGGTGTAGAGGAATCTATACAGATGAAATTTAAACAGAAAATATTCCTGCTTCGAGTGCCGGATAGAATCGTTTCCATATTGTCAACGGATTTTATCAAGCACTTATCAGCATGGAACTCAACTATGTATTCTTTGTCGCAGAGTTGGCTTATGCTAATGAGATTGTGTTCCAATCCTTCAACATAGGCCACATCCGAGAAGGATACATTGTCGTTAGTAATCATACCATAGCCTCTAGTAATTCCACGGTCTGAACCTCCAAAGATGACCTTTGGTCCGTGGACGACTGGAGTAAAGTTCTGAATGAGGCTTCTCATCTCGGTCATATGCCGAGAGCATCCGCTGTCCAAGTTCCAGATAGGCATTTTGTTGGCCTTTGGACATCCCTGCAATCACAATCAGTTTGCCTTAGGAACCCAAACACGTTTGGGTCCTGGGTCTCGGGTTAGAGTGCTCCCCCTACGAGTATTAGCATTATGAGCGGTCTTTCTCATATTGCTGACATGAGGGGTTGCAGCGTTTCTGGAATTGAACCAGCAATCTATGGCAAAGTGACCAACCTTGCCACAGCACCAACAGTCAAATCTGTTGTACCTTTTCCTCAGGATCTCCTGCTTGACCTTATGGAACTTTGGTCTAGCAGAGGTAGCGTTCTTGGAGGAAGATGGCTCATGATAATGGAAATCACATGGCTTCTTCTCCTTTATGGGGTTCTCTACAACAGGCTTTATCTTTGGTGCGTTCCTGAAGTTATGCCCATGATTGAAAGGGCCATAGATCTGAAGAATAACTTCTTCATAAGGTTCCTTAAAGACACTTTCGCCAAAGTTTCGGGGTCGAGCCCATCCTTGATAGCGGGACTTTGGCTCTACATAAGTAGGTCTAGCAAAGTGCACGTATGATGAGTCAAAATCAAACTCATTTGTTGGAAAGATGACCTTTCTGAATGTGGTTTGATTTTGAGGGGCTTTTCCCTTTTCTTCGGCTGAAGCCTTTTTGGCGGCCTTATTTTTCCGTTGATTCTTGTTTCTCCTAGAGGATTTAGTAGGAGCTTCTTCATGGCCTAGTCCAGCTCCCTTAGCCTTTGCTGAGAATTCAGCAACAAATGGAAGAACCGTCTTGGGCTTAGAGAAACTCTCAACAAGTTTCCTTTCAGCCGTATGTTCGGCTTCCAAACCTTTGATGATCTTCTCCTTCAGGTCAAGGTGCTCAAGAGCCTTGTTATATTCTTCAATAGTATTGTTGAAGTTTTCCTCGAGTGAGTCAGTCTTTGCGACTTTCTCTCTCAAGTTGCTCTCTTCGGCTTTTAGAGATTTGATCTCTTTAGCCTGAGTCTTCACGACTCGACGACATTTATCATAAGCCATGATTAACTCCTTATACTGTGCCATCAATTCTGACTCATCGTCAGAGGAGCTACTCTCGCAATCATGTTCAGAGACTTCAGACTCTGAGAGAGGGGTGTGAGAGTTTACCTTCCCAGTGAACTCGGGCTCTTGTTCATCATCTATTTGAGCCATTAGCCCAAAGTAAGCTTCTTCTTCTTCGCTTGTCTCTGAAGAGTTGGAGTAGCTATGAGTCTTACTCCTTTTGGCTATGAGGCTCTTCTCTTTCCTTTTCCTGTTGTGTGAGGATTTCTTGTCTTCCCTCTTGCCACCCTCCTTCTTCTTATGAGGGCAGTCAGCAATGACGTGACCTGGCTTATTACAACAGTAGCAAATGATGTCAGTTGAAACGTATTTGTTTTGTTTAGTATTGTACCTTTTGTTGCTGCTTGAGCCTTTTATTTGTCGATCGTCATCACCCCGCGATCTTCTGTATGAGGCATCCTTGCCTTTCCATTGTTTCTTTTTATTTAGAAACTTCTTGAATTGCCTTGAGAGTAAGGAGAACTCTCCTTCAGATAGTTCAGACCCTGAGGTGCTAGGCTCTGATGATTCTTCTTCTTCATCAACTTCTGGAGCTAGAGCGGGGGAGGCAGCCTTAGTCTTTCTGGAGGTGTCTGCCTTCAGAGCGACAAATTTCTCCTTTAGGGCAGACCTGCCCTTCTCTTCTTCAGCTTTTCTTGTATTGATTTGGAGTTCATAAGACATAAGCTTTCCAAAGAGATTTTGCGGGTCCGTTTCAGCTAGCTTCCCGAACTCCCTGATGGCGCATACCTTGTTATCCCATTCCATGATTAGTGATCTCAAGAATTTGTCGTTCAGTTCTCCGTTGGTGAAGACACGGCCATACACCCTTAGGCCATTTACAATTTTGAAGAAGTTTTCAAAGGTGTCGACAATTGTTTCCTTGTTCCCTTGTCGGAACGCTTCATATTTTTGATTGAGAAGGGATCTCCGATCATCCCTTACTTCTTCAGTTCATTCCATCAAAGTGACTAAGGAATGCCACATCTCCTTAGCTTAATGACCGTGAATCAAATTCTGCAGCATCGAGTCATCGACTGCACTTGCTATAATGTTCTTAGCTTTCTTGTCGAGAGAGACAAGTGCAATCTCATCTTTGTCGAGATCCATTAGCTTTTTGGGAACTTTCTTGGTAGGGTCGATAGTGGACACAATCATGGGAACGTAAGGACCTACTTCAACGATCATGAAGATCCTTGGATCCACAGCTTCCATGAAAAATTTTATCCTTTCTTTCCACATGGGAAAGTTATTTTTGTTGCACAGTGGAAGCTTGGCGAAATATTTTCCCTTGTCCATTTTATGGTAGAATCTATCAGACAACAGATCTGGATCTGATCAAGGTGTTAACCTTTTGGCGATCAACCTGCCTCTGATACCAATTGAAAGAAAACTGTTGTCGACCTAAATTACCTAGAGGGGGGTGAATGAGTGGTTTGTGCGTCTTTTGCGGAATAAAAATAATTAGAGCACAGCACAGAAATATCTACCAATATCACAGACGACACAAGATGTATAGTGGTTCCCCAACCTTGGGTATATCCACTTTCCCTCACCGATCTAGCAATCAACTAGACTCGGCTACTCCACTATCTCGGATCAAAAATCGATCCTACCCTCGGAATAAAGTTCCTACAAACTCGATCCACACAAAGGGATCTACACCTCGGAAGATAACCCTTCCTACAAACTCGGAGTGAAGAACTCCTACACTCGGAGAAGATTTCTCCGACAAAATTAATAAAGTGTTTACAAGAATACAAATAGTAAATCACTCAGATCTGAATGAAACAGCCAGGATCTTCTTCCTTTCAACTTTGTAGCACTTTCAGAAATCGGTGAAGAGGTTCTCGGCTTCGATCTGGATTTACTCGCTTTTACAGAAATCGAGAGAGAATATGATCAGGGAAGTCGATCTCGATCTGTAACTCTCTTCAGAATAGTCCTCTAAAAGTAGAAGCTTTGGCCGGAGAAGAAGGCGGCGGCGGCTTCCGATTTGCGAAAATCAGAGAGGAGTCGGCTGAAGAATATTTCTCAAAATAGAATGACAAGAAAGTTCGGAGAATACTTAGGGTTTGTCATTTTCTGATAAGACCTTATATAGGAGAGACTAACTGTCATAATCGGTCATAATGATGTACACGTGGACCAATCATGTCGCGTGATTTGAAAAATCTCGTCAGAAAAAGGACTTAGAAAAATTTCATAAAGATTTAGCCAACTACACGAGTAAGTCAATAACTACTCGAGTAGTTGAATAACTACTCGAGTAGTTGAATAACTACTCGAGTATATTATGGAGAACATACTCGGGTAAATATATAAAGACTACTCGAGTATATAGAGATCAACTACTCGAGTAAGCAGACAGAACTACTCGAGTATGTGTAGAGACCTACTCGAGTACATAAAGGATCTACTCGAGTACTGGAGAAGTTACTCGAGTATATTGCATGAACTACTCGAGTACATGAAGTACTACTCGAGTGGAATACTTAGAAAAATTCTGAAGAGGTCTGCTGGCAACCACTCGAGTAGTCGAACTAAACTACTCGAGATGAAGTAATCTACTCGAGTAGGTGAAAGTTCTACTCGAGTAAAAGACTTAGAAAAAATTATGGAGTAGGGAAATATCAAGGTACACGAGTGACACATGATCTACTCGAGTAGGTATAATGAACTACTAGAGTATGTGACTTAGAGAAATTTAGATGAGGAAACCCTTTAGTACTCGGGTATAAAGAGTAGTCTACTCGAGTATATAAGCATGCTACTCGAGTATATGTCTTTGTCTACTCGAGTAGGTGACTTAGCTACTCGAGTATATGACTATGTCTACTCGAGTACAAGGTACCTTTACTCGAGTAAATTATACTCAGACTACTCGAGTAGGTGAAGGCTCTACTCGAGTAAAACACTTAGAAAATTTCTGATGTTGGAAAAACTGATTCTTCTAGAGTAGCCAACTTCAAATTTCTTTCCCATAGTCCAATAGCTTGAATATGAAGTGTATCCCAATAGAGAGACCACACATGAGTCAACACCTTGGAATATGCAATGAGGGATTACATTACACATTTCCTGTGTTTGAAGACCCACTATGGACTGACAATGGTCTACACTTCCAGTGAAATTCCTGCAAGCATATAACTCAAACCAAGCATCAGATACAACTTAATTCATCTTAGTTCCAGGGTGACTTCATCAAATCTGGGTTCATGTGGATGAAATACCCAACACTTGTTTGTGGATTCCTACCAGGGTGGTAGAAGAGTGGATGTACCCAGGATGGCGAACCACTATAAAATTTCTTGTGTCGTCTGGTTGCCTATTTTCTTTTTATTCTTGCTTTGATGTGATAGATTAGTTTACTGTGCTATTATAGTTTAGCTTAATTTATATTTTTTCTATTACTACTATTGGTATCACTAACTTTATTCTGATAATATTTAAAATAACCAAAAGTTTTAATTAGTCTATTCACCCCCTAGAGTAAATTAGATCTATCCCCTTTCTTTCAATTTGCCATAGCTTTTGAGTGACATTTTATCCTATCGACCGACGAGTCCTTAGACGACAAGATCTCCTTAAAACTTCACAGTCGCTTCAACACTGCGCCGACTCCCAGCCTTGCTGACTAGCGAGAACTTTGATGGCGAGTTACTCTTAGAGTCAACCTCTCGACTTATCATCAAGTGACCTTTAGCATTGCCAGCGATTAGAAACCTAGTCAACGGTGTTGGAGCCGACTGTTCACATATCCTAAGTTTGATAATATCAATCCACATGTTGTATTTGATCACATCTTGTGTTTGGTAGAGTGTGCGGGTTTACAGGTTCAAGCGAAGCAAGGAACTTTCTTTTGGCACCTACCGCCGCACGCTAAGCGCTATTGCCGGGAGGGAGCCTGAATTAAATAGACAGGGGACTCGTGATCCTACCATGTGGCGCTAGCGCTACCTCCTGTGCTAGCCTAAGGATTTATTTTGTCCAAGCACTCGGTAAACTACCGCAGTGCTCTACCCTCAAACCGCGAGGCGCTAGCCCCCTCAAAGCTCACAGAAATAGAAGCATCGAGGCAGAGCTACTATGGAGAGATAGATTCCCACCACACCGAGCTATCCCACTCAATGCTCGTCGAGATAGAAGCGTCGAGACAAATCTACTGCCGGGCGATATGACGGCTCACCGCGGCATTCGCCTATCGTATAACCTGGAAGAGGTCTGTGACTCACGTGGCGTGTCATCTAAGGAAGTGACATCATTGAAGCAGAAGCTGGCTACTGTAGAGCAAGATCTCATCAGGCGGGCGGGTGAAATAGTAAGCCTTCTCTCAGCAAAGGCATTCGCTACATTTCGTTCCTGCTCAAACTCCTTAAACACTTTGCAGGATGTCATGTCCGCTACTCAACTGCAAGCACGCATTGCCCAAAATTGAGGAGGAGATCCAGGTGCTGAAGGCCCAGAATAAGTAATTGGTTGACTCGCTAGTTCCCCCTGACTAACTAGAAGGAGAAGCTTCAATTGTACTCTCAACATGAGATTAAGCTAATGATGTAAGAGAACACCATCGCCAAAAAAAAACTTGCTCCAAGTGATGCAGGGAGCAAACCTTCTAAGGGGTAAGGGCGCATACGCGACTGCCGAGGAATTGTTCCCAGAGCTATTCCTGCCAATCGCCGAGCCAGAGGATGTTGCCGGTAGCACTTCTAGTGAGCGCGAGCAATTGGCATCCCTGCACTAGAGTCTTTGATTTTTCTATCTTCCTATATATTTTTCCATTTTTTTGGGTAGAGCCCCTTTAAGGCGTGTTGTAACTTTTATCAATGAAATACAAATTAAATTTTGCGCTGTGAAATTTCTCTTCATTCTATTTATATTTTAGCTCTGGTTGACCTATCACGCGTAAACACACTCGACTCGCGCTTTAACTTCGGCAACTCTTGTAAAAGACATCTTGCGTGACCTTAGCACAACATCTCCCAGCAACAGCCCGTATAGTATCGATTTCACAAACTTGACGCTTAGAATTATGTCTCATGATGTTCTCGCCCCATCGGCTCATGCGCAACTACAAAGATCGGCTAGCAAATTCTAGTACCGAACACTCACATTCTCTTAAACCCCTTGCCATGCCTCTTTGATGTCCTGGCCTTGGCATTTGCCACAGCTTTTGAGTGGCATTTTGTCCTATCGACCGGTGAGTCCCTAGACATAAAGATCACCATAAAACTTCACAGTCTCTTCAACACTCCACTGACTCCCAGCCTTGGTGACTAGCGAGAACTTTGATGGCGAGTTCCTCTTAGGGTCAACCTCTCGGCCTATCGTCGAGTGAACTTCAGCCTTGCTAGCTATTAGAAACCTAGTCAAAGGTGTTGGAGCTGATGGTTCACATATCCCAAGTTTGATAATATCAATTCCCATGTTGTATTTGATCACATCTTGTGTTTGGTAGAGTGTGCAGGTTTATAGGTTCAAGCAAAGAAAGGAACTTTCTTTTGGCACCTACTACAGCGAGCTAAGCGCTACTGCTGAGAGATAGCTTGAATAAATGGATAGGGCACTCGGGATCCTACCTCATGGCCCTAGCGCTACGACAAGTGCTAGCCCGAGGATTTATTTTGGCCAGGCACTCGGGGTACTACCGCGCTATGCAGCCCACTCAGTGCTCGCCAAAATAGAAGCGTCGAGGCAGAGCTACCATAGGGCGATAGCTTCCTACCGCACCGCGCTATCCCACTCAATGCTCATCGAGATAGAAGCGTCGAGATAGAGCTACCGCCGGGCGATAGCTTCCTACCGCGATGCGGTATCCCACACAACAATCATCGAGAGTGTCGAGATGACTGGGATAACGCCAGGCAATAGCTGGTACCGCACGACACTAGCACAAAACAAGGAAAATATTCTTCTTGAATATTTTTCCAAATTTACAGGACAACTGTCAGCATCAAACGCGTTGACTTACCGCTTGGCGCCAGCTCTACCGGCAGCGGTAGCATATTTTCGAAAAAACATATAAAAGGCTTCATTTTTTGTTCTAGAGATAAGGAGGGCTATTCTCAAGCCTAGAATTCACGTGCCGCCTCTGGGGCACTGAAACACCGTCTCTGTCGAAGGAAGAGAAAACCGCCTCCCATTCACTTACAAAGAACTCTGATAAGCCAAAAACATCAACGACTACGAGGAGTTCATCAGTTGCATCCATACCAAGATCGCTCAACCGAGAAATTTTCTTGAGGGATATTCAATCTAAATTCTTCTTTAATCTTTTATACTTGTATTTTTATCTCTTTTGTATATTCTCGTGTTGAGGAAAATCGACCAATTAAGGTTGTCGGAATCCAGGGAGGATTCCGTGAGAAATCATCTCGGGGAAGGGACATCAAGATCAAGGGATCTAGCGAGGCTCTAAGACACTTCTTTGCATGAAGGTGAAGAGCTGACTCGAAGAACTTTCTTGGAGGGAAAGGGAGAGAGCCAATCAATCCCGGTAGTACTTGTAATTGTAAACTATTTTTATTTATTTTTAACAAAAAAATTATTTATTGCTTTTCATTTTGTGTGTGACGTTGTGATTGTTTGCCGGTAGTTCTCTAGAGTGGGTGTATTTTTCCAAGGAGAAATTTTGCCAGGAATATATGTATGTGACCTACCACCGTGCGCTAGCTATTTAGGGCCCCGCAGTAGCTTCGAGAACTAGTTTTTCTGAACAACATAATTTGAATTTTTAATTAGCGCATAAAACCTTATTCACCCCCTCTAAGGTTGGCCACTAGATCCAACAACATGTCTTATTCTTCGTTTGTTTTGTTGTTCGCTTTGTTTATTTTTTTTAAATTAGAAAATAAAAAAAAATCGCCAATCTACGGTTCATGCACCAAGGTCACGCCCGTGACCTAGGGCATGTCAAGTTTATTACTGGAAATGGCGGGAAGGAGAAATGGCGGGAGTTAATCTGGCGTTGCTGAAGTGGTGACGCACCTAGGTCTCACCCGTGACCTAAGGCCTGTAGGCTTGAACGGTCTGCAACGGGAACTGCTGATTGATGACTGAGTAATGCCGGGGAGTCATGTACATGGTCATGCTCGTGACCAATAGGTCACGCCCGTGTCTAGGGCATATAACCCATAATCGGCATGCGTTGTGAATCTAGAGCTCCTGCTGGCGGCACGCCATGTATAGGATGGTCACGACCATGTCATGCCCGTGACCTGGGGGCGTGTAGTTTTAATTGACGTGGAATGGCGGCGGAGCCGTACCTGGAGGTCATGGCCCATTACTATGGTCACGCCCCCTGTCACGCCCGTGACAGGGGCGTGTACTAGAGAAAAATTTAACTTTTCTCCAAATTTTCTCCAGATCATTCCTGTCAGCTCCAAATTGCTGTTTGCAGCCCAAATTAACATGTAAATAGAAAAAGAAAGGAATTAATGTAAATATTAATATAAAACTAAATAGAATTCAATTATTCTGAAAGCTAGGGGTTAGATCTGGTATACTCTAGAGGGGAGTGGGGGTGAATAGTGTATATTTGGGTTTTTAAAACTTTTGCTGCAAATCAAAACTTAGTCGTAAAATAATATGGTCTACTACAGGCACAACAAATAAAAGTTATCACAAACACAACAGCCTAACTAGCACAGCCACAACAAGAACAAAAGAAAAGAGCAACCCAAACAACACAAGAATTTTATAGTGGTTCCCCAACCTGGGTATATCCACTCTTTTACCACCCTGGTAGGAATCCACTCAGGTTTTTGATCAGGTGACTGCCACCAATGAGCTTTTGATCAGGTGCACAAAATTCAAACCTCAAGTCTTTTGATCAGGTGACTTGCAACCAGGAATAACTTTTGAAGGGAGTTAAGAACCCTTTATACAGTAGGGGATGAGAGAGTGATTATGTCTTCTCTTTCTCACAAACAACTGAGAAGACTCTAGTGGATTTTGATGTTAGCAAGGGCTCCCCCTGAGATAAAGAATGGTTCAGAAAGTTGGAGCCTTGCTGCAGGGTGATAGGTCTTCAAACTTTTGCTTTGACCAAAAGAACTCCAGAAACTTCTTGACAGATAGAATATTTGTTGTCCTTTGAAGAATCCTGTAATGAAGACAGAAGAAGACTCTTGATTGGAATTGTTGTTCTTCTTCTTCAGCTTGATGTTCTTTCTCTGGTTTAGGGCTTGTTTCTGTGTATCACTGTATTCTATATTCTCTATAAGTATCTCTCTCTCTCTCTTATTTCTCAGTGTGCTATCTCGAGGGAAGAAGAAGATGCTTATTCACTGTATTTTCTAAGTACCACTCATCACTCATCATGAAGGGACAGAAAAATCCCTTTTATATTTTCCATATGAATTTCCTTTTGAAATTTGAATTCCCTTCTCTTCATTGATTTCTGACGGCCTGGAGAAAATTTGCATTGATTGGTTTTCCCAACTGTCCCATGGAAAAACGGCAAGCAATAATCCTGATGAAGACCGTAATCAATGGTTGCTTATAACGGTAATATTTAGAGAATATTTAAGCATTGATTACTCAGAAATTATTGCAATAGAAAAAAGGACAAAAAGAGGGAAATTTCTAAGTCTAAAACTTCACAGAAATCGTTGAGCAGAATTCGTCAATCTGTGTCCAGAGTTCGTCGAGCAGAGAACTCAAGTTCGTCGATTAGAAAATAGTTGTTCGCCGAGATGAGATCCTAGATCGCAGACCTAAGAACAGAAAACTGCTTTCTCTGGAACCCTGCCAACTATATGCATCAAGATCGTCGAGCTGAGAGTGTAACTTCATTGACATGAGTTCAGAATTCCATGTTTCTTGGACTTAAGAATGTTGAAGTAACATGTCCAGAAATCGTCGACCTTAGAACTGGGTTCGTCAACCTGAGAACTAGTTTCGTCGAGTTGAGAGCTTCTAACTGCTACTTTATAACTCTTGCCAAGACTGTGGTCTAAGTTCGTCGAGCTGAGAAGGTGAGTTCATCGACTGGATTGTGATCCCGGACTTAGAATACTTGGATGTTTCTGGGAAAACATGTTGAAGTATAATACCCAGCAATCGTCGACCTGAAAACAAAGTTCGTCGAGCTGAGAAGGTGAGTACGCCGACTGGAGTGTGATCCTGGGCTTAGAATACTCGGATGTTTCTGGGAAAACATGTTGAAGTAGAATATCCAGAAATCGTCGACCTAAGAACTGGATTCGTCGACCTGAGAACTAGTTTCGTCGAGCTGAGAACTTCTAACTGCTACTTGATGAGTCTTGGCAGGAATGTGATTTAAGTTCGTCGAGCTGAGAAGATGAATTCATCGACTGGAGTATTATTTTGGACTTAAGAGTATTTAGATGTTTCTGGAATAAGATGTTGTAGAATACCCAGCAATCGTCGACCTGAGAACTAAGTTCGTCGACTGGAGATAAGAGAAGTTCTGGACTTGTAATGTTGAAATATAGTGTCCATAAATCGTCGACCTGAGTACCAATTTCGTCGAGCTCACCTCAGAGAATTTTTTCTGAGTTCATCGAGCTGAGCAAGACTTTTGTCGATCTGAGTTCGACGAACGTCAAACTCATTTTCTGAGTCTTTGATATTTCTCTAAGTCTTGAGCCTTTTGCAGTCTGTTGATGGCTGGTCCAAGTAGTGCTGATTCTAAGGACATTGACAAAACTCTAGGACACAATCATGACCCTCGCTATATATGTTGGGTCAAACATCCTAATTTAGTGAACCTACACCAAATCCAACTTGGGATCCAACAATCTCCCCCTATTTGGGTGAGGTCACTAATTACAGACACAAACATTATACAAAGCAAACTAAGAATATATCTGGAAGGAAATTTAAGATATGTAGTAGATATATGTGTACAATAAGCTTTGTATCAAGAAATAGATAAGCAGTTTTAAAGTAAATCAGAAAGACTAAAGATAGTTCAAAGTTTATTTATTCTTCTTCTCCTCGTGCTTCTCCTCTTTGGCTTTGTCTCCAGACTGTGTAAATATAAGTTTCCTGTTAGGATCTGCATCTTGAGCCTTGGTCATTGTCATGTTAGCAGCCCCAATGACATTCAGGGAGGTGGCTCTTGGCACTACAGCTTCTGGATGCAATTTCATATAATCATCAACATTAAAGAACTTGTTAGCCTTAACAAACTTGTTCAGTTCTTCATTTCAATACTTGGACAGTGTAGAGTATTGAGAGGTATCCTTCCCTTCAGCTTTAGCTTTGATAATCATGGAAATGCAACCAGTTCCTGGAACCTGGCCATCCTAGCTGTTGTATCTGTCTCTGGATCTTCAAATGGTACAGGTGGGGAAGCAGGTCATTTGGGGCTTTTAGCCTTTTGATGTTCAGGGAATTGTTGCTGTTATTGTTGTTGATGCTACTACTATTGTTGTTGGTGCTGCTTGCCAGATGAATACTGTCTTTGCTGTCTTCTTCCTGAAGATGAGGTTCTACCATGATGTCTCTGATAGGTCTGAAACTGGGTAGTCCTTGGAGTTGAATAACTTGAAGCACCAGCAGCTAGTGGAGGAGGAGGGGGTCCTTTCTGAATCCCTGTGGAGGAGGAGAATATCTTATGCTTTTCTTCCTTTCTTTCTGTTGATTCTTGGACAGCCACATCCATGCTGACATGCCCTTATAAGGTGTGATCTTTTGAAGTATATAGTATGGTGTGTCATTTGCTGGATTTAATTTTGGTGCAGGAGGTGGAGGAGCTTTCCTCTTCTTGGAAACTCACTTTTTCTTGGGCTCATTATCTAAGTCCTCGTCATCATCATCATCATCATTAGTAGAATCCTGAGGATTATCATACGTTGCATTTATTTCTTTAAGGGCTTTAGCAAATATCAGAGGTTTCTCATCCTGGGAGGGAGTTGGAGGAGGAGCTGGAACTAGAGCTGGAGCAGGAGATGGAGCTGGGAAACTATACACTTCAGTGCTTTCAGCAACTGACTTTTTTTCCTCTTCTATATCTGCCATAATAAGTGCATCAAGATCAGGCAGTGGTGAATCATCCATAACAAAAACTGGGGCAAGAGGAGATGAGACAATGTGTGAAATAGCTTTGTGGTGGAGATGGAATGCCTGGAGTCTCTATTATTGCAAAACTGGCCTTTAGTTGCTTGGCAACTTTGGGGCTTATTGGTGTGGTGTAAGGAATTATAGCCATGGATGGCTTAGTGCTGTCTTCTGGCAGAAAGTTTAAATGAACTGTATCAAAAGTTCTTAATAAATTTAACAAATCTACTGTGCGATTTATAATAAAATCACAAGCAGGTATTATTTCCTCTGTTACTGTATCATCCACAGTATCTATTTCCATATCTGTTTCAATAAAAGTAATGAAATCAATTAAATATTTATCAGTATCTGCTGCTGCTTCTGCTTCTTTTATTTCTACTGCTGCTGCATCTGCTGCTGCTACTATTGGTGCTGCTGCTGCTATTACTACTACTGCTGCTACTGTGGCTACTACTTATTCTTCATGGAGTATCTCCCCCTGCCTGGTTTCAGTGGAAACTGAAGTGAGGCCCCTAACTGAAGAGGAAGGAGCAGAGAGAGTAGATATTTGTGCAGCTAGGGAGGAGAGGGAAGTAGCAAGAGGTGAAATGGCCTCTGCTATAATGGTTTTAAGAAGGGGAGTGAGAAGTGCAATGAGTTGTGGTATGATGGAGGGATCTAATAGTGGAGCTGTAGAGGGTGGTGTAGAAGGTATAGCAGTGGAGACAAAGGGAGGAATGGAGGAGGATGGTCAAGGTGGAGGTGGAGGTGGTGCATCTTGCATTAGTTCATCCTGAGGAGTAGATGTATTGAGAGGGGGTGAAGGCAGATTGAAGAATAGGATGTTGTCTAGATAGGGGGGTGTTGGAACACCCTATTACTAATTTGGGTCAGGATCACTATGTCTCTAGGAATATTTGCTTGACCTCCTATATAGCTAAATAGGTCAATTAGAATTGAGTCTATGGGTTAGAAGTCTAGGTTTGGAAGCTGCCCTGAAGAACAAGATTTTGTATTTAGAGACTAAGTCTGATCGTCGAGCTCAGTACGACGATTCGACGAACTCCGATCGACGATCGTCTAGCTCAACTTCGACAGATCGTCGAACTCCATTCGACGATCGCTGAGCTCAACTTCTTCATATCGTCGAACTCCATTCGACGATCGGTGAGCTCAGTTAGATGATTTTGGCTCTGCTTTGGAACTTTATCTCTGAGCTCAGTTCGACGATCTTTGAGCTCAGATCGACGATATTTTGCTGCTGTATATTTCCAGATCGCTGAGCTCAGCTCGACGATAGCAGAGCTCAGTTTGACGATTTCAGATAACTTCCAGGATATTTCTTAATTCAAATTCAAATCAGTTAAGAGTTATTTTGCAATTAATTCAGAGATTTCTTAGCAGTTATCATTCAATTCTGGACCAAGTTTCAAGGGATTTTTCAAGGAATGTATCTGTGGACTTTCCTCCAGAAGAGATTATGCAATTAAGAATGCAATTAATGCAGGCCAACGACTATACTTGACAGAGAATGTTATTCTATTCTATACCAGAGAATAAAAAACAGGGTTTTTGAATCTCTCAGAAGAACACACAATACAGAGAGAGAATACAGATTACAGAGACACATTCAAAAATCTTCTATCACAAAGATTTCTCAAGAACACACATCCAAGGAGATCAAGCCTTCTCAAATCTTCAGATCCCTTTAGTTTTCAAAGTGTTCAAGGCCTACATACTTCCAGACTCCAGACATTCAACATTTCAGCTATTTGCTGAAATCATCTATTGCTGGAGTTCAATCTTTGAAGGCCTATCACCCTCAGCAAAGCTTTTCTTCCTGAAGATCTCAAGGATTCAGGGGGAGCTTTGACATCAACAATACACATAGTCTTCTCAATTGTTTGAGAAAGAGAAGACTGCCATCACTCTCTCACCCCCTCTCTGTAAAGGGTTTCTCAAACTCCCTTCAAAAGTTTGAGCTTGGTTTTTGAGCACCTTGTCAAAAGCTCATTGGTGGCAAGACACCTGATCAAAAAATCTGCTTTGGTTTTTGAGCACCTTATCAAAAGCTCATTGGTGCCCAGGACACCTGATCAACTCATCCTGCAGTGGATTCCTACCTAGGGTGGTAGAAGAGTGGATGTACCCAAGTTTGGGGGACCACTATATTTCCTTGTGTCTTCTGGTTTTGCTTGCTTTCATTTTTGTTTCTGGCCTTGATTTTTCTGTGCTTAGTTTTTGCTTAACTTAGTGCTGTGATTAAATTTATTATTGCTTCCCTGCTCACACATATTACAACAATTATTATAAAAAGTTTCAAAGCACCATATACACTATTCACCCCCCTCTAGAGTATATCAGATTTATTTGCACTTTCAATTGGTATCAGAGGGAGGTTGGTTAAACATACCATACCTGATAGGTTGTACAGGCTAACACCTGAACCCCAAGATCCCAAACTAGATCTGCTTTTCTTTGGTATTTTATTATTAGATTTTGTTTTCTCAAATCATGGCCCAAAACAAATATTATGCTAGCACCAGACCTCCAGTGTGCAATCTCTCCAAGTTTGCACTTTGGAAAGCAAGGATTAGGCTTTACATGAATTCTATTGATGAAGATATCTTTAATTCTGTTTTGACAGTATGTCCAAGACCCCCAGAGAACATAAGCACAAATGTTGTGCCACCTCCATCAGGAACAGATGCTGACATCAAGAGATGGAAGGTAGCTGATGCTAAGGCTATGAACATCCTAGCCCAGACAATGTCAGATGACATATTTCAAAAGGTAGCTGAATGTAATTCAGCCAAGAAAATTTGGGACAAGCTCTCAGAAATAGTCTCAGGCTCAGCTGATGAGAGAAAGGATAGAAGATCCCACCTCATCTCTCAATATGAGAATTTCAAGAAGGGAGAGACTGAGTCAGTGAGAGACATGTACAACAGGCTAAGTCTAATTGTCAGTGAACTCAGGACATTGGACAAAGAGATCTCTCTAACAGAACTTAATGACAAGATCCTAATGTGCTTCCCCAGCACTTGGGATTCAAGAATCTGGCCAATTAAGGATGCCAGAAGTCTAAATGAGATTACCACTGAAGCTCTATTGGGTAAGCTCAAATCTTATGAGCTACTCATCAAAAATAGAGAGGAAGAACAGAAGGCTGCATCACCAGCCACAAGAAAAGAGAAGACCATAGCATTCAAGGCAACTGAGGATCTGCCTGAAGATAAAGCAACAGGCAATGATGAACTACTCAGCTTATTGGCCAAAAGATTCTACAAGATGGCCAGAAAGGACTTCAGAAGAAGATCATACAAGGAGCAGGATAAGCCAAGGTATGACAAGTCCATTGGTAATAATAAAGACATTATTTGCTTTGGTTGTAGGAAACCAGGGCACATAGTTCCTGACTGTCCAGAGAACAAGAACAAGGACAGAAGGGACAGGAAAGAAAGAAGAAAGGAGAAAGACTCCAAAAGAAATGGCAATGGAAAACCTTCTTCAAGCAAAAATAAGAATACAAGAAAAGGGTTTGTTGCTGAATCCTAGAGTGAGACTGAAGAGGTGTCAGAAGCCTCATCCAGCTCCAGTGATGATGAGGATGATGCAGAAGAAAAGGAGTTCTGCATGATGGCAATCAATGCCTCACAGCACAATTCAGAAGAAGAGGAGTTAGAGTCAGACTCAGAGGCCCAACCTGAAGAAGATCAGGTAATTGGTTCTTTTGATTTTAGTTCAGAGGATTTTAAATCTGAATTTAAAGCACTGTGTTTAGACCTGCTAATGTCTGAGAAAGAGATTATCTCTCTCAGAAATCAATTATGTGAACACAATACTTTAAAGTCAGAAAACCTCAAACTCTCTCAGGAGTTGGAGTGCTGTAGGGAACAGATAGCTTCACTGAAAAGTGAGCTCTCTGAGGCCAAGAAGCTTGAAGAATCCCTTAATGGGAGAAGCATCAAGCTGATGGACATCACAAGCACAGTGAACTCTAGATTCAACAGTACACTGGGCTTGGGTGCTTCATCCAGCCAACCTATAGTCCTAACAACTCCAATCAAATTCATTTCTGACAAAGGAAAGGGAGTTGTAGAGGTTGCTAGGAAAAATTCTGATCTGCCTCAGAAAACTAAGTCCCAGCAGAAATCGTCGAATGTAGATCGACGATCGCCGAATGAAGATCGACGATCGCCGAACGCAGCTCGACGATCTCAGGCAAAATCGTCGAACGTAGATCGACGATCTCAGCCAAAATCATCGAACGCAGGTCGACGATCTCAAATACCTGACCTCAGCCATAGTCGACCGTCGAACAGAGCTCGACGATCTGACCCAAGATCGTCGAACGCAGCTCCAAGATCGTCGAACAGAGGTCAGAGCTCTGGAAACTTTTTCAAAGGCAAATCAAAATTGAATCCTAAGGGTCCTTCATCCCAAATCTTTAACCCTTATACTGAATGGATTATACCTCCAAGGAGATATCATCCTGAAGGATATAAGAGTCAACCAGGGATGTCTTTCATTTCAGAATTTAAAGGTTATCAACCTAGGCCCAAGGTAAACTGGGTCAAAAACAAATAAATTGTCTTATGTGCAGGTGAAGACCTATCCAACATCTAACCAGCAATGGTATTTGGATAGTGGGTGCTCTAAGCACATGACAGGGAACAAGGACAACCTCACATCCTTCAGAGCCAAGCTTGGACCCAAAGTTATCTTTGGTGATTCAAAATTTGGACAAACTAAAGGATATGGTGCAGTCCAGATTGGTTCAGTAACTTTCAAGAAGGTAGCTTATGTGGAAGGACTGAAGCACAACCTAATTAGCATCAGTCAGCTGTGTGATGAAGGCTACCAGGTGACCTTCAGCAAAGCCTTATGCAAAATCAAGTCAGAGGACAACACAACTGTGTTGACAGGTAAAAGAAAAGGTAACATCTACCTAGTAGATTTTCTTTCAACTGATGTAGACATCTGCCTGTTTAATTCTGTCTGTAGACTAAATGTTTTATGGCATAAGAGATTAGGACACCTAAACCTTAGAACTATTGCTAGGCTATCCAAGGACAACCTTGTCAGAGGACTACCTCCTGGCCCCTACAAGAAGGAAGGACTCTGCAGGGCTTGTCAATTAGGCAAGCAAACTAAAAACAGCTTTAAGTCACTTAATAAGAGTGATTCACCTAGGATATTGTATCTGTTACACATGGATCTCTTTGGACCCATCACAGTACAAAGCCTAGGAGGGAAATCATACACTTTAGTAGTTGTAGATGACTTCTCTAGATTCACTTGGGTGTTCTTTCTAAGGAAGAAGTCTGATAACTTTAAGTGTCTGACAGAGTATCTCAAATGTATACAGATTGAGTTCAATACTCACATTGCCCTGATCAGAAGTGATCATGGGACAGAGTTTGATTCTCTTCTTATGCAAGAGTTCTGTCAGAGTGAAGGGATCAGGCATACTTTCTCAGCTCCTAGAACTCCTCAACAAAATGGGGTAGCTGAAAGGAAAAATAGAACCCTTATTGAATCTGCCACTACATTGTTGTCAGATGCTCATTTACCTCTATCCTTTTGGGAAGAGGCAGTGAACACCTCCAACTATGTGCTGAACAGAAGTCTGATACATAAACTAAAGGGAAAGATTCCCTATGAATTACTCAAAGGGAAGAAACCTAAAGTTGACTATTTTAGAGTCTTTGGTTGTATTTGCTACATTCACAATAATGACAAGAAATATTTAGCAAACTTTCAACCCAAGGCTGATGAAGGAGTGTTTCTGGGATACTCCATGATCAGCAAGGCCTATAGGGTCTATAACAAATCATCTTTAAAAATTGAGGAATCTGTTCACATTTCATTTGATGAAACTAACATGTCTTTCAAGGAGAAGAATTCTTCTACCATAGAACCTGTGCAGGAACATTCTCTAGTTGAAGATATGAACAAGTTACAGGTTACTCAAGAGGATGAAAGCAGTGAAGATGAAGGGAATGTTCAACATATTGAAGAACAACTTGAAGAGCCAGTTGTTGTACCACAAGAGGAAACAACAACACAGGTTGGTGAACAATCAACACCCCCTGTTGATTTAGTAATATCAAGAGACCATCCAATTTCCAAAATAATTGGAGAAATCTCAGCGGGTGTGCAAACCAGAAATCAGGTCAACCAAAACCTGTTGCACACCTGCTTCCTATCTCAAATTGAACCTCAGTCCATTCAAGATGCAGAGCAAGATCCACACTAGATCATTGCAATGCAAGAAGAGTTGCATCAATTTGAGAGGAACAAAGTATGGGAACTAGTGCCAAAGCCTAAGGATCATTCCATTGTTGGAACAAAATGGGTATTCAGAAACAAACTAGATGATCAAGGAGTAATTATAAGGAACAAGGCAAGGCTAGTTGCTCAGGGATATTCTCAAGAAGAAGGAATCAACTACGACCAGACTTTTGCACTTGTTGCGAGATTAGAAGCCATCAGAATATTTCAAGCTTATGCAGCTCATAAAGGCTTCAAGGTATATCAGATGGATGTCAAAAGTGCTTTCTTGAATGGAGACATCAAAGTGGAAGTTTATGTCAGACAACCTCCAGGTTTTATCTCTCCAACTTTTCCTGATTATGTTTTTAGACTGAACAAAGCATTATATGGTCTCAAGCAAGCTCCCAGAGCATGGTATAAGACCCTAGCATGCTTTCTCTTGGAAAATGGTTTTATAAGGGGTAGAGTAGATCAAACTCTTTTCATTAGAACCCATAAGTCCCATACCCTACTAGTACAAATTTATGTAGACGATATTATTTTTGGTTCTACTGACTCCAAACTGTACAGAAGGTTTTCTAACCTGATGCATTCTAAATTTGAGATGAGTAGCATGGGTGAGCTATCCTTCTTCCTAGGATTGCAAGTCAAGCAACATGCTGAAGGCATCTTTATTTCTCAAACCAAATATGCAAATGAATTGGTTAAGAAATTTGGTATGTCTGAGGCATCTTGTATGAAAACACCCATGCCTACCAATGCTGTATTGGATGCTGATGAACATGGGAAACCTGTTGATCAGACAACATATAGAGCAATGATTGGCTCTTTACTGTATCTTACAGCTAGTAGGCCAGATATAATGTTTGCTACATGTATATGTACTAGGTTCCAAGTAAGCCCTAGAGAGTCACACCTAACTTTAGTAAAAAGGATTCTTAGGTATGTTAAAAGTTGTCCAAATCTAGGTCTCTGGTATCCAAAAGATTCAGCATTTGAGTTAACTGGATTCTCTGATGTTGATTATGCTGGATGCAGAATTGACAGGAAAAGCACCAGTGGAACTTGTCAGTTCCTTGGTGACAGACTTGTCTCTTGGTTTTGTAAGAAACAAACATCTGTGTCAACTTCAACTGCTGAAGCTGAATATATGGCTGCAGGCAGTTGTTGTTCACAAATCTTGTGGATTCAAAACCAACTCCTAGACTATGGCTACAACTTAGAGAAGTCTAAAATCTTTTGTGACAATACAAGTGCTATTTCCATAGCTCAAAATCCAGTCCTCCATAGTAGGACAAAACACATAGAGATTAGGCATCACTTCTTAAGGGATAATGTTGAAAAGAATAAAATTGAATTACAATATATCCCAACTGATTTACAAAGGGGAGATATTTTCACCAAGCCTTTGGATGAAAAGAAACACACCTTCTTCCTAAATCAGTTAGGAATGTTAGATGGAGGAAGTCTTAAATAATATCCAAGATTTTGAAAGCTTAAAATTGACCAAGACTAGGCAAACATTCTGATTTTTCTTAATGTCTAGAATTTTTTTCTGATCTCTGAACTGCGCTCGACGATTTGCCCCAAGATCGTCGAACGGAGATCGACGATTTCCAAAAATCGTCGAACTGAGTTCAGCGCCTCTCAGATAGTATGAACTATCTCTTCCGGTCAACGATCGTCGAACGGCGCTCGACGATTATGTTCTCTGAACGATCGTCGAATGGAGCTCGACGCTCTCCAATACCGTCGAACGGAGATCGATGATGTTGAAGACTCTTCAGATTCCTTTAGAAGCCTCGATCGTCGAACTGAGTTCAACGATCTTTCCAATTCTGCGTCGAACCCTAATATAAAACTCTTTTTTCGCCGTCGTTCTCATTTGCGCTTTCGATTTCTCTGCAAGAATTTTCTTTCCCTCCAAACAGTTCTACACTTGGTCGTTTTGTTTGTTGAGTTTTTGCAGGTACAAATGGTTGTGTCAGTTGCTATTCTTGCTGCAATGAAGTTTGATGCTGGGTTTGATATTGATATAGAATCCTTCAGCACGACTGACCAGATTTTTCAAGACATACTGGGTTTGTTCAAGGACAAGAATCTGACAGCAATAATGACCACCAGGATCAAGCTGGCTTCTGATGAAATCAAGGAATGAGTTTATACTGCCCATAATCAAGATAACAACACCATAGTTGGGTCCATTTCTGGAAATCAGGTACCCTTGACCCCAACAGTTTTATCAGAAGTTTTTGAGTTGAGGAATGGAGAAGATACTGCTGATTTATCTGGAGATGAGTTTTCTGAACTGCTTGCCAGGATGGGTCATCCAGAGGGAAACCCTAGCAAGCTCTTCAAGAGGAATGTGTCTGTAGAATATAGGTTCCTGGCATATGTGGTTGGGAAAGTGCTACTGTCAAAGCACTCTGCCCTTGATACTATATCAAGATATCAGCTCTGCCTCATGGGAGCTCTTGTGGATAAGAAAAATCTGAACTGGGGAGAGGTTTTCTTTGACCTCATCAAAAAGAAAATAAACAAAAGTTTTGTTAATTTTGGAAGGATTATTGGAGTATTTCTGCAGCACAGGTGTCCTGCCTTGCTGGTCTCCTCTGGAGTTCATATCAATGCCTCCAAGAGACTGACCTGTGCCCTCTTTGGAAAGTGGGACAGGCAAATCAGCAAGCCTAGCAGGCCCTCCTCCAGTGCTCCTTCAGGCACAAGGACTCAAAGAGTCACTCCTCCACAGGTCTCTACACCTGCAGAAGACCTGGCTGCTGTTGCTGTCTCTCCTCCTTCTCCAATTCCATCCCTTCCCCCACCATCCACCATTCCAGCTCCATCCACCATCACCATCTCCAGCCCATCTCCAACATCCACACCATCTCCAGTCCCTGTTCTTTCTACACCAGAAGAACAATTCCACACACTGTTCTCCTACCCTCCACCTGCTGTCACCTCCTCACCCTCCATTCCATCCTTCACCCTACTGGATGATTCCTTTATGGATGATTCCCCATCATCTCCTCCTGAATTACCTTCCTCCTCCACTTCATTTCAAGATCTCCTACACTACATCATAGACCAACCAACATTCACCCCATCCATATCCATTCCCCTATCCTCCATATCCACCCTACCAACACCTGAGCCATCCCTTCCACCATTCTCCAGCTCTCCACTTCCAGAACCTACAGCTGCTTCCATACCCTCTACCTCTGCTCCAGCTCTTGAGCAAGTAGACCTCTCAGCCCTAGCTGACAGGCTGTATGAGTTACTTGCCCCCAGGCTAACTTTGCTGTTGGAGACCTCTTTGGCTCCACTCCACCTGTCAGTGGCAACCCTTTCTGCCAGGCTCTCTTCCCTCTTCCCTCAGGCAGCACCTACAGCAGTGTGCCTTGATCCAGATGTGTCTGCATCTAGGCAGGGGGAGATGCCATATGAAGAGAATCTTCATGCTGCTGCTGCTGCTTCTGTAAGCATATCCACTTCTGCTGCTCCTTCTGTTATTGTTGATGTGCCTCCACAAAGTCAGAGTTCAACTGCAGTTCTTGCAATAGACCTCAGGTCTTTGCTATCAGCTTTTGATTCTGCTTTCTTTAGCTGTCTGCCAGAGGTCCATGCTGTCCAGCCTCCAGAAGATTTATCCAAGGCACTTGTGCCTTTTTCTTGTTGTGACCCTAGCATGATCTCCTCCTTTGTAAATTCAGTCCTTGCTGCTGCTGCTTCTTCTGAAGAAAGGACTGATTTTGTTTCTGAGAATGTTGATACTGCTGCTGCTGAAGATATTCTTACTGCTGCTGAAGTTCTTACTGTTTCTGATGAACCAATCTCCAAGGACATTCTTATGACAGAGGCCACTGAATTTGAGCCTTCTGCAGACTTTGATGATGAATCTGCTATTTCTACTGTTGTTAGTGAAGTTACTGCTGCTGTCACCTCTCCAGTATCTGCTACTGCTGCTGTTGTTGTTTCTGCTTCACCTTCTCCATCTGCTGCTGTCCATGCTGTTACCATCTCAATACCTGCTGCTGCTGCTGTTTCAACTTCTGCCTCATCTGCCTCTGTTCAGCTTAAGAAAGACTTGATGAAGAAAATAGATGCTCTCTATGAGGACCAGAGTTCTGAATCTGATGAATTTAAAACAGACTCTGATGATTCTTCTGCTACCATTGCCAGGAAAAGGAAGGCAAGGAGAAAGGCTATGAAGAGGGTACCTCCTGCTAAAGTTAAAGATAACAATGACATTTCATACTATATCCTTCATAACTGCCCTATTTCTGAACACTGGATGCAATATTCTAAAAACCAGCTGAAAGCAATGAAGAAAAAGAGAAAATATGAGAAGGGTTCATCCCAATTCCAGCACTCTCATCCTCCTCCACCACCTCCTCAAGATGTAGGTGCAGGTGGAAGCTCTGCAAGTCAACCCCCAGCCAGAAGTCAGGCTCCCTATCAACCTCATGCCAGATCTTACCACAGGGAAAGCCAATCCAGGGGTTCACATTCTAGGAGAGGAGGATATAGAGGTACTCAAAGAGATATTCAAGTATATTCCAAAGGGTACTCCAGGCAGCACCCATATTCTAGGGGAGGATATATTTCATATGATACATCATCAGGTCCTTTCCCTTACAAGCTGAAAGAGACTGTGTCTGCCAGGCCTCCTCAAGACAATCCCTCCAACAGGTATGAGCCACCTGTACCTTTTGAGGACCCTGAAAACAATCCATCTGCTTGGACTGCCAGGTTAAAGGAATTAGCTGCACTGGATCAGATTAAAAAGGCAAGAGATCAAGGATTAGATTCTTCTAACATTTCTACTATGTCTGAACAGAGACAAAAAGAACTAGAGAGATATGCTTCCAGTAAATTCTTTGATGCTGACACATACATGGAATTACATCCTGAAGCAGTGGTTCCCAGGCTTAAACAGCAAACATCTCTAGGTGCAGTAGATGACACCAGATCTAAGAAGGAAGCCCTAAATCCTAACAGAGAAATTAAAATGGTTAAAGGCAAAGAGAAGAAATGATATTGTAAGGTGACAGTTTCTGTGATTTCTGATTGCTATCTGGATGATATATATATATATATCTGTGATTATTCTGCAATGTCTAGCTGTTGTTTTTATGTTTTTCTGATTGTATGTTGTTATTTGAATTATTCCAAAGTCTGTAAATAGTAATCCTAACCCAAATAGGGCGAGATTGTTGGAACGCCCTATTACTAATTTGGGTCAGGATCACTATGTCTCTAGGAATATTTGCTTGACCTCCTGTATAGCTTAATAGGTCAATTAGAATTGAGTCTAAGGGTTAGAAGTCTAGGTTTGGAAGCTGCCCTGAAGACCAAGATTTTGTATTTGGAGACTAAGTCTGATCGTCGAGCTCAGTACGACGATTCGTCGAACTCCGATCGACGATCGTCTAGCTCAACTTCGACAGATCGTCGAACTCCATTCGACGATCGCTGAGCTCAACTTCTTCATATCGTCGAACTCCATTCGACGATCGGTGAGCTCAGTTCGACGATTTTGACTCTACTTTGGAACTTTATCTCTGAGCTCAGTTCGACGATCTTTGAGCTCAGATTGACGATATTTTGCTGTTGTATATTTCCAGATCGCTGAGCTCAGCTCGACGATAGCAGAGCTCAGTTCGACGATTTCAGATAACTTCCAGGATATTTCTTAATTCAAATTCAAATCAGTTAAGAGTTATTCTGCAATTAATTCAGAGATTTTCTAGCCGTTATCATTCAATTCTGGACCAAGTTTCAAGAGATTTTTCAAGGAATGTATCTGTGGACTTTCCTCCAGAAGAGATTATGCAATTAAGGATGCAATTAATGCAGGCCAACGACTATACTTGATAGGGAATGTTATTCTATTCTATACCAGAGAATAAAAGACAGGGTTTTTGAATCTCTCAGAAGAACACACACAATACAGAGAGAGAATACAGATTACAGAGACACATTCAAAAATATTCTGTCACAAAGATTTCTCAAGAACACACATCCAAGGAGATCAAGCCTTCTCAAATCTTCAGATCCCTTTAGTTTTCAAAGTGTTCAAGGCCTACATACTTCCAGACTCCAGACATTCAACATTTCAGCTATTTGCTGAAATCATCTATTGCTGGAGTTCAATCTTTGAAGGCCTATCACCCTCAGCAAAGCTTTTCTTCCTGAAGATCTCAAGGATTCAGGGGGAGCTTTGACATCAACAATCCACATAGTCTTCTTAGTTGTTTGAGAAAGAGAAGACTTTCATCACTCTCTCATCCCCACCTCTATAAAGGGTTTTTCAAACTCCCTTCAAAAGTTTGTGTGTGTTTTTTGAGCACCTTATCAAAAGCTCATTGGTGGCAAGACATCTGATCAAAAAATCTGGTTTGGTTTTTGAGCACCTTATCAAAAGCTCATTGGTGCCCAGGACACCTGATCAACTCATCCTGCAGTGGATTCCTACCTAGGGTGGTAGAAGAGTGGATGTACCCAAGTTTGGGGAACCACTATATTTCCTTGTGTCTTCTGGTTTTGCTTGCTTTCATTTTTGTTTTTGGCCTTGATTTTTCTGTGCTTAGTTTTTGCTTAACTTAGTGCTGTGATTAAATTTATTATTGCTTCCCTGCTCACACATATTACAACAATTGTTGTAAAAAGTTTCAAAACACCATATACTCTATTCACCCCCCTCTAGAGTATATCAAATCTAGTGTCACTTTCAGGGGGTAAAGGAGATGAAGGTGGTGAGGGAATGGGTGTACCATGGGGGGATTGAGGTGGGGTTGGTTGTGGTGATTGAGAAGGGGAGGATTGTTGATATTCCTAATGGGGGAAGAGGGGATGTTAGTGATATCTATTTATAGAGAAGTTGCAGGAGATGGAGCTGGAGTAGGAATATGAACTGGTTGTTATGGTTATTGTTGTGGTTGTTGTTGTGGTTGTTGAAGAGAAGGAATGATGGAGGAGGAGGGAAGTTGATGTGCCATCTGAGGATGAGGTTGGATGGCTGGAGGTGATGGAGGTGGAAGAGGAATCTCTTCAGTAGGGTGGGAAGTGGTTGGAGCAGCCCTAATACTCTCAGAAGCCCTGGTGGAGGAAGAAGAAGCCTTGGAGGGCTTGGTTATGGTCCTCTCCCACCTGCCAAAAAGGGCACAGGTGAGCCTCTTAGAGGCATTGATGAATATGGTCTGGGAGACCAGGGATTCAACAACCTTTTCTTTAGGAAGATCCCTAAGATCCTTCCAAAACAGACCTCTTTCTTTGCATTCTTTTCTTAATCAAATCAAGCATGATCTGATCCCAGTTTACCTTCTTCTTGTTAACCACAACATACATAACCAGGAATTGGTGCCTGGTTATGTCGTCATGTGCAGTGTTCTTTCCCAGCAACACTTTGCCCATAATGTCTGTTAGGAATTTAAATTCAACAGACATGTGTTTCTTCAGCAACTTATTTGGGTTTTCTCCTAGAATAACCCATCATACCCAGCATCACATCATATTCCTCAGTGTCAATTTCCAATTCTTCTTCACCATTACTTAACCCAAAAATTTTTGTTAGGACAGCGGGAGTAAGAGAAATAGGATTACCCCAAACTGTCCCTATCAGAGTGTTCTCATATGTGGTGGAGGAACTATAGACCCACTCCCTGATTTCAGCGCTGGCGAGTTTGATCCTGGTTGACATCATAGTCTTTAACTGCTGTTCTTCAAGCAGTTGCTGGATTTCCAGGAAGATTGGGTCTGAATGCTGGAAGGAATCAAAATTGACATCAAAGCCGGTGTCGAATTTCATTGCTGCAAGATTGTCTGCTGGAATCGCCATTAGAGGACATGCAAGAGAAAAATGACGATCAAGTGCAAAGGAACTGAAAGCATGGGATGGAGGTCCAAGAAAACCTAGATATAAGGTTTTTCAGAATATGAATATACAAACTCCGTTCCACGAAAAATGAAAAATTCTTCGATCTGAGATTGATAAAATAATTTGGAGTTAAACAATTCGTCGAGCTCAGGCTGAAGATTTAAAGACATTTCGTCGAGCCCTGTTCGACGAAAGTTTTTTGAGGCAAATTCGTCGATCTCCGTTTGACAAAAATAACTTCACTCATAGAGAGTTCGTCGATCTCTGTTTGACGAATATATCAAAAACTTTTCCAAGTTTGTCGAACTCCGTTCGATGAACTTTGAAGAATTCATCGAGTGCAGACAGAAGTTAAATCAAAGCTTCTCCATTGATCATGCCCAGCTGATTTATAAAGAACAAGTGATTCCTTTCATCCAAGGGTTTGGTGAAAATATCAGCTCTTTGTAAATTAGTGTAGATATAGACAAGTTTGATTTTGTTTTTGTCTACACACTCTCTAATGAAATGATGCCTAATGTCTATATGCTTAGTCCTACTATGATGGACTGGATTTTGTGTTATTGATATAGCACTTATGTTATCACATAAGAGAGTTGAATTATTTAAGTTGAAGCCATAGTCCAGGAGTTAGTTTTGTATCCACAGCATCTAGGAACAGCAACTGCCAGCTGCTATATATTTTGCTTCAGCAGTTGATGTGCACACAGATGACTGCTTCTTACAAAACCTAGAGACTAATCTCATACCAAGGTACTGGCAGGTTCCTGAGGTACTTTTTTTGTCCACCCTACATCCAGCAAAGTCAGTATCTGAGTATCCAGTTAACTCAAATTCTGACTCAATAGGATACCAAAGGCCTAGACTAGGACAACTCTTTATATATCTCAAAATTATTTTTAGAAAAATTAGTTTAGATTGTTTAGGGTTCACCTAGAACCTAGCACAAAGGCATGTGGCAAACATGATATTAGATCTGCTAGTTGTAAGATATAATAGGGACCCAATAATGCCCCTATATAACTTCCGGTCAACAGGTTTCCCATGTGGATAAGAATTTATTACAGCATTAGTAGCCATAGGTGTTTTCTTTGCTGAGGCATCAACCATCCCTAACTTTTTAAGAAGCTCTTTAGCATACTTAGCCTGGGAGATGAAGATGCCATCAGGTTGCTGCTTCACTTGGAGACCAAGGAAGTAGGAGAGCTCACCCATGCTAATCATCTCAAACTTAAAATGCATGAGGTCAGAAAACCTCTTGCATAGTTTAGAGTCAGTAGACCCAAATATGATGTCATCCACATAAATTTATACTATTAAGATTTTATCCTTATGGTGCCTAGTGAATAATGTTTTATGTACTATGCCTCTAGTGAATTTATGCTCTATCAAAAAGCTAGCTAAGGTCTTGTACCAAGCTCTTGGAGCTTGCTTTAGACCATTGAGGGCTTTATGCAATTTAAATACATGATAAAGATAGGTTGGAGAGATAAAACCTGGAGGTTCTTCAACATAGGCTTCTTCTTTTAGTACTCCATTCAGAAAAGCACTCTTTACATCCATCTGATATACCTTGAACTTCTTGTAGGCAGCATAGGTAAGAAAGATTCTGATTGCCTCTAACCTTGTAACTAGTGCAAATGTTTGGCCATAGTCTATCCCTTCTTCTTTCCTATAACCCTGAGTAACAAGCCTAGCCATGTTTCTCACAATTACACCTTGGGCATCTAGTTTGTTTTTATGTACCCATTTAGTTCCAATGACTGGGTAGTGTTTGGGTCTTGGAACTAAATCCCAAACTCTACATCTCTCAAGTTGGTTGAGTTGCTCTTGCATAGCAATGATACAGTGGGGATCCTACTCAGCATCATGTATGGGTTGAGGCTCAACTTGAAAGAGAAAACATGCATGCATCAAGTTTTGGTTGAGTTGATGCCTTGTCTGTACACCTACTGACATGTCTCCAATCACTTGAGATCTAGGATGATCCCTTAGTGTGACAAAGTCAGTGGATGGAGTTGGTTCAGCAACAGCATTTGGAATTGATTCCTCTTGTGGAATTGTGTTTTTTGTTGGATGAAGTTCAGTCACTTCAGTGCTTTCTTCTTCATTGTATTCATCAACTTGTGGAGAAGGATGTGTTGGAGTCTCTTGGGTGAGGCTTAGTCCATCCAAATTCTCACACAAGTGAGATACCTGCAAAGGATTACTGGTAGAAATCTCTTTCTCCTTGCAAGACATGTTAGTCTCATCAAAGTAACATGAATTGACTCTTCAATTTTTAAAGATGATTTATTTAATATCCTATAAGCTTTGCTTGCTTGGGAATATCCTAGAAAAATTCCCTCTTCAGCCTTAGCTTCAAACTTTCTAATGTATTTCTTGTTGTTATTATGTATATAACATATGCAACCAAATACTTTAAAATAGGTGATTTTAGGTTTCTTCCCTTTAAGTAATTCATAGGCAGTCCTATTCTTAAGTTTATATATCAAACTTCTATTCAGTACATAATTTGTTATGCTTACAGCCTCTGTCCAAAAGGATAGTGACATATAAGCATCTGCAAGTAATGTGCAGACAGCTTCAATCAGGGTTTTATTTTTCCTTTCAGCTACCCCATTTTCTTGGGGAGATCTTGGAGCTGAGAAGTAGTGCCTGATACCTTCCTTCTCACAGAACTCATGCATAAGAAGAGACTCAAACTATATACCATGATCACTTTTGATCAATGCAACATGAGTAGAGCACTCAATCTATATGGTTCTGAGAAAATCTGTAAGAACTTTAAATGTATCTGACTTAGATCTCAGAAAGAAAACCCAAGTGAATCTTGAGAATTCATCTACAATAACTAGGGTATAGGATTTCCCTCCTAGGCTTTGTACAACAATGGGTCTAAAGAGGTCCATGTGTAGCAAATATAAAATCCTAGGTGAATCACTCTTATTAACTGACTTAAAGCAAGATTTAGTTTGCTTGCCTAGTTGACAAGCCCTGCAAAGGCCTTCCTTCTTATAGGGACCAGAAGGTAAACCTCTCACAAGGTTGTCTTTAGATATCCTAGCAATGTTTTTCATATTTACTTGTCCTACACTTTTATGCCATAATTCATTTTGATTGCAAACTATATTAAGCAAACAAATATCTGAATTGGCAGAATAGAAATCAACTAAATAAATGTTTCCTTGTCTATTTCCAATTAAAACATTTTGCTTTCCTTTATTAGAAATAATACAAGTTTTTGAATTGAAATGTACCTGATAACCTTCATCACATAATTGGCTTATGGAGATGTGGTTATGCTTGAGTCCACTTACATAGGTCACCTTTTTGAATGTGACAGCTCCAATCCTTACTTCTCCATAACCTTCAGACTGGCCACACTTTGAATCACCAAAGATTACCTTTGGTCACAGCTTGGACTTGTAGTTGATCAGGTTATCCTTGCTGCCAGTCATGTGTTTGGAGCATCCAATGTCCAGGTACCATGTTTGATTAATCACTAGACAGCCCGTTTTCCTGCAATGAAAACAGTTAGTTGTTTTTGACCAAGGTTACCTTGGGTCCTTTATATTGTTGATAAAAAAAATTGGATATCACAAAGTACTTAGGTTATGATTTATATCCTAATGGATGATATGTTTTCGGAGGTATTGTCCAATCGGCAAGTGAGTTAAATGGTTTCTTAGTTTGATTTGAGTTGGTGATATAATTATAATTTTTGTCAAGTCTGACTTGGTTCGACGAATTATTGTGAGTTCGTCAACCAGATTTCGACGAAATGGGATGAGATCGTCGATCTCTGCTCAGAGAATGAACATGTTCATTTTCTATTCCCCAAGTTCGTCGATCTCTGTTCGACGAACCATACAAAGTTCGTCGATCGCAGTAAGACGAATGATTATTATATAAATTTGCGTTCAGCGTTCGTCGACTTGAGTTCGACGAACTGGCCACATTTCGTCATTCTGAGTTCAACGAAATCTGCTGAACTTTATTTTTATTAAAGGTTTTCTGATTTCTTTTGTTTTGACCTTTTAAGTTGGGCATTTCTTCTGTGGTTTCTTTATTGGTTATTATTTCTTTGCCCTTAGCAGAAACAAATTTTATGGGTGTGGATAGTATGTTCTTTTTGAGAATGGGGGTAAACTTGATGATACACCCAAGCCCAGCTTATCATTCAGTCTAGCATTGACTGTGCTTGTAATGTCCATCAGCTTAATGCTTCTCCCATTGAGAGATTCCTCAAGTTGTTTGGCCTCACATAACTCAGTTTTAATAGAATAATTTTTTCAGTAGCTAGTGTAAGTTCATCTTTTAGCTTGGTGTTTTCAGATTTCAACATCTCTTGACTAGCTAGTTTTTCCCTAAGTGCTTTGATTTCTTTTTCGGAATTTATTAAATCAATGCACGTAGTTTTAAATTCAATTTTGAAAGTATCAGAACTATAATCAAAAGAGGACAATACCTGATCAGCTTCTGATTCAGAAGCTCCTTCACTGTTAGAATCTTCTTCATCTGAATTACTCCTAGAGGCATCAATGGCCATAAGGCATACTTCTTTGTCCCTTAGCTCTTCTTATTCTTCACTGGAGCTGGAGGATGTGGATTCATCCTCAATTTCACTCCAGGATTCAGCCACAAAGCCTTGCTCCTTCTTCTTGTATTTTCTGGAAGTAGGCTTGCTGCTTTACTGTCTTTTAGAGTCCTTGTCTCTTCTCTTTTCCTTCTTTTGATTTTCTAGACACTCTGAGATAAAGTGTTCAGGTTTCCTGAAGCCAAAGCAAACCACTTCTTTAGTGGGGGTTTTGTCATACCTTGGCTTGTCATTCTTCCTTGATGACTTTCTTCTAAAATCCTTCCTTGCCATTTTATAGAATCTCTTGGCAAAGAGACTCATCAGCTCTTCATTCACAGTTGAGGCTTCAGTTAATTCAATAGCTTTAAAATCTATGTTGTGCTCCTTCCTTGCTGGTGGAGGTGTTCTCTGCTCAGCTGCTTCTCTGGATTTGATGAGCTGCTCATAATACTTGAGCTTTCCTAAAAGAGATTCCGTGGAAATCTCAGTTAGGCTCCTGGCCTCCTTGATTGGCCAGATCCTTGAATCCCATAAGCTTGGGAAGCACATGAGGATTTTGTCATTCACCTCAGTGAGGGTGATGTCCTTGTCCAATGTCTTTAGCTCATTGATGATTGAGCTCAGCCTATTGCACATATGTGCAACTGATTTTGCTTCCTCCTTCTTGAAGTTCTCATATTGTGATATGAGATTGGATCTTCTATCTTTTCTTTCATCAGCAGATCCAGCCACCATTTGATTTAGAGAATCCCAGATGGCCTTGGCTGATGTGCATTCAGCCACTTTCTGGAAAATATCATCTGAGATTATTTGGGCCAGAATATTCATGGCTTTGGCATCAATAACTTTAGCCATCTTTTGAGCCTAAGTCCACTCAGGTGGTGGAACTGCATTAGTGCTGGATGTTGATGTAGAGGTAGATGGTTGAGTAGGACCTGTCACAATGGAATTGTAGATATCCTCATCAATAGAGTTCATATATAACTTAATGTTTGCCTTCTAGATGACAAACTTATTTAGATTGCATACTAGACGTCTGTTGCTTGCATAGTCATTGTTCTGTGTCATGTTGTGTGTATAATCTTAATAGAAATAAAAAAGCAGATCTAACTCAGGATCTTTGATTCAAGGGATAGCTTGTACAACCGAAGGAAACTTGTTCTGATAACAATTGAAAGCTAGGGGTTAGATCTGGTATACTCTAATGGGGGGGGGGGGTAAATAGAGTATATTTGGGTTTTTAAAACTTTTACTGTAAATCAAAACTTACTGCTAAAATAATATGGTCTACCACAGGCACAGGTAATAAAAGGTATCACAAACACAGTAGCCTAACTTGCATAACCACAACAAGAACAAAAGAAAAGAGCAACCCAGACAACACAATAATTTTATAGTGGTTCCCCAACTTGGGTACATCCACTCTTCTACCACCCTGGTAGGAATCCACTCAGGTTTTTGATCAGGTGAATGCCACCAATGAGCTTTTGATCAGGTGCTAAAAAACCAAACCTCAAGTCTTTTGATCAGGTGAATTGCAACCAGGAATAACTTTTGAAGGAAGTCAAGAACCCTTTATACAGTAGGGGATGAGAGATTGATTATGTCTTCTCTTTCTCACAAACAACTGAGAAGACTATAGTGGATTTTGATGTTAGCAAGGGCTCTCCCTGAGATTAAGAATGGTTCAGAAAGTTGGGGCCTTGCTGTAGGGTGATAGGTCTTCAAACTTTTGCTTTGACTAGAAGAACTCCAGAAACTTCTTGACAGATAGAATGTTTGTTGTCCTTTGAAGAATCCTGGAATGAAGATAGAAGAAGACTCTTGATTTGAATGGTTGTTCTTCTTCTTCTTCAACTTGATGTTCTTTCTCTGGTCTAGGACTTGTTTTTGTGTATCACAGTGTTCTGTATTCTCTGTAAGTATCTCTCTCTCTCTCTCTCTTATTTCTTAGTGTGCTATCAAGAGGGAAGATGAAGATGCTTATTCACTGTATTTTTTGACTACCACTCATCACTCATCAGGAAGGGACAGAAAAATCCCTTTTATATTTTCCATATGAATTTCCTTTTGAAATTTGAATTTCTTTCTCTGCATTGATTTCAGACGGCCTGGAGAATATTTGCATTGATTGGTTTCCCCAACTGTCCCATGGAAAAATGGCAAGCAATAATCCTGATGAAGATCGTAATCAATGCTTGCTTCTAACGGTAATATTCAGAGAATATTTAAGCATTGATTACTCAGGAATTATTGCAATATAAAAAGGACAGAAAGAGGGAAATTTCTAAGTCTGGAACTTCACGGAAATTGTTGAGCAGAATTCATCGATCTGTGTCCAGAGTTCGTTGAGCATAGAAGTTAAGTTTGTCGACTAGAACATAGTTGTTCGTCGAGCTGAGATCCAAGATCGTCGACCTAAGTACAGATAACTGCTTTCTCAAGAACCCTGCCAACTCTGTGCATCAAGATCATCGAGCTGAGAGTGTAACTTTGTCGACTGAAGTTCAGAATTCCATGTTTCTTGGACTTAAGAATGTTGAAGTAACATGTCCAGGAATCGTCGAACTTAGAACTAGATTCGTCGACCTGAGAACTAGTTTCGTCGATCTGAGAGCTTCTAACTACTACTTGATAACTCTTGCCAAGACTGTGGTCTAAGTTCGTCGAGCTGAGAAGGTGATTCGTCGACTGGATTGTGATCCTGGACTTAGAATACTTGGATGTTTTTGGGAAAACATGTTGAAGTAGAATACCCAGCAATCGTCGACCTGAAAACTAAGTTCGTCGAGCTGAGAAGGTGAGTTCGTCGACTGGAGTGTGATCATGGACTTAGAATACTTGGATGTTTCTGGGAAAACTTGTTGAAGTAGAATATCTAGAAATCGTCGACCTGAGAACTGGATTCATCGACCTGAGAACTAGTTTCGTCGAGCTGAGAACTTCTAACTGCTACTTGATGAGTCCTGCCAGGAATGTGATTTAAGTTCGTCGAGCTGAGAAGATGAATTCGTCGACTGGAGTATGATTTTGGACTTAAGAGTACTCAGATGTTTCTATAATAAGATGTTGTAGAATACCCAGCAATCGTCGACCTGAGAACTAAGTTTGTCGACTGGAGATAAGAGAAGTTCTGGACTTGTAATGTTGAAATATAGTGTCCATAAATCGTCGACCTGAGTACCAAGTTCGTCGGGCTCAGCTCAGATAATTTTCTCTAAGTTCGTTGAGCTGAGAACGACTTTCGTCGACCTGAGTTCAACGAACGTCGAACTCATTTTCTGAGTCTTTGATATTTCTTTAAGTCTTGAGTCTTTTGTTGTCTGTTGATGGCTGGTCCAAGTAGTGCTGATTCTAAAGACATGGCTTAAACTTTATGACACAATCATGACCCTGGCTATACATGTTGGGTCAAACATCCTAATTTAGTGAACCTAGCCCAAATCCAACTAGGTATCCAACATATTCATTAACTAAATGTTATTTTAAAAAACTGTAAATATTGACTTATCAAATACCCCAATACTTAAGCTTTTGCTATTCCAGAGCAAAACTATGAGAAATACTTATTAGAAAATAATATAATTTTTAATTAAAATAAAAGTTTATTAAATAAAAAGAAAGTTAAAAATAAATTTTAGAGATTTAAATATTAAGTCCTAAGATATGAAATTAAAAATATGAAGAGCGAAATATTTAGCCAAATTTTCTCAAATAAATTAATTAGTGTTCAATATTTAGTAGTTAGCAAACAAAGTTACATTAAGAATTATTAACACTATTAACTAAAAAGAGACTTAAAAGAAAAATTCAAGCTACTACTTATGCTCTCTTAGTATTTTAGTTTATATCTAATTTTTTTAGGTTTGGGAACAATGAAATTGAAGAGGTTTTTGATTAAAGGTGATGAATTTTATCCTCTCACCTCACATAATTTTTTTTATATTTGCAAATGTTTACCAAGAAAATGATGAATTTTTTCTTCTCATTTCCCATAACATAAGAACAAATATTTATCTCTCTTTAAATTAAAATACAAAAGATAAATTGGGTGTAATAAATTTTATTCTCTTACTCTATCTTTATTTGGGTTGCATATGTATACCAATGAATTCTTGATTCCCATGACATATGATCTAAGCAAATAGGTCAAAAATGCATATGTGTATCAGGGGATAATGAATTTTTTCCTCTTATCCTCGTGACATAAGATCTAATAAAACATAAAAATAACAAAGGAAAGACCACCAATTTTTAGATTGAATTAAAATAGTAAGAGAGAAACTATAGTAAATTAAAATTTCCTAAAAATCTTTAAGCATAAGTGAATATAATTGAAATCTAAAGATTGTTAAACAAAACACTATAAAATTGAAACTAATTAGAATTAAGAGAAAAAGGGCTAAAAAATTTACACTAAACAATTTTAATTCATAAAGTATTTTTCTTAAAATCAAATCACCTAAAAAGTAAATTTAACTAACAATGATGAAATAAAGATTAGAAAATCAAAAATTATAAAATTCTTATAAATAAACTCAAATAAATTTCTAAAAATCACAAAAAATTAAGTAGTGGTTTATTACTTTTTTTAAAGATATAAATACTAAAAACATAAATTATAATCCTAATTTTTTTGTTAATTCATGGACTTCCCGAGGGCTATCCAGTGACGGGCTCGCAATGTACTAGGAGGTTTTGTGGAATGAAAGCCCAACACGGCCCTTTCTAAGAGATTTAATTTCGATTTTCTATCTTTTTGTATTTTTGAATTTTTATAAAAAAAACAATTTAAAAAGAATTAATTTTTTGTAATTTTTTTAAAGATTTTTTAATTTTTTTATATAAACAGAAAAGGACATTCCACCACCACACTTAAAAATAAACATTGTCCTCAATGTTTATATGCCAAGTAAGGGGGGGGGGATAAAAAAGTAATAATTTTAATATATTTTTAAAAAATAAAATGCAAGGATAAGTAAGGGGTGTCTCGCAAGAGCGCTTTTCTTTTTCCCGTCTTTAAGCTAAATGGTTTGGGTTATGAAATAGGAAAATAGAAGTTGAAATAAATTGGCAACTCCCTTAATTCTCGCTTTGGCGAGGATGCCAAAGATGCTCGCCTGACGTCTCCTCTACTTTCTTCTTGATTTTTCTTCTTTGAATGGTCGGTTTGATAATGTAAATTCAAATCACCTATCCATACCTAAGGTGATTTGAATCTTTGTAGAGAAGCGACAAATGGATCATGGAAATCGTTTAATTGCAACGGCTCCTCTTCTACATGAAATTCGTTAGTAAAAGAAAAATAAAAACAAAGCACGTCAGAAAAATCTACTCAAGGAGGAGGTTCTAGCGAAGTTATTTGATTAGGCTCCGGTTGTTTATTTTCTAAAATAAAATCATTATCTAAAAATTCATTTAAAGAAATATTATCGGCCTCGTAATTTTCATGAATTTCAATTTCTAAATATTTATTTGGGATACTTGAAAATTCATGAAAAAAAGAGTCGAGTGTAGTAGGAGAAGAATCACGTTTTTCTTCTAATTCACCCGGTGTGCACATAATATTAATAAATTTTTGATATAATAATTCATTTTTCTCTTCCAAATAAGACACTAATGGGGCACATGACGGTTCATGTTCCTCCATAGGTAAAATCTTCGAAGTGGGAGAAGAATTATTAGAAAAAGTTTTAATAAATTCTTGATATAATAATTCCTCTTCTTTTTTAGAATAAGACAAAGAGGGGGCACATGAAGATTCATGTTCCGTCCTACGTGAAATTTTCGAAGAGGGAGAAGAATTATTAGAACAAGTAATAATTTCTTCTAAATTTTAGGGAGGATCAACTATGAATTATGTAAAGTCTTTAAAATTTGACGAAGTTTTGTGTGATGTGAAGGAAGAAGAATAAAAATTTAGATATAAATATTTATTCTCATAACTCGGGAATTCTACCGGTTGATCTTGCGAACAAGAAAAATCAAAATTCCAGGTAGAAGAAAAATTATTTAAATTAAAATAATTATTCTCATTAAAATTTGAAAAAATATTTTCATGAAAATTAGAAAAATTGGAAAAAACAATTTCATGAAAATTAGAAAAAGTGTTATCATAAAAGTGAGAATAGTTATTATCAAAATTTTTTTCAAAAGAAATATTTTTTATAATAATTATAATGATAACAATACTCACTTCGATGAGAACCACCACAATAATAACAACAAATATGACACCATCTTGCGGCTTGCAAATGATTAACTTTATGTGTAAGCTTGGCAACCTTAGCGATCAATTGAGATAACATTTTTTTGTAAAATGAAAATAAAACAACCAGTACTTAATAGAATTGAATTCGAAAAAGAAAATGAAAAAGTGAATAAGGGTAGAGAGAATGATTAAATTAATACAATTCGCGCTTTCAAAATATCAACAAAATTTTTTCCCGGTATCTATGCCAAAAACTTGATGGTTAAAAATTCACGCTAGCGCGTGATTCTAAATCAAATAGGCGTGTACCTATCGTTTTAGAGTGTAGGATCAAGTGTCGTATTAGGCTCGGGGTGTAACACCCCCATCCGTCGTATGATATATAACAGAAGGTCCAGCTGGAACCCGACGCCATATACCACTGACAGACGGAAGGGTTACGTATTAATAACCAAACTATCCAATTAAGACTACTCATCCTAACACAGAGCACTCTAGCGGAAGCTTTTAAAAGTAGAAAGAACCCAAACTGAATAATCATTTTACATGAATGTCCACAATTGCAACCACTGGAATGAAATAACAATACACTGAAAGATACATGACCTTATGGCCTTACAATAGTTCACTTATCAAATAGTGTCTTACATACATCGGCACGCAGGCCGGCCACACATGACAAAATAAAACAACTATACACTAAGGCCTTCGAGGGCCAGCACGACAATATGGTTTGCAACCCGCTATTTTGCACTCAGCTCTGCAGCACCTGCAAACAACATTCCACCGCACGGTGGCAAACAGGCAACAGTCAGCTAAAGGTGACCAAATTATAACGACCCCGTCCATTTCTCGGGACGACGGTGCTCCTTCCCTACATATCATTAGCCCAGCTAAACAATTATGAATAAATATACTTCGCCACAGGTGTAGGCTCGCACAACCAAACGCCCCGTGCACTCAGGGCACATTAACGGTGAATCCTGACACATCAACGTCTTCACCACCACCGCCAGGATGACAACAACATGAGCATTTTAGCCTTCCTGACCACTTTCTAAGGCTCCCTACTATGCCAACGACCAGTCCCCTTTTCGGGTCTCTCGCACCGAACCACATAGCCCAGGTCCAATTCCACTTGCCCGTTGCTCAACCGCGTAGTTCACATTAAGACGTACGCACGGGCCAAGCTTCTCTCTGATTCTAATATTCCAATCAATCACATAACCCAGTTATGTTCAAGGCTGGTTCCCAAACCGCCAAGTTAGCAGAACAATGATTTTGCTCTGTTTTCCGGGTGCGCCTTGGAGCTAACCTCCAAGGATCCCTGCTGCAATCTACTGCGTAGAAACCCGAAAACCCAAAGCACGGAGTCTTCTCCGGCAAATCATAATAAATGCAACATCGCCGATCTAGACCAATATGCCCGGGTAGGCTTCACACACAATGCATATGCCCGTACTTCGATTCCGGACTCTAAATGCAACACAAGGGGGACTATTCCCGTCAATCCCAAGGAACACCGCACACTCGCTGCAAACTCGCGGGAGCGGGTTTTCCCTATGCAAAAGGAAGAGCTTCACATGCTCAAGTAGAGAATCATTACACTTGTAGTACGCTTTGGCGCCATGGAAAATTATCCTGGTAGAAGTCTTCGCAACAGGATTCCCTCCACGAATGCGCTCTCTGTTCTCTGATCGATGCTCCGGAGCTCCGCCGGCATCCTGAAAACTACTCCTTCTTCCTCCTCTTTCTAACTCCTTGACAGAGAGAGAGACTAAGGGAGAAAATGAGGAATTGATCCTCTATTTCCGATCTTAACAGAGCATGGTTTCCCCAGGGCCATCAGATTAAAAATAAAGAAATCGAACGGCTCTGATCCGCTCAAAAATCACCAGACCTGGGCCGAACACGACCTCGCACATGTCTGTGTCCCAGGCCGTGTGCCTCGATCCTGGTACGATCGTCGAACATAGAGACTCACACAGGCTCAGATATGCCCGTGTCTCACTCGACACGCCCGTGTCGGGTCCTCGAAATGCCCGTGTCCGGGGGAGTATCACAGATAACCGCCACACCAACCGACAAGACCCTGCTGAACACGGGTACTGACACAGGTAGGCACACGCCCGTGTCAGATGACACGCCCATATCATTAAGCCGTGTTACTTGTCGTGTCCTTCTCGGGATGAAAACATCCAAAACACCAGCCAGACACGGCCTTGGACACGCTTGTGTCCTAGGCCGTGTACCCCTATACAGGCACCAAAATCCTTTTATACGCAACCAACACAAATCTAATTTTTGAGGCTTTACAAATCTCCCGAAATTAAGGAATTTCGTCCCGAAATTAAGTAAAGGTACAAAAAATTACAAGTTACCTGAATGGAATAACTCGGGGTATTCTTCCAACATAGTTTGATCTCGCTCCCAAGAAAGCTCCTCACGTCCGCAATTATCCCAACGGACTTTAACCATTCAGATATCCTTGTTGCGTAGTCGCTTGACTTTAACGTCTTCTATAAGTATAGGCTTGACCTTTGTCGTCAACTCATAATCAACTGGCACTTGATCAACCGCAACTATATGTGAAGGCTCTTGCACCGCCTTACACAACACCGATACGTGGAACACATCGTGTAGCCCACTCAACTCCACTGACAGCTTCAATCTATATGCTGCTTCGCCAACACACTCCAGGATCTCAAATGGTCCAAGGTATCTCGGACTCAGCTTCTTTAAGCATCGAACCCGCGAGACACCTTGAATGGCTTGATTTTCAAGTACACCCAGTCGCCAACACTGAACTCCACGTTCCTATGTTTGGCATTATAGTACTTTGACTGTCTGTCCTGAGCGATCTTCAACCGTTCCTGAATTGTCTGTATCACTGAAGTGGCATCTTCCACCGCTTGACGTTTGTAAAGCTTCGACTCGCCCGTCTCCAACCAAGACAACGACATGCGACACTTTCTCTCGTACAAGGCCTCAAAAGGTGCCATTCCAATACTCGCCTGAAAGCTGTTGTTATACGCAACTCCACCATGTACAGGTGATCTTCCCACTGCTTTCCAAAATCTAGGACGCACATGTGAAGCATGTCTTCCAACGTCCGGTTGACCCTCTAAGTTTGGCCATCCGTTTGCGAATGAAAGGCTGTGCTGAACTTTAGCTTAGTACCCAACAAACTATGCACCAACCTCCAGTCATTCGACGTGAAGTGTCCATCTCCATCTCTAACAATACTGCGGGGCACACCATGCAACCGTATAATATTCTCCACATAGAGTTTGGCCAACCTTTCCACCGGATCTTCCTTCCTGATCGGGATGAAGTGCGACACCTTTGTCAACCTATCTACGACCACCCAGATGGCGTCGTTTCCCCTCTGCGACTTCGGCAAACCATGCACAAAATCCATAGATATGTCGTCAAATTTCCATTCCGGGATAGGCAAGGACTTTAGGAAACCTCCGGGCTTCTGGCACTCCGCCTTCACGAAGGCACAAATTTGTCACCTGGAGACATAAAGTGCTACATACTTCTTCAATCCTGGCCACCAAAATAATTTCTTCATGTCTCTATACACCTTCGTGCTTCCCAGGTGGATTGAGTACTTGGTATGATGAGCCTCGTACATCAACTCCTCCCGAAGATTAGCCACACTAGGAATGCATAGGCGACCGTCCTTCCTTAGCAACCCATCCTCAACAGCAAACTGGGAATTTGACCCATCCAATGATTCATCCAAGTTCTGCTTCATGCTGTTATCCTGAATCAAATCCCGCCGAACTCTATCAGCTAGGTCACACTGCACCTCAGTCCAAAACAGTTTCGCCTCAATACTAGACTGCTTGTCGACGCAAGATATCTCTAAAGCCTCGAATTCAAGGACCAATCGGTCATCATGTACCGATAACCAGTTGGCATGTGCAGGAACCTTACGACTCAACGCATACGCCACTACATTACCTTTCCCTGGAACATAATGTATCTTGAAGGTGTAGTCCCCTAGGAACTCCATCCACGTCTGCTGCCTCATGTTCAGATCCTTTTGATCTAACATGTACTTCAAGCTCTTATGATCGGTGTATATATCGACTTTCACACCGTACAGATAGTGCCTCCACAGCTTTAGAACAAATATCACGAACGCTAACTCCAAGTCATGGACCGGATAATTTCTCTCGTGAGCCTTCAATTGTCGTGAACCGTAGGCTATCACACTCGCATACTGTAGCAGAACACAGCCCAAACCACTGCCCGAAGCATCACTATAGATTTCAAACCCTTCGGTTCCATTTGGGGAACATAAAATAGGCGCTGTGGTCAACCGCCTCTTCAACATTTCAAAAACCTGTTCGCACTCTGAAGACCATACAAACTTCTGGTTCTTCCTAGTCAAAGTCATGAGTGGTAGCGCTATACGCGAGAAGTTCTCTACGAAGCGCCTGTAGTAGCCAGCAAGCCCCAGAAAGCTCCGGACCTCCGCCACTATAGTCAAAGAAGGCCACTCCCGTATCGCCACTATCTTTGCCGGATCCAAAGCTATCCCTTCTCCACTAACAACATGACCAACGAATGCTATCAAGGATAACCAGAACTCACACTTGGAGAACTTAGCATACAACTGGTTTCTCCTCAACGTCTCCAACACCATATGCACGTGATTGTAGTGATCCTCTTCACACTGTGAGTACACCAGGATATCGTCGATAAATACTATCACAAAATGGTCCAGGTACTCTCTGAACGTCCTGTTCATCAGATCCATAAACACGGATGGCGCATTGGTCAAACCAAATGGCATGACCGTGAACTCGTAATGCCCAAACCGCGTACTGAATGCTGTCTTCGAGATGTCGCTCTCCCTTATCCTCAATTGGTAGTAACCGGACTTCAAATATATCTTCGAATATACCGTTGACCCAACCAAATGATCAAATAGATCGTCAATTCTCGGGATCGGATACTTATTCTTTTTCGTAAGCTTGTTCAATTCCCGGTAGTGGATACAAAGCCGCAATCTCCCATCCTTCTTCTTAACGAAAAGAACCGGTGCGCTCCATGGCGACGAACTTGGACGCATATAACCTTGCTCTAACAAATCTTGCAGTTGCACCTTCAACTCCGCCATCTCTTTTGGCGCTATCCGATATGGAGAGCGTGACACCGGTTTGGCACCCGGTACCAGCTCAATAATAAAATCAATCTTCCGTTGAGGAGGGGCTCCTGGAAGATCACCTGGAAACACATCAGGATACTCAGACACAACTGGGATACTGTCCAGAGTAGGCCTAGGCGTTGAAGCATGCACTAATTTGACAAACAGCTCTGCCCCAGACCGAACTGCCTTAATCACCTGAAGGGCCGACATCAAAGCTTTCCATGACCCCTTCATGCCCGCAAACGTAGTCTCCCGTTCAGAATTTAATCCCAACTTAACCTCCTTTCGGTTGCAATCAATGTAAGATTGCTGCTACGAGAGCCAGTCCATACCAAAGATTACATCGAACCCTACTAACGGTAAAATCAACGCTGACAAATCAAACTCTTGATCCCCAATCCGAACCTTGACTACACAGACCTTATACGCGCGCATTGAGCACCCATTGGGCAACAACACATCCAACTTCTCTTTTTCCATCGAGGGAGGGACCCCGATGCGCGTCACAAATCATTCGGACAAGAAGGAATGCAAAGCTCTCGTATCAAACAAGGCTCTCGCCGGAGAATCGAGAATCAATACAAATCCTAGCAACAATAGAAGTAAGATAACACATAAAAGAGGTAACAACTACAAAATTTAAGCTGCTATAAATTAACTCATACTTATCACCACGTCAGCTTGTTTTATGGCCTCTTGCAGACTAAGATTATAAACTATAGGCTGGGCTGGAGCATGATGGGACGCGGTTGACTCCACCGTCTTCCCTTTCTCCTCATAAGTTGCTCCAGACTTCCTCTCGGACTTTGCACGTCCGCTCCAAAACTCACGAGAAAAATGCCCCGTCTTCCCATAGTTGTAGCAAGCTCCTAGGACTCGACTTGTGGTTGCCCCTGACGCACCAGACGAAGGGGCTGAGTTTGAAGTCCTCTGCTTCTTGTTCCATCTGCGGAATCCTGACTTTGCACTAGGCACTTTGAACTCTGCCTTCTTTTCTCCTGGGTCCTTCTTCTCTTGCACCCTCTTCACAACCTTTTCCAAAGACCGGGCCGAGTTGACTAAGGCTAGGAAGCCCTGCGCCTTAGGCCCAGCAAGGAGTAACTGTAGGTCACCACGAAGACCCTCATAAAATCGGTTGGTCTTCCTCTCCTCTTCCGTAAACAAAGCCCCAGCATACCGACCCAATCGTGTAAACTCATGGAGGTGCTCGTCCACGCTTCTGGATCCTTGAGTCAACCCAAGGTATTGGTTCTCCATCTCAAGCTTCTGAGCAGAGGGTAGAAATCTAGCCAGGAACAATCTTGAAAATTCCTCCATAGGCACATCAGCAAGCTGCCTACCCACTAAGAGATGAAACTCCAACTCATCCACCACAGCCTCGCTTCACCCGCCAATAGAAAGGTTGCTATGGTGGTCCTCTGCCACTCCTCAGTTAACGTGGCTATCAAAACCCTCTTTATCATAGAGAGCCAGTCCTCAGCTTGAGCTGGCATTCCAGTCCCGTCAAATACTGGGGGATTAAAGCCCAATACATGCTTGAGTTGCTTCTTCGTAGCTCTCCTCAGCTCTACCAGATCAACTGCTGCGTGCTCCACCACTCTTGGCTCTGGCGCCTTAACTGGTTCTTGCTCCATGATAGGAGGTACGTGGTGCATTTGCCCTACAGGTTGGGCATTAATCATCGCAAATATGGCTTTAGCCACCATCCTGATGGTTTCCGCTGAAGGAGGTGTAGTAGGCATGTCTCTCGGTGCACTACTTTCCGCCGATTGCGGACGCTCTGATTGACCAACACCGTCCTAGCTACCTATAGAAGCAAAGACACACGATTAGACGATAACCAAATTTCTAAAAGCAATCATTGGAACACACAGATTCCACAAAACAAGTGTATTTTCCATTCCTAAGTGGACATTCATGGGTTCTTTTTGATGTTATAACGATGACGCACACATGTGCTCACCACCCCTTAAAAGAATTCGCCCACGAATTCATTTAAGCCTGACTGTAACCAGAAGTCTGATACCAAATTGTAACACCCCCATCCGTCGTATGACATATAACAAAAGGTCCAGCTGGAACCCGATGCCATATACCACGGACAGACGGAAGGGTTACGTATTAATAACCAAACTATCCAATTAAGACTACTCATCCTAACACAGAGCATTCTAGCGGAAGCATTTAAAAGTAGAAAGAACCCAAACTGAATAATCAATTTACATGAATGTCCACAATCACTACCACTGGAATGAAATAACAATACACTGAAAAATACATGGCCTTATGGTCTTACAATAGTTAACTTATCAAATAGTGTCTTACATATAACGGCTCGCAGGCCGGCCACACATGACAAAATAAAACAACTATACACTAAGGCCTTCGAGGGCCAGCATGGCAACATGGGCTCCAACCCTCTATTTTACACTCGGCTCCACAGCACCTGCAAGAAACACTCCACCGCACGGTGGCAAACAGGAAACGGTCAGCTAAAGCCCACCAAATTATAACGACCCCATCCCTTTCTCAGGATGGCGGTGCTCCTTCCCTGCATATCATTAGCCCAGCTAAACAATTATGTATAAACATACTTCGCCACAGGTGTAGCCTCGCACGGCCAAATACCGCGTGCACTCAGGGCACATTAACGGTGAATCCTGACACTTCAGCGTCTTCACCACCACCCCCAGGATGGAACCAACATGAGAATTTTAGCCTTCCTGACCACTGTCTAAGGCTACCGACTATGCCAACGGTCAGTCCTCTTTTCGGGTCTCTCGCACTGAACCACATAGCCCAGGTCCAATTCCACTTGCCCGTTGCTCAACCGCGTAGTTCACATTAAGACGTACGCACGGGCCAAGATTCTCTCTGATCCTAATATTCCAACCAATCACATAACCCAGTTATGTTCAAGGCCGGTTCCCAGACTGCCAAGTTAGCAGAACAACGATTCCGCTCAGTTTTCCGGTTGCGCCTTGGAGCTAACCTCCAAGGATCCCTGCTTCAATCTACCACGTAGAAACCCGAAAACCCAAATCACGAAGTCTTCTCCGGCAAATCATAACAAATGCAACATTGCCGATCCAGACCAACATGTCCGGGTAGGCTTCACACAAAATGCCTATGCCCGTACTTCGATTCCGTACTCTAAATGCAACACAAGGGGGACTATTCTCATCAATCCCATGGAACACCGCACACTCGCAGGAGTGGGTTTTCCCTATGAAAAAGGAAGAGCTTCACATGCTCAAGTAGAGAATCGTTACACTTGTAGTACGCTTTGGTGCCATGGAAAACTATCCAGATAGAAGTCTTTGCAACGGGATTTCCTCCACGAATCCACTCTCGGTTCTTTGATCGGTGCTACACCGGCAGCCGGAAAACTCCTCCTTCTCCCTCCTCTTTCTAACTCCTTGAGAGAGAGAGACTAAGGAAGAAAATGAGGAATTCATCCTCTATTTATGATCTTAACAGAGTAGAGTTTCCCCAGGGCCGTCAGATTTTAAATAAAGAAATCGAACGGCTCTGATCAGCTCAAAAATCACCAGACATGGGCCGAACACGGCCTCGCACACAGCCGTATCCCAGGCCGTGTGCCACGATCCAGGCACGATCGTAGAACACAGAGACTCACACGGGCTCAGACACCCCCGTGTCTCACTCGACACGCCCGTATTGGGTCCTCGACATGCCCGTGTCCGGGGGCATGTCACATATAACTGCCACGCCAACCGACACGACCATGCTGAACACAGGTACTGACACGGGTAGGTACACGCCCGTGTCAAATGACACACCCGTATCATTAAGCCATGTTACTTTTCGTGTCCTCGGGATGAAAACGGCCAAAACATCATCCAGACATGGCCTTGGACACGCTCATGTCCTAGGCCGTGTACCCCTATACAGGCACCAAAATCCCTTTATACACGACCAACACAAATACAATTTTTGGGGCGTTACACGGGGCCTATTAAGTACTTCTACTCACGCAAATTAATATTATTTTATCGGATAATAAAAAGAATGAAATTAAACTATAGCTAGAAAATAAACTGAAAGATATCACTTGATCTAGACTCAATTTGAATTAAAATAGACTTTCATGAAATGATACAAGTACAAGCTCTTAATCACTTACTTCAACTGTGGAGGTTCCCAAAATACAAAAGCGTCTCTCTTGAGCTCTTGCTTTTGACTAACGTTAGGTTGATTGATTAAGAACACTCGAGCAGTCGAAACCCCTAAGCTTGCTTTAAGCGATGAACCCTACTATTGGATTTAACTCTAATCCGGAAGATTTATGTCGTCGTCTCTCGAGGAGTGCATGCAACTCCTTTTATCTTTTAGCGTTCTACTCGTATTTACAAACTCTCGGTCATTAAAAATAGGGATCTAAGATCGAAGAACATATCCACTGTTAACCCAGAAGTCAGTGATCCCTCCCAAGGTAGCCAGCTTGCTCGTCGCAACCTGCTACATGTTCTCCCTGGAGGTCACGACCAGTCTGTGTGGGCAGACAGACTTCTCTGTCCACTTAGGAAGCACGGCTAGGGCGGTCTCTCTGGTCTAACCTCCCAGGTCACATAACAGCCTCTTGTTTTGCAGGGGCTGCAGATTGCTTCCTCAGTCCGTCCCGACAGGCGCGTTGTTTGATCAGCTAATCGCACCATGATTCTCCATTCCTACAGGTGGATTACCCAACTGTGGCGGACTCGGATTCCTATCTGCCAAGACCGTCATTTATCTGTATGCTCAGCAAGAGTCACAGTCTTCACCAGCCCACTCCTGCAAGATGCACAATAAGCAAGTCAAACCACTACTTCACTAGGCGACCTGCCTCCAGGTCGTTCAACTCCAAATGACCTGCCTCCAGGTCAGCCAATAACGAGAAAACTCTCAAGGTGGACCACTGGACAGAGACAACCTCCAGGACACCCAGCAGGGGTTGCAAGCCCTTCCAACCAACAAGAGGCGGAGTTTAGCAACAGGGGCGACCTACTTCTTCAGTCCGCAAGGTCGCCAGTCGACCAACTCTCGCCCGCCTACAATTCGCGAAAACTAGCTCAGTCCGCCCAAGGTGTGTGGACTTGCTCCAGCTCTCTGCCAAACTGCAAAACATTCAGTGGATCCATCCCGTCCTCCGCGGCTAGGCAGACTCGTTACGCCGCTCAACCCATCAGTCCGCCTGCGGTAGACAGACTTCATTAGGAAGGCAACTTGCTCTGTTCAGTCCGCCATATCATCATCACCTCACCAAGTGACAAGCCTGCTGTAGAGGCGGACTCGTCTCTTCCGCCTCGGACTGAGCAGACACTTCTAGTCCCCCACTGAGCCCTCCAGCTTTCCTCCAGCAAGGTTCCCTACAACAGAGGCGGACTCACTACGCAGCCCTCCAATCAGCTTTCCAACCACTTCTTCCCAGCAGTGGGCAGATAACTCCTCAGCGCGCATACCTGGGCGTGGGCTCACTCATCACAGAAGAGTTGGACTCGTCCTAGTCCGCCAACATCAAAATCAACTCCAGAAGACAAGTACACTTACTGCACGACATTGTGCGGACTCGGAGGACTCCTAGTTCTACTCGAACAAATCACCGACTCACCGAGGGTGATGCTACCAAAATCTGTTACCTCCACGGGCTTATAAATAGCCACCATACATCTCATTCGGGAGGACATAGACACAAGGTCAACCTCCAACAAGGTCAAGGAATCAGACCTTGCGGACACCACTTGTAGTTTGCATGACCTCACCTGTCCTCTCTCCCTAATCCCACAGTTCGCTCGACTTACTTCACCGAGCTGCGAGATCAGTTAACCACACGTTCTACCGACCACTCCTCTCAGTTTGCACGACCTCCACTGGAAACTTCTTTCCTTAGCCGCCAGCTTCCCCCCCTATGTTCCCATTATTTATTTTCCATGTAAAAGTGCAACTCAAGCTGTAACACTGAATATTAATCAAAGGAAAGCCCATCGCAAGAGTTGTATTTAAGCAGCAGTGGGAGAAGTCTGCTGTTGCCACTACTAGCGGCCCCCTATTATTCTAAACTCACTTCTCTCGTCATCAACCTGCAAACACAAACATCAAAGTAACCGTCTGCTCGACAGTTCCTGATCAACCTTCCCGGCCATCTCCGCACTTGGTTCAATAACCTCCTTTCCTCTCCTCTATCCCCGCAACCCTTGATCAAGCACTTGCTCCGCTCTTAAGCACTCGAAATCTTTTCCTTGCATACTTAACAACCTCTCTGTTATCCCCACAACCTTCTTCTTCAATCATCCTTGCTTGTGAGACTGAACACCCCCGTTAACTACTGGTGCCCGCGACAACCTATCTCCTCCTCTCTCTATTTCCATGCATCAACAATTAACATGCGGCATTCAGATCTCAAATAGACGGTGAAAACCAACGGTTACTCATGTCAGACCGCCATTTTCTCAAAACATTCCTCGTACCAGCAAAGACGCTCTCTAGGAAGCCCTCTTGCTGATACATCGGGAAACTGCCCTGCAGATTACAGCGAATAATGACATCATTGCCACTATAATACAGTGACTAGGCTCGCAACCTGCGATAGTGTCGGTTACTATAGTCAACCCAGCAATGGGGGATCCACATTCTTATCAGACAACTTTTCTGCCAGTTGATCCTTATACCTATCCAGCAAGTTACCCACTTTGGCAGGCCGCAGTACCTTTGCAGTTTCCAGTTGCTGAACAATGGGAGAGTTCCTGCAAACTCAGCCCTCAAACAATCACTTGCTCTGCCAATCACCCAAGAAAGCTGCCTAAATTTTCCATTAAGAGGAAGAGAGACCCAGAAGCTTTAACCACTATCAGGCAACCTCCGAAGTCTCCTCCAAAGTGTTTTCAACCACAAGTAAGGAGATGAAGGACTTTCCGACATCGTCTCTCCCCAAGCAAGGAATTCGGGATTGACAGCACAGTGGGTAAGGCAACTCAGGCCATGAAGAACAAACCAAGCGACGAGGGATCTTCTCAGCTTGTTGACCAAAAGGCAAAGGACTCTAACCAATATTATGAACATCACAAAGGAAAGGGTCATGCAACAGAAAACTACGGAGCTCTTCATCAACTAGTAGAGAAGATGCTGAAACTGGGTAAATTCCAACATCTGCTCCGTGATCATTCCAACCCGTCTGCTTTAAAGAGCAAAGAGGTGGTGTGCAATCCTCTCGTTTCAAAAGAGGGAAACTAAATCAACGACGTGAACTTTAGACTTGGTATCAAAAGCATCAACTACGATTGTGTAGACACCCTCAAGGATAAATTCTAAGCTGAGGGAGAATAACACAAAGTGCTCTAAGCTCCTCACAATCAAGGTCGGTTGTTTCTACTTTACTCTTTGAACATTTTCTCTCTAAAGCACTTCTAAGTGTTGTTTCTTTCATTTCAATAAATTTTACGTCGAAGATCCCATACAGACACATTTCCCTTTTTGGAGTGCTTCCTCCTCTATTTTCTCTTTGCCAAAGAGATCACTGAACCAACGAGATATCGCCAAGTCTTATTGTTTCCTTCCATAGATTGTTCTCGGGCTTAAGGTCATGATGACCACATATAGTGGGAGTGTTCGCGTATATGCAGTGGGTGTCGCTCAATCTATAAGGTGAAGTTCAGGACTTCGGATCCTAGCCAGTATCTAACACAATGCTGTTAACAAGGGAGGTACCATATGTTAGCTCTGTTGTGCTCTGTTAAGGATACATTACAGTTATGATGATCTTTGCTTGACAAGAAATGGCGATCAAGTGTAGCCTTATCTCTTCGATCATCTCATGATTGTAATAGTCGAATACTCTCTGGTACTCTCAATCTGTGCTTTCGCGGGGCCCATAACTATGCTGATCTTTCCATAGACAAGCAATGTTAAAGGCCACTTGGCGCATCTATTCTCATTGATGAGCGATGTTGTAACCCGAGGCATGAGAGAAGTGTATCTAACGATCCTCCTCAGGATTTCGTCTGCATGCCTTTCTCTTTTATGCCCTTCTAAAGGATGCACAAGTAGCCCACTCTAAGTAGGGCTATACTCGTAATGACCTTTCCCGGGCAAGCGATGCATAAGGCCCACATGGAACACTTGCGGCAGCATCCAGCCTTTTTTGGTCATCCGAGTATAGACCTCTTTTTATCAACTGCCTCTTTTACAGGTTAACAGATTAAATCCGACCTATCAAAAAGCTTTGAAACATTCATTTTTTATACTCATCTTATATGCACTACTTGCATCAAGCTTTATCAGATGATGATTTGCAAGATCTCTATTACTCTTATCGGATACTAATGGCACCAATCATTGATCAAAGTATTTGGTTCTCCTTGATTAACAAGCCTCGTTATTGGAGTCTAATTAAGTCGACTTCTTCATATTGATCTGGACTTCATATTCAAGATATCATCATTATTGCGGTTTGATCTTCATACGGTTATCAACAGAATTCTCCAGACATTTCTACTGCTATCCGATCATTTCTAGCTTATCATATCAGCAGATACCTGCAAGTTCCCTCCAGGTACTTGCATCTTAGCTTTACTTTCATATCTGCTTCTAACTTCTCTTTTGCAGAGATTAGCAGGTATTTTCAAGTTTCCTCCAGGTACTTGCATCTTAGCTTTACTTTCATATCTGCTTCTAACTTCTCTTTTGCAGAGATTAGTAGATATTTGCAAGTTCCCTCTAGGTACTTGCAACTTAGATTTTCTTCCATATCTTCTTCTATCTCTTTTCTTGCAGAGTTCAGCAGATACGTACAAGCTCCTTTCAGGTACTTGCAGCTTACTTTCATATATTATATCTGCTTCTAACTCTTTTCTTGCAGAGTTCAGCAGATACTTGCAAGCTCCCTCCAGGTACTTGCAACATAGCTTTTCCATCATATCTGCGTATAACTTCTCTTTTACAGAAACTAGCAGACGCTTGCAAGTCCCACTCAAGTACTTACAACTTATTTTTCTTTCACGCCTACTGTTTACTCTTCCTTTTACAGAGGATAATAGGTGCTTGAATGCCTCCATCATGTACTTGGAAGTTATTACTCTTCTGTGCCTTTCTTCTCATCTTTGTTTTGCAGATCTCAGTCGAAGGCATTCATGTCTTCTTCATTTTGCGAAGGCAATTCCGGTATACACAAGATGTACCCCCTTCTTTGTTTACATTAACTTTTTCCTTTGCAGGAAAAAGATAGGCATTGACAAACTCCTTCTAAGGAGAGACATCAGGTTCTATCTCTCCTTACCTTTTACTTTTCTAAGGGGTGGATCGTGATTTTTGTGGGTCTCCTACTTTTTTGAAGTTCCCTTAGGGACTTAAAAGTGTGGGGATTATGTTAAACCAGAAATTGGTGATCCCTCCCAAGGTAGCCAGCTTGCTAGTCGCTGCCTGCTCCAGGTTCACCTTGGAGGTCGCGACCTGTTTGTGTGGGTGGACAAACTTCTCTGTCCACTCAGGCCGCATGGCTAGGGCGGTCTCCCCTGTCTGACCGCCCAGGTCGCGCAACAGCCGCTTGTTTTGTAGGGGCTGAAGGCTGCTTCCTCAGTCCGCCCCTGCAGGCCACGCGGTTTGATCAACTAACCGCACCATGATTCTCCATTTCGACAGGTGGACTACCCAACTGTGGCGGACTCGGATTCCTACGCACCGAGACTGCCATTTAGTCGTATGCTCGGCAGGAGTAATGGTCTTCACCAGCCCACTCCCGTAAGTTGCACAACAAGCAAGTCAAACTGCCACTTCACTAGGTGACCTGCCTCCATGTCGCTCAACTCCAGACGACCTGCCTCTAGGTCACCCAACAACAAGACAACTCTCAGGGTCGCCCACCAGAGGGCGACAACCTCCAGGCTGCCCAGTAGGGGTGGCAAGCCCTTCCATCCAATAGGAGGCAGACTTGAGCGACAGGGGACACCTGCTTCTTTAGTCCGCCAAGTCACCCAGTCCACCACCTCTCGCATGCTTACAGTTTGTAGACTCTAACTCAGTCTGCCCAAGGAGCGAGGACTTGCTCCTTCTGTCCGCCAAACCACTCAACATTCAGCGGATCCATCCCATCTGTCGCAGGCTAGGCAGACTCGTTACACCACTCAACCTATTAGTCCGCCTGCGGTAGACGGACTTCAGTAGTAAGGTGACCTGTTCTTTGTAATGCCCCAAATCTCGAGGATGTTTGGGTTGAGAAGAGTGGGTAACACGCCTGGGACATGGGCATGTCCCCAAGCTGTATCCTACTCGGTATGAGGTACACGGCTGGGAACACGAGCGTGTCCATGGCCATGTCCTGTACTCGAGTGCTAGCAGGGTGTCTCGAGTGAGTTTGACGGAATGAGGTCGACGATCCTCGAGTAGGGTACACGGCCTGTGATATGGGTATGTCCAGGGCCGTTTCATGTTATGCGCTCGACAAGTTCTCGAGTGAGTTCGACGGAATGCACTCGACGATCCTCGAGTGGTACACACGGCCTATGACACAAGTGTGTCAAGGACCGTGTCCTTCTCGATGCGTGATCAGGATGTTGACCATGGGATAGACACGGGCATGTCTGAATCCGTGTCTGGCATACGGCCTGTGACACGGGTGTATCACACGGCTGTGTCCTAGTTTGGTTAAGGCGATTTCTTTGGCGCTTAAGGAACACGGCCTATGACACGGGCGTGTCACAAGCTGTTTTCAGCCAAGGAAGGAGTTTTTCAGGGCTATTCGTGGTCGTCCATTCCTTTCAAATGGGATCCAACGGACCAGAATTCTCCCTGCTGCCGATAAGTCCAAGAGTTAAGGATAACCTCTCTCATTTTCTCAAGGCCTTTCTGTTTCTTCAAGTGCTAGAGAGTGGGGAGATAAAGGGAGAAGGAGGAGGAATCCGGTTGTTGGTGGAGTTTTAAAGCCCCAAATCACGTGCCGAAGCCAGATTTGTGGAGGCAAAGCCATTGTGGTGCTTTTCGGCTTGCTAGATTTCCATGGCTCTAGAGAAATCGTCAAGGGTAACGATCTTTCTTCCTTGGACATGTGAAGTCCTTGATTTGGCATATTTATATATTTCCCCCACCAAAAGGTGGCTTATTAAGGGATTTTCTTGCGTTGATTTTGGATATCCGCAAGATGTCTTGCATGTAGATCCAAAAATATGAAGTACGGAATAAGCATACTGTGTGAAGCCCATCTGGACAGGTTGGTATGAATTAGTGATGTTTTCTTTTGCACACTGGAGAAGACTCTGCGTATAAAAGAATATGTTTGCGGATTCGGTGGGTTGTTCCTGTGAAGGATAGTAGTAGGTAGTACTGGAGTGAAAGTCCAGGAAAATACCCACTAAGTGCTTGTGCTATATGCTACGAACGATAAGGTTAGGGCTAGGGATGGAAAGTGAGTTCTGTTGCTAACGCCGGGCGAGAATGAGTGTCACTGTCGTGGCTCCTAGTTAACCTGTGATTGTGAAGCCTGTCCTCCGGGGACAGTATGGCTATTTGTGAGCTTGATGATCTCTTCAAAATGCTATATGCCAAACGGACAGGGGGATGTCGATCCGCGTTAGTCTTAGCATTAAACTAATGATTTGAGCAACGGGCAAAGGCTGAACTGTATCCGCATTATGGTTATCTACCATAAGTACCTGGGCGCCTGGAACTCGTCAGAAGTCTTAGATCAGCGCGCCACTCGGTAGTGATGCTATGGGGGGCTACGGGCTAATCACCCTGTATCTCATGTGATTGGAGACATTTCAGTTGGTTTGCAGACAAGGCATTAACTAAACCAAGACTTGATGCATGCCTGCTTCATATCTCAAATTGAACCCCAATACATTAAAGATGCCGAGCAAGATCCCCACTGGATTATTGTAATACAAGAGGAGCTAAACTAATTTGAGAGATGTAGAGTTTGGGATTTAGTTCCAAGACCAAAAGACTACCCAGTCATTGGAACTAAATGGGTATTCAGAAACAAGCTTAGTACCCAAGGTATTATAATAAGGAACAAAGCAAGGCTGGTTGTTCAAAGCTATAGTCAAGAGGAAGGGATTGACTATGACCAGATATTTGCACCTGTTGCAAGGCTGGAAGCAATCAGGATCTTCCTTGGTTATGCTGCTTACAAAAAGTTCAAAGTATATCAAATGGATGTCCAGAGTGCATTCTTGAATGGTGAACTTAAAGAAGAAGTTTATGTGGAACAACCGCCAGGTTTAATATCTCTAACTCATCCCTCTTATGTCTTTAAATTGCATAAAGCTCTCTATGGTTTAAAGCAAGCTCCAAAAGCTTGGTATGAAACTTTAGCTAGCTTTCTTCTAGAGCATAAGTTTTCTAGGGGCATAGTAGATAGGATATTATTCACTAGACACCATAAGGATCAAATCTTATTAGTATAAATCTATGTAGATGACATTATTTTTGGGTCTACAGATTCCAAACTATGCAAGAGGTTCTCTGACCTCATGCATTCAAAGTTTGAAATGAGTAGCATGGGTGACCTCCTACTTCAACTGCTGAGGCAGAATATATAGAAGCTGGCAGTTGCTGTTCCCAAATGCGGTGGATTCAGAACCAACTCCTGGATTATGGCTTCAATTAAATAATTCAACTTTACTATGTGACAACACAAGTGCAATTTCCATTGCACAAAATCCAGTGCATCATAGTAAAACTAAGCATATAGACATCAGACATCATTTCATTAGAGAGTGTGTGGACAAAAATAAAATTAAGCTTGTCTACATCTACACTGATTTGCAAAGAGCAGGCATCTTCACCAAACCCTTGGATGAGAGGAACCATCTATTCTTTATAAATCAGCTAGGTTTGATCAATGGAGAGGTCTTAATTTGAATTTTTGTCTGCGGTCGAAGAATTCTCCTTAATTCGTCAAACGGAGATTGATGAACTGAGAAAAGTTCATGAGAAATTCATCGAACGGAGATCGGCGAACTCTCTCTATTTGAAGCTCTTTTCGTCGAATGAAGATTGACAATATTACTTCAGAAAATTTTTCATTGAACTGAGATCGCCGAAATGTTTTCACTTCTTTTGAATGAGATCGACGAAAAGGCTTTGGCTTGCGTGGCACAATGCCTTAGGGGGCTACGGGCCAATCCCGGGTCGTTATACTAAGGCTAAAGTCTCCGGCTAAAAGCCATGGAGCAAAATACTCAAGTTTGACGTTGGGCTTCGGGCCTTGAATGGAGGTGGGCTACTGGTATATTCGGTACACCAATAATGTGCCCTGAGTGCACGAAATGTCGGGCCATGTGAGCGACGTTTGTTGTCTGTGGATTGTGCATGAGTGCACATTGTGTGTTATATCTGCTTATGAAATGCTATGCCTGCAGGGAAGAAATTCCACTGCCCCGCATAAGGGGTAGGGTCGTTATAAATTTGTCAGCTGAATGCTGGCCGTTATCTTGTTTACCACCGTGTAGTGGATTGTCCCGTGTAGGTGCAAGAGATCCGAGCGGAAAATAGGGGGTTGAATCCCTTGCTGTTGCTAATTCTGCTGCTGTTATGCTGGCCCTCGAAGGCCAAAGAAGTTCTTATGATAATATTTTCATGTGTGGCCGACCTGCGTGCCGATGTATGAAAGTCATTTGTATAAAGATTAACTGTAAGGCTATAAGGCCAGAGTTGTTATGTATTTTCAGTACATTCCTTCGGGTTGTTATATATATAAATGATGGTTTATATATTGTGGACATTCAAATAAGCTGAGTTCAATCAACTTAAAAGCTTCCGCTAGAATGCTCTGAGTTAGGCTGCGCAACTCTGATATTAACCCGTAACTTCGCCGCCTGTTTGTGGCATATGGTGTGGGGCCCCGACCGTACCTTATATTATATGTCATGCAACAGATAGTGGTGTTACAATTTTGGTATCAGCTTGTCTTGGTCTTTCCCTTTTGAATTCATGGTCGAATTCTTTTGTGTGGTGGCGAGCATGTGTAAGTGCGACCCACTATAACATTAATGAACTCAAGCCACTAAGGAATGCAAAAACACCTGTTTGAGGAACATGCGTGTTCCTATTTTGTTGTTATTGCTTGTGTGAGGTCGCTAATATGTGTCTTGTCCACCTATAGGTGACTCGTAGTGGTGCTGGGAAGTCTGATCCCCACAGCATTCTGATGAGAGTGCGATACCAGCTCAGGTTTGTACACCTCCTCCTTCTACAAAAATAGTACATTTAGTTGCTGGGGCACTTTTTGCAATGATTTATGCACAACCTACTGGGCAGGAGCAACCTGCATTGGTGCTAGAACGTGTTGGTGTAAGGCCAGAACCTGTTGAGGCTGTTGATCCTCGGGCGGCTGAACGGCAGTTGAAGCAGTTTATGAGCTTCAGTCCTCCTACGTTTACGGGCGTGGGATCCCCGACGAAGGCAGAAGATTGACTGTCGCGCGTCAAGCAAATATTGACGGCGATAAGGACGGAGGAAAATCAGAAGGTCACCTTGGCCACTTTCTTGTTGGAAGGAGAGGCTCATTTATGGTGGGATGATATAGGGTTACACCACTTAGTGGGTAGGCAACTGACAGAAGTCTCGATTGAGGAATTTCGCGATTGTTCTTGGAAAAGCACGTGCTAGTGGCTCAACGCATCGCTATGGAAAATGAGTTCCAGCGTCTAACTCAAGGCGAGAGTACTATTGATACCTACTTGTATGAGTTTACGCGATTGGGATGTTATGCAGGGTCTATCTTCACTGATTAACAACGAAAAACCAATCGGTTCTACGAAGGATTGCGGGATTAGTTGAGGTTCCTGTTATCAAGTTCGGTGAAACAAGTGTTTCAGGCGTTGGTGGATACAGTGCGTGCGTTGGAGAAGGATATGAAGCGGGTGCAGGCAAAGAGGGACTCGGCGCTGCCAAGGTTCGAGTTCAACATGCCGCACCCGGGAAAAGCAAAGTACCGAAAGAAATCGGGTAAGAGATTTAAGTCTTCTTCGTAGACTCAATAGAGTGTCGCATCAGGAGCAAATTCGAGGCAGGAGTCTCAGACCTGCTATATTTGTGGGAAAGTGGGACATATAGCCCGTAACTGTCCGGTTGGTCCACCAAAGGTTGAAAAGAAGACATGAGCATCATATGCGGCAAGTGAAAGGCAGTGGTGGAGTCCACGACATCCCAGGAGCAACCCCGAGTATATAATCTTGGCTAGCAGGAGGCCATAAAGCAAAGTGATGTTGTTACAGGTACGCGGTGACATATTTAATTGTTGTTTTTGCTATTTCATACCTTGTTTGTGGTTTGTGTATGATGTGTTTGTATTAGGCTTTGTCCTGATTCAAGACTGTCCGGCGAGAGCACTGTTTGATACTGGTGCTTCACATTCATTTATATCTGTGGATTTCGTGTCACGGATAGGTGTACCGATGCGTATCGTGGCATATAGTGTGAAGGTGTTATTGCCAAATGGATGTGTAATGCATGTGGAGAGGTCTTGTTTTGTGGAGGTACAAATAGGAAGTCGGGATTTCGGGTTGGAAGTATCAGTGCTGCCGATATCGAAGTTTGATGTTATCTTTGGCATGGACTGGCGCTCAGAGCAGCGTGCCTATATAGATTGCAAGTCAAAGGAAGTCACACTAGAGCAGAATACTGAACGAGAAATGAAGTTCGCTGGTATATGAGGGTCGAGCATGACATTGATGTCTTCGCTTCAAGTGGTTAAGGCAGTTCGAAATGGCGCGGAGTTGTTCTTCACGCTTATTGGGGCTGTTAAGCCAAAGGCACGTGTGAATGACGTTCTGATTGTTTCGGGGTTTACTGATGTGTTTCCAAAAGAGCTTCCGGGATTACCTCCACTGCGGGAGATTGATTTCTCGATTGAGCTGGTGCAAGATGCAAAACCTGTGGCCCGCTCGCCATATCGAGTAGCGCCAAAGGAAATGGTCGAACTAAAAGTTTAATTGCAAGAGTTGTTGGAACAAGGATATATATGCCCAAGCATGTCACCTTGGAGCGCACCTGTTATCTTTGTGAAAAAGGATGGTAGCCTACGATTGTGCCTTGATTATCGTGAATTGAACAAGTTGACGGAGAAAAATAAATATCCAATTCCACGGGTAGATGACTTGTTTGATGAATTGGCGGGATCGAAAGTATACTCAAAGCTGGATTTGAAATCGGCCTACTACCAGTTGACAATTTGGGAAGGTGACATTCCCAAGACAGTGTTCGGAACACGCTACGGCCTTTAATAGTTCACCGTAATGTCGTTTGGGCTATGTAATGCGCCATCGATATTTATGGATCTAATGCACCGAACGTTCCGAGAGTACTTGGATTTGTTTGTAATTGTCTTCATTGATGATATCTTGGTGTACTCTCGATCGGAAGAAGATCATGCAAACCATTTACGGTTGGTGTTGCATACCCTGAGGAGAAATAAGCTCTATGCCAGAGTGCACACGAGCTTTTGAAGAGCTAAAGAGTCGTTTGACCACGGCGCCCATTTTGAAATCGCCATGTGGTTCGACGACTTTGAAATTTATAGTGATGCTTCAGGGAGCGGCTTAGGTTGCGTTCTTCTTCAATTTGGAAAGGTGATTGCTTATGGCTAACGGCAGTTGAAAGTGCATGAGCGGAACTATCCCGTTCACGATTTGGAGTTAGCGGCGGTAATTTTTGCACTTAAACTATGGCGACACTATTTATATGGCGTGAAGGTGGATATATTCACAGACCATAAGAGCCTAAAGTAACTATTGGATCAGAAGGACCTCAATATGTGACAACGAAGGTGGATGGAGTTCCTCGAGGACTAGACGTTTGAGATTCACTACACTCCCGGGTAGGGAAACGTGGTCGCAGATGCCTTAAGTCGTAGGACTCTGTTAAAGGCAAATTGGTTGCAGATGCATGATGAGCGTCTGATCCAGGAGTTGGAAGCTTTAGAGATTTCTTGTTTTGACCAGAATTCCACAACAAATGCCTTCTTACACTGGACGGAGGTACAGTATGGCCTTGCGGACAGGATTCGGCGGACAACAGAACTTGATGAAAGCCTGCAACGATATGCAGTGGATGGGTCGAATGACAAATTCTCCTGGAATGACGGCCTTTTGCGGAAAGATGTTCGTTTGTGTGTTCCAAGTATGGGTCAGCTAAGAGAAGAATTGATGTATGAAACTCACTTTACGAAACACTCAATTCACCCAGGAAGCACAAAAATGTACAAGGACATGAAAAAGTTGTTCTGGTGGCCAGGCATGAAGAAAGATATTGCACTATATGTGGCTAAATGTCAGACTTGTGCCTTAGTGAAGGCCGAATGACAGAAGCCTGGAGGTTTCCTGAAGTCGCTACCTGTTCCGGAGTGGAAATTTGTGATATTTCAATGGACTTCGTGCACGGTTTGTCAAGGTCTCAACACGGTAATGATTTGATTTTTGTGATCGTAGACCAGTCAACGAAAGTGGCTCACTTACTTCCAAACAAGAGGGACGATTCAGTGGACGCCCTGGCTATACAACCTTGGGCTCGTGGGAGGCCTTTTCCAGCGATGGGACAGAGGAGCTGGCGAGATGAAGTGAGGAAGCGAGTGGGACTTTTTGTCCACTTGCAGAGGGCGAGACGGGGTCTCGGCACTATAGGCGAGAAGTCCTCTAGGGTGCGGTCTGGCCCTAGCGGTGAGATGGCCCATGGAGCGAGAGGCTGGTGAGACGAGCAGGTAGGATCGTCTCACCTGCCAGTCATTGTGTATAGGAGGAAAGATGTTTTTACCTTCTCACCCCCAAGGGGGATTTTACTCTTCTGCCCCAGGTAATTTTACACTTCTACCCCTAGTGGTCTGCATATAGCTCTTCAGGACAGCGGAGTTTGGATATTGACAGACCTGACCTAGGGTATTTTGGTAATTTCAGGTCGGTTTAGTATGAATATTTGCATATCAAACTCAGAAGCCTATAAATAGACCGACAAGGTGCCTGGATCAGGTTGTTGAACCTTTCCATATTCTTCCTCACAGGCACCTAGCTCAGCAATTGGCAAGGGAGGGGAAGGAATTCAGTTTCTTCCTGGTAAGAGGTGGGACCTCTGAGCTAAGACCACTCGGTCTGCTTCTAGGTCTGCAACTCTTATCGTGAGGGTGGTTCAAGAGGAGTAAGTGCGGGCTGCAAACTCTTGTTCGAACTCTAGGTGGGACCGGGTAGCTGGTTCCAACATTTTTTGGTACGGTGAGCGTGGACAGCAACCCTCAGAGAAGAATCTTGAGCAACCACATGACAGGAGGTCACGAAGAAGGAGACGGAGATGGGTCGGATAACCAGGGATGATTCGTTGGAAGGGAAGAGTTCATGGCGTCAATCAAAGGCATCATGGACTTGCTGCAAGGGATCTCGGTACTTGGGGATTGTTCAACCCCGCTACTTCAGGTGCCAGCTCTCGCACCGCAAGAAGATCTCGTCTCAGCGTGAGTGGGAGAAGATGCCCCGAGGAGGCGACCGGGGAAGGAAGTGATGGTGGAAGGAGGCGGGCGAGACATGGCAGGAATGGAGCTGTTCCCCAGCTCAGCGAGCGCCGTCTCGCCAGGGGAGGTCGTCGCGCAAGTAGGGGCAGTGAGACCAGTGGTGAGTGGGTCGCCTTTTTGCGAGTTGATCCTATCAGCTCCCGTCCCGGAAGGGTAGATGAACTACTATATTGGGAAAGATGATCCCCTCCATCACTTACAGTGGTTCGAGGACGCGGTCTCGATCAGGCCCATGACGTACGTGTTCAAGTGCTATTTTTTGCCATCACTCTGAACGACAAGGCTAGGTATTGGTTTCACCAGCTCCCAACAGGCTCGATATACTGCTTCGAGGACCTGAGCAGGAGTTTTTAGCTACGTTTCTCAACTTCGAAGAAGAGGAAGAAGAACCCGGAGTCGATCTTTTTGATCAAGCAAAGGGCGGCCGAGTCCCTAGCTCAGTTTGTTGACAGATTTTAGGAAGAGATCTTGGATATTCAGGAGGTGCTGGGATTCACCCTTCAGATGGCCTTTACTGTGGGTCTGCGGGAAGGATTCTTCAAGATGAGCCTCACCCGGAAGGCACCACTATCGTTGGAGGGGTTGATGTAGAAGACAGCGAAGTAAATAGCTATGGAGGAGGCGAATCCAGCTTTCGCAAAAATCTAGCGAGGCTGACGGAGGTGGAATCAAGAGAATCAGGAGGGAGACAACAGGAAGTGAGGAGAAGGGAAGAGCCAAGGGTGTTGAAGTACAAGGAATTAGGATGGAGGCAACAGGGGGGGCCTGCCAAGGGCAAGGGAGAGGATTTCCCCAGGGTGGAAGGAACCAACCAGGAGGACCTCGAAGATTTAAACATCAAGGGTGAGGGTACGGTCATAGACCACCTCTACCCCCGCCGCCACAAGCTATGGCCATCGACCGAGGGAGAGGCAGAGGCCGAGAAAGATGAAGAGGAGCAGGAGCTGGAAGGAGGAGAAACCCTCCGGAGGGGAGGCGAGGAGAGGAGGTAGCATTGCCGTACTGTAACTTCTACGAGGAGGAGGGTCACGTAATGGCTAACTGCCCAGAATTCTTGGAAATGAGAAGAGCTAGAGGAGCAGGAGAGCAGTAGAGGCCGGTGCGAATAGTGGAATTGACTGGAACCAGAGAAGAAGATCGATGTGTGGACCGGGCGGATGAAGGAGACCGAGAGTGGAGTGGGACTCCAGTTAACCCTGGGGGTTCTATCCAAAAACTATCGCTTTGTCATAGTGGATGCCCCCAGCAGTTACAACGCCATTTTGCGTGACCCTTGATTAGTGCGTTTACATGTATTCCGTCATCTTTTCAACAGTGCTTAAAGCTAAACTCCGGAGGTACCCATATCAGAGTGCGAGGAGATCCGAAGGCGGCCAGGGAATGTTAAATGATGACGGTCAACACCATCTCGTGGCAAGAAGAGGCTGAAGAGATGGAGAAGAGGATGGAACAATGGCAACAAGAGTTTGGTAGCGAAGCGAAGGAGGAAGAAGAAAGAGAGATTGGAGGAGAGGGAGAAGAGGAGATGGTAGGAGGCATTGCGGGGGAGCCAGAAATGGCAGGAGAGAAGGACGCAGAGATGGGGATGGTAGAGGAGGAGGAAGACGAAAGAGAGGTTGGAGGAGAGGGTGAAGTGGTGATGGTAGGAGGCATTGAGGGGGAGCCAAAAATGGCAGGAGAGAAGGATAGAAAGACGGGGTGGAAGGGGAGAGGTGGTCAAGTGAAGAATGAGGGCGGAGGAAAGAAAAAAGAAAAATGGGGAAGCAGGAGGGTCGCCCGAAAGGGAGGCCCGGCTAGGAAAAAGAAGAATCATACTACTGGAAGGAGAGAATACTAGCAATCAGGAGATGGGGGAGCTTGGGTAGGAAATGGTGGTGACTATCATGGAGGATGAGGCTGGAGAATATGATGCGCTGGGAGAGCAGGAGGGAAAGGAGGAACCGTCAAGGATGAAGGCAGATGTGGAAGTTCTAGAGATGGAGAATTTCATCAAAGAATGAAGTTAAGAGAAGATCAAGGTTAGTGGCGAGCTCAGCCCGGAAGTCCAGGAGGAGATCAGGGCATGCGTGCAAAGGAACATTGACGTCTTCGCTTGGAGTGCGGCCGACATGCCAGGGGTCGATGCGGATGTGGCCTGCCACTGTCTCAACATCGACCCCAACACTCGCCCAGTGCAATAGAAGAAGAGGGACATCGCCTCTAAGATGGCCGAACCCATTAGAGAGGAAGTAAAAAAGCTACTTAAGGCGGGGTTTGTGTCTGCCTGTAAGTATCCGGGGTGGGTGAACAATGTTGTAATGGTTAAAAAGGGGGATGGAAAGTGGAGAATGTGTGTATACTTCTCTCTTTTAAATAAAGCGTGCCCTAAGGATTGTTACCCGCTGCCTCAAATCGACGCACTGGTTTACTCAGCCGTCAGTTTCTCTCTTGTGAGTTTTTTAGATGCATTTTCAGGATATCATCAAATACACATGCATCCTACGAATGTCAAGGACGTCACCTTCGTCACGGAGGATGTGTGCTTCTACTTTAATATGATGCCCTTTGGGTTGAAAAATACGGGAGCACCCTACCAAAGAATGATGGATTAGATTTTTCGAGAGTAGAAGGAAGGAACCTCGAGGTCTATATGGATGACCTGATGATCAAAAGTCGGGACCTCAGATCTCATGTCTCGGATCTTGAGGAAACCTTTGGAACTTTAAGAAAATAAAAAATGAGGCTCAATCCCAGGAAATGTGTTTTTGGAGACAATAGGGGAAAGTTCCTAGGGCATCTTCTCACCCCATCGGGAGTAGAGTCAAATCCTGATAAAGTGAAGGCAATTCTAGAACTGGAGTCTCCTAGAATTGCCAAGGAAGTTCAACATCCCGTCGGCAAGTTGTCCAGGCTGAGCAGGTTTCTCTCTCGAGCCGGGGATAAATGCTCACCTTTCTTCTGGATGTTAAGAGGGGGAAAGAAGTTCGAGTGGACCCCCGAGTGCGAGAAGGCTTTTGAGGACCTAAAGCAGTAGCTCACCCAAATGCCTCTACTCCAGGGGCAAAGGGAAGGGGAGGTCTTATTCTTATACTTGGGAGTACGGACGGGGGCCGTGAGTTCGGTTCTCATACGAGATGAAGTAAAGAAGAAATTCCCGATCTATTACGTGAGCATGGTCCAAAAGACGTCGGAGCTTGGATACCCCATGCTTGAAAAACTAGCTTTTGCCCTCATCATATCGGCCAGGAAGCATAGGCCATATTTTTAGGCTCACTCTATTCAGGTGGTGACGGATCACCCCATCCGTCGCATCTTAGAGGGGGTGGAGCACTCTGGGATACTGGCCAAGTGGTCAATAGAGCTTAGTGAATTTGACCTTGCTTTTATTCCTCGGCTTGTCATCATGGCACAGGCGGTGGATGACTTCCTGGTGGACTACATAGTTGAGGTCCAAGAGGCTGAAGCGTCCCCTCGAGCGGCTTGGAAGATGATGGTAGATGGGGCGTCAGGAAGAAATTCTTTTGGAGGGGGAATGATCTTGGTAAGTCCGGAGGGGACCTGGATTGAGCATGCCTTGAAGATCCACTTCACGATCACCAAAAACCAAGCGAAATATGAGGTGATCATCGCAAGACTAAGGCTCGCTCGGGAGCTGGGCATACAAGATATTGAGGTCACGACGGACTCCATGGTGGTCACGGGCCAGATCAAAGATGAGTTCGAAGCAAGGGAGCCCACCCTCCAGCTGTACCTAGGGAAGGTCAAAGAAAACATCGGGCAGTTCTGAAGTTTTTCAATTCGGCACGTCCCGAGGGAGGAGAGTACTCAGGTTGACCAACTCGCCAAGTATGGCCCTCGAGTCCGGGGAATGATGACGGAGCTTTCAGGCCGTCCATAGAAGAGGTAGAACTCATGAAGATAAGCCTGCAGGGGTCTTGGATGGACCCCTTCATCACCTTTTTGACTTCAGGGCAACTGCCCGCGGATGATCTTGATAAGAAGCGTGCCAGGTACAAATCATCGTATTACCTGCTAAAAGATGGGGCTTTATATCGTAAGATACTGTCTAGTCTACTGGCTCGATGTGTTTCAGAGGAAGAAGTTCCAAGGGTTCTGAAGGAAATTCACTCAGGAGAATGTGGCAGTCATTCAGGAAGCCGAAATTTGGAGGGGAGAGTGCTGAGGCAGGGGTACTTCTGGCCTACCCTCAGAAAAGATGCAGAGGAGTTCGCAAAAAGATGTCAAAAGTGTCAGGAGTTCGCCACCCTCCAACTCCTTCCAGTCTAGAGGTTGCAAACCATCACAGCTCCCTAGCCCTTCACTATATGGGGACTAGATCAAGTGGGTCCTTTTCCACAAGCAAGTGGTAAAAGAAAGTTTCTATTGGTCATTGTAGATTACTTTTCAAAATGGTTGGAGGTGAAGGCATTGGTAAAGGTGACATCAAAGGTGGTCAAAAAGTTTGTATGGGGAGAGATCATCTGCATGCATGGGCTACCCCTGGCCATTGTGCCAGACAACAGACCACAATTTGCTAGTAGGGAATTCGTCGACTTCTGCATCCGGCTGGGTATAGACCTCTGTTCTACCTCATTTCATCACCCGCGGAGCAATGGACAGGTGGAAGCGAAAAATAAGATCATTGTTAACCTTTTGAAGAAGAAAGTGGAGAACCTGAGGGGGAGCTGGGTGGAACAGCTCCCTTTAGTCCTCTGGGCCTTGGGAACTATACCAAACACCGCCACAGGAGAGACCCCATTTAAGCTCTCTCATGGCTTGGAGGCTTTCATACCTATAGGGCTCGAGGTCACATCACCAAGAGTAGCCGTTGCAAGAGAGGGAGATGAAGAGTGGATGACAGAGATCGAGGATGAGCAAAAACTCTCTCTTGATCTCGTGGAAGAGCTCAGGGATTTGGCGATGGTCCAGTAGGAGGAGGTCAAGAGCTAGATGGCGAGGTACTTTAAGAAACATGTAAGGATCAAGTAGTTCGGGAAGGGTGATTTGGTTCTCAAAATGGTGGATGCAACGGGCAAAGGAGCCTTAATGGGAAAGCTTAATCCAAATTGGGAAGGTTCTTTTGTAGTTAAGGATGTCTTGAAGTCTGGAGGGTACAACCTCCAGGATTTGGACGGGGTACCCCTTGATCGCGCCCGAAGTGGCGATGACTTAAAGAGATTTTATCCATAACACTCTTCGTTCATTGCCTTTTATGGTTCCATACTTGCAATTTTGATGTAACCTTATAATATGATGAAATCGTAGTCGTCTCTTTTCATGACATTAAAGGTGAAATGTGAAAATGGTTGCATGAAGACCCCGAGCAGACCTGATCATCAGGCTCTCATCTAGCTAGCAGGGCTGTAGGCTCACTCGGTGGTTGGAGGTTTTTTGGAGAGGAGACCCCGAGCGGACCCGCTGACCAGGCTCTCATCTAGCTGGCAGGGCTGTAGGCTCACTCAGTGGTTGGAGGTGGTTTGGAGAGGAGACCCCGAGAAGACACGCTGACCAGGCTCTCATCTAGCTGGCAGGGTTGTAGGCTCACTCGGTGGTTAGAGATGGTTGGGAGAGGAGACACCGAGTACAACCGCTGACCAGACTCTCATCTAGCTGGCAGGACAGTAGGTTCACTCAGTGGTTGGAGATGGTTGGGAGAGGAGACCCCGAGGAGACCCGCTGAACAGGCTCTCATCTAGCTGGCAGGGATGTAGGCTCACTCGGTGGTTTGAGATGGTTGGGAGAGGAGACCCCGAGCAGACCCACTGACACGGCTCTCATCTACCTGGCAGGGCTATAGGCTCACTCGGTGGTTGGAGGTGGTTTGGAGAGGAGACCCTGAGCAGACCCGCTGACCAGACTCTCATCTAGCTGGCAGGGCTGTATGCTCACTCGGTGGTTGGAGATGTTTGGGATAGGAGACCCCGAGCAGACCCGCTGACAAGGATGTAGGATCACTCAGTGGTTGGAGATGGATTGGAGAGGAGACCCCGAGCAGACCCGCTGACTAGGCTCTCATCTAGCTGGCATGGCTGTAGGCTCACTCGGTTGTTGGAGGTGGTTTTGAGGGGAGACCCCGAGTAGACCCGCTGACCAGGCTCTCATCTAGCTGGCAGGGATGTAGGCTCACTCAGTGGTTGAAGATGTTAGGGAGAGGAGACCCCGAGTAGACCCGCTGACCATGCTCTCATCTAGCTGGCAGGGCTGTAGGCTCACTCGGTGGTTGGAGATGGTTTGGAGAGGAGACCACGAGCAGACTCGCTGACCAGGCTCTCATCTAGCAGGCAGGGCTGTAGGCCCACTCTGTTGTTGGAGATGGTTTGGAGAGGAGACCCCGACCAGACCTGCTGACCAGGCTCTCATCTAGCTGGCAGGGCTGTAGGCTCACTTGGTGGTTGGAGATGGTTTGGAGAGGATACCCCGAGCAGACCCATTGATTAGGCTCTCACCTAGCTGGCAGGACTGTAGGCTCACTCGGGGTTAAGTCATGTGGTAAGAGCTCACAAAGAGAGGTGTCCATATTCATCAGGAAATTGGTAGAGAATTCCTAGAAAAAGGAAGGATTGGAGTCAAGGCCAGGGAGGAGGAGCACCTCTGACTGACACTCGGCATGGGTGGTCTCTCCCGCAGCGAGCAGGTGTTCCCTATCAAAAGCACAGGCCTCGCATAAAAATGAGGGACCTATCATGAGGAGTGGTTTGATCTCCAAGGTTTACAGTGCCAGGTTGATCTCGCAGTGAGACGAGAGTAGAGGGTAAGACGGTCTCGTGCACGACAGGGGCGAGGAGAGGCCCAAGGGCTTACATTTTGAACTAACTATCAAACGAGATGGCAATGGATAAAGCGCAATGAAGTAAGAAGTGCGAAAGGTTATAATAACGTTCTCTTGGTTCATTGCAGAAAAGAAACACTTTACTATTACAAAAATGAAACACTTCATTATCAGGAATATTTACAAGTACAGAAGATAAACTAAAAAAGGAGGGGGGAGAAGTCCCCGGACTTTGACATCCCTTCAGTGCTCGTCACCAGATGTGGAGCTGTCATCCGTCTCGGCATATAGCTGGGGGACCAAGTCGCGGACGGTGACCGTCTTGGCATCGTCCCGGACCACCCCCAGCTTCTTCATCATCTTGAGAACGAGCTCCGCCGTCTTGATGTTGGAGTCTCGACAGAGGGCGTCGACCTCGTCTGAGGAATAACGAGGTGATGGGGAGCTTGGAACGGATCTAGATGTAGCGCGGCGCTGTCCGCGAGACAGACGTTTTAAGCCTTCAACTTCTTATTCTCTCCCTCCAAAGCAGCAATGTGCGAGCGCATGCGATCAGCAGTATCGACATCCTGCAAGAAGGCCATCAGTCAGTAAAAATTTATGAAGAGCTAGCAAACGAAATTGGCAAGTGGCAATGAAAAAGCTTACCACACCGCCCTGGCTTCATACTAGGAGGTTGTCGGTGACGACAAGTCGCTTCTCGAGGTCTTTTGACTTCTCGCACTATGCAGCGAGGCTGGCCTCGGCGTCCTTCCACTTCTTGTTGTTGTAGATCAGGCGGCGCGAGATCCGGTGCGGGAGCTCCATGGAGCGAAACGGGGCGCGGGCGGTCTTCAGGATGAGGTATTGCGACGCTTCATTATCTGCGAGCTCAATCCCAAGGCCACTATATAGCCCGTACCCAAGGGAGAAGGCATGACTGGTGGGCGTGTCTTTCTCCTTCCAGGAAGGAAGGAGAGTAGACAACGACACGCGGTTGGCATCGTTTTGCCACAAGAGTACTGAATCTCCAGCGACATCGTACGTCACGGGCCCCATGTTGTAATTTGGATGCGAGGAGGGGGTCGGGCGGCTGGAAGAGCCAGCGTCGCGAGGGGGATGCTCGACGGGCTGGACAGAGGTGGTGGCGGTTTGGTCTGGTAGGGCCGTCTCGCAGGTAGGCGAGATGGCTGGAAGGTGAGGTGAGGGAGACTTTTCCACAGAAAAGGGGGACAGAGACCCCTAAATTTCCTTCCTTTTCATGGGAGTGGCTCTTTTCTTGTCCTTCGGGAAGGACACCTCCTTCTTCACCTTTTTCTTTGGGATGGGCCGAGAAGTGGCGGCATTGTCCCCATGACTCTTCTTTGTGGCGGGGGTCAGCGTTTCCTTTGCCTGCTCCGCCGCCATACTCGCAAGGGCGATACCCCTGTTGCTCTGATAAGGGGGGTAGACAGGGATAGTTCTCTCTCCTGAGCGTGATAGTGGTTAGAATAAAGCGAGAAGATAAGCATAATGACAAGGGAACACAAATATACCTTCACCGGGAAGGACTGGAAGAAGCGAGTCGAGGTCTCGCCGAAAGAAGTTTACATCAAAAGTTTTTCCTATGAAGAAGTCGCAGAGAGCCTTCTCGGCACCCCCAACTTTGGGGGTCTCGTAGTACACCTCGACCGGCAACACCGGAGATAGAGGGATGCCTCCCAAGTTCCCACGGATGAAAACGAAGCGAGTGAGCCAATGGTGATTCTTGTTTGGCATCTCGCATACCTTTAGGCCTTGGCCTGTGAAGTAGGAAACACCGTTCTCTTTTGCGTGGTAAATGAACAGTTTGTGGAAGACGGTAAAGATGAATTCGATGTGCTCTCACCGTAGGTTGGTGGCGAAGGCGACCAACATCGAAATCGCATTTGGGTTGAACTGTGCGGGAGCAACGCCAAAGTATTTGAAGACCTATTTAACCTCTGGCCAGAGGGAGAGTCTTAGCCCCGCCTCGAAGTGCGAGACGGGGAAGGCTAGCTCATTGGGATGGAATGTGTTGATACACTCGCCGACCTTGGGTGGGCGAGATAGATAGCCATCATCCAAAAACTCACTGGCAAAGCGATTGTAGTCCTCTTCGGATATCATGCTGAGAGGGAAATCGTGGTCAGAAAACCGCCTCCCGCAGCGGCTGCAGCCCGCGCCTTCTTCTACCTTCTTCTTCCCCATAGCCAGCGAGGTGACAAAAATAGAAAAGGGGAAAAGAGTGAAGGGAGAGCGAGATGCGAGAAGTGTTAAGCAAGGAGGAGTAGGCGAGAGCTCTGGATCTCAGAAATAGCAGAGAACAACAATACAAGCGTAGAAGCATCTAGATCCTGGAGAGGGGTATTTATAGCGGATAGAGAGTGGAGAGGAGAATAAGCGGGAAAATGAAAAGGCGGAAGCCGAAGGGATGACCCGACGGTTCATCTTCTCTCTCTCTCTCTCTCTCTCTCTCTCTCTTGCTCTCTCCAGAACCCGAGGTGCGAAAACGTCGCAGCGATTCTTCCGATGAGCCAAAAATATCATGATTAATTAAATAATAGACTGATTAAACACAATAATGATGAAAAACCCAGCATGACATGATGGGTTGACCAGAATATCATAATAATAAATAATAATAATAAATTATTTCGTCCCGCATGAAGTCGGCATCTCGCCCAAGGGACCTAAATAACAAATTAATGATTAAAAAGGTGGGTGGATGATTGATACATGATGAAGTTATAAAAAAAACATTAGACAGGCGAGGCGACTCTAGGAACCCTCAATTTTTGTGCCACTTCCAGCGGCCACCCCGACATCCCGCGCATGGAGGGCGACCAGGTCAATAGAAGGCGCGGGCGGTGACTAGACCGCGACATGCGAGACGGAGGTGGTCTTCCATCTCTTTTATGATGGCCTGGGGGTCTGTCCCATCCATTATGGTATCGGCCTCAATCTCGGCAGATAGGCGAGTGCACTCAGTTTCCAGCCAGTCAATGAGTCGATCAGAAGCCTACTTCTATAGCTCCATCTCTCAGATGATATATCTATACTTTCGAAACATCCTGGTTGTCTGGCGCTTCAACTCCAGGGTGTCCATGGGATCCCCCAGGTAGTCCTCGATCGCATTTGGGAGAGGAAAAGGCGAGAGGGGTGGCGGCGCAGGGGCATCCTCAGTGTCCGAGTAGAACTGGATACATGCACAGAAAAAGCGATAAATCATAATAAAGGATGGTCTCGCAGCCGTGTGCCGTGAGTATAAGGATTATCCTTTTGGTCGCACATGTGCCCGATAAAGGAACAGGAATCTTTATGAAACAAAAAGACGAGATGAGTTTTCTTACTCGGGATGCGAGGATTCCACACAATTTGCGAGAGGTCTTCTATCCTCATGGTTGGGGGGGGGGAGATTCTTCAGGCGAGTCGGGGCATTAATGAGGTTGGTTGGTGACATCATGAGGATTCGCGGGCGTAGGGGAATCAGTGAGGTTTCCCTGGAAGAGCATGGTCAATAGGCGAGACGATAAGAGAAAAGAGAGGCGAGAGGAGGAATCAAGAATCACCTGTCTCTCCCCGGAGGACGTGGGAGGAAGTGTATCAGCCATCGAGGGTGCCGAGGAGGTCGTGCCGGCTGAGAGGGGAGGGCTGACGGCTTTCGCCTTCTTCGGGCGAGAGGATGAAGGGGCTGAGGCAGGGGTGAGCCCCAAAGATCGGATCAAGGAAGACACGTTGGCTTTATTTTGTTTGCGCACCATCGCGAGACGTTCACAAAAGCTCTGACTATGAGACATGTTGAGGGTGGAAGAGAAGTGAAAATGAGAGAGGGTGGCACTCAATTTTGAGGTGGGGTCTCATATTTATAGACTCCAGGGGGTGGGCCCCGCCACAGATTCCTGCAAATGAATCCCAACAACCGCGAGCCCTGGTTGGACTTTCTTTTCGAGCTTGGGCCAACCTCGAAAAGAGCGGGGAATGTGTACAACCTTGGGTTTGTGGGAGGCCTTTCCAATAGTGGTACGGAGGAGCTGGCGAGATGAAGTGAAGAAGCGAGTCGGACTTTTTGTCCACTCACAGAGGGCGAGACGGGGTCTCGGCACTGTAGGCAAGACGTCCTCTAGGGCGCGGTCTGGCCCTAGTGGCGAGATGGCCCATGAAGCGAGAGGCCGGCGAGATGAGCAGGTAGGATCGTCTCGCCCGTCAATCATTTTTCCCCTCTCACTGCATATGAGGAAAGATATTTTTACCTTCTTACCCCCAAGGGGGATTTTACTCTCCTACCCCAGGAAATTTTACACTTCTACCCCTTGTGGTCTACATATAGCTCTTCAGGATAGCGGAGTTATTTGCAGATCAAACTCAGAGGCCTATAAATAGACCAATAAGGTGCCAGGATCAGGTTGTTGAAACTTTCCATATTCTTCCTCACAGTCACCTAGCTCAGCAATTGGATAGGGAGGGGAAGGTCTTCAGTTTCTTCGGGGTAAGAGGCGGGACCTCCGAGCTAAGACCCCTCGGTCTATTTCTAGGTCAGCGACTTTTGTCGGGAGGGTGGTTCAAGAGGAGTAGGTTCGGGCTGCAGCCTCTGGTTCGAACTCTAGGCGGGACCGTGCAGCCGGTTCCAACACTGGCGAAACTATATGTTGAGCCGATCGTACGGTTGCACGGTGTTCCCCGTAGCATCGTAAGTGATCGTGACGGGCGATTCACATCGAATAAATGGAGGCTAATGCATCAATTATTGGGAACAAAGTTAACATTTAGTACGACCTTTCATCTCCAAACTGATGGCCAGACTGAGAGGACCAGTAGAACGATGGAGGACATGCTCCGAATGTGCGCCTTGGATTTTGGTAAGAGGTGGTAAGATCATCTCTATATGGTGGTGTTTGCCTATAATAATAGCTACCAAGCGAGCATTGGTATGACACGGTTTGAAGCTCGGTATGGTCGAAAATGTCGTACACCTTTAGCTTGGGCGGAAGCAGGCGAATCGAAACTGTATAAGCGTAAGGAAGTCGAAGAGTCTACTTCAACGATACACTCTATTCGGGAGAGGTTACTGATAGCCCAAGATAAACAAGCCAAATATTACAACGCCAAGCACCAAAATATTGAGTTTGCGTTTGTCGATTGGGTCTATTTGAAAATCAAACCCTTCAAAGGCGTGTCCAGGATTCGGCGCTTGAAAAAGTTAAGTCTGAGATATCTTGGTCCATTTGAAGTGGTGGAAAGAGTTGGTGAAGTTGCTTATCAGCTAGCTCTGTCGGATGAATTGAGTGGATTACATGATGTGTTTCACATCTCAGTGCTTCGAAAAGCCATAAAGATACAGCTCAAGTGATTGAGAATGATCGTGCACCGATCTAATTTGGGCTAACGACGAAGGTTAGGCCCATCCGGATAAAGGATAAAGCCGCTAAACAGTTGCAGAACTAGACAATCGGGACGGTCAAGGTTCGCTGGGACAACTGTGTCCGTTAGGAGCTAACATGGGAGCGGGACCAGACCATGCATGCTGAGTTTCCCAAAGTGTTTGTGTAAACGTGTATAATAGTTTATGTTGTAAAGAACATGTTGTAACACATTTTTGATTGCGAGTTTCCTGAGTACTATAGGCAAATTTCGGGACAAAAATGTCTGTAAGGAGGTGAGGATTGTAATGCCCCAAAGCTTGAGGATGTTTGGGATGAGGAGAGTGGGTAACAAGGCCTGGGACACGGGTATGTCCCCAAGCCGTGTCCTACTCTGTGTGAGGTACACGGCCGGGAACACAGGCATGTCCATTGCCGTGTCCTACACTCGTGTACTGCAAGGTACCTCGAGTGAGTTCGACGAAATGAGGTCGACGATCTTCGAGTGGGATACACGGGTGTGTCCAGGGCCGTGTCCCGCTATGCGCTTGACGAGTTCTCGAGTGAGTTAGTCAAAATGCACTCGAAGATACTCAAGTGGTGCACACGGCCTATGACACGGGAGTGTCAAGGGCCATGCCCTTATCTGTGCGTGATCAGGATGTTGACCACGGGCTGGACACGGTCGTGTCTAAAGATGTGTCTAGCACACGGCCTGTGATATGGGCGTGTCATACGACCTGTCTTAGTCTGGTTAAGGCAGTTTGTTTGCTGCTTAAGGAACATGACCTATGACACGGGCTTGTCACAAGTCGTGGTCAGCCCAGGAAGGATTTTGTCAGGGCTTTTCGTGGCCGTCCATTCCTTTCAAAGGGGATCCAATGGCCCAGAATTCTCCCTACTGCTGATAAGGCCAATAGTTGAAGATAACCTCTCTCATTTTCTCAAGGCCTTTCTCTTTCTTCAAGTGCTAGAGAGTGGGGAGAGCAAGGTAGAAGGAGGAGGAATCCAATTGCCGGTGGAGTTTCAGTGCCCCGAATCGCGTGTCGAGGCCAGATTTGTGGAGGCAAAGCCGTTGTGGTGCTTTTCGGCCAGATAGATTTCCATGGCTCCAAAGCGATCGTCAAGGGTAACGATCTTTCTTCCTTGGACATGTGAAGTCCTTGATTTGGCATATGCATATGTTTCCCCCACCAAAAGGTAGCTTATTAAGGGATTTCCTTGGGTTGATTTTGGATATCCCCAAGATGTCTTGAATGTAGATCCGAAAATATGAAGTACGGAATATGCATACTGTGTGAAGCCCATCTGGACAGGTTGGTCTGGATTGGTGATGTTTTCTTTTGCACCCGGAGAAGACTCCGCTTATAAATGAATATGTTTGTGGATTCAGTGGGTTGTTCCTGTTAAGGATACTAGCAGGAAGTACTGGAGTGAAAGTATAGGAAAATACCCACTAATTGCTTGTGCTGTATGCCATGTACGATAAGGTTAGGGCTAGGGATGGAAAGTGAGTTCTGTCGCTAACGCCGGGCGAGAGTGAGTGTCGCTGGCGATGGATCCTAGTTAACCTGTGATTGTGAATCCAGTTCTTTGGGGACAGTATGGCTATTTGTGAGCTTGATGACCTCTTCAAAAGGCTGCATGCCGAACGGACAAGGGGATGCCGACCCACGTTATTCTTAGCATTGAACTAACGATTTGAGCAACGGGCAAAAGCTGAACTGCATCGCGTTTTGGTTGTCTTCCATGAGTACCTGGGTGCCTGGAACTCGGCAGAAGTCTTAGACCTGCACGCCAGTCGATAGCAATGCTATGGGGGGCTTCGGGCCAATCCTAGGTCGTTACAAGATTATGAGAGGCTTAGTCCTGCACGCCACGATGCCATGTGGGGCTACAGGCCAATCACGGGTCGTTATACTATGACTAAAGTCTCCGGTTGAAAGCTATGGAGCAAAATGCTCAAGTTAGCCGTTGGACTTCGGGCCTTGAATCTCGGTGGGGGACTGGTATATCTGGTACACCAATAATGTGCCCTGAGTGCACGGAACGTCGGGCCGCGCGGGCGACGTTTGTGGTCTGTGGATTGTGCGTGAGTGCACATTGTGTGCTATAACTGCTTGTGAAATGCTATGCATGCATGGAAGGAATGCCACTGCCCCGGGTAAGGGGTAGGGTCATTATAAATTGGTCAGCTGAATGCTGACCGTTACCTTGTTTACCACCGTGTGGTGGATTTTCCCGTGCAGGTGCAGGAGAGACGAGCAGAAAGTATGGGGTTGAATCCCTTACTGTTGCTACTGCTGCTGCTGTTATGCAGACCCTCAAAGGCCAAATAAGTTCTTATGATAATATTTTCATGTGTGGCTGGCCTGCGTGCCGATGTATGAAAGCCATATGTATAAAGCTTAACTATAAGGCCATATTGCCAGACTTGTTATGTATTTGCAGTACATTCCTTCGGGTTGATATATATATAAATGCTGGTTTATATATTGTGGACATTCAGATGAGCTGAGTTCAATCAACTTAAAAGCTTCTGTTAGAATGCTCTGAGTTATTCTGCACTACTCTGATATTAACCCATAAATTCGCCGCCTGTTTGTGGCATATGGTGTGGGGCCCCGACCGGACCTTCTATTATATGTCATGCAATGGATAGTTGTGTTACACTCTGTTCTGTCCGTCAGGTCGTCATCCCTCTCAAAGCGACAAGCCTCCAGCAAAGGTGGACTCGTCTCGTCTGTCTCGGACTGGGTGGACTCTTCCAGTCCGCCACTGAGCCCTCCAGCTTTCCACCAGCAAACTTCCCTGCAATAGAGATGGACTCAGTACGCAACCCGCCAATCAGCTTTCCAACCGCTTCTTCCCAGCAGCGGGCGGATCACTCCTCAGCTCGCATACCTTTGAGTGGGCTCACCTAGCATAGAAGAGGCATACTCGTCCCAGTCCGCCAACATCAAAATCAACTCCAGAAGACAAGTCTCCTGACTGCACGACATGGTGCGGACTCGATGAACTCCTAATTCTACTCGCATAAATCACTGACTCACCGGGGGTGAGGTTATCAAAAGTCGTTACCTCCTCTGACCTATAAATAGACCCCATACCTCTCATTCGGGATGACATAGACACGAGGGCAACCTTCGACTAGGTCAAGGGATCAGACCTTGCAGACTCCACTTTCAAGTTCCTTCGACCTCACCTGTCCTCTCTCCATGATCGCACAGTCCGCACAGCTTACTCTAGCGAGCAGCGGGATAAGTTAACCGCGTGGTCTGCCGACCTATCTTCTCAGTCCACACGGCCTCCTCTGGCAACTTATTTCCCTAGGCGCCAGCTTCCACCTATGTACCCATTATTTGCTTTCTATGTAAAGATGCAACTCACGATGTAACACTGAATATTAATCAAAGTAAAGTACGTCGCAAGAGTGGCATTTAAGCTGCGGCATGCAAAGTCTGCTGTTGTAGTGCCCCCTCTTCTACTCAAGTCACTTCTCTCGGCATCAACCTGCAAACACAACCAACAAAGTAACCTTCTACTTGGCAGTTCCTGATCAACCTTCCCGGCCATCTCCGCACTCGGATCAACAACCTCCTTTCCTCTCCTCTATCCCTGCTGATGGCGTGCCGCCTCCTCCAACATTTGAAGACGACGCTGGCGATGCGGATGATGATCCGGTTGATAAGGCAATACAACTCAAGGACTTGAGGCGGCACGACGACGCTAACGGAAGGCTACGCTACAACCTCCGCCAGCGGCGTGCTGCAGCCACTACAAAGAATTAGCCTTATTTATTTCCTTTTCTTGCACTCTTTTTTATATTAGGAATATAAAATTATCTTATCTTTATGTGATAATTTTATATTCATTGCCTGTTTTATTATTTTTAATTTTGAACAATTTTAATGTTGATGTGCAATTAGCCATTCAGATGGATGAGATTACGTCTCCATCATGAAGGGTTAAGGCTTGTTTGTAACTCCTATATAAGGAGGCTTTCTTATGAGATAATTAGAATATTGAAAACCTAATTTCCTCCTTGTGAAATTTCGGCCAAGAGGAATGTTCTCCAAGCCGCCCCCCCCCCCACCCCTTGTGTGGTGTGAACCCCCCCCCCCCCCCCCCCCCCCCCCGTGCTCCCTCCATCCATTCGGTGCGACTCCGGCGCGGCTTCCTTCGGTGCGACTCCTTGGAAGAAGGTTGCAAACCATTCATTGTGACGCCGGTGGATCCGTAGAGAGAGTGATTCACCCACAGTTATCTTGTGTGAAAGCTTTCCGGTTGGGTAATCTCTCCCCCTTCCTTTGTGTGATTTCTTCTCTTTAGTTGTGGTGGTTTTCGCAAATCGTTTTATCCGGATCGTTAATTTAATAGCTGCAAGTTTTGAATCGAAATCGCCGTTGCAGGCCTTTTTATTTCCGGATCGGGAGGATCCTATTTGCCTGAGCAGATCTTGGCCTATAGCCTTGGCCTTGTTCTCAAAAAAGGAGTGACAACCTTTGTGTTTTCTTGGGGAATATTCCGACTCCTTCCGATCGTTATTTTCGAGTCGACCATTCCTCGTTTGTTGTTTGTGCTGTGTTCTTGTGACGAGGAACTATTGTGGGCGATAGGTGCTGTGTAGGTACGGTAGATCTACGACGTGTAGTGCGGAGATAGAGCGTTAGCTTTGTGGAGATCTCCGATCTGACATCCCTACATCAATTTGGTATCATAGGCGGTCGTTTCAACTTTCACGTTGCAAACATCCTCCCTGCGTTCCTTGTTGGTTGATCGGATCTCTAGAAAATCAAAAAAATTATTTTCTGTGGTCTGCCAATAGCGAGCTGAAATCTTTATTTTTCAACAAACTTTCAAAAAAAAACATTTTTAATGATCTACGTGTTATTCACATTGGGAATATATAAAAATATCTTATTTTCAACATAGCAACAACCCTAGGAAAAATCATCTTTCCAAACTTTTACTAAACCTGAATGCGCACTAGGCTCGGATCGGAATATTCGACTCCGTCTACGTCTAGGATGGCTGCGAATGAGCGTGGGGATCCAAACACCGAGGCCATAGCAGGTCTGCGAAATGAAATAACAGAACTTAGAGACATGTTAACACAGATCCTACAAAACCAAGCTAGGCCACCCCCGCCACCCGTTAATGTTGACCAGCCCAACCTGCACAACCATAACTCTTATTCGGATTCTGATGGGGACTCTCCGTGGGTGCACCCTAGAGGACACCGCCCCGAGCGAGACTTTGATATTACCAGGGCCATTAAGATAAATGCCCCCACTTATGATGGCATGGGAGATCCCCAAATCTTCCTAAACTGGACGGTGGACATGGAGTGTTACTTCGAGTGGCACAACCTAACGGATCCCCAAAAGGTCCAAGTTGCCCGGATGAAGTTAACCGGTCGTGAAAAGACGTTTTGGCTGAATGAGGAGCGAAGGTTAGGAACCGGACATGGAGGCCCCCTTATAGGTTGGCCAGTAATGAAGAACATGTTGACCGATCAGTACGTTCCCGCGTACCATCAGACACAGATATTCAATGAGCTTGCCACTCTGCGGCAGGGCTCAAGCTCGGTAGCTGAATATATGGATGAACTTAAGGACCGTATGGTGCGATGTGACCATAGGGAGATCCCCGAAGTCACTTTATCTAGATTTCGAAAAGGGCTTCACCCCGATATCCAAAGGAAGCTCTTGCGATATGGGCATACGGACTTGAACACGACTTTCAATGCTGCCTTGGACATTGAAAAACACCTAGCCACTAAGGCTCACTCCCGTTACGCTCATGCGAAGAACAAGTTCACCCCAGGGGCATCATCTTCCACATACCATGATAAGGGAAAGTTCAAATCCACCGAGTCGAAGTCAATCGTGATCACCGCTAGGAACACCAAGAACCCTGCGAGTGAGCGTGTCCCTATAGGGAAGGTTAGCAAGGCTAACACCACTTGTTACTCTTGCGGCATTCAAGACCATTATGCCTACGAATGCCCAACAAAGACGAAAACTCTAGCCTTATTAGAGCCAACTAATGACCCTGACGATTATGTATTCGAGGCTGCAGAGGAGAGTGACCCCGAAGGAGTCCCTAGTGACTTAGAGGACGATCACCCCCTTATGGTGATGCATTGTATTTTGACCACTCCTCATCCATTAGATGATTGGAAGAGGACGAGCATATTTTCTCTGATTTTTAAGAGTGGTGAGAAGCTTTACAAGCTGATTGTTGATAGTGGTAACTGCATGAATGTCATATCTGAGAACGTCGTTGCACGTATGTCCTTGATCACGGAATCACACTCGACCCCATATCAGGTCGCTTGGATCAACAAGATCTCTGTACCTGTTACCAAGCACTGCCTGGTCCCACTCTCAATCAAATCCTACATTGATGAGGTGTGGTGTGATGTCCTTCCGATGGACGCTTGTCATGTGTTGTTAGGCCGCCCTTGGTTATACGACCGTGATGTTACACATTTTGGTAAAGCCAACACTTATGAATTCAAATTCAATCGCAAAACCATCACTATGAGGCCGACCATCCCAAATGAGCCCGTAGTCTTGGCTAAGGATGCCACTATTCCGGTAGAACGGAAAACGTTGAATCTAGTTGGTAGGAAAGAGTTTGAGAGAGATCCGTTCTTTGATGGGATTATGTATGCGCTAGTCATCTTAAGTGCGAAGCCCGATTCTAGCATTTTGGATGAGTTACCTAGTGAGTTACGGGTACTGTTGGAGGAGTATAGGGACGTGTACCCGGATGAGTTGCCTCCCACGTTACCCCCGCTTAGTAATATCCAGCATGCGATAGATCTCATCCCGGGGTCTTCCTTGCCAAATCAGCCCCATTATCGACTCCACCCCGCAGCTCACCTGGAGTTACAGTCTCAGATCGAGGGCTTGCTAGCGAAAGGTTTTATTAGGACTAGTATGAGTCCATGTGTTGTACTAGCTCTACTTGCCCCCAAGAAGGATGGTACATGGCGGATGTGCGTTGATAGCCGGGTTATCAACAAAATCACCATCATGTATAGGTTCCCCATTCCCCGCCTAGATGATTTGTTGGATGTCTTGTCCGGAGCCACCGTATTCTCCAAATTAGATCTTTGGAGTGGCTATCACCAGATTAGGATACGAGAGGGCGATGAGTGGAAGAAGGCATTTAAGTCGAAGGATGGTCTGTACGAATGGCTTGTGATGCCCTTTGGGTTGTCCAATGCCCCTAGTACCTTCTCCCGGATGATGACACATGTCTTTCAGCCATTCATGGGGAAGTTCGTTGTCATCTACTTTGACGATATTCTGATTTATAGCTCCTCTACTACCGAGCACATCTCCCACATGAGAGTGATCCTTTCCACCCCGCGGAAGGAAACTTTATTTCTCAATCTTAAGAAATGCACTTTCTATGTCTCGGAGGTAGAGTTCTTTGGCTATATAGTCGGCCTGAGGGTATTCGAGTCGATTCAGGCAAGGTTCAGGTCATTAAGGACTGGCCCGTGCCAACCACCCTACGTGAGGTGCGTTGTTTCCATGGGTTAGCCACGTTTTATCGTCATTTCATACGAGACTTCAGTAGTATTAAGGCGCCTATCACATACTGTATGAAGAAGGGAGAGTTTACGTGGACGAAGTCCGCCACCCATGTTTTTGAACGAATCAAGGATCTTATGACTGACGCACATATCTTACGTCTACCTGACTTTGCTAAAGTCTTTGAGCTCACATGTGATGCGTCTGGGGTAGGGATTGGAGGTGTCTTGAGCCAGGAGGGCCATCCCGTTAGTTATTTTAGCGAGAAGTTGTCCGACCCTAAGCTGAACTATTCAAATTACGATAGAGAATTTTATGTTGTAGTCCGATGTCTACACCATTGGAGGCACTATCTCTTCTCCAAGGAGTTTGTGATCCTCTCCGATCATGAGGCTTTATGTTTCATCAACGGCCAGCATAAGATTAGCCCACGACACGCTAAGTGGGTCGCTTTCTTAGAAGGTTACACGTTTAATCTCAAGCACCTTAAGGGAGCTGATAACCGAGTCGCGGACGCCCTTAGCCGTCTTACACTTTTACTAACCTCTATGGAAGTACATGTTGTAGGATTTGAGCGGATTAAGGATGAGTACGCCACGTATCCTGACTTCCAGGACTTCTATCTATCTGCCCAGGATAGCTCCCCCACGACGATATCTGCATACGTCATCAAGGACGGTTACTTGTTTAGGAACGGGAAGTTATGTATTCCGCAGTCATCGTTACAACTACATATCATATGCGAGTTGCATAGCGGAGGGTTGAGAGGCCACTTCGGTAGAGATAAGACCATTACGTTAGTCGAGGACAAATTTTATTGTCCAAAACTTAAGGTTATGGCGGGACAGGTAGTGAGTAGCTGCCGCACATGTCAGGTGTCTAAGGGTAGTAAGACCAACGTAGGATTATATACACCCTTGCCTATTCCCTCCATGCCTTGGGTAGATGTTAGTATGGATTTTGTATTGGGCCTCCCCATTACTCTACGCCGTCACGACTCAATTTTTGTAGTTGTGGATAGGTTTTCAAAGATGGCTTATTTCATCCCGTGCAGTAGGACAAACGATGCGTCTCACGTCGCTAAACTATATTTTAAAGAAGTCGTTAGTCACCGTGGAGTGCCAAATACCATAGTATCAGATAGGGACGTAAAATTCACTAGTTATTTTTGGAAGACTCATTTGATATTAATGGGAACAAAATTATTGTTTTCATCGCCTATCATCCCCAACCCGATGGGCAGACGGAAGTGGTTAATCGGAGGTTAGGAAATTTGTTACGATGCCTTGTGAGTGATCACAAGAGCACTTGGGATCTTCTCCTTCCCCATGCCCAATTTGCCTACAATAATTCCAAGAATAGGTCTACGGGTCTATCTCCAAATGAGATTGTCCACGGGTATAAGCCTCATGTGCCGCTTGACTTGGTGTCGTTGCCCCCAACGTACAAGGCAAGTCAGTTTGCACAATCCTTCTCCCAGCACATCCATGATTTACATGCATGTATACGGGACACCTTGACTACGCAATACGAGTCTTATCAAGCGCACGCTAATTTACATAGGAGAGTATCAGACTTCAAAATTGGCGATCTAGTTTTAGTCTGTTTGGTTCCCGAACGCTTGCCAACTGGCACCGTTAAAAAGTTAGCACCAACGCGCGCCGGCCCTTTTCAGATTATTAAGAAGTTAGGTGACAACGCTTTCGTTTTGGACTTGCCTGCTGATTGGGGTATCTCCCGCATTTTTAATGTTTCGGATTTAACGATGTTTGTGTCACCACCACAAGAGTTGATTTCTTTGTCGTCTTCTTCTCCCACTCTAAATTCTCATAGATTGGGGAGTGGTAGTACGGATGATCTCTCTCTTTCGGTCCCCACAGGTATATCATTGGATGGTAAGTTGCGTTATTTCCTGCCTACTGCTAATATGTTCCCCAGGTTTCCCCGGACATTCTCTACTCCAGCGATGATACTTGATGCTGAGCCTGTTACCACTACTGATGGCGACACCCACCACTTTCTCATCCGTTGGCGTGATCGCCCCCCTTCAGATGACTCTTGGGTACTCGAGATGGAACTGCAGAGTTTGGATGCTGCTCTACTTCACCGCTATTGCTTGGACCATGCAACGGAGATGCGTGCATTTGAGCGGGGGAGGATTGATGGCGTGCCCCTCCTCCACCATTTGAATACGATACTGACGATACTGATGATGATCCAGTTGATAAGGCAATACAACTCAAGGACGTTAGGCGGCACGACGACGCTAACGGAAGGCTACGCTATAACCTCCGCCCGCGGCGCGCTGCAGCCACTACAAAGAATTAGCCTTATTTATTTCCTTTTCTTGCACTCTATTTTATATTAGGAATATAAATTTATCCTATGTTTATGTGATAATTTTATATTCATTGCATGTTTTATTATTTTAAATTTTGAACAATTTTAATGTTGCTATGCAATTAGCCATTCGGATGGATGAGATTACATCTCCATCATGAAAGATTAAGGCTTGTTTGTAACTCCTATATAAGGAGACTTTCTTATGAGATAATTACAAGATTGAAAACCTAATTTCCTCCTTGTGAAATTTCGGCCAAGAGGAGTGTTCTCCAAGCCGCCGCCCCCCTTTTGTGGTGTGCAGCCCCCCCCCCCCCCCCCCCCCCCCCCCCCCCGTGCTCCCTCCATCCGTTCAGTGCGACTCCGGCGCGGCTTCCTTCGGTGTGACTCCTTGGAAGAAGGTTGCAAACCATTCGGTGTGACGCCGGTGGATCCGTGGAGAGAGTGATTCTCCCACAGTTATCTTGTGTGAAAGCTTTTCGGTTGGGTAATCTCTCCCCCCTCCCTTGTGTGATTTCTTCTCTTTAGTTGTGGTGGTTTTCGTAAATCGTTTTCTCCGAATCGTTAATTTAATCGCTGCAAGTTTTGAATCGAAATCGCCGTTGCAAGGCTTTTTATTTCCGGATCGGGTGGATCCTATTTGCCTCAGCGGATCTTGGCCTATAGCCTTGGTCTTCTTCTCAAAAAAAGAGTGGCAACCTTTGTATTTTCTTGGGGAATTTTCCGACTCAAATTTCCGATCGTTGTTTTCGAGTCGACCATTCCTCCTTTGTTGTTTGTGTCGCGTTCTTGTGACGAGGAACTATTTTGGGCGATAGGTGCTGTGTAGGTACGGTAGATCTACGACGTGTAGAGCGGAGATAGAGCGTTAACTTCGTGGAGATCTCCGAACCGACATCCCTACATCACCTGCAACCCTTGATCAAGCTCTTGCTCCACTCTCAAGCACTTAGAATCTTTTCCTTGCATCCTTAAAAACCTCTCAGTTATCCCCACAACCTTCTTCTTCAACCATCCTTGCTCGTGAGACCGAACACCCCCGTTAGCTGCTGGTGCCCGCGACAACCTCTCTCATCCTCTCTCCGATTTCGTGCAACAACATCCATAAAATATAAATTCGACACAAAATAATTCAAAGATAAATCGATAGCTAACAAAATAGAGAACTTGGTTATTTAAATAAAAATATAGAAACCTTTATTTTATCCAAAGTTCATCATGATCAAGTGCTAAATAAAATTTAGTTGCTCATCTTAATAAAGAAACTACATAAAAGAGCGAAAAAAAACATAATTGCTAGAAGAAGAAGTGTTTGAATTAAACTAGATGCAAACCAAAACTACGAAATTGAAATTACATAAAAGGACTGCAAGAAAACGACTAAAATTGGCTAACAATCTACTCCTAGATTGTTCCTAGCTCTTCTAGATGATCCTCAGCTCCTGGCTAGATCTGAAATTTATAGGAAAATTTCTGGAAGGTCACGTACCTAGGTCACGTCGGTGACTAGGGGCGTGTCAGGTGCGGAACTGTCCTCTTGAAAGCCCGGGGTTGTTTGGAGAAAACCGCCAAAATTCACCGTTTTGCGGGTCACACCCCTAGGTCACGCCCGTTACTTAGGGCGTGTCAAGTTTATTACTGGAAATGATGGGAAGGAGAAACAGCGGGAGTTAATCTGGCATTGCTGAAGAGGTCACGCCCCTAGGTCACACTCATGACCTAGGGCGTGTAGGTTTGAACGGTCTGCAACGGGAACTGCTAATTGATGAATGAGTAACGCCGGGGAGTCACGTCCGTGGTCACGCCCGTTTCTAGGGATGTAGCCCATAACCGGCGTGTGTTATGAATTGGATCTCCTGTTGGCGACACACCCCATGTAGGATGGTCATGCCCCCATGTCATGCCTGTGACATGGGGGCGTGTAACTTTAATTGACGTGGAATGGTGGCTGAGCCGCACCTGGAGGTCACGGCCCGTGACTATGGTCACGCCCCCTGTCCCGCCGGTGACAAGGGCATGTACCAGGGAAAAATTCGACTTTTCTCCAGATTTTCTCCTGATTAATCCTGTCAGCCCCAAATTGGTGTTTGCAGCCCAGATTAACTTGTAAATAGAAAAAGAAAGCAATTAAAGTAAATTTAATATAAAACTAAATAGAAATATATTATTCATTAACTAAAACTTATATTAAAATACTTTAATATTGACTTATCAAATACCCCTATACTTAAGCTTTTGCTATTATAGAGCAAAACTGTGAGAAGTACTTATAAGAAAAATAATATAATTTTTAATTAAACTAAAAGTTTATTAAATCAAAAGAAATTTAAAAATAAAATTTAGAGACTTAAATATTAAGTTCTAAGATATGAAATTAAAAATATGAAGAGCGAAATATTTAGAAAAATTTTCTCAAATAAATTAATTAGTTTAAAAATTTAGTAGTTAACAAAAAAAGTTAGATTATGAATTATTAACACTATTAACTAAAAAGATACTTAAAGGAAAAAATTCAATCTAATATTTTTTCTCTGTTAGTATTTTAATTTACATCTAATTTTTTTTAGGTTTTGGGAACAAGGAAATTGAATAGGTTTTTGATTAAAGATGATGAATTTTATCCTCTCACCTCACATAATATTTTTTTATATTTGCATATGTTTGCCAAAAAATGATGAATTTTATCCTCTCATTTTCCATGATATATGAACAAATCTTTATCTCTCTTGAAATAAGAAAAATAAGAAATAAATCGGGAGTAATGAATTTTATTCTCTTACTCCATCGTTTATTTGGGTTGCATATGTGTACCAAGGAATACTTGATTCTCATGACATATGATCTAACAAAAAAAGTAAAAAAATGCATATGTGTACCAGGGGATAATGAATTTTATCCTCTTATTCCCGTGAAATATGAAAGTGACGGTTAGACCTAATATACTCTAGAGGGGGGAGGTGAATAGAGTATCTTTAGATCTTTTTCAGTTTATAAAAACTACAGAGCAGAGCAGCTAATAGATATCAATGTTTGTTGTAAGTGAAAGAGTAAAATAAAATAAACTAATCTACCACAGGAACAACAAAAAATAAACTAATACAGGCACAACAAAAACTAACTACCACAGACACAACAAGAACAAAAAGGAAAGAGGGCAACCAGATAACACAAGAACTTTTATAGTGGTTCCCAAACCTTGGTACATCCACTCTTCTACCACCCTGGTAGGAATCCGCTAATAGGTTTTGATCAGGTGACTGCCACCATTGAGATTTTGATCAGGTGCCTAAAAACCAACCCAAGACTTTTGATCAGGTGACTTGCAACCAAGGAATAACTTTTGAAGGGACTTAAAGAACCCATTGTACAGTGAGTGGGTGAGAGAGTTATGGTGTCTTCTCTTTCTCAAATACAACTGAGAAGACTAGTGGATCTTTGATGTTATCAAAGCTCCCCCTAAGTTATTAAGTTGTTCAGGAAGATTGGAGCTGTTCTTCAGGGTGAGTAGGTCTTCTATCTTTAGCCTTGACCAGAAGAGATCCAGGAACTTCTTGACTGATAAATATTTGTTGTCCTTGAAGAATCCTGGAGTGAAGAATGAAGAAGACTCTTGATTTGGGATGAATGTTCTTCTTCTTCTTCAGCAACGTCAAGGTGAAGACCAGATTATTTTTTTGCACAGAGAAGAGTTTGAATGTTGTTGTTGTGTCTCTTCTCTGTGTGCCTTGTACTCTTTCTCTGATCAGTACTCTATTATTGCTTTTCTATGTATCTATTCCTATATCGAGAGGAGGGAAGAGAATCTATTTTTTATATTCCTAATGGAATTTCTCCTTTGAATTTTTGAATTCCTTCCTGCATTGATAGCTGTCGGCCTAGAGAATGTAATATGGCTGGAGAGAATATCTGCATTAATTGATTTCCCCAACTGTCCTTCTGAAAAATGACAAGTAATAATCCTAATGAATACCATAATCAATGCTGCTTCTTACGATAATATTCAGAGAATATTAAGCAATGTGTAACAGTCCAAATTTCTAAAACAGGAAATTTTTGGGTGACACGGCCTGGGACACGGGCGTGTCCCAGGGCGTGTCAGCGGACAAGGCCTGCGACACGGGCGTGTCGCAGGGCGTGTCGAGGTTGTATCGACGATCGGCCTTGGTGTCGACGATTTTTTTCGCTCGACGATGTGTCGAGAGGGGGCACACGGCCCAGGACACAGGCGTGTCCATGGCCGTGTCGTGTGCTCGACGACTGTTACTCGACGATCGTTGAGTGTCGAGACATGAGTGTCGAGACGTGGGTGTCGAGTGTCGAGAAGTTGCACACGGCCTGTGACACGGGCGTGTCACAGGGCGTGTCAAGTTGGGTCGACGATCTCAGGGTGACGAAGCATTTCGACAGGGCGTGTCTTTGTGCCGTGTCTGGGCACACGGCTTGGGACACGGTTATGTCACAGGCCGTGTGAAGTCTCGGGATGTTTTGGGATTTTTTTTGCCCAGGCACACTGCCACAGACACGGGCGTGTCTGAAGGCGTGTTGGTGACACGGCCCATTACACGGGCATGTCCCATGGGCGTGTCACTGGTTTGGATAGGTCGGTTGACCACCGCTTGAGGCACACGGCCTGGGACACGGCCGTGTCACATGCCGTGTCAGGTCAAATTTAGCGTTTCTGGAAGTTTTGTGGCCGTCCATTCCTTCAGCTGAGATCCAAGGGCTGAAGCTTCTTTCCTCTTTTCCTAAAGGCCGAAATCTGAGAAGTTATTCTCATTTTACTTGGCCTTGATCTTTCTTCAAGTTGGAGAGAAAGAGAGAGAGGAAGAAGGAGGAAGAAGGGGAAGGGCTGTTGCTGGTGGTGCTGCGGTTTACCGACAAGAGATCCGAAGCCGGCGTTGCGGAGGAAAAACTCTTGTGCTTCGTGCAAGCTAGTTTTGCGTTCATGGCACCAAAGCGATCGTCAAGGGTAACGACTTTTCTTCCTAGCCATGTGAAGGCTTCCTTTTAGCATATCTTGTGATTTCCCCCACCAAGAGGTGGCTGATTTTGGGAATCTTTGGGTGGATGCTTGACATCCCCTTTGTTAGCATATAGATCCGGAAATGGAGTACGGAATAGGCATGCTGTGTGAAGCCCATCTGGACAGGTTGGTCTGGATTGGTGATGTTGCATACGAACCGGAGAAGACTCCATGATAACGTGTAGTTTAAGGAGTCTACGGGTTATGCCTGCGAAAAGGATTAGCAGGAAGTACTGGGGTGGTAGCCCAGGAAAAATAGCCATGTGATGTTTTTGGGTCCAACCTGTGAATGAGGCACAGGAAGTACGGGTGTGACCAGGAAAGGACCTTTGTGATGCTTGATGTCGTAGGGTGTCCAACTGTGAAGCGAGTAACAGGAAGTACTGACATGATAGCCAGGAAAGACCCCTGACATTTGTGCTTGTGCGGTGTCCACCTATGGAGAGAGTCACAGGAAGTACTGGGAGGCCCAGGAAAGACCCGCTGTTGTGCTAAGAAAATGGGTATAGAGAAATACCCAGGCTTGAATGCCAAGAATAGGATTGGTGAGACCGACCCGCGCCTTTGATATAGCCATGAGTACGCGGTACTCGGAGAAGGCAAGGAGATTTGAGCAATGGGGGGTGGAGGATCCGACCTGCGCTATGTCCGTCCGATGTGAGACCAAAAGGTGCGGTCTGTTGGAGCGCATAGCAAGAGTCTTCGGCCTGCGCGCCATGACACAATGGGGGGCTACGGGCCATCCCAGTGTAGGAAGACTAACTCCGACTGCATGCCATGGAGTAAATGCTCAAGAGATTTACCATTGGGTTGTGACCCTAATACGGTGGTGGGCAAGAGGTTTGCTAGAACACCAAGAATGTGCCCTGAGTGCACGAACCGTTGGGTCGGGTGGCGAACGGTTGTGATGTCTTGTGTGCGTGAAAGCACATTTTGATGATATATTTCCATACTTGTGATATAATATGCTTGCAGGGAAGAATACCGCTGCCCCGAGAGAAGGGGTAGGGTTGTTATAATTTGGTCATCTGAACGCTGATCGTTGCTTTTGTTTGCCACCGTTGGGTGGATTGTCCCTGTACAGGTGCTGGAGAGCCGAGCGGGACGCATAGAGGTTGATGTACCTGCTGTTGTTGCTGCTACTGTTGTGAGCCCTCGAAGGCTCTATTTTATGTTGTGGGTTTTCTTTTCGTGTGGCCGGCCTGCGCGCCAATTGTTTTAGGCCACTGTTTGAAAGCCATGTAAGGCCATAAGGCCAACTCTTTGTACTTGTTGTAATACATTCCTATCCTGTATAAAATGTGGAGTTTTATGTTTGGACATTCATGAGGAGTTCCAGTTGTAGTCTAGGCTTCCGCTAGAATGATTTGTGATAGGGGCGATGCGCTACTCTGGTATCATCATGTACCTTCACCGCCTGTTTTGTGATATATACTGTGGGGCCCCGGCCGGACCTTCTAGAATATACCATATGAACGGATGGGGTTGCTACATTTTTGGTATCAGTTGTCTTGGTCTTTCCCTCTCGAAGTCGTGGCCGACTTCTTTTGTGGGGTGGCGAGCCCGTGTTTGTGCAAACCACAGTCTACGGAGGAACTCCTGAATGTCCATGATAGGAATGCAAACTTGATGTGTTTAAGGAACCTGTGTGTTCTTATTTTGTGTTGTTTTCTTGGGGACGACCGCTAATGTGTTTGTCTTGTCCACCTTTAGGTGACACGAAGTGGAGGTGGGCCGTCTGAGCCCCAGCATTCTGATGAAAGTACGACACCAGCCGTAGTGCCTACACCTCCACCGTCTGCGGAACATGTGTGTTTAGTTGCGGAGGCCTTATTTACCATGATCCAAGGCCAGCCACTTAGGCAGGAACAAGCGGCTGTGAGGCCAGAACAGGTGGCGGCAAGGCCGGAACCTGTAGTGGATGTGGCTCCTCGAGCGGCTGAGAAGAAGCTAACGCGGTTTATGAGTTTCCATCCGCCTACGTTCTCGGGAGCGGGAACTCCGACGCAGGCTGAGGATTGGCTATCGCGCGTCAAGCGAGTGATGATGGCGATTGGAACGGCGGAGCACCAGAAAGTTACCTTAGTTACCTTCTTGCTTGAAGGAGAAGCTCGATTATGGTGGGATGAGATGGAGTTGCATCACTTGGCGTGTCGTCCTTTAACCCACGTATCCATGGAAGAATTCTCCAGACTCTTCCTAGCGAAGCACCTTCCTGCGGCTCAGCGGATAGCCATGGAAAATGAATTCCAACGGTTGACCCAAGGTGATGGCAGTGTGGACGCATACCTGCATGAATTTACTCGCTTGGGACGGTATGCGGGTTCTATATTTGCTGATGAACAGAGGAAGACCAACAGGTTCTATGAAGGACTGAGGGACGAGCAGAGGTTCCTTATGTCAAGTTCAGTGAACTAAGGTTTCCAAGCATTGGTTGACACTGCGAGTGCGCTGGAGAAGGATATGAAAAGGGTGCAAGGGAAGAGAGCTTTGGCTGTGACGTAACCAGAGTGGAAGGCGCCCCGATCGGGAAAACCATTTTATAAGAAGAGATGGGGCAAGAAGTCCAAGCCTAGTGGACAAGCTCCGTCATTAGTTGCAACGGGAGTAACGTCAGGGGCTACTTCCAAGCCAGATACTCGTATCTGCTTCAATTGTGGCCGAATGGGGCATATTGTGCGAGATTGTAGGATGCCGCCAAAGAGTGAAAAGAAGGCGGGAGCATCTTATGCGGAAAAAGGAAAGGCAGTGGTGGATTCCTCTGCCTCGCAGGCGCAACCCCGGGTATACAATCTTGGCCTGCAAGAGGCCATCAAGCAGAGTGACGTGGTCACATGTATGAGTTTAGTTTTTCATATGCTATTGTTTGTATGCTTTTCTTAGTACCCTTATCTTTGCGGTTTGTGTTTGTGACATGTTTGTCATAGGCTTTGTGATGATTCGGGACACGCTGACGCGAGCACTGTTTGATACGGGTGCATCGCATTCTTTTCTATCTAGTGAGTTTATTACGCGTCTTGGGATACCCAGTCATGCAAAGACAGATAACGTCAGAGTGGTATTGCTGAATGGCTGTTGGATGCTTGCGGATCAAGCTTGCGATGTGGCGGTTCAGTTAGGAAGTCGGGATTTTCATTTAACTGCATTTGTTTTGCCAATATCGGAATTCGACGTGATTTTTGGGATGGATTGGCTTGCGGAGCAGCATGCTATGATTGATTGCCAGTCCAAAGAAATCATGTTGGGCCAGAATACCGAACAGGAGACAAAGTTCGCGGGTATGCACGGAGTCGGCGGGACGTTGATGTCTGCACTCGAGGTAGTCAAGGCTGTTCGGAAGGGTGCGGAGTGTTAATTTGCACTAATTCAGGCTGTTGAGCCTAAGGCCAGTTTGTGCGAGGTTCCGATTGTGGCAGAATTTACAGATGTGTTTCCCACGGATCTCCCTGGGCTACCACCCTAGCGGGAGATTAACTTCACGATCGAGTTGGTGCCAGGTGCGAAACCTGTGGTCCGCTCGCCATATCGCGTTGCGCCAAAAGAGATGGCAGAGTTGAAGGTTCAGCTACAAGAAATGCTAGAGCAAGGTTATATACGCCCAAGCATGTCACCTTGGAGCGCGCCTGTGCTTTTTGTAAAGAAGAAAGACGGTGGGTTGCGATTGTGTATCGATTATCGTGAACTGAATAAGCTGACCGAGAAGAATAAGTATCTGATACCCCGGATTGATGAGTTATTCAATCAGCTGGTGGGCTCGACCGTCTATTCGAAGTTGGACCTGAAGTCTGGTTATTACCAGTTAAGAATTCGGGAAGGTGACATTCCCAAAACCGCATTTGGAACGCGTTATGGGCACTATGAGTTCACAGTCATGCCATTTGGACTGCGCAATGCGCCCTCGGTGTTTATGGATTTGATGCACCGTATTTTTCGCGAGTACCTGGATCTGTTTGTGATAATGTTCATTGATGACATCCTGGTGTACTCGAAGTCCAAAGCCGAGCATGAGATTCACTTGCGGTTGGTGTTGAACACGTTGAGGCAAAATCAGCTCTATGCCAAGTTCTCGAAGTGCGAGTTTTGGCTATCGTCAGTGGCATTTTTGGGCCATGTGGTGAGTGGAGAGGGCATTGCAGTGGATCCAGCAAAGATAAGGGCCATACATGAGTGGCCAATGTTGTCTTCCGTGGCCGAGGTCAGGAGTTTCCTTGGACTTGCGGGCTACTATAGAAGATTTGTGGAAAACTTCTCGCGGATCGCTTTGCCGCTCACCACATTGACGCGAAAAGATCAGAAGTTCGTTTGGATGCCAGAGTGCGCACATGCTTTTGAAGAGCTGAAGATTCGGTTGACCACGGCGCCGGTGTTGTCTTCGCCACGTGGAACCGATGGATTGGTGATTTATAGTGATGCCTCAGGGAGCGGCTTAGGCTACGTTCTTCTGCAGAGCGGAAAGATTATTGCTTATGGCTCACGCCAGCTGAAGGTGCACGAGCGAAATTATCCCGTCCATGATTTGGAACTAGCGGCGGTGATTTTTGCACTCAAGTTGTGGCGACACTACCTTTATGGTGTGAAGGTGGAGATCTATACCGATCATAAGAGCCTAAAGTATATTTTGGAGCAGAAAGACTTGAACATGCAACAACGAAGGTGGTTGGAGTTCCTTGGGGACTACACTTTCGAGATTCACTATACGCCCGGGAAGGGGAATGTTGTCGCGGATGCCTTGAGTCGGCGGGTTCCGGCTAGAGCGAATTGGTTACAAAGGCATGATGAACGTCTTATCCAGGAGTTGGAGGCGTTAGAGATCTAATGTGTTGACAAGAATTCCACTGCCACTGCATGTTTGAACTGGATCGAGGTGCAATGTGACCTTGCGGACCGAGTGCGACGGGCAACGGAGTTGGATGAAGATCTCTTACGCTATGTGAATGAAGGGCCAAAGGGCAAATTCACCTGGATTGACGGTCTTTTGCGAAAAGAGGACCGTTTGTGCGTCCCAAATGTGGGGAAACTGAGGGAAGAATTGATGTATGAAGCGCATTTTACAAAGTATTCCATTCACCCCGGGAGCACAAAGATGTTCAACGATATGAAGAAGCTAGTCTGGTGGCCAGGGCTCAAGAAAGATGTTGCCCTTTATGTCTTTAAATGCCAAACATGTGTGTTGGTGAAGGCGGAATGCCAAAAGCCGGGCGGTTATTTGAAGTCATTGCCAATCCCAGAGTGGAAATTTGATGATATTTCCATGGATTTTGTGCACGGGTTGCCAAGATCGCAGCGAGGAAATGATTCTTTTTGGGTGATTGTTGACCGGCTAACTAAAGTGGCACATTTTCTCCCGAACAGGCGGGATGATTCAGTTGAAAGTTTGGCAAAGTTATATGTTGACCAGATTGTGCGGCTTCACGGTGTTCCTCGGAGCATTGTCAGTGATCGAGATGGGCGATTCACGTCAAATGATTGGCGGCTAGTTCACCGACTGTTGGACATGAAGTTGACTTTCAGTACGACCTTTCATCCCCAAACGGATGGCCAAACTGAACGTACCAACAGAACCATGGAGGACATGCTCCGAATGTGCGCCCTTGACTTCAGAAAGAGATGGGAAGATCATCTCTATATGGTAGAGTTTGCATATAATAACAGCTACCAGACGAGCATTGGGATGGCACCATATGAAGCTCTATATGGAAGGAAGTGTCGTACTCCCTTGGCTTGGGTAGAAGTGGGCGAAGCTCGGGTTTTTAAACCAAATGAGGTTGATGAAGCAAACTCAACCATCCGGATTATTCGAGAGAGATTGCTTATTGCTCAAGATCGACAAGCGAAGTACTACAATGCCAAGCACCGGAACGTGGAATTTGCGGTTGGCGATTGGGTCTACTTGAAGATCAAGCCAGTCAAAGGTGTCTCCAGGATTCGACGATTGAAAAAGTTGAGTCCAAGATATTTAGGTCCTTTTGAAGTGGTTGAGCGAGTTGGCGAAGCGGCTTATCGGCTAGCTCTGTCGGCAGACTTGGGTGGATTACATGATGTATTTCACATCTCGGTGCTTCGGAAGGCCGTGAAAGATCCAGCTCAAGTGATCGCGGATGATCGTGTGCCGGTGGAGTATGGGCTAACAACGAGAGTTAGACCCATTCAGATCGAAGATCGAGCCGAGAAACAGTTGCGGAACAAGACGGTCGGCATGGTGAAAGTCCGATGGGACAACTGCGGCCGTGAAGAACTGACATGGGAGCGCGAGCAAACCATGCGAGAAGAGTTCCCTGAGCTGTTTTTGTAATATGGAGAGAGGATGTTGTCACATAAAATTTTGTATGTTGTAACATTTTTCTTGCTGGTTACTATTGCCTTTCCTGTATCTGAATTTCGAGGACGAAATTTCTTGTAGGAGGGGAGGATTGTAACAGTCCAAATTTTTGAAACAAGAAATTTTTGTGTGACACGGCCTGGGACACGGGTGTGTCCCAGGGCGTGTCAGCGGACACGGCCTGCGACAACGGCGTGTCGCAGGGCGTGTCGAGGTTGTGTCGACGATCGGCCTTGGTGTCGACGATTTTTTTTCGCTCGACGATGTGTCGAGAGGGGGCACACGGCCCAGGACACGGGCGTGTCCATGGCCGTGTCGTGTGCTCGACGACTGTTACTCGACGATCGTCGAGTGTCGAGACATGAGTGTCGAGACGTGGGTATCGAGTGTCGAGAAGTTGCACACGGCCTGTGACACGGGAGTGTCACAGGGCGTGTCACAGGGCGTGTCAAGTTGGGTCGACTATCTCAGCCCGACGAAGCATTTCGACAGGGCGTGTCTTTGTGCCGTGTCTGGGCAAACGGCCTGGGACACGGGCGTGTCACAGGCCGTGTGAAGTCTCGGGATGTTTTGGGAATTTTTTCGCCCAGGCACACGGCCACAGACACGGGCGTGTCTGAAGGCGTGTTGGTGACACGGCCCATGACACGGGCGTGTCCCATGGGCATGTCACTGGTTTGGATAGGTCGGTTGACCACCGCTTGAGGCACACGGCCTGGGACACGGCCATGTCATAGGCCGTGTCAGGTCAAATTTAGCGTTTCTGGAAGTTTTGTGGTCATCCATTCCTTCAGCTGAGATCCAAGGGCTGAAGCTTCTTTCCTCTTTTCCTAAATGCCGAAATCTGAGAAGTTATTCTCATTTTACTTGACCTTGATCTTTATTCAAGTTGGAGAGAAAGAGAGAGAGGAAGAAGGAGGAAGAAGGGGAAGGTCTGCTGCTGGTGGTGTTGCGGTTTACCGACAAGAGATCCGAAGCCGGCGTTGCGGATGAAAAACTCTTGTGCTTCGTGCAAGCTAATTTTGCGTTCATGGCACCGAAGCGATCGTCAAGGGTAACGGCTTTTCTTCCTAGCCATGTGAAGGCTTCCTTTTAGCATATCTTGTGATTTCCCTTACCAAGAGGTGGCTGATTTTGGGAATCTTTGGGTGGATGCTTGACATCCCCTTTGTTAGCATATAGATCCGGAAATGGAGTACGGAATAGGCATGATGTGTGAAGCCCATCTGGACAGGTTGGTCTGGATTGGTGATGTTGCATACGAACCGGAGAAGACTCCGTGATAACGTGTAGTTTAAGGAGTCTACGGGTTATGCCTGCGAAAAGGAGTAGCAGGAAGTACTGGGGTGGTAGCCCAGGAAAAATAGCCATGTGATGTTTTTGGGTCCAACCTGTGAATGAGGCACAGGAAGTACGGGTGTGACCAGGAAAGGCCCTTTGTGATGCTTGATGTCGTAGGGTGTCCACCTGTGAAGCGAGTAACAGGAAGTACTGGCATGATAGCCAGGAAAGACCCCTGAGATTTGTGCTTGTGCGGTGTCCACCTGTGGAGAGAGTCACAGGACGTACTGGGAGGCCCAGGAAAGACCCGCTGTTGTGATAAGAAAATGGGTATAGAGAAATACCCAGGCTTGAGTGCCAAGAACAGGATTGGTGAGACCGACCCACGCCTTTGATATAGCCATGAGTACGCGGTACTCGGAGAAGGCAAGGCGATTTGAGCAACGGGGGGTGGAGGATCCGACCTGCGCTATGTCCGTCCGATGTGAGACCAAAAGGTGCGGTCTGTTGGAGCGCATAGCAAGAGTCTTCGGCCTGCGCGCCATGACATAATGGGGGGCTACGGGCCATCCCGGTGTAGGAAGACTAACTCCGGCTGCACGCCATGGAGTAAATGCTCAAGAGATTTACCGTTGGGTTGTGACCCTAATACGGTGGTGGGCAAGAGCTTTGCTAGAACACCAAGAATGTGCCCTGAGTGCACGAACCGTTGGGCCGGGTGGCGAACGGTTGTGACGGCTTGTGTGCGTGAAAGCACATTTTGATGATATATTGCCATACTTGTGATATAATATGCTTGCAGGGAAGAATACCGCTGCCCCGAGAGAAGGGGTAGGGTCGTTATAATTTGGTCAGCTGAACGCTGACCGTTGCTTTTGTTTGCCACCGTTCGGTGGATTGTCCCTGTACAGGTGCTGGAGAGCCGAGCGGGACGCATAGAGGTTGATGTACCTGCTGTTGTTGCTGCTACTGTTGTGAGCCCTCGAAGGCTCTATTTTATGTTGTGGGTTTTCTTTTCGTGTGGCCGGCCTCCGCGCCAATTGTTTTAGGCCACTATTTGAAAGCCATGTAAGGCCATAAGGCCAACTCTTTGTACTTGTTGTAAGACATTCCTATCCTGTATAAAATGTGGAGTTTTATGTTTGGACATTCATGAGGAGTTCCAGTTGTAGTCTAGGCTTCCGCTAGAATGATTTTTGATAGGGGCGATGCGCTACTATGGTATCATCCTATACCTTCACCGCCTGTTTTGTGATATATACTGTGGGGCCCCGGCCGGACCTTCTAGAATATACCATATGAACGGATGGGGTTGTTACACATTGATTATTCAGGAATTATTATAATAGAATGAGGAAAAAGGAAGGAAGAATCCAAGTCTGGATCTGCACAGAATTCGTCGATCAAAGAACAGATTTCATCGACCTGGGTCCAGAGTTCATCGAGCTGAGAAATAATGTTTGTCGACCAGATAATTGTTAAGACCCCCCATCCCGTATTCCAAAACACGGAACGAATGGGGGTCTTATGCCCCAAACAGCCGCCTTATGGTAGCAATAGCACTTGGCTAACCTGTACCACAAGACGCCTATTCTGCCGGCTACAACCAATATCAATATATATATATATATATATATATATATATATGCCAACCTAACCAAACTTAATAAGAGAAGTCAAATCCACACCAAGTATATAGTCCATATACAGTAAATAAGAGAAGCTAAACATGCTTCTACAATATCAGAGTACAGCTATAAAATTGCCCAAACGGGCTACATCAGAGTCGCGCAACACTCACATCCATAACCGATGGTAGCGACGACACCGTCATATCAGGCCCTATCGTCCTGGCCTGGCTGTCCTGCTGCACAGTCTGCGGCTGCTTTACCTGTGGTGTGACCTCCTAAAAAGAAGATGTAGCAACCGTTAGTCAAAAATACTAAGTAGCTTCACATCCGCTCCCCCGGCGACTCCTCGGCACTGGGCGGAGAAAGGAACAAGGGTAATATATGCAAGTAGTAAAACAGGTACAAGCAGGTGGTAATTGTACATGAATATCAATATTATAAACTAGCGGTTCTACTTGAGCAATAGTAATTCAACAAGTACATGTAAATACAGCAGGTAAGTAACTTTACTTATAAGGATGCCCATACAAGCTTATAAATTAATGATCGGTTTACATAAAGTAACTCATCGTATTGGAGTGCCCATAAAACTTATACGATGAGGATCTTGTTGTGCAATGTTATGAAATGGTATTTATGTAATGAAATGACTCACCCATGATCACACACATGCAACCGCTATGTCGACATACACTATAGTTCCCACTTTTCGAGCAGGTAGCTAACCTCTCAGGCATCAGCCACCGTGGCCAGGCGGTGACAGTAGAGCGGGCATATCTACTACTAGGCGGGTATCCACACTACTTCACCTAGGCCTCCGTATGCCTCAACGCTAAGAACACAATAGCGAAGCCCATGCATACAATGGCCCAGCGGGAGCCTCAGGTAGATGTGCACCGAGGACCAAGCCCCGAACTGACCTTGTGTGACCCGGAAGGAGCCTTAGAAGTAAGCACGAGGACCATGCTCAACCGTTCACCTGGCACGGAAGGAGCCCCGGGACATGAACACCGAGGACCAAGCCCAACCGCCCAAGGTCTAACTGTCAACTCCCATCGGTGTGACAACTGGCGAGCCCATAGACCTGCCACACTATTCTTAACCCAGGATTACGACACCGTATGTCGACACGCCGCATGCAATTACACATCACCGTGGCATGAAAGGATTCTAGGAGAAAGCACGAGGATCAAGCCTAACCAAACACTCGACACGGAAGGAGCCCCGGGACGTGAACATAGAGGACCAAGCCCAACTGTCCATCTATACCTCATCTCAACACTAACCCAACTAGTGACGGTCAACACCGTACTTACAACCTTCCACAATACTACCCGTAGGGAGACTACACTCTAAGTATTAGACTACTAAATTTAATTCCAACCATCAAACATACTTATGGCCGTACTTTATCCTTCTATATGTCATTCCAAATGATTTCAACATAATATAACATAATGCGCATATATAACAGTCTACCAATTTCTAACAAGTTATTTCGTTTATGTAAGCTTGCTTCACAATTCAGTTATATAAAATAAAATTAGTAAACTTCATCATTCATAGCACTACGGTGGTTAACATAAAATAGTTCACCAAAATCTCGATTTAATTTGCAACATCGGTTCCACCAAATCCAAATCCATATTATATGAAAACCCAGCATTTAAGTGGAGAATAAATCTAGACCTCAAATTCAACCGAAGATTCCAGAAGCTACAGAATCCGGTGAAGATGTGTAACCCCTCGATGAAAAGGTCTTTCCATGGTATACAAATTTCATATTCAGCCTACAACCCAGATTTGAATATATCCTATTTGAAATCGGCTTCAAAGTCCGCTGCGCACAGAAAACAATTTCTGCATGCAGGTTTGCCAGATGTCAATTTCGTTCAGACTTTCCCGTGGCTGCAGACTTCGCCTGAAGTCGTGCAATATTTTGTTGGAAAGGTATTTTCAAGGGCTTCAACTTTCGTGTTTTGTTGATAGCCCAGATCTGGCCAAATCACACCTGAAAATAGCCAAGAAGATCGTTGCACGCAGAACCCAGATCTTGCACGCATCTTAAAGGAGAATGAATGGCATCGGTTCATCTTTCTCCTAAAGTCGATCTTCCCAAATCACTCCAGAAAATCCTCCTCCCTTATTCACACTCATGAGTCCACTTCTCCTCATGAAACCATCCACCCATCATCACATAGAAGAAAGGGGAGGTTGAAGAGATCTAAAACCTAGGACACAAGTCCTAGCATGGCCATTCCTAGAAAACTTCTTCTCTCCATCAAGACTCTCTTGAGTCGATATCTCTCCTAAAAACATTACTAGAGATCTAGCACCAAGGGATAGGGTAGGAAGCTCACATCATTTCCGGCATTTCCACTATTTCCGGCCATGGATCGTGTAACTCTTCTCGACGGCATCTTCTCCTTTACGGCGGCGGATCTTCTCCTCCAAAACTTTCTCCAGCAACTTCCATCTCTCAACAGGAGTTTCTCTCAGAAAATAGGGGATGAAATGAGCATGAAAATAGCTAGGGTTTTCACTTCCCCTTATATATGAAAAGTGACACGGGTAGGGACACGCCCGTGTCCTTACCCGTATCCTGCTTGGACGAAGCATCAACGACGGTTTTACTGTCGGTTCAATACTCAACACGGGTAGGGACACGCCCGTGTCCAGACCCATATCCATATGACACGGCCGTGTTCCCTGGTCGTGTCTTTCTCTGGATACATCGCGCCGAACTCAACTCGACACACCGACACATGGGTAGGGACACACCAGTGTCTCTACCCATGTCATATATTTCATCAATCTCGACACACTCTGTCGAGTTCAACTCGATACATACACACACACACGGGTATGGACACGCCCGTGTCTCTACCCGTGTCATACACTTCGTCGATCTCGACACACTTCGTCGATCTCAACACGCTCTGTCGAGTTCAACTCGACACACACGTGTAGTGACACGCCCCGTGTCTCTACCCGTGTCAGTCCAGTCACGCCCGTGACCCAGGGCGTGTAATCCACTGGACACTTTGTCGCGAGAAAATTGTCGACCTCTCGACAGAGCGCGACACGCCCTGTGACACGCCCGTGTCACAGGCCGTGTACCCCTTCTTGCCAAGTTGATCTAGACACACTTCGTCTGTAACACCCCCATCCGTCGTATGGCATATAGTAGAATGTCCAGCTGGAACCTGAAACCATATACCACGGACAGTCGGAAGGGTTACGTATGAATAACCAAACTATCCAATTAAGACTACTCATCCTAACACAGAGCATTCTAGTGGAAGCTTTTAAACAGTTGAAAGAACCCATAATTATATCCAATAATCATGAATGTCCAACACCACTACAACTGGAATGAAAACAAATACACTGAAAGGTATATGGCCTTATGGCCTTACAGAGGTTCACTTAATTAAATAATGTTTTCCATACATCGGCTTGCAGGCCGGCCACACATGACAAAATAAAGCACAACTATTCGCTTTGGCCTTCTAGGGCCAGCACAACAATATGGGAACTCGGCTCCGCAGCACCTGCAAGCAACATTCCACCACACGGTGGAAAACAAAGCAACAGTCAGCCAAAAGCCAAGCAAATTATAACGACCTTGCCCCTAACTCGGGATGGCGGTGCTCCTTCCCTGCAATTCATTAGCCCAACTAAATAATATAGTACAAACATGGTAGCCACAGGTGTAGGATCGCACGGCCAAACACCCCGTGCACTCAGGGCACATTATTGGTGAATCCTGACACTTCAGCATCTTCACCACCACTCCTGGATGGCAACAACGTGAGCATTTTAGCCTTTCTGACCACTGTCTAATGCTCCCGACTATGCCAACGGCCAGTCCCCTTTTCGGGTCTCTCGCACCGAACCACATAGCCCAGGTCCTATTCCACTTACCCGTTGCTCACAACGCGTAGTACACCTTGTAACGTACGCACGAGCCAAGCTTCTCTCGGATCCTACCATTTCCAAACATTCACATAACCCAGTTATGTTCAAGGCTGGTTCCCAGACCGCCAAGTTAGCAGAACAACGATTCCGCTCAGTTTTCCCGGTGCGCCTTGGAGTTAATCCCCAAGGATCCCTGTTGCAATTTACCGCGTAGAAACCCGAAAAACCAAAGCACAGAGTCTTCTCCGGCAAACCATAACAAATGCAACATCACTGATCCAGACCAACATGTTCAGGTAGGCTTCACACACAATGGCTATGTCCGTACTTCGATTCCGAACTCTATATGCAACACAAGGGGGATTATTCCCCTTCAACCCCAAGGAACTCCGCACACTCACCGCACACTCACGGGAGCGGGTTTCCCTATGCAAAAAGGAAGAGAGCTTCACATGCTGAAGTAGAGAATCGTTACCCTTGTAGTACGCTTTTGCGCCATGGAAACTTACACGGATAGAAGTCTTCGCAACGGGATTTCCTCCACGGATCCGCTCTCGGTTCTCTAAATGGTGCTCCGATGCTCCGCCGGCGGCCGGAATCTTCCTCCTTCTTCCTCCTTGGTCTAACTCCTTGGAAAGAGAAATATTAAGGGAGAAATGAGGAGTTAAACCACCATTCCCGGGCTTAATAGAGCAGGAACACGCCTGGGCTGTCAGATCTTACTTAAAGAAAACAAACGGCTCAGATTTGTACAGAAATGCTCAAACCTAGGCCGAACACGGCCTCGCACACGGCCGTGTCCCAGGTCGTGTTCCTCGATCCTGGCACGATCGTCGAACGCAGAAAAAACCCACACGGGCAAGACACGCCCGTGTCTCAACCTGACACTCTCGTGTCGGGTCCTGGACATGCCCTTGACCGGAGGCGTGTCATGAATAACTGTCACGCCAACCATCACGACTCTAGGGAACACGGGTATTGACATAGTTAGGCACACGCCCGTGTCAAATGTCACGCCCATGTCATTCTGTCGTGTTTCTTGCTGTCTCCTTCTCGGGATACAGCCGGACAAAACACCAAGTAAGACACGACCTTGGACACACCCGTGTCCTAGGCCGTGTACCCCTAAGGAGGCACCAAAATTACTTTTGGACGCGACCAGCTCGATAATGATTTTTGGGGCGTTACAAATCTCCCCCCCCCCCCCTTAAGGAATTTCGTCCCGAAATTAAGTAAAGGTATACAAAAATTAAATGTTACCTGAGTGGAATAACTTGGGGTATTCCTCCAACATAGTTTGCTCTCGCTCCCAAGAAAGCTCCTTACATCCGCAGTTATCCCAACGAACCTTAACCATTCAGATTTCCTTATTGAGGAGTCGTTTGACCTCAACGTCTTCTATTTGTATAGGCTTGACATTTGTCATCAACTCATAATCAACTGGCACTTGATCAACCGCAACTATCTGCGAAGGCTCTTGCACCGCCTTCCGCAACACTGATATGTGGAACACATCATGTAACCCACTCAACTCCACCGACAGCTTCACTCTATACGCTGTCTCGCCAACACGCTCCAGGATTTCAAATGGTCCCAGGTATCTCAGACTCAGCTTGTTCAAGCGTCGAACCCGTGAAACACCCTTGAACAACTTGATTTTTAAATACACCCAGTCGCCAACACCGAACTCCACGTTCCTATGCTTGGCGTTATAGTACTTTACTTGCCTGTCCTGAGCGATCTTCAACCTTTCCTGAATTGTACATACCATTGAAGTGGCGTCTTCCACCGCTTGAAGTTTATACAACTTCGACTCGCCTGTCTCCAACCAAGACAATGACGTACGACACTTCCTCCCATACAAGGCCTCAAAAGGTGCCATTCCAATACTCGCTTGAAAGTTGTTGTTATACGCAAACTCCACCATGTACAGATGATCTTCCCAATGCTTTTTGAAATCTAGGACGCACATGCGAAGCATGTCCTCCATTGTCCTATTGACACTCTCGGTCTGACCATCCGTCTGTGGGTGGAAAGCTGTGCTGAAACTCAGCTTAGTTCCCAAAAAATTATGCACCAGCCTCCAGTCCTTCGGCGTGAAGCGTCCATCTCGGTCATTAACAATACTGCGCGGCACACCATGCTACCGTACGATATTATCCACATAAAGTTTGGCTAACTTTTCCACTAGATCTTCCTTCCTATTCGGGATGAAATGCGACATTTTCGCCAACCTATCTACGACCACCCAGATGACGTCGCTTCCCCTCTGCGACTTTGGCAAACCATGCACAACATCCATAGAAATGTTGTCGAATTTTCATTCCGGGAGAGGCAAGGACTTTAGGAAACCTCCGGGCTTCTGGCACTCCGCTTTCACCAAGGCACAAGTTTGACACTTGGCCACATAAAGTGCTACATCCTTCTTTAATCCTGGCCACCAGAATAACTTCTTCATGTCTCTATACATCTTTGTGCTACCCGAGTGGATTGAGTACTTGGTATGATGAGCATCGTACATCAACTCCTCCTGAAGATTATCCGCACTAGGGACGCATAGACGACCATCCTTCCTTAGCAGTCCATCCTCAACTGCAAACTGGGAATTTGACCCATCCAAAGATTCATCGAAGATCTACTTCATACTGCTATCCTGAATCAAAGCCCGTCGGACTCTATCAGCCATGTCACACTGCACCTCTCTCCAACACCATATCGCCCCAGCACTAGACTTCTTATCGACACAGGAAATCTCTAATACCTCCAAATCACAAACCAATCTCTCATCATGTTCTGATCACCAACTGGCCCGCGCAGGAGCCCTGCGGCTCAACGCATCCGCCACCGCATTTCCTTTCCCAGGTAAATAATGTATCTTGAAGATATAGTCCCCCAAAAACTCCATCCACCTTCGCTGTCTCATGTTCAGATCCTTCTGATCTAGCAGGTACTTCAGGCTCTTATGGTCGGTATATATATCGACCTTTACCCCATACAGATAGTGCATCCACAGCTTTAGAGCAAATATCACAGCCGCTAACTCTAAGTAATGGACCTGATAATTCCTCTCGTGAACCTTCAACTGTCGTGAACCATAGGCTATCACACACCCATGTTGTAGTAGAACACAACCCAAACCACTCCCCGAAGCATCACTATAAATCTCAAACCCCTCGGTTCCACTATGCGAACGTAAAATAGGCGTCGTGGTCAACCGCCTCTTCAATTCTTCAAAAGCCTGCTCACACTCCAACGACCACACAAACTTTTGATATTTCCTTATCAATGTAGTGAGTGGTAACGCTATCCGCGAGAAGTTCTCTACGAAGCGCCTGTAGTAGCCGGCATGCCCCAGAAAGCTCCAAACTTCTACCACTGAAGATAATACAGGCCACTCCCGTATCGCTGCTATCTTCGCCGGATCGACCGTTATCCCTTCTCCACTAACAACATGACCAAGGAATGCTATTGAGGATAACCAGAACTCACACTTGGAGAACTTTGCATACAACTGATTCCTCCTCAAGGTCTCAAACACCATGTGTAGATGCGTGTAATGGTCCTTCTCACACTTCGAATATACCAAGATATCATCGATAAACACTATCACGAAATGATCCAGGTATTCTGTGAACGTCCTATTCATCAAATCCATAAACACGGATGGCGCATTGGTCAGCCCAAACGGCATGACCATGAACTCGTAATGCCCAAACCGCGTGCTGAACGCTGTCTTAGGGATGTCGCTTTCCCTTATCCTCAATTGGTAGTATCCGAACTTCAGATCTACCGTCGAATATACTATTGACCCAATCAATTGATCAAATAGATCGTCAATCCTGGGGATCGGATATTTGTTCTTCTCCGTAAGTTTGTTCAACTCCCGATAGTCCATACAGTGTCGCAAGCTCTCATCCTTATTCTTAACGAAAAGAACCGGTGCGCTCCGAGGCGACGAACTTGGACGTATATATCCTTGCTCCAACAACTCCTGCAGTTGCACCTTCAACTCCACCATCTCTCACGGCGCTATCCGATACGGAGATCGTGACACCGGTTTGGCACTCGGTACTAGTTCAATGGTAAAATCAATCTCCCGCTGAGGAGGGGCTCCTAGGAGATCATCTGAGAACACATCAGGATACTCAGACACAACTGAGATACTGTCCAGACTTGGCTTAGGTGTTGAAGCTTGCACTAAGGTGACAAATAGCTCTACACTAGATCAAACCGCCTTAATCACTTGAAGGGCCGACATCAAAACTTTACCCGACCCCTTCATGCCCACAAACATAGTCTCCCATTCAGTATGCAGTCCCAACTTAACCTCCTTTTGGTTGCAATCGATGTAAGCTCACTGCTCCGAGAGCCATTCCATACCAAAGATTACATCGAACTCCACTAACGGTAGAACCAACTCTCGCAAATCAAACTCCTGGTACCCAATCCAAATCTTTACCACACAGAACTTATCCTCTCGCATTTAGCACCCATTGGGCAACAACACATCCAAACTGTCTTTTTCCATCGAGGAAGGGACCCCGACGTGCGATATGAACCTTTCAGACAAGAAGGAATGTGATGCTCCTGTATCAAACAGGGCTCTTGCCGGACGGTCGAAAATAAACACGAAGCCTAGCACCAACAAACATAAGCTAACATATAAAAACGTTACAACTACATAAAGTTAAACTGCTATAATTTAACTCATACCTATCACCACGTAAGCTTGTTTCATGGCCTCTTGTAGACCAAGATTATAAACTCTAGGCTGGGCTGGAGCATGATGGGATGTGGTTGATTCCACCACCTTCCCTTTCTCTTCATTGGTCGCTCCAGGCTTCCTCTCGGACTTTGCACGTCCGCTCCAACATTCATGAGCAAAGTGCCCCGTCTTCCCACAGTTGTAGCAAGCTCTTGGAACTTAACTTGTGGTTGCCCCGACGCACCAGACGAAGGGGCTGAGTTCGGAGTCTTCTGCTTCTTGCTCCATCTGCGGAATCCTGACCTTGCATTTGACACTTTGAACTCTGCCTTCTTTTCCCCTAGGTCCATCTTCTCTTGGACTTTCTTCACAACCTTTTCTAGTGACCAGGCTGAATTTACCAAGGCTAGGAAGCCCTGTGCCTTAGTCCCAGCAAGAGGCAAATGTAGGTCACCGCGTAGACCCTGATAAAATCGGTTAGCCTTCCTCTCTTCTTTCGTAAACATAGCACCAGCATACAGACCCAACCGTGTAAAATCGTGGAGATACTCGTCCATGCTTCTGGCTCCCTGAGTCAACCCAAGATACTGATTTCCATCTCAAGCTTCTGAGTAGAGGGTAAATATCTGGCCAAGAACAATCTTGAGAATTCCTCCATAGGCACATCAGCAAGCTGCCTTCCCACTCGGTTCTCTAAACGGTGCTCCGATGCTCTGCTGGCGGCCAGAATCCTCCTCCTTCTTACTCCTTGCTCTAACTCTTTGGAAAGAGAAAGCTTAAGGGAGAAATGAGGAGTTAAACCACCATTCCCGGCCTTAACAGTGCAGGAACACGCCTGGGCTGTCAGATCTTACTTAAAGAAAACGAACGGATCAGATCTGTATAGAAATCCTCAAACCTGGGCCGAACACGGCCTCGCACACGGCCGTGTCCCAGGCCGTGTGCCTCGATCCTGGCATGATCGTCGAACGCAGAAAAAACCCACACGGGAAAGACACGCCTGTGTCTCAACCTGACACGCCCGTGTCGGGTCCTGGACATGCCCTTGACCGAAGGCGTGTCATGAATAACCGTCACGCAAACTGTCATGACTCTAGGGAACACGGGTACTGACACGGGTAGGCACACGCCCGTGTAAAATAACATGCCTGTGTCATTCTACCATGTTTCTTGCCGTCTCATTCTCGTGATACATCCGGCCAAAACACCAAGCAAGACACGACCTTGGAAACGCCCATATCCTAGGCCGTGTACCCCTAAACAGGCACCAAAAATACTTTTGGACGCGACCAGCTCGATAACAATTTTCGGGGTGTTACATCATCGAGTCCAACTCGACACACACACGGTTAGGAACGCACCCGTGTCTCTGCCAGTGTCACTGTACACGGGTAGTGGCAAGCTCGTGTCACTACCCATGTCCTTCTCTGGACACGCTCGAGTCATCGACTCGAGAGCTGTCCACTCCCACACGGGTAGGGACACGCCCTTGTCTCTACCCATGTCCTATGCTTGACTGATTTCTACTCCCATTCATATCTGCTGCCCAGTTGTCAGCACTCCCCCTAAACCCAAGTCAGCTCTCCTGACTCAAAAATAAGCACAAGGGGCATAGTGCGATTCGGGACGTTACATAATTGTTGTTCGTTGACCTGAGATCCAAACTGCTAACTACTATCTGATAAAACTTACCAATTCTGTACTCCATGATCGTCGAGCTGATAACATAGATTCATCGACTGCAGTTCACAGAAATGATTCTGAACTTAGAATGCTGAAGTAGATCATCCAAAAATTGTAGACCTAAGAACCAAGTTCATCGAGCTCAACTCAGAGAATTGTCTCTGAGTTCGTCGAGCTGAGCACGACTTTCGTCGAGCTGAGTTCGACAAACGTCGAACTGACTTTCCTGAATCTTTTAAATTTCTCAAAGTATGGAGTCTTCTGCAGTATGTTGTTGCCTGGTCCCAGCAATGTTGACTCTAAGGACATGGCCTAAACTCGAGCACACAGACATGACCCTGGCTATACATGTTGGGTCAATAATCCTAGTTTAGTGAACTTAGCCCAAATCCAACTATTGATCCAACAATCTCCCCCTATTTGGGTGAGGTCACTAATTACAGACACAAAATATTTTCAAAGCAAGAGAAAGATATATCTCACAGAAATCTTTAAAATGTGCAGCAGATATATATATACAATGAGCTTTGTATCATGAAATAAATAAGAAGTTTTAAGACATACAGAAAGACTAAGATAGTTTAAAATTTATTTCTTCTGCTTTGGTACTTTTTGCTTATCCTCTTTAGCTCTATCACCAGGCTGAGTGAATTTAATTTCCCTGTTTGGATTGGCTGCTTGAGTATTTGTCGTGGTCATATCCACAGCTCTAATAATGTTTAGAGAAGTAGCCCTTGACACCACAGCTTTTGGATGTAATTTCATGTAATCATCTACATTAAAGAATTTGTTAGCTTTTGCAAACCTGTTGAGTTCCTCTTTTCTGTATTTGGATAATGTTGTATATTCAGAGGGATCCTTGCCTTCAGCTTTTGCCTTGTTGATCATAGATAAACCAACCAATTCTTGGAACCTGGCCATCCTTGCAGTTCTAGTGATTAATGGGTCCTCAAATGGAACAGGAGGAGATGCAGGTCTTTTTGGACTTTCACCCTTTTGATGTTCTGGTGCTTGTAGTAGATGTTATTGTTGATGCTGTTGATGTTGATGATGTTGCCTGCCTAAAGAGTTGTACCTGTGCTGACTGTTTTGAGAAGAAGAAGATCTACCCTGCTGTCTCTGATAGGTTTGATATTGGGTAGTCCTCTGAGATGAAGAGCCTGAAGCACCAGTAGAAGGTGGTGGAGGAGGAGGAGGGTCTTTCCTGTATCTATGTGGAGGAGGTGAATACTTCCAGCTTTTGTTCCTGTCTTTATGCTGATTCTTGGATAGCCACATCCAAGCTGGCATGCCTTTGTATGGAGTGATATTTTGAAGAATATAATAAGGAGTATCATGTGTTGGGTTTGGTTTTGGAGCAAGAGCTGGAGGGGCTTTCCTTTTCTTAGTGACTTTATTTTTCAGAGCAGAGGGACTGTCATCTGAATCCTTCATCATCATCATCTTAAGAGTATTGTGGATTATCATATAAAGCATTAATTTCATTCAATGCTTCTGTATATATCAACAGTTTTTCTGCCTGGGGAGGAGCTAGAGGAAGAGCTGGAGCTGGAGCTGGAGCTGGAGCTAGAGAACTATATACATCAGTGCTTTCAACAACTGATTTATTCTCTTCTTCAGTATCAACAATGATCAACTCATCTAGATCAGGCATGGGGCTATCATCCATAATGAAGGTTGGAGCAGAGATGACTCTTGGAGGGGATGAAGTAATAAAGGAATCAGCTCTTGGTGGAGATGGAATGACAGGAGTCTCTGTATTAGCAAAACTAGCCTTGTGTTTCGAGGCAGCTGTAGGGCTGAGTGGTGCAGTGTATGGTATAATGGCCAAATAATGATGATGATAATAGCTCGGTAGAATATTATTGTACACAACATTAAATAAATCCAATAAGGAAGTAAAATTAACTGTGGGATTTAGAATATAATCCCCAACTGTTTTTATCTCAGCCAAAAGAGGCGCATCCATATCTGAGTCTATTAAATCTATGATTTCAAAAGGATCTGCTACATCTTCTGAAGAGTCAGTGTTGGAACACCCTATTACTAATTTGGGTCAGGATCACTATGTCTCTGGGAACCTTTGCTTGACCTTCTATATAGCTTAATAGGTCAATTAGAATTGAGTCTAAGGGTTAGAAGTCTAGGTTTGGAAGCTTCCCTGAAGACCAAGATTTTCTGTCTGGAGACTAAGTCTGATCGTCGAGCTCAGTACGACGATTCGTCGAACTCCGATCGACGATCGTCTAGCTCAACTTCGACAGATCGTCGAACTCCATTAGACGATCGCTGAGCTCAACTTCTTCATATCGTCGAACTCCATTCGACGATCGGTGAGCTCAGTTCGATGATTTTGACTCTGCTTTGGAACTTTATCTATGAGCTCAGTTCGACGATCTTTGAGCTCAGATCGACGATATTTTGCTGCTGTATGTTTCCAGATCGCTGAGCTCAGCTCGACGATAGCAGAGCTCAGTTCGACGATTTCAGACAACTTCCAGGATATTTCTTAATTCAAATTCAAATCAGTTAAGAGTTATTCTGCAATTAATTCAGAGATTTCCTAGCCGTTATCATTCAATTCTGGACCAAGTTTCAAGGGATTTTTCAAGGAATGTATCTGTGGACTTTCCTCCAGAAGAGATTATGCAATTAAGGATGAAATTAATGCAGGCCAACGGCTATACTTGACAGAGAATGTTATTCTATTCTATACCAGAGAATAAAAGACTATTATTCTCTCAATTAATGCAGGCCAACATTTCAGCTATTTGTTGAAATCATCTATTGCTGGAGTTCAATCTTTAAAGGCCTATCACCCTCAGCAAAGCTTTTCTTCCTGAAGATCTCAAGAATTCAGGGGGAGCTTTGACATCAACAATCCACATAGTCTTCTCAGTTGTTCGAGAAAGAGAAGACTGCCATCATTCTCTCACCCCCACTCTGTAAAGGGTTTCTCAAGCTCCCTTCAAAAGTTTGAGCTTTGTTTTTGAGCACCTTGTCAAAATCTCATTGGTGGCAAGACACCTGATCAAAAAATCTGCTTTGGTTTTTGAGCACCTTATCAAAAGATCATTGGTGCCCAGGACACCTGATCAACTCATCCTGGAGTGGATTCCTACCTAGGGTGGTAGAAGAATGGATGTACCCAAGTTTGGGGAACCACTATATTTCCTTGTGTCTTCTGGTTTTGCTTGCTTTCATTTTTGTTTCTAGCCTTGATTTTTCTGTGCTTAGTTTTTGCTTAACTTAGTGTTGTGATTAAATTTATTATTGCTTTCCTGCTCACACATATTACAACAATTGTTGTAAAAAGTTTCAAAGCACCATATACTCTATTCACCCCCCTCTAGAGTATATCAGATCTAGTTACACTTTCAATTGGTATCAGAGCGAGGTTGGTTAAACATACCATACCTGATTGGTTGTACAGGCTAACACCTGAACCCAAAGATCCCAAGCTAGATCTGCTTTTCTTTAGTATTTTATTATTAGATTTTGTTTTCTCAAATCATGGCCCAAAACAAAGATTATGCTAGCACCAGACCTCCAGTGTGCAATCTCTCCAAGTTTGGACTTTGGAAAGCAAGGATTAGACTTTACATGAATTCTATTGACGAAGACATTTTTAATTCTGTTTTGACAGTATGTCCAAGACCCCCAGAGAATTCCAGTACAAATGTTGTTCCACCTCCATCAGGAACAGATGCTGATATCAAGAAATGGAAAGTAGCTGATGCTAAGGCTATGAATATCCTAGCCCAGATAATGTCAGATGACATATTTCAAAAGGTAGCTGAATGTAATTCAGAAAAAGAAATTTGGGACAAACTCTCAGAAATAGTCTCAGGCTCAGCTGATGAGAGAAAGGATAGAAGATCCCATCTCATCTCTCAATATGAGAATTTCAAAAAGGGAGAAACTGAGTCAGTGGGAGACATGTACAACAGACTAAGTCTAATTGTCAGTGAACTCAGGACATTAAACAAAGAGATCTCTCTAACAGAACTTAATGACAAGATCCTAATGTGCTTTCCCAGAACTTGGGATTCAAGAATCTGGCCAATTAAGGATGCCAGAAGTCTAAATGAGATTACCACTGAAGCTCTATTGGGTAAGCTCAAATCTTATGAGCTACTGAGGATCTGCCTGAAGATAAAGCTACAGGCAATGATGAACTACTCAGCTTGTTGGCCAAAAGATTCTACAAGATGGCCAGAAAGGACTTCAGAAGAAGATCATATAAGGAGCAGGATAAGCCAAGGTATGACAAGTCCATTGGTAATAATAAAGACATTATTTGCTTTGGTTGCAGGAAACCAGGGCACATAGTTCCTGACTGTCCAGAGAACAAGAACAAGGACAGAAGGGACAGGAAAGAAAGAAGAAAGGAGAAAGACTCCAAAAGAAATGGCAATGGCAAACCTTCTTCAAGCAAAAATAAGCATACAAGAAAAGGGTTTGTTGCTGAATCCTGGAGTGAGACTGAAGAGGAGTCAGAAGCCTCATCCAGCTCTAGTGATGATGAGGATGATGCAGAAGAAAAGGAGTTCTGCATGATGGCAATCAATGCCTCACAGCACAATTCAGAAGAAGAGGAGTCAGAGTCAGACTCAGAGACTCAACCTGAAGAAGATCAGGTAATTGGTTCTTTTGATTTTAGTTCAGAAGATTTTAAATCTGAATTTAAAGCACTGTGTTTAGACCTGCTAAAGTCTGAGAAAGAGATTATCTCTCTCAGAAATCAATTATCTGAACACAATACTCTAAAGTCAGAAAATCTCAAACTCTCTCAGGAGTTGGAGTACTGTAGGGAACAGATAGCTTCATTGAAAAGTGAGCTCTCTGAGGCCAAGAAGCTTGAAGAATCCCTCAATGGGAGAAGCATCAAGCTGATGGACATCACAAGCACAGTGAACTCCAGATTCAACAGTACACTGGGCTTGGGTGCTTCATCCAGCCAACCTATAGTCCTAACAACTCCAATCAAATTCATTTCTGACAAAGGAAAGGGAGTTGTAGAGGTTGCTAGGAAAAATTCTGATCTGCCTCAGAAAACTAAGTCCCAGCAGAAATCGTCGAACGCAGATCGACGATCGCTGAATGAAGATCGACGATCGCCGAACGCAGCTCGACGATCTCAGGCAAAATCGTCGAACGTAGATCGACGATCTCAGCCAAAATCGTCGAACGCAGGTCGACGATCTCAAATACCTGACCTCAGCCATAGTCGACCGTCGAACGAAGCTCGACGATCTGACCCAAGATCGTCGAACGCAGCTCCAAGATCGTCGAACAGAGGTCAGAGCTCTGGAAACTTTTTCAATGACAAATCAAAATTGAATCCTAAGGGTCCTTCATCACAAATCTTTAACTCTTATACTGAATGGATTATACCTCCAAGGAGATATCATCCTGAAGGATATAAGAGTCAACCAGGGATGTCTTTCATTTCAGAATTTAAAGGTTATCAACCTAGGCCCAAGGTAAATTGGGTCAAAAACAAATAAATTGTCTTATGTGCAGGTGAAGACCTATCCAACATCTAACCAGCAATGGTATTTGGATAGTGGGTGCTCTAAGCACATGACAGGGAACAAGGACAACCTCACATCCTTCAGAGCCAAGCTTGGACCCAAAGTTATATTTGGTGATTCAAACTTTGGACAAACTAAAGGATATGGTGCAGTCCAGATTGGTTCAGTAACTTTCAAGAAGGTAGCTTATGTGGAAGGACTGAAGCACAACCTAATTAGCATCAGTCAGCTGTGTGATGAAGGCTACCGGGTGACCTTCAGCAAAGCCTTATGCAAAATCAAGTCAGAGGACAACACAACTGTGTTGACAGGTAAATGAAAAGGTAACATCTACCTAGTAGATTTTCTTTCAACTGATGTAGATATCTGCCTGTTTAATTCTGTCTGTAGACCCAATATTTTATGGCATAAGAGATTAGGACACCTAAACCTTAGAACTATTGCTAGGCTATCCAAAGACAACCTTGTTAGAGGTCTACCTTCTGGCCCCTACAAGAAGGAAGGACTCTGCAGGGCTTGTCAATTAGGCAAGCAAACTAAAAACAGCTTTAAATCACTTAATAAGAGTGATTCACCTAGGATATTGTATCTGTTACACATGGATCTTTTTGGACCCATCACAGTACAAAGCCTAGGAGGGAAATCCTACACTTTAGTAGTTGTAGATGACTTCTCTAGATTCACTTGGGTGTTCTTTCTAAGGAAGAAGTCTGATAACTTTAAGTGTTTGACAGAGTTTCTCAAATGTATACAGATTGAGTTCAATACTCACATTGCCCTGATCAGAAGTGATCATGGGACAGAGTTTGATTCTCTTCTTATGCAAGAGTTCTGTCAGAGTGAAGGGATCAGGCATACTTTCTCAGCTCCTAGAACTCCTCAACAAAATGGGGTAGCTGAAAGGAAAAATAGAACCCTTATTGAATCTGCCACTACATTGTTGTCAGATGCTCATCTACCTCTATCCTTCTGGGCAGAGGCAGTGAACACCTCCAACTATGTGCTGAACAGAAGTCTGATACATAAACTAAAGGAAAAGACTCCCTATGAATTACTCAAAGGGAAGAAACCTAAAGTTGACTATTTTAGAGTTTTTGGTTGTATTTGCTACATTCACAATAATGACAAGAAATATTTAGCAAAATTTCAAGCCAAAGCTGATGAAGGAGTGTTTCTGGGATACTCCATGATCAGCAAGGCCTATAGGGTCTATAATAAATCATCTTTGAAAATTGAGGAATCTGTTCACATTTCATTTGATGAAACTAACATGTCTTTCAAGGAGAAGAATTCTTCTACCATAGAACCTGTGCAGGAACATTCTCTAGTTGAAGATATGAACAAGTTACAGGTTACTCAAGAGGATGAAAGCAGTGAAGATGAAGGGAATGCTCAATATATTGAAGAACAACTTGAAGAGCCAGTTGTTGTACCATAAGAGGAAACAACAACACAGGTTGGTGAACAATCAACACCTCCTGTTGATTTACTAACATCCAGAGACCATCCAATTTCCCAAATAATTGGAGAAATCTCAGCTGGTGTGCAAACCAGAAATCAGGTCAACCAAAACCTGTTGCACACCTGCTTCCTATCTCAAATTGAACCTCAGTCCATTCAAGATGCATAGCAAGATCCACACTGGATCATTGCAATGCAAGAAGAATTGCATCAATTTGAGAGGAACAAAGTATGGGAACTAGTGCCAAAGCCTAAGGATCATTCCATTGTTAGAACAAAATGGGTATTCAGAAACAAACTGGATGATCAAGGAGTAATTATAATGAACAAGGCAAGGCTAGTTGCTCAGGGATATTCTCAAGAAGAAGGAATCGACTACGACCAGACTTTTGCACCTGTTGCGAGATTAGAAGACATCAGAATATTTCTAGCTTATGCAGCTCATAAAAGCTTCAAGGTATATCAGATGGATGTCAAAAGTGCTTTCTTGAATGGAGACATCAAAGAGGAAGTTTATGTCAGACAACCTCCAGGTTTTATCTGTCCAACTTTTCCTGATTATATTTTTAGACTGAACAAAGCATTATATGGTCTCAAGCAAGCTCCCAGAGCATGGTATGAGACCCTAGCATGCTTTCTCTTGGAAAATTGTTTTATAAGGGGTAGAGTAGACCAAACTCTTTTCATTAGAACCCATAAGTCCCATACCCTACTAGTACAAATTTATGTAGACGATATTATTTTTGGTTCTACTGACTCCAAACTGTGCAGAAGGTTTTCTAACCTGATGCATTCTAAATTTGAGATGAGTAGCATGGGTGAGCTATCCTTCTTCCTAGGATTGCAAGTCAAGCAACATGCTGAAGGCATCTTCATTTCTCAAACCAAGTATGCAAATGAACTGGTTAAGAAATTTGGCATGTCTGAGGCATCTTGTATGAAAACACCCATGCCTACTAATGCTGTATTGGATGCTGATGAACATGGGAAACCTGTTGATCAGACAACATATAGAGCAATGATTGGCTCTTTACTGTATCTTACAGCTAGTAGACCAGATATAATGTTTGCTACATGTATATGTGCTAGGTTCCAAGTAAGCCCTAGAGAGTCACACCTAACTTTAGTAAAGAGGATTCTCAGGTATGTTAAAAGTTGTCCAAATCTAGGTCTCTGGTATCCAAAGGATTCAGCATTTGATTCAACTGGATTCTCAGATGCTGATTATGCTGGATGCAGAATTGACAGGAAAAGCACTAGTGGAACTTGTCAGTTCCTTGGTGACAGACTTGTCTCTTGGTTTTGTAAGAAACAAACATATGTGTCAACTTCAACTGCTGAAGCTGAATATATGGCTGCAAGCAGTTGTTGTTCACAAATCTTGTGGATTCAAAACCAACTCTTAGATTATGGCTACAACTTAGAGAAGTCTAAAATCTTTTGTGACAATACTAGTGCTATTTCCATAGCTCAAAATCCAGTCCTCCATAGTAGGACAAAACATATAGAGATTAGGCATCATTTCTTAAGGGATAATGTTGAAAAGAATAAAATTGAATTACAATATATCCCAACTGATTTACAAAGGGGAGATATTTTCACCAAGTCCTTGGATGAAAAGAAACACACCTTCTTCCTAAATCAGTTAGGAATGTTAGATGGAGGAAGCCTTAAATAATCTCCAAGATTTTGAAAGCTTAAAAATTGACCAATACTAGGCAAACATTCTGATTTTTTCTTAGTGTCTAGAATTTTTCTGATCTCTGAACTGCGCTCGACGATTTGCCCTAAGATCGTCGAACGGAGATCGACGATTTCCAAAAATCGTCGAACTGAGTTCAGTGCCTCTCAGATAGTGTGAACTATCTCTTCCGGTCAACGATCGTCGAATGGCGCTCGACGGTTTTGTTCTCTGAACGATCGTCGAATGGAGCTCGACGCTTTCCAATATCGTCGAACAGAGATCGACGATGTTGAAGTCTCTTCAGATTCCTTTAGAAGCCTCGATCGTCGAACTGAGTTCAACGATCTTTCCATTTCTGCGTCGAACCCTAATATAAAACTCATTTTTCGCCGTCGTTCTCATTTGCGCTTTCGATTTCTCTGCAAGAATCTTCTTTCCCTCCAAACAGTTCTACTCTTGGTCGTTTTGTTTGTTGAGTTTTTGCAGGTATAATGGCTGTCTCAGTTGCTGTTCTTGCTGCAATGAAGTTTGATGCCAGTTTTGACATTGATGTAGAATCCTTCATCACGACTGATCAGATTTTTCAAGATATACTGGGTCTGTTCAAGGATCAGAATCTGACTGCTATAATGACCACCAGGATCAAGCTGGCTTCAGACGAGATCAAGGAGTGGATTTATACTGCCCATAATCAAGATAACTGTACAATAGTTGGGTCTATTGCTGGAAATCAGGTACCCTTGACCCCAACCATTCTCTCAGAAGTTTTTGAATTGAGAAATGGAGAAGATTCTGCTGAGCTATATGGAGAGAAATATTCTGAACTGCTTGCCAGGATGGGTCATCCAGAGGGAAACCCTAGCAAGCTATTCAAAAGGAACCTGTCTGTTGAATACAGGTTCATGGCAGATGTGGTGGGGAAAGTGCTACTGACAAAGCACTCAACCCATGATACAATATCCAGACATCAGCTCTGTCTCATGGGAGCTCTTGTGGATAAGAAAAATCTGAACTGGGGAGAAGTTTTCTTTGACCTCATCAAAAAGAAAATAAACAAAAGTTTTGTTAATTTTGGAAGGATTATTGGAGTATTTCTGCAGCACAGGTGTCCTGCCTTGCTGGTCTCCTCTGGAGTTCATATCAATGCCTCCAAGAGACTGACCTGTGCCCTCTTTGGAAAGTGGGACAGGAAAATCTGCAAGCCTAGCAGGCCCTCCTCCAGTGCTCCTTCAGGCACAAGGACTCAAAGAGTCACTCCTCCACAGGTCTCTGCACCTGTAGAAGACCTGGCTGTTGTTGCTGTCTCTCCTCCTTCTCCAATTCCATCCCTTCCCCCACCATCCACCATTCCAGCTCCATCCACCATCCCCATCTCCAGCCCATCTCCAACATTCACACCATCTCCAGTCCCTGTTCTTTCTACACCAGAAGAACAATTCCACCCACTGTTCTCCTACCCTCCACCTGCTATCACCTCCTCACCCTCCATTCCATCCTTCACCCTACTGGAGGACTCCTTTATGGATGATTCTCCTTCATCCCCTCCTGAGTTACCCTCCTCCTCCACTTCATTTCAAGACCTACTACACTAGATCATTGATCAACCAACTTTCATCCCATCCATATCCATTCCCTTATCCTCCATATCCACCCTACCAACACCTCAGCCATCCATTCCACAATTCTCCAGCCCTTCCCTTCCAGCATCCCCAGCTGCTTCCATACCTTCTACCTCTGCTCCAGCTCTTGAGCAAGTAGACCTCTCAGCCCTTGCTGACAGGCTGTATGAGTTACTTGCCCCCAGGCTAACTCTGCTGTTGGAGACCTCTTTGGCTCCACTCCACCTGTTAGTGGCAGCCCTTTCTGCCAGGCTCTCTTCCCTCTTCCCTCAGGTAGCACCTACAGCAGTGTGCCTTGATCCAGATGTGTCTGCATCTAGGCAGGGGGAGATGCCATATGAAGAGAATCTTCATGATGCTGCTGCTGCTGCTGTTTCTACAAGCTCTCTGTCTGCTGCTGTTGTCAGTTCTGCTTCTTCTGCTGCTCCTTCTGTTGCTGTTGCTGTGCCTCCACAAAGTCAGAGTTCAACTGCAGTTCTTGCAATAGACCTCAGGTCTTTGCTATCAGCTTTTGATTCTGCCTTCTTTAGCTGTCTGCCATAGGGTAATGTTGTCCAGCCCCCAGAAGACTTATCCAAGGCACTTGTGCCTTTCTCTTGCTGTGACCCTAGCATTATTACCTCTTCTGTATATTTAGTAATTGCTGCTACTGAAAATGTTGTTGCTGCTGCCTCTTCTGAAGAAAGGACTGATTTTGCTTCTGAGAATGTTGATACTGCTGATGCTGAAGTTCCTACTGTTTCTGATGAACCATCTTCCAAGGACATCCTAATGTCAGAGGCCACTGAATTTGAGCCTTCTGCATTCCTTGATGTTTTTCCTTCTGCCTCTATTACTGTTAGTGAAGTTTCTGCTGTTGTCAGTAACGTTTCTGCTGATGTTAGTGAGACAATTTCTGCTGTTGTCACCTGTTCAGAGTCTACTGCTGCTGTTGCTGTTTCTGCTTCACCTTCTCCATCTACTGCTGTCTCTGATGTTACCATCTCAACACCTGCTGCTGCTGCTACTGTTTCAACTTCTGCCTCATCTGCCTCTGTTCAGCTTAAGAAAGATTTAATGAAGAAAATAGATGCTCTCTATGAGGACCAGAGTTCTGAATCTGATGAATTTAAAATAGACTCTGATGATTCTTCTTCTATCATTGCCAGGAAAAGGAAGGCAAGGAGCAACTCTATGAAGAGGGTACCTCCTGCTAAAGTTAAAGATAACAATGACATTCCATACTATATCCTTCATAACTGCCCTATTTCTGAACACTGGATGCAATATTCTAAAAACTAGCTGAAAGCAATGAAGAAAAAGAGAAAATATGAGAAGGGTTCATCCAAATTACAGCACTCTCATCCTCCTCCATCACCTCCTCCTGATGCAGGTGCAGGTGGAAGCTCTACAAGTCAACCCCCAGCCAGAAGTCAGGCTCCCTATCAACCTCATGCCAGATCTTATCAAAGGGAAAGCCAATCCAAGGGTTCACATTCTAGGAGAGGAGGATATAGAGGTAATCAGAGAGATATTCAAGTCTGTTCTAAAGGCTACTCCAAGCAGCACCCATATTCCAGGGAAAGACAAACTTCAACTGATACAACATCTGACTCCTTCCCTTACAAGCTAAAAGAAACTGTGTCTGCCAGGCCCTCTCAAGACAACCCCTCCAACAGGTATGAGCCACCTGTACCTTATGAGGACCCTGAAAATAATCCAGCTGCTTGAACTACAAGGTTAAAGGAATTAGCTGCACTGGACCAAATTAAAAAGGCCAAAGAACAAGGATTAGATACTTCCAACATTTCTACAATGTCTGAACAGAGACAAAAAGAACTAGAGATATATGGTTCAAGAAAATTCTTTGATGCTGACAGATACATGGAATTACACCCTGAAGTAGTGGTTCCCAGGGTTAAACAGCAGACATCCTTAGGTGCAGCAGATGACACCAGATCTAAGAAGGAAGCCCTAAATCCTAACAGAGAAATTAAAATGGTTAAAGGCAAAGAGAAGAAAGGATGTTGTAAGGTGACAATCTCTGCAATTTCTGATTATCTGGATGCTATATATATCTCTGTGATTATTCTGCAATGTCTAGCTGTTGTTTTTATGTTTTTCTGATTGTATGTTGTTACTTAAGTTTTTCCAAAGTCTGTAAATAGTAATCCTAACCCAAATAGGGGGAGATTGTTGGAACACCCTATTACTAATTTGGCTCAGGATCACTATGTCTCTAGGAACCTTTGCTTGACCTTATGTATAGCTTAATAGGTCAATTAGAATTGAGTCTAAGGGTTAGAAGTCTAGGTTTGGAAGCTGCCATGAACACCAAGATTTTCTGTCTTGAGACTAAGTTTGATCGTCGAGCTCAGTACGACGATTCATCGAACTCCGATCGACGATCGTCTAGCTCAACTTCGACAGATCGTCGAACTCCATTCGACGATCGCTGAGCTCAACTTCTTCATATCGTCGAACTCCGTTCGACGATCGGTGAGCGCAGTTCGACGATTTTGACTCTGCTTTGGAACTTTATCTCTGAACTCAGTTCGACGATCTTTGAGCTCAGATCGACGATATTTTGCTGTTGTATGTTTCCAGATCGCTGAGCTCAGCTCGACGATAGCAGAGCTCAGTTCGATGATTTCAGACAACTTCCAGGATATTTCTTAATTCAAATTCAAATCAGTTAAGAGTTATTCTGCAATTAATTCAGAGATTTCCTAGCCGTTATCATTCAATTCTGGACCAAGTTTCAAGGGATTTTTCAAGGAATGTATCTGTGGACTTTCCTCCATAAGAGATTATGCAATTAAGGATGCAATTAATGCAGGCCAACGGCTATACTCGACAGAGAATGTTATTCTATTCTATACCAGAGAATAAAAGACAGGATTTTTGAATCTCTCAAGAGAACACACACAATACAGAGAGAGGATACAGATTACATAGAAGCATTCAAAAATCTTCTGTCACAAAAGAATTCTAAAGAACACACATCCAAGGAGATCAACCCTTCTCAAATCTTTAGATCTCCTTAGTCTTCAAAGTGTTCAAGGCCTACATACTTCCAGACTCCAGACATTCAACATTTCAGCTATTTGCTGAAATCATCTATTGCTGGAGTTCAATCTTTAAAGGCCTATCACCCTCAGCAAAGCTTTTCTTCCTGAAGATCTCAAGGATTCAGGGGGAGCTTTGACATCAACAATCCACATAGTATTCTCAGTTGTTTGAGAAAGAGAAGACTGCCATCATTCTCTCACCCCCACTCTGTAAAGGATTTCTCAAGCTCCCTTCAAAAGTTTGAGCTTGGTTTTTGAGCACCTTGTCAAAAGATCATTGGTGGCAAGACACCTGATCAAAAAATCTGCTTTGGTTTTTGAGCACCTTATCAAAAGCTCATTGGTGCCCAGGACACCTGATCAACTCATCTTGCAGTGGATTCCTACCTAGGGTGGTAGAAGAGTGGATGTACCCAGGTTTGGGGAACCACTATATTTCCTTGTGTCTTCTGGTTTTGCTTGCTTTCATTTTTTTTTCTGGCCTTGATTTTTCTGTGCTTAGTTTTTGCTTAACTTAGTGCTGTGATTAAATTTATTATTGCTTCCCTGCTCACACATATTACAACAATTGTTGTAAAAAGTTTCAAAGCACCATATACTCTATTCACCCCCCCTCTAGAGTATATCAGATCTAGTTGCACTTTCAGTCAGTCATAAAGAATCAAATTCTGCTATTGTTACTGCTGCTTCTGCTGCTGCTTTTACTGGAACTTCTTCATCATGAAGCATCTCCCCTTGACTGGCTGCAGAGGGTCCTGGAGCCAATCCCCCAGAAGATGGGATAGGGGATAGAGCAGCAACTGTGGTAGAGAGAGTTTGGATGGAAGTAGTGAGAGGAGCTATAGCATTACTTAAAATGTTTTGAAGTGTGGGAGAGATGAATGCAAGCAAATCCTTAGCAATATCAGAAAAATTTAAATAGAGGGATTCTGGAGTAGTGGAGGAGTAGGGATTGTGATGACCATAATTTGAACAGACATAAAATGAACTAGACATATATGTGTGTGTGTGTAGTCAGGTGCAGAAGATGGAAGGTCAATTTGGACTAGTAGAGGGAAGTGGATAGAGGGAGTAGCAATTATAGAAGGTGGAATTGTTGTTGTGGGGATGGATTTTTGATGTGGAGAGGATGGAGGAAGCACTAGATTGAATGTGTGGGAGGAGATAAAGTTGTCAGGATCTGTGGTAGTTGTGGGGATGATTGTGGTGATTGAGAAGGAGAGTGTTGTATGGATTCCTGAATGGGGGAAGATGGGATTTCAGTGATATTTATTTGATAAGAGGATGGAGGTGGAGAATGTGCATGAGATGAAACTAGAGTAGAGATGTGAAGTGGTTGTTGTTGTTGCTGTTGAGGAGAAGAAGGAATGTTGGAAGAGGAGGGAGTTTCTTTTGGGCGTAGGGGAGAGGCTATGACTGCCCTTGTGCTTTTAGAAGGCCTGGAGGATGAAGAAGCCTTGGTTGTCTTGGTGATCCTCCCTTCCCAACTCCTAAAGAGGGCAAAGGTGAGCATCTTTGAGGCATTGATGAACACTGTTGTTGACACCAAGTGTTCAGAAGCCTTTTACTGTAGAAAAATCCCCAGTATCCGGCCGAAGCAAACTTCTTTCTTGTTATTTTTCCTCTTAATCAAATCAAATAGTAATTGCCCGCAGTTAATTCCTTTCTTATCCACCAAAGCCAGCCATCACCAAGAATTACTGCCTGGTTATATAATCATGTACTCCATGTTTTCCTAACAGCACTTTTCCGACCACATCATCCAAGAACTTGTATTCAGCTGACAAGTTCTTCTTGAGCAGTTTATTAGGGTTATCACCATAATGACCCATTTTATTCAACATATTATTATTCTCTTCAGTATCCAGTTCGATGTCTTCTTTGCCATTCAGTAGACCGAAAATGTCAGTTTGCACATTTGGAGAGAGAGATTGAGTTACCCGAAACTGTTCCTGTCATGGAATCTTCTGTTGTTATAGAGGTAAAAACCCATTCTTTAATCTCAGTCATTGCATTCTTTATCCTAACCATCATGAACTGTTTCAGTTGTTGTTCTTCAAACAACTTTAAGATCTCCATGAAAATTGCATCAGAAAACTGGAAGGAATCAAAATCTATGTCAAATTTTATTGTAGAGTAAGCAATTGCCGGAATCGCCATGGTGCACCTGCAAGAGAAAAACAGAGATCAAGTGCGATGGAACTGAAAGAACGGGACGGAGGTCGAAGAAAACCTAGATATAAGGTTTTTAGAATATGAACCGCCAAGCTCTGTCCGACGAATAATAAAAAGATCTTCTATCTGAGGTCGACGAATTATTTTATTAGAAAATGAGCTCGTCGATCTCAGTTTGAAGACGAATAAATCGTCGATCTCCGTTCGACGAAAAATTCACTGAAACAGGGATCGTCGATCTCCGTTCAATGAAAACAGTTTCACTAAGAAGTGATCGTCGAACTCCGTTCGACGAAATCTTCACGATGGGTTCACAGATCGTCGAACTCCGTTCGATGAACTGTCAACAAATCGTCGACCAGAGACAGAAATTAAATTAAAGCTTCTCCATTTATCATTTCAAGCTGATTTATAAAGAACAAGTGATTTCTTTCATCCAGGGGTTTGGTGAAAATATCTGCTCTTTGTAAATCAGTGTAGATATAGACAAGTTTAATTTTTTTTGTCTACACACTCTGAAATGAAATGATGTCTAATGTCTATATGTTTAGTCATACGATGATGGACTGGATTTTGTGCTATGAATATAGCACTTGTGTTTTCACATAAGAGAGTTGAATTTTTTAAGTTGACCCCATAGTCCAGGAGTTGATTTTGAATACATAGCATCTGGGAACAGAAACTGCCATCTGTAATATATTCTGCTTTAGCATTTGATGTAGATACGGATGACTGTTTCTTGCAGAACCAAGACACTAATCTCATATCAAGGAACTGGCATATCCCTGAGGTACTTTTTATGCCTACCCTACATCCATCAAAGTCAGCATCTGAGTATCCAGGTAACTGAAATTCTGACTTAGTAGGATACCAGAGTCCTAGACTAGGATAACTCTTTATATATCTCAAAATTCTTTTTAGGAAAACTAGGTGAGATTATTTGGGGTTCACTTGGAACCTAGCATAAAGACATATAGCAAACATTATGTCAGGTCTGCTTACTGTAAGGTATAGTAGGGACCCAACAATGCACATATATAATTTCTGATCAACAGGTTTCCCATGTTCATCAGAGTCTATTACAACATCAGTGGCCATGGGTGTTTTCTTTGCTGAGGCATCAGCCATCCCAATCTTCTTAATAAGCTTTGTAGCATACTTAGCCTGGGATATGAAGATGCCATCAGGTAGCTGCTTCACTTGAAGACCAAGAAAGTAGGAGAGCTCACCCATGCTACTCATTTCAAACATTGAATGCATGAGGTCAGAAAACCTCTTGCATGGTTTGTAATCTGTAGACCCAAATATAATGTCATATACATGAATTTGTAGTAACAATATTTGATCCTTATGGTGCCTAGTGAATAATGTTCTATCTACAATGTCTCTAGTAAATTTATGCTCTATCAAGAAGCTAGCTAAGGCCTCATACCAAGCTCTTGGAGCTTGCTTCAAACCATAAAGAGCTTTATGCAATCTAAAGACATATGAAGCGTAAGTTGGAGAGATAAAACCTATAGGTTCTTCAACATAAACCTCTTCTTTAAGTACTTCATTGAGAAAGGCACTCTTGACATCCATCTGATAGACTTTAAACTTCTTGTAGGCAGCATAAGCAAGGGAGATCCTGATAGCATCTAACCATGCAGCTGGGGCAAAAGTTTGGTCATAGTTTATCCCTTCTTCTTAAGTATAACCTTGAGCAACAAGCCTAGCCTTGTTTCTCACAATTACATCATGGGCATCAAGTTTCTTTCTGAATACCCATTTGGTTCCAATGACTGGGTAGTCTTTGAGTCTAGGAACTATGTCCCAAATACTGCATCTCTCAAATTGATTGAGTTCCTCTTACATTGCAATGATCCAGTTGGGATCTTGCTCAACATCTTTTATGGATTGAGGCTCAACTTGAGAGAGGAAACAGGCATGCATCACATCTTGGTTGAGTTGATGCCTTATTTGTACACCTACTGACAAGTCTCCAATCACTTAAGATCTAGGGTGATCCCTTAGTGTTTCAAAGTCAGTGGGTGGAGTTGGTTCTGCAACAACATTTGGAATTAATTCCTCTTGTGGAATAATGTCTGCTGTTGGAGTAGGTTCAGCCACTTCCAAAAATTCATCTTCACTATCTTCATCAACTTGTGGAGGAGAATGAGATATGACCTTTTGAGTAAGGTTTAATTCTTCCAATTTCTCACACAAGTGAGGTACCTGCAAAGTGTTATTGGTAGAAATTTCTTTCTCGTTATAAGACATGTTTGCCATATCAAAAGTTACATGAATTGATTCCTTAATTTTTAGGATGATTTATTAAATACCATATAAGCTTTGCTGACTTGGGAATATCCTAGAAAAATTCCCTCTTCAGCCTTAGCTTCAAACTTTCTAATATATTTCTTATTATTATTATGAACATAACATATGCAACCAAATACTTTAAAATAGGTGATTTTAGGTGTAACACTCCAAAATTCTGAAGAAGGGAATTTTTGGGTGACACGGCCTGAGACACGGGCGTGTCCCAGGGCGTGTCAGCTGACACGGCCTGCGACACGGGCGTGTCGCAGGGCGTGTCGAGGTTGTGACGACGATCGGCCTTGGTGTCGATGATTTCTCGCTCGACGATGTGTCGAAAGGAGACACACGGCCCAGGACACGGGCGTGTCCACGGCCGTGTCGTGTGCTCGACGACTTTTACTCGACGATCGTCGAGTGTCGAGACATGAGTGTCGAGACGTGGGTGTCGAGTGTCGAGAAGTTGCATACGGCCTGTGACACGGGCGTGTCACAGGGCGTGTCAAGTTGGGTCGACGATCTCAGCCCGACGAAGCTTTTCGACAGGGCGTGTCTTTGTGCCGTGTCTGGGCACACATCCTGGGACACGGGCGTGTCACAGGCCGTGTGAAGTCTCGGGATGTTTTGGGATTTTTTCACCCAGGCACACGGCCACAGACACGGGCGTGTTTGAAGGCATGTTGGTGACATGGCCCGTGACACAGGCGTGTTCCATGGGCGTGTCACTGGTTTGGATAGGTCGGTTGACCACTGCTTGAGGCACACAGCCTTGGACACGGCCGTGTCACAGGCCGTGTCAGGCCAAAATCAGTGTTTTTGGCAAAATCGTGGCCGTCCATTCCTTCAGCTGGGATCCAAGGGCTGAAGCTTCTTTCCTCTTTTTCCTAAAGGCCGAAATCTGAGAAGTTATTCTCATTTCTTCTTGGCCTTTATCTTTCTTCAAAAGAGAGAAAGAGAGAGAAAGGAGGAGGAAGAAGGGGAAGGGTTGCTGCTGGTGGTACTGTAGGTTACCGATGAGAAATCCGAAGCCGGCGTTGCGGAGGAAACGCTCTTGCTAGTCTTTCAAGCAAGCTTTGAGGTCATGGCACCGAAGCGGTCGTCAAGGGTAATGACTTTTCTTCCTAGCCATATGAAGGCTTCCTTTTAGCATATCTTGTGATTTCCCCCACCAAGAGGTGGCTGATTTTGGGAATCTTTGGGTGGATGCTTGACATCCCCTTTGTTAGCATATAGATCCGGAAATGGAGTACGGAATAGGCATGCTGTGTGAAGCCCATCTGGACAGGTTGGTCTGGATTGGTGATGTTGCATACGAACCGGAGAAGACTCCGTGATAACGTGTAGGTTAAGGAGTTTATGGGTTATGCCTGCGAAAAGGAGTAGCAGGAAGTACTGGGGTGGTAGCCCAGGAAAAATAGCCATGTGATGTTTTTGGGTCCAACCTGTGAATGAGGCACAAGAAGTACAGGTGTGACCAGGAAAGGCCCTTTGTGATGCTTGATGTCGTATGGTGTCCACATGTGAAGCGAGTAACAGGAAGTACTGGCATGATAGCCAAGAAAGACCCCTGACATTTGTGCTTGTGCGATGTCCACCTGTGAAGAGAGTCACAGGAAGTACTGGGAGGCCCATGAAAGACCCGCTGTTGTGTTAAGAATTGGGTATAGTGAAATACCCAGGCTTGAATGCCAAGAACAAGATTGGTGAGACAGACCCGCGCCTTTGAGATAACCATGAGTACGCTGTACTCAGAGAAGGCAAGGCGATTTGAGCAACGGGGGGTGGAGGATCTGACCTGCGCTATGTCTGTCCGACGTGAGACCAAATGGTGCGGTCTGTTGGAGCGCATAGCAAGAGTCTTCGGCCTGCGCGCCATGACACAATGGGGGGCTACGGGCCATCCCGGTGTAGGAAGACTAACTCCGGCTGCACGCCATGGAGTAAATGCTCAAGAGATTTCCGTTGGGTTGTGACCCTAATACGGTGGTGGGCAAGAGCTTTGCCAGAACACCAAGAATGTGCCCTGAGTGCACGAACCGTTGGGCCGGGTGGCGAACGGTTGTGATGGCTTGTGTGCGTGAAAGCACATTTTGATTATATATTGCCATACTTGTGATTTGATATGCTTGCAGGGAAGAGTACCGCTGCCCCGAGAGAAGGGGTAGGGTCGTTATAATTTGGTCAACTGAACGCTGACCGTTGCTTTTGTTTGCCACCGTTGGGTGGATTGTCCCTGTACAGGTGCTAGATAGCCGAGCGGGACGCATAGAGGTTGATGTACCTGCTGTTGTTGCTGCTATTTTTGTAAGCCCTAGAAGTCTCTATGTTATGTTGTGTGTTTTCTTTTCGTGTGGCCGGCCTGCGCGCCAATTGTTTTAGGCCACTGTTTGAAAGCCATGTAAAGGCCATAAGGCCAACTCTTTGTACTTGTTGTAAGACATTCCTATATGTATAAAATGTGGAGTTTTATGTTTTGGACATTCATGAGGAGTTCCAGTTGTAGTTTAGGCTTCCGCTAGAATGATTTTGTGATAGGTGCGATGCGCTACTCTGGTATCATCCTGTACCTTCACCGCCTGTTTTGTGATATATACTGTGGGGCCCCGGCCGGACCTTCTAGAATATACCATATGAATGGATGGGGTTGTTACATTTTTGGTATCGGTTGTCTTGGTCTTTCCCTCTCGAAGTCGTGGCCGACTTCTTTTGTGGGGTGGCGAGCACGTGTTTGTGCAAACCACAGTATACGGAGGAACTCCTGAATGTCCATGATAGGAATGCACACTTGATGTGTTTAAGGAACCTTTGTGTTCTTATTTTGTGTTGTTTGCTTGGGTACGACCGCTAATGTGTGTGTCTTGTCCACCTTAGGTGACACGAAGTGGAGCTGGGCCGTATGAGCCCCAGCGTTCTGACGAAAGTACGGCACCAGCCGTGGTGTCTACACCTCCACCGTCTGCGGAACATGTGTGTTTATATGCGGAGGCCTTATTTACCATGATCCAAAGCCAGCCACTTAGGCAGGAACAAGCGGCTGTGAGGCCAGAACAGGTGGCGGCAAGGCCGGAACCTGTAGTGGATGTGTCTCCTCGAGCGGCTGAGAAGCAGCTAATGCGGTTTATGAGTTTCCATCCGCCTACGTTCTCGGGAGCGGGGACTCCGACGCAGGCTGAGGATTGGCTATCGCGCGTCAAGCGTGTGATGACGACGATTGGAACGGCGGAGCACCAGAAAGTTACCTTAGTTACCTTCTTGCTTGAAGGAGAAGCTCGATTGTGGTGGGATGAGATGGAGTTGCATCATTTGGCGGGTCGTCCTTTAACCCAAGTATCGATGGAAGAATTCTCCAGACTCTTCCTAACAAAGCACCTTCCTGCGGCTTAGCGGATAGCCATGGAAAATGAATTCCAACGGTTGACCCAAGGTGATGGCAGTGTTGACGCATACCTGCATGAATGTACTCGCTTGGGGCGGTATGCGGGTTCTATATTTGCTGATGAATAGAGGAAGACCAACAGGTTCTATGAAGGACTGAGGGACGAGCTGAGGTTCCTTGTGTCAAGTTCAGTGAACCAAGGTTTCCAAGCATTGGTTGACACTGCGAGCGCGCTGGAGAAGGATATGAAAAGGGTGCAAGGGAAGAGAGCCTTGGCGGTGTCGCAACCGGAGTGGAAGGCTCCCCGATCGGGGAAACCATTTTATAAAAAGAGATGGGGCAAGAAGTCCAAGCCTAGTGGACAAGCTCCTTCATCCGTGGCAACGGGAGCAACGTCAGGGGCAACCTCCAAGCCAGATACTCGTATCTGCTTCAATTGTGGCCGAATGGGGCATATTGCGCGAGATTGTAGGATTCCGCCACAGAGTGAAAAGAAGGCAGGAGCATCTTATGCGGAAAAAGGAAAGGCGGTGGTGGATTCCTCTGCCTCGCAGGCGCAAGCCCGGGTATACAATCTTGGCTTGCAAGAGGCCATCAAGCAGAGTGACGTGGTCACAGGTATGAGTTTAGTTTTGCATATGCTATTGTTTGTATGCTTTGCTTAGTACCCCTATGTTTGTGGTTTGTCTGTGTGACATGTTTGTCATAGGCTTTGTGATGATTCGGGACATGCTGGCGCGAGCACTGTTTGATACGGGTGCATCGCATTCTTTTCTGTCTAGAGACTTTATTACGCGGCTTGGGATACCCAGTCGTGCAAAGACAGATAGCGTCAGAGTGGTGTTGCCGAATGGTTGTTGGATGCTTGCGGATCAAGCTTGCGATGTGGCGGTTCAGTTAGGAAGTCGGGATTTTCATTTATCTGCATTTGTTTTGCCAATATCGGAATTCGACGTGATTTTTGGGATGGATTGGCTTGCGGAGCAGCATGCTATGATTGATTGCCAGTCCAAAGAAATCACGTTGGGCCAGAATACCAAACAGGAGACAAAGTTCGCGGGTATGCGAGGAGTGGGCGGGACGTTGATGTCTGTACTCCAGGTAGTCAAGGCTGTTCGGAAGGGTGCGGAGTGTTACTTTGCAATAATTCAGGCTATTGAGCCTAAGGCCAGTTTGTGCAAGGTTCCGATTGTGGCAGAATTTACAGATGTGTTTCCCACGGATCTCCCTGGGCTACCACCACAGCGGGAGATTGACTTCATGATCGAGTTGGTGCCAGGTACGAAACCTATGGCCCGCTCGCCATATCGCGTTGCGCCAAAAGAGATGGCGGAGTTGAAGGTTCAACTACAAGAAATGCTAGAGCAAGGTTATATACGCCCAAGCATGTCACCTTGGAGCGCGCCTGTGCTTTATGTGAAGAAGAAAGACGGTGGGTTGCGATTGTGTATTGATTACCGTGAACTGAATAAGCTGACTGAGAAGAATAAGTATCTGATACCCCGGATTGATGAGTTATTCGATCAGCTGGTGGGCTCGACCGTCTATTCAAAGTTGGACCTGAAGTCTGGTTATTAAAAGTTAAGAATTCGGGAAGGTGACATTCCCAAAACCTCATTTGGAACGCGTTATGGGCACTATGAGTTCACTGTCATGCCATTTGGACTGTGCAATGCGCCCTCGGTGTTTATGGATCTGATGCACCATATTTTTCGTGAGTACCTGGATCTGTTTGTGATAATGTTCATTGATGACATCCTGGTGTACTCGAAGTCCAAAGCTGAGCATGAGATTCACTTGCGGTTGGTGTTGAACACGTTGAGGCAAAATCAGCTCTATGCCAAGTTCTCGAAATGCGAGTTTTGGCTATCGTCAGTGGCATTTTTGGGCCATGTGGTGAGTGGAGCGGGCATTACAGTGGATCCAGCGAAGATAAGGGTCATACAGGAGTGGCCAATGTTGTCTTCCGTGGCCGAGGTCAGGAGTTTCCTTAGACTTGCGGGCTACTATAGAAGATTTGTGGAAAACTTCTCGCGGATCGCTTTGCCGCTCACCACATTGACACGAAAAGATCAGAAATTCGTTTGGACGCCAGAGTGCGCACGAGCTTTTGAAGAGCTGAAGATTCGGTTGACCACGGCGCCGGTGTTGTCTTCGCCAAGTGGGACCGATGGATTTGTGATTTATAGTGATGCCTCAGGGAGCGGCTTAGGCTGCGTTCTTCTGCAGAGCGGAAAGGTTATTGCTTATGGTTCACGCCAGCTGAAGGTGCACGAGCGAAATTATCCCGTCCATGATTTGGAACTAGCGGCGGTGATATTTGCACTCAAGTTGTGGTGACACTACCTTTATGGTGTGAAGGTGGAGATCTATACTGATCATAAGAGCCTAAAGTATCTTTTGGAGCAGAAAGACTTGAACATGCGACAACGAAGGTGGTTGGAGTTCCTTGGGGACTACACTTTCGAGATTCACTATACGCCCGGGAAGGGGAATGTTGTCGCGGATGCCTTGAGTCGGCGGGTTCCGGCTAGAGCGAATTGGGTACAAAGGCATGATAAACGTCTTATCCAGGAGTTGGAGGCGTTAGAGATCTATTGTGTTGACAAGAATTCCACTTCCACTGCATGTTTGAACTGGATCGAGGTGCAATGTGACCTTGCGGACCGAGTTCGACGGGCAACGGAGTTGGATGAAGATCTCTTACGCTATGTGAAGGAAGGGCCAGAGGGCAAATTCACCTGGATTGACGGTCTTTTGCGAAAAGAGGACCGTTTGTGCGTCCCAAATGTGGGGAAACTGAGGGAAGAATTGATGTATGAAGCGCATTTTACAAAATATTCCATTCACCCCGGGAGCACAAAGATGTTCAACGATATGAAGAAGCTATTCTGGTGGCCAGGGCTCAAGAAAGATGTTGCCCTTTATGTCTCTAAATGCCAAACATGTGCGTTGGTGAAGGCGGAATGCCAAAAGCCGGGCGGTTATTTGAAGTCACTGCCGATCCCAGAGTGGAAATTTGATGATATTTCCATGGATTTTGTGCACGGGTTGCCAAGATCGCAGCGAGGAAATGATTCCATTTGGTTGATTGTTGACCGGCTAACGAAAGTGGCACATTTTCTCCCGAACAGGCGGGATGATTCAGTTGAAAGTTTGGCAAAGATATATGTTGACCAGATTGTACGGCTTCACGGTGTTCCTCGGAGCATCATAAGTGATCGAGATGGGCGATTCACGTCAAATGATTGGCGGCTAGTTCACCGACTGTTGGGCACGAAATTGATTTTCAGTACGGCCTTTCATCCCCAAACGGATGGCCAAACTGAACGTACCAACAGAACAACGGAGGACATGCTCCGAATGTGCGCCCTTGACTTCAGAAAGAGATGGGAAGATCATCTCTATATGGTCGAGTTTGCATATAATAACAGATACCAGGCAAGCATTGGGATGGCACCATATGAAGCGTTATATGGAAGGAAGTGTCGTACTCCCTTAGCTTGGGTAGAAGCGAGCGAAGCTCGGGTTTTTAAACCAAATGAGGTTGATGAAGCAAACTCAACCATCCGGACTTTTCGAGAGAGATTGCTTATTGCTCAAGATCGACAAGCGAAGTACTACAACGCCAAGCACCGGAACATGGAATTTGCGGTTGGCGATTGGGTCTACTTGAAGATCAAACCATTCAAAGGTGTCTCCAGGATTCGACGAATGAAAAAGTTGAGTCCAAGATATTTGGGTCCTTTTGAAGTGGTTGAGCGAGTTGGCGAAGCGTCTTATCGGCTAGCTCTGTCGGCCGACTTGGGTGGATTACATGATGTATTTCACATCTCGGTGCTTCGTAAGGCCGTGAAAGATCCAGCTCAAGTGATCGCGGAAGATCGTGTGTCGGTGGAGTATGGGCTAACAACGAGAGTTAGACCCATTCAGATCGAAGATTGAGCCGAGAAACAGTAGAGAAACAAGACGGTCGGCATGGTGAAAGTCCGATGGGACAACTGCGGCCGTGAAGAACTGACATGTGAGCGCGAGCAAACCATGCGAGAAGAGTTCCCTGAGCTATTTTTGTAATATGGAGAGAGGATGTTGTAACATCAACTTTTGTATGTTGTAACATTTTTCTTGCTGGTTACTGTTGCCTTTCCTGTATCTGAATTTCGAGGACGAAATTTCTTGTAGGAGGGGAGGATTGTAACAGTCCAAAATTCTGAAGAAGGGAATTTTTGGGTGACACGGCCTGGGACACGGGCGTGTCCCAGGGCGTGTCAGCTGACACGGCCTGCGACACGGGCGTGTCGCAGGGCGTGTCGAGGTTGTGTCGACGATCGGCCTTGGAGTGGATGATTTCTCGCTCGACGATGTGTCGAAAGGAGACACACGGCCCAGGACACGGGCGTGTACAAGGCCGTGTCGTGTGCTCGACGACTTTTACTCGACGATCGTCGAGTGTCGAGACATAAGTGTCGAGACGTGGGTGTCGAGTGTCGAGAAGTTGCACACGGCCTGTGACACGGGCGTGTCACATGGCGTGTCAAGTCGGGTCGACGATCTCAGCCCGACGAAGCTTTTCGACAGGGCATGTCTTTGTGCCGTGTTTGGGCACACGGCCTGGGACACGGGCGTTTCACAGGCCGTGTGAAGTCTCGGGATGTTTTGGGATTTTTTCGCCCAGGCACACGGCCACAGACACGGGCGTGTTTGAAGGCGTGTTGGTGACACGGCCCGTGACACGGGCGTGTTCCATGGGTGTGTCACTGGTTTGGATAGGTCGGTTGACCACCGCTTGAGGCACACGGCCTTGGACACGGCCGTGTCACAGGCCGTGTCAGTCCAAAATCAGTGTTTTTGGCAAAATCGTGGCCGTCCATTCCTTCAGCTGGGATCTAAGGGCTGAAGCTTCTTTTCTCTTTTTCCTAAAAGCCGAAATCTGAGAAGTTATTCTCATTTCTTCTTGGCCTTTATCTTTCTTCAAAAGAGAGAAAGAGAGAGAGAAAGGAGGAGGAAGAAGGGGAAGGGCTGCTGCTGGTGGTGCTGTAGGTTACCGACGAGAAATCTGAAGCCGGCGTTGTGGAGGAAACGCTCTTGCGAGTCTTTCAAGCAAGCTTTGAGGTCATGGTACCGAAGCGGTCGTCAAGGGTAACGAATTTTCTTCCTAGCCATGTGAAGGCTTCCTTTTAGCATATCTTGTGATTTCCCGCACCAAGAGGTGGCTGATTTTGGGAATCTTTGGGTGGATGCTTGACATCCCCTTTGTTAGCATATAGATCCGGAAATGGAGTACCGAATAGGCATCCTGTATGAAGACCATCTGGACAGGTTGGTCTGGATTGGTGATGTTGCATACGAACCGGAGAAGACTCCGTGATAATGTGTAGGTTAAGGAGTCTACTGGTTATGCCTGCGAAAAGGAGTAGCAGGAAGTACTGGGGTGGTAGCCCAGGAAAAATAGCCATGTGATGTTTTTGGGTCCAACCTGTGAATGAGGCACATGAAGTACTGGTGTGACCAGGAAAGGCCCTTTGTGATGCTTGATGTCGTAGGGTGTCCACCTGTGAAGCGAGTAACATGAAGTACTGGCATGATAGCCAGGAAAGACCCCTGACATTTGTGCTTGTGCGGTGTCCACCTGTGAAGAGAGTCACAGGAAGTACTGGGAGGCCCAGGAAAGACCCGCTGTTGTGTTAAGAAATGGGTATTATGAAATACCCAGGCTTGAATGCCAAGAACAGGATTGGTGAGACCGACCCGCGCCTTTGAGATAGCCATGAGAACGCTGTACTCGGAGAAGGCAAGGCGATTTGAGCAACGGGTGGTGGAGGATCTGACCTGCGCTATGTCCGTCCGACGTGAGACCAAAAGGTGTGGTCTGTTGGAGCGCATAGCAAGAGTCTTCGGCCTGCGCGCCATGACACAATGGGGGGCTACGGGCCATCCCGGTGTAGGAAGACTAACTCCGGCTGCACGCCATGGAGTAAATGCTCAAGAGATTTCCGTTGGGTTGTGACCCTAATACGGTGGTGGGCAAGAGCTTTGGCAGAACACCAAGAATGTGCCCTGAGTGCACGAACCGTTGGGCCGGGTGGCGAACGGTTGTGATGGATTGTGTGCATGAAAGCACATTTTGATTATATATTGCCATACTTGTGATTTGATATGCTTGCAGGGAAGAGTACCACTGCCCCGAGAGAAGGGGTAGGGTCGTTATAATTTGGTCAGCTGAACGCTGACCGTTGATTTTGTTTTCCACCGTTGGGTGGATTGTCCCTGTACAGGTGCTGGAGAGCCGAGCGGGACGCATAGAGGTTGATGTACCTGCTATTGTTGCTGCTACTATTGTGAGCCCTAGAAGGCTCTATGTTATGTTGTGTGTTTTCTTTTCGTGTGGCCGGCCTGCGCTCCAATTTTTTAGGACACTGTTTGAAAGCCATGTAAAGGCCATAAGGCCAACTCTTTGTACTTGTTGTAAGACATTCCTATATGTATAAAATGTGGAGTTTTATGTTTTGGACATTCATGAGGAGTTCCAGTTGTAGTTTAGGCTTCCGCTAGAATGATTTTGTGATAGGTGCGATGCGCTACTCTGGTATCATCCTGTACCTTCACCTCCTGTTTTGTGATATATACTGTGGGGCCCCGGCCAGACCTTCTAGAATATACCATATGAACGGATGAGTTTGTTACATTAGGTTTCTTCCCTTTAAGCAATTCATATGGAGTCATATTATTAAGTTTATGTATTAAACTCCTGTTCAGTACATAGTTTGCTATGCTCACAATCTCTGGCCAAAAGGATAGGGGCATATAAGCATATACATGTAATGTGACTGCAACTTCAATTAAGGTTCTATTCTTCCTTTCAGCTACCTCATTTTGTTGAGGAGTTCTAGGAGCTGAGAAGCAATGTCTGATACCTTTCTTCTCACAGAACTCGTGCATAAGAAGAGACTCAAACTCAGTACCATGATCACTTCTAATCAATGCAACTAGAGTAGAGTACTCAATCTGTATGGTCCTGAGAAAATCTGTAAGAACCTTGAATGTATCTGACTTATATCACAGAAGAACACCCATGTGAATCTTGAGAAGTCATCTACAATAACTAGAGTATAAGATTTCCCTCATAGGCTTTGTACACCAATAGGTCGAAAAAAGTCCATGTGTAGCAAGTACAAGATCCTAGGTGAATCACTCTTATTAACTGATTTAAAACTAGATTTATTTTGCTTACCTAGTTGACTAGCCCTGCAGATGCCTTCCTTCTTTTAGGGACTAGAAGGCAATCCTCTCACAAGGTTGTCTTTAGATAGCCTAGCAATGTTTTTCATATTAACATGTCCTAGTCTTTTGTGTCCTAGATCATTTGGATTGCAAACAATATTAAGTAAACAGATATCTGATGTTGCAGAATGAAAATCAACTACATATATGTTACTTTGTCTATTTCCAATTAAAACAGTTTGGTTTTCTTTATTAGAAATAATACAAGAGCTTGAGTTAAAATGTACCTGATAACCTTCATCACATAGTTGACTTATGGAGATGAGGTTATGCTTGAGTACACTTATATATGTCACTTTCTTGAAAGTGACTGCTCCAATCTTTACTTCTCCAAAGCCTTTAGACTGGCCACAGTTTGAATCACCAAAGATTACCTTTGGTCTCAGCTTGGGCTTGTAGTTATTTAAGTTGTACCTGCTGCCAGTCATATGCTTGGAGTAACCCTGTCCAGATACCATTATTGATTAACAACTGGACAACTCTTTACCTGCAAAAAAATAGTTAGTTGTTCATGACCAAGATTACCTTGGGTCCTTTATTTTGCTGATAAGAAAAGCTTGATATAACTGAAAATTCAGGTTGTGATTTATAACCTAAGGGATGATATCTTCTGGGAGGAATTATTCAATCAGTAAGTGGATTAAAAGTTTTTCTAGGTTGATTAGAGTTTCTGTCAAAATTATGATTTTTATTAAGTCTGACTTGGTTCGACGAAACATTGTAAGTTCGTTGACCAGAGTTCGACGAAGTGGGATGATATCGTCGATCTCTGCTCAGAGAATGAACATATTCATTTTCTGTGCCCCAAGTTCGTCGATCTCTACTCGACGAACCATACACAGTTCATCGATCGCAGTAAGATGAATTATTACAGCTAGTGTTGGCGTTCATAGATCATCGATCGGAGTTTGACGAACTAGCCACATTTCATCGACCTGAGTTCGACGAAATTTGTTGAACTTTATTTTACTTAAAGTTTTCGGGTTTCTGTTATTTTGATTTTTCGAGTTAGGTAATTCTTCTATGGTTTGTTTATTGTTTATTACCTCTTTACCCTTAGCTGAAACAAATCTAATAGGGGTTGATAATATGTTCTTCTTAAGTATGGGTGGTAAACTTGATGATGCACCCAAGCCCGGTTTGCCATTCAGTCTTGCATTGACTGTTCTTGTATTGTCAATCAGCTTAAAGCCTTCTCCCATTGAGAGATTTCTCAAATTTCTTAGCCTCATATAGATCTATTTTTAAAGAAATGATTTGTTCATTAGCTAGAGTTAGTTCATCTTTTAACTTATTGTTTTCAGAAACCAGATTTTCTTGATTAGATAGTCTTTCCCTAAGTATTTTAATTTCCTTTTCAAAGTTGATTATGTCAATAAACATGGTTTTAAATTCAATTTTGAAACTATCAGAACTGTAATCAAAAGATGAAAGTACCTGACCAGCTTCAGATTCTCAAACTCCTTCATTATCAAATTCTTCCTCATCATCTGATGGACTGTTGGAAGCATTGATGGCCATGAGGCAGACTTCCTTGGGCTTTACCTCTTCTTCCTCATCACTGGAACTGGAAGATGTGGATTCATCTTCACTATCACTACAGGTATCAGCTACAAAGCCCTTCTCCTTCTTTTTATATTTGCTGGAGGAAGGCCTGCTTCATTGTTATCTTCTAGAGTCCTTCTGTCTTCTTCTTTTTTTCTTCTGATTATCTGGACACTCTGAGATAAAGTGTCCACGTTTCCTGCAGCCAAAACATACTACTTCTTTAGTAGGAGTTTTATCATACCTTGGCTTATCATCCTGCTTGGATGATTTTCTCTTGAAATCCTTTCTTGCCATTTTGTAAAATCTCCTTGCAAAGAGACTCATTAGTTCCTCATTGACTGTTGAAGCTTCAGTCTCTTCAGCAGCCTTGAATACTATATTGTGCTCCTTCCTTGCTGGTGGAGGAGTCCTTTATTCTGCAGCTTCTCTGGACTTTATCAGCTGCTCATAAGATTTGAGCTTTCCCAATAGATATTCTGTGGAAATCTCATTTAAGATCCTGGCCTCCTTGATTGGCCAGATCCTGGAATCCCATGAGCTTGGGAAGCACATGAGGAATTTATCATTTAATTCAGTAGGGGTGATGTCCTTATCCAAAGTCTTCAGCTCATTGATTATTGAGCTCAGTCTGTTGTACATGTCAGTAACAGATTCTAACTCATCCTTCTTGAAGTTATCATACAGGGATATGATATTTGATCTTCTGTCTTTCCTCTCATCAATAGAGCCAGCCACCATTTGGTTGAGAGAGTCCCAAATGGCCTTGCCTGATGTGCATTCAACTACCTTATGGAAGATGTCATCAGACATAGTCTGAGCCAGAATATTCATGGCCTTTGAGTCAGCAATCTTGGCCTTCTTCTATACATCTATCCACTCAGGTGGTGGAACATCATGTGTGCTTGATGTTGAGGTTGATGCAGTTGGTTGAGGAGGACCTATCAAGATAGAATTGTAGATGTCCTCATCAATGAAATTCATATAAAATTTTATTCTTGCCTTCTAGATGGCAAACTTATTTAAGTTGCACACTTGAGGTCTGGTGCTTGCATAATCCCTTTTCTGTGCCATGCTTCGAGTATAATCCCAAGAGAAATAAAAGGTCAGATCTAACACATGATCTTTTGGTTAAAGGGTTAACTTGTACAAGCAAAGAAACATTGCTCTGATACCAATTGAATGTGAGGGTTAGACCTGATATACTCTAGAGGGGGGTGGTAAATAGAGTATCTTTAGATCTTTTTAAGTTTATAAAAACTACAGAGAAGAGCAGCTAATAGATACCAATCTTTACTGTAAGTAAAAGAGTAAACTAAAATAAACTAATCTACCATAGGCACAGCAAAAACTAAACTAACACAGGTACATCAAAAACTAACTACCACGTGCACAGCAAGAATAAAAAGGAAAGAGGGCAACAAGACAACACAAGAACTTTTATAGTGGCTCCCCAACCTGGGTACATCCACTCTTCTACCACCCTGGTAGGAATCCACTAACAAGTTTTGATCAGGTGACTACCACCAATAAGCTTTTGATCAGGTGCTCAAAAACCAGCCCAAGTCTTTTGATCAGGTGACTTGCAACAAAAGAATAACTTTTGAAGGGAGTTAAAGAACCCTTTGTACAGTGAGGGGATGAGAGAGTTATGGTGTCTTCTCTTTCTTAAATACAGCTGAGAAGACTAGTGGATCTTTGATGTTATCAAAGCTCCCCCTGAGTTATTGAGTTGTTCAAGAAGATTGGAGTTTTGTTTCAGGGTGAGTAGGTCTTCTATCTTAAGCCTTGACCAGAAGAGATCCAGGAACTTCTTAACTGATAAACATTTGTTGTCCTTGAAGAATCCTGGAATGAAGAATTAAGAAGACTCTTGATTTGGGATGAATGCTCTTCTTCTTTAGCAATGTTAAGGTGAAGACCAGACTATTTCTCTGCACAGAGAAGAGTTTGAATGTTATTGTTGTGTCTCTTCTCTGTGTGCCTTATACTCTTTCTCTAATCAGTACTTTATTGTTGCTTTTCTCTGTATCTGTTCCCATATCGAGAGGGGGGAAGAGAATCAATTTTTTATATTCTTAATGGAATTTCTCCTTTGAATTTTTGAATTCCTTCCTGCATTAATTGTTGTAGGACTTGAGAATGTAAAATGGCTGGAGAGAATATCTGCATTAATTGATTTCCCCAACTATCCTATTAAAAAACGGCAAGTAATAATCCTGATGAATGTCATAATCAATGTTGCTTCTAACGGTAATATTCAGAGAATATTAAACATTAATTATTCTTGAATTACTGCAATAGAATGAGGACAAAGGAAGAAAGAATCCAAGTCTGGATCTGCATAGAATTCGTCGAGTAAAGAACAGATTTCGTTGACCTGGGTCCAGAGATCTTCGAGCAGAGAAATCGTGTTCGTCGACTAGATAATTGTTGTTCGTCGACCTGAGATCTAAGATCGTCGACCTGATAATTGCTAACTGCTATCTGATAAAACTTGCCAATTCTTTGCTCCAAGATCGTCGAGCTGATAACATAGATTCTTCGACTGGAGTTCAAAGAAATGATTCTGAACTTAGAATGTTGAAGTAGATCATCCAGAAATTGTCGACCTGAGAACCAAATTCGTCGATCTCAACTCAGAGAATTGTCTCTGAGTTTGTCGAGCTCAACATGACTTTCGTCGAGCTGAGTTCTACGAACGTCGAACTCACTTTCCTTAATCTTTGAAATTTCTCTAAGTCTGGAGTCTTCTGCAGTCTGTTGTTGGATGATCCAAGCAATTTTGACTCTAAGAACATGGCCTAAACTCTAGGACACAGACATGACCCTAGCTATACATGTTGGGTTAATAATCCTAGTTTAGTGAACCTAGCGCAAATCCAATTAGGGATCCTACAAAATATGATCTAACAAGAATATAAAAATAACAAAGGGAATTCTAAACTAATTTTTAGACTAAATTAAAATAGTTAGAGAGAAACTATAGCAAATTAAAATTTTCTAAGAATCTTTAAGCATATGTGAATTTAATTTAAATCTAAAGATTATTAAACTAAGCACTATAAAATTGAAACTAATTAGAATTAAGAGAAAAAGGGCTAAATAAATTACTCTAAACAAATTTAATTCATAAAGTATTTTTTAAAATTAAATCACCTAAAAATTAAATTTAACTAACAATGATGAAATAAAAGATTATAAAATTAAAAAATTTAAAAATTCTTATAAATAAACTCAAATAATTTTCTAAAAATAAAAAATAATTTAGTAGGGGTTTATTACTTTTTTAAATAAATATAAATACAAAAAACATAAATTATAATCCGAATTTTTTTTAATTCTTGGACTTCCCGAGGGCTACTCAGTGACGGGCTCGTAAGGTATTAGGAGGTTTTGTGGGATGAAAGCCCAACACGTCCCTTTCCAAGAAATTTATTTTTGATTTTCTATTTTTTTTATTTATTGATTTTCTTTAATATAAAAAAACAATTTAAAAAAGAAACAATTTTTTTGGATTTTTTTTAATGATTTTTAAATTTTTTTTATTTTTTTGATTTTTTTTAAAAGCAGAAAAGGACATTCCACCACCATAATTACAAATAAACATTGTCTCCAATATTTATATGCCAAGTAATGGGGGAAAGAAAAAAAAGTAATAATTTTTATATATTTTTTAAAAATAAAATGTAAGGATAAGCAAAGGGTGTCTTCCAAGAGCGTTTTTCTTTTTCCCATCTTTAAGCTAGACAGTTTGGGTTAAGAAAAAGGAAAATAGAAGTTGAAATGAACGGGAAACTCCATTAATTCTCGCTTTGGCAAGGATGCCAAAGTTGCTCGCTCGACGTCTCTCTGCTTTCTTCTTGATTTTTCTTCTTTGAATGGTCGGTTTGATAATGTAAATTCAAATCACTGATCAATACATGAGGTGATTTAAATCTTTGTAGAGAAGCGACAAATGGATCTTGGAAATCGTTTAATTGCAACGACTCCTCTTCTACATGAAATTCGTTAGTAAAATCAAAATCAAAAAGAGGCATGTCAGAAAAATCTTCGCAAGGAGAAGGTTCTTGCGAAGTTATATTATTACGCTCCAGTTGTTTATTTTCTAAAATAAAATTATTATCTAAAAATTCATTTAAAGAAATATTATCGACTTCATTATTTTCATGAATTTCAATTCCTAAATATTTATTTGGGATACTTGAAAATTCATGAATATAATAGTCGAGTGTAGTAGGAGGAGAATCATGTTTTTCTTCTAATTCACCCGGTATGCCCATAATATTAATAAATTTTTGATATAATAATTCTTCTTTATCTTCCAAATAAGATACTAACGGGGCACATGAAGATTCATGTGCCTCCATAGGTGAAATATTTGAAGCAATAGAAGAATTATTAGAAAACGTTTTAATAAATTTTTAATATAATAATTCCTCTTCCTCTTTGGAATAAGACACTAAGAGGGCACATGAAGATTCATGTTTCGTCCTAGGTGAAATATTCAAAGAGGGGAAAGAATTATTAGAACAAGTAATAATTTCTTCTAAATTTCGGGGAGGATCAACTATGAATTGCGTAAAGTACCCAAAATTAGAAGAAGTTTTATGTGACGCGATAGAAGAAGAATAAAAATTCAGACCTAATTAATTATTCTCATAACTCGGGAATACTTTCGGTTGATCTTGCGAACAAGAAAAACAAAAATTCGAGGTATAAGAAAAATTATTTAAATCAAAATAATAATTCTCGTTAAAATTCAAAAAAATATTTTCATGAAAATTAGAAGAATTGAAAAAATTATTTTCATGAAAATTAGGAAAAGATTTATCATAAAAGTGAGAATAATTATTTTCATAGTTATTATCAAAATTATTTTCATAAGAAAGACTTTTCTAATAATTATAATGATAACAATACTCACTTCGATGAGAACCACCACAATAATAACAAGAAATATGACACTGTCTTGAGGTTTGCAAAATATTAACACTATGTGTAAGCTCGACAACCTTATCGGCCAATTGAGATAACATTTTTTTGTAAAAAAAATAAAACAACTGGTACTTAATAGAATTGAATTCGAAAAAGTGAATAAGGATAGAGAGAGAATGATAAATTTAATACAATTCGCGCTTTCAAAATATCAACAAAAATTTTCCCCGACAACAAAGCCAAAAACTTGATGGTTAACAATTCACGCTAGCGCGTGATTCTAAATCATATAGGTAAGTGGACCTATGGTTCTAGAGTGTAGGATCGCGTGTCACATTAGACTAGGGGCCTGTTGAGTACTTCTACTCACGCAAACTAATATTACTTTATTGGATAATAAAAAGAGTGAAATTAAACTATAGCTTGAAAATAAACTGAAAGATAACACTTGATCTAGACTCACTTTGAATTAAAATATACTTTCATGAAATGATATAGGTATAAGCTCCTAATCACTTACTTCGACCGTGGAGGTTCCCAAAATACAATGCATCTCTCTTGAGCTCATGCTTTTGACACACCTTAGGTTGATCAATTAAGACCCCTCGGCCAGTCGAAACACCTAAGTTTGCTTTAAGCGGTGAACCCCACTATTGGATTTGAAACCAATCTGGAAGATTAAACTATGAAATTTAAATTACATAAAAGGAGTGCAAGAAAACGACTGAAATTAGCTGACAATCTACTCCTAGATGGCTCCTAGCTCTTCTAGATGATCCTCAGCTCCTGGCTCGATATGGAATTTATAGGAAAATTTCTAAAAGGTCACGCCCCTAAGTCACGCCGGTGACTAGGGGCGTGTCAGGTGCGGATCTGTCCTCTTGAAAGCCCGGGATTGTTGGGAGAAAACTGCCAAAATTCACCATTCTGCGGGACACACCCCTAGGTCATACCCATTACCTAGGGAATGTGAAGTTTATTACTAGAAATAGTGGGAAGGAGAAACGGCGGTACTTAATCTGGCATTGATGAAGAGGTCACGCCCCTAGGTCACACCTGTGACCTAGGGCGTGTAGGTTTGAATGGTCTGCAATGGGAACTGCTAATTGATGACTGAGTAACGCCGGGGAGTCAAGTCCGTGGTCACGCCTATTTCTAGGGCATGTAACCCATAACCGGCATGCGTTATGAATCTGGATCTCCTGCTGGAGGCACACCCCATGTAGGATGGTCATGCCCCATGTCATGCCTTTGACATGGGGGCGTGTAACTTTAATTGACATGGAATGGTGGCGGAGCCGCACCTGGAGGTCACGGCCTGTGACTATGGTCACACCCCCTATCATGCCCGTGACAAGGGCGTGTACTAGGGAAAATTTTGGCTTTTCTCCAGATTTTCTCCTGATCAATCCTATCGGCCTTAAATTGGTGTTTGCATCCCAGATTAACTTGTTAATAGAAAAAGAAAGGAATTAAAGTAAATTTTAATATAAAGCTAAATAGAAATATATTATTCATTAACTAAAACTAATATTTAAATACTTTAATATTGACTTATCAAATATCCCTATACTTAAGCTTTTGCTATTCTAGAGCAAAACTGTGAGAAGTACTTATAAGAAAAATAATATAATTTTTAATTAAACTAAAAGTTTATTAAATCAAAAGAAATTTAAAAATAAAATTTAGAGACTTAAATATTAAGTTCTAAGATATGAATTAAAAATGTGAAGAGCGAAATATTTAGAAAAAGTTTCTCAAATAAATTAATTAGTGTTCAAAATTTAGTAGTTAGCAAAACAAAGTTAGATTATGAATTATTAACACTATTAACTAAAAAGAGACATAAAGCTAAAATTCAAGCTACTATTTTTGCTCGCTTAGTATTTTAATTTAGATCTATTTTTTTTATGTTTTGGGAACATGGAAATTGAACAGGTTTTTGATTAAAGGTGATGAATTTTATCATCTCACCTCACATAATTTTTTTGATATTTGCATATGTTTACCAAAAAAATGATGAATTTTATCCTCTCATTTTCCATGATATATGAAAAAATATTGATCTCTCTTCAAATAAAAAAAATAAGAGATAAATTGAGAGTAATGAATTTTATTCTCTTACGCCATCTTTTATTTGGGTTGCATATGTGTACCAAGGAATACTTGATTCCCATGATCTAACAAAAAAGGAAAAAATGTACCAAGGGATAATGAATTTTATCCTCTTATTCTCGTGAAATATGATCGAACAAGAACATAAAAATAACAAAGGAAATTCTAAACTAATTTTTAGACTAGATTAAAATAGTTAGAGATAAACTATAATGAATTAAAATTTTTTAAGAATCTTTAATCATGAGTGAATTTAATTTAAATCTAAATATTATTAAACTAAGTAATATAAAATTGAAGCTAATTAGAATTAAGAGAAAAATGGCTTAATAAATTACTCTAAACAAATTTAATTCATAAACTATTTCTTAAAATCAAATCACCTAAAAATTAAATTTAACTAACAAAGATGAAATAAAAGATTATAAAATCAAAAATTATAAAAATTCCTATAAATAAACTCAAATAAATTTCTAAAAATAAAAAGAATTAAGTAGGGGTTTATTACTTTTTTTTAAAAAATATAAATACTAAAAACATAAATTATAATCCTAATTATTTTGTTAATTCTTGGACTTCCCGAGGGCTACCCAGTGACGGGTTCGCAAGGTACTAGGAGGTTTTGTGGCATGAAAGCCCAACACGTCCCTTTCCAAGAAATTTAATTTTGATTTTCTGTTTTTTTTTTATTTTCTTTAAAATAAAAAAATAGTTTAAAAAAGAAACATATTTTTTTGGAATTTTTTTAAAGATTTTTAAATTTTTTGATTTCTTTTATTTTTTTATAAAAGCAGAAAAGGACATTCCACCATCATAATTAAAAATAAACATTGTTTATTTTCTAAAATAAGAGTCGGGTGTAGTAGGAGAAGAATCATGTTTTTCTTCTAATTCACCCGATGTGCGCATAATATTAATAAATTTTTGATATAATAATTCTTCTTCCTCTTCCAAATAAGACAAACAAAAATTCGAGGTATAAGAAAAATTATTTAAATCAAAATAATTATTCTCGTTAAAATTTAAAAATTTATTTTCATGAAAATTAGAAGAATTGGAAAAATTATTTTCATGAAAATTAGGAAAAAGGTTATCATAAAAGTGAAAATAGTTATTTTCATAGTTATTATCAAAATTATTTTCATAAGAAAGACTTTTCTAATAATTTTAATGATAACAATACTCACTTCGATGAGAACCACCATAATAATAACAAGAAATATGACACCGTCTTGCGGCATGTAAAATATTAACTTTATGTGTAAGCTCGACAACCTCATCGGCCAATTGAGATAACATGTTTTTGTAAAAAAAAATAAAACAACTGGTACTTCATAAAATTGAATTCGAAAAAGAAAAATGAAAAAGTGAATAAGGATAGAGAGAATGATAAAATTAATACAATTCGCACTTTCAAAATATCAATAAAAATTTTCCCCGGCAATAGAGCCAAAAGCTTATTGGTTAAAAATTCACACTAGCGCGTGATTCTAAATCAAATAGGTAAGTGTACCTATCATTCTAGAGTGTAGGATCACGTGTCACATTAGACTAGGGGCCTGTTGAGTACTTCTACTCACGCAAATTAATATTATTTTATCGGATAATAAAAAGAGTGAAATTAAACTATAGCTTGAAAATAAACTGAAAGATAGCACTTGATCTAGACTCACTTTGAATAAAAATAGACTTTCATGAAATGATAAAAGTATAAGCTCCTATTCACTTACTTCGACCGTGGAGGTTCCCAAAATACATAGCATCTATCTTGAGCTCATGCTTTTGACACACCTTAGGTTGATCGATTAAGACCCCTCGGCCAGTCAATACCCCTAAGTTTGCTTTAAGCGGTGAATACCACTATTTGATTTGAAACCAAACTAGAAGATTAATTTTGTCCTCTCCCGAGGAGTGCATGCAACTCCTTTTATTTTGGAGCGATCTACTCGTATCTGCAACCTCTCTGTCATTTAAGATACAGATCTAAGATCGAAGAACATGTCCGTGAAATATGAATTCGACACAAAATAATTCAAAGACAAATTGATAGCGATCAAAATAAAGAACTTGGTAATTTAAATAAAAATATATAATGTTTTATTTTATCCAAAGTTCATCATGATCAAGTGCTAAAAAAAATTTAGACACTCATCATAATAAAGAAGCTACATAAAAGAGAGAAAACAACATAATTGCTAGAAGAAGATGTGATTGAATTAATATAGATGCAAATCTAAATTATGAAATTGAAATTACAAAAAAGAAGTGCAAGGAAACTACTGAAATTGGCTAACAATGTACTCCTAGATGGCTCGTAGCTCTTTTAAGTTATCCTCAGCACCTGGCTCGATCGGGAATTTTTAGGAAACCTTTTGGAAGGTCATGCCCCTAGGTCACGCCCATGACTAGGGGGCGTGTCAGGTGCGGAACCGTCCTCTTAAAAGCCCGGGAACGTTGGGAGAAAACTGCCAAAATTCATCGTTCTGCTATTCACGCCCCTAGGTCATACTCGTGACCAAGGGCGTGCCAAGTTTGTTACTGGAAACAACGAGAAGGAGAAATGTCGGGAGTTAATCTGGCGTTGCTGAAGAGGTCACGCCCCTAGGTCACGCCAATTACCTAGGTCGTGTAGGCTTGAACGGTCTGCAACGGGAACTGTGGATTGATGACTGAGTAATGCCGAGGAGTCACGTCCATGGTCATGGTCGTGATCAATAGGTCATGCCCATTTCTAATGCGTGTTACCCATAACCGGCGTGTGTTGTTAATCTTGAGCTCCTGCTGGCGGCATGCCCAGTGTAGGATGGTCACGCCCCATGTCACGCCCGTGACGTGGGGGCATGTAACTTTAATTGACGTGGAATGGAGTCAGAGCTGCACTTGGAGGTCATGGCCCGTGACTATGGTCACGCCCCCTGTCACGTCCATGATAGGGGCGTATACTAGTGAAAAATTTGGCTTTTCTTCAGATTTTCTGCGGATCAATCCTGTCAGCTCCAAATTACTTTTTGCAGCCCAGATTAACCTATAAATAGAAAAACAAAGAAATTAAAGTAAATATTAATATAAAACTAAATAAAAATCAATTATTCATTAACTAAAAGTTATATTAAAACACCGTAAATTTTTACTTATGATTAATCTTCTTGAACATTGTATCGTTTTGTCATAATGTGTCAAATTTATAGGTGCTTAGCTACTAAGTGCGACTAGGCATGTTAGTGTATGTTGAATATGCCTCTAGGTATGTGTGAGGATTTAGGTAGCGTAATGACTTTACACTATTCACACATCCATAAAAGGAGCACTCATGTAGTAAATATATGCTTACATGCCATAACTCATGATATTATGTCTACTATGTTCGAAATAACTTGAGTAATCAATGTCACGATATACATGTACTTATACAAAAGTTAGAACTTTGGGCAAAATATTTAGTGATCATGTCTTTTGTATACAAGTTAAAGTGTATCTATCTATGTGGGTAGAAAGGAGCACTCATGTAGTAAATATATGCTTACATGCCATAACGCATGATATTATGTCTACTACGTTCGAAATAACTTGAATAATCAATGTCACGATATACATGTACTTATACAAAAGTTAGAACTTTGGGCAAAATATTTAGTGATCATGTCTTTTGTATACAAGTTAAAGTGTATCTATCTATGTGGGTAGATTTCGATTGATTCGGGGTCCTTGAAATCAAATTATAAAATTGATAGTACATAGCTTATAAATAAAAAAATGAAAAAAAAAACTTGCTATCCACTCATATATCAAGGATACCCCCCAAGCACTACTCATTCCTTATGATAAGTCTTTATGAGCATTATGAGGATGAGCACCTTGTTCAAAAGAATTGTTTTGATCTTGTGCAAAGACTAAACCTTTGGCTTAGTGCCCCTTGTTATACGATTAGTATGACGTAGAAAGACACGTGACGTGATTTTTCACGCTACTCCTCTCGTGATAGCAATTTGAATTATTGAGATAAAACGTGTAATAACTGTTATTTCTACTTTGTGTTTTCTCTTTTGATGGTACATGTTCACACGTAATTGCTCATTCTAATACTTCCATGCATAAGAATTGGACTGAAACTACATTGTTTGTTTATATCACAGAAGTACTAGTACACAATTTTATTTCTGACATATACAATGTTCCACTATATTAGTTATATAAATCCCTTATCATTGTTTTCTTAATCATTGCGTGCTTAGTTTATCATGTGATGTCCAATTCTTTTTACTATGAACACTCATTTAAATTGCTTCTTTGTAGTTCGCTCATCTGTCTCACCTGTATGCTTCATATTCTCTGATTTATGTTTTGGTCACGCCTATTGTATTTCGCCTCTCGATTCACGTCATATAATGTGCAAAATTTTTTATCTTTATCACGCTCATCATATAATGCAATTCTTTCTCATCCATGCATATGGTTTCTTTTGGTCTCCCCCACCCCCTTTCGATAATATCAAAGTGGGAGAAAAAATGTTCATTAGTCATGTGTTATGGAAGATCACGTGTAAGGGGATCTTGTTATACTATATGCACGTAGATAGGGGGAGTGCGCAGAATACGTAGATAGGGGAAGTGTGTGTTAAATTTTCTCAACGTGGTCAGCAAGATAGCCCAAATGCCAAATTAATATCTTCGGAACTACCCAGTTCGCACGTTGAACCAGCGGAAACCAAGGACTAGAGGTACAAAGGTAAATCCCAACAAACAATGGAAGCACAAGCAGCTCTATTATTCATTCACTTCTTTACAATGCGAGGCATACATAGCGAGACATGATTTCGCTAGTATCACAGCTGTAAACAGAAGGCACCAAAAAACAAGCCGGGCGGACAGCACCCGAGTCCGCCGAGACCGCGAGGTCGCCGAGGTCGCCGAGTCCTCTGAGCTCGCCCAAGCTATGCTGCAAACCGCCGAATAGACACGGAGTCCGCCGAAGCCGCGAGGCCGCGCGGACACACCGTTATTCGCCTCCTGCTGAACTTGAACTGAGGAACACCCCTACCCGCCAGAAACCGGCGGACAGGTTATTGAAGCTGGCAAAGATGTAACAGAACTGGCAAGCCGCAGAGCGACCTCCTGCTGAGTCTGCCGAGACCGCACACTTCCAAGCACTTGACCGAAGTCACAGCCAAACTCTTGGCTCCTTGAAGCTATCTGCGCGACCTGAACACAGCAAACCGTCAGCCTGAAACAATCCGCGCGGACTGACAAACACAGACCGCCATTAGTCCGCGAGCTCCTCGCACTTCTGTCCAACGCAACAGCCAACCGCGGACTCCAAAAACACAGTCCGCCAAATGACCTCCACAACAAATCGCCTGTTGTGCCACCAGAGCTCGACAAGGCCTCAGCCAAGCTCTAAGCTCAGTCCGCAACAGCCCACACTGCGGACACTCCAGTCCGCAAGCTTCCAGCGGACACGAGCCAAACCGCCTATCAACGCAAGCTTGCACCCGCGGCCACTGAGCAATGCACCAGTCTGCAACCTTCATCCGCTCAGGCCGCTCCTTGGCAAAGCCAATCAGCAAACATCCTGTCCGCAGAAACCAGGCCGCATAGTCCGCGGACACCATGCAACAACCCGCTCAGAAGAACAACTGGCTTCCCACTAGACCTTCCCCCAGGCCGCACATCTCAGTCCGCCCAGTCCGCCTAGTCCGCCAAAGTTGTCCGCCCCAGGCCGCCCGGCCTATCCCGTCACCCACTTCCACTTCACAAATTTCAACACTCCCCCTTGAAGTGAGAAGTGGTGACCAAGCCCAGCAAGCTGCGCAAGCGTTCAAAGGGCCCCTTCGACAATGGCTTTGTGAAGATGTCAGCAAGATTATCTTCACTCCGAACATGCCCGACCAGCAGAGACCCCTCCAACACCTTCTCCCGGATGAAGTGGTGATCAATCTCTATATGCTTGGTCCTGGCGTGACACACTGGATTGTTAACCAGTTTGAGAGCACTCTCATTGTCACCCCGGAGTAAAGTAGGCCCTTGCACTTCTTCATGAACATCCTCTATAAGCCTCCTCAACCAAACGGCTTCCCGAGCAGCCAAGGCCGAAGCCTTATACTCCGCCTCCGTGGTTGAAACTGACACCGAGTCCTGCTTCTTGCTACACCACGAGATGCTAGCTGAACCGCAAGTGAACACATAACCTGAAGTAGACCTTTGATCATCTGAATCACCGCCATAGTCAGCATCCGTGTACCCGAGCAACGCAACCTCCGTGTCCCTTCTATAGAGGAGTCCCATGTCAGAAGAAGCCTTGACATACTTCAGAATTCCCTTTGCCGCCACTAGATGAGATTGCCTTGGTTCAGCCATATACCGACTTACTCGGCCAACAGCATAAGCGATATCTGGCCTTGTAATCGTCAGATAAATCAAGCTCCCAACAAGAGCCCTGAACACCAAGGGATCATGAAGAACCCTTCCCTCATCTCGTCGAAGCTTCAGCCCAGATTCTAGTGGAGTAGAGCACTTCTTCCCTTCGCCCATGCCAAACTGCTTCACAATGCGATCAGCATATCCTTTCTGGCTAATGAGAACCCCGCACTCCTTCCTCTCCACTTCCAGACCAAGAAAGTGATGCAACTCTCCCAAGTCTTTCATCTCGAAGCGTATAGCAAGCTCAGCCCTGAGCCTTGCTACTTCCCCCTCCGAGTTCCCTGTGATGATCATGTCATCCACATACAGTAGGACCATGACTCTTAGCTCTCCCTTATTCTTGACGAACAAGCTTGAATCCGAGTTAGAAGCAAGGTATCCACAGAATTGCAAGTACTCTGTAATCTTCTCATACCACGCTCTAGGAGCTTGCTTCAACCCATAGAGAGCCTTCCTGAGTTTGCAGACATAGTCCGGATGCTTCTCAGAGACAAAACCAAGCGGCTGATCCATGAAGTTGTCCTTGTCAATCTCTCCGTAAAGAAAGGCATTCTTCACATCGAGTTGCCACAACCTCCATCCCTTGCTAGCAGCCAAGGCGATCACCACTCTTACAGAAGTCATCTTCGCAACTGGACTGAATGTCTCCTCATAGTCTTCTCCATACTGCTGTGAGAATCCTATAGCGACCAGGCGAGCCTTGAACCGATCAATGCTCCCATCAGCCTTCTTCTTCAACTTATACACCCACTTGCAAGTAACCGGAGTAACGCCATCAACCTTGGGCACAAGGTCCCAGGTTTCATTCTTCTTCAGAGCATCAATCTCTTCCTTCATGGCATCATCCCACTCCTTTACTCCAGTGGCCTCGTTGAAGTTTGCAGGCTCTCGCTCATCCAGAGGACCTGCAAAGAAGCAGGAGACAAAGCTCACTGCATTCCCATCACAGTACCGAGCCGGTGGCTTAACCACCCTCTTCGATCTCCGAAGAACCGGCTCCTTGTTCACGGCTTCCGTTGCTTCTTCGGGCTCCACTCCTACCTGGGGAAAGCATTGAGCAGTGCTCCCCCTGCTTCCTGAGCCAGAAGGCTCAGCCTCGGAGTTCGAAGCAACAGGAGCTGCTGGTGAAACAACAAGCTCCTCTTCCAAGCCTTCAGCAGCCTCCACCGGTGCTTCATCAACCTTGCTACTTCCGGTTAGCTCCACCGAGCCACCTCCATATGACGTCAGCTCGTCAAAGACAACGTCTCTTGACACCACGAACTTCTTCGTCACAGGGTCCATGCACTTCCATCCCTTCTTCCGCTCATCATAGCCAACAAAGACAAGTTTCCTTGCCTTCGCATCCAGCTTTATCCGTGAAGCATCCGGGACTTGCACGTAGCAAGTTGAACCGAACACCCTAAGGTGTTCAACACTCGGCTTCTCCTTCAACAACAGCTCAACAGGAGTCTTCATGTTGATAGGGCTGAGTGGCATCCGGTTGATAACATAAGCAGCACAAGACATTCCCTCCGCCAAAAAGGACCTTGGGATATCTTTCGCATGAAGCCAGCATTTGCAGGTCTCCGTCAAATGACGGATCTTCCGCTCCGCTACCCCATTTTGTTGTGGAGTGTGACCACAAGTAAGCTCCCGTTGGATCTCGTGCTTCCTGCAGAAGTTAGAAAACTCGGAGGAGACAAACTCCCCCCCCCCCCCCCCGTTATCAGTTCTAAGCTTCTTAACCTGCAAGCCAAGCCGGCCTTCTACCAACTCCTTGAACTCCACGAACAAACGGAAGGCTTCCGACTTCTCCTTTAAGAAGTGCACCCAAGTATACCTTGAGTAGTCATCAACCAAGACAAGCATGTATTTGCTTCCACCAAGGCTGGCAGTAACCATTGGTCCCATCAGGTCGCCATGAATACACTCAAGTGGTTTCTTGCTCCTTGTTTGTGATTTATCAAACGGAAGGCGATGTGCCTTACCGTATTGACAGCCCGCACAAACATGCCCATCACCAAAGGAGGACAACTTCGGCAACCCCCTCACCAAACTTCTACTTGCCATTGCCTTCAGCTTGTCCATGCCAACATGCCCCAGCCTCTCATGCCAGATAGCAGCGCTATCATTGGCCCTCATTCTATCAACATAAGCACTGGTGGAAAGAACAAATAAGTTCTTCACCCTCCTCCCAACATGAGCAACATCAGCCTTTACCGCTGATACGTTGCGAAGGAACCTCACGTCCGTTGGCCCAAACAGAACGTGATACCCAGCGTCCACCGCATTGGTCACCGAGAAGAGGTTTTTCTTCATGCCCGGCACGTGATACACACTCCTTAACGTGAGTGGCCCCTGATCACTACCCAATGACACGACCCCCTCTTTCTCTACTGCATAAACAGTATTATCAGCAGTGATAATAGCTTCATTACCTGAGTAAGCCTGCATGGAGGTGAACTTTGATTTGTCTCCGGTGAGGTGATGACCACACCCGGAGTCCACGATCCACTCGCTGTTGAAGTCCTCAGCAGACAAGGCCCGGACACTAGTGCCCGTCATGAAAGCTCCGCCCCATTCTGCTTCTTCACTTCTTGAGCAAGCTTCCTCCTTTCCCGCAGCATGCCCAGGCTGCAGTTTGACCTTGCAGTCCCGCTTGAAGTGCCCTCACTGATGACACCGGTAGCACTTCAGATTCTTCTTCCAGTCCTTAGGAGCATTGCTCCTCTCCGGCGGATATGAAGTTGAAGTCTCCTTCTCAACAGCGGCCTGCACCTTCTTCTTCTTCTTCCCTTCCCATCCTTTCTTCTTTCCTGAGAAGAGAGCTTCGCTGCCTTCCTGATTCAGGTTCACTCCAGCCATCTGCCTTGCTAAGCTCTCCTGCGAGGCAAGCAGATTCTCCAGCTCCAGCAATGACGGCTGAGTAGCCCACCCTTGAACAGATGTGACAAAGGCCACATACTCCTTCCGCAAGTCGCGGATAATGTGCCTTTTCATCTTTGCCTCAGAGATAGGCTCATCAGGATCCAGTGCCGACAGCTCAGCACACAAGCTCTTCATCTTTAAGATGTACTTGGAGATGGAAAGGTCTCCCTGAGTTGCCCTGGCCAACTCATTCTCCAAGAACTGAAGTCGCGCCACATTCTTCCTATTGAACAACTCATCAATGGTTGTCCAAATGTCAGCAGCCGACTCACATCCAATGATGTGATCAAACAGTTCCGGAGACACAGATCTCTTCAGAATAAACTCCGCCTTAGCATTTGTTCTTCTCCAGAGACTCACCTACTCAGCAGTACCGAAAGCAGCAGTGACTTCCTGCCTGTCGTCTCCACCAACGACTTCCCACAGCTCCTCGCCAATAAGATAACTCTTCATGCACGACTTCCACTTCTTGAAGTTAGTCGGCGTTAAGAGTTCAATGCCCAGACCTCTTACAAAACTCCCTTCCATTGCAACACCTGTTGGCAACCTTTCAGCAGCTCCGAGCAACAACACAGGTTGATCACCACTCAATCACTGAGTAACAACGCTGGCTGACGTCCGCTCACGCAACTGAACCTCAGAAACCTCCGTCTGATACCATGTTAAATTTTCTCAACGTGGTCAGCAAGATAGCCCAAACGCCAAATTAATATCTTCGGAACTACCCAGTTCGCACGTTGAACCAGCGGAAACCAAGGACTAGAGGTACAAAGGTAAATCCCAACAAACAATGGAAGCACAAGCAGGTCTATTATTCATTCACTTCTTTACAATGCGAGGCATACATAGCGAGATATGATTTCGCTAGTATCACAGCTGTAAACAGAAAACACCAAAAAACAAGCCGGGCGGACAGCACCCGAGTCCGCCGAGACCGCGAGGTCGCCGAGGTCGCCGAGTCCGCTGAGCTCGGCCAAGCTATGTTGCAAACCGCTGAATAGACATGGAGTCCGTCGAAGCCGCGAGGCCGCGCGGACACACCGTTATTCGCCTCCTGCTGAACGTGAACTGAGGAACACCTCTACCCGCCTGAAACCGGCGGACAGGTTATTGAAGCTGGCAAAGATGTAACAGAACTGACAAGCCGCAGAGTGACCTCCTGCTGAGTCCGCAGAGACCGCACACTTCCAAGCACTTGACCGAAGTCACAGCCAAACTCCTGGCTCCTTGAAGCTATCCGCGCGACCTGCACACAGCAAACTGTCAGCCTGAAACAATCCGCGCAGACTGACAAACACAGACCGCCATCAGTCCGCGAGCTCCTCGCACTTCTGTCCAACGCAACAGCCAACCGCGGACTCCAAAAACACAGTCCGCCAAACGACCTCCACAGCAAATCGCCAGCTGTGCCACCAGAGCTCGACAAGGCCTCAGCCAAGCTCTAAGCTCAGTCCGAAACAGCCCACACCGGGGACACTCCAGTCCGCAAGCTTCCCGCGGACACGAGCCAAACCGCCTATCAGCACAAGCTTGCACCCGCAGCCACTGAGTAATGCACCAGTCCGCAACCTTCATCCGCTCAGGCCGCTCCTTGGCAAAGCCAATCAGCAAACATCCTGTCCACAGAAACCAGGCCGCATAGTCCGCGAACACCATGCAACAACCCGCTCAGAAGAACAACTGGCTTCCCACTAGACCTTCCACTAGGCCGCACATCTCAGTCCGCCAAAGTTGTCCGCCCCAGGCCGCCCGGCCTGTCCCGTCACCCACTTCCACTTCACAAATTTCAACAGTGTGTAGAACACGTATATAGAGGGAGTGCGTGTGTAAGGGAAGTTATATGTAACCTAAAGCCTAACTTTTCTAACGATTATCTCTTATATGTGTTGTATCATGCATCTCATTATTATATCTCATGAACGTGATTTGATATTATCAAAAAGGGGAGTTTGTTGGTGCCAACGGTTCACATATACTAAGTTTGATAATATAAATTTTCATGTTGTATTTGATCACACCTTGTGTTTTGTAGAGTGTGCATGTTTTCAGGTTCAAGCAAAGAAATTAAGGAACTTTCTACTGGCACCTACCGCCGCAGGCTAAGCGCTACTGCAGGGCAGTAGCCTGAAACAAATGGACATGGCACTCAGGATCTTGCCATGTGGCTCTAGTGATACAGCCAGCACTAACCCAAGGATTTATTTTGGCCAGGTGCTCGGGGTTGAGATACCGACAGACGAGACAACTGAGCTAATGCTAGGGGATAGCTGGTACCGCGTGACGCTAGCGCAAAAAAGAGAAAAATATTCTTTTTGAATATTTTTCGAAAATTGCAAGACAGCTGTCAGCATTAAGCACTTCGACCTATAACCGGGCGCTAGATATACCGTCTGCGGTAGCGTAAAACGTATAAAAGGCTTCATTTTTTTGTTCCAGAGATAAGGAGACACCTATTCTCAATCCTAGCGTTTGTGTGCCACCTCTGGAGCATCGAAACGTCGTCTTCAACAAAGGAAGAGAAATCCGCCTCCCTCACATTTGTGTACGAAGAACTTCGGTGATCCAAAGAAATTAATGACTATATGGAGTTGATCAGTTGCATCCACACGAACATCTCAAGCACTGGTCACAGATCGCTCAACAGAGAAATCATCTTGAGGGAGATTCAATCTAAATTCTTCTTTAATATTTTATACTTGTTGTATTTTTTTCTTTTTTAGCAATTCTTGTGGTGAGGAAAACCAACCGGTGAAGGTTGTCGCAATTCGGGAAGGATTCCGTGAGAAATCGTCCTGGGGAAGGTACATCTAGATCAGGAGATCTAGCGGGGCTCTAAGACACTTCCTTGCGTGAACATGAAGAGCCGTCTCGAAGACCTTTCTTGGAGGGAAAGGGAGAGAGCCAACCGGTTCGGGTAGTGAGTCGGTATAGAAGACGAAACTATTCTTGACTTTCATCTCCTCCGATCACCGACATCATGAAGATCCAGTACTTGTAATTGTAAACCATTTTTATTTATGTTTGAATAACTATTATTTATTTCTTTTCATTCTACGTGTGACGTTATGATTGGCTGCTGGTAGGTCTCTAAAGGGGGTGTATTTCTCAAAGGAGAAATTTGCCCTGGAAAACGAGGTCTGTGACCTACCTCTGTGCGCAAGATAGTTAGTGCGCCGCGGTAGCTTCTACAACTAGTTTTCTGGACAAAATATTTCAAATTTTTAATTAGCGCGTAAAACCTTATTGATAGCCTCTATGGGTGGCCACTAGATGCAACAAGCGGGATCCTCTTGGGTCTATACCTCATTCCATCTCCAAGAGACTTCCATTACAGCCATCTATTGATAGCCTGGTCAGCGGGATCTTCTCGGGATATAAGTTTAACTTGTTTCACAACATCAACCTAGGGCCTTCCTAACCTGTCAGCTAATGGAAGCTTAGCGGTGGGATCAACTCAGGATCTAAGTTCAACTTGTTTCACAATATCCATCAAGGGCCATCTAGACCTGCCATCAAATGGGAGCCTGAAATCAGGATCAACTCGAGATTTAAGTTCAACTTGTTTCGCAATTTCCACCGAGAGCCATCCAGACCTGCCAACTAATGGGAGCCTGACTGTGGCATCAGCTCGGGATCTAAGTTCAACTTGTTTCACAATAGCCACCGAAGGACCTCCAAACCTGCCAGCTAATGGGAGCCTGATAGCAGGATCAGCTCGGGATCTAAGTTCAACTTGTTTCATAATATCCACCGAGGGCCTTCCATTCCTACCAGCTAATGGGATTCTGACAATGGAATCTGCTCGGGATCTAAGTTCAACTTGTTTCATAATATACATCGAGGGCCTTCCAGAACTGCCATTTAATAGGAGCCTGACCACAGGATCAGCTCGCTATCTAAGTTCAACCTGTTTCACAATATCCATCGATGGACTTCTAGACCTGCCACCTAATGGGAGCCTGACAGCAAGATCAGCTCGGGATCAATGTTTAACTTCTTTCATAATATCCACTAAGGGCCTTCCAGACCTGCTAGCTAATGGGAGCCTGACAGTGCGATCAACTCGGGATCTAAGTTCAACTTATTTCGCAATATCCACTGAGGGCCTTCCAAAACTACCAGCTAATGAGAGCCTAACAGTGGGATCAACTCGGGATCTAAGTTCAACTTGTTTCACAATATCCACTAAGGGCCTTCTAGAAATGCCAGCTAATGAGAGCATGACAGCGGGATTAGCTCAGGATCTAAGTTCAACTTGTTTCACAATAACCACTGAGGGCCTTCCAGACCTGCCAGCTAATGAGAGCCTGACAACGGGATCATCTCAGGATCTAAGTTCAACCTATTTCACAATATCCACCGAGGGCCTTCCAGACCGGCCAGCTTATGGGAGCCTGATAGCGGGATCATCTCGGCATCTAAGTTCAACTTGTTTCATAATATCCAATGAGGGCCTTCCAGACCTGTAGTTAATGGGATCTTGAAAACGGAATAACTCGGGATCTAAGTTGAACTTGTTTCACAATATCCACTAAGGTCCTTCCATACCTGACAGCTATTGGGATCCTGACAACAAGATCAGTTCGGGATCTAAGTTCAAATTGTTTCACAATATTAACTGAGGGCCTTCCAGACCTGCCATCTAATGGGAGCCTGATTACGGGATCATCTCGGGATTTAAGTTCAAGTTATTTCATAATATCCACCGATAAACTTCAAGACCTACTACCTAATGGGAGCCTGATTGCGGGATCAACTTAGGATCTATGTTCAACTTGTTTCATAATATACACTGAAGGCCTTCCAGACCTGCCAGCTAATGTGGGCCACGCAGCGGGATCAGCTCGGGATCTAAGTTAAACTTGTTTTATAATATCCACTGAGGGCCTTCCAGACCGACTAGCTAATGGAGCTTGATATCGGGTTCAGCTCGGGATTTAATTTCAACTTGTCTCCCAATATCCAACGAGGGCCTTCCAGACCTGCCAGCTAATGGGATCATGATAGTAGGATTAGCTCAGGATCTAAGTTTAATTTCTTTCACAATATCCACCGAGGGCCTTCCAGACCTGCCAGCCAATGGGAGCCTGACATTGGGATCAGCTCGGCATTTAAGTTCAACTTGTTTCACCATCCTTTCAGTAAATTGGGGGGAGCACACTTAGAAGGAAAATAGTTAGAGAAATAACCATGTTTCTTATTAAACTCAGGGATAAAAGCGCTTCAAGGCATCACCACTCCGGGTGTGACTGTTGGATTCCCTCTCTACATTTTGGAGTCGATAACCACTAAATTTAAGGGCTTCCTCGATAACATAAGGACCCTCCCAGTTGGGATTGAGCTTTCCTACTAACGCCGACCTCTCGGCCGAATCTACTTTTTTCAGGACTATATCTCCCTTTACAAATTATTTTATGCGTACATGTTTGTCAAAATAAGTGTCCATTTGATGCTTAACCTCCTCCTTCCAGATGATGGCTAGGTTGCGAAGCTCTTCCAACAAGTCCAGTGAGAGTCATATCTCGCCTTCGTTCTCGATTCTCCAGTATTCATCTCCTTCTGCGATGACCAGCCACGGTGACCTGACCTCAAACTCCATGGGGAGCATGGCATCACAGCCATGTGAAAGCTTGAATAGATTTTCCCCTGTGGTGGTGTTGGGCGTAGTTCTAAGGGCCCAAAGGATCGACGAAAGCTGTTCCACCCAGCTTCCCTTTAGGTCATCAACCTTCTTCTTCAATAGTTTCACGATGATCTTATTTACTGCCTCCACCTGCCCATTACTCCTGGGGTAATGGACCAATGTGAACATAAGGTAAATCCCAAGCTGGCTACAAAAGCTAATGAACTCATAACTGATGTATTATAGCCCGTTGTCGGTGACTATAGCATGAGGCAGCTCATGCTGGTAGGTCATCTCTCCCCATACAAAGTTACAGATCACCTGAGTGGTCACCTTGGATAGTGCCTTGACTTCCAGCCACTTTGAAAAGTAATCGATCATGACTAGAACGAATCTCCTTTATTCGCCAGCTTAAGGAAAAGGCCCCAACACGTCCATTCCCCAAATTACAAATGGTCATAGTGCCGTAAAACTTCTGAGTCTCTAGGCGGGCAAGAGCTAAAGTGGCGTGAATAGCTGACATTTAAGACATTTATTCACGAACTCTTCCACATTTTTTTCTCAAGGTTGGCCAAAAATATCCTTGCCAAACTATCCTGCATTCTAGGGTCTTGCTCCCCAAGTGAATTCCATACTATCCTGAGTGGACCTCTTCTATGTGCTTTAGAACGTCTTCCTTAGATACACACCTAGCCAGGAGTCCCGAGAGAGTCTTTCGAAATAGCTCTCCTTCACGCAATAGATAGTATATTGACTTGTTACTGAAGCGCTTCTTATCTGTGGCCTCCCTTGGGAATTCGCCGGTGGTTAAAAATGTGATAAATGCGTCCTTCAATGAGGTGCATTGATCTAACCCCTCTTTTATGAATGATCGAAATAAGTCTATCACGATCCCTCCTACCATTGGACCAAACTTGGTTAGTCGATCCGCCACATAACTCTCTTCACGTGGTATATGCCAGATGGAGAAGGTCCAAAACCCGCCAATAAGGTCTCTTACCCTGAGCAAGTATCGCTGCAGGGTCGGCTCCCTCGCCTCAAAGTCTCCCTTAACATGCAAGGCCACTACCATAGAGTTTGTTAACCCCCCTACATCTTGCACCCTCAACTCCCTAGAGAGTCGCATCCCTACAATGACTGCCTCATACTCCTCCCTGCTGTTGGTGATATGGAAGTGTATCATTTTAGCCTGCTCGATCTTCATCCCCTAGGGGTTTTCCAGGACCACCCCCACTCCCAAAGAATGTCTTTATGAATCCCCATTTACTAGCAGCTTCCAAGCAACTATGTAGTTTGGTCCTACTTTTTCCTACTCCACTACACAATCTGCCAAGAAGTCTGTCACCGTTTAAGCTTTAACCGATATATGCGGGATGAATGAGATGTCAAACTTGCTCAACTCCACTAACCATTTTCTAACCTTCCCGAAATTTCCACCCTTTCGAAGATGCCACGTAGCAGATGATCAATCACAAATCAAACCGGTCGAAATTGAAAGTAAGGCCGAAGCTTTCAAGTCGAGATGACCAAAGCAAAAGCTAGCTTTTCTAGGATCAGATACCTGACCACCCACTTCTTCAAGACCCGACTCATGTTGTAGATTGGCAGCTGCTTCTTACCCTTCCCTCGGAGCAACTGGAATCTTATATCCTCCGCCCCCACTTCGAGGTACAAGGTAAGGTCTTTCCCCTCTCTGGGTCACTAGAGCAGAGGAGCCTTGGCGAGGTGATCCTCCAGAGACTGGAATGCCTCCTCATATTCCTTAGTCAATTTAAACTTTTGATTCCCTCGCAATACCCTGAAGAAAGGTGAGCACTTCTCCCCCGCCCGGGAAAGAAACCTGCTCAGTCCTGCAAGCTTCCCAGTCAGGCGCTAAAACTCCTTGGCACTCCTTGGCGATTCCATCTCCATAATTTCTTTCACTTTATATGGGTTGGACTCCACCCCGGCTGCAGTCAGGAGGTGCCCAAGGAAATTTCTTCGACTTGCTCCGAAAACACACTTCTAGGGATTCAACCTCATTTTGAACGTTCCCAAGGTGTAGAAAGTTTCCTCCAGGTTTTGAAGGTGAGAGCTCACATACTTACTCTAAATTATTGGGTCATCAACATATACCTCTAGATTTCTCCCCTTTATTCCCGTAAGGCCCTGTACATCATCCTTTGATAGGTTGCCCTTGCATTCCTCAGCCCAAAAGGCATCATATGGTAGTTATATCATCCGCTGATCGTGATGAAGGACACAACCTTTACGTCCAGAGGGTGCATCCTGATCTGGGGATAAACTAAAAAACATTAAAAAAACAATTTACAGGTGCATCGATTCGAGGCAAGGGATAACAATCCTTGGGATATGCTTTATTCTACAAAGAGAAGCCTACACACATTCTCCATTTCCCACTGCCCTTTCCACCATTACAACATTAGAGACCCAACCCAAAAACTGGATCTCTGACACGAAATTGGCCATGAGATGTTTTTACACTTCCTCTTTGATAAGCCCTTCGATCTTGTCGACCACGTTCCTCTTCATTTGGTGAATGGGGCGGACCTTCGGGTCGAGATGTAGCTGGTGGCAAGGCACGTCTTCGTCAACGCCCGGCAAATCTGTCGCGCTCCAAGAGAAGATATCCACGTGCTTCTGGTTGCATGCCATCAACCTTTCTTGATCTTTATGACCCAAACCTCTGCAGACCTGCACCTTCTATGCCTTCTCACTCGGGTGAGAACCTTTATCTCCACAAATACTTCTACCGGCTCCAGCCAGGAATGCTCCTCCCAATCTTCAGCTGCTTGCTCTCCTTCTGCACTTCCCTCCTGAGCGAGGACCTGCTTCCTCTGCTACTCCGCCATCACCTCAATCACCTTCTCCATCTCCTCAACCTCTCCCTTCTATGAGATGGTGTTGACTGCAGTGATGCAGCATTGCCTAGCCATCTTGGGACCTCCCCTGTCCCGGACCTGGACCCCCCATCATTGAAGATGAGGGACTGATGGAAGGATTATGGGACACAACAAAAAGTGCTGATGAGAGGACTACCAAAGATGGCATTGTAGTTACTGGGGTGGGGTCCACGATCACAAACCGATAATTGCGGGATTAACCCCTCAGAGTCACATTAAGCAACACACCACCATCCACTGCCTTCCTCTTTCCCGAGAACCAAAAGTGTGGCCCATCTGAGGCCAGCACCCTCTTTGTCTCCACCTTCATCCCGTCAAATGCCTTCTTAAAGATTACATTGACTGAGCTCTCATTGTCTACCAAGATCCGGGAGATAGTGAAGTTCTCGACCACTTCTTGCACTACTAGCGCATCACAGAAAGGATCCTCATGATCTGGCATATCACTGAAGGTGAAGGTAATCCTCTCCATGAGAGGCAGGATCTAGGACGTCGAAGAAACACTTTGTCGGAACATGGTTTGGAGGCTCCCCCTACGGGTGGCCTCAATCCCCCCATGGTTAATGCTGCCCCTGTTCTTAGGATCTTCACAGCTCCCGAAAATTCGGGAAGGTGGACATTGCATGACCTTCCACATGATGGAAGTCATCGTATGACAACTCCACCTCCACTCCTCGCCATCCCCCTCGGTCATTCCTCCTCCTCTCAACCCTTCTTCAGGCTATTGTCATGGATTGATGTTGTGGGGGGGGAGAGGTGGCCTTGGACCCTGCCTCCATCCTGTAGGGTTAAACCTCCCCTGCCCCCTTGGTAGTTCCCTCCTTATTGGAACCTTCATCCTTCACCATGGATAGGTCCCTCCTGCTGCCTCCAGGTCAGCTGGGTGGTGGGTTCTGGATAACCCCACCACTATTGTTGCATTTGGAAACCTTGCCATATGGGCTCATCACTTATTCTCTCCTCCTGAGGCTTGTTAACTCCCTGATCCCTCTCTTCACTTCCTCCCAACCTGGCCAGCTTCCTTGCAAAATTGGGGTTTGCTGCCTCACCCTCGATCTCCTGTGCCGCTCTCTCCATTACCTCCTTGAAGGACAACGGTGGCCTCCGCTTCAATGTCACCCTAAAGTACACTTCTTGGATCCCCAAAGTAAAGGCCATCATCAGGGTAAACCCTCACACATGTTCCATGATGAGGACTTCCTCCTTGAACCTATCCACATAACTTGTTAGGGTTTTTTCTGGTCCCTGCTTGATTATGAAGAGGAACTTTGTGCCCTTATTCCTCTTCTTCGAATTTGAGAACATAAACAAGAAAGCCCGATGCAAATCTGGGCAACAATAAATTGAGCTGGTGGAGCTAGTCCTTTGTCTTGTCTTTGAACGAGATGGCAAAAATATGGTACTTGAAGACTTCAATCATTTGTATAGTAGAGATCTCATCCTCAAAGTACTGGACGTGTTGAATTGGATCATCTATGCTAGTGTAGTAGGACATCTATAGCTCCATGAACCCCTTTGGAAGTGGGGCTGACATGACCAACTCATTAAAGAAACTCCCTCCAACGGTGCAAGTGGGTGGCTACCGTAAGACTACCTCGTTGGATCGACAAGCAGTCGGTGAGTCGGGGAAGATCTCTCACCCGACGAGATCCTCCTCACTACCCTCATCCTCTTTCTCCTTCCCAATCTGCTTGACAAGGGTTTTCTTGCCCAAAGTAGGCTGCGTGACCACCGAGACATCCTGTGTCGAGCACTCGTTGTGAGTGGCACTGATCCAATGGTGTAGGGTCTCCATAAACTCTTTCATTTGAACAAGCCCACCATAGCCAAGACTGTTGTGGGTTGCGAGTTCTCCCGGCCAGACCCTTGTCCATCACCTCCAGTCATCAAACTAGTCAAGGATCTTCTTCGCTGGCCACTCTCCATGCTCACCGCACTTAAGTGTTGAAATCGGAAATCGATCTCTATGGATTTCGGGGTACCAAAAGTGGTGTTGCCTCACACTTACCTCCCTCGAGCTAGTACACCAAACCAAAGACTCAGAAACACAGGAACAGAACTGAGATCCCAGTGGGAGATCCCACTACACACCTAGAAGTTCTAAGAGCACTTCTCCACCAAAGCCAATGGTGAGCTTGAGCACCTTGGAGGACACTCAAAGCTTTTTAATAAAAGCCTAACCAAGAAGATAAAAGAATATGTCCCTCCTAAGGTGCACCCTCAGGTCTATTTATAGATTTGCAAACTTGGCCTGCCAACATCGTAACTCCGCTATCACATTTTCCTATTCGCAGCCCAATTGGGTCTGCCAACAGTGTAATTCCACTATCGAAAAGAGGTAGCTGCACGCCTCCAGATGGTATCTAGGTCAATTTTCTACTAGATCCCCGTAGGCAAGTGGACCAGAGCATCATATGTTGGATGAGCCACGCATTTGCCTACAAGGCGAGTGTGGGCTTTCCCCATCACTCACCCGTCTTGGCAAAATCCCTCCTATATGTGCACTAAGGTTCAATCCTTGGGAGAGTGCATGATGAAGACCGCACTCTCCCGAGGACCTGATTGCCGCTCCTGACTTGGGGAAAGCTCACTGATGCACTAGGCAAGTGTGGACCAGCCTACCCCACTCGCCACTCTGACTATCCTAAACCCGAGTCTCCTGCTATGCCTTGAACTTTTCGAAGCATCCCTCTCAATGAATATGGGGTTGTACACTGGGTAGTGGCAAGACAATAATCAACCGAAACAAGTCCATATCAGATGCCATCAACACTATGTCAGCTACTCAGCGGATATCTATTGCTGTCAAGACAGTACCACCAATTAACGTTGATTAGCATCGATCAAGTTTCCAGATCAAAGCTGAGAAGAATATGAAGAATATTGTTACCTTCTCAGTTGAACACAACTCGTTAGATATTCTTTCTACATTTAGAAGTGTTCAGTAGAGAAGGTACACTATCCATAAATATTGGTGTTGTAGTAAAGTGGAGCATTTTGTCATAGATTATTGGCACAACCCTAATGTGCCCAATGCAAAGAGAAGCTTTCCAACCAAGGCTGATGTTGGAAAAAGTATTTCTTTTTGTGATAACAAGAATATACGGACCAAATTCAATTGGGCTCCTACGATAAAATAAATTATATCTTACAGGATAGTTCAAGTATCTCCCTAAAGCAAATTTGGTACTTAGACAGTGGGTGGTCAAGGCACATGAAAGGAACAAGGAGTATTTTAAAAGAATACACACCGATAAGAGTGGACGAAAGGCCAACTAACCCCAGTTTAAACCCAACATGTACTAAAGTAGTTTTTTGTACTAATTCATCCGCATAGCATCTCCTAAACACGTTTATTTTGCATCTCGATCAAAGGATCCTCCTTGTGTGCAATTGCACTAGTGGTTGGCTCGCTTGATCGATGTGATATTTTTTTAATGTTGTTTTAAGTATGGTCTGATCAGATCAATCTTTAAACAAGGTAGAAATGGATCTCTCATGAAGTTTACTCTAATTAGTTACATTATAACTTTATATTGTCATAGTGTGTTTTCTACTAACTATGCATGAAGAGTACACCTAGAATGGTTAGTCATTCGATTATTACATATGACAGGTTGATTTAAAAAGGATTGACAAATTGAATTATTATCAGCCTCTTCATCGAGATCATCTTGTAGGAAGCAATATAATTACCTCAGGGTGTCAAATCAAGAGATGTATTTAATTCTCCAAAGAAATGGGGCAATCTATATCTTTTAGATCAGATATAAATCTCAATACTCGAGGAACAATCTTAATTACGGAGAAGAGATCCTATCCCTCCATTTATTTTAATATTAACCTGACGGAGCAATGTATGCGACTCTTCACATTCCTAGAAATATTAATACAATAATATATATCATTGTTAATTACCCTTATATATAGATGCGTTGAGGCATAGTAAACTTCTAATTCTGCTACATTAGTTTAGCTTCATTCCTACCTCACACTCTTCACGGACCAAAATATTCAAGGCACTAACCCGACTGAAATGACATTCATTGAGGGGGTGTCCATGAAGAGTGATTGCACTATCACTTATGCACCATGTGAGGGGTAGGAAGATCAAGTGAGAGAAAGATCTGCCAAAGGTGTTCAAATATAGTCACTGTTGGCAGAGCAAAAAAGTATCATCAATTCTCTCTTAGTCCAAACCATGAAAATGGTTCAAGAAATGTTCTCCGCTCAACTCACTAAGCTCAAGAACAAAGAGGACAACTTATCACTCACTCTCGAGCGTCACGTTGAGTAATGCAGGGTTGACAAGATTAGAAGATTGATTGAAGCTCATAGTATGGAGGAGAAGAAGAGTACCTATACTTCCTTTTGCTCTATATCCCCCAACAGGAGGTGTATCAACATCTTCTAGAAGTGCTTTCATGATACGGGAAATCATAGATCATGATACTAAGAAGCACAAAAGGGAGAAAATTCAAGAAGAAAAGGATAAGAGCAAAATCACTAGTCATGTTGATAGGAAAGGGAAAAGAAAAGTCCAGTCTTATATGAGCTTGTATAACAACATTTTGTAGTCAATCAAATGAAAGATAAATATGTGATTCAGTATTATATTTTTTCATACTTATCTTTTGAATGCAATATCAATACTTTCTTCAGTAAAAATAGCTTATTAAGAGAGCATGTTGAGGATAATCTTACCTTTATTTAATTAATGTAACTTGGTTTAAATAACCTATCCATGTTAGTTACTTAAACTTAGTTATGTTAGTTTTAAATTCTGTTATCCACTAGAAAACATAAAGTTAGTGACATGTTAGGTAGATAACCTTAGTGTATATCTACCATTAGCATGAGTCAATTGAATCATGTTCCCTTATTATCTTCCGATAGACATATAGGTAGTGTTCAGTTGAGAAGTTCAGCTGAGAAGACTAGCTGAGATGATTAGATGGGTAGGCTAGTTGATAAAATCTCAACTATACTGCTGAGATATTGAGTAAATGCTCAACGGTTTGTCTCCCTGTCTCAATGATGCCACTGAGATGGACTACTGCATTAATTTCAATCATTCTCAGCCATTGGATCTATTTCTTATGTTCAATCTATAACACGCATTTCAACTTCACCGTAAAATAATTAAAATAAACATTAAAATCAATATATATACATAGGGATAAGGTTCAATTAAATCATAAATCCTAAACCTTATGAAGCCGTCGAAACTCTTTCATTGAAATAGTTCCGTCTCTGCTTCTCAGCTTGTAGGTTTTTGAAGAAATGGCGCCAATGTCTGAAAACATTCTTCACGAAGGATATGAAATAGATAGAAATGGATTCCAGTTTGCATCTGAAGAGATTCAGGAAGTTACAGAATGCTAGAAGCCACAGGGCTAAAATTCATTCTAAGTGAACCAACCCCGATTATGAAGGAAGAAGTGTTGGAACTCTACTCAAATATTAAACTCTCATCTTTTGGAAAGTCTCTTAAAATCAAGATAAGAAATGTGAAGATTAAGGTTAGTCCTCAAAGGATTGAACAAGCATTGCAACTTCCCTCTACTAACATTGATGAGGACCCGTAGATCTCTCAACAAGAAATAGTAGATGCATTAGATTGGTGTGAATTTTCTAGTGAATGATATTGTTCCCTGGAAATAAAGTACTTTAACCAGAGAGGAAAGCTCCTTGCTGAGATCATTAGGAAGGCCATCCTGTACAAGATAGGATCCCATGATATCATTTCAAAGTCCATGTATGACCTGATCCTTAGGGTAATTCTACAGAATAAAATCAACTCAGCATTGATGATCTTCCAGAAAATATTGAATAGTCTTAATGTACCTTCCTTAAGTAGGATTCTCTCCTTAAAGGTAATCACTGGACATGCTGAATACTTCACTAAGAAACAAGGAGTGAAAATCCATTACATGAAAAGACTGAATATTAAGGCCTTAGAGAGATATACCAGGGTATTGCCAAAAAGTAGGGCTAAAGAGCAGAGCAAGATCTAGAAGAAGGGCAAGAAAGTAGCTGTGGAAGAAGTCTCTGATTTAGAGAGTAAGGATAGAGAACCCATCCACAATCCATACCTATCACCATCGACTATAGAAGAAGAAAAACCATCAAGTCTCAGGCATATGAGTTAATCTTGATGTAGCTAATGGTAGATCACCTCAGAAAGAGATTGCTGATGTTGAGGGGGAGAAAATTGTTTTAGAAAGGATTGGTGCCCCAGCTGAGGGGGAGCTTGACCTGACAACAAAAATCTTTAGGAGAATATATACAAGATCTTAGACAATCTTCAGGACAAGATTGATCTCATCTTAGATGATCTAGAGGACAAGATTGCTAAAGAACCAGTGACATGTTAGGTTGATAACCTTAGTGTATAACTATCATTAGCATGAGTCAATTGACTCATGATCCCTTATTATTTACTGATAGACAGATATGTAGTGTTCTGTTGAGAAGTTCAGCTGAGAAGACTAGCTGAGATGATTAGATGGGTAGGCTAGTTGAGAAAATCTCAACTATACTGCTGAGACATTGAGTAAATGCTCAACGGTATATCTCCCTGTCTCAACGGTGCCACTGAGATGGACTGCTGCATTAATTTCAATCATTCTCAGCCATTGTATCTATTTCTTATGTTCAATCTAAAACACGACACTTCAACTTCACCATAAAATAATTAAAATAAAGAATAAAATCAATATATATACATAGGGATAGGGTCCAATTAAATGATAAATCCTAAACCTTATGAAGCCGATGTAACTGTTTCGTTGAAATAGTTCGGTCTCTGCTTCTCAGCTTGTAGGTTTCTGAAGAAATGGCACCAATGTCTGATAACATTCTTCATGAAGGATATAAAACAGTTAGAAATGGATTCCAGTTTGCAACTGAAGAGATTCAGGAAGTTACAGAATGCTAGAAGCCTCAGGGATAAAATTCATTCTATCTGAACCAACCCCGATTATGAAGGAAGAAGTGTTGGAACTCTACTCAAATATTAAAATCTCATCTTCTGGAAAGTCTCTTAAAAGCAAGATAGGAGATGTGAAGATTAAGGTTAGCACTCAAAGGATTGAACAAGCATTGCACCTTCCCTCTACTGACATTGAAGAGGACCGGGAGATCTCTCAACAAGAAATAGTATATGCATTAGATTGGTGTGAATTTTCTATTGAATGATATTGTTCCCTGGATATAAAGTACTTTAACCAGAGAGGAATGCTCCTTGCTGAGATCATTAGAAAGGCCATCCTGTGCAAGATAGGATTCCATGATAGCATTTCAAATTCCATGTATGAGCTGATCCCTAGGGTAATTCTACAGATAAAAATCAACTCAACATTGATGATCTTCTAGAAAATATTGAACAGTCTTAATGTACCTTCCTTTAGTAGGATTCTCACCTTAAAGGTAATCACTGCCCATGCTGAATACTTCACTAAGAAATATGGAGTGAAAATCCATTACATGCAAAGACTGAATATTAAGACCTTAGAGAGATATACCAGGGTATTTCCAAAAAGTTGGGCTAAAGAGCAGAGCAAGATCCAGAAGAAGGGCAAGAAAGAAGTTGTGGAAGAAGTCTTTGATTTAGAGAGTAAGGATAGTGAACCCATCCACAATCCATACCTATCATCCTCGACTAAAGGAGAAGAAAAACCTTCAAGTCTCAGGCATACAAGTTAATCTTGATGTAGCTGATGGTAGATCACCTCAAAAAGAGATTGCTGATGTTGAGGGGGAGAAAATTATTTTAGAAAGGACTGGTGCCCTAGATGAGGGGGAGCTTGACCTGACCACAAAAATCATCAGGAGAACATATATAAGATCTTATATAATCTTCAAGACAAGATTGATCTCATCTTACATGATCTAGAGAACAAGATTGTTGAAGAGCCAGTGGCTCAAGAAAAGATGAATCCTTCAATTGACGTGGAGCAGGATCGGTTGATTGAGGATTTATAGGTAATCCTCTTAATTAATTTTTGAATCTCGATGATTAGATTGAGGGGAAGCTTCCTACTGAAGTCCTAGCTTATGGAGAAGGTCTCCTAGAATCCCAAGTGTCTGATATATCCACTCAAGTTGAGTTTGATGGTCAAGAGGACCAAGGGAAGAGAAAATTCTTTATGCCACAGATGTGCCACAAGTATTCCATCCCCAACCATCCTCCAACTTGTCAGAAAGTTTAATTCTGTCATTAATAAAGAATTTACTGGATGAGCAATCCACTTCAATGAGAAGTTACTTTGACGACTCAATAAAGTGTGTAAAAGCTAAGATACTGAATGAAGTTCAAAAAGTCAAGACAAAAATAATGACTGATATAGATTCTCCGAAAGATGAAACAGTAATGTCAACAAACAAATTACTAAATGGTTTGGCCTAGCTGTAAGAACTTTAAAATAGAATGTCACTATTCTGAGGTTAATGGATGAAAGTCTGAAGAACTCAGTTCAGGATATTACAAGTGCAAAGAATTGGGTAAGTCCAAATAGATGATGTTATCAGAGAAGGAGTGCAATTAAAAATTCAAATACTATTCTTGATGGTCTGGAAAATGTATTCCAGATAATTTCTTGTAGGTTAGAGTCCAACACCCTTCATTTGAGAAATAATATCTTTAAAGAAGCCAAAAAAGGGGAGAAGTCATATGTTGAGCAAATATTGGGTCAATTGATCACAATGTCCCAAATTTGAAAAAGGCCCACAGGTCAGTGGTATACACATGTTTGTATCTGATACACATGTTCAAGTTCATTGTATGCAAGCTACAAACTATTACTTTGATTAAACAGGTTTTTTGGGTCACAATGATAGTGTGACTCAAGAAAGGATATTGGATAAGCAGAAAACATGCTAAGTTTAGATGCATTGAGTGAACTCTCTTCACTCAATGCCAAAAGGTTAAAATCATTGACGGAACACCATGCAATCAAAGCCTTAGTATTGCAGACTTGAAATGTGTTTAAGGACAAAAGCGTTGAGTGAAGAAAGTTCACTCAACGCTACTCAGAAGGATTTCTGGTTAAGTACAGAAGCATTGAGTGATGAAGGATCACTCAATGCCACACTAAGAATCTCGACAAAATTAGAAATCATTGATTGTAGAAGCTTCACTCAAAGCCTTCATACAAGAAAATTCTCCCAAGTCCAAAAGCGTTGAGTGATCCTCACTCAATGCCTTATCAGTTAGGCTGTAAATGTCAAATGTGTTGAGTGTTGAAGGTTCACTCAACCCATCAAGATATAGATTTTCTGACAAGTATTTCTGTGTTGAGTGACAAGGCATCAGTCAACGCCTATGCAGATTTACTGAAAATTGCTAAGTCCCCAAGCTCTAAGTCATGCTGAGGTCATCCAAAATTGAAATGTCATAATAGTTGCACACTAGATGACAAAAGGAGCTACAAGCCTTTAGTACAATAGTTAATGCTAAAGGTGTCTTGCAGTTACCAATTTCGACTTGCCCATATTATGGAAAGAGCTGTTGGACGAGGAGACATAAAGTAAACTTTACAGACATATTAAAATAAGTTTTTTTCTCAGGACAGAGGCGATCTTCATCTTTTGAACAAGAGAAAAAAATCCTTGTCACTAGAAATATCAGAAGGTCTGAAAACTATCGACAAAGCTGGATGTTTGAAGAACACAAAGAACGGTGAAATCAAAAAGATCTTCAACATCAAGAACATAGAACTCATTTTTTGTGTGAGAGAAGAAGAATTAAAGCAAACTCTAGTTGTTGTTCATCTTGAAGGCCTCTGTTCTCAACTTTTCTACATCAAAGGCTTGAAGAAAGAGAACTCTGTAGTTGTCTTCTTAGCACAAGCAAAACCTTCTTGAAGATCAACTAACTTGGTGTTGTGAGGAAGTTGGACTAAGTTTACTCAGTTCAGAAAGAAGTCTTAGAGATCATTCTCTCTAGAGTCCATCATCATCAACCGTTACTTTCTCTGTAGGATCATTATTGATTTTAGTTGTAATCCAAAAATATAAAGGCTGAGTGGTAGGATCCTGGTGTGGATTTGAGGTAGTGTTTGTATGCTTTAGGTAAGATCTTAGTCAATATCTGAGGTAGGATATTTATTATCTCTGAGTTGTTGGCCTATCCTCCTAGCCTGAGTATTAGGGCTTCTTGATATTCCCGAGGTAGGTGATTTGGAGGATCACTGAGCTGTAGGAGTAAAGATTACTCTGAGTGTGTAGGGATGTGGCCTGAGTTAGGGCTTGGAGAAAGCCTGAGAGATCATGAGGGATCTATGTTGTAAGCTCCTTGATATAAGTTTGGAGAAGATTGCATTGTCTAACACGCTCTTAGAAAGGTGGGAGTTAAATTAGATGTACCCATACCTTGGGGAACCACTATCATCCATGATTAATAGTAAGCTGCCAAGCTCCTCTATATCTACAAGTATATAGTTGAAGATGAATAATCTGGCCATCAAGAACACTCCTCCTACTACCCAAGAGGAAGATGATGGTGTATTCATTCCTGAGGAAGATCCAAATACACAAGAAATGGGTGAATACTGCATATCCAACCACTAAAGTTCATAATGATGAAGATAGAATGCTAGCAGCTGACAGGCATTTGAGGGATAATCCAAGTGATCAAATCATAGGTGATGCAAGGCAAGGTGTTACAATAAGGAGAAGAAGCCTCAACATTGATATGTATTCAACTTTCTATCTCAAATTGAACCAATATGTTGAAGATGCCAACATAAACCTATCTTGGATTGTGGCTAGGCAATAAGATTTTTCCTTTTATATGCTGCATATAAAGGTTTTAAGCTGCACCAAATGGATGTTAAGTCATCTTTGCTAAATGGTAACCTAAAAGAGGAGGTCTATGTTGTGAAACCCTTAGGTTTTGTTAATCTTAACTTTTCTGATTATGTATTTAATCTTAGAAAAGATTTGTATGGGTTGAAGCAAGCCCCTAAAGCATGGTATGAAACTCTGTCTAGCTTTCTCACTGAGCACAAATTTTCAAGGGGAAAGATAGACAAAACATTATTTCTTAGGGAAGTCAAGAGTAAGATCATTCTACTCCAAATTTATGTAGATGACATAATTTTTTGGTCTACATATGATGGCCTCTGCAAGAAGTTTGCTACACTTATGCAAGGAAAGTTTGAGATGAGCAGTATGGGTGAACTCAAGTACTTCTTGGGCCTCGAAGTTAGACATTCTGAGGATGGTCTATTCTTCTCTCAGTCTAAGTTCACCAAGGAGCTACTCTAGAAGTTTGGAATGGAGAGTGTTTGCATAATGAAAACTCCTATGGGGACAAGTGTGTCATTATTCTACAACAAAAATGATTCTGAGATATCTTAAAGGAACACCTGATCTTGGTCTACGGTACCCTAGGAAAAATGATTTTGAACTAATTGGGTATTCAAATGCAGACTTTGCAGGTTGTAGAGAAGACAAGAAAAACACATCAGGAACCTGTCAATTTCTTAGAAGAGGACTTGTAATTTAGGGGAGCAAGAAGAAAATAAGTGTTACCATCTCAATAGCTAAATTACAGTATATCTCGGCTGGAAGTTGTAGTGTACAACTAATTTGGATCCAGCATCAGCTCCAAGACTACAATCTCAAGCAAAGTAGAACTCCAATGTTTTGAGATTCTTGTTTTGCATTATCTATTGTAAGGAATCCTGTATCTCATAACAGGACTACACACATAGAGATTCGATATTATTTTACTAGAGAGCATGTGAAAAGGGAGGACAACAGTCTTGAGTTTGTCCCCACAGACAGACAAGTGGCTAATAATTTCACTAAGTCATTAGATGAAGCCAAGTTCAACACCTTCAAATTTGAGTTGGGCATGTTGAACTTTGTATAGCTTCGTTTTCTCCTCATGCATATATGTTGCAGTCAGTATTGATCCTTGCAAGATATTAAGGAAGATATGGACTAAGTGTCCAAGCATCGAGTGCGCTGAGTCTAAGTATCTTAACGATGAGTGCATTGAGACAACTGTTGGATCAAGTGGATAACCTTAGAAGGGGGGTTAATAAAGTTTAACGATGTTTATTAAAAATTTGAAATATTTCAAACTAGAAAAACTATTTCAGGAAGTTACCACGAGGCATTAGGGAACTAACGCTCGACTTTATGTTACAGAACTTGTTTTTTTGGGCAGATTCCTCCTTGGAAATCTATGCACCTTTCAGTGAGCATAATCTAATAATCACTGCAGTACACATAGGTAAATAAATAAGAAATTAATTTCATTGAGAAAATTAAAATCAACAATTATTTTAAAGATTACAAAACTTGATCTCAGTGACCCCGGAGATTGAAGGCGATGAATAAAGACAACTTTGGATTTTCTATACCGACCTGCTCCACGGACCGGATGGCTCTCTTCCTTTCCCTCCAAGAAAGGTCTTCGAGCCGTCTCTTCACCTCCATGCAAGGAAGGGTCTTAAAGCCCCGTTAGATCACCCGATCTAGACATCTCTTCTTCATGACAATTTCTCACAGAATCCTTCCCCGGATTCCAACGAACTTCCCCGGTCGATTTCCTTCACCACAAGAAAAATAGAGAAAGAGAAAGAATAGAACAAAAGTTTAAAGGATTTAAAGCGATTAAAATATCCCTCTTGACAATTCCTCTATCGAGCGATCCACGGACGGTGTTTGAAATCTTCATGTGCTTGCAACCGGTCATCACTTCGTAGTCGATGTATTTCTTGGCTCGCTGGAGTTCTTCATTATCAAACAAGAGTGATGTGTTCTTCTTTTCCTTCAATGAAGACGATGGAATGGACCACAAAGAGGCGGCCGAACTCTAGTAATCATAGATCTCTATCTCTTTTCATCTAAGGTTACAACACAAAAAATGAGGCACCTTTTTATATGTCTTTGAGAAAATAGGCTACAACCGACGGTAATGCTAGCACCCGTCGGTAGGTTCATGCGCTTGATGTTGATTGCTATCCTCCAAATTTGGAAACGTATTCAAAACAAATATTTTCCTTTTTCCAATGCTAGCGTGACACGATAGGTAGGTAATGCCTGATGGTAGATCTGTCTCGATGCACTCGATGCCTCTGTCTCAATGCTCCCAGTGCCTCGAGCGTTAAGTGGGTTACCACGGCGTGGTACCAAGCTAGCGCCTGACGGTAAGTTCTATCTCTATGCACTCGATGCTTTCAATGCCTGAGCTAGCACTCGCGCGGTAGGTTACCGAGAGTCTAGAATATTTAATTCATCGAGCTAGCACGAGTGGTATGACTTGAGCAGCGTGGTAGGTTCCCAAGCACCATGGACAATTTAATTGAGGCTACCGCCCAGCGTTAGCTACTACTACTTGGCGTTAGGTTCCTGAGATGGGCTCCTTGAATTTCTTGAACCTGTAAACCTGCACACTCTACCAAATACAAGATGTAATCAAAACAACCTGAGAGTTGATATTATCAAACTAAGGATATGTTAACTGTCGCCTCCAATAATCTCCCCCTTTTAATAATATCAAGTCACATTCATGAGATATAATAATGACGTGCATGATATAGAGAATATATATAGGAGATAGTGTTGAAAGCACAGGTTTCATGTTCAATATATCTGCTCCACACATGCACTCCCCCTATATGTGTGTTCTACATGCTCCCCCTATATATATGCACACAGTAAACTATGCTCCCCCTACAGGTGATGTACATTTACCCATGACTCATGAACCATCAATTCTCTTCCTTTGATATTATCAAAGGAGGATGGGCCAGACCATAAACTACATGCATATGCATGGGAGAAACAAAATGCAATTTATAATGAGCATGAGAATGAAAGTAAATAGTTCACGTGTATAAAAAGTGAAACGAGAGGCGAAAAAATAATAGGGATGACCAAGCATTAAATCAGAGAATATTAAGCATAGAGGTCACATTGATGAATGCAGTACATAGAAATAGTTTTAAATAACAGTTCAGAGTTACAAAAGATTGGGAAACATAGATAGACTAAAAACATAATGGTGTAGAGTACAATGTTACAAGAGTTATAGAATTAATGCAGAGGAATATTGTACAAGTCATGAATAGAAATCGTGTCTGAGAACTTACGTGCTAGAGACATATAGTGTCGTGTCAGTCCAATTCTTATGCATGGTAGCGTTAGATAGGGAAATGATGTGTGAACGTGTAGCATCAGAAGACAAACACTAAGTAGAGTGAACATTCATTACATGGTTTATCTCAGTAATTAAATATGTTATCGTGTGAGGAATAGAGTGAAAAATCACGGCACGTTGCTATCCATGTGATACAAAGGCTAAAACTAAGGGCATTAAGCTTAAGTTTCTTGTCCGTGCATCAGATCAAAATGATTGTTGGACCAAGGTGCTCATCTTCATAATGCTCATAAAGACTTATCAGGAGGCGTGATTAGTGCTTGGGTGTATCCTTGACAGAAGACTTGATAGCATTCATTTTAATTTAGACGCATTGACATTTTATAGTTCAAGTACCCCAAATATGTCGAATTCTACCCACACAGATTGATACACTTTAACTTGTATACACAGGACTTAACCACTATAGATTTTGCCCAAAGTTCTACCTTTTATAGAAATGCATATGTATCATGACATCGATTATTCAAGGTATTTCTAACGTAGTAGATACAATATCACGAGTTATAATATGTAAGCATATACTTTCTACAAGAGTGCTCCATCTAGGGATGTGTGAATAGTGTGACGCCATTCCTCTATCTAAATACTCACACATACCTAGAGGCATATTCGACGATCACTAACATATCTATTCGCACTCCGTAGCTAAACATCTATAGATTTGACACATCATGACAAATGTAGACAATGTTCATAGGGATTAACAAGCCTAACCGAAACATTGTACATATGTATTATGCTCTAAGTTCTAGTCATGTGTGTCCTACGAATGATCAATCCACGGTTTTTTTGTTTATTTTTTGGGTTATATATATATATATATATATATATATATATATATATATATATATATATATATATATATTGGTTTTTTAAAGATTTGACAAAAATAAATGAAATAAACAACAAATCAAGCAAAAACCACGAAGAAGAGAAAAAAATACAAAGTTAATAGGCAAAGACATATTTTTGGTTTTTTTTGTGTTTTAAAAAAATATAGAAGGAGAAAACAACCAAAAAATATACCATGACAAGGAAGAAATGTCTTAAACACCAAGCTCGAGTCGAAGTAACGAAAAACATGCATATGGGAGGCGTTTTGGGAATATGTCAGCAAGTTGGTCGTCGGTGCCAATGAAGCTTACGCTCACGTTCTCTTTCTTAATGTGATCTCAAATGAAATGATGAAGAACGTCAATATGTTTTGAACGTGAGTTATGCACTGGAATATGGGTCAAGTCTATGACACTTTTGTTATCGCACCTAAGAGTCACGTTTCTACAAATTAGGCCAAAGTCTTCTGACGTTTGGGACATCCAAAGTACTTGTGAACAACAACTCCCTAGGGTAATATACTCGGCTTTAGCAGTAGAGAGGGCAACCGAGTTTTGTTATCTACTTGACCACGAGATTAGTGTCGAACCAAGGAAGTGACAGGTTCCACTCGTGCTCTTGCGATCGAGTGAGCATCCAGAATAATCGGAGTCGGAGTACCCATGGAGTGTGAAATCAGTGATGTGTGGGTACCAAAGAACAAGATTTTGGGTGCCTATACAATACCTGAAGATATGTTTTACTGCTTTCAAGTGTGATTCTTTAAGATTTTCGTATTTCACAAATAGAGTGGTGTCTGGCCTAACGATCCTAAACCCATGTCCTAGTAGAAAAGTCATGAGCCTATCATACCAAGCACAAGGTTCTTGCATCAATCTATATAAGGCTTTCACCAACTTGTATACGTGATTCAGGTAGTTAACGTTCTTGAATCCGGGTGGTTGCTCGACATACACCTCTTCCTTAATATATCTGTTCAAGAATGCACTCTTAACATCTATTTGATATAATTTAATTTGTTTAAAACTAGAAAATGCTAAGAACACATGAATGGATTCAAGACGTGCAACCGGTGCAAATGATTCCTCAAAATCCACGTCTTCTGTCTGCGAGTAACCTTATGCCACCAACCTATCCTTGTTTCTAGTTATCCTTGAGTTACCATCAAGTTTGTTCTTATAAACCCATTTCAAACCAATAACTGGATGGCTATCTGGACGCTACATTAACACATAGACTTTATTTCTCTCTAATTGATTTAACTCTACAGTCATAGCCAAGAGCCATGATTAATCCTTTAAGGCTTCTGAGATGTTCTTGGGTTCAATTTCAGATAGGAAACACAAGTTCAAAAAAGATTCATTTAATTCTGATCGAGTTCTAATCCCATGTGTGGGATCTAATATTACTAGTTCTGGTGGATGCTCTTTTAAGAAATTTAGAGTAGTTGGAGTCCTATATTTATCTACATGAATTGGAACTTCATCTGACACTTCTTTCTCCTCACTCTTAGCTTCTAACTGCATCGTCATCAATTTCCTATTCGTTTTGCCTAGGGACCACGATTGGTGAATTTTCATTAAAGTGGACGTGAGCCGATTCTTCAACAACTAAGGTTCTATTTTTATAGACCCTATAGGCACGACTCGTACTAAAATATCCAAATAGGATGCCATGGTCTGATTTTTCATCAAGTTTTCCTAACTGATCATTGGTTTTTAGAATAAAACACGGGCAACCGAAGACTCTAAAATATGAAACTGACGGCTTCCTATTGAAATAGAGCTCATACAGAGTTAGCTTAAGAATGGGGAAATTAATGACTCAGTTCATCACATAATATGTTGTGTTAATCGCTTCAGCCCAAAAATGTTGAGGTAAGCCGAACTTGGCGAGCATTGTGCATGCTAACTCTTGAAGCATGCAGTTCTTTCTTTCTACTACCCCTTTCTGTTGAGGAGTGTGCGGAGCTGAGAATTCATGTTTAATTTCTCAATTATTACAATAGTTCATGAAATTCTTGTTCTCAAATTCTCCCCCATGATCTATCCTTATGCATTTTATATTTAGTTCCTTATCATTATGAAGTCTAGTGCATAAATTAATGAATTCAAGGAATATGTCGAATTGTCCGTAAGGAAGATTGTCAAACAATAATGGGAGTAATCATCAATAAGAACAAAGGGGTATTATTTTCCACCGAGACTACATGTACGAAGTGAACCAAACAGATCCATGTGAATAAGTTCAAGCAGTCTAGACGTGGAAATATCATTTTTACTTTTGAATGAGGATTTAATGAATTTCCCTTTTTAACATGGAGTGCATAAAGAATTTAAACTATCGCTTAGTTTTGGAAGTCCACGAACAAGTTTATTTTTCCATAGTTTGACGATGAGTTTACTTCTTGAGTGTCCTAGTCTCCTATGCCAAAGATCTAATTCCTCATTATTGGTAACTAAGCAATTCATATCAGAAGCAGAAATATCCTCAAAGTTAACAGTATTAACATTATGGGTTCTATGAGCAACAAGTAAAACACTATTAGTTTTAGAATCTATAATTTTTCATGTGTTTCTAGAGGATTCAAATATAAGATTTAGACCATTATCACAAAGTTGGCTAATAGAAATTAGATTATGCTTAAACCCATCTACATACAGTATATTAGAAATAGAAAATGCTTTGTTACCTATGGTGCTGATTCCAAGTATGCGACCTTTGCTATTGTCCCTAAATGGCACCATGACTCCCTTCTTCTTCTCCAAGCTAAGGAACTTGTATTTATCTCCTTTCATGTGCTTGGAACAACCAGATTCCAAGTACCACATGTTCTCCTTGTCCATAGCCTACAAACAAATCTAAAAAGAAGATGAGAGTAAAGATTTGGTTACCCAAGTTGTTCCACCTATATGATAGGTAGAAGAATTTGGAAGCCAGACTTGCATAGCTTTCTTGTTACCTTTCCTCGAAGATGACCCGGATGTTTGAACAAACCTCTGACAGTTTGCACACAAAGCATAGACAATGGCTGATATCTTTATCATGTTCTTAGAGCTTGTGCTTGAGGATGGGGATAACCCTTCAGAACTGCTGATCTTATTGTGTAATTTCTTATGATTTGATTTAGACTGATCTTGACTATGATTTTTGCTCGGTGGTAGCATCAGACTTACATACCCTAGTCCAAATTTTCCAGATCCGTGACACTGTGCACACAATAATATGTACAGTCATTTTTGTCTTATTCAAAATTTCAGGATAACACAGTTGAGATCATAGATATTTGCCTTTAGGGCGGTGTTCTCAGTAACTAGCATAACACACCGAATGGCGAACTGTTGTTTGTCTTCCTCTATTTTGGTAAGAGACATTTGAAGTCTTTTCTCCAAGACATTCTTTTCTTTGATGAGATTGTTGGTTTTCAATAATGTCTTGGAGAGACTTGCTTTTTTGCTCGTCGATCGTTGCCATCAAATGAGGACACTCTTAGCACTCGATCTTCTCTTTGCCATATTTTATTAGTTTATTTTTTATATTTTCTAAGTCCTTTTTAATTCTTTTGTTTTCATTTTGAATGGACTTCTTTTCCAGCATTACACTATCTAGCTACTCAAATAGATGTTCATAAATCTCAAGAAGTTCATTATAAGTCGGTGTGGTTACCTCAGTGTCGCTCTGGACACTGGACTCATCTTCAGATTCATCTTGATTTCTCCCCATGAGGCACAGATTTTCCTCGTCTTCACTGCTCGAGTCAGAGGTTCTTGACTCATCAGATCAATCCCCGTCGCAAGTTAGGGACTTCAACACCTTCTTCTTCCCTTTGTGCCGACTTTGTTTCTCCTTTTCCTCCTTCTGAAGTCTTGGATTTTCCCCCTTTATGTGTCTAGGCTTGTGATAGTGATAGCTCTCAGGCTGGGACTTCTCATGATCGCTCTCTATCTCCTTTAATGGCTTGTTCCCCCACCTAGCTTCTTCAGCTCCTCTCTTCAGGAATTTCTTAAATTTTACCCGCCTCTTGGGATTCTTCATGAAACTTTTGAATTCTGGACATAAAGGCTTTCATCATCATCTTCCTCAGATTATTCAACTACCTTTCTCTCCCTTGTGTCCTTCAGCGCCAACACCTTCTTTATTTATCTCCCAGGGATACTCCTCAGCTTGAATCTTCAACTCCAGTTCGTGTGTATTCAAGTTTCTAATGAGGCTCTCTCTACAGGGTACTGATATCATGTGATTAAGCAATCACAGTCACCTTTGGGTTGAACCGAGGAGGCGAAGATCACAGGATCTTCCTCACCATATCTCCATTTGAGTAGCTCTTCTTGAGGGATCGTGAGGCATTCATAATCTTGGAGAAGCGTGTATACATGCAGTCCACTTCCTCAACGATCTCCATCTGGAATTGTCTGTATTTATATTCGAGTTAGAACAGCTTCAAATCTTTCACCTGCGAGGTACCTTCGTTAGTAAGCTCAAGTACACGTTATATATCATATACAGTTTCACAGTTATAGACTCTATTAAATTCAGTTTTATCCAATGCGCAAAATAAAGTGTTCATTACTTTGGCATTGTAAGTACATCTAAGCTTGTCAGCGTCATCCCATTTATCGTGTGGTTTGACCAAGACGGTATCAACAACAATGGTGGTCGGTGCAGTGCATTTAGTCTTGATCATGGCCCACACGTCCATGCTTTGTGTCATCAAAAAGATTTTCATTCATGTTCTCCAGTAACTGTAGTCACTCCCCATGAACAGTTGGGGTCTACCGACACCCTGTCCCATAGGAAATGTGTGAACCATGTTGGCCATCTTACTTCAGGTTGTTAATCATTTTTGAAGTAACCTCCTCTGATACCACTTGTTGGATCTAGTGGCCAACCATAGGGGGGATGAATAATATTTAATGACGTTTATTAAAAATTAAAAATATTTATAACCAAAAAAAGTAGTTCAGGAAGATACCGTGGGGCATTAGGAAGCTAACGTGTGGCCGTATGTTACAGAACTCATTTTTCTGTGAAGATTCCCCCTTGAAAATCTATGCACCTTTCAAAGAGAAAAATTTAACAATCATTGCAGTACATACAGGTAAAGAAACAGGAAATGAATTTCATTGCCAAAACTAAAATTAACAATTGTTATAAAGATTATAAAATTTGATCTTCGAGACGCCGAAGATTGAAGGAAATGAATAAAAACAACTTTGGATTTTCTATACGGACCCGCTCCATAGACTGGTTGGCTCTCTCCCTTTCCATACAAGAAAGGTCTTCGAGCCATCTCTTCACCTCCATGCAAGGAAGGGTCCTATAGCCCCGCTAGATCTCCCTATATAGACGTCCCTTCGTCGGGACAATTTCTCACGGAATCCTTCCCCGGATTAAGACGACCTTCCCCGGTCAATTTCCTTCACTACAAGAAAAATAGAGAATGAGAAAGAATAGAGCTAAAGATTAAAGGATTTAAAGCGATAAAAATCTCCCTCTTCACGATTCCTCCGTGGAGCGATCTACGGCTGGTGCTTCAAATCTTCTTGTGCATGCAACCAGTAGTCCCTTCATAGTCGATGTATTTCTTGGCTTGCCGGAGTTCTTCGTTGGTGAACGGGAGGGAGGCAGTCTTCTTTTACTTCGACACAGACGATGGAACGGACCACAGAGAGGTACCCAAACCCTAGTAGTCGTAGATCTCTATCTCTTTTTATCTTAGGTTACAACACAGAAAATGCGGCGCCTTTTTATACGTGTTTGAGATCATAGGCTACTGCCTGCGTTAATGCTAGTACCTGGCAGTAGGTTCACGTGTTTGATGTTTACAGTTGTCCTCCAAATTTGGAAACATATTCAAAATGAATATTTTCCCTTTTCTAATGATAGCACGGCGCGGTAGGTAGGTAGCACATGGCGGTAGATCTCTCTCGACGCACATGACTCATTTGTCTCAACGCTCTCAGCGCCTCGATTATTGAGTGAGTTACCATGGTGTGGTACCAATCTAGCACCCGATAGTAGGTTTTGTCTCAACTCTCTCGACGCTCTCAACGTCTGAGCTAGCGCAGTGCGGTATGAAGATAGCACTCGCACGGTAGGTTCTTGAGAGCCTGGATATTTAATTCATCGAGCTAGCATAGGCGATAGGACTAGCGCGGCACGGTTGGTTCTAGAGAGCCCTGTCCAATTTAATCCAGGCTACCGCCCAACATTATGTACTAATGCTTCATAATAGGTTCCTAAGATGGGATCCTTAAATTTCTTGGACTTATAAACCTGCACACTCTATCAAACAAAAGATATAATCAAATATAACCTGGGAGTTGATATTATCAAACTAAGGATATGTGAACCGTTGACTCCTACAATAACATAAGACATCGAGTGCGCTAAGATTAAGTATCCATGTATCGAGTGCGCTGAGACAACTTCAGGTGTCGAGTGCATTGAGATCACTCAACGAACTTACTCAGACAGTTTTGATTGCGAACTATCTTTCAGTATTAATATCAGTCATTGATCAACTCATGTCAAAAATGATAGGTATGCGCCTCTCCACATTCTCAAATAGGCGTAAGTATAAATATAAGTGTGTGCGCTTAAAATAAAAAAACCCTATCCCCGGACCTATTCAACTTTCTGCCTCCCTGAGACAAAAGTTCGAGCAAAACTCCATAATTTAAACGATTCATGGTGCCAAAAGGAATGGATTTCCTATTCGAGGGTTTTGAGTATGTGAGAAATGGATTAAAGGATGCTCTAGAAAAAGTACAAGCCTTTCTCCAATTAGTACAAGTCGCTGACTTAGAATCCATCCTGTCGGAGCAAAGCTCGATATGGAACAGATAAGTGCTTGAACCCTATTTGAATGCCACTTTCGCCTCATCCTCCAATAAAATCAAATCATCCATCTGTGTGCATAAGATCTAGATCACTCCCAAAAGACTGTGCAAAGCCCTAAATCTACCCAAGTTCATACCAACAAATGAAGATGATGAACTTTATGAGGATGATGTGAAATCCACCCTCAAGTGGTGTGGGCTTTCAAAGTACACCACTGGGTAAGTTTTAAAAAATGAAATGAATCTCAGAGGAAAAAATTCTTGCTAATGTGATTGGCAAAGCATTAATTTGCAAAATAGGGTCACAAGATAAGATCTCCAGAAAAAGGTTTGAGCTCATAACCAGGGTAATTCTTACCATGAGAACTGACTGGGGAAAGGTGAGGTTTGATATGATTGTGAAATGTGTTTTAGAGCCTAACATGGGAAGAATTATGTCCCTGTACTTGAATGTTACTATTCCAGGGATCCTCAATATGAGGCTAAGAATAAAGATCCATCATATGAGGAGGATGGACTTAAAAGTATTTGACAGATGGGACAGGGTGTTATATCCACACAAATAAACATCTGAGAAGAAGAAAAAGAAAGTTGTACTCATCACTGAGGAATGCATATGAAGCAACTATTCTGAGCGCAAAGAGGAAGAGCCACATGATCCTTAGTTGTCTGACTCTTCTGATGAAACTAGAAGAGATATGAGTGCTCAAGTTTCTATATCCTCTGAACCTGCAATAAGGATTCAACTTGGGGGGTCTCAGCCTTAAGAGAGTCCAAAAGAAACAGTTGAAAGACTGACTGGAAATATGGTGAAATGGATCTGTGTAGACATTAAGTGGGAGACTACCCAGATGGATGCACTTTCTGTGGGGGAGAAAGTTCAATTAATTAAAGACCAGCTTGATTCCTTCATTCAAAATCCATAGAACAGGATTGATCAAACTCCAGATGGTCCTGAAGTGATACTCTTCTATCCCCAAGTTGACGGGGATCAATTTTCTTATACATTGATTAAAGATGCTCCAGCCACATTTGATATAGAGCAGCAAATTCCTATGGGGAATGCGGATGTTGTGGGAGAGAGTCCAATAGTTCTCCCTGCTCAGGGAACTGACCTTATAATTGATATATCTGAGGATGGTGAACCTGAGTTGAACTGCCAAAGACTGATGCTGCTGAACTCCAGTACATGATGCCTAACTCAGAATTCAAGTGTTGGGAATTGTGCCCTACAATGTTACTCAGGCTTTGAAGAGACATCACCAATCATGTTAAGGAGCATAATGTATTTGATGAGTGCTTTAGTTCATGCATGCAGATAGTCCATGATTGGACATGTGAAGAAAAATGAATTTGGTAGCAAACTCAAAATTCATCGAGCTGAGCTCGCAGTTCTTCGAGCTAAGTTTTCAGTTCGTCGAGCTCAGCTTACAGATCATCGAGCTTAGCTCCACAATTGTCGAGCTATAGCTAGAAAAATTAACTAAGGCGGAAAGTACTGAGATCGTTGAGAAGATCAGAGTTCGTTGAGCTTAGCCCACAAATTATGGAACTCAGCTAAAGCAAGAAAAACTGACTAAGACAAAAAGCGCTGAGACAGCTGAGATAGCCGAGAAGAAAGTGTTGAGATCGCTGAGAAGAAAGTATTGAGACCGCTGAGAAGAAGGCGTTGAGACCGCTGAGAAGAATGCATTGAGACAGAAGGATGTCTCAGCAGTTAAGAAGAAAGCGCTGAGACAGAAGCTTGTCTCAGCTGTTAATAAGAAACCGCTGAAACCGCCGAGACCGCTGAGACAGAAAGTGCTGAGACAGAAACTTGCTCAGCTGTTAATAAGAACCACTGAGACCGCTGAGACAGAACTGCTAAGACAATTCCAGAGAAAAGTCACAAGTCCAGAAGCGTTGTGAGCCAAGACAGATGGCGTTCAGTGACTTAACATAACTCAATGCTTTATGAATTTTTTAAATATTTTCTAAGTCCAAATGGTGATGACCATTACTAACGTCATCAAAGTCAACTTATATATAGCAGTTGCAGGAAAGCTGTAGTGGTGCCGAAAGCTGCTTTGTCCTTTTCTAAAGGATGTGGAACTCACCAATCCTTGGTTGGGCCCACATAAAATTGTGTCGTTGATTCAAATCAATGCATATAAAAAGGAAAAAGAAAAGGGGATTAGGGGAACAAATAGAGAAAAAACGCAGAAAATACAGGAAGAAATCTAGAGGCGGCTGAACATCTTCTTCTCTATTAAGCTTGAAAGCTCAAGTCTGCAAAGATATCCTAAAAGGCAAAGGAAGTTAGATGAAGCTCTTCAAGCTCAGCAAGATAGTTCTCTCTAGAATAGAGAAGCTGATTCATCCATTCAGCAAGCAGATAGCTATTCATCTATGCAGCAAAAAAGTGTTAGCTGTAGAAAAGGACTAATTCCTTCTACAGCAAGTGCAATGGACTAATATCTGCCCAGTCCAACAAGGTAGACTCAGAGATTTATCTCTGAGTTAGTTGTTTTATTTTTCTTAAACATTATGTATTTACTTCCTGTAGGATTCAGTTAATCTTAATCTGAGTGTAGGTTACTTTGTGCCTGACATAGGTGACAAATTAGTCACTGAGGTAGGTGCCCTATTGGGGTACTGAGGTAGGATTCAAGAGTGGATCTGAGCTATAAGGCTTTATTGCCTGAGGTAGGAGAGTGTTGTTCTCTAAGGTAGGATCCAATTGTAGATCTGAGGTAGGGCTATCCTCCCAGACTTAGTGTTGGGATTTGTGACTGAGGTAGGTGACTGGAGAGTCACTAAGATGTTGGTGGCAAGTGTGTCACTGAGTTGTAGGCCTTGGAGGAGGCTGAGTTGTTGGTACCTAGAAGGGTACTGAGTTGTAGGAGTGCTGCAGCACTCTGAGAGTAGGGCTATGTGCTTGAAGTTGTAAGGCTGAAGAGCCTGAGTTGTAGGCCTTCGAAATAAGGCTGAGGTAGGTGATCAGTGGATCATTGAGCTGTAGGAACTCTACAGGGCTCTGAGGTAGGAACCCTTATAGTTCTGAGTTTGGATTCTATGAAAAATCTATGTATAAGGCTGAGGGCCTGAGGTGTAAGCTCTGAGGAGCTTATTGGTGGAGTTTGTGCCTAGTCCAACAAATAAGTTAGATAGGTGGGAGGTAAAGTGGATGTACACAATTGGGGAACCAGTATAAATCTTTATGTATTTGTTGTGGTACTTGTTTTCTTTCTTATTGCAGGATCTAACGACATGCTCTAGATAGATTAATCTGAAATTAGAAAAAAAACTAATAAAACATCAAAGACCTATTCACGCCTCCCCCCTCTAGGTGATTAGATAACCTTTAGTTAAGTAACTTTCAAGTGGTATCAGAGGGAGGTTACTCAAAAAAGGATTTAACAATCTGATTATACCTCCAAGGTTAGATATAAGATAAAATTATGGGGTCAGGAATGAACTATAAGGAGCTAGGGGCCATGAAGCTACACATCTGCAGGAAGAAATGATTTGGCCTCTAGAAGCAAAGGGTAAGACTATTCATGGAAGCATCTGACCTTGGGATCAATGTAATAGTAGTAGAAGGCCCCTTTATCCCCACAAAGTCTTCCACTATAGATCCGACTGTGAGAGTGCCTAAGGCATATTCAGAAATGGAGAGGGATGAGGTGATTCTATCCACCATGGACAAAAGGGCACAAAATATTATAGCTAGTCCCATTGATGACTCAAACTTTCAAAATCTTGTACACTGCATGACCTCCAAGGAAATATGGGACACCCCTGTGGTTTATATGGAAGGATCTGAGGAAGTTAGAGATGATAGAAAGTTCATGCTCAATCAAGAGTATGAAGATTTCAGGCAAAGAAAAACTGAAAAAGTAGCTGACTGTTTTGAAAGATTTTTTAGGACAGTAAATGAACTAAGAACCTATGGTAGGGTCTTCAACATGTATGAGCTGAATGATAAATTTCTCAGGTCCCTCACAAAGGATTGCGGCACAACGATTTGTGTCATCAAAGAAATGGGCAAATTACCTGACATTCCACCTCCAACACTATTTGGAAAACTACTATCTTATGAGATGCAGCTTGCTGCAAGGAAGGAAGAAGAAGAGAAGAGCAGCCAATTCAAGTCCAAGGACAAGTCTGTGGCATTCAAGGCAGAAGCCCCAAGAAGAAGCAGAATAAAGACTCCCTCACCACCAAGGTGGGAAGATGAATCTTGCTCAGACAATTCTGAGCTAAGCTCATTAGACAACCACATATCTGATAAAGATCTAGCTTCCTTCTACAGACAATTTCAAAAGTTCATAAAGAAGGACTGGAGGAGCATGCCATCTTCATCCTCTTATCACAGGAAGTCATCCAAGGATGATAGGTATGTCCCTAAAAATAGTAAACAGATTTCTTCTAATGTTATCTGTTATTATTGCAGGAAGGCTGGGCATGTCATTGCTGACTGCCAAGTCAAAAGAAAGGAAGAAGATGAGAAGAAGAAGAAGAAGAAAAAGCATCACCATCACAACATGTACAAGAAGACGGAGAAGTCCTTTGTGGCTAAGAAGGAGTGAAGCATGACAGATTCTTCCTCCTCAAAATTTGAAGATGAAGAGGAAGAATCCTATATAGGGCTGATATCTTTTCCTGCTGATCCAAAAGAAGAGAGGATTATCCTACGGCCAGGATAGGAATCGTTGTCACACTTAGTCAGTGACAATGAGGTGGATGAAGAAAACTATGGATGCCATGGTATGATGGCAATGACTGCAGAAGAAAGAAGTCAGCCAAATTCAGAATCAATGAAGGTACAACATATTTTCAATTCTGCATCTTCCTCTGACTATGAGACCAGTCCAGATACTGGTGCATCTTCATCCTATGATAAAGATTGTTAAGAATCTGAGATTGATGTCAATCAATTGATTGATAACTATGGACTACTCCAAGATGCTCTAAAGAAGTGCAGAATTCTTGCCAAAAGGCAAGCCAAGGAGATAGAAGTCCTAATGCCTTATAAAACCCTTTATAACAATAAATCTATTGACTTCTATAAGAAAAGTCATGAGGTGTCTGAACTCAAGAAAAGTCTTGAGTGTCAGTGTAAGACCCCCCTCCCCCTCCCGGATCCCAAAACATGGCACGAAGGGGGGATCTTATGCCCAGAACAGCCGCCTTGCGGTAGCATTAGCACACGGGCTAACCTGTACCACAAGACGCCTATTCCACCGGCTCCAACAATATCAATATAACATGCCAACCCAACCAAAATATAAGCAAGAGAAGTCAAATCCACACCAAGTATATGAATTCCAAATCAGTACAACAAAAGAGAAGCTAGAATATGCTTCTACATATCAGAGTATAGCTATAGAAATTGCCCAAAAGGGGCTACATCAAAACCTCTCAACACTCACATCTGTGACCGACGGTATCGACGACACCATCACATCAGGCCCTGTTGTACTGGCCTGGCTGTCTTGCTTCGTAGTTCCCGGCTGCTCTACCTGTGGCGTGACCTCCTAAAAGGAAGACGTAGCAACCATTAGTCGAAACGACTAAGTGGCTTCACATCCGCTCCCCCGGCGACACCTCGGCACCGGGCGAAGAGAAGGAACAAGGGTAATATATAAATGCAGGTAAAATAAGTACAAGCAGGTGGCAATAGTGTAAGAGTAACAGTATCATAATTTAGCAGTTATATAAGAGCTACAGTAAACTAACAAGTATAAGTAACAGCAGTAAAGTAACTTAACTTATAAGATTGCCCATACAAACTTATAAGTTAAGGATCGGGTTACATAAATGTAACTCATCGTATAAGAGTGCGCATACAAACTTATATGATGAGGATCTTGTTGTGCAATGTTATGAAATGCTATGTATGCTATGCAATTACTCACCCATGATCACACATATGCAATTGCTATGTCGACACAGACTGTAGTTCCCACTTTTCGAGGAGGTAGCTAACCTCTCAGGCATGAACCGTCGTGGCCACGCGGTGATAGTAGAATGTGCACTTCTACTACTAGGCGGGTATCCACACTCCTTCACCTAGGCCTCCATACGCCCCAATGCTAAGAACACAACAGCGGAGCCTATGCGTACTATGGCCCTGCGGGGTCTTGGGTAGATGTGCACCAAGAACACAGCCTGAACTGGCCTTGTGTGACCCGCAAGGGGCCTCATAAGTGGGCACGAGGACACAGCCCACCCGTTCACTTGGCACGGAAGGGGCCCCGGGACGTGAACACCGAGGACACAACACAACCGCCAAAAGTCTAACTATCAACTCCCGTTGGTGTGACGATCGGCGAGCATGTATACTTGCCACACTATCCTTAACCCAGGATTACGACACCGCGTGTCAACTCACACCGCATGCAAAAGCCTCCTCGTCATAACATGGGAGGGGCCTCAGAAATAAGCACGAGGACACAGCCCAACCATCCATCCATACCTTATCTGAACACAAACCAAACAAGTGGAGGTCAACACCGCACTCACATCCTCTCACAATACTACGTGTAGGGAGACTACACTCTAAGTGCTGGACTACTAACCTCATTCCATTAATCAAACACACTCATGGTCATAGTTATTCTTCTACATGACTTTCCAAATGATATCAACTTATTATAAACATGATGCGCATAAAACGATCTAACAATCCTTCCAAATGATAACTACTTATTATAAACATGATGCGCATATAAAGAACCATCAATCTTTCCAAATGATAACATATTATAAACATGATGCTCATAAATAATAATCTACCAAATTTCTAACAAGTCAATTTGTTCAAGTAAGCTTGCTTCACAATTTGATTATATGAAATCCGATTAATAAACTTCATCGATCATGCAACTAAAATTGTTAATCATCAAAGAGTTCATTCAAGCCAAGTAACTTGAAATATTAATTCTACTGAATCCATTCCATATTATATAAACCCAGAATTTAGGTGCAGAGTAAATCTGGATAGCAAATTCAACCGGAGATTCCCGAAGCTACAGGAATTCGGTGAAGACGTGTGACCACTCGATGGAAAGGTCTTTCCATGGGCTACAACTTTCGTATTCAGACCTCAACCCAGAACTGATATTATCATATTTGAAAACAGACTTGAATCCGCTGTGTACAGAACACAATTTCTGCATGTAGGATTTATCGGATGACATTTTCGTCCATGCTTTCCCGTGGCTACATACTTCGCCTGAAGTCGTGCAACCATTCGTTGGAAAGGTATTTTCAAGGGCTTCAGCTAAAAATGAACGCATCTTAAGGTGGAATGAACGACATCGGTTCATCTTCTTCCTCAAGTCGATCCTCTCAAATCTCCTCCAGAAAATTCCTCCAACCTTATTCACCCTCAAGAAGCCAATACCCTTCACGAAACCATCCCTTATCATCACATAGAAGAAGGGAGTCATTGAAGAGATATAAAACCTACGACACTAGTCCTAGTATGGCCTTTCCTAGAAAACTCTTCCTCTCCATCAATACTCTCTTGAGTCGATGTATTGCCTAGGAAAATAACTATAGATCTAGCACCAAGGTAGAGGGTAGGAAACTCACTTCATTTCCAGCGGTTCCATTTCCGGTCATAGACCTTGTGATTCTTCGCGGCGGCATCCTTTCCTTTATGGCGATGGCGTATTTCCTTCCCTAGATCTTCCTCCAGCAAACTCTCCTTCTCCACAGGACTTCTTTCAGAAAAATACGGCTGGGAAGAAGAGTGAAATGGCTAGGGTTTTTCCACAGTCCATATATATACCAAGAGCCGAGCGTTACCAGCGGTTACAATGTCAAATACATTCACCGACATGGGCGAAACGTTACAGATGGTTGCAATGCAGATTCAATACTCGACACGACGGAACACTCCCTGGTCACGCCCATGGTCACGCCCGTGACATAGGGTGTGACGCCTATCGTCGAACGGTATTCTTCGAAGTCAACTAAAATCGTCGAACGGAGAACACGCCCAGGTCACGCTCATAGTCACGCCCATGGTCACGCCCGTGATGTAGGGCGTGTAACCCTCTCACTCGAGAACCAACCACATACTCGAGTACCTTTAACAACTACTCGAGTATCCTATGTCACGCCCCTAGGTCACGCCCGTGACCCAGGGCGTGTAACCCACTTTACTCGAGTGCTTTGGAAACTACTCGAGTCACCTCAGCAGCTACTCGAGTACCTTCAGTCACACCCCTGGGTCACGCCGGTGACCCAGGGCGTGCAACCCACTTTACTCGAGTACTTTGAAAACTACTCGAGTAACCTCGGCAGGTACTCAAGTACCTTCAGTCACGCCCCTAGGTCACGTCCGTGACCCAGGGCGTGTAACCCACTTTACTCGAGTACTTTGAAAACTACTCGAGTAACCTCGGCAGGTACTCGAGTACCTTCAGTCACGCCCCTGGGTCACGCCCGTGACCCAGGGCATGTAACCTGCTCTGGACTACCTTCTCCAGTCCACAAGTGCCACCATTTTTCCTCCACTTTCCTGAACTCAAGCCTGCCATACTGACTCAAACACGCAATCGAGGGGCCTAGTGCGAATCGGGACGTTACAGTCAGACTTTACTTTTGGAAGAGAAGAAAAAGCATATTAGATATCTGGAACAAAAGTTCACATAGAGATTGGGGATTATAATTAACCCTTCTCAGTCACAGGGTCAGTTGCCAAAATCTGCAACTTGCCAAGTCCTTAAGAAGCTGGATATTAATCATATTAATCAACAATTCAAATCTGAATTCCCTGATAAGAGGATAGTGTTTCAAAAGGCAAATTCACCTTCTAGAACTGTCAAGGTTGGATCTTCTCTCAAGGATCAATCTAATGTGTGGTCTACTAGTGGGTTAAAGACACATGATCTAAAAAGGAGTGATGTTATCCACTCTAGCTAGAATACTCAGGATAAGTTCTTTACAGTTGGATCTAAGTATCCTTTATCTAAAGAGATGAAAGAGTCTACTAAATGGCAGGCTCCGAAAATACAATTGCCCCATTCTGGACCAGGTGTATTTAGATCTTCAGCACCTTCACTCAGGAAGAAGGAAGTAGCATCATGATATTCTCATCCAGCAAAATCTGGAGCTGCTCACTTCTCTCATGGACAACAATTCTGTGTTGTCCTGAAGAGAAGGTTGAACATTCATAGATGTTGGTGCTGTGGGAAGATGGGTCATTTTGCCATTGATTGTTGGCACAACATGAATATAGCTAGTGGACAGAAAGGTGCTCAGCCTAGGCAGAGTGTTGGGCAGATGTTTTATAATGCTAACAAGAACATAGGACCCAATTATCATTGGGTGCCTAAGGGTAAATGAATTCTATTTTGCAGGATAGTCAAAGTACCTGTCCAATTTAGACTTGTTATTTTGACAATGGGTGTTCCACACAAATGTTTGGGACAGGTTAGTTGATCTAAGAATATGCTCCACGAAAAGCAATAAATTAAGGTTGAGGCTGTCAAGTATGTAATTCTCAAAAGCTAGAGAAAGCAAGCCTCAAGGTAAGTCTTTCTCTCTTATATAGAGATTAAGTTTGCTAATTATTAAGTTATGTTGGATGTGCTCAGGCTGAACCTAATCAAGCACACCAAATAGAAAATTTTGATTCAATTATCTACACTATTAATTTTTGTAGGCTTTAATCTAAAATTCAAATAACTTATTAACAAGCTTTAAGGTACACCAATGCATAAATTGGAGTGCCAATAGAACTGTCTCATCAACATGTTAGGTCCCCTTCTATTTAACATTAATAAAATTTTTTCTAAGTTAAATAAATTGTACTTTGAATCAGTAAGGGAAGCTACAAATTAAAAAAAGGATGGAACAAATAGAAGAAAAGATGAGAGGTAAAATAGAATTGCTAATTTTTCCACTTCATAACAGGAAGCATAATGCAACCCGTTAAAAACGAAATGTACAAGATAAAGATAAAATGCTTAATTAGTCATTCAGATAATAAGATAATTAAACCTTTTCGTTATAAATATAAAGGCGACAAGAAACGAAAGGCCATTCCACTCTTAAAACCCTTAACCCTAGTCGTCGAGACCGAAACCCTCTCAGCGTCTTGCCGCACTGTTTTAATGGCACCAAATGTCATCAAGGAGCTCCAGGAAGGATACGAAATTATGAGGGATGAATTCAGTCATGCCTCTCTAGATAGTAAAGCAGTGATAAGGATGATTGAAATCACAGGCCTGGATAACACCCTCTCCGAACCCTCCATCATTCTTAGAAAGGAGGTAGTGGAATTCTTCTCGAATATTAAAGTGTCCTCCTCTCAAAACTCTCTTAAGTCTAAGATTGAAGATATCAAAATTAAGGTAAACCATAAGAGACTAGGAAATGCCCTCCATATACCCTTCGTCAACCCTAGCGAGGAAGAAGAGCCCGCCGTCACTGACAGAGACACTGCTCTCGGATGGTGTGGATACAATGAGGGCAAATCTGGGTCTCTTAAAAGGAAATTCTTCAATCAGAGAGGTAAACTGCTAACAGGTATTGTAGGGAAAGCCCTTATCTGCAAACCTGGATCACATGAAACTATCTCCAGGTCTATGTTTGATGTCATGACCAGAATTATCCTGAATAGAAAGACCTCATGGTCTTCTCTCATCTATTAGAGATTAGTAGACTGTATACACTCTCCAAACATGGGCAGAATTCTTTGCTTATACCTATTGAACACCTATCCTAATACTTTCAAATAGGAACATGGGGTAAAGATTCACTACTAAAAAATGGACATAAAGACTTTGTACAGATTCACTAGAGTCCTAACAATGAGCCAACCTTCATGAATAAAGGATTCCTCTAATGGTATAAGGAAGAAGCCTACTGAGGAAGAATGAACTTCCAGCTCTAAACCAGAGCCTGGATCATCCTTTCCAGCTGATATTGGTCTACAGGTTGACGTATCACTCAGTCAATCCTCTACAGACATTCAATTACAGGATACTGTTGTGCATGTTGATAAAATCCATGCCAGCCCTAAGTCAGGACAAGTGCCAAAGATTGGCAATGAAGAAGAGGTTGCTGCAGAAGATGGTGCAGATATGGCAGATACTGATGATATAGCTACAATTGATGATATGCCTACTACAGAAGATAACCATGAGCCTCCCGAAGCTTTAAATACTTATCTTGATAGGTGAAGCCCAGATAAGGATGCTCAGTCTAAGGTGGAGCATGATCAGATGGATTTGACAAACTTGGATCATGTTATCAACAGATTAGTTGAGTCTGCACCCACTATAGGTAATACCCATACCCTCTTAATTAGTAGTGTTAATACAGCTTTAGCTAAGGAAATGTTTCTTACTATAAGTGTTGTAGTTGAGGGGGAGCCTTCTCAGATCCCTGCTCAGAATGTTGTACCTCCTCCTATGATCCATACTTCATCTAACCCCATCTCCAATGAGGAATTTTTAAACCAAATCAAAGCACTCTTGGATGCTCAGACCACAACCCTCAAGGAGTATGTTGATCAATCAGTTGCCAAACTGAGGGATGACTTGTCAACCAAAGTAATGAAAAAAAAAAAGAAATCTCTCACTTAAACAAACAGGTCACCACTTAGTTTGATAGAGCTGGAACTGCTGGCATCAAACTGATAACCCTACTGAAATCCTTGGACACAAGCCAAAAACTCTCTACAGCTGACATAGGATATGCCAAGAATTATGTGAGTGCAACTTATGAGGTGATCAAGGGTATAATAGATCATGTAAATCAGCATGTCACCAATGTTGCCTTACAACCAATAAAGGAGGAAATACTTCTGAAAGATGAGCTGCTTGCTGACAATGAGAGAATATTCAATTCTATATCAAGCAAGAATGAAGCCAACACCACCTTACTACAAAAGACCATCTCTGAAGAAGGCAGAAAGGGGGAGAGCAGCCATGCTAAGGTAGTATCCCTCATTGAAGATCAAGCCTTCAAGGTAATTCAAGGCCATAGGGTGGCACTACACCTACCCCTCCTGGATAGAAAGAGTCCAGAGGACGTAGACTTCCTAGCATAAGCTAGAATTGCACAGGATGCACAGATTGCTGACAGAAGAAAGAGGGAAGGAACTCAATTGGCTGAAGAGTTCATGGCAAAGAGGAGAGTTGAGAACAGAGATGATCCAGATCACGAACATCTAAGTGATGCCTCTAAATCCATCATTATGAATACTTGGGTAAGCCATGGACAAATCTTAAAGAATATTGATAGTCTGTATCCTTCTGAGAAATGGATAAAGCATCTGGAAAAAAATTCCCTAAGGGATAGAGTATTCAAAGAGAATCTGGTAAGCAAGAGCAACACCAAGAAAATGCCTCCCAGATAGATTCCAAAGCCATTCCTTTACTTCAAGTGGCTGGAAAACAAAGTTGAAAACTTTAAGAAGACTACTGCTTCCAAGGATGTTGATTCTAGTTCATCAAAATGAAACTAATATGAGGCTGCAAGACTTAGGGTTCTTTAAACATTTATTCAATGTCTTGTAATGAATATCAATAATGTTTCAACATCAAATCTTTATCAATGAACTTAATATGTGTTGGCCCTAACTATATTAATGTGATAAATGCATAATGCAACTCTCAGTTGTAAATCTGCAATTAATAAATATGTTGTTCTTTCATAGATATCCTGTAATCATAAGTTTGGAACGGTTGTTTGACTAAGTTAATGAATAGGTAGATCTTAATCAAAATGTGTACCTTGTAAATGATTAATAAAGCTTTTGTGGTTAATCATTCTATTATATTGTCAATGATTGATAATTCACATGTATCATTGATCTCTCAATCATAGTGGTAAGCCATCTCATCTTTGGGGAGTTATCTTGTACTGGGATCGCTAGTTGTCATGAAAATGTTTCATTAGTCCTATCATGATATTTCTTGTGTTAATGCACCTTAGCATGGATGTGTGTTCTGCCTTCTTTAAATAGTGGGAGATTGTTGGGAATTGTGCCCTACAATGTTCCTCAGGATTTGACGAGGCATCACCAATCATTCTAAGGAGCATAATGTATTTGATGAGTGCTTTAGTTCATGCATGCAGGTAGTCCATGATTGTACAGGTGAAGAAAAATGAGTTTGGTAGCAAACTCAAAATTCATCGAGCTTAGCTCGCAGTTCGACGAGCTCAGTTTGCAGTTCGTCGAGCTCAACTTATAATTCATCGAGCTCAGCTCAACACATGTCGAGCTATAGCCAGGAAAATTGACTAAGGCAAAAAGCGCTGAGACCGCTGAGAAGAACAGAGTTTGACGAGCTCAGCCCACAGATCGTCGAACGCAGCTAAAGACAGAAAAACTGACTATGGCAAAAGCGCTGAGACAACTGAGATAGCTGAGAATAAAGCGTTGAGACAACTGAGAAAAAAGCGTTGATATCGCTGAGAAGAATGAGCTGAGACATAAGGATGTGTCAGCAGTTAATAAGAAAGTGCTGGGTCAAAAGCTTGTCTCATCTTTTTATAAGTGATAGTACGTTTTGTAATTTAAACTACTTGGGTAATTATTTGTTTTTAATATAGAAATCATGTTTGTAAAGTGTAATTTTTACCTAGTTTTGTATATCTTTTAAATACCACTAATGTTTTCTATTTTTGCAGGTTTTCTAAAGATTTCAGGCAAAATGACGTTACACGCCCCCCCCCCCTTACACGCCATCCCTGGGCGTGTCACCAGGCGTATAACCCAATCCCGAGGAAGGTTGCTGCCTGAACCCAAATCCCTAGTAAGACCCCTGACACGCCCCCTAACACACCCTCCATGGGTGTGTCATCGGGCGTGTCGCCCTCTTCCTGAAACCTGCTATCATATTTAAAGCTTTCCCGTCACCACACGTTAACAGTACTGACATGCCCACCTACACGGGTGTGGCCCCGGGTGTGTTCTGTAATTTCCAGTGTTTGACGGATTTCCGACCAATGTTTCAAGCATGACGTGCCCTACACGCCCGCCCTGCACGGGCATGTCCACCGACGTACAAAAAAATGATGATTTCTCATAAATGACATGCCCCCTGAAACGCCCTACCCCGGGCATGACAGGGGGGGGGGGGGGCGTGACCGACCCGCAAGATTTTCTATAAATTCAGACCCCCCTTATGTACATAATAGTTTTGGAGTAAGAGGGGAGGTGCTGCCCTTTTATTTCTTGGAGTTCTCCATGCTTCTCCTCTCCCCCTTTCTCATTTTAAGCTTTTTAATCCTAGCTTAGTTTACACTTTTGTAATAGTTTATGTAATCTCTTTAGTAGCTTAATGTTAATGCTAGCCTAGTTTTCAATTCCAGCACTTGTAATCTTTTATTTTAAGTTGTAGCTCTCTTTTTACATTAATAAAAATTGTGCCTTTTCTATGTTTTCTTAATGCATTTCTACTCATCTCTCTTCCTCCACTTCACCATGAGTAACTAATCCTCCTTTTACTCGATCTTGATGATCCGAGGTTTGAGTTGATTAAGTTATGATGTTTTAATTTTACTTTTTCTTTTTAGGGTTTTGACCTTTATTTACTTTTGATTAATCTTGTTTGGAGTTATATCATCGATATATAATTTCCATATTTGTTTTCTTTCTTAGCTATCCGAGAGGCTCGTCATTTGAAGTAAACACTCAAGAGTAAAGAGAGTTGCACACACCCCTCGGGAGAGGCAGACATTAAATCTCCCGGATTGGAGTCAAATCCAATAGAGGGGTTCACAGCGTAAAGCGAGCTTTAGGTCTCCAATTTGGATGAGCGTTCGGTAGTACTTTCCTAAACTTAGGTGGGCACGGCTTCGAGAGAAGCGTGTTCATTCTTATGGAACCTCCGCAGTCAAGGTCTTTTACCTTATTAAGTTATGGTTTATTATCACATTTTTAATCAACTTTTGCCGAGCTGATTCTCGATCGATTGCTCTTCTTTTTCATCGTCTCAACCCCTCATTGTAATCGCTTTTAGTAGCTCTCTATTTAACTGCAAGTAGTTCTCTTTTTTGCACAATATTTCTTTTCTTAATCGCATTTAGCTTTCTCTTAAACCCTAAAACAATCTCTCGATAAGATAATAGTTTTCGTGTGAGTAACATTACTCAATAGTTCCCGGATTTTAATATGACACTTGTGTCCCCTAGTTGCATTTTGATTGGTATACTTATCTCATTAGATTGCCAGTTCAGTATTTATTCACTTCACGATTAGTTGATACCATGTTCTTGGCACCATTGCCGGGGAGCAACTTTTGTTGATAATTCGAAATCATGAACCTATTACTTTTATCAATTCTCTTTCTCACCCTCTTTCTCAAAAAATAAAAAATTCAAAAAAATATTACCGCTCTTAATAGAAACCCATATCACAATTTTTCTACACCACCTAACTCTCTTGAAAAGGGCAATGTGGCTATAAATGCCACTATCTTGTCTAGTACCTTGCGAACCCTTCACCGGGTAGCCCTTGGGAAGTTCGGGAGTTAAAACATAAAAAAATCTATTTCAAAAAAAAAATTATTAACTCTTGTTCTAGTTTATTTATTTCTCTTTCTTCATCTTCTCTTCTTCTAGTTCATGACCCGCGGGAATCCGTCGGTTATTTTGGACATGGACTAGGAAATTGAGTGTACTGTTCGGAGAAGATCGCGATTTCAAGGCCCTACTCTCCAAATACCGGTTGAGGTTTCCGAGTCATTTTCAACCTTAAGAATGGAAGAACCCCACGTAGAGGAAGTCGTGCATAGGCCTATGTCCTATTATGCACGACCAAATCTAGAGGGTACATAATCAAGCATAGTTTGCCCTACTATAGTTAATAATAATTTTGAACTTAAGCCTAGCATAATTCAAATGGTGCAGTAGTATGTGCAATTTGACGGACTTCAAGATGAAGATCCTAACGTGCATATAGCAAGCTTTCTTGAGATTTATTAAAACTTTAAAATCAACGGTGTTACAAATGATGCTATTAGGCTAAGACTCTTCCATTTCTCCCTTAGAATTAAGGCTAAGCAATGACTGAACACTCTACTAAAAAATAACATCACCACCTTGGATTAACTAACTGAAAAATTTCTAGCGAAGTATTTTCCGCCACCTAAAATCGCAAAACTTAGAAACGATATTTCTGTCATTGGACAAATAGATTCTGAGACCTTGTATGAAACTTGGGAAAGATTTAAAGAACTCTTAAGATGATGCCCCCATCATGCGCTGCCTGTATGGTTACAGGTGCAGATGTTTTATAACGGGCTAAATCAAATCACAAAACAAATGATAGACGCAGCTTCTGGTGGTACCTTAAACCACAAAACCCCGGAAGCAGCTGTTGAGCTTTTCGAGGACATGACCATGAACACATATCAGTGGAATGTGCCTAGATCCCGTCCAAACAAACCTACAGGTATATTTGAAGTGGACAACGTCTCCCAGCTTTCTCTGCAAGTGGAAATTTTAAGTAAAAAGATAACGGAGATGACTGCTGCCTCCCCCCCTCAGGTATGGGAATCCGCAACTCCTGCTGCCAAATAATTAGATTATGTTAATAATATGCCTAGAAATGCTTTTCATAATTTTTCTGCTTCTAATTTTCCTGCTCCGATTTTTGCTTTTCCAAATAGTTATAATACTGCTTTATGGAACCACCCGAACTTTTTGTGGAGTAATCCCTCAAACGCTATGCGCTCGCCACCACAAAATGATTTTTCTGCACCGCTACCACCTCCTCAAAATTTTCCAAAACCTCCAAGTTTGGAGGAGATGTTTTCAAAATATATGATTAGTAATGACGCTACTATAAGAATCCTAACCGAGACCGTTTAAAGTTTAGAAAATCAAGTAGGAAAACACGCAAAAATTATTTCTAAGCAACCCGTCGGGTCTCTTCCTGCCAACATCGAGCCCAACCCGAGAGAGAAAGCAAAAGCCATAACTCTTCTGAGTGGGAAGTAAGTTTCTGGTATGGTTAGCGAAGAGCCCGAGCGAAGCTCCGCCTATATTTTAAAAAATCAAAGCTCCGCCCCCATTCTAAAAAATCAACACTCCGCCGAGAAAATTTTTATCATTCCACCCTCTACTGAAGAAGAAGTTATCACCCCTCTCCCTGTTAAATAAAAAGATCTCACTCCACCACCCATCTTTAAAAATATTCCAACTCCACCATACACTTCTGAACTTAACAAACAATGTCAGGATGATCAATACACTCTCTTCTTAGAAATGTTTAAGCAAATCCACATAAATTTACCCTTCCATGAAGCGATCTCCCAAATGCCAAAGTACGCTAAGTACCTTAAGGACCTCCTCACTAATAAAAAGAAGTTAGAAAACTTATCACATGTCGCACTAAATGTTGAGTGCTCTGCGGTCTTGACAAACAGTTTACCAAAGAAGATCAGTGATCCGGGTAGTTTTCTATACCGTGTGTCTTTGGTAATCTTTTTGTCAAGCATGTATTGGCCGACTTTGGTGCGAGTATCAACCAGATGCCCCTCTCGTTATTCAAGAAGTTAGGAATTGGTAGCCTTAACCCCACATGCATGAGTATCCAATTCGCTGATAGATCCGTGAAATAACCGTTAGTAATCGTGGAGGATGTCTTAGTTAAAGTCGACAAATTCATCTTTACGGTGGATTTCGTCATATTGGACATCGAAGAAGACGTCGAGGTTCCGTTGATCCTTGGTCAACCCTTCCTTGCCACCTCCCAAGCTATCATTGATGTAATCAATGAGAAGCTCTTCCTATGATTAGGTAACGATGAAGTGATTTTCTCTATCACACCTTTGATGAACAATACCCTAGATAATGACGACTCCTATTTTTTCTTAGATGCCTTAGGTGAAGAATCTTCCTACTACCTTTCGGAAAGTGAAAATAAATTTTCTGATTTTTGTTTTTCTTCAACTCTTCCGAATGAATTTCTGCAAGAGACGGTCATGGCCGTGGACTCCACCCTTTCTCACTTTTCGTATAAAGTAGATGTCTACGAAGACATTGTTTTTGAAAAAGAAAGAATTTCCAGAACGTCATATGAAGAACCCCCCTTCTTGGAATTAAAGGAACTACCCGAACATCTTAGGTATGGATTCTTAGAGAAAGACTCCAAGCTACCAGTAATAGTTTCGGCCTACCTAACCGAAGTGCAAAATGATAAGCTCCTACTAGTGTTACATAAACATAACCGAGCTATTGCCTGGCAAATAGCTAATATCAAGGGCATAAGCCCATCATTATGCACCCACAAAATCCTAATGGAAGATAATTCGCATAATTCAATCCAACCCCAGCGCCGTATAAAACCAAATATGAAAGAAGTCGTAAAGGGCGAGGTTATGAAACTCATAGATGTAGGAATTATCTGTCCTATCTCTGATAGTAAGTGGGTTAGTCTTGTTCAAGTAGTGCCGAAAAAGGGAGGGACAACTGTAGTTAGTAATGAGAATAATGACTTGATCCAGACACAGACGGTGACGGGGTGGCGAATGTGTATTGACTATCGTAAGTTAAACGATGCCACACGCAAGGAGCACTTCCCTTTGCCGTTCATCGATCAAATTTTAGAATGATTATCCGACCATAGCCTTTACTATTTTTTCGATGGCCTCTTGGGGTACTTTCAAATCCCCATCTGTCCTGAGGATCAGGAGAAAACTACGTTTACTTGTCCCTTCGGCACCTTCACTTACCGAAGAATGTCGTTTGGATTATGCAATGTGCCAGCTACATTCCAGCGATGTATGCTCGATATCTTCGACAAGTACATAGAAAGCATTATGGAGGTATTTATGGATGATTTCTCTGTCTTCGGTGATTCCTTTGATAGTTGTTTATAAAATCTCGAAAAAGTCTTAGAAAAATGCGAAGAACCTAACCTTGCCCTAAATTGGGAAAAATGTCATTTTATGGTGACGGAATGGTCAGTTTTGGGTCATAAGATTTCTACTAGAGGAATTGAGGTAGACATAGCTAAGATCTAATTTTTTGAGAAGCTGTCGCCACCTACGAACGTCAAAGCTATAATAAGTTTCCTAGGACACGCTTGCTTCTATCGCGGCTTCATAAAAGACTTCTCCAAAATAACCAAACCCCGTACTCATCTTCTAGAAAACGATGCCCATATATTTTTGATGACCTTTGCCTATCTGCCTTTGAAAAAATAAAAGAAAAGTTAATTAATGCCCCTATTATGATAGCTCCGGTGCGGGACCTTCCCTTTGAAATTATGTGTGATGCGAGTAGTTTTGCAGTGGGAGCCTTACTAGGACAATGAATATCTAAAAACTTCCACCCAATCTATTATATAAGTAAAACACTAACATCGACATAATAGAATTATAACACAAACGAGAAGGAGATTTTAGTTGTCGTTTTCGTTTTTGATAAATTCTGTTCATATATCATGCTTTCCAAAATTATTGTTTTTACGGACCACTCGGCCCTCAAGTATCTTCTTGCTAAGACGGATGCCAAACCGTGCCTGATTCGCTAGGTCTTACTCCTCCAGGAGTTTGACTTAAAAATCCATGATAAGCGAGGTGCTGAGAATTTGGACGTCGACCATCTCTCACTATTAGATAATCCTTATATCAAAAAATTAGATGAAAAATGTTTTAATGATTTCTTCCGCGATGAGAAGCTGCTTCTAATTAACACATCACCCTCTCCTTGGTTTGCACACATTGCCAATTATTTAGTGGTTCGTGTGCTCCCGAAAGAGTTCTCCTCTCAGCAAAAGAAGAAATTCTTTTCTTGAGTTGAAGAACTATTTTTGGGAGGACCCGCATCTTTTCCGAGTCTGTGCAGACCAAGTTATAAGGAGATGTATCTCTTTTGAAGAAGGATTAGATATTTTAAAACATTTGCATGAAGGACCGACTAATGGTCACTATCAAGCTGCTCGCACTATCTTCAAAGTGCTTTGCAAGGGTTTTTACTGGCCTGGCCTGTTTAAAGACGCACAAGCCTTTGTGAGTAGGTGTGATAGTTCCCAATGGTCGGGAAATATTTCCAATAAAAATGAAATGCCGCAAAATTATTTTCTTGAGTGTGAAGTTTTCGACCTCTGGGGAATTGATTTTGTTGGTCCCCTTCCTTCTAGCTTCGGAAATAAATATATTTTAGTTGATGTTGATTATGTTTCACGATGGGCTGATGCCCATGCTCTTCCTACTAACGACGCCCGAGTCGTAATTACGTTTTTGAAAAAATTATTTTCTCGCTTCTATATGCCACGAGCCACCATTAGTGATAGGGGTTTACATTTATCAAATATGACGTTACGCATAAGCTTTCAACTGCCTACCACCCCCAAACTAACGGACAAGTCGAAGTAGTGAACATAGAGCTCAAAAGAATTTTAGAAAAGACCGTATACACCTCTAGAAAAGACTGGTCAACCAAATTAGACGATGCTCTATGGGCATAAGGTACAGTGTACAAAACCGCCATCGGTTATACGCCATATCGGTTGGTTTATGGAAAATCGTGCAATTTACCTGTAGAATTAGAACACTGCGCTTTTTGGGCCTTAAGGTTTTTAAATTTTGATCCCCACTCTGTCGGCGACCTTAGAAAATTTCAACTCAACGAGCTCGGTCAGTGGCGCTCTTACTCTTACGAAAATAACAAATTTTATAAAGACCGGACGAAACGTTTTCACGACAAACACTTAACGCACCCAAAGACCTTCAAACCCGGCTACCAAGTTCTTTTATATAATTCACGTTTATGTTTATTTCCAGGCAGGTTGAAATCACAATGATCTGATAAGGGTGAGTTCAAAGTGAATGAGCAGCGTCTTAAAATTTATTTCTGTGGTGATGTCATTACAAACTATATTAATTTTATTCCGCTTGATCCGAACTTTAAACTAACTTAAGCCTATCTATTTTTGTTAAAAAACTTTAATTATTATTTCGGACAATAATCTTTTGGACAATATTATTTTGTTGCGTCGAGCTCAAACAACATTTTTATACAAAAGGCGCTCTTGGGATGCAACCCAACTTGTTTTTCTATTTTCTTTATTTCACACTTTCTGCCTCGGACGACACTGACAAGCTGAAGCTTCTGCGATCGCCTGCTCCAATTCTGTTGAATCCATCATGAAGTCCAAAGTAGACATTTCAAGAAATTCCAAAGCGCAAGCATGTGGGAGCGGCATCAATCAACATTTGTGGCGCATAAATCTGGGAAAGTACCTATTTTTCAATTATATACTTTCATTTCTGTTTAAATTTCTCTCACTCATACCCCCTCCTTCTCCATTGAGTACAATGTCTATTTTAGCTTGGGGAGGAATTCCTCCTTCTCTTGTCTTTATTTTGTTTCCTTTAAAAAAATCAAAATCAAACATTTTTTATATATATCTTAAAAATACAAAAAAAAGAATATCTTAAAAATAATAAAAAAAAGAATATCTTAAAAATCCAAAAAAAGAGAATATTTCAAAATATAAAAAAATATATATATGTTTTTTGTTTAGTTTAAACTGATTTTGGTATTTCATTAGTACCCCTTGCTTTTGTTTTATTTTCTAAAAATTCCATATAAATGACTTAGCCAATTATAATTCTTTTAATCGTTCTTGATAATTATGTTTCACAAGTAAAATGTTGGACTTGTTGTGTTTCTAATTCACTGTAGTATGTTAACGTGAAATGTTTTTCTAAAACTCGCATTTTTATTATGGTTTTCGTTCTTTATTTTCTTTACTTTCTCGAAAATCTTTCATCCATTATTTTCCATTTTGTTTTGAATAATTTTTGAAATGTCAACTTTTGATTAGCATAGTAGATGTGAACGATCCAAGTCGCTTATTATTTCTATTTTCAAGATAATTTCATTAGTCTTCTTTTATTATCTAGGACTTGCTTTTTGAAATCTTTCAAAACTATGTTTTAGATAAATTTTAGAAAAATGAAAATGATTTAGGTCATTTTTGTTTTTGTTTGAGTCTTCATTCCAACCTAAATTTTTTCCCTAGTTAGCCGCTTTTGAGCCTTTTTCCTATTCCATTTGACAGCTCCACTTATCATTTCATTTTCAACAAAGCTTAAATATTCCAATCTATCTAATCACATTAGCCTTTTTGAGTTTCATTAAAATTTTCACGATTATGATTATGTTGTTTTTGTGATATAATTTGGAAAAGTTTTTGAAAAAGATGCTCAGAACAAGTATTTACTTTTGTTTTGCCAATCTCAAAATGAAAAGAAAATTATTTATTGCCTTTATTTTGTTTTAAAAAAATAAAAATATTTAATTAACGATGAAAATTTTTGAAACTCTTCATTTTTGTTTAGTGTGATTTTAAGCCATCATATTTATCTTTGAATTCCATTCCCAATTATCTACCTAAACCAAACGTTTTAGTCCTAATAAGTCTTTTTGATTCATGCTTTTTATTTTTATTTATTACCTAAGTAAAGAGGAAAAGTAAAATAATATAGTTTTGGGTTTAAATTTTGATTTTTGATTTTTGATTGATATAGTTATAATGTGTTCCTTAGTTCTAATAATAACCGAATGCATTTTTTTCATTTTGTTGCTTTGCTTAAATTTATTTAAAGAATTTTGTTAAAATTTTGGATGATTTATTTTCGTTAGTAAAGCTTATAAATTGTTAAACCATATTTAAATAATTGTTTTAGGTTTACGTTTCACCTTCTCCGTACGTAGAATTTCGCATGGTACTTGTGTTAGCATAATTAGAATTTGCCTGATTAGTCACTTTTATCTTAGCTAGTTTTTATATCTTTGCTTAGGGACAAGCAAAGCTTAAGCTTGGGGGAGTTTGATTGTACGTTTTGTAGTTTAAACAACTAGGGTAATTATTAATTTTTAATATAGAAATCATGTTTGTAAAGTATTATTTTGATCTCGTTTTGTATATATTTTAAATATCACTAATGTTTTCTCTTTTTGCAGGTTTTCTAAAGATTTCGGAGAAAATGACTTTACATGCCCCCTTACACGCCCTCCCCGGGCGTGTCACTAGGCATGTAAATCGATCCTGAGGAAGGTTGCTTCCTGAACCCAAATACTGAGCCAGACCCCGGACACGCCCCCTTACACGCCCTCCATGGGCATGTAATCGGGCGTGTCACCGGGCGTGTCGCCCTCTTCCCGAAACCTGCTGCAGCATTTAAAGCTTTCCTGTCGCTACGTGTCAACACTATTGACACGCCCCACATACACGGGTGTGGCCCCTGTCTTGTTTCACAATTTCCGGTGTTTGATGGATTTCTGACCAATGATTGAAGCTTGACGTGCCCTACATACCCGCCCTACACGGGCGTGACCTTGGGCGTGTCCTCTGACATACAAAAGAAATGATGATTTCCATCAGAATTCAGCTCCCAATGATTTACCGTACATGACACCCCCCTTGACAGACCCTCCCCGGGCATAACAGGGGGGCGTGACCGACCCGTAAAATTTTCTATAAATTCAGACCACCCCTTGTGTTCAGAATAGTTTTGGTGTGAGAGGGGAGGTGCTGCCCTTTTATTTCTTGGAGTTTTCCATGCTTCTCCTCTCCCCCTTTCTCATTTTAAGCTTTCTAATCCTAGCTAAGTTTACTCTTTTATAATAGTTTTTGTAATTACTTTAGTAGCTTAATGTTAATGCTTGCATAGTTTTCAATTCCAGTACTTGTAATCTTTTATTTCAAGTTGTAGCTTTCTTTTTACCTTAATAAAAAGTGTGCCTTTTCTTTATTTTCTTAATGCATTTCTACTTATCTCTCTTCCTCAACTTCACCATGAGTAACTAATCCCCTTGTACTCGATCATGATGATCATAGGTTCGAGTTGATTAAGTTATGATGCTTTAATTTTACTTTTTCTTTTTCGGGTTTAGAACATTATTTACTCTTGATTTATCTTGTTTGGAGTTCTATCATCGATATATAAATTTCATATTTATTTTCATTCTTAGCTAGCCGAGAGTCTCATAGTTTGAAGTAAACACTCAAGAGTAAAGAGAGTTGCACGCACCCCTCGAGAGAGTCAGATGTTAAATATCCTGGATTGGAGTGAAATCTGAAAGAAATAGTGCCTAATCACCTAGGGGGGTGAATAGGTGAACTTAATCTTTTTAACTTTAAAGGCAGAAACACTGAATTATAAGACCTGTATTTGCAATTATCTACAGCAATTCAGCACAGATAACACAGCAATCACAAAATTAATCACACATAGAGTACACACAGATTTTTATAGTGGTTCCCGAAGGTCTGGGTACATCCACTTTCCCCCTTCTCCTATCTAGTAGTGTACTAGATTCGGCCTAACTTCTCCACTTCTTCTCAGATCCTCAGATCTTACAACTCCGAACCCCAAACAGGTTCCTACAAATCAGAGTGACCCCACTCCTACAACTCAGGCATAAAGCCCTACCACTCAGTATTCACCAAGACCTACACTCAGTCTAAACAGCCCTACCTCAGCCTTCAATCAAGGCCTACACTCAGAGAATAGAATCTCCTACACTCAGGCACAAAAGCCCTACCTCAGCCTTTATTAAATAGTATTACAGCTCAGATCCCTTAGGATCCTACAGAAAATAAAGTTTACAAAGTATATAACCACAACTCTAAAAGAGAGAGATGAGTTGACTGACTTCTTGATGAGTTCTTGGAAGAACTAGGCAGAGATCAACCTCCCTTGGCTTTCTTCAAAGCTTCTTGAATTAGAACACAATAGGGTTGTATCTCCTGAAGATGATCTTCAATCAACTTCTGTCTTGAGATTCAGATCTCAATCTGAATCTTACTTTGCAGCCTGGTTCAACAACTGCTCTTCTTAGAAGGAGCTCTCTCTCTCCAACTTCTTAGATCTTCTCTTGAAGGTCTTCTTCTTTGTTGTGTTGTTTTTCAGTTCATTGATCACTTTTTTTTTATTTCTGTCGAAGGAGAAAGTTCTTTAAATAGTCTTCCTCCAAGGTAATCGGCTGATCCGGTTTCTAACAACATTCTGTTGGCTCTGACAGTTGCAGTTGACCAGTTGAAATGGCAGCTGTCAAGTCATCCAGTCACTTCTTAAAATCTCTGTCACTGTCTGAAAGTGTCGAGACAGATATTCTTTATGTGTCGACACAAATAGACTAAGTGTCGACACAAGTAGACTAAGTGTCGACAATAGCCTTGATGGTGTCGACACAACTCCTTGTGTTGTTGTTACAGCTGCTCGACAATGCTTCTTCAGAATGTGTCGACACTGATCCTGTGTGTCGACACAAGCCTTTTGTTGAATGTGTCTACACTGGTTGAGTGTTTCGACACAAATGCTTCTTCAATACTTAGTTGATTTCTGCTGTGTGTCGACACAACTCCTTTGTGTCGACACATCTTCATGTGTTGAAACTTTGCTAAGTGTTGACACATCTCCTTTGTGTTGACACATGCCTTCATGTGTTGTAACTTTGCTGAGTGTCGACACATCTCCTTTGTGTCAACACTTGTACTTAAACTTTGTTGAAGTTCGCTGAGTGTCGACATAACCTCCTGGTGTCGACACTTTTGATGTCGACAAAGTTTCTCTGGGTGTCGACACTGCTTCTAAGTGTCGACACTGATTATGTAGACAATTCTTCATTGTGTGTCGACACTACCTGTATGTGTTGACACATTTCTTCTGGTGTTGACTCTGCCTTCCTGGTGTCGACACAATTACTCCAAGTATCGACACAGCTTCTCTAGGTGTCGACACAAGCCTTCTTAAGTGTCGACACTTTTCTTCTAGGTGTCGACACATGAACTTAGAAACTTTTATGCTTTCCCTGCAATTACTTAACCTGCACACATAAACTCAAAGCACATCAAATACATCTTGATGTATATCATTGAGTATGTTGAGGCTTCTTCAAATCTGGTACATATATTCCAATGTACCCAACAATCTCCCCCTATTTGGAGAAGTCATAACCCTTAGTCAATGATATACACCATACATAACAAATTTTCAGTATGATGTAAAACAGTATTATATGACAGGGTAAATACTTAAACATGTATAAACAGAACATGTATAAATAATTATCTCAGAAAAATAATGTAATAGATTGAACATATAACATTGTTCTTACAACTTCAAACATTTTCATTAATCAAAAGTTTACATAGAGTTAAATGCAGATGATTACAAGATTATAAACTTAAGAAAAATTCTATCATATGGCTGCTCTGGTTCCTTGATTACAATTCCCTTTCTAGAATGAATCTTTGTTTGAACAGGAGCTTCATTGTCATCAGCAGGCTTCTTCCCTTTAAGATCTTTCATTTTCTATTCTTCAGCCCTTATCTTCTGTCTCTCAAAATAGTGATAAGGCTTAGGGAAATACTTGCTAGGCTCCTGTGCATTAGGAGGTAGCTTCCCTAATTTAGCCTTCCTTTTGTATTGTACTATTACCTCTTGCCTAGCCTTATGTTTATTCCATTCCTGGTTAGAATACCATTTGCCTCTCTCTAGGAATATATCCTTAGCAGCCTTCCAAGCAGTTAATATGATATTCCTAGAGGTTGGGCTCCATTGCTCAAAGTCTGGCCTTAATTTAGCTTACTCTCTGAACCTTTTCTTAGATAATTGGGCCTCTTGTTCTTTTAGAACTGCCTCTGGCACAGGCTGTACAACCTTTTCAAGAATAACATTTTGATTACCCTCAGGAGGCCTATACATAGACTGTACCTCCTGATGTATCATGTCAAAATCAGCAGGAGGGTATATTACTTGAGCCACTTCAGCTTGCTCTCCTCCAAAGTATGCAGGATTGATGCCAGACGCTGCACCATTATCATCATCATATAAAGGTGGATATCCAAGGGTGGCTCTGATGGAGTTTGAAATACACTTTGCATGATCAGAGCCTGCTTTGACTAACACCCTCTCCCCCTTTATGACTTCTCTTTCTATGTGATCTCTAAGATCATCCTTTTGGAATCTTATCTGAGCATTCAAATAGTTAACTTCATCCTTATAAAAGGGTTTTAGCCTTTGGAGTTTTTCAGTAATTGCCTTCTGAGAATCTTCAATGGCAGTTTTAACAGCTGTTAGACTCTCTTATAAGTGCTTATCAAAGGCCTCTTTGGCAGTAGCAATTACAGCAGTCTGGGCAGTAAATATATTTTTCATTTCAGTGATAATGGCATTATGAGAAGTAGTTAGATTATCATTCATTCTAAGCTGATTCTCCAAGACATATACTTGTTTGACTACCATGTCATCAATCTGTTTCTTTATATTCTCTTGATGAGTAGCCAGATAGACCACTGCATTCCCTCCTTTATGGAAACAATCAGTCATTTCCTTCTTGTTTTGATTCACTTCAAATCTTATAGATTTGATGTTTTGTGCTATATCAAATTAAAGTGATTTATGGCCTTCATCCATATAAGTTTGTAAAGCTTTCCTTTGCTCATCTAGCATTATTTGCATTGCCACCATCAGAGAACTATAATCAGTAGTAGGGGCAGGCTGTGGAGCAATTGTCTGTAGTGCTTTCTTGTAGTTCTGGCTTCTTCTCTTGAAGACCTGGAACTTCCTTTTCTTGGCTCTAGCAGCCTCTTCATCCTCTAAAGTAGAAGTACTAACTATGTCTACCATATCCTTAGGACTAGGAGGTAACTCCTTCTCAGTCCTTTGTATTTCCTCAGCATTTCTTGGCTTCTCAGTCTCTTATCTAGCAGGCTCCTCTACAGGCTTTTCTTCAAGATTTACCTTCTCCCCCGCAACAGCTGCTATCTCTCTCTCAAGGTCTGTCTGTACAAGATCAGGGAACAGCTCTTCTAATGTAAACTCATACTGAGGTTGTACAGGAGAATCTCTTATTTCTGGAGCAACTGAGTCTACTTTATCAGCAACTGATGTGTCCTCCATGACAACATCTTGTGTTTCACTATGTAACTGTGTTTGCTGATCAACATTAAGTAATGATTCAGTCAAAACTTCATCCTCAATGGGGAAATTTAATTGATTAACTTCAGTAATTACCTCTAGAATGGTTTGGGTAGCCCTTTCACTCTCTAATTGAGTTGGCTCATCCACATGTAGAGGCTCCCCCTGGAGTGGATCCATGTGAATTGGGCTAACTAAGGGTAGCTCCCCCTGCCTCTGAGCATCTTCTTGTCTTGCTGGTGACTGTCCAGCATTGTCATCTCCTCCATCATCAGAACTGAAAAACACTTGCTCCTCTGAGCTACTTGAGGATTCTTGAGCCACAATGGCTGTCTTCTTCTTCTTCTTCTTCTGAGGTGTTTCCTTTTATGGAGTTGGCAGTTCCTTTGTCAGCACTCTATCCCACCTTGAGAAAATTCTTACATCCATTCTCTTCATGTGGTTTATCTTTGAACCTGCAGCTTGGTTCATCACTTCAGGAATACTGCCATCTAAGTATAAACTCAGAATTCTACCCAGATTGTTTTCTTCAGGCTCTCTTTTATCTTATCAAACATAACTACTGACCAATCAGTCTTAAGTCTGAAAATTATCCTTGTCATCAGACTGAACATATGAGCTGAAATTCTATCATGTCCACCAGGCTTGCTTAGTATTACCTTGCCAACTATCTCAGATAAAAACTTGCCCTGTATGTTCATTCCTTTCCTGTTGAACACTGATCCAATATTCAGGTTTGAATCAAGTCCACACCATATCAGTGCCTCCCTTATCTTTGAAGCAGATACATCTTCTTTTTCTTTTGTTCTAGGGAGATGTAGAACTTTTCTTAGAGTCTTATGAGTGACCTTCACCTTTGCCCCATGAACTTTGGATTTAATCTTGAGTGCAGATTCATCAAGAGTAGATGCACTCAAGAATTCGAGGACTTCCTTCTTCCAGATCTTGATAGGTTCTGAAACAAGATACTCTAGGCCAGTCTCTGCAATTAGGGTTACCACACCTTGGATTTCGGGTTCCGCGTCATCAAAGGCATGTCGCACGAGCTCATATCCTTCATTAATGTTCTCTTCTAGCTTGGGCGCCCTTAGGGTTTGAAGAAATTTTAAATTTAGAGAAGAGAGATATCGACACACAAGTTTGGTCTCGAAACTAAGGTGAGCGTGTCGACAAACAATGGTGAAAACCTATTTATACCTTTCTGAAATTGAATGTGAAAAGGTGCGTCAAATTACTTGAAATGTGTCGACACTGTTGATAAGTGTCGACACTTACTGCTAATGTCTCGACAACTATATGTCGACACAAATATAGTCGACAGAATATATGTGTCGACACTTATATATCTCAGCTCGACACTTAGTCGATACTCTACTAGACCAATTCTGTGTAAATCCTAAGTGTCGACAACACCTTGGATGTGTCGACACCTACACTACATGTGACGACACTAATTCTCTGAAGTGTCGACACAGACTTCCTAGATGTGTCGACACCATTTCTCTGAAATGTCGACACCACTTCTATGTGTCAACACAGACAACTCTGTGTGTCGACACTATTTTACTTAGCCAATTTTTTGTAAACTATTCTAACTTTATCATCCCTAATTCAATTTTAAACTTATTGAATTTGGTTTCATCTGAGGGCTTAGTAAACATATCAGCTAACTGATTATCTATCTTAACATACTCTAGGGAAATGTCTTCTTTTTCTACATGTTCTCTTAGAAAATGGTATTTTATTTCTATATGCTTAGTCCTACTATGTGAGGCAGGATTATTTGCAATAGAAATGGCATTAGTAGAATCACAAAATAAAGGTGTTCTACTTACTTGAATACCATAATCTTCTAGCTGGTGTTGTATCCATAGTAGTTGTGCACAGCTGCTTCCTGCAGCAACATACTCTGATTCTGCTGTGGAGATAGCCACACTGGTTTGTTTCTTGCTACTCCATGACACCAGCCTTCCACCTAGAAATCGACAGGTTCCTGTGGTACTCTTCCTATCTTCCTTGCAGCCTGCAAAATCTGCATCTGAATAACCTGTCAGTTCAAAATCTCCATTCCTCGGGTATCAAAGGCCTAGATAAGGAGTGCCCTTAAGATATCTCAAAATTCTTTTGACTGCTGTCAAATGAGATTCTTTAGGTCAAGCTTGGTACCTAGTACAGACACATGTACCATACATGATATCTGGTCTACTAGCAGTCAAATACAGTAGGGAGCCAACTATCCCTCTATACAAAGTTTTATTTACATGTTTCCTTACATCATCTTTGCTTAGAGACATTGTTGACCCCATAGGAGTTTTCATGGTAGTGGATGATTCCATACCATACTTCCTTATCAACTCTGGGGTGAACTTAGACTGGCATATGGATAATCCATCTTCAGTCTGTCTAACTTGGAGACCCAAGAAGAACTTAAGTTCCCCCATACTGCTCATTTCAAATTGTCCTTGCATAAGTTTTGCAAACTTTCTACAAAGACTACTTTCTGTAGACCCAAATATTATGTCATCTACATATATTTGGACTAAGATAATCTTGCCTCTGGATTCCCTAAGGAATAGAGTCTTGTCTATTTTCCCCCTTGAGAATTTGTTCTCAATGAGGAAACTAGACAGGGTTTCATACCAAGCCCTAGGGGCTTGTTTTAACCCATACAAAGCCTTCCTAAGTCAATATACATAATCAGGTTTAAGAGAATCAACAAAACCTGATGGCTGCTCTACATAGACTTCTTCCTTCAGATTTCCATTCAAAAAAGCTGACTTAACATCCATTTGATATACCTTAAATCCTTGAAATGTTGCATAGGCAAGGAACATCCTTATTGCTTCCAGTCTGGCTACTGGAGCAAAGGTTTGATCAAAATCAATACCTTCTTCCTGCCTATATCCCTTTGCAACAAGTCTAGCTTTATTCTTTATGATGATTCCATTCTCATCCAACTTGTTCCTAAAGATCCACTTAGTTCCAATAATGTTGTGGTCCTTGGGTTTAGGAACTAGCTCCCAGACCTTGCATCTTTTGAATTGATTCAGCTCCTCTTCCATGGCCTCAATCCAATGAGGGTCTAGGATTGCTTCTTCAAACTTCTTTGGATCCACTTGGGATAAGAAGCTGGAGTAAAGAACTGTACTTAGATTCCTGCTCCTTGTTTGCACTCCTTGTCTGGGATATCCAATTATTTGATTGGCTGGATGATACTTTAAATGCCTATTTGCTGGAGGCAACCTGTCTTCATGTTGTACACCTTCAGCTTCTTCATTCAACTGCACCTCTTGGTCTTCTTCAGCATCAGGAGTATCTTGTACTCCCCCTAGACAACAGCCACCATTTTCCACTTGCTGACTTGTAGAAGGACCTTTTGTTAAGGTAAGCTTGTCCATCTTCTCAGTTACACCTGTAGAGCTACAAACACTTCTTGGTAATTCATTGTTAATGAGTCTAGCTTCATCAAAAAGTACATGAACAGACTCTTCTACAACTTGAGCAGTTAAGTTGTAGACCCTATAAGCCTTACTGTTATTGTTGTACCCAACAAAGATCCCCTCTTGGGATTTGACAGCAAACTTGGTTAGATAAGACTTACGATTGTTAAGGATATAGCACTTGCAACCAAAGATCCTAAAATAGGATAGATTTGGTTTTCTGCCCTTCATAATCTCATAGGGGGTCTTCTTGTGGCTCTTGGTGATCGTAGCCATATTGATTACATGACATGCAGTATTAACTGCCTCAGCCCAGAAATATTTTGGGACAGAAGTGTCACTCAATAGGGTTCTACCAGCCTCTATCAAGGTTCTATTTTTCCTTTCAGCAATACCATTTTGCTGAGGTGTTCTAGGTGAGGAAAATTCCTGAAAAATTCCAAATTCTTCACATAGTTTTGTCATAATTTCAGACTGAAATTCAGTACCATGGTCACTTCTGAGTTTGACGACTGTACTGTCCAATTCATTCTGAATTTGTTTAATAAAACTATATAAGATACTTGGAGTTTCAGATTTTTACCTTAGGAAGAACACCCAGGAAAACCTTGAATAGTCATCTACAACCACAAATGTGTAGACCTTCCTACCTAGGCTCTGAACTGGCATAGGACCAAAAAGATCCATATGCAAGAGGTATATACACCTCACAACATCTTTATTCTCAAGGCTATGAAAGGTGGATTTGGTCTGCTTGCCTTTTTGACAAGCTGAGCATATCCCATCCTTGATGCACTTAACTTAAGGATCATTCCTCACTAAGTCTTTGCTAAAGAGTTGGCCAATTGTCTTATAGTTAAGATGACCTAGCCTCTTGTGCCATTTAACACAATGTGAGACTTTCTCATCAGCTACAAGATAAATATGAGAAACAATGTTCTCACACATAATGTCTAGACAATAGACATTTCTCTTCCTATATCCTGTCAGAATGATCTTTTGATCACTTGACCTTTTGATATGACAACCATCCTTGACAAATGAGATGTCATATCCTAAATCACTCAGGTGACTTATGCTAATGAGGTTATATTTCAAACCCTTTACATAAGCCACTTGAGTAATTATAATTTGGTTACTAGAAATATTACAAAAGCCTTTGATGATTCCCTTCTCTGAACCACCAAATGTAACTTGAGGACCATCCTTGATTGATGTATAGTCCTTCAGCAGCCCCCTTGTTCTAGTCATGTGCCTGGAACATCCACTGTCCAAGTACCATATAGGGGCATGGTCACTTGGACTCACCTGCAAAACAGATTACTTAACCTTAGAACCCAAATAATTCTTGGGTCCTTGGTGCAGGTTAGTTTGAATTTTAACAAAACTACATGTAGCTCTTCTAGTAGGTAGTTTGCTACTCTCCTTGACACTTGAATTGTGCCAACAATCTATGGCAAAGTGGCCTATCTTGCCACAACACCAGTACCCAAACCTGTTGTACCTTTGTTTAGGAATAACCCTGGCTGGATTTTCTACTGCAGCCTTCTTGTTTAGTGCTGGGGCTTTGCCCTTAGATTTAGACTTTACTGTCCAGGCAGGTTTTGTAAACCCCAATGCAGTTTTACCCTTATGAGGTACAAACTCATCTATCAAAGGTAAAACAGATTTTGGTTTAGAAAAACTTGCTACAATCTCTCTCTCCTTCTGAAGTCTAGCCTCCAGATTTCTAATTTGATCATTCTTAAATGTAATAGTACCCATCTGAATAACAGTAATGTTCTTCAGCCTGGCTATTTCATTCAGTTTCTGATCAAATAACTTGTCTGAATTAGTAGCAGCAAATTTAAGACTAGCAATCTCCTTTGCCTGAGTTTTGGCTAAGGTTTTGCTTTTCTTCAAGGTCTGCAACAAGTCCCTATATTCATCAATCAACTGATGAATATCTCCTTCAGATTCAGACCCACCCACATCACTTGATGCAGATGTATCTGATTCTGACTCAGTACTAGAAATTGAACTGGAAGAACAACTTTGTACCTTACTTGGTCTAGGCTGATCCTGGATTTTGTCCCCTTCAGATAAGGCCATCAGTCCCTTGCACTGAATGTCCTCATGCTCATAAATTGAGTTCATTAGCTGTATGAACTCATCTTCTTCCTCTTCAGCAAATAAACAAATATAGGCTTCAGCTTCTGAATCTGTTTCTGAAGATGACTGATCAGTCAAACTTTTGTCTTTCTTGGCAATAAAGGACTTTTCCTTTTTGCCCTTAAACTATGTCTTCTTCCTGTCAGTTGACTCCTTCCTCTTTTCAGGACAGTCAGCCACTACATGTCCCTGTCTATTGCAACAATATCATACAATCTTTGAGGATGTAGTTTTACTTGGCTTGGACTTTCTTCTGTCATTCCTTGATGACTTACGGTTCTGATAGTAGTTATCTTTTGTCTATGAAGTGGATGGTTTAGACCTCCACTGCTTCTTCGTCAGAAACTTTTGAAAATGTCTTGTAAAAGCAGCAAAGTCTTCATCACTTTCACTGCTATCTGAATTCTTGCTTTCTGACTCATTTGTCTCAGTCTTAGCAACTTTTTGAGGTGGAGATGGAGACTTGCTTTTATATTTCCTAGTGGCTTCAGTCTTGAAGGCCACAGCTCGTTCCTTGTGCTTCACTCTAGTAGTCTTCTCTTCCTCCTTTTTAACCATTAACTGCATCTCATAAGATAACAGTTTTCCAAACAAAGTTGGGGGAGGTATATCAGCTAATTTGGCCATTTCCCTAATGGCACAAATCTTGGTGTCCCAGTTCTTAGTCAGGGATCTTAAGAACTTGTCATTCAGCTCATAGTTGCTGAATTCTCTTACATAGGACATTAACTCATTAACAATCCTATAGAATTTCTTGGAGCATTCAGTAATGCTATCAGACTTTCCTTGTCTGAAGCTTTCATACTCCTGATTTAACAAGGACTTCCTGTCCTGTCTTACTTCTTCAGACCCTTCCATGTAAACTATTAAAGTGTCCCACATTTCTTTAGAAGTTTTACAGTGAATTAAATTCTGAAATGTTGCATCATCAATTGCACTAATAATAATATTCTGGGCCCTCTTGTCCATAGTGGCCAGAATAATTTCATCTTTAGTCATTTCTGAATAGTCTTTGGGAGTTCTCTGATTTGCATCCAGAACAGATACTTTCATTGGCACATATGTCTCTTCTTTGACTGTACTGTATATTCTTGGGTCAGAGGCTTCCATAAAAAGTCTAACCCTCTCTTTCCATATGCCAAAAATCTCTTTTCTACAGATTGGCAACTTCATGGACCCCAGCTATTTGTGATTCTCACTAGAACCCATTTTCTTAAATCTTGATTAATCTGATTCTGCCTACAGGATCTTACTCAGACTGTTATGTCCCTTTTTGAGTAACCTAGCTCTGATACCACTTGAAAGAAATAGTGCCTAATCACCTAGAGGGGGGGGGGGTGAATAGGTGAACTTAATCTTTTTAACTTTAAAGGCAGAAACACTGAATTATAAGACCTGTATTTGCAATTCTCTACAGCAATTCAGCATAGATAACACAGCAATCATAGAATTAATCACACACTGAGTACACACAGATTTTTATAGTGGTTCCCCAAGGTCTGGGTACATCCACTTTCCCCCTTTGCCTATCTAGTAGTATACTAGATTCGGCCTAACTTCTCCACTTCTCCTCAGATCCTCAGATCTTACAACTCAGAACCCCAAACAGGTTCCTACAACTCAGAGTGACCCCACTCCTACAACTCAGGCACAAAGCCCTACCACTCAGTCTTCACCAAGACCTACACTCAGGCTAAACAGTCCTACCTCAGCCTTCAATCAAGGCCTACACTCACAGAATAGAATCTCCTACACTCAGGAACAAAAAAATTTTGCCTAATGGCAATAGATGCTTCTCGCAGTAGCTATGCTGTAGAATCTGAAGAATCAGAGTATGAATCAGATGAAGAAGATCAGGTTATTTCATCCCTTGACTCTTCTTCAGCTAAACTTAACACTGATTTCCGTTTATCACATGAAAATCATCGGAAAATCTTAGTTCAAAATATTTCGTCGAACGGAGATTGACGACCTCAATACTATTCGTCGAACTCAGATCGACGAACTATGAATAAGGATTTTGCTTTGAACTATTCAGGACTCTGTGTTCGACGAAACAAACTTAATTCGTCGAACAGAGATCGACAAAAATGGATCACAGAAAACAATTATTATCATTCTGTGAACAGAGATCAACGATCTCAATATCATTCGTTGACCTCAGATCGACGAAAATATCATTCGTCGAACTCAAAATTTCAAATCAGAAATTTTCATTCTTTTATTTCTGACTATTATAAAAGAGAACCAGGACCCAAGGTTATCTGGGTTCAGAACACCTAACATCTCCTTGCAGGAAAAGAATTCAGTCCAGCAAATATACAGGATATCAATGGCTGCATAATTTGTGCAAGTCTATGCATATAGGGGGAGATGCCTGTAAATGAAGCTGCAGAAATTCCAGCAGTAGCAGCAGTTTGTGGGGACTAATGCAGCAGCAACAATAGAATATAATGCTGCAGATTTGGGCAAGGATCAACAACAACAACAGCAATAGTAGTAGTACTTGATCCAGATTTAGGGGGAGATTGTATTTAATTGCCTTATATTTTACTTACATTTATGTAAATAGTGTCCTTACCCAAATAGGGGGAGATTGTTGGAACCCTAGTTCTGATTTGGGTATGGAACACTATTAGGATTATTAAATTGACCCAACATGTATAGTCATGGGTCATAGGATTATTTCCAGGCTTGGTCATTCAGAAGGTTTCTCAGAATTGCTGAAAGAATTCCAAGGAATGCAGTTAAGACAAAGTAAAAGAATCAGATCGACGATCGTCGAATGCAGTTCGACGAACGGCGATCTCCGGTCGATGAATTCTGAGTTGCTTCTCTGAACTCAGGTCGACGATCTCAAGACTCAAGCAAGGCTGTGTCGACACCATCACAGCAACTATGTCGACACTCAACAGTTCTCTCAGCTCGACGAACACAGAAGCTGAGCTCGACGAATTTCAAGCTCTGGTCGACGAACACAGGCAAGATATTCAGCTCGACGAATCTAGCTGAGTTCGATGAATGTCGAACTCAGGTCGACGATTGATGAACTCGACGAAAGTTCAGGTCAATGATTTCTGAGCAAACAGTAACAGTTGGCAGAATTAATTGAGGATTAATTACAGTCAACATTTCCAGTAAAAATAGCCATTCAAATGGACAGTTACAGAAGAATTAAGTAAGGATCAATTTCCAAAGCATTTACTACACTCGGGAATGTCTTCTTCCGCCATCAAGATTAAGGAATTCAAATACAGGGAAGTAGATAGAAACAGAAGAAGAGAACAGTGAATAGAACCACAGAGAAACGTTTTTCTACAGAGAAGGAAGAACTCTGCATCAGTCAGAACAATCATCAGTGTTCTTTATTGGCTCCAGGCTTTAAGTGATAACCATTCAATATCAGTCTAAGAAGCTTGCTGGAGACATCTTCACCTAGAAGACCTATCACCCTGAAGCAAAGCTTCCTCTTCTGAACTATTCAATATATCAGGGGGAGCTGTTTGCTAACATCAATATCCACATAGTCTTCTCAGCTGTTTTGAGAAAGAGAAGATTTCCATCACCTCTTTTCCCCTCCTGTATAAAGGGTTATCATCTCCCTTCAAAAGTGATTCCTGGTTGCAAGTCTCCTTCCAAAAGACTTGAGGTTTTGGTTTTTGGGGACCTGATCAAAACCCATTGGTGTTAGGTACCTGATCAAAAACCTGAGTGGATTCCTACCAGGGTGGTAGAAGAGTGGACTACCCAAATTTGGGGAACCACTATAAAATCCTTGTGTCTCTTCTGGTTGCTTGATCTGCTTTGTTCTTTTTAGCTTTTATTTTATTTTTGTGTTGTGATAAACTCTAGACTTTTTGCTTAAGATCTATCTCTTTCAGTATGAAAAATCTTGTATATGTAAGTTTTATGTGCTTTGTCCAAATCCTTATGTTATTTTTCAATATAATATGTGATATTTTTTCTTTGGTTATCAAGTTATTTTGATATTTTGATTTTTGTTTTACATTTGATTTGTACTTATTAATCTTTTTTGCTTGTTTTTTGTCACCCCTATGGTTTTCATACTTATCTATAAACATTTTACTTATTTTTGTTCATATGCTAGTCATGTACTAGTCATCTAGGGGAGATCACATCTCGAGGGAGTTATTCTGATATAGTGCAAACGGATAGGAAGAACACATATATAGGGGAGTCGTACCATGAGTGCATGCTCATACTGAATATTTTTCTATATTTATTTTCAAATATTATCTTGATATATAAAATTGTTTATTTTACGTTAACTGTAGTTTTTTACAGTATACCAAGTTATTTCATGTTTTGTGTGATTTATCTCTTGAACGGGATTCGCTATTATTTAAAAGGGGAGTTTGTTAGAACCTGTGTTCTACATCTCTCAAGTTTGATATTTCAAAACCTAAGATGTATTTTATTATACATACTATGGGTATAGTGTGCAGGTTTATAGGTGTGAAACTCTTTCAAGAATGAAAAAGTTGAGCACTATTGTGAGCTGTATTAATATCACTAGCATTTGTACATAATTTGACAAGTAAACGATCTATGGGCTAAGCGTGAGAAAGCGGGGGGGGGGGGGGGGGGGGGGGGGGGGGGTCATAAAAGGAAGTTCAATATCACACCCCTGATATTTGTATCGCCTGCGATAACATTGGAATTATTGGAAAGGTCTCCCACCTTTCCATACGTGGAGCAGGACAAATGCCAAATACATGTGAAAAGGACTATCTTTCGGAGATAACAATGTTAAATTTTCTCAACGTGGTCAGCAAGATAGCCCAAACACCAAATTAATATCTTCGGAACTACCCAGTTCGCACGCTGAACCTGCGGAAAGCCCAAGGACTAGAGGTTGCACCCAACAACACAATGGAAGCACAAGAAGGTCTTATTATGCATTCACTTCTTTACAATCCGAGGCATACATAGCGAGACATGATTTCGCTAGTATTACAGCTGAAAACAGAAAGAAACCAAAAACAAGCCGGGAGGACAGCACTCCAGTCCGCCGAGACCGCGAGGTCGCCGAGACCGCCGAGACCGCTGAGCTCGCCCAAGCTATGCTGCAATCCGCCGAATACCACGGAGTCCGCCGAGACCGCGAGGCCGCGCGGACACACCGTTATTCGCCTCCTGCTGAACCCGAACTGAGGAACTCCCCTACCCGCCTGAATCCGGCGGACAGGTTATTGAAGCTGGCAAAGTTGAAACAGAACTGACAAGCCGCAGAGCGACGTCCTACTGAGTCCGCAGAGACCGCACACTTCCAAGCACTGACCGAAGTCACAGCCAAACTCCTGGCTCCTTGAAGTTATCCGCGCGACCTGCACACAGCAAACCGTCAGCCTGAAACAATCCGCGCAGACTGGCAAACACAGACCGCAGCACTTTGCACACCCCAACTTACTGTTCACTCAAGTTACTTAGGTTACTGTAGATGTGCAAGGGGGGTCCTATTTATAGGCCAGGTGAGGAGTGTGGTCACCGCCCAAGAGATAGCGACACCACCCTCAGTCCGCTCGAATACAACCACCGTCCGCCGAGTCCGCATAGACTTAGCCGGACACCAAGGGAAACTGCCAGGAGCAAGGCAACCATTGACGAACCCTCTCCAGTCTGCTCAAGCTAAGCGGACAAGGCACCAGCCCGCAAAACTCCAACTGCTTCAGGACAGCAAACCCCCTTCAATGGCTGTCCGCACTAACCCGAGGCAGTCCGCAAGACTCACACCTCAATCCGCCACAAGTCCACGACCAAAGGCAAACAGCAACAGTCCGCCCGGTCACAGCGGACTTGGCGGATACGGCGGACACCATGAACTTGGCACAATGTGTGACCAAGTCCAAAACCATCAAGGGCCAGTGCGAGCATGACGGACACAAAATCCCGTCCGCCAAACACCCTAGCACAGACCGCAACCAGTCCGCGAGCTCCTCGCACTTGTCCAACACAGCAGCTTCCTCCCGGACTCCAAACACCAGTCCGCCAACCGGTCTCCACAGCAAAACCTGCTGTAACACCAGAACTTGACAAGGCCTCAGCCAAGCTCTAAGCTTAGTCCGCAACAGCCAATGCCGCGGACACATCAGTCCGCAAGCTTCCCGCGGACAAGAGCCAACCCGCCTAACAGAACAAGCTTGCACCCGCGACCACTGAGCAAAGCACCAGTCCGCAAGCCTCTCTATCCGTAGATACCAGGCCGCACCAAACCGCGGACTCCATGCAACAACCTGCTCAGAACACAGCCGGCTTCCACCAGACTTCTCACCAGGCTGCAACCCTCAGTCCGCCCAGTCCGCCCAGTCCGCCAAGGCTGTCCGCCACAGGCCGCGCGGCCTGTCCCGTCACCCACTTCCACTTCACAAATTTCAACACTCCCCCTTGAAGTGAGAAGTGGTGACCAAGCCCAGCAAGTTGCGCAAGCGTTCAAAGGGCCCCTTCGACAGTGGCTTTGTGAAGATGTCAGCAAGATTATCTTCACTCCGAACATGCCCGACCAGCAGAGACCCCTCCAACACCTTCTCCCTGATAAAGTGGTGATCAATCTCTATATGCTTGGTTCTGGCGTGACACACTGGATTGTTAACCAGTTTGAGAGCACTCTCATTGTCACCCCGGAGTAAAGTAGGCCCTTGCACTTCTTCATGAACATCCTCTATAAGCCTCCTCAACCAAACGGCTTCCCGAGCAGCCAAGGCCGAAGCCTTATACTCCGCCTCCATGGTTGAAACCGACACCGAGTCCTGCTTCTTGCTACACCACGAGATGCTAGCTGATCCGCAAGTGAACACATAACCTGAAGTAAACCTTCGATCATCCGAATCACCGCCATAGTCAGCATCCGTGTACCCGAGCAATGCAACCTCCGCGTCCCTTCTATAGAGGAGTCCCATGTCAGAAGAAGCCTTGACATACTTCAGAATTCCCTTCGCCGCCACTAGATGAGATTGCCTTGGTTCAGCCATATACCGACTTACTCGGCCAACAGCATAAGCGATATCCGGCCTTGTAATCGTCAGGTAAATCAAGCTCCCAACAAGAGCCCTGAACACCAAGGGATCAAGAAGAACCCTTCCCTCATCCCGTCGAAGCTTCAGCCCAGATTCCAGTGGAGTAGAGCACTTCTTCCCTTCGCCCATGCCAAATCGCTTCACAATACGATCAGCCTACCCTTTCTGGCTAATGAGAACCCCGCACTCCTTCCTCTCCACTTCCAGACCAAGACAGTGATGCAACTCTCCCAAGTCTTTCATCTCGAAGCGTATAGCAAGCTCGGCCCTGAGCCTTGCTACTTCCCCCTCCGAGTTCCCTATGATGATCATATCATCCACATACAGCAGGACTAAGACTCTTAGCTCTCCCTTCTTCTTGACGAACAAGCTTGAATCCGAGTTGGAAGCCAGGTATCCACAGAATTGCAAGTACTCTGCAATCTTCCCATACCACGCTCGAGGAGCTTGCTTCAACCCATAGAGAGCCTTCCTGAGTTTGCAGACATAGTCCGGATGCTTCTCAGAGACAAAACCAAGCGGCTGATCCATGAAGATGTCCTTGTCAATCTCTCCGTAAAGAAAGGCATTCTTCACATCAAGTTGCCACAACCTCCATCCCTTGCTAGCAGCCAAGGCGATCACCACTCTTACAGATGTCATCTTCGCAACTGGACTGAATGTCTCCTCATAGTCTTCTCCATACTTCTGTGAGAATCCTCTAGCGACCAGGTGAGCCTTGAACCGATCAATGCTCCCATCAGCCTTCTTCTTCAACTTATACACCCACTTGCAAGTAACCGGAGTAATGCCATCAACCTTGGGCACAAGGTCCCAGGTTTCATTCTTCTTTAGAGCATCAATCTCTTCCTTCATGGCATCATCCCACTCCTTCACTCCAGTGGCCTCGTTGAATTTTGCAGGCTCTCGCTCATCCAGAGGACCTGCAAAGAAGTAGGAGACAAAGCTCACTGCATTCCCATCACAGTACCGAGCCGGTGGCTTAACCACCCTCTTCGATCTCCGAAGACACGGCTCCTTGCTCATGGCTTCCGTTGCTTCTTCGGGCTCCACTCCTACCTGGGGCAAGCATTAATCAGTGCTCCCCCTGCTTCCTGAGCCAGAAGGCTCAGCCTCGGAGTTCGAAGCAATAGGAGCTGCTGGTGAAACAGCAAGCTCCTCTTCCAAGCCTTCAGCAGCCTCCACCGGTGCTTCATCAACCTTGCTACTTCCGATTAGCTCCACCGAGCCACCTCCATATGACGTCAGCTCGTCAAAGACAACGTCTCTTGACAGCACGAACTTCTTCGTCACAGGGTCCATGCACTTCCATCCCTTCTTCCGCTCATCATAGCCAACAAAGACAAGTTTCCTTGCCTTCGCATCCAGCTTTGTCCGTGAGACATCCGGGACATGCACGTAGCAAGTTGAACCGAACACCCGAAGGTGTCCAACACTCGGCTTCTCCTTCAGCAACAGCTCAACAGGAGTCTTCGTGTTGATAGGGCTGAGTGGCATCCGGTTGATAACATAAGCAGCACAAGACATTCCCTCCGCCCAAAAGGACCTTGGGATATCTTTCGCATGAAGCCAGCATTTGCAGGTCTCCGTCAGATGACGGATCTTCCGCTCCGCTACCCCATTTTGTTGTGGAGTGTGAGCACATGTAAGCTCCCGTTGAATCCCGTGCTTCCTGCAGAAGTTAGAAAACTCGGAGGAGACAAACTCCCCCCCGTTATCAGTTCTAAGCTTCTTAATCCGCAGGCCAAGCCGGCCTTCTACCAACTCCTTGCACTCCACGAACAAACGGAAGGCTTCTGACTTCTCCTTTAAGAAGTACACCCAAGTATACCTTGAGTAGTCATCAACCAAGACAAGCATATATCTGCTTCCACCAAGGCTGGCAGTAACAGTCGGTCCCATCAGGTCGTCATGAATACACTCCAGTGGCTTCTTGCTCCTTGTTTGTGATTTATCAAACGGAAGGCGATGTGCCTTACCGTATTGACAGCCCGCACAAACATGCCCATCACCAAAGGAGGACAACTTCGGCAACCCCCTCACCAGACTTCTACTCGCCATTGCCTTTATCTTGTCCATGCCAACATGCCCCAGCCTCTCATGCCAGATAGCCGCATTATCATTGGCCCTCATCCTATCAACATAGGCACTGGTGGAAAGAACAAACAAGTTCTTCACCCTCCTCCCAACATGAGCAACATCAGCCTTTACCGCTGATACGTTGCGAAGGAACCTCACGTCTGTTGGCCCAAACAGAACGTGATACCCAGCGTCCACCGCATTGGTCACCGAGAAGAGGTTCTTCTTCATGCCCGGCACGTGATACACACTCCTTAACGTGAGTGGCCCCTGATCACTACCCAAAGACACGACCCCCTCCTTCTCTACTGCATAAACAGTATTATCAGCAGTGATAATAGCTTCATTACCTGAGTAAGCCTGCATGGAGGTGAACTTAGACTTGTCTCCGGTGAGGTGATGACCACACCCGGAGTCGACGATCCACTCGCTGTTGAAGTCCTCAGCAGATAAGGCCCGGACACAAGTTCCCGTCATGAAAGCTCCTCCCCATTCTGCTTCTTCACTTCGCGAGCAAGCTTCCTCCTTTCCCGCAGCATGCCCAGGCTGCAGTTTGACCTTGCAGTCCCGCTTGAAGTGCCCTCGCTGATGACACCGGTAGCACTTCAAGTTCTTCTTCCAGTCCTTAGGAGCATTGCTCCTCTCCGGTGGATATGAAGTTGAAGTCTCCTTCTCAACAGCGGCCTGCACCTTCTTCTTCTTCTTCCCTTCCCATCCCTTCTTCTTGCCTGAGAAGAGAGCCTCGCTGCCATCCTGATTCAGATTCACTCCAGCCATCTGCCTTGCTAAGCTCTCCTGCGAGGCAAGCAGATTCTCCAGCTCCAGCAACGACGGCTGAGTAGCCCACCCTTGAACAGATGTAACAAAGGCCGCATACTCCTTCCGCAAGCCGCGGATAATGTGCCTTTTCATCTTTGCCTCAGAGATCGGCTCATCAGGATCCAGTGCCGACAGCTCAGCACACAGGCTCTTCATCTTTAAGAAGTACTTGGAGATGGAAAGGTCTCCCTGAGTTGCCCTGGCCAACTCATTCTCCAGGAACTGAAGCCGCGCCACATTCTTCCTATTGAACAACTCATCAATGGTTGTCCAAATATCAGCAGCCGACTCACATCCTATGATGTGATCAAACAGTTCCGGAGAGACAGCTCTCTTCAGAACGAACTCCGCCTTAGCATTAGTTCTTCTCCAGAGCCTGACCTGCTCAGCAGTACCGAAAGCAGCAGTGACTTCCTGCCTGTCGTCTCCACCAACGACATCCCACAGCTCCTCGCCAAGAAGATAACTCTTCATGCACGACTTCCACTTCTTAAAGTTAGTCGGCGTTAAGAGTTCAATGCCCAGACCTCTTGCTAAGCTCCCTTCCATTGCAACACCTGTTGGCAACCTTTCAGCAGCTCCGAGCAACAACAGAGGTTGATCACCACTCAATCACAGAGTAACAACACTGGCTGACTTCCGCTCACGCAACTGAACCTCAGCAACCTCAGAAACCTCGCTTTGATACCATGTTAAATTTTCTCAACGTGGTCAGCAAGATAGCCCAAACACCAAATTAATATCTTCGGAACTACCCAGTTCGCACGCTGAACCTGCGGAAAGCCCAAGGACTAGAGGTTGCACCCAACAACACAATGGAAGCACAAGAAGGTCTTATTATGCATTCACTTCTTTACAATCCGAGGCATACATAGTGAGACATGATTTCGCTAGTATTACAGCTGAAAACAGAAAGAAAACAAAAACAAGCCGGGCGGACAGCACTCTAGTCCGCCGAGACCGCGAGGTCGCCGAGACCGCCGAGACCGCTGAGCTCGCCCAAGCTATGCTGCAATCCGCCGAATACCACGGAGTCCGCCGAGACCGCGAGGCCGCGCGGACACACCGTTATTCGCCTCCTGCTGAACCCGAACTGAGGAACTCCCCTACCCGCCTGAATCCGGCGGACAGGTTATTGAAGCTGGCAAAGTTGAAACAGAACTGACAAGCCGCAGAGCGACCTCCTGCTGAGTCCGCAGAGACCGCACACTTCCAAGCACTGACCGAAGTCACAGCCAAACTCCTGGCTCCTTGAAGTTATCCGCGCGACCTGCACACAGCAAACCGTCAGCCTGAAACAATCCGCGCGGACTGGCAAACACAGACCGCAGCACTTCGCACACCCCAACTTACTGTTCACTCAAGTTACTTAGGTTACTGTAGATGTGCCAGGGGGTCCTATTTATAGGCCAGGTGAGGAGTGTGGTCACCGCCCAAGAGATAGCGACACCACCCTCAGTCCGCGCGAATACAACCACCGTCCGCCGAGTCCGCATGGACTTAGCCGGACACCAAGGGAAACCGCCAGGAGCAAGGCAACCATTGACGAACCCTCTCCAGTCCGCCCAAGCTAAGCAGACAAGGCACCAGCCCGCAAAGCTCCAACTGCTTCAGGACAGCAAACCCCCTTCAATGGCTGTCCGCACTAACCCGAGGCAGTCCGCAAGACTCACACCTCAATCCGCCACAAGTCCACGACCCAAGGCAAACAGCAACAGTCCGCCCGGTCACAGCAGACTTGGCGGATACGGCGGACACCATGAACTTGGCACAATGTGTGACCAAGTCCAAAACCATCAAGGGCCAGTGCGAGCATGGCGGACACAAAATCCCGTCCGCCAAACACCCTAGCACAGACCGCAACCAGTCCGCGAGCTCCTCGCACTTGTCCAACACAGCAGCTTCCTCCCGGACTCCAAACACCAGTCCGCCAACCGGTCTCCACAGCAAAACCTGCTGTAACACCAGAACTTGACAAGGCCTCAGCCAAGCTCTAAGCTTAGTCCGCAACAGCCAATACCGCGGACACATCAGTCCGCAAGCTTCCCGCGGACAAGAGCCAACCCGCTTAACAGCACAAGCTTGCACCCGCGACCACTGAGCAAAGCACCAGTCCGCAAGCCTCTCTATCCGCAGATACCAGGCCGCACCAAACCGCGGACTCCATGCAACAACCTGCTCAGAACACAGCCGGCTTCCACCAGACTTCTCACCAGGCCGCAACCCTCAGTCCGCCCAATCCGCCCAGTCCGCCAAGGCTGTCCGCCATAGGCCGCGCGGCCTGTCCCGTCACCCACTTCCACTTCACAAATTTCAACAAACAATACCACCAACAATAGCGATACCACCGGCGATAGCAATAACACCGGTGATAGCTTTTCAAAACCATATAAAAGCAGTTTTTTTCTTATTGGCATGGACAACCCTAGAACATCTAGAGGATGCTATATTGTTGTCTCTGCTACAACAAACTGCCATCCAAGGAGAAGAACCCTTTCCCAATTTTTGGAATGAAGAATATCTCTAGAGAAGGAATACCATAACGAGATTTTGAAGAAAATTGAGTGCCGAAGCAACAAGAATCAAAAGACTAATTGCTTGCCATCTCTAGAGACATACTTTTGAGGGAGCAAAATTCCCTTGATATATTTTCCCTTCTCTTTAATTTCTTCTTATCTGATTATGTGTGGAGAAGTCGTTTTATGTGGAATTCAGATTTCTAAAGGAGTTTGTGAGAAATCAACCTGGGAGGTTGTCAGATTACTGGGAGGGTTATGTGAAAATGGTCCTGGGTGGACGTCTAGATATGGGAGATCTAGCAAGCTCATCATTCTTCTGGAGAAGAATGGAGAGAGCCAATCCGTCCATGAGGAGGGTCGATATAGAAACTACATGTGTATTCGATACACCTCCTCTGATCTCCGGCTTCATGGAGATCTAATTAAAAATTTGCAAGCACTGGTTTGATATTTAATATCATGTCTATTTGTTTGATCTTTAATTACATGTGTTTAATGCAGTATGTCAATTATTATTTGTGAGTACGTTGTTACAATCTTGGAAGCAATTGAACAAACTTTCTGTTGATAATGTCGGCGTTAATGCTAATGTCTTGCGATAGTCCCAAAAAGCATGTTATTTGCTCTAAAGTTTTTAAATCTATATAATTTCACTGCAAACCATATTCACCCCCCTATGATTGTCCACTAGATCCAACACCGCTATCTTTCAGATTGATTTCAGAAAGTCATATTGCAGCTCATAAGAGATATGGAAGAAGAACTGCTCTCGACCATCTGTCTGATTTATTTCTATATTTTATTGTTGTGTTTCTTCATATTCTCTATGTTTGTTCTTGTGAGTTTGTGTTTGAAATCTTAGTTTATAAAACTCTGGAGATTTTCAAATTCTACCCCTTAGGAGATTGTCTTCAAAAGAAATAGAATATAATATTTCTTTGTCCCCAGAAATTTCATCGACCTCTTCACATATTTTCATAGATAATTCAAAATTTATGTTGCAAATCTATGTCCTTATACTAGCTCTTTATAAATCAAATAACTTCCATTATTATTGTCTTCAAATAAATATGTATAATGTCCTCTGAAAATTCCATTCTGGATATTTGTCGACTCTACTTCAAGTTCTAGTAAAAAGTGTGCCAAAATCTACTTCAGAATAAGACTCTGTCGACTTGACTTAATATTCAACATTACGCCTCTATCTTATTAATGTATGTGTCGACTTATGCCATGAAGAGGTTTCTGATGTGCCGATATCTAGTTAGAGTCACATCGACTTCCAATCGACGTTGCATCACCTTCTAGTGAACACATATTTGTGTTGTTTGATTTTATTTCTATTTTTAGTTTTTCTTTCTTATGCCCTTGTGATAAGTAATTATTTATAGTAGTTTTATATAGTTTTTATTTAATAAATAGTTAGGTTTCTCTTTAGATCTTATTAATTTTTGTATTAATTCCTTTGTTTTCTTATTTCAGGTCTATTTGGGCTTCAAATAACAAATTGGAGCATGTTAGGCTAATCAGAAGAACAAACAGACAATTCCTTAAAAAATCACTTTTACACGCCCCTGTGACGGTCGTGACCTTCAGGTCACGGGCGTGACATGTGGCTGTGAAACATGAAGGAGCTACGGAGTACATGCCACATTGGATAAAAGTTACACGCCCAGGTCACGGGCATGACAAGCAGGCGTTACCAGCAGACATGCGACAGTTCCAATTCCAGGTAGTTTTCAAGCTACACGCCCAAGTAATGGGCGTGACCTTTAGGTCATGGGCCTGACTACCAGGCATGAAATCCAGGCGTACCATGTATTATGAAGGCGGTTTCAGATCCAGACGGTTTTCAGGTTACACGCCCTAGGTCATAGGCGTGACCTTGCGGCATGACTTCCCATAACAGCCAGAATTTATTTCCTGCCATTTATCCTTCCTGCAGTTTCCAGTAACAGACTTGACACGCCCTAGGTCACGGGCGTGACCTAGGGGCTTGACCCGAATAACGATGACTTTTGGCGGTTTTCCTCCAACGTTCCCGGGCTTTCAAGACAGCAGTTTCTGAGCCTGACACGGCCTAGGCCACAGGCGTGACCTATGGCGTGACCTTCCAGAAATTTTACTGTAAATTTCAGAGAAAGTCAGGAGCTATGGGAACTAACTAGGCATCTAGGGAGTTAGATTTAGTAGTTTTCATTCAGTTTTACTCTTTTCTTTCTTGTATCTTCAATTTCATAGAATATTTGCTTTGCTTTTATTTCAATTCAAGCACTTATCTTTTCCATCATGTCTCCCTTTTTATATATTTCTTTTATGATAATGAGTATTTAATTTTAGTAATAATTGATCTGGACAAGCTTTTTAATAAAATAAAGTTCTTCTTTCTTGTCAAAAACTCTATTATTTCTGCTTCAATTTATCTTTGATTTCGATTTTTGATCAGTATCCTAGATTTATCGAGAGGTTGTGGGTATGAGTAGATCACTCAAAGAGAGTAGGATTCGCACGCACTCCTCGAGAGAGTATGTCTTGGATCTTCCGGATTGGAGTCATGTCCAATAGTGGGGTTCGCCGCATAAAGCAAGCTTAGGGGTTTCGACTGTCCGAGAGGTCTTAATCGATCAACCTATGTTTAGTTGAGAGTGTATTCTCGAGAGAGGCGCTCTTATAATTTAGGAACCTCCATGGTTGAAGTAGGATATTTAGAAATTTGCTTTTATGAAAAGTTTATTTTAATTCAAAGTCTAGATCAATTGTTAATCTTAGTACATAGTTTTATTAATTTTTTATCGTTATTTACTGATAAAATAATATTAATTTGTGTGAGTAGCAGTACTCAACAGGCCCCGAGTCTAATACGACATTTCCTATACTATTTTTCGATAGGTACGCTTGCCTATTTCGAGATTAGAGTTTGGATATATATTTTAAAACTATAAATTCTTCACCAAGTTTTTGGCGCTGTTGCCGGGGATTCAATTTTGTTGATATTTTGAAAGCGCGAATTGTATTAATTTTATCATTATCTTCATCTACCCCTATTCATGTTTTCATTTTCTTTTTTGAATTCCATTATATTAAGTAATGGTTGTTTTAATTTCTTTTTAGAAAGAAAATGTTATCTCACTTGGCCGCTAAAATTGCCAAGCTTCAAAATCAAGTAAATATTTTGGAAGCCGCAAAAAAGGGCCAAAGTGTTTGTTATTATTGTGGCGGTTCTCATCGAAGTGAGTATTGTGATCATTAAAATTATTATAAAATATTTCTTATGAAAATAATTTTGATAGTAATTATGATAATAATTCTTCTCACTTTTATGATAATTATAATTTTTATGAAAATAATTGTTCTAATTTTTCAAATGTTCATGAAAATAAATTTTCAAATTGTAATGTGAATAATTATTTTGATGTAAATAATTATTTTTCCAACTCTGATGAAAACTTCTCTTGGTCGCAAGATCAACCGGAAGGTTTCCGCAGTTATGAGAATAATTATTTGGATCCGAATTTTTGTTCTTTTTTTCCGCACCGCAAGCTATCTCTCTTAATTTTGGGGAATCTTGTCATTTTCAATTTGACTCTGCACCTCAAAATTTGGATCAGAATTTTCTTACTTTTAGTGATTTTTCTCTTTCTTCGGATAATATCGCTAACGAGGAATATAACTCTTCATGTATTCCAATATTTGTTTATACCGAAGAAGAAGAAAAACTTTTATTTCAAGAGTTTGTTATGTGTATGGATGATCTGGGATGAGTAGAAGAAGAACATGTTTCCCCTTCAACCACTCCCAATTTTTCTCCTCTTAATGCCTCACCATACACAATTTATGACTTTTTAGGAGCGAATATTTATGAACATGATGTGACCGATGATTTTATTTTAAATAAATTTTCGGATGACATTTTAATTTTAAAAAATAAACAACCGGAGCTTGATCAATTACTTTCACACGACCCTCCTCCATGTGAAATTGTGTCTAACACGTTTATTTTTGATTTACCTTATTCGAATGATTTCCATGTAGACGATGAGCCGTTGCAAATAAATATGGTCAACGATCTCATTGCTACTCATCTACAAAGATTCAAATCACCTCTGGTATGGATAGGTGATTTGAATCTACATTATCAAGTGAATCGCAAGGAGAAAAATCAAGAATCAAGCGGAGGAGTACTCGGGCGACCAACTTTGACATCTTCACCAAAGCGCGTATTACGGGAGTTGCCCGTTCATTTTAATTTTTATTTTCCCTTCTCTTAACCCAAACCGTCTAGCTTAAAGACGGGAAAAAGAAAACGCTCTTGCTAGACACCCCTTACTTATCTTTTAATTTTTATGAATTCTTCTTTTTTCTAAATTAACACAAATTATTTCTCTTTCCCCCCTCCTACTTGACTTAGGATCTATTTGGCGGAGCGGCACAGCAGCAGCATGTAGCCGATTTCTGTGCCGCTCCGCCAAAGAAAAAAAAGAGACTGGCGGTGGCAGCCTTGCCACCACCATTTATCTGTAGCGGGTGGGCACCCGGGGCAGGGGCCGCGATGCAGCCCTTTTTCAGGGCTGCAGCGCTGTTTTAAAAAAAATATATTATATAATATTAATATTATATAATATTAAATATAATATTATATAAAATATTAATTATAATATATTTTATAATTAATAAAATACAAAATATTAAATATATAGAAAATTAATATAATATATATATATATATATTTATAATTACATAATTTATGTTTATATATATAAATTTATAATTATATAATTTCTAAATTTATAATTACATAATTACATTAAATATTAATGTTTATAATTTATATATATATAAATTTATAATTATAGAAAAAAATCCATGTCTCTGGATTGTTACTTTCATAATTACATAATTAATGTTTTACAATTAATTAATGTTTAAATGTTTAATAATATTTATTGCGGGTCACTCGAGACTCGGGGTGCAAGTTGAGTTGAGTCAGCTCGAAAAAAGCTCGAGCTCGAGCCTGTGGTGCTTGAACTCGACGAGCTCCATTAGGAGTCCAGCTCGATTACAAGTCGAGCTCGCGAGCCGGCTCGCAAGCTTTTTATTTATACATTTTTTTAAAAAAAGAAAGAATAAGAAAATACATGCATCTTGAGTGAATCGAGTGCGCATACGTGCGTCTTGATGTCCGTTAGGAATTATAGCGTCGAGCTAGACAAGATCGGGAAAACAATATATGGCTCATCCGAACATATTTTGGGGAAACATATCAATATTAATATATTTAATTTTATAATTAAATAAAATTAATGTCGAGCAAATTGTTTATTTATTTTTAGATTTCGTAAATTCTACGGGTTGTTTAATTATTACTATCTCTGTTTAATTCTGCACCACTGTTTCACGCAGCACTGCAAATATAGTTTTCCAAACAGTTTTATAAATTTTTCCACCACTGTAAAATAGCTGATTCCTGCACCACTGTTTTGCACCACTACTTCCGGCACCGCCACAGCTTAGCCAAACAGGCCATTATAAACAGTCATACGCTAAGGTCGGCTACCCAGTTTAAGGGTGAGTCTTCAAGTGCGCTAGTGAGGCATTGATTGAGGAGTTGCGTCAGAGAAATGAGATTCTGTTGAGGCAGATGGTTGCGATGCAAACACAAATGCAGGCATTGTTGACTTCCATTTTAGGGCAACAGCCTGGGGTGCAGGACCCTGCATTAGGTCAGGCTATCCCTATACCTGGTACTCCATTGGTGCCTTCTATTCTGTTACATCCTGAGATTAAATTTATCTTGCCTTTTTAGTGCTTAGGACCGCCCAACCTATGATGAGAGGTCAGATTTCATGGCAGTAGATAAGTGGATCAAAACTATTTAGCAGCTATTTTCCTATACGGGAATTTCTGCGAATCTAAAGGTTATGATCACTTCTTATTAGTTGAAGGGCCTTGCTATAAGCTGGTGGATCAGGGAAAAAAAGGCCTCACAAATGGTTGCTCCTGGGAAGGGTTTAATGGGATGTTGTTATAAAATTTCCTACCGTCAGTTGAGCAGGACAAGCTGATGAAAAATTTTCTGCATTTGAAGTAGAGGCTACTCATAATTATTGAGTATGAGATCGAGTTCAGCATGTTGAGCAGGTTTGCTTCAGAGTTGGTAGACATTGAGGAGGGAAGAGTTAAGCATTTTATGGGTGGTATTCAAAGTAACATCCAGTAGTTATCTAGCACTTACTGATCTGAGAGTTATATGGAATTGGTGGAATCTACCTGGAATGTCGAGGCTATTGACAAATCCAATAATCATGGATGTTGCTGAGGAAGGAAAAGAGGAAGTCTTAGAATAGTGGAAGCCCTTTGGCATCTTTCCCTAGTCCAAAGAAAGAGAGCAAAGAGGTATGTAGCTTTTGTGGTCGTTCAGGCCACCCTTTCGAAAAGTGTTTCAAGAGGTTGGGTGCTCAAAAGCAGCATCTGGTGCTTGTGATTCAGAGCGTACATAAGGGGGATCTAACCGATACTTCATGTAAGTGGAAGGGGCGTGATGTTGCCCACTATTGGTCAAAGGATAAGTTTTGCTTCCAATATAGGCAGAAGGGGCATATGAACTCTAGGTACCCAAAGTCCCAGCCCACGATACAACTGGTTCCACTTCAGGCTTTGCCAGCACCGCAGCTACAACCACTGATGGGGAAAATAGTAAACTAAATGTGGTGACCATGGAAGAATCTTAGTCTTCCTCCCAAGTGATCTCAAGTTAGATTCTCTTATAGTTGTTAACTAGTATTTGTCGATTCATTTTTTGTCATATCAGTTATATGTATGATTTTATAGGCGAGTTTAAGGTAAGAAATTGTTGGGCACCCATTTTTTTCGATTCAGGTACCACTCACTCTTTCGTTGCTAGGAATTTTGTAGAATGACAACGTTTGGCTATCAATCGAGATGGCGATATGCTTCATGTTAAGTTTCCATTTGGTGATTAAGTTGTGTCAAATCAGGGTATCTATAATTGCCCTATTCTTTTAGGTGGATTCCTCGTGTACGCCGATTTGAAGGTGCTAGATTTAGAAGACTTTGATGTGATCTTGGGTATGGATTGGTTTTCCAGATATGATGTTGTCATTCAACACACAGTCGAGGGTTTGGATTTCAAGATGGAGAATGAATAACCTATAAGCATGTTTGGCTTTCCACGTCGGAACTCCCCAATCAAATATACAGTACGTGCTTAGAATTTTTTAGAGTTTGATTGTATTGCTCATCTTGTTTCTATTTTGGATGGTGCTCGTGATTTGTCGTGTGTCGAAGATATTTTCATGGTGCAAGATTTTTCTAATGATTTCCATGTTAGTCTTCCTGGTCTCCCACCAGAGAGAAAAGTAAAGTTTATTATAAACCTTGAGCTTGTTACTCATCCTACTACGAGGGCACCTTATTGCATGGCTCCATGTGTGTTGGAAGGGTTGTATACACATTTGGATGAATTGTTGTAGTGTGGATTTATTAGGCCTTGTTCTTCGCATTGGGGTGATCCTGTCTTTTTTGTGAAGAAAAATGATGGTTCAATGAGATTTTGCATAGATTATAGGTTATTAAATAAGGTAACTATCAAGAATAGAAATCCATTGGCTTGGATTGATGATTTTTTGACCAGGTGTGGGGTAGCTCAGTGTTATCAAAGATTGACCATCGTTCAAGCTTCCATCAGTTGAGGACCCTTGAGTCGTACGTTCTGTGAATTGCTTTTCACTCCCGATATGTGTATTTTGAGTTCGTGGTAATGACCTTTTGATCAACAAATGGACCCTCTGCTTTTATGGAGATGATGAATATAGTATTCAAGGATTTTCTAGATCATTTGTGGTTATTTTCATTGATGATTGAAAGATATGGTACCTAAACACCTAGAGGGGGGGGGTGAATAGGTGACCTAATCCTTTTTAAACTTTAATGGCAGCCAACAGTTTTATCACAGAATACTAACTGTTTTATCACAGCAATAACTAAGCATACACAGCAAATATCATTCACAGCACAGCAGACACAGTGGTTTATAGTGGTTCCCCAAGATATGGGTACATCCACTTTCCCCCTTCGCCTATCTAGCAGTGTACTAGATTCAGCCAAACTCCTCCACTGTCTCAGAACCCAAATTGGTTCCTACACCTCAGGCCCAAAGCCTTACAACTCAGCTTTATCCCAAAGCCTACACTCAGCCAATCAAGGCCTACACTCAGCCAACCAAGGCCTACACTCAGCCAATCAAGGCCTACACTCAGAGATCTCAATCTCCTACACTCAGGCTATCAAGCCCTACCCTCAGCCTTTATAATTATAGGCTTACAATTCACTCAGATCCAATGGATCCTACAAGATAAAAAATGTATTACAACTATTAACTCAACAACTCAGAAATAAAGAGGGGAGTTGAGAGTTTCTTGATGAGTTCTTGGAAGAACTCAGATGGATTCAATCTGACTTAGCTTTCTTCAAAGCTTCTTGAGTAGAACTGAATAAGACTGAATCCTCCTGCAGTAGTTCCTTGACCTCTGCCACTTAAGATCCAGAATGAATCTGAATCCTTCTTCTCAGCCTAGTTCCAGAGGCTGATTTCTTGGATGGAGCCCTCTCTCTCCAACTTCTTAGATCTGCACTTGCACTGCAAGATCTTCTTGATTTGATACTCTGTGTACCACTTTGATAACTTGTTCTTCAACAATTTGATCCACTTGAACAATAATCTGAACAACTTGTTGATCACTGATCATCAACCACACTTTCTGTAGACTGTATGTGCCTATTTATAGGCCTTCTTCATGGTAACCGGCTGATCCGGTTCATAACTGTCTTCTGACATCTCTGACAGGTGCTGTAGACCGGCTGGAACGGCAGCTGTCATATCATCCAGTCATTTCTTGAAAATCTCTAACTGTCTGATAGTGTCGAGACTTTCTGTCTTTAAGTGTCGACACTTATAGTCCAAGTGTCGACACATGCTGTGTAAGTGTCGACACAAGTCTACAAGGTGTCGACACAACTTCTTGTATGTCTCGACACAGATTCTTCTTCATGTGTCGACACTGAAATTGAGTGTCGACACAAGTACTTGTTCTTCTAGCTTTTGTTGAATTCTTCTAAGTGTCGACACATCTCCTTTGTGTCGACACAACTTCTTGTGTTGAATCTATTAAGTGTCGACACTACTTCTTGGTGTCGACACATAGTCTTCTATGTTGATTCTTGCTGAGTGTCGACACAGCTCCTTGTGTCGACACACCTTCTTCTTGTTGAGACTTTAGCTGAGTGTCGACACATTCCTTTAGTGTCGACACTTGTACTTAGAATATTTTGTTGATAATTCTGTTCTTTGCTAAGTGTCGACACAGCTCCTTGTGTCGACACTTTCTTCAAGTGTAGAGTCTTCAGCTGTGTGTCGACACATTGTTCTGGGTGTCGACACATACTTCAAATGCTGACTCTTCTGCTTAGTGTCGACACATTGTGTTGAGTGTCGACACTTGTACTTAGTCTCTGCAGACTTTTGCTGAGTGTCGACACTGCTCCAAGTGTCGACACTTTCTGGTGTAGACTCAGCTTCACTGGGTGTCGACACAGCTCCTTGTGTCGACACTTTCTGTCTGCACTTTTCTTCACTGAGTGTCGATACAGCTCCAAGTGTCAACACTTTCTGTCTGGTGTCGACTCTGCATCCCAGGTGTCGACACAATGACTCCAAGTGTCGACACTGCTTGTCTGGGTGTCGACACAAGCCTTCTTAAGTGTCGATACTTTCTCTCTGGGTGTCGACACATGGACTTAGAAACTTTTTGCTTCAGTCCAGTGATTACATAACCTGCACAAGTAAACTCAACATACATCAAATACATTATGATGTATATCATTGAGTTGGGTGAGGCTTCTTCAAATCAGGTACATTTAACCAATGTACCCAACAATCTCCCCCTATTTGGAGAAGTCATAACCCTTAGTCAATGATATACACCATTCATAATAAAAATTACAAAATGATGTAAAGCAGGATAATGTATAATAGGGTAAACATAACATGTATTAAATCACACATGTATACACAATCATCATTTCAGAACAAGTAAGAAATAGACACATTCACAGAACAATCATGAAATATATTGATCATATATTGTTCTAACATTTTTCTTATACATTTTCAGTAGTTTACAAAAATGCTTTTCATCTAAAAGATTACAAAATAATCTTCAAGTAAAATCTTAATCTATTTCTGATCAGGTTCCTTGATAACTATTCCCTTGCCAGCTTGAACTTGAGCTTTGACAGGGGCTTCAACAGTTTCAGCATCAGCATGCTTCTTTCCTTTCAAGTCCTTCTTCTTAAGCTCTTCAGCTTTGATCTTCTGTCTCTCAAAATAGTGATATGGCTTAGGAAAGTACTTGCTTGGCTCCACTGCAGTAGGAGGTAGCTTTCCCATCTTTGCCTTCCTTCTGAATTGAACAATGGCTTCTTGTCTTATTTCATGTTTTCTCCATTCAGCTTCAGAGAACCACTTGTTCCTGTCATGAGTATGGTCTTTGGCAGCTTTCCAGGCAGTTAAAATTATATTTCTAGAGGTAGGGCTCCACTGTTCAAAGTCTGGCCTTTGTTCTGCTTGTTCCCTAAACCTCTTTTTGGACAACCTTGTCTCTTCCTCTTTCTGTAGAGCTTCTTCTTCTTTCTGAAGAGTTGCTTGCATAGCTTCAGTCATAGGCTGAACCACTTTATCCAGAATAACATTAGACTTTCCCTCAGTTGGGCTATACATTGTGCTCACATCTGCTTAAATCATTTCAAAGTCTGGAGGTGGATAAATGACCTGAGCTACTTCTGGTTGCTCACCTCCAAAATAGGCAGGGTTAATGCCTGATTCAGCAACTTCTTGGTCATCACACAGAGGAGGGTATCCAAGTGTAGCCCTGATTGAATTTGATATCCATTTTGCATGCTCAGAACTTGCCTTGACTAACACTCTCTCCCCCTTTATGACTTCTCTAGCCATGTGATCTCTGACATCATCCTTTTGAAATCTGATCTGTGCATCCAAGTATCTGATTCCTTCTTTAAAGTAAGGTTTGAGCTTTGTAAGTTGTTCAGAGATGGCTTTCTGGGAGGCTTGGATAGCAGTCTTTACAGCAGTAATTTCCTCTTGGAATACTTTATCAAAATCAGCTTTAATAGCAGCAGTAGAAGTAGAAGGTTCAGCAGCCTTATTCTTCAATTCAGTGACTATAGCATTGTGGGATTCAGTCAAATTGTCATTCATTCTTAATTGATTTTCAAGAACATATCCTTGTTTCAATGCTATATCATCTACCTGTGCCTTTATCTTCTCCTGGTGTGTTGCTAAATACACCACTGCATTTCCACCTTTGTGGAAGCAATCAGTCATTTCCTTTTTGTTAAGGTTCATTTCAAATCTTATAGACTTTATATCTTGGGCAAGATCAAACTGTAATGATTTGTGTCCTGCATTAACATAAGCCTCTATGGATTTTCTTTGTTCATCCATTTTAATTTGCAGTGCAATCAGTAAAGCACTATAGTCAACAGTTAGAGCTTGTTGAACTATAGGCTGTGGGGCTACAGTTTGCAGAGTCTTCTTGTAACTCTGGCTCCTTCTCTTGAATACATAGAGTTTCTTTTTCCTTGCCCTTGCAGTCTCCTCATCTTCAGAGGCAGAAGTGCTGGCAATATCAACCCTCTCCTTAGGGCTTTGAGGCTTGTCGGCTTGTACATCTATTGCCTTCTCAGTTTCTTGCCTTATAGGCTCCTCCAGAACTTGCATTTGCTCCCCCTCAGCAGCAGCATTCTCTCCTGTATCAGCATCCTTGTCCATGTCAAAATCAGCTTGATCTAGATTTAGAAATAAATCTTCCATGGTGTATTCAGGGGGTGAAGAAGCTGGAGACATTCTTTGCTCTTCAACTACTGGAGCAGGAATCTCTTCTTGTACAGCAGATGTGTCCTCTCTAACAGCATCTGGAACTTGACTAGGCAGCTGTGTTTGCTAAGGAATATCAGACAAATCAGCATCTTCTATAAGATATTCTAAAGTTTTTAGGTCAGTGAGTACCTCTTGAATGATGGTTGTGGCTTGATCACTGTCCAGTGTAGATGGTGCTTCCACAACTGGAGGCTCCCCCTGGCTTTGATCCCTGTGGATGGGGCTAGCTGCAGGCAGCTCCCCCTGGATCTCAGCATCAGCTGGAGGAGCAGGAGACTTCACTGCTGGCACCTCCTCATGATCATCAGGAGTGAAAACAACATGTTCTTCACTCCCAGAACTGCTGGAGGACTCTTGTGCCACAGGAGCTATCTTCCTTTTCTTCTTAGGAGGAGTGACTTTCTCAGTAGCTGTTTTCTCTGGTGTTGGCATTTCCTTGGACAACACCCTGTCTCATCTTGAAAAGATCCTTAGATCCATCTTCCTCATGTGGTTGATCTTGCCTCCTGCAGCAGTACCCATTACTTCTGGTATCACACCAGCTAGGTAGAGACTAATGATCCTGCCCAGATTGGGCTTCTTCAAGCTCTCCTTGATCTTGTCAAAAACCACTATTGACCAGTCTGTTTTCAGAGTGAATATGATCCTTGTCATGATTTCAAACATATAGGCAGACACTCTGTCATGCCCTCCAGGTTTGCTGAGTAAGACCTTTCCCACAATCTCAGACATGAACTTTCCTTGATTATTCATGCCTTTTCTGTTAAATACAGAACCAATCTTCATCTTTGGATCAAGTCCACACCAGGTAAGAGCTTCCCTGGTCTTTGAAGCAGTCACCTCTTCTTCATCTTTAGTTCTTGGCAATTGAAGAATCTTCCTCAGACTTTTTGGGGTTACCTTAACCTTTTCTCCATGAACTCTGGATTTGATTTTGTATCCATATTCATCAACTGCAGCTCCATTCAGAAATTCAAGCACCTCCTTCTTCCATATCTTAGTAGGTTCGGAAACTAAGTACTCTAACCCAGAGTCGGCGACTAGGGTTACTATGGCCTTGATTTCTTGATCAGCATCGTCGAACGCGCCGCGCACAAGCTCATAGTCTTCGATAATGTTCTCCTCAAGCTTAGGAGCCATTAGGGTTTGTAGAATTTGTCTTTAGAAAAGAGAGGTGTCGACATAGTAGTTTTGGTCTCAAAACTTTGAAAGCGTGTCGACAAACAAAGACAGAACCCTATTTATACCTTTTTAATTTTGAAGATGAACAGGCGGGACAGCTAACTGAAAATGTGTCGACACTGGCTATAAGTGTCGACACTGACTTATAATGTCTCGACATATATGTGTCGACACAAGTTTAGTCAACAGATTTTATGTGTCGACACTTGGTTATGTGTCGACACAACATAACTCGACACATTGTCGAGACTTTACTTAGAAAAATTCTGAGTAAAACTTAAGTGTCGACACCATATTGGATGTGTCTACACCTACTTGACATGTGTCGACACTAACATTCTGAAGTGTCGACACCAACATCCTGGATGTGTCGACACCTTTTTCCTGAAGTGTCGACACCACTATTCTGTGTCGACATAGACTTGTCTATGTGTCGACACTTTTTTACTTAGCCAATTTTAATTCTGTAAACTTACTCTAAGTTTATCATTCCTAGTTCAATTTTGAATCTATTGAACTTAGCTTCTTCTAGTGGCTTAGTAAACATATCAGCTACTTGTTCATCTGTTTTAACATATTCTAACAAAATATCTTCTCTTTCTACATGCTCCCTAAGAAAATGATATTTTATCTCAATATGTTTTGTTCTACTATGAGATACAGGGTTATTAGCTATTGAAATAGCACTTGTAGAATCACAGAAAAGTGGAGTTCTACTTACCTGAAATCCATAGTCCTCTAGCTGATGTTGAATCCATAGAAGTTGAGCACAGCAACATCCTGCAGCCACATACTCTGACTCAGCTGTGGAGATAGCCACACTGGTTTGCTTCTTGCTACTCCATGAAATTAGTCTCCCACCTAGGAATTGACAGGTTCTAGTAGTGCTCTTTCTATCCTCTTTGCATCCTGCAAAGTCTGCATCTGAATAACCTGTTAGATCAAAATCTCTATTCCTAGGGTACCAGAGTCCTAGATAGGGAGTGCCCTTTAGATATCTCAATATTCTTTTGACTGCAGTCAAATGAGACTCTTTAGGGCAGGCTTGATACCTTGCACAAACACATGTAGCATACATGATGTCTGGTCTACTAGCAGTCAAGTATAATAGGGAGACAACTATCTCTCTATACAAGGTTTCATCCACAGGTTTCCCTGCATCATCCTTGCTAAGAGACATACTTGACCCCATAGGAGTCTTCATGGTGCTGGATGAATCCATACCATATTTCCTTATGAGTTCTAGGGTGAACTTTGACTGACAAATGGACAAACCACTCTCAGTCTGTTTAACTTGGAGACCCAAGAAAAACTTCAGCTCTCCCATACTACTCATCTCAAACTGACCTTGCATAAGTTTTGCAAACTTTTTGCAAAGGCTGCTTTCAGTAGACCCAAATATAATGTCATCTATATATATTTGGACAAGTATGACTTTGCCTCTAGATTCCCTAAGGAATAGAGTCTTATCTATTTTTCCCCTTGAGAACTTGTTCTCAATGAGGAAACTAGATAGGGTTTCATACCAAGCCCTAGGGGCTTGCTTTAACCCATATAAAGCTTTCCTAAGTCTATAGACATGATGAGGTAGAGTTGAATCAACAAAACCTGCAGGCTGTTCCACATAGACTTCTTCCTTAAGATTACCATTCAGGAATGCTGACTTGACATCCATTTGGTAAACCTTGAATCCTTGATAGGTTGCATAGGCCAAGAACATCCTTATGGCTTCCAGTCTGGCTAATGGAACAAAGGTTTGATCAAAGTCAATACCTTCTTCTTGCCTATATCCTTTAGCAACCAGTGTAGCCTTATTCTTAATGATGACCCCTTGTTCATCCATCTTATTTCTGTAGATCCACTTAGTTCCTATTATATTGTGGTCTTTAGGTTTAGGAACAAGTTCCCAAACCTTGCACCTTTTGAACTGATTAAGCTCTTCTTGCATTGCTTCAGTCCATTATGGATCCAGTATTGCTTCTTTAAACTTTTTAGGTTCAACTTGTGACAGAAAGCTGGAGTAGATTGCTGCATTCATGTTTCTACTCCTGGTTTGTACTCCTTGTCTTGGATCACCAATAATCAGCTCTACTGGATGATCTCTAAGATGCCTGTGGGCTGGAGGCATCCTAACTTTTGGTTGAACCACTTCAGCATCTGCATCATGCTGTATACCTTGGATTTCTTCAGCAATTGGCACATGTAGTTCTCCCCCTGGACAACAGCTACTCTCTTCTCCTTGCTGTCTTGCAGCAGGCACTTCTTCTATAGTAAGCTTGTCCATTTTCTTTGATAAACCTGTGGGGCTGCATACAGAACTAGACAACTCATTGTTAATAAGCTTAGTCTCATCAAAAACTACATGCACTGATTCTTCTACAACTTGTGTAGACAAGTTGTAGACTCTATAAGCCTTATTATTATTGTTGTACCCAACAAAAATTCCCTCTTGGGACTTGGCAGCAAACTTAGTTAAGTAAGACTTCCCATTATTAAGTATGAAGCATTTGCAACCAAAGATCCTGAAATAGGATAGGTTTGGTTTCCTGCCTTTCACAACTTCATAGGGGGTCTTGTTTAGCCCTTTAGTGATGGTAGCCCTATTTATAACATGGCATGCAGTGTTAACTGCTTCAGCCCAGAAATACTCTGGCAGTGATGTATCACTTAGTAGGGTCCTACCAGCCTCTATCAAGGTCCTATTCTTCCTTTCAGCAATGCCATTTTGCTGAGGTGTTCTAGGTGAAGAGAATTCTTGAAATATCCCAAAGTCTTCACATAGTTTTGTCATGCTTTCAGACTGAAACTCAGTACCATGGTCACTTCTAATCTTGACCACTGTACTGTTTAGTTCATTCTGAATTTGCTTGACAAAGCTATAGAAGACACTAGGTGCTTCAGATTTCTGTCTTAAGAAGAACACCCAGGAGAACCTTGAGTAGTCATCTACAACTACAAGGGTATAGACCTTCCTACCTAAGCTGTGAACTGGCATTGGACCAAAGAGATCCATATGCAAGAGGTATAAACACCTCACAGCATCCTTGTTTTCTATGCTTCTAAAGGTGGATTTAGTCTGCTTGCCCTTTTGACAAGCTGAGCAAATACCATCTTTGACACACTTAACTTGAGGACCATTCCTCACTAACTCTTTGCTAAAGAGTTTGCTAATAGTCTTATAGTTAAGATGGGCAAGCCTCTTGTGCCATTTGACACAATGAGAGACTGTCTCATCAGCTACAAGACAAACTGGAGAACCATTGTTCTCAATCATAATGTCTAGGCAGTAGACATTCCTTTTCCTATAACCAGTCAAAATGATCTCTTGATCACTTGACCTCTTGATATGACAACCATTTTTAACAAATGAGATGTCATACCCTACATCACTTAATTTACTTATACTTATTAGGTTGTGTTTCAACCCTTTAACATAAGCCACTTGAGTAATGGTAACTAAGTTTGTAGAAATGTTACCAAACCCTTTGATGATTCCTTTTTCAGAACTACCAAAGGTAACCTTTGGACCATCTTTGATTGGTATGTAGTCCTTTAGTAGTCCCCTTGTTCCAGTCATATGTCTGGAACATCCACTGTCCAAGTACCATGTTGGGGTATGGCCACTTGGACTCACCTGCAAAACGGATTAATGAACCTTAGAACCCAAAGAAGTTTTGGGTCCTTAGTGCATGTTAGTCTGCAATCTGACAAAACTACCTACTGGCTTTCCACCAGGTAGCTTGCTACTCACTTTGGCACTGACATTGTGCCAACAGTCCACTGCAAAATGGCCAATCTTGCCACAACACCAACATTCAAACTTGTTGTACCTTTGCTTAGGTACTGCCTTGGCTGTCTTGTCTACAGCAGGCTTGTTGAATGTTGGAGCTTTGCCCTTGGACTTAGACTTGGACTGCTCAGTCCTTGCAGGTCTAATAAAGCCCAGTCCAGCCTTGCCTTTATGATGAACAAATTCATCAATTAAAGGTAACACTGACTTAGGTTTAGAAAACCTAGCAACAAGCTCTCTCTCTTTCTGAAGATTGATCTCCAGACTCTTGATTTGATCATTTTTAAATGATATAGTACCCATTTGAATCACTGTTATGTGCTTCAACCTGGCTATCTCATTCAGTTTTTGATCAAATTGCTTCTCAAAATCTGTTGCAGCAGCTTTAAGATCAGAAATTTCCTTTGCCTAACTTTTGGCAAGGGATTTGCTTTTCTTGTAAGCCTGCAACAGCACCTTATATTCATCTATAAGCTGATGAATATCATCCTCAGACTCAGATACATTCTCATCACTTGATGAAGAAGAATCTGAATCTGAACTAGAACAAGAAACTGAATTTAAACTTGAACTTTGTACCTGACTGGGTCCTGGCTGCTCCAGGATTTTGGCACTCTCTGTCAAAGCCATTAGCCCTTGGCAATGACTATCTTCTTGTTCATAAATAGACTCCATTAACTGCATGAATTCTTCCTCTTCTTCTTCAGCAAACAGCCCTATGTAGGCTTCAGCCTCAGACTCAGTTTCTGAAGAAGAAATATCTGATAGAGTCTTCTCCTTCTTGGAAACAAAAGACTTCTCTTTCTTGCCTTTGAAATGAGTCTTTATCCTGTCACCAGATTCCTTTCTCTTCTCTGGACAATCTGCAATAACATGGCCCTGTCTATTGCAGCAATAGCACACTATCTTTGAACCAGTTGACTTGCTTGACTTTGTCCTTTTCTTGTCATTGTTTGAAGACCTCTTTTTCTGATAAGAGTCTTCCTTTCCTTGTGATGTAGAAGGCCTTGACCTCCACAGTTTCTTTTTCAAAAACTTCTGGAAGTGTCTAGTGAAAGCAGCAAAGTTTTCATCACTTTCACTGCTTTTTGACTTGGTGCTGACTGTTTCATCTCACTCTGATTCAGCAATCTTTGGAGGTGGAGTTGGTGATTTATTCCTGCACTTCCTGGGGACATCTGCCTTGAAAGCAACTGATCTTTCCTTGTGCTCAGTCCTTGTTGATTTCTCCTCCTCTTTTCTCACTGTCAACTGCATCTCATATGACAATAACTTGCCAAACAGTGTAGGAGGAGGAATTTCCCCCAACTTAGCCATTTCTCTTATGACACAGATCTTGGTGTCCCATTCTTTGGTTAGGGACCTTAAGAACTTGTCATTTAGTTCATAGTTACTGAACTCTCTTCCATAAGACATGAGTTCATTAACTATTCTGTAGAACTTTTTGTAGCACTCAGTTATGCTATCACCTTTACCTTGTCTAAAACTCTCATACTCCTGATTTAGCAAGGATTTTCTATCTTGTCTAACTTCTTCAGATCCTTCCATATACACTATAAGAGTGTCCCACATATCCTTGGCTGTCTTACAATGTATAAGATTCTGAAAAGTTGCATCATCAATGGCACTAACTAATATGTTTTGTGCCCTCTTGTCCATGGTAGCTAGGACAATCTCATCCTTAGTCATCTCAGAGAAATCCTTTGGGGTTCTCTGATTTGCATCTAGAACTGAAATCTTGATGGGCACATAAGGCCCTTCCTTTACTGTGATGTAGATTCTAGGGTCTGAGGCCTCCATAAACAGCCTTACCCTTTCCTTCCAGATCCCAAAGATCTCTTTCCTGCATATAGGTAATTTCATGGAACCCAATTCCTTGTGATTCTCAGAAGAACCCATGTTTCTTGATTTTCTTGAATTTCTTGAATCTGTGTTTTGCCTTACACTGAATCTGCCACTCAGGATCTCCTCAGACTGTTAGTCCTTGTTTTGAGGAACCTCCCTCTGATACCACTTGAAAGATATGGTACCTAAACACCTAGAGGGGGGGGGGGTGAATAGGTGACCTAATCCTTTTTAAACTTTAATGGCAGCCAACAGTTTTATCACAGAATACTAACTGTTTTATCACAGCAATAACTAAGCATACACAGCAAATATCATTCACAGCACAGCAGACACAGTGGTTTATAGTGGTTCCCCAAGATATGGGTACATCCACTTTCCCCCTTCGCCTATCTAGCAGTGTACTAGATTCGGCCAAACTCCTCCACTGTCTCAGAACCCAAATTGGTTCCTACACCTCAGGCCCAAAGCCTTACAACTCAGCTTTATCCCAAAGCCTACACTCAGCCAATCAAGGCCTACACTCAGCCAACCAAGGCCTACACTCAGCCAATCAAGGCCTACACTCAGAGATCTCAATCTCCTACACTCAGGCTCTCAAGCCCTACCCTCAGCCTTTATAATTATAGGCTTACAATTCACTCAGATCCAATGGATCCTACAAGATAAAAAATGTATTACAACTATTAACTCAACAACTCAGAAATAAAGAGGGGAGTTGAGAGTTTCTTGATGAGTTCTTGGAAGAACTCAGCTGGATTCAATCTGACTTAGCTTTCTTCAAATCTTCTTGAGTAGAACTGAATAAGACTGAATCCTCCTGCAGTAGTTCCTTGACCTCTGCCACTTAAGATCCAGAATGAATCTGAATCCTTCTTCTCAGCCTAGTTCCAGAGGCTGATTTCTTGGATGGAGCCCTCTCTCTCCAACTTCTTAGATCTGCACTTGGACTGCAAGATCTTCTTGATTTGATACTCTATGTACCACTTTGATAACTTGTTCTTCAACAATATGATCCACTTGAACAACAATCTGAACAACTTGTTGATCACTGATCATCAACCACACTTTCTGTAGACTGTATGTGCCTATTTATATGCCTTCTTCATGGTAACCGGCTGATCCGGTTCATAACTATCTTCTGACATCTCTGACAGGTGCTGTAGACCGGCTGGAACGGCAGCTGTCATGTCATCCAGTCATTTCTTGAAAATCTCTAACTGTCTGATAGTGTCGAGACTTTTTGTCTTTAAGTGTCGACACTTATAGTCCAAGTGTCGACACATGCTATGTAAGTGTCGACACAAGTCTACAAGGTGTCGACACAACTTCTTGTATGTCTCGACACAGATTCTTCTTCATGTGTCGACACTGAAATTGAGTGTCGACACAAGTACTTGTTCTTCTAGCTTTTGCTGAATTCTTCTAAGTGTCGACACATCTCCTTTGTGTCGACACAACTTCTTGTGTTGAATCTATTAAGTGTCGACACTACTTCTTGGTGTCGACACATAGTCTTCTATGTTGATTCTTGCTGAGTGTTGACACAGATCCTTGTGTCGACACACCTTCTTCTTGTTGAGGCTTCAGCTGAGTGTCGACACATTCCTTTAGTGTCGACACTTGTACTTAGAATATTTTGTTGATAATTCTGTTCTTTGCTAAGTGTCGACACAGCTCCTTGTGTCGACACTTTCTTCAAGTGTAGAGTCTTCAGCTGTGTGTCGACACATTGTTCTGGGTGTCGACACATACTTCAAATGCTGACTCTTCTGCTTAGTGTCGACACATTGTGTTGAGTGTCGACACTTGTACTTAGTCTCTGCAGACTTTTGCTGAGTATCGACACTGCTCCAAGTGTCGACACTTTCTGGTGTAGACTCAGCTTCACTGGGTGTCGACACAGCTCCTTGTGTCGACACTTTCTGTCTGCACTTTTCTTCACTGAGTGTCGATACAGCTCCAAGTGTTGACACTTTCTGTCTGGTGTCGACTCTGCATCCCAGGTGTCGACACAATGACTCCAAGTGTCGACACTGCTTGTCTGGGTGTCGACACAAGCCTTCTTAAGTGTCGATACTTTCTCTCTGGGTGTCGACACATGGACTTAGAAACTTTTTGCTTCAGTCCAGTGATTACATAACCTGCACAAGTAAACTCAACATACATCAAATACATTATGATGTATATCATTGAGTTGGGTGAGGCTTCTTCAAATCAGGTACATTTAACCAATGTACTCAACAATGATGTTCTAGTGTATTCTAGAAGTGCTGAGGAGCATGCTTTGCATTTGCGCTTAGTTTGTCTACTGTAAGGGAACACAAGATGTTTACAAAGTTGAGCAAATGTAAATTTTGGCTTTCTCGGTAATCTTTTCTGGGTCATGTTGTGAGTAAAGATGGAATTTCTGTGGACCTGGCGAAGATAGCTGTTGTTTTGGACTAGAATAGACCTACAATACCGAAGGATATAAGGAGTTTCTTAATGTTCGCGAGTTACTATAGGAGATTTGTGCAAAGATTTTTAGTGTTGTATGCATCTTTGACCAAACTTATGCAGAATAATGCAGCGTTCATTTGGAGTAATTCCTGTGAAGATGATTTTCAGGAGTTGAAGAATCGATTGTGCATTGCTCCTGTTTTTACCTTACCTACCGAAGGAGTGGAGTATTCTGATTATGTAGATGCATCACAAGTTGGACTTGGATGTGTCTTGTTGCAAGAAGGAAAGGTGATCGCGTATGGATCAAGACAACTGAAGGTTCATAAAATTCTCTAAAGTTATGGAGAAATCTATGGTATGGAGTGTCATGCAAGATCTATACGGATCACAAATATATGAAATATATGTTCACTCAGAAAGTGCTGAATTTACGCCAGCACAGATGGTTAGAGTATGTCATGGACTATGAGGTTCATATCCTTCATTATATTTGAAATGCCAATGTAGTGACTGATGCTTTGATCAGAATGGTCGCACATGTCTTCAACATATCTATGCAGTCCTTGGTGGGGGAGTTTTTATTAATGAATATAACTATTAGAAATAATGTTGTGCCAACTTGCTTAGAATTTAAAGAGCCTTCGAGGATTACACTGTAATGCCATAAGTATCCCATAGCTAGGAATTTGGTTCTGTGAGCTACTGCCTGACGATAAGGATAGTGCTAGTGGTATAATTATGAGATAGCTGTAGGAGCTCCCTACAAGATAGTGCCTGGTGGTAGTTTGATATCACACAGTGGTAGTAATCAACTCTCTCGATGCTCTCAATGCAGAATACTATCACGCATCGGTAGTGTGTTAATGCGCTGTGTTGGCATAGTTGATTTAATCAGTAGAGTTCTCAGCAAGCTATCGCCCAACGGTAATTTTAACGCTGACGGTAGCGTGGATGATTTTATTGGTAAAGCTCTCGGTGAGTTACCGTCCGGCGGTAGTAGGGTAGTTACCGCACGGAGGTAGCAGGCAGTTACCGCACAACGGTAGTAGGTGAGTTACCGCGCTACCACATGTCGATGTATGATTGGAGGTTTTGGGAGGGAAGGCTTGCAGAATAAGTTAACATTTGAGGTACTACATGGCGGTAGATAGTTACCCCGCGGTGGTTACTCGGTTTAAGGCCAGGAAAGCATGATTCAACTTCATTTTCTCTTAGTTTTCTCCTACAAAGCATTAGTGAGAGAGGAGACTGAAGGAGGATGAAGAAGAAGGAGATCCCACCATTATTGGAGCTTCAAAGCTCCGAGTCACGAGCCGAGTCCAGATCCACGGGGCGAGCTCATTGCGGTCATTTTCATCCGGCTAGTTCTTCCTCCATTGAGCTAAATCGAACATCAAGGGTAACGATCTTCCTTCTTGGACATGTGAAGTCCTCTATTTTGGTATTTGAGGTTAGATGCTCCACAAGCACATGGAGGTGAGCCTACCTACTGATTAATCGGTTGTATCCCTGGTATCTTGCATTTAGAATCCAAAATTGATGTACAAAATAAGCATGCTATGTGATTCCCATCTATACAGGTTGGTCTGGATTGGTGATGATTGTTTTGTATGCTGGAGTAGACTCCGTGGTAAAGGTGTTATTTATGGAGTCACGGGGTGAGCAAGTTACTGCAGTGGGAGTATTGGAGTAGGTCTCCAAGAAAACACCAGTTTTTTGGGGGATGAAATTATAAAATGTCCCCTACTGTGCGGCGGTAGTTCTACCTCCATTGCTAGCTCCCAATTAACAATGTTTGTAAGGCCTATATATTGGATACTTGGGGGTCATTGTGTTGAGCTGCAAGCCTGATGGGCCCAACTTTGTTGGTCGTGAGTGCCAGCCTTGGAACATAACATGGTTATGTATGCTTGGTTTTACAGGAAAGGGGAAGATGACCCGCATCATTGTTGTTATTTGGCATGGCGATCTGAGAAATAGGAAAGAGCTGAACTGTACCGCCACTCTCGTTCGGCTAAATAATCCTAAAGTACTTGGTAGTTGTCATTTGCATAGGAGAGACCCGTGGATTTAGGCAAGGCTAGTAATGCTCAGGTGAGTCTATACAGTCTGTGAATGATGACTGTGCTGGGATTTGTGGAGATCCCTGTGTGGGTGCTTTGACACCAGTGATTGTCTTGACGACAAAGGTGGGACCCTAGGTGATCCGGTACACTTATAATTTCCCTAGGTGCACTGTATGTTTGGTCGGTCATGCAATCATCTATGTTGGTTGGTGCTTAAGTTGCACTTTCATGTATATTATGATCATGCTAATTGCTACAGGGAAGGAGCACCGCCGCCTAGAATAAGGGGTGTGGTTGTTATAATTTGGTAAGATAATGCTGATTGTTTCTTTTTTTGCCACCGTCCGGGTGGAATGCTTTTGTGCATGTGATGCTGAGCCACGTGGGAAGTAGCTGGCTGAAGCCCTATTTGTTATGCCTGCCCACGAAGGCCAAGCGAAGTGTATTTTTTACTATTTCATGTGTGGCCGACTTGCTTGCAAATGTATGTAAAACCCTTATAATTGAGAAAACAGTTGTAAGGCATTAAAGCCAAAACGTTTTGTGTATTTGGGTTATGATTCCTATTTTAATGTTAGTGGACATTCCTGTGTTTCCGTTCCAAGCAATTTATATTCTTCTGCTAGAATGCACTATGAGTTTGGATCCGTAAATCGTTTTTGGAACAAATGCGTAACTCCACTGACTATTCATGGAATATGGCGTGGGGCCCCGGCAGGACCTTCTCTTATATTTTATGTGATGGATGAGGGCGTTACAATTTGGTATCAGATTCTTGTGTTGGTATTTCTTATTCAAATTTGTGGTCGACTTATTTTAAGGGGTCGTGAGCACGTGTATGTGTGATACCGTTATAACATGAAAAAACCCATGAATGTCCACTTATGAATGAAAATACAAATATTTGAGGGACTTGCGTGTTCTTATAATTACTTTTTGGAAATATATTTATTCACTTAATTTTGTGTTTCACGATTATAGGTGACTAGGAGTTGAGCAGTGCAATCCCAACGTCAGTACTATGCAGAGATTATTTCCCCAAATGATGTGTTTGCATCCCCTCCTTCTACTAAAACTATAAGGCTAGTAGTGGAATCTGTGTTAGACTTAATGAATGCCCATCCATTGAGGTAAATGTAACCTCCTTCCCCTAAACAGGTCCATGTGCCGCTTGGCATGATTGAGCCTGATCGTCTAACCTCTGCTCGAAGGAAGTTTGCACTGGCTATCTCTTCCACTTCCACCCCCCGTTCCTATCAGGAGGCCCTTACTATTCCACATTGGAAGGCTGCCATGGATGAAGAGATTGCTACTCTCACTAAATGGGGTACCTGGACCATAGTTCCTCCTCCTTTCAGCACAGATGTTGTTGGTTGTCGCTGGGTCTTTATGGTGAAGTTCCGCCCAGATGGCAGTGTGGATCATTACAAGGCTCGGCTTGTTGCCAAGGGCTTTACCCAGACTTATGGAGTTAACTTCTTTGATAATTTCTCTCCAGTTGCTTGTCTCAGCACTATTAGGGTCCTTCTCTCTATGTATGTCAACCAGGATTGGCCCATTTCACAGCTGGATGTCAAAAATGCCTTTCTTTATGGGCATCTTCATGAAGATGTCTACATTGAGCAACCTCCAAGGTATGTTGCTCAGGGGGAGACATAGGTTTGCCGGTTCAGGAAGGCTATTTATGGCCTAAAGCAAAGTCTACGGGCTTGCTTTGACAAGTTTAGCGGGATTGTGGCGGCCGTGGGTTTTATGAGAAGTTCTGCTGACAACTCCTTATTTACTCGTAAAACCTCTCTGGATCTAGTGGTGCTTGCAGTATATGTGGATGATATTCTTCTCACTGGAGATGACCAAGTCGGGATACTCTTGACAAAGAAGCATCTTTGGCAACACCTGGTTACAAAGGATATGGGATCTCCAAAATAATTTCTGGGGATAGAAATTTCTCGGAAGCCCGATTCACTTTTCCTTTCCCAATGGAAGTAGGCTCTTGACTTGTTAAAAGAGGCAGGGGTGACTGGGGCTAAACCTGCCCAATGTCCCATGGCGATTGGAGAAGATAAAATATGGACGGATGACTCTCCTCTTCTATCAGACATTACGAGGTACATACATCTAGTTGGTAAACTTATATATCTCATGGTGACCAGACACGATATTTCCTATGCTATAGGCAAGGTTAGCTAGTTCATGCAAGCTCCTAGGGAGTGCCATCTACAGTCTGCCCTGAGGATATTGGAGTATGATAAATCAGCTCCTGAGAAAGAACTTCTCTTTCAGAAGAATGAACATTTGACGGTTGAAGCGTACTCTGGTTCAAGCTATGCCGATGACAAAGGAGACCGCAAGTCAACATCACGCTTGTGCACCTTTGTGTGTGTGTAGGGGGGGACCTTGTGAGCTGTAAAAGCAAGAAACAGTCTATGGTCTCCAGGTACAGTGCAGAAACAGAATATCGAAGTATGACATCGACCAGGTGTGAGTTGAAGTGGTTACGTGCTCTCATGCTTGACTTAGGAGAGGTCTATAGTAATCCTCTACTTATGTTTTGTGACACCAAGGCCGCTATATACATCTCTAAAAATCCGATCTTCTATGGGAGAACTAAGCACATTGAAGTTGACTGCCATTTTATTCAGGAAGAGATTCTGAAGGAACAACTTTGTAATCCGTTCGTCACCTCAGACAAAGAGTTGGCTGATATTTTCACCAAGCAGATATTCACCTCTTTTCATCACATTCGCGACAAGCTGGGCATGATCGACATATATGCTCCAGCTTGAGGGTTAGTGTTGCAGAATAGATACCGAGCGGTCTGGCAGTCTGACTCTGGCAGGTTGCAGTCTGGGCGGTCTGGCGGTCTGATTCTGGCGGATTGCAGTCCGGGCAGTCTGTCAGTTTCTCTCCAGAAATTTGGTTGCAGGTCTGTTGCTGTTGGTGCCTCGGCGGTCTGCCGATCTGTCCCTGGCGACTTGGAGACCGGACGACCTATCGGTCTCTAGTGGCGGCTTATTGTCTCCCTCTGGTGGTTGCCGGGCGGTTTGCCCATTCGTCGAACCGCGCGGCTTGTTCGACTTGTAATTATGTTAAACCGCTTGTACATGTAATTTTTTAGTCCCACATTATTTAATTGTAATCTCTCTCATCTCCTTCATTCTATAAAAGGGAAGCTATACCATGTAATACATACTTTTCTTGGATTATAAAGATTTTGGTTATTCCAATTTTCAGATACTCTTTTTCTGTTCTCACATCGAGCATCATATCCAAGATGTAGCTGACGAATTGAAATCGGACAGAGATAATTCTTATTTAAAAAATAAAAAAATTTTATTTAAAAATTAATTCTTATTGAACCATACATTGTATTTATCAAGCAAATTGACATATATTTATGAATTTCATTACATCTATTTTCAATAAACCACGTCTCATATAACAATCGATAAAATGCACACATATTTCGAAAAAATGCATGAATGAGTTAATTTATAGTTTAGTTTTGTTCAACATTTTATGGAGGGAAATTTTCCTCCATATATTTCATTCATGTGAGAGAGAGTGAGAGAGGAAGAAAAACTATTATAAAATGTTAAAGTTTTATAAAAACTTTTTAAACACGTTTTAATAAATGTTAATAAAAATTTTATATAAATAAATTTAATATATAATGTGTTTCGCAAGAAAATGCTAGCTGTGCAACCCCAGCGCGTTGGCAGCACCCGCGCGCGCCCGTGCTAGTGCTCCATGTTAGCGAAAAAATACGTTTTAGGACCAAAAATACGGGCATGCGAAAACGTGCGTCATTGTTAAAAAAGGATGCTTCCTAGAGAAAATGCACCCCGATACAATACACGCTCTCCAGCAAAAAAAGGAAAACTACATGCACGAGAGTGCATTTGCGTACCTGCGAGAGTACATTTGCGTGCACGCGAGAGTGCATTGGCCTGTGCGCGAGAGTGCATTTGCGTGCGCGCGAGTGCATTTGCGTGTGTGTTGGTCCATGCATGGTTTTATTTTTATTCCAAAATTATATAAAAAAATTAATGTCATATTTGCATTCAATTTTACATTTAATATATTTTTAATTTTTAGTTTAGTTTTGTTCAAAATTTTATGGAGGGAAATTTCCCTCCATATATGTCATTCATGTGAGAGAGAGGGAGACAGGAAAAAAACTTTTATAAAAACTTAAAGTTTTATAAAAACATTTTATACACATTTTAATAAATTCTCATAAAAAATCATACAAAGAAATTTAATATATAATGTTTTATATAAAACATAATAGTGTCTCAGCACAACGACGCTCATGTAGGTCGCAACCCCGCGCGCGTGCAAAAATATATACTCATTTAGCATAAGTACGTTCCATATGTCTGTGACAGCCGTACGTGGATGTTCGCGAGCTTTAAGAGCGTCGTTGCGTTGGAGCATTGTCGAGGACGGGGTGGTATTGTCGCGCAGGTACAATTGCGAAAAAGCACTGGTACGAAAAAAGCTAGCCCGAAAAAATTAAATGTGTCTCGTAAGAAAATGCTAGCTCCTCCTGAGCAAAAAATGTGCACATGAAAAATTTTGTATTCTCTCGAGCAAAAAAGAACTAGTGCAATATGCACAACTAAGCAAATAATGTGTGCTCGGGGAAAAAAGTGCGTTCGAGTGAAAAGCACGTGCGCGAGTGAAAAATGCTCTCACGTGCCAAAACTGCTAGCTATCGAACACTCGTTATACTAACAAAACATAGAACCGCTCATTCCCCGAGCGACATTAATTACCCTCGCCTCAATAATGTCCCAGCATGATGACATTGCACAGCTCGCAAACCACCCCCGCATGAGCAAAAATACACATGTAGCAATAGTACCACATTTCTGCGACAGCCACGTACGGATGTTTGCGAGCTGTAGGATTGTCATCGCGTTAAAGCACTATCAAGGCGGGGTACTATTGTTGCAAGTATACAATTTCTCTATTATTTGTAAAAAAAATTAATTGAAAACTTTGATAATAAAATAATACAAAATTTGATAATAAAATATGATATATTTATTGTAACAAAACTTTAATAATAAAATATTCTAATAGTAAGGAAAATCCCTTTGTCACAAAACTTTCATGATGTGGTTATAACTGATACATATTGTGAGGAATTTTTACTATTTATAACGTAACATTAATGTTGTTACAAATACTTATATTTATAGTAACAAATTAATTATTATTGTAACAAAATATAAAATATTCGTTACAAAAAAATATTTTTTGGTCACATCAACAAAATTAGTTACTAAATCTAGCTATTAGTAACAAACTGTGTTTTAGTTATATTTTAGTCCTTACGACAGGTTTAGTTTGTTGTAGTGAGAGTTCACTCAACGCTTCTGAATTTAGCATGTTTTCTTCTTATCCAGTATCATGTCTTGAGTCCCACTATCATGGTGACCCATACATGTATATAACTTGCATAAAATGAACTTGAACAAGTGTATCCGATACAAATAAGTGTATATCATTGACCTGTGGGCCTTCTTCAAATTTAGGACATTGTGATCAATAGACCCAATAATCTCCTCAAATTTGAAGAAGTTAGAAACCTAGCAAATGATATACAGTACCATATGAATCAAAACACATTCACAGCAAATAAGTGCAATAATTGAGACATGATCAAAAATGTGATTTAACATTCAAAGTGATAATTATAAACAGACAGTGTGCTTATAATAATGTTCACAATCCTAAGTCCCTTAAGGAATTCATAAACCTTTCATGTTTCAGGTTTCTTGATAACTATCCCCCTACTAGGTATCTTTGTAGCCTTTTCATCGGTATAAGTTTTCTTTTGCTTCTGTCTTTCAAAGTAACTGTAAGGTTTTGGGTAGTATTTAGTTGGCTCAAGAACATCTTGTGGCACTGCACCTATCTTCTTGTCTCTTCTGAATTGTCTCATTGCCTCATCATTCCTTTCAAGCTTAGCCCATTCCAAGGAGCTATACGGCTTTCCCCTATCAGTCTTATTTTCTTTTATTTGATCCGAGGCAGACAAGATGATAGTCCTTGATTGAGGACTCCATTTTTCAAAGTCTGGCCTTGTTTCTACCTCTTCTATGTAGTTCATTTTGCTTAACTTGACCTCTTCCCCCTCTTCATCAATAGACTTGCCTTTGGCTTTTGATATCTAATCAGCAGTGGGGCTGAATGTAGGAATATTAACAATAGAGAATTCATCCACTTGAACGTCATATTAATCCCCATACTGATCATCACCATACTGTTCAACATATTGATTTCCATCTATCTGTCATTCTAGAATAGGAGTAGGAGCAATATAATCATATGAATATTATTCAATCCCTAATGATCCCCTGATCACATTGGTTACCCAAACCACATTCTCAGTGCTTGCGTTGATCATTGCTTTCTCCCCCTTTATGACTTCTTCAGATATAGTGACAATAATGGTGTTCTTAGCTAAAGAGAGTCTTTCATCCAGAAAATTAACCCCCTTGGTCACATGATTCTTAACTTGCAGCATGTGATCATCTAGATACTGAGTGCATGAATCCATCCTTCTCTCCAGAATTATCTTGTGTGCATCCATGAGTGTCTTATGTACATTATAGACCATTTTCATGTTGCTGGCAGTGATGTTCTGATTTTCCATGATATCAATCTGCTTCTTCCAGATTTCCTCAAGCTTGCTTTCAGTATATATTACAGATAGGGCAGCTCTCATGAATAATAAAATTGTGTTGGCCTTCAGCAAATTTACTTAAAATCTGATGGACTTGATTTCTATAGATAGATCTTTTTTTAGTTCTTTGATGGAATCATCAGCAAAATGTTGTACTTGTCACCTCTAGTCATCTTGCAAACCCTTCAATTGAGCTATGAATATGGAGTAGATTTGATTAGCTTGATGAGATGTCCCTTTGTCATAAACATCCTCATTCTTCTCCCTTGAAACTTCGCTGGTGAAAGTTGCTTGACCGAAGGTTAGCTAATCACCTAGAGGAGGAAGGAGGGGGGTGAATTGGTCTTTGAAGTTTATTAGTTCTTTTGCTGATTTCAGATTATTCTATCTAGAGCTTGTCCTTAGATCCTGCAATAAGAAAGAAAACAAGCACCACAACAAACACACACAGATTTATAGTGTTTCCTCAATTGGGTACATCCACAAAAAAATTAATATATAATGTTTTATATAAAACTTAATAGTATCCCAGCACAATGACTCTCATGTAGGTCGCAACCCCACGCGTGCACAAAAATATATACTCATTTCGCATAAGTACGTTCCATATATCTGTGATAGCCGTGCGTAGATGTTTACGAGCTGTAAGAGCATCGTCGCGTTGAAGCATTATTGAGGTGGGGGTGGTATTGTCGTGTAGGTACAATTGCGAAAAAGCACAGGTACGAAATAAGCGAGCCTAAAAAAATTAAATGTGTTTCACAAGAAAACGCTAGCTCCTCTTGATCAAAAAACGTGCACTTGCAAAATTTTGTATTCTCCCGAGCAAAAAAGAACTAGTGCAATATGAATGACTAAGCAAATAACGTGTGCACGGCGAAAAACAAACGTGCATCCGAGTGAAAAGCATGTTCTCGGGAGAAAGATGCTCTCATGGGCCAAATGTTCTAGCAATCGAACACTCGTTATACTAACAAAACATAGAACCGCTCATTCCCCGAGCGACATTAATTACCCACGCCTCGATAGTGTCCCAGCGTGATAATATTGAGCAGCTCATAAACCACCCCCGCATGCGCAAAAATACACATGTCGCAATAGTACCACATATCAGCAACAACCACGTACAGATGTTTGCGAGCCGTAGGAGTGTCATCGCGTTAAAGCATTATCAAGGCGGGGTACTATTGTTGCAAGTATACAATTTTTTTTATTTCTAAAAAAAAATTAATTGATAATTTTGATAATAAAATAATAGAAAATTTGATAATAATATATGATATATTTATTGTAACAAAACTTTAATAATGAAATATTACTAATAGTAAGAAAAATCTCTTTGTCACAAAAATTTTCATGATGTGGTTATAACTGATACATATTGTGAGGAAAATTTACTATTTATAATGTAACATTAGTGTTGTTACAAATACTTAAATTTATAGTAACAAATTAATTATTATTGTAACAAAATATAAAATATTGGTTGCAAAAAATTCCTTTTTGGTAACAACATGAAAAATTAGTTACTAAATATAGCTATTAGTAAGAAACTGTATTTTAGTTATATTTCAGTCCTTACGACGGGTGCAATTTGTTGTAGTGAGAGTTCACTAAACGCTCCTGGACTTACCCTGTTTTCTTCTTATCTAGTATCCTGTCTTGAGTTCCACTATCATTGTGACCCAGACATGTGTATAACATGCATACAATGAACTTGAACAAATGTATCAGATAAAAACATATGTATACCATTGACCTGTGGGCCTTCTTCAAATCTTGGACATTGTGATCAACAGACCCAACAATGTCCTCCTATTTGAAGAAGTCAAAAACCTAGCCAATGATATACACTACCGTATGAATCAAAACACAATCACAGTAAATAAGAGCAATTATTGACACATGATCAAAAATGTGATATAACATTCAAAGTAATAATTATAAACAAACATTGTCCTTATAATAATGTTCACAATCCTAAGTCCCTTAAGGAATTCATAAACATTTCATGTTTCAGGTTTCTTGATTACTATCCCCCCGCTAGGTATCTCTGTAGCCTTTTCATCAGCATCAGTTCTCTTTTGCTTCCGTCTTTCAAAGTAACTGTAGGGTTTTGGGAAGTATTTATTTGGCTCAAGAACATTGGGTGGCACTACACCTATCTTCTTGTCTCTTCTGAATTATCAAATGGCCTCTTCATTCCTTTCAAGATTAGCCCATTCCAGGGAGCTATACAGCTTTCCCCAATCAGTCTTATTTTCTATTATTTGATCCCAGACAGACAAGATGATAGTCCTTGATTGAGGACTCCATTTTTGAAAGTCTGGCCCGGTTTATATCTCTTCTTTTTAGTTCATTTTGCTTAACCTGACCTCTTCCCCCTCTTCATCAGTAGACTTGCCTTTGGCTTTTGATATCTGATCAGCAGTGGAGCTGAAGGTAGGAATATTAGCAATAGAGAATTCATCCCCTTGAACATCATATTAATCCCCATACTAATCATCACCCTAATGTTAAACATATTGATTTCCATCTATCTGTCCTTCCAAAATAGGAGCAGGAATAATATAATCATATGAATATTATTCAATCCCCAATGATACCCTAATCACATTGGTTATCCAAACAACATTTTCAGTGTTTGCTTTGATCATTGCTTTCTCCCCCTTTATGACTTCTTCAGATACAGTAGCAATCATGGAGTTCTTAGCTAGAGAGAGTCTTTTATCCAGAAAATTGACCCCCTTGGTCACATGATTCTTAACTTCCAGCATGTGATCATCTAGATACTGAGTGCATGCATCCATCCTTATCTCCAGAATTATCTTGTGTGCATCCATCAGTGTCTTCTGCACATTATGGACCATTTTCATGGATCTGACCGTGATGTTCTGATTTTCCATAATATCAGTCTGCTTCTTCCAGAATTCCTCAAGCTTGCTTTTAGTATATATTATAGATAGGGTAGCTCTAATGAATAATAAAATTATGTTGACCTTCAGCAAATTTATTTAAAATCTGATGGACTTGATTTCTATAGACAGATCTTTTTTTACTTCTTTGTTGGAATCATGAACAAAATATTCTAGTCGTCTCCTCTAGTCATCTTATAGACCCTTCAATTGAGCTATGAATATGAAGTACATTTGATTAGCTTGATGAGATGTCCCTTGGTCATAAACATCCTCATTCTTATCCCTTACAACTTCCCTAGTGAAAGTTGCTTAACTGAAGGTTAGCTAATCACCTAGAGGGGGGGGGGGGTGAATAGGTCTTTAAAGTTTTATTAGTTATTTTGCTAATTTTAGATTTATCTATCTAGAGCTTGTCCTTAGATCCTGCAATAAGAAACAAAACATGCACCACAGAAAACACACAGAGATTTATAGTGGTTCCTTAATTGGGTACATCCACTTTCCCTCCCACCTATCTAACTTATTTGTTGGACTATACACAAACTCCACCAATATGCTCCTCAGAGCTTACACCTCAGGCCCTCACCATAATACACAGATTCTTCACAGAATCCAAACTCAAAACCATAACGGTTCCTACCTCAGAGCCCTGCAGAGCTCCTACAGCTCAATGATCCACTAATCACCTATCTCAGCCTTATTTCTAAGGCCTACAACTTAGGCTCTTCAGCCCTACAGCTTCAGGCACACAGCCCTACTCTCAGAGTGTTACAACACTACTACTTCTCAGTACCCTTCCAGGTACCTACAGCTCAGCCTCCTCGAAGTCCTACAACTCAGTGACACACTTGTCACCTATAACTTAGTGACTCATCAGTCACCTACATCAGGCACAAAGCCCTACACTCAGGCGGGAGGATAGCCCTACCTCAGATACACACTTGGATCCTACCTCAGAGAGCAGCACTCTCCTACCTCAGGCAATAAATCCTTATAGCTCAGATCCACTCTTGGATCCTACCTCTGTACCCCAACAGGGCACCTATCTTAGTGACTAATTAGTCATCTACCTATGGCACAATGTGCCCTACACTCAGATTCAGCTAAATTGAATCCTACAGGAAGTAAATACAGAATGTCTAAGAAAAATAAAACAACTGACTCAAAGATAAATCTCTGAGTCTACCTAGCTGGACTGAGTAAATATCATTCCAGCACACTTGCTGTAGAAGGAATTAGTCCTCTTCTATAGCTAACACTTTTCTGCTGCACAGATGAACATCTATCAGCTTACTAAATGGATGAATCAGCTTCTCTGTTCTAGAGAGAACTATCTTGCTGAACTTGAAGTTCTTCAGCTATCTTCCCCCCCCCCCTTTCAGGTTGTCTCTGTTGGACTTGAGCTTTCAAGCTTAATGGAGAAGAAGATATCCAGCCGCCTCTAGATTTCTTCGTATATTTTCTGCGTTTTTTCTCCGTTCGTTCCCCTAATCACCTTTCCTTTTTCCTTTTTATATGTGTTGATTTGAATCAACGACACAATTGTATGTGGGCCCAGCCAAGGATTGCTCAGCCCCACTTCCTTCAGAATAGGACAAAGCAGCTTTCGATGCCACTACAGCTTTCCCACAACGGCTACATTTAAGTTGACTTTGATAACGTTAGCAATGGTCATCACCAACTAGACTTAGAAAATATTTCAGAAATCCATAAAGCATTGAGTGATGTTAAGTCACTCAACGCCATTTGTCTTGGCTCTCAATGCTTTTGGACTTGTGAATTTTCGCTGGAATTGTCTCAGCGGTTCTGTCTCAGCGGTCTCAGCTGTTCTTATTAATAGCTGAGACAAGCTTCTGTCTCAGTGCTTTCTGTCTCAATAGTTTTAGCGGTTTCATATTGGTGTCAATTAATCATGATGAGAATAAAAACCGAACTTGCAATCCAACGAGGCAAGTATACCTATCGAAATGCAGTCAGGGGACACAAGTGTCGTATTAAAATCCAGGAACTATTGAGTAATCTTACTCACACAAAAACTCTTATCTTATCGAGAGATTGTTTTAGGGTTTAAGAGAAAGTTAAATGCGATTAAGAAAAGAAATGTAGCTCTAAAAAGAGAACTAATTGCAGTTAAATAAAGAGCTACTAAAAGCGATTACAATGAGGGGTTGAGACGACGAAAAAGAAGATCACTCGATTGAGAATCACCTCGGTAAAAGTTGATTAAAAAATGCGATAATAAACCCTAACTTAATAAGATAAAAGACCTTGACCGTTGAGGTTCCATAAGCATGAACACGCTTCTCTTGAAGTCGTGCCCACCAGAGTTTTGGAAAGTCCGACTGATCTCTCGTTCAAATCGGAGACCTAAAGCTCGCTTTACACTGTGAACAATTGGATTTTGTTGGGTACATTGGAATATATGTACCAGATTTGTAGAAGCCTCACCCTACTCAATGATATACATCAAGGTGTATTTGATGTGCTTTGAGTTTATGTGTGCAGGTTAAGTAATTGCAGGGAAAGCATAAAAGTATCTAAGTCCATGTGTCGACACCTAGAAGAAAAGTGTCAACACTTAAGAAGGCTTGTGTCAACACCTAGAGAAGCTGTGTCGACACTTGGAGTAATTGTGTCGACACCAGGAAGGCAGAGTCAACACCAGAAGAAATGTGTCGAAACATACAGGCAGTGTCGACACACGGTGAAGAATTGTCTACATAATCAGTGTCGACACTTAGAAGCAGTGTCGACACCCAGAGAAACTTTGTCGACATCAAAAGTGTCGACACCAGGAGACTATGTCGACACTCAGCGAACTTCAACAAAGTTTAAGTACAAGTATCGACACAAAGGAGATGTGTCGACACTTAGCAAAGTTACAACACATGAAGGCATGTGTCGACACAAAGGAGATGTGTCGACACTTAGCAAAGTTTCAACATAAGAAAATGTGTCGACGCAAAGGAGTTGTGTCGACACACAGCAGAAATCAACTAAGTATTGAAGAAGTATTTGTGTTGACACACTCAACCAGTGTCGACACATTCAATAGAAGGCTTGTGTCGACACACAGGATCAGTGTCGACACATTCTGAAGAAGCAGTGTCGAGAAGCTGTTACAACAACACAAGGAGTTGTGTCGACACCATCAAGGCTAGTGTCGACACTTAGTCTACTTATGTCGACACTTAGTCTATTTGTGTCGACACATAAATACTATCTGTCTCGACACTTTCAGACAGTGACAGAGATTTTAAGAAGTGACTGGATGACTTGACAGATGTCATTTCAACCGGTCAACTGCAACTGTTAGAGCCAACAGAAGGTTGTTAGAAACCGGATCAGTCGGTTACCTTGTAGGAAGACTATTTAAAGACCTTTCTCCTTCGACAGAAATAAAAAAAAGTGATAAATGAATTGAAAAACAACACAACAAAGAAGAAGAGCTTCAAGAGAAGATCTAAGAAGTTGGAGAGAGAGAGCTCCTTCTAAGAAGAGCAGATGTTGAACCAGGCTGCAAAGTAAGATTCAGATTGAGATCTGAATCTCAAGACAGAAGTTGATTGAAGATCATCTTCAGGAGATACAACCCTACTGTGTTCTAATTCAAGAAGCTTTGAAGAAAGCCAAGGGAGGTTGATCTCTGCCTAGTTCTTCCAAGAACTCATCAAGAAGCCAGTCAACTCATCTCTCTCTTTTAGAGTTGTGGTTATATACTTTGTAAACTTTATTTTCTGTAGGATCCTAAGGGATCTGAGCTATAAGCCTATTTTATAAAGGCTGGTGCTTGAAAAATCTTTAATTTGTGCCATGATAACTCTAAAGATTCTTAAGATCTATAAAAGGATCTTTGTGGATCAGGTGTTAGCCTGTACAACTAATTAAGGTGTGGTGTTTTAACCAACCTCGCTCTGATACCAATTGAAAGAGATAGATCTTAAGCAAAAAAGCTAGAGTTTGTCACTGCACAAAAACAAAATAAAAGCTAAAAAGAACAAAGCAGATCAAGCAACCAGAAGAGACACAAGGATTTTATAGTGGTTCCCCAAATCTGGGTAGTCCACTCTTATACCACCCTGGTAGGAATCCACTCAGGTTTTTGATCAACTGCCTGACACCAATGTGTTTTGATCAGGTCCCCAAAAAGCAAAACCTCAAGTCTTTTGGAAGGAGACTTGCAACCAGGAATCACTTTTGAAGAGAGTTGATAACCCTTTATACAGGAGGGGAAAAGAGGTGATGGAAATCTTCTCTTTCTCAAAACAGCTGAGAAGACTACGTGGATATTGATGTTAGCAAACATCTCCCCCTGAGATATTGAATGGTTCAGGAGAGGAAGCTTTGCTTCAGGGTGATAGGTCTTCTAGGTGAAGATGTCTCCAGCAAGATTCTTAGACTGATATTGAATGGTTGTCTCTTGAAGCCTGGAGCCAATGAAGAACACTGATGATTATTCTGACTGATGCAGAGTTCTTCCTTCTCTGTAGAAAACCTTTTCTCTGTGGTTCTATTCACTGTTCTCTTCTTCCATTTCTATCTACTTCCCTGTATTTGAATTCCTTAATCTTGATGGCGGAAGAAGAAATTCCCGAGTGTAGTAAATGCTTTGGAAATTGATCCTCACTTAATTCTTCTGTAACGGTCCGTTTGAACGACTATTTTTACAGGAAATGTTGACTGTAATGAATCCTCAATTAATTCTGCCAACTGTTACTGTTTGCTCAGAAATCGTCGACCTGAACTTTCGTCGAGTTCATCAATCATCGACCTGAGTTCGACATTCGTCGAACTTAGCTAGATTCGTCGAGCTGAATATCTTGCCCGCATTCGTCGACCGGAGCTTGAAATTCGTCGAGCTCAGCTTCTGTGTTCGTCGAGCTAAGAGAACTGTTGAGTGTCGACACAGTTGCTGTGATGGTGTCGACACAGCCTTGCTTGAGTCTTGAGATCGTCGACCTGAGTTCAGAGAAGCAACTCACAATTCGTCGACCGGAGATCGCCGTTTGTCGAACTGTGTTCGACGATCATTGATCTGATTCTCTGACTTTGTCTTAACTGCATTCCTTGGACTTCTTTCAGCAATTCTGAGAAACCTTCTGAATGACCAAGCCTGGAAATAATCCTATGACCCATGACTATACATGTTGGGTCAATTTAATAATCCTAATAGTGTTCCTTACCCAAATCAGAATTAGGATTCCAACACATACAATGTTAGAATATTTATAGAGTTAATACAATAGAACATGGTATGTGTCATGAATAACAATCATGTACTAGAACATTTATGTGAAGTACATGTAATGTAGTTTAAGGCTAATCCTTATGCATGAAAGTGTTAAATGGAACAATGGCATGCGTACGTGTAGTATCAAAAGAATTCAACATCGAGCAAAAATTAAAGAAGAATACATGGCTATATGTTAGTAAATCTATATGCTAACACTGAAGGGATAAAATGATAAATCATGTCACACATTCACATTACACATATACCAAAATTAGAACAAGGGCACTAACTTTTTTTCTTGTTTTTGCACAAGTTCGAAACAATTCATAATACCATGGAGCTTATCCCCACAGTACTCAATGAGGCTTATTAGGAGGAGTAAGTAGTACTTTGGGGTATCTTATTTGTCTAGTTTTTATAGGGTTTTGTGAACTCATTTGGTCCTTCTTCCACGTACATTCACTTCACAAATAGCTCTAATTGCTTATATTTCACACAATCTTCACTTTCACAAGAATAGCGCATTTTTGCCCATTATGGTGTGTAATTGTGCACTATTCTACTGGGGTTAAAATCTTGTTCTCCTCGTTTCTTTATTTTTATATGTTCAGTTGTTTTATGTGTTGGTGGCTTGTGCCCAGATTGTGGTTTGTTTTGCTGGCGAGCAGATCTTCTTTCTATTGAAATTATTTCCTATAGAAATTGTATTGTCATGTGTTTCCTTCACGCACGACTGTTGTGACCGCGCGTTCTGTAGCCCTTTTTTGCATTCTATCCCAAGTTGTGCATTTTGTTCTCACATGGGCTATTTTGCCCATGTGAGATCAAATAGCACAACCTCCTCTTTTTTGTCTATGAATTTTATGTTTTATTTTGTTCACGCATGGTCATGCATGAACAAAATTCTGAACTATTTCTATTTAAGTTGCAATTTTTAGGTCTTCTGCATTCCCAAACAAGCTCACAACTTCTTCCGCCATAGGGGGATTTTGCTCTGTTTGCTTCCACTCTTCCTCACCCTTTTTCCTCGGGCCACCTTGTTCATCTGAGTACTTCAAGGGGAGACTCTTGCCTACTCTCATCATCGAACAAGGAGGATGTGACTTTGGATGTGACAAGTTCGTGAGATAGAGAAGAAGGGTATATTTAAAGAAGGTGACATCTCTTCTGGATCGTGGATGTCAGTTGAAGCCAAACTAGGACGTTGATTGACAACTCGACAACTCCTATCGTGAATCTCAATGAGCCTATGGATGTGGTTGTATCGCCCACTCTTCCTCCACTCCTCTTATTATTTGTAGCTAGTTTCTCTGCATTTTGATGATGTTTGCACACTAAATGTTATTTAATCATCATTTCAATATTATGCAACGTTTTTGGTCTTGTATGAGTTGTTTGAGGTGTGGTCTTGTGGTGATTACGACGTGAGTGTTTTGGATTACTACACTAGTAATTACTAGGTGTGAGCTTCGTAATGAGGTGATTGAGACCCTCAATTCCACAAGAGTTTCCATTCCATCCATGAGCCATCTTGGTCATCCGCCTTGCAAAACAGTATATAGCAGCCTACATAGTATGTATCCACTATGTGAAACACTGGATAGCTGCCTACATAGGAGTAGTTTATTTAGTTTATTTAATTATGTTTCTGCAAACTAAAAGCCCCATCATAATTCACCCTCGAGGATTTCAATCTTAAGTCCTCCTCAAAAGATACTGTGTTCTACGTGAGCTTGATACTCGGGGATTTCATCCCACACTTCGTATTACTTGAGCAACCGGTGAACTTGTCGAAAGCGCATCAAGGTTTTGGCACCATTGTCAGGGAACATTATCGTGTGACTTTCGGAAGATGGAGTTGTGAGATATAAATCCTTTCCTATGCAAATTGCTTTTATTTTGTGTAAATATTGCTTTTCATCTTTACTTTTTAAAATATAGGTAGTTGTAGTGAATTTTGTTGGGTATATTGTTATGCACAAAAGTTTTTATTTGTTGAATCTGGATAACTTCACACAATGTGGGAGTAATACCACCCTCCCGAAACACAAAACATGGCTAAGGGAAGTCGTATGCCCAAAACCGCCGCCTTGCGGTAGCGCCAACACACGGGTCGACCTATACCACAAGACGCCTATACTACCGGCTAAAACCAATATCATCATTGTCAACCCAACATAAGAATATAAGCAGAAGTCAAAATCCACATAAGTAAAAAATGTTCAACTAGTACAACAAATAAAAGAAGCAACCAAGGCTTCTATAATATCAGAGTACATATGAAATGCCAAAATGCTACAAACTAAGTCTCTCAAAAACTCACATCCATCACAGATGGAAGCGATGGTACCGTCACATCAGGCCCTGTCACCTTGGCCTGGCTGACCTCTTGCATAACCTGCTGCTGTGGGGTTTCCTCCTAAAAAAGAAGTCATAACAACCGTTAGTAACAAAGACTAAGTGGCTATCACATCTGCTCCCCCGGCTACTCTTAGGCACCGAGCGGAGAAAAGAATAGGGTACAATATATATAATAGTTGTAGTACAAAGTAAGTGGCAAGTGCTAAACTTTATCACTGTATACCAAAGTAATTACAACAATATATACTATTTATTCTACCATCAACAACAATGTACAAGTATGAATATACAACAGGAAGTAACTTAACTTATATGAATACCCATACAAACATATAAGCTAAGGATCAGCTTAATAGTAAAGTAACTCATCATATAAGAGTGCAAATATAAATCTATATGATGAGGATCTTATGTATGTAATGCAATGCAATGTTATGAATGCAATGCGATGACTCACCCATGCTCACAAACATGTTATTGCAATGACTGCGTTCCCACTTTTCGAGAACGTAGCTAACCTCTCAAGCGTCATCCGTCATGGCCAAACGGTGACAGTGGAACATGCTTTCCACTACTAGTCGGGCATCCACACTACCAAGACTAGGCCTCCATACGACTCAATGCTAAGAACACAGCAACGAAGCTCACATGTGTACTACGGCTCATAGGGGTCTTGGGTATATGTGCACCAAGAACACAGCCCAAATTGGCTTACCGATGTGGCATAGAAAGTGCATCCGAAATGAGCACTGAGGATACAGCCAATTCGTCCACTTCATACAGAATGAACCTAGGGGAATGAACACCGAGGAGCAAGACCAATCGCCCAAAGTCTATCTGTCAACTCACATCGGTGTGACGACTAGCGAGCCCGTAGACCTGCCATATTATCCTTAACCCATGATTATGACACCGTCAACTCACACAGTATGCAATTTCACATGGTTTTGCTATCAACAATACAGTGCTCAACATCACCCGAGGGCTCAACATTGAGTCCCTCCTTATTATTCACGTCTCGTGCACAACAACACGCATGGGCTCCACGCTGAGTCCCTTATAACCACATCATTCTAGTGCAGCAAACACACACACACATCCAACCCTTCCATATTTCCCTACCACACAAGTATTCATCATTCACAAAGGTTGTGGGCCATCTTATACAACATACCAATCCCACACTGAGACCCATAGGGAGACACAACTCTAAGCAGTGGACTATTATACACATTCCATTAATCACCCTATCACATGGCCATGCATTAACATCATCCAATTCCTTCTTAAAGTCAAGCATTCACAATTAATTATGCTTCCACGAGAATATCATTTGTTCAATTAAATGTATTAATTTTGTTATTCACTAGCTTACCCAAACCATTTGTTTGTCAACCTCCTTCAAACAGTTGGTACAATCGTGTTCCACCAAACCATTTGTTTATCATGATTATGTATAGGCTAAGCACACCAAAACCTCAACCCTATTTACTTTCTTAAGGATTTCTTCCATCAGTCCTTTGTTTATCACAAATATCCATAAATTAAGTTCAACAAATCTCAATGTTAATTTACCATGACCACTCTACCAAATTCAAACCGGATCCACACTAACCCGAGAACATGTACTTTAGACTTGAGTGTACAACAACTTTGACTAGACAATCCTTAGTCTGCATGACTCTTATGAAAACGTGTAACCATCCATTGGAAAGTAATTTGCAAGTGCTATGACTTTCACGTTTAGTTGAAAGCCCAGATCTGGCTGTAATATACCCGAAAACGGCCTTGAAGTTTGTTGCGCACATAAAATAGATTTCTGCACGCATTTTAATGTAAGATGAATGACATCGGTTCGTCTTCTTCCTTCAGACATTTAATCAAAACTATATATAGAACTTTCTCCTACATTATTCACCCTTAATGGACTATTTCTCTTGATGAAACCAAGTTCACTATCTTCACAAAGAATAGAGGAGAGGTTGAAGATATCAAATATCTAGGGAAAAAGCCCTAGCATTGACTCTACCTAGGATATCTTCATCTCATAATTCAAACTCTTTTGAGTCGACATGTAACACCCCCTATCCGTCACTTAGCATATAGCAGTAGGTCCGGCCGGGGCCCGACACCATATACCACAGACACACCGAGTGGTTACTTAATGGAAACCATCCAACCAATAACAACGTCCTACATAGAGCATTCTAGCGGAAACAATTTAAGGTTACAATTTAAGAACCTAGCAATAAGCATGAATGTCCACTACCCAAAACAAATAGGAATAATGGTACAAATACACAAGTACTTGCCTTATGGCTTTACAATTATTTTCCTCAAATTACATGTTTTCAAACCTCCACACACAGGCCGGCCATACATGAATAAAAGAAAACACTCAGAATTAGGCCTTCGAGGGTCGGCTCAGCAACTTGGGCTTTAACCCGCTATTTACCGCTCGGCTTCATAGCACCTGCAAGCAACAATCCACCGCATGGTGGAAAACAAAAGCAACGGTCAGCTGTGCTGACCAAATTATAACGATCACACCCCCAAACTCGGGGCGGAGATGCTCCTTCTCTGCATAACCAAGCAGTAATGTAAAAACACTACATCACAGGTGCAGGCACGCACGGCCACACGCCCCGTGCTCTCAGGGCACATTCTCGGTGATCACGTTCAAAGTCCGCCAACTCACCACCGTCCCCAGGACGGCAATATCTCGTGAGCATCTGATCTTTCGGGCCACTGCCTAAGACCCTCCATCTATGCCAACGACGAGTGCCACGTACTTTAGGTCTCTCTAACCGAACCACATAGATCGGGTACAGTTCCGCCTGACCCGTTTCTCACACCACAACATCTATTTAAGTCGTCTGCGCAGGTCAAACTTCCTCGAGTCCCGTATCTCCTTCACATATCAAATTACCCAGTTATGTTCAGGCTGGCTCCCAGGCCACCATGTTGGCAGAATCATGCATCTTACCAGTTTTTCGGGTGCACCTTAGGGTTAATCCCCATTGCTCCCTGTTGCAATCTATCACGTAGAAAACCCGAAAAACAATCATTCGCGCGGAGTCTTCTCCGGCCATTCATGCAATGCAACATCACCGATCCAGACCAACTTATCCGGGTAGGCTTCACACATCATGCCTATATCCGTTCTCGATTAGGGACTCTACATGTACACAACGTGGACTATTTATGTCTACCCGAAGGAACTCCTCAACTCACCGCAAACTCGCGAGAGCGGGCTTCCTATGCAAGGGAAAATAAGAGCTTCACATGCTCAAGTAGATAATCGTTACCCTAGCATTTTTCCTTAGCGCCATGAAAATGTACGCAGATGAAAAGCACCACACTCTCCTTGCCTCCGTAGATCCGAAGTCGGTTCGCGATTTGGATCCCCGAAGCACCGCCGGTGATCGGATCTAGGCTTCTTCTTCCTCCTTTGCTCTCCCCTCTCTCTAGACTTAGAAAGAGAACCACTCAAGTAAAATGAGGGTTTCAAAGGTCCAATCCCGGGTATATCCATACAGGAACAACCCCCAGCCGTCGGATCCCAAACAAAAGAAACGAATGGCCACGATCCGGAGTTGAATTCCAAAACCTGGGCCGAACACGGCCTGCGATACGCTCGTGTCCAGGTCCGTGTCCCCAATTCGCCGTCGAAATCGACGCGTCTTGAAAAACACACGGGCACCCGATACGCCCATGTTCGTCCTGACTTGCCCGTGTTAGCCAGCACACACGCGTGTTCCCGGGCGTGTTCCTCCATCAACACAGGACTAACACCAACCCGAGACTCACACGGGTCTTGGACACGCCCGTTTCCAATATGACACGCCCGTGTCACACTCAAACTGTCTTGGCTCCAGGCCGTATTCACCGTCTCGACTATTCGTCGAGCGCAGTTCGTCGACCACCCGACACTGCCTTGGACAAGCCCGTGTCCTGGGCCGTGTTCCCTGCTCGACGATCGTCGCCCAAAAATTTGTCGACCACACGGCCTGATTGTTGACACGAGCTTGACACGCCCTAAGACACGCCCGTGTCTCGGACCGTGTTCACTGCTCGATGATCGTCGACTCCAAAAATCGTCGACCACAAGGCTAGATCGTCGGCCTAAGCACAACACGCCCTGGAACACGCCCGTGTCCCAGGCCGTGTGCCCCCTGCCAAATTCCAAACTTGGCTCAAAATGCCTCCCATCACTCTTTTGAGTTTCGGGGCGTTACAACTCTCTCCCTCTTAAAATAATTTCGTCCACGAAATTACATAAAAGAAAGAAACATAAAACTTAAACGGTACCTAAGTGAAACAACTCCGGGTACTCCTCAAGCATGGTCTGCTCTTGCTCCCAAGAGAGATCTTCCCGACCGCAATTGTCCCAACAGACCTTGACCATCCTAATCTCTTTATTGCGTAGCCACTTGACTGCCGAGTCCTTAATATATACGGGCTTGACCTTCGTCGTCAACCCACTATCGACCGGCACTTTATTGACCGCGATCACTTGCGAGGACTCTTGCACCGCCTTCCGTAGTACCGATATATAAAATACATCATGAAGGCCACTAAGCTCCACTGATAGCTTCAAATGATAAGCTGCTTCACCAAACCTCTCTAGAAGCTCAAACGGTCCAAGGTACCTCGGGCTTAGCTTCTTCAAGCACCGCACCCGCGAGACACCCTTAAACGGCTTGATTTTCAAGTACACCCAATCATCGACAGCGAACTCTACGTTCCTGTGCTTGGTATTATAGTACTTCGTCTGCCGGTCCTGAGCGATTAGCAACCTCTCTCAAATCATTCGAACCAAAGACGTAGTATCATCCACCTCTTGGCGCTTGTACAACTTTGACCCACCCATTTCCAACCAAGACAACGGCGTGCGACATCTTCTACCATAGAGGGCTTCGAAGGGCGCCATTTGTATACTTGCCTGGTAGCTATTGTTGTACGCGAACTCCACCAAGTAAAGATGATCTTCTCACTGCTTCCTAAAGTCCAGGACACATGCGAAGCATGTCTTCGATTGTCCTATTAACCCTCTCGGTTTGCCCATCCGCCTGCGGATGGAAGGCTGTGCTAAAACTCAGCTTCGTTCCCAACATGTGCTGCACCAACCTCCAATCGTTGGACGTGAACTGCCCATCCCAGTCACTCACGATATTGCGGGGCACACCGTGAAGCCGTACTATGTTATCCACATACAACTTTGCCAATTTTTCAACCGAATCATCCTTCCTATGTGGGATGAAGTGCGACACCTTCGTTAGACGATCTACGACCACACAAATGGCATCATTTCCCTTTTGAGACCTTAGCAACCCGTGCGCAAAGTCCATGGTAATGTCGTCAAACTTCCATTCCGGAATAGGCAAGGACTTGAAGAATCCTCCCGTCTTCTGGCATTCCGCCTTCACCAAGGCACACGTCTGACACTTCGCCACGTACAGTGTCTCATCCTTCTTCATTCCTAGCCACCAGAACAATTTTTTAACATCGCGGAACATATTCGTGCTTCCCATGTGAATCGTGTACTTGGTATGATGCGCCTCGTACAACAAATTCACTCGCAAAGTGCCCACATTCGGGTCGCACAGATGACTGTCTTTCCAAAGCAATCCATCCACAACCTCATATTGGGAATTTGACCCACCCAAAGCCTCTATCATGAGTTTCTTCATGCTGCTATCCACATCCAAAGCCTGCCGAATCTAATCAGCCAGGTCATACTGAACTTCCGTCCAGTTCAATAGTGCTTCAGCACTTGACTGCTTGTCCACGCAAGAAATCTCCAATGCCTCCAACTCCCTAACCAACCGCTCATCATGGATCGACAGCCAATTGGCTTGAGCTGGGGCCCGATGACTCAACGCGTTCGCAACCGCATTACCTTAACCCGGCATGTAGTGGATCTTGAATGTATAGTCCATAGAAACTCCATCCACCTATGCTGACGCATGTTCAGATATTTCTGATTCAGCAAATATTTCAGGCTATTGTGATCGGTGTAGATATCAATCTTCACACCGTACAAATAATGTCTCCACAGCTTCAATGCAAAAATCACGGCCGCTAACTCCAATTCATGGACTGGATAGTTCCTCTCGTGCCCTTTCAGCTGTCTCGAGCCATATGCTATAACGCTCCTATGCTGCAGTAGCACGCAACCCAAACCACTGCCCGAAGCATCACTATAAATTTCAAAGCCTTCGGTCCCACACGACGAACTAAGAACTGGCACTGTGGTCAACCGACACTTCAACTCCTCAAAATCTCGTGCGCACTCCGGCATCCAAACGAACTTCTGCTCTTTCCTCATCAAAGTAGTGAGAGGTAACGCTATCCGCGAGAAGTTCTCCACGAAGTGCCTATAATAGCCGGCAAGCCCCAGAAAGCTCCGGACTTCCGCTACCGTATAAAGCACAGGCCACTCTCGTATCACAACAATCTTCGCCGGATCCACTGCAATACCCTCTCCACTTACTATATGACCGAGGAATGCCACTGAGGACAACCAAAACTTACATTTAGAGAACTTTGCGTACAACCGATTCATCCTCATCATCTCCAAAACCAAATGAAGATGTCTGGAGTTATCTTCCTCACTCTGCGAGTACACAAAAATGTCATCAATGAACACGATCACAAAATGGTCCAAGTACTCCCTGAAAGTCCTGTTCATCAGATCCATGAACACCGACAGCGCTTTGGTCAGCCCAAACAGCATGACCGTAAACTCGTAATGTATGTATCTCGTACTGAATGTTATCTTAGGGATATCACTGTCCCTTATTCTCAGCTGATAGTAACCAGACTTGAGATCCAATTTAGAGTACACCGTCGACCCGACTAACTGATCAAATAGATCATCAATCCTTAGGATCGGGTACTTGTTCTTTTTCATTAGCTTGTTTAGCTCCCGATAATCTATACATAGCCTCAAGCTTCCATCCTTCTTCGTAACAAAGAGGACCGGTGCGCTCTAAGGAGAAGAATTTGGACGCACATATCCTTGCTCCAACAACTCTTGAAGTTGCACCTTCAGCTCCGCCATTTCCTTATGCGCTAGCCGATACGGAGATCGTGACATAGGCTTCGCACCTGGTACTAGCTCAATCGTGAAATCAATTTCACGTTGAGGCGGGGCTCCATGAAGATTGGCAGGGAACACATTAGGGTACTCCGATACCACTGAAATACTATCCATCATAGGCTTAGGCTTTGCAACCTCCACTATCGTAAAGAACAGCTCTGCTCCAGCACGAACCGCCTTCACCACCTGAAGAGCAGACATCAACGTCTTGCTCGACCCTTTTAAGCCCGAAAAGGTCGTATCACGACCTGCACCAAACTTGACTTCCTTGCGACCGCAATCAATATAAGCTTGCTGCTCCGGGAGGCAGTCCAATCAAAATATAACGTCGAACTCCACCAGCGGTAGTAACGACGCTTGCAGATCGAACTCTTGATTCCCAATATGAATCTTAATGCCAAAGATTCTATCTTTTCGCATCGAACACCCATTCAGTAACAACACATCCAACTTGTCCTCTGTCATTGAAGAAGGTACTCCGAAACACAATATGAATTCTTCAGACAAGAAGGAGTGTGAAACTCGCGTATCAAAGAGTGCTCTTGCCGGATTCTCACAAATCAAAACAAATCCTAAATAAGCAGTGGTAAGGTAACACGCACATAACAAGTATAAAACAATTTGACTTGCTATAAATTCAAACCATACCTGTCACCACATCCGCTTGTTTAATGGCCTTCTGTTGGCCACGATTACAAACTCTCGGTTGAGCCGGAGCATAATGGGATGCAGTTGACTCCACCGCCTTTCCCTTCTCTTCATAAGTTGCTCCTTGCTTCCTTTAGGACTTGGGATGTCCGCTCCAGCCGTCACGAGCAAAGTGGACCGGCTTCCCACAAGTAAAACATGCACCCGGGGTCCGACCTGTAGTCGCCCTAGAAGCACCACAAGAGGGAGCTGGACCCGAAGTTCTAGCCTTCTCTTTGAACTTACGGTACCCAGACCTTGGATTAGCCGGCACCTTGAACTCAGTCCTCTTATCACCCGAGCTTTTCTTTGCTTGAACATTCTTCATGTCCGTCTCCAAAGACCGAGCCGTGTTGACCAGGGTTAAGAAACCCTGCGTCATCGGCCCCGAGAGTAGTAGCCTAAAGTCATCTCTTAGACCTTCGTAGAAACGGTTGGTCTTACGCTCCTCATCCGCGAACGTAGAGCTAGCATACCGACCCAACCGAGTAAACTCGTGGAGATACTCATCCACTCTACTCTCTCCTTATACCAACCTCTGGAACTCATTCTCCAATGTTATCCTTTACATCGAAGGGAGGTACCTAGCCAAGAACAATCTCGAGAACTCCTCCATCGAGACGTCCACAAGTTGCCTACCTCTCAAGAGATGCAACTCCAAACCCTCCCACCACAGCCTAGTTTCTCCATCCAACAGGAACGTAGCTATAGTGGTCATCTGCCACTCCTCCATCTCCGTCGCTATCAAGACTCTCTTCACACAGGAGAGTCAGTCTTCAGCTTGAGATGGGGTTCATAACCCCAAGAATACTGGAGGATTAAAGCTCATGACATGTTTGAGCTGTCTCTCAGATGATCTCCTCGGCACCAACGGTTGCACTACTACCTGCTCCACTCTTCTCGTCTCAACCGCTGGAAGAGGTACCTACTCCATCGCAGGAGCGGGCTGCTGCATATACCTTGCAGGCTGCGCATTGATCATGGCAAACACTACTTCAGCTACCAATCGTATGGTCTCAGCCGATGGAGGTGTTGCAGGAGCATCATTTGGTGCACTGCTAGCCTCAGAAACTCGGCGTTCTCACGGCCCAACACCGCTTCTGGTCACCTATAGAGGTACAAAACACCATTAAGTGACCATACGAAATTGGAAAAAGTAATTATAGGAACACGCAGGTTCCTCAAACACGTGTATTTTCAATCCTAAGTGGACATTCATGGGTTCTTTTGTTGTTATAACGATGACGCACACACATGTGCTCACCACCCCTTAAAAAAAGAATTTGCCCACGAATTCAAATTAAGCCTGACCGAAACCAGTAGTCTGATACCAAATTATAACGCCCCCTATCCGTCATATAGCATATACCAGTAGGTTCGGCCGGGGCCCGACGCCATATACCACAAACAGACCGGGTGGTTACTTAATGGAAACCATCCAACCAATAACAACGCCCTACATAGAGCATTCTAGCAGAAGCAATTTAAGGTTACAAATTAAGAACCCAGTCATAAACATGAATGTCCACTACCCAAAACAAATAGGAATGATGGTACAAATACACAAGTACTGGCATTATGACCTTACAATTGTTTTCCTCAAATTACATATTTTTCAAACCTCGGCATGCAGGCCGGCCATACATGAATAAAAGAAAACACTCAGAATTAGGCCTTCGAGGGCCTGCTCCGCAAATTGGGCTTTAGCCCGCTATTTATCGCTCGGCTCCACAGCACCTGCAAGCAACAATCCACCGCACGGTGGAAAACAAAAGCAACGGTCATCTATGCTGACCAAATTATAACGATCTCACCCCCGAACTCGGGGCGACGATACTCCCTCCCTACATAACCAAGCAGTAATGTAACAACACTACATCACAGGCGCAGGCACACACTGCCACACGCCCCGTGCTCTCAGGGCACAATCTCGGTGATCACGGTCAAAGTCCGCCGACTCACCACCGCGCCCAGGACGGCAATACCTCGTGAGCATCTGGTCTTTCTGGCCACTGCCTAAGACCCTCCATCTATTCCAACGGCGAGTGCCACGTACTTTAGGTCTCTCTAACCGAACCACATAGATCAGGTACGGTTCCGCCTGACCCGTTGCTCACACCGCAACGTCCATTTAAGTCATCTGCGCGGGTCAAACTTCCCCGAGTACCGCATCTCCTTCACATATCACATAACCCAGTTATGTTCAGGCTGGCTCCCAGGCCACCATGTTGGCATAATCACGCATCTGCCCAGTTTTCCAGGTGCACCTTGGGGTTAATCACCAAGGCTCCCTGTTGCAATCTACCACGTAGAAAACCAGAAAAACAATCATTCGCACGGAGTCTTCTCCGGCCATTTATGCAATACAACATCACCGATCCAGACCAACTTGTCTGGGTAGGCTTCACACATCATGCATATATCTGTTCTGGATTACGAACTCTACATGTACACAATAGGGACTATTCATGTCTACCCGAAGGAATGCCTCAACTCACCGCAAACTCGCGAGAGCGGGCTTCCTATGCAAGGGAAAAGAAAATCTTCACATGTTCAAGTAGAGAATCGTTACCATAGCATTTTTCCTCGGCATCGTGAAAATTTACGCGGATGAAAAGCACCGCACTCTCCTTGCCTCCATAGATCCGAAGTCGGTTCACAATTTGGAGCCCCGAAGCTCCGCCGGTGACCAGCTCTAGGCTTCTTCTTCCTCCTTTGCTCTCCCCTCTCTCTAGTCTTAGAAAGAGAACCACTCAAGTAAAATTAGGGTTTCAAAGGTCCAAACCCTGGTATATCCCTACAAGAATAACCCCCAGCCGTCTGATCCCAAACAAAAGAAACGAACGGCCACGATCCGGAGTTGAATTGCAAAACCTGGGCCGAACACGGCCTGCGACACGCCCGTGTCTAGGGCCTTGTCCCCCATTTGCCATCGAAATTGACGCGTCTCGAAAAACATAAGGGCACCTGACACGCCCGTGTTTGACCTGACATGCTCGTGTCAGCCAGCACACGCCCGTGTTCCCGGGCGTGTTCCTCCATCAACACAGGACCAACACAAACCCAAGACTCACACCGGTCTTGGACACGCCCGAGTCCAATATGACATGCCCATGTCACACTCGAACATGCCTGGGCTCCAGGCCTTGTTCACCGTCTCGACTATTCGTCGAGAGCAGTTCATCGACCACCCGACACGGCTTCGACACGCCCGTGTCCTAGGCTGTGTTCCCTGCTCGACGATCGTCGACCAAAAATTCATCGACTGTATGGACTGATCGTCAACAAGAGCTCGACACGCCCTAAGACACGCCCGTGTCTCAGGACGTGTTCACTGCTCGACGATCGTCGACTCCAAAAATCGTCGACCACATGGACAGATCGTCGGCCTAAACACGACACGCCCTGGAACACGCACGTGTCCCAGGCCGTGTCCCCCTTCCAAATTCTAAACTTGGCTCAAAACGCCTCTCGTCACTCTTTTGAGTTTCGGGGCGTTACAAGACATCTCTCCTAGGAAATAACTACAGATCTAGCACCAAGGGAGAGGGTAGGAAGCACACCTCATTTCCGGCAGTTCCGGCAAAGGATTTCATCACTCTCCTTGGCGGCATCTTTCTCCTCGTTGGTGTTGTTCCTTATGTGGAAGAGAAAGGGAAGACTTTCCTCCAAAGGATCCGACTCCAGCGATCTCTTTCTCCATCGGGTTCAGCAAGGATAACTACTCGACAAAAATGGCGAAGTGACAGCAAGGGTTTTTGTAAGTCTCCTTTTATAAGCACAATTATGGTTAGGTTTCACCATCACGTGTTGTCCTAACATTGAACCTCCTATTAATACATTAAATATGTCCTTTTGAAAAGACACATCAAATTTAAGTCATTTGGCTCCAATCCCAAAAATTAGGTTCAGACCGTACTTGTGGTAGTAAGCAGACTGAGCCAAAAATCCACTAAGTCAAAATTGGTGAGTGTGTCTCCTTTACTCAATCAATTGTCGAGTCGCGTCGAGTGCACTCAACACACACGGCGCCTACAGGCCTCAAGAATAACTCTAAGTCAAAAAATGTTAAGTAAGCAACCTTCACTCGACGAATCGTCGAGTGGCGTCGAGTACACTCAACACACTCGATGCCTACAGGCCTCAGAAGAACTCTAAGTAAAAAAGCATTAAGTGGCATTGAGACCACTCAAAACCACATTAACTTCACTCAATGCTAACATCAGCAAGAATAGTTTTGAGTGGTGTTGAGACCACTCAATGCCGCATTGACTCCACTCAACGCCAATATCAGCCTGAATAGATCTATGTTAAAAGAGATGAGTCGCGTTGAGACCACTCAATGTCGCGTTGACCTCACTCAATGCCAACAACCACAAAAATAATTCCAATTTAAAAGTGTTGAGTGGAGTTGAGACCACTCAACGCCAATAGCATCCAGGAAAAATCAAAGTTAAAAGCGTTGAGTGGCACTGAGACCACTCAACGTCGTGTTGACTTCACTTAACACCTTGACTTCCAAAAGATATTCTAAGTAAAATATGTTGAGTGGTGTTGAGTCCACTCAACGCCTCAACATAATTCGCCAAATGGCGTCGAGTGCACTCAACGCACTCGATGCCCCGAATCCAGAAAATATTCTAAGTCCAATATCATCGAGTAGTGTTGAGTCCACTCAACATGTCAACATAATTTGTCGTGTGGCGTCAAGTGCACTAAATGCACTGGATGTCCTAAGTCCTGAAAACATTCTAAGTAAAAATCTGTTCTATTCGTCGAGTCCAGTCGACTTACTCGACGCTTCCCAAGCATGAGTCAATTCTCATGACTCAAAATGCGTGCGAGGGACCTATCACGAAACAGGATGTTACAAATCCTATAAACAAAATAAAAGATTTGGCCCCGAAATCAGGGCTAAGGCTATGGGGGGAATAAAGCATGAACATATAATATGCTTGAAATTTTACCTAGGGAAAATAACTCCGGGTAGAGCTACCATATAAAGTCCACCAACTCCCAATTGTATTCTTCTTTCCCGTGATTAGACCATTGGACCTTTACTAAAGGTACACTTTTCTGCCGCAAGCTCCTTGTCTCGGTGTCCACTATCCGCACCGGCTCTAGTCGGATGGATCTATCATTTGCCACTACCCCATCTATAGTGGGGAAATATTAGTCAGGACGTAGTAGTGCCTTTCGGAGGGACGACACATGGAAGACATCGTGCAAATTATCCAGTTCTGGTGCTAGCTCCAGCCGATAGGCTAAAGGGCCAATTCTCTCCACTATAGCATTGGGCCCCACATATCTCAGGCTGAGCTTCTTCATACCATGCACTCGCGACACTCCATTCATTGGCCTGATCTTCAGGAGTACCTTATCACCAACATGAAATTCTACCATCTGATGCTTTGCATTATAGCACTTTGCCTGCCGACTTTGAGCCTCAAGAAAGCATTTATGTATCAATCGAAAAAGCGCATCAGTGTCGTCAATATCCTCTATCCCCAAAACTTTTGGATCTTCATCCTACACCCATGATAATCTAGTTCTACACCTTCTCCCATAAAGTGATTCCTTGGGAGCCATCCCGATGCTAGCGTGATGGCTATTGTTGTATGAAAATTCTACCAGTGATAGGAGCCTTTCCCACGGTTCCCCTATATCCAAGACACAGAGTCTCAAAAGGTCTTCCATTGTCCTATTGCTCCTTTCAGACTAACCATACATCTGAGGATGAAAAGCCTGTTTAAGGTAAGTTGAGAGCCCAGATATGCTTGTACTGCCTTCCACTCCTTAGAGGGAAAGAGACCATCACGATCGGATACTATCGTCTTAGGAACGTCATTGTACCGTACAAATTTCTCCACAAAGAGATGCACTAAAACATCCACAAGTGCCTCCTTCTTCATAGGGATAAATCTGGTCACCTTCGTCAAGCGATCCAAAATTACATGAACTGAACCATTCCCAGAGCGCGAGCGAAGCAACCCGTGAGCAAAGTCCATAGAGATATCCTCGAACTTCCACTCAGGGATGAGCAATGTCTATAATAATCCTTCAGGGCTCTTGCACTCCCCCTTCACTTTCTGACATGCCTCACAGTGTATAACAAAATACTTGACCGCGCTCTTCATCCCTGGCTAGAACATGGTAATTCGAAAGTTATCTAACATCTTGGAAATCCCAGAGTGCACCAAAATTTTTGGAGCAATGTACCTCTCTCAATATGTCTACCCGGTTTTCCCCGCCCTTGGGGATGTATAGTAGGTCACAAAAATGTACGAGGCCATCCTTTAGTGTATACTCTTCAGTAGTTCCATCTTCAATTGACTTAATTACAAGGTCCATGGCATCATCCTTCCCTTGCTCTGCTTGAATATGATCTTGGATGTCATATACTATACTCATAGCAATTAGGTACTTAGTATACTCCTCAGAATGATCTTTGTACACCAACGTGATCTCCATCTCCTCGAGCATTCAAGCCAATTCGATACTCATCAACCGGGATAAAGGGCTCGATTCTGGTACCTTTCTACTCAACGTATCTGCTATGAAGTTTGATTTTCTGGGGTGGTAGTTCAACGTAAACTCATAATCACACAAAAAATCTAGCTACCGCCGTTGTCTCAAATTTAACTCCTTTTGGGTAAGGACATACTTGAAATTTTTGTTATCCGAAATGATCTAGCAGTGGAGTCCATATAAATAATGCCTCCAAACCTTTACGGCGAACAACACTGCCCCCAACTCCTAATCATGAACTAGATAATTGGCTTCATGTTACTTCATTTGCCTCGAAACATAAGCAATCGCATGCCCATGCTGCATCAATACTGCTCCCATCCCTTGATATGACGCATCTTTGTAAACTTGAAATCCTTCCATCCTAGATGGAAGGGCAAGGATGGGTTCGGTGGTAAGACTATCTTTCAGCTCTTGGAATGTAGTTTCACACTAGGGTGTCCACTCGTATGGCACAACTTTCTTTGTCCGAGCAGTGAGAGGAAGGGCTTTATTTGAGAATCCTTTCATGAACTTGCGATAATACCCAGAAAGTCCAAGGAAACTCCGTACATCAGTCGCTGAATTCAAAGAAGACCATTCCTTCACGGCACGCACCTTGGCCGGGTCCACGGATAGTCCACCTCCACTAATCACATGTCCCAAGAAGGCAACCTCTCAGAGTAAAAATTCGCACTTGCTGAACTTAGCAAACAGTGTTTGTTCTTTTAACTCGAGTAATTCACTCGAGTAGTTAATTCACTCGAGTAATTCACTCGAGTAATTCACTCGAGTAGTTAATTCACTCGAGTGAATTACTCGAGTAATTCACTCGAGTAATTCACTCGAGTAATTCCCTCGAGTAATTCACTCGAGTAATTCACTCGTGTAGAAATAAACAATGCGCACGATCACGGGCTCACGGCCAGTGGTCGTGCGCACTATGTCTTGTGATCATGCGCACTGGCATGGCAAATTAGGAAGAAGTGGGGTAATGCGCACGAGCGGTGGCGCACGACCAGTGGTCGTGCGCACTAAGTTCAATGGTCATGCGATTACCCCAGACAAGATCCAGAAAAGAGGAATCAATGCACACGATCAGTGGCGCACGACTGGTGGTCGTGCGCACTAGGTCCAGTGGTCGTGCGTTTACCCCAGGCTGATTCTGGAAAACGTAGAGTAGTGCGCACGATCAGGGGCGCACGACCAGTGGTCGTGCGCATTAGATCCCATGATCGTGCGTAGTATTCCTGTTTCACAACCATCTCGGAACACGCACACGACCCCTGTACCGATAGGAAAAACAAATCACTAATCTGTGCAGACATTCCAGGCAATAACAAAAAGGAGAACAAACTATAAAAATAACAAAATACACCACCATAAGCTTAAATGTGCACTTCCTATGGAAATAAAGGAAAGACAAAATATATATAATAATGAACTAAAAGTGAAGTGCAAGTGACGGAAAACAAGCCCAGATAAGTCCGAAAATGGGTATATAAAATGGACTCATCACGTACCCTAACTAATATAAATTCTCATACAAACTAATAAGTTAAGGTTTCTATAATATTAACTCATCATATAAAATAGTGCATACTAATTTATATGATGAGCATCTACAAGTGCATATGCTATGACATGCTATGCAATGCAATGATTATGTAACTCACACACGACTCTGTGCAAATACCTTTCATGCATTCCCACTTTTTGGAGGTGGCCAACCTCTCAGGTACGAACCGTCGTGGCTCAGAGTGGTAGTGGAGCAGGTGTCTATATTCCTATGCGGGTAGGCACACTACCAGGCCTAGACCTCTCGTATGCCTCAACGCTAAGAATACAACAGCGGAGCCCCTGCGTACTCTTGCTAGTGATAACCACTCTTCCATGGTTAGTGTGCTCTTAGGGGACATAGTCCTCCAGACCTCGGTATAAACATCATACCGGTCTACCCAAAGGTCTACCCTCTGCACCAGAGCCATCATACTTCCGTCATGGTGCCGACTGAACCAGTACAAAGTGACCCACCACATAAGCACAAACCAGGTATAACAATACCCTACCGAGCCTCCAGCTCGCAGGACCAACAATACGAGCCACCAGCTCGTAGGACCAACAAGCCCCATATCACTCTAACCCATACATGGGAGAGATCGCTATAACATTCCTTAATCCTATCAGACTACTCTTGTCTAACTTCCGGATTACTTAGCGATTTATGGTTAATCTTAAAATTCCCGATGTCTATCATGTGAAGGGCTCACAACGGTACTAGGAACTATGATGGGCTGAAACCCATTGTTCCCTTTCTCATGACACTTAGTAATGTTATGCGACCCTTAACCAAATTCATTCTCAGGGTTACTAAATGTGTGACCTCTCCAAAACAATAACTGCTGAAAACACAGATTTTCCAAAATTGCTAAATGCAGAACATATGATCTTGTATGTGTGTATGAATAGGAATTCTCTAAATTCTTGAGCGTAGGGCCTAAGATAATTTCCTGAGACATATCATGACATCTTAGACTGAACTCCAGAGAATTATAATTTCCCTAAAATAATCAACAATTATTATAATATGCCCAAATTATGTCGAGGAGGCTACTGTTGAACCGCACTCGCTCGATGCTGGTACTAACTAGAGGGCCTGGTAGACGGGCAGGTGCGCAGGCTGGATGCGTACGACCGCGTGGGTGGCTGTCGCGTGCTGCCCTGTTCGCAGGCCCCAAGCACGCAGGCCGCGTGCTGCCCTGTTCGCAGACCGCAAGCGCGCAGGCCGCGATCATGGGCGCTTAGGCACGTGCCCGACACTCCCTCCAAGTCTGCTCTGGTGCTTGCAGTTTTCGGCGTGCCACTGGCGTGTTTGGGCTCTTTTGTATTGGGGCTCGACCGGCTCAGAAATTTCATTAAGACCTATCAATATATATATATATATATATATATATATATATATATATATATATAAAACTTATTATATAAAGCAATATAGGTATTTGGAGGCACACCATACATCAAATAAGAGTCATTGGGTCTTGAGAGAGAGCATGAAATAGGGGGAGAGAGTTGAGAGAGAGAGAGGAGGGAGATAGAGAAAGAGAGAGAAAGAGAGAGTGGAGGAAAGAGAGGGAAAGAGAAAGGAAGAGAGATGGCGGAAGGGAGAGGAGAAAGGGGGCAGAGAGGGAGGGAGAGAGAAAGGGAGAGAGATGGGAAGGGGAGAGAAAGAATAGGGAGAGAAATATTGCGTGAAATTAATGTTTTGACGAGAAAACATAATTTTTTTTATAAATAAAAATTGTAATATTGATTTATATTTTTTTTACTGTCATTTTGAGTACTCATATGTATATATTGCGGGCACTGCCCGTCTTGATGTGGGTGCATCATGCTTTGATGCGTGCGCAGCCCGCAACGACGCATCGAGTATGGAAAAAGCCCGTTCGCAGGCGGGCGAAGCCAGCCTGGATGCGACCGAATGCCGCCCAAGAGCATCGAGCACCGGCGTAGCCCGTGCGAAGATGCTCGTATATATATATGTATATATATGTATATTCTCGGTTTTATATTTAAATTCCGTTCTATCTAATTTTACTATTGTTGCGGGTCGCCCGTTTTTCCGAAAATCAGACCGCGTTAGCTCCAAGTCATTATATTGGGCGCACAAACAGTTAAAAGGAAACCAAGCAATATTGACACGAGTTTTTTAGCGTGAAAAATACGGAAAATGTGAAAACCAAAGTGCCTGAATCGGTGTCGAGCCATAGTCCACTATATATCTTCCTTGAGGTTACAAGTTTTTGAGCTCCTTAGAGGGTGACAAGTCAACTCTCCATTTACAAGTTTTAAGTACAGAAAAAGACGGGAAAATGGCTAAGTTCACAGAGCTTTGGGAGAGAGCGATCAGAGAAGCACCCACGAGTCTGCTATCTAAGACGTTTTCTACGTCTGTTTCTGCGTCCATGAAAGCGTTGAGTGTGAGTAGACTAGAAAGGAAGTAGAGCGAATTCCGTGCGATGGAACGATTTAATTCCCACATTTTTGTTGAAAAACCTCAGAGTTCTCTTTAATCTCACAAGTTGATTATCTTCAAATAATTGTCTAGAGACCTTTTTTTAGCTTTATTAAAATAACGTGTTCATATATGTACAAAATCACACCAATTAAAACAATCCCCTTGATGACCTTTGTAATGAACTCCTGATATTCCATAACATCCATTGAGAGTACTTGAAAACGCATAAAAACAAATAACGAACAGACAATCACCAAATTAGAAACAAATGCTTACTATATAGAAATATAGAGTTGCCACTCAAATGGTGGCCCAAAAGAGAAGCCTTTACTATTTCGATGCTCAATTTTTAAGGCTACCTATGAACGTATAAGAAAATTATGTGTATGTACTGCTTGCATAGATTTATTAATGATCTAACAGTGAATGACTTACCTCATTAGCATCTGGTCACGATTTTTCTGTATTTCCCGATATTCTTCATTCGACCAACATCGACTTGACTGAATCCTCTCATTTACCCAACTTCTTTTCTACTTTGTATACGTGACGGAGCATTATGAAGTTGTACCTGATCAGGAAAAAGGAAAAAAATGATCTCATGACTAAATTTCATTGTATTAATAGCAACATTAAAAGAACAAATCAAACTTGTTCTAATCAACCAAGACAATATATACCATCTCTGAAGTTACTATGATTATTATTGAGCAATCAGAATGCGCATAGGAACATGTTAATTTCGGTTGGATTAATTCAACACACATTTTAGCAAATAACTTCTTTAAATATTGGCAGGTCATTGGTTTTCACTTTTCTTGTAATAATTTTATATAGCAAATAAATATAGCACAGTTTGGGATATAGTTTATATAGCATGCTGAACTACCTTGTAATAAAGAAATTTTAATAATATGTTCGTCCCTTATATTTCTTCCTTTCTAATATCTATTAATATATTCCTTCTCTATTTTATTTCCATTCAAAAGAAGCAACAACAATTTTCTTGCCCCTTTGCCATAGCCACCTTCCTTTTAAGAATCAGCTAGAATGGATCACAAAATATTTCGTACAACAGATCAGTAGGCTTCCATCAAAAGAGGATATGTGCCTAATTGTTCATAAATGTTTCGGGGAGTTTGAAGATTTTTTTCCTTTCTATGATGATAAATTCACTAAATTAGAAAGAGCTGTAAGAACTGGCATAGCCGCATAGGAACTGAAAGTCAGAACCAACCAAAAATTGGAAGAGAGAAAAGAAACAAAGGTTTAAGATGCTCATAGCACATGCCAGTTTTACTACAGTTCAAGGCCTTTCATTTTCAATACATGTTTAACAGAAAAAATTAACTGAATTAAACTTTGAACAAGAATACATGAGGATGGTAGTAGAAGCCATTTTTCCTCATATATTCATCAGAGGAAAATTTATTACAGATAAAAGGGAATTTTCAAATGTATGGCAGTGGAAAATGTGTTGAACTAGAGCCCGAGCAATTAACTAGTCAAATTAGATGGTGATAGGTTTAATAAAATTATTGCAGTATTGTGTAACCATGCTTTGTAATCAAGAAACTTGGTCATAAAGGAAAGACCAAGTAAAATCTCCCTCAGATGGACAAAAAGAAACATATAAAATAGTAAGCATTCAATGTAATTAATCGGCTACCAATCACATAATTGGGGCTCACCAAAAAAAGGGGCCATATACAACATGAAAATTGACAATTTTCTTTTGAACTTGTTCCGGGTTTGTAACGACCTGGCCCGCTAGGAGCACAGCGCCGCCCGGCCCACCAGCAGCCCATGGAGGACCCATGGCACCACGGTGGTACAGCCGAAATCTACAAGGCCTGCATGCCGTACACCCCAACGCCTCTCCGGCCTGTTTCTCAGCAAACAGCGCGTTGTTGGCACGGGGTTTCGAACCCGCAACCCTTGATAAGCAACCTTCAACGGTTCTCATCACCAACTGAGCTGCAGCTCAGTTGGTGATGAGAACCGTTGAAGGTTGCTTATCAAGGGTTGCGGTTTCGAAACCCCGTGCCAACAACGCGCTGTTTGCTGAGAAACAGGCCGGAGAGGCGTTGGGGTGTACGGCATGCAGGCCTTGTAGATTTCGGCTGTACCACCGTGGTGCCATGGGTCCTCCATGGGCTGCTGGTGGGCCGGGCGGCGCTGTGCTCCTAGCGGGCCAGGTCGTTACAAAAAGGTGCACTTTTTGTAACGACCTGGCCCGCTAGGAGCACAGCGCCGCCCGGCCCACCAGCAGCCCATGGAGGACCCATGGCACCACGGTGGTACAGCCGGAATCTACAAGGCCTGCAGGCCGTACACCCCAACGCCTCTCTGGCCTGTTTCTCAGCAAACACCGCGTTGTTGGCACGGGGTTTCGAACCCGCAACCCTTGATAAGAAACCTTCAACAGTTCTCATCACCAACTGAGCTGAAGGTTGCTTATCAAGGGTTGCGGGTTCGAAACCCCGTGCCAACAACGTGGTGTTTGCTGAGAAACAGGCCAGAGAGGCGTTGGGGTGTACGGCTTGCAGGCCTTGTAGATTCCGGCTGTACCACCGTGGTGCCATGGGTCCTCCATGGGCTGCTGCTACTCGATTAGGTATGATGCTACTCGAGTAGGTATGCTGCCACTCGAGTAGGCTGTTTCAGTCTGTGTTCAGAGGCCATTTTGAGGGTAAAGACGGCGTTGTATCAAAAAATGGTCAACATGAAATTTGTTCGTCTCGACGAGATCTACAACTTTCATGTTGACCACTTGTCAATTTGAGGTCGTTTTAAATCCCTAATTCCGTTTGTTCCGACATAACTCGAGTGGTGAGCTGCTACTCAAGTATATGCTGCTTCTACTCGAGTAAGTCATGTTTTTACTCGAGTAATGAGCCTCTACTCGAGTATATTGTGTTACTACTCGAGTAGGTATGTTATTACTCGAGTAGGTATGTTACTACTCGAGTAGGTATGCTGTTACTCGAGTAGGTATGATGCTACTCGAGTAGGTATGCTGCCACTCGAGTAGTCTGTTTCAGTCTGCATTCATAGGCCGTTGTGAGGGTCAAAACGGCATCGTATCAAAAAATGGTCAACATGAAATTTGTTTGTCTCGACGAGATCTACTATGTTTATGTTGACCACTTTTCGATTTGAAGTCATCCTAGACCTCTATTTCGGGTTCGCGCAAAACTGCTCGAAATAAACCGTTTTTGACAAAACTTTTTATAAATATATATATATATATATATATATATATATATATATATATATATATATATATATATATATATATATATATATATATATATATATATATATATATATATGTATATATATAATCTTATCTTATGAGAGTTAAAATTAATAGAAGACATCTTCTTCTTCTCTTGACCGAACCAGAGCGTCGTGACGACAGAGCTCTAAGTCGGAAATCTTCCGGTGGCCGCCGGCGGAGCTCCAGTACTCGAAATTTCCAACCGATCGTAGATCTGGAAAGCTCTCGTCGAGAGCTACGCTATCGTGGTAATTTATTTTCCCATCGCTTGAGTTTTCTTGTTAGGGTTTTGTGGCCCTAACCTCTATTTCGGCCATTTTCGTTCAGATTTCGACTCCTAACGTCTTCTTTTGCCCCGATCTGCGACGTGGGGTGATTCGGAGGATTTTTCCGGTAAAAACGAGGCAAGTGGTATTCTTGCTCTCCCTCTTGCTCCTATATTCTAAATTTTTGCTGCAATTATTTGAGGTTATCATGTTTCAATTAATTAGAAACTTGTCCTGAAATTATAATTCTCTTCCTCTTTCCCTTGGATTTCGACTTGTTGTCCCTAAAACCGTAACCCCAAAATTTTAGTCTGTATAATTGGTAAACGAATCAGTTGTCGTGCCGTTGTAACCTTCGAGTCATCTTTATCATTGTGACGCCTTGTACGTTCCGTTATTTTTGATTAAACTTCACCTGCTCGACCTTGACATGCTCTTTTGCAGTACATTTTGTTGGTTAACCTTGAGTCTGTGATGAATAAAAAAGAACTCTGCTTGTTTAATTTGTAACTAAAGAAACACAGATGAACTGTGCGCGTTGGAGTTTCTCCCTCGGCATAGTGTTTAATACTCAGATGAACTGTGCGCGTTGGGGTTTCTCTCTCGGCATAGTGTTTAATACTCAGTTGAACTGTGCGTGTTGGGGTCCTCCCTCGGCATAGTGTTTAATACTCAGATGAACTGTGCGCGTTGGGGGTCCTCCCTCGGCATAGTGCTTAATGCTCAGATAGACTGTGCGCGTTGGGGTTTCTCCCTCGGCATAGTAATTATTAATGAAAGTTTGAACTTCTATCTTGTTAATGTGTTTAGCCTTTCTTGCTCGGCTAGTTTTACTGTTGCTTACTTTTACTCTGCTGACCATTTTGTTGCAGTCGTTTTTCATTCTCCTTCACTTTGAGGTTTGTGTAGTCTGTTTTTACTCTTGCACTACTTGTGACTTGTTTCTGAGGTGTTCTACTTTTGAATGCCTCAGGACCAGAGCTGTAGCAGGTTTAGCTGACAGTGTTGGGCTTCTGGTGCTGCTGGTGCCTGCGGCCGTTTGATTACACCTCTGAGCTCGAGGTAGTTATCTTTGTTCAGACTTGTCATATTTTACTATGGGTTCGTGTCAGTTGTTGACGCCCATAGACTTTGACTTTTCTGTGATGGACTACTTGCTTCTGTTACTGCTGTTACTGCTGTTACTTTTTACCTGATTGTTCTTGCTCTCTGGGAAGGATTTATGTTAAGATGCATTTAGTTATTTTAAAGTAAACAAAACTGCATTTCCGGAATATTGGCATGACATGACTTCAACTGCTAAATCTACTACTTTTAAGCGTACAAAAGATTTCTATATATCTCTAGTAAATGTAGAAGTCACATCATCATTTCATGACACTGGACCCTCACTCCCACGTAGGATAACAATTGAGCTAACTCAGTACTTTCCGCCGCCTAAAAGATGTATATTTTCTCACCTATGGACAGTAGTCCACTTGACCGAGGGACACGGTCATTAACTCTATTAATTTATATGCATAGTTTTTAACTAAAAGTTATAAATCTTTTACTTGAGGTAAATGTGAGGACGGGCTGCCTGAGCGTCGGCAGTTGTCCCCTGCTTGGCGTGGCATCACGGCGCGTGGTTTCTCTACTCTGACGTATTTTTGAATACGGAGAAAATGCGGGTCGTGACAGTTGGTATAGTGATGAGAACTGTTGAAGGTTGCTTATCAAGGGATGCGGGTTCGAAACCCCGTGCCAACAACGCGCTGTTTGCTGAGAAACAGGCCAGAGAGGCGTTGGGGTGTACGGCCTGCAGGCCTTGTAGTTTTCGGCTGTACCACCGTGGTGCCATGGGTCCTCCATGGGCTGCTGGTGGGCCGGGCGGCGCTGTGCTCCTAGCGGGCCAGGTCGTTACAAAAAAGTGCACTTCTTTGTAACGACCTGGCCCGCTAGGAGCACAGCGCCGCCCGGCCCATCAGCAGCCCATGGAGGACCCATGGCACCACGGTGGTACAGCCGGAATCTACAAGGCCTGCAGGCCGTACACCCCAACGCCTCTCTGGCCTGTTTCTCAGCAAACAGCGCGTTGTTGGCACGGGGTTTCGAACCCGCAACCCTTGATAAGCAACCTTCAACAGTTCTCATCACCAACTGAGCTGCAGCTCAGTTGGTGATGAGAACTGTTGAAGGTTGCTTATCAAGGGTTGCGGGTTCGAAACCCCGTGCCAACAACGCGCTGTTTGCTGAGAAACAGGCCAGAGAGGCGTTGGGGGTGTACGGCCTGCAGGCCTTGTAGATTCCGGTGTACCATCGTAGTGCCATGGGTCCTCCATGGGCTGCTGGTGGGCCGGGCGGCGCTGTGCTCCTAGCGGGCCAGGTCGTTACAAAAAAAGCCCGGTCTTTTCCCGGTCTGCAAAAATCAGAACGCCTTAGCTCGGAATCAAATCGGGCGCAAACAATCAAAATGAACACCACAAATGACAAGAGGCTGTTTTATTAGAGATATAAGTTGACTGTATACTTTTCTCCAGCATAAGATATTTTTCTTAGCTTCCCGTACAAGTCATCTATGATGACTCTTTTATTTATGTACTAACCTATAAAAGGGTCTTTTAAATGATTGAAAAAACACAACAGAATTATCTATTTTTCTCTGCTTCTCCTCTTGTTTTTTTGTGTTGTGTTAAAGTAATAACAGTGGTATCTGAGCCTTTGTTGGAAAATTCCTTTTGACCGAACATCTTCTCATCGAAGGATCAATAATGGCTTCATCATCTAACACACCAGCAAGGAACTATTCTCACTCTTCCATCCCCATATTTAATTGTGAAAAATATCGACACTAGTGGGTCAAAATGCGCACTATGTTTCGCTCTCAAGGTCTATGGGAGCTAGTGCAAGAAGGTCCTGTTATACCTGTAGGAGGCAAAGAAAGTGGAATTCAAACATGGGATATACAAATGAATGCAGAAATTCTAATAAAGGATTCCAAAGCACTCAAGCTCATTCAACAAGGTGTAGAAGAAGCAATCTTCCCACGGATAATGAGTGGTGAAACTGCGAAGGAGGCATGGGATATTCTTCAGGAAGAATAAAAAGGCTCTGCTAAAGTAATTTCCATGAAGTTACTGTTTGGTATTGTTTTCATAATAATCCTGATTTGAAAAAATCTTATTGAACTAAGATGAATTGAGTTGTATTTGACATTGCTTTCAAGTTATGTGATTGTAGGAGTTAATTACTAAGTATAAACCAATGTAAGATTACAATGGGCCATAAAACACAGAACTATGTAATGTAATTCCTCATTGTGTAGGAGATGATGTTGACTCTTGTGTAATCTCTCTATTGGGGTGCACTTCATTTTCAAGTGCAGTAGGGGATTCAAGGAAAAGGATGGTTGATGAGTTCAAAATGAATTAGAATTTTTTTAAGCAAAATTAGTCAAGTATTCACGTGAACTCTCAATCCATTCATTGAGACATCACGTGAACACTCTTGGAATTCATCGTGTTTACTCGGAAAATTTCTGATAGTTTCTTAAATTCTTTTCAGAAACGGCTAAGTCAAATTCATCGAGTATTCACATGAAGTCTCATATCATTCATCGAGATGTCACGTTGTTGAAACAGAGAACCGGCTTCTGTGGAGTTCGGACCCTAGAAAGGGGAGGATGCACACTTACTTTTCCCAGCAAGCCTGCTTGACTGGGAACTTAGGATTTGGAACCGACCTAAGGCTGTAGTATGGAGGTCCCCCACACAACCAAAATATCTTAGAGCACTTCCCCTCCTTAGCCAGTGCTGAGCTAAGGATACCTCAAAAAATGCTACAAGACTAGAGAATGAGAAACATTGCCTCCTGAAGTACCCCCTGGGTTCTATTTATAGATTCCAAAATCTAGTCTGTCAACGGTGTAGCTCCGCTGTTCTAAAAGGCTATATGCAGACAAACTGGGTCTGCCAACAACATAACTCCACTATTCTAAAAGGCTATATACATTTTTCTAAGGGCATCCAGGTAATCTTATCTCTGGACCCCACCGGGCGAGTTGTCGATGAAGGCACCACTCGCCTAAAGGGGCGAATGTTGGGAGAGCCATGTATTCACCCACTAGTAGCCTTCACCTGCTACACGAGCAATGAGGCACGAGTCTTGGGCAAGTGCGTGATGAAGACTGCACTCGCATGAAGGCCTGACTGCTCTCCTGGGCTTGGGTGAATGCTCCTTGAAGCGCTTGGCGAGTGCGGGTAAGCCTACCCCACTCGTCACTTCTAAAACTCTTGGTCCTGAGTGTCCTACAATGCCCGAGAACCGCCTTGAACTTGCCAGAAGGACTTACTCAACGAACACGGGGTTGTACACAATCCTCGGTCTTTGCATGTGAGTACTACACTCAGAAAGAAAAGTACAATCCGAAGTATTCTATGAGTATTTGTTGACCTGGAGGGAATCTTTTGCTGCCCCGACTCTAGCTAAAATTACCCAAACTCTGTCAATGATATCTGCTTTATCCAATCGAACTTGTAAGCCTCTCTAGCCTCTCTCTCGTCTTACGACCCAATGTTTCTCTCGAAAGAAACCCTGGACTGTATTACCGCTGCGAGAGTAGATGCCAAGGCATTGGATGCTGCATTCGCCCCATGGATTGCTCGAAAAGCCCCAAGCTCATCTCCTAAAGTAAATAAGGCCAAAATGGTCAGGCGTGACCTGACAAGGGACGAGTCTATCTTGCAGGCTCCCTCACACTCCGGGATCCCTCAGGTATCCTCGCTCATTCTATTTTCTCAGTTTCTAGGATGAAAAATAGATGACGACACATCCACTCGCAAGTCCCGCCAAAAGAGAAGGGAGTCGAGGAGGAGAGTGTTGAAACTCACGAACGATGATAGTAATGACAAGAGGGCGCCCGAGATCACTTCTCAACAAAGACGTGATGATCTCCCGCAAACACCTGGTGAGTCATCTTCTGTGCACTTGCCTCTCATTAAATTTCTTACTCACTTCATTTGCAGCTCCCGTCTTTGGGAATATGTGAATAGTTCATTCAACGTCCAAGTCCCCTGCTCGCCCGACTCCCATAGATCTTTCTTCGAACCTACCACCCCCAGCAGATGATGTTCCCAACCTTCCATCCTAAAGTAACTCTGCTACAGTACAGAGAACTTTGTGCTCTGGGCTCGGGAAGCCGCATATATCCTTCAACACTCCCTTCGAAGGGTGGCCTAGTATTTCCTGTCGGCACTCGGGCTGGGACGCAGATACTGAGCATGGTAGTAAATCACACTCGCCTTCTAAAAGAGTGGAGGTTTGGTGCGTTGAACGGCAAGTGTACCGGTCGCACAAGTAATATAAAATGGGATGTCCCCAAGTATCGATCTCTTTAAGGAACATAGTAGGGGGGGGGTGAGTTAATATCAAGGAGGACTTGAGATTGAAGTCCTTTGGTCAGAGTTAACTATGGGGGTTTTGGTATGTTGCAGAAACAGAAAATAAAATGCTAACAACTACTCCTATGCAACGCCGCTATGCGATGCTTCGCTAGACGGGATGGAAGACTACACGGGCCGCTATGCACCGAATCGCTGGGCGGATGGACGAGTAGGCGAGCGTAAGAACTAGGATTTGAGGGTCGTAGTCACCTCTTCGCTATGCACGCTTCTAGCAATTTCTACAACGACAAGAACAGATGGATGGTGAATGGACAAATAGGCGCACCTCAAGCAAATAACGAACACATGCAATCACATAGACATGATTTCACATAAATGTATGTCAAAATAGCACAACTTCATCATATACAAAGAGTTCAACTAAACCTTCAACAATAAGAGAAGAAAATCGTGTAAAATCAACCGGATCCGAATTCTTGCCAAGGATTCGCGGTAGGATTTGCCGGGTTGTCAATACGCATCCAAACTCGGTCCTCAACTGCGTCCGGAGTAGAGGAGGCTGTCACTCACTCCCAATGAACCCGTCTTCGTCGTGTCACTAGCCGGTGGAAGATGGCACAAGCTTCTCCTAGCTTGTTGGAGAAAGCTAGATAAAATCCTTTCTTGAAGCACAAGGATGAAGGAGGAGGCCGAGGGGAAGCTCCGGCTTTGATTTGGCGTTGAATGCTTGCCCGGATCTTCCCCCTTGGTGGAATGGCGGATTTCGGTCAAAAATCACGGAGGAGAATGGATGGAATCGAGTCCCCCCAAAAATGGCTGATAACCTGCGCTTAAATAGCGATCAGAAAATTGGTCACGCACGGTCCAACGCATGACCGTGTGCTAAGCGTGCGTTATTAACTTCTAGATCTGGATCACGGAAGAAGAAGCATTGACCCATGCGTTTTACTCACACACGGGCGATTCTACCCGTACGTGAAGGAAATCGCACGGGTAAACACAGAGCGCAGGAATGCAGGAGAAAACAGTGGAACCATCTGTTTTACTCGTGCACGGGCACTTCCGCCAGTGCGTGAACAAATCGCACGGGTAGAAATAGATGTCCCCAGAATTGCTGTGTGAAACGCACGGTTGAACTGGAACCGTGCAGGGCAAAAGCGCACGACCGTGCATTTTACACCAAATCGAAAATGGAATTTGGGACATCCCGATCACCTGCACAGCAATGCAACCAGGCTGGAGCACGAGCTCCCAGCAATAAAATACATACAACAACAACAGAAAGAGCAACGGGGAGCACAAGGCGCTTACCCCCGATAAAAATATGCGCAATTGCACTCCCTTGGGCCAAAAACAATGCACTAATGGTGAAGTGAGGTCCTAAACAAAAATATAACTTTTCCAATTGAAAAAGTACTGCACATGCAAGAAAATAAGGCCAGATGATTCCGAAAAACCCTAAAAATATCGGACTCATCACACCACCAGACGTAAACATTTGCTCGTGTCAAGCAAATCATCTCTCTGTGGACTCGAAAACAGCGAGCTGGCTAAGAAATTTCAAAATAAAGTACAGCAAGAAATCAAATACTCATGGGCACAGAAAATATAATAGATAAACTTTTTAACTATGCTACGAAGTTTATAGCTTTCGACAGGTGTAAATGAATATTATAGCTGCTCAAAATAGGAATGCTGGAGAATCATCCGGTCACGCGTAGGAAGAAAGTAGGCAGGCCACTAAGGTGAGCATTGCCAAAGACTGGGGCTCAGGATCATCTCCAAAGGAATCCACCAATGTCGGGAACCATACGCTCGCCCGTTCACACTCTCTCCACAGCGCTAGTTCGACTCAAGCGCGAATCCGGAGGACTTTAAGAAAAATAATGGGGCTTGGGTATAAGCATAAGTAAGGATACAAAAGTATATGCATGAAGGCTACACATAACCCAAATGAGCTCATACAAAGGACTACCTTCTCGCCAACAAAACAAGTAGGTTCACCACACCACTAGACTTGGACTTGACATATGAGTGCGCGCACCGCCTACCGGAACAGAATCTCAAATGGAATTTTCTTTTAAACTTTTTCTTATTTCATATCCAACTCTTTTCCTTTTTCTCTTTTTCTTTTCTTTTTCAAAATTTTGTTTTTTTTATTTCACCTTCAGCCACATAATAACAGGAAAACTCCAGCTCAAAAACACAAAACTGCACCACGGCAACAACACCAAATGCAAGAAGTAATATACTAATAGCTCGAGATAGGGGCGTGCAACTGGGATGAGCTTTTTTAGGCTTTGGTGATTACAAAGCGGGGCTGAATCAACAGGAGTAGTAGGCTCAAAATAGGCTTACAAGGATAAGATGTTAGGAGCTGGTACAATGCTCAACCTGGCCGAAATGATGGCCTACATCACAATCACTCTACACTAACCATGAACCAATACTTTGAGAGTAGCTTGTGGCAAGTTCTTAGCCCCCGAGAAAGGTAATCCTTCCACCCGACTCGAGCAATATGAGGTTAGTGGCGGCTACACACATTCCTACTCTGCCATTTGATTACTCCAGCTTCAGTAATTTTGAGTAGTATAAATGCTATTTATAAATGCAGAAAAGTATAAATCTACGAGCATAAAGAAAAATTAAATCTATTCTATTTTTATGCAAACATTGAGTACTCGATTAGGAGCACTGCAGGAGTTTCACACTACTTTACCCTAAAATCCTAAGCCAGCAGCACTATCTTAAAGTTAACACAAAAGAAATAAATTAAACTTGGGCAGAGCGCATGCTTAAGTGCGTGCTCGTGCGGTGTAGATGCACAATGTAGACATGATAATAAAAAAAATAGAAAGTGAAAATACTCTTGAGATATGCAAGTGAAAGTAGTGCTTGTGCACAAGTAACGCATGACATTCCCCCACCAGACTTAAACTAAACAAACTATCACACGATTTACAATAAAAGCAATAAAGTAAAGTTGGGGAAGAAATTACCCAATGCTAAGCAAATGAGCATACCAGAAGATTGGCGTGAAAGCATGAAGCCAAACCTGTAAAAATTTTAGCTCACCCCGCCGCACCAAGGATAGGCCACCTACCAAATAGCTCAAACAAAAACGTAAAACAAGGTATAAACAATATAAGCTAAGCACACAAAACTCTCGCAAGTAAGCATTAAAGCAAGAAGAAATAAAACGACAAGCACAGCTATTTAGACAAACAGCAAAACAAAAAAAACTAAATAACGAATCCTACTCCTAGATAAATACTAGGGTTACTGTCATCCCAGCATGACTTATTCGAGATCCAAAAGGTCCTAACTAATAGGATTATGAAAGGAAAAGTGCACAGGTAACTGACCTAATATCCGTCACGGTAACGGGTACCTATACAGAGATAAAACAGTCACCCGTCTACCTAAATAATGATACCTGCCCAACAAAGGTAGAGGAAATAGGAAATAAGAAGAGGAGGAGCGCTGGTCCTCGCTCATCTAATCACAAAACTTATCCTCGCCTAGCAAGGCGTCGTCAACAATAGACGTGTAGGGAGTGATGGCAACGATAAGAACACCAGACTCATCACCATCCCAGCATACCCGTGGAGACTCAGCCTGCCGAGGCTCAGATAGCGAAGGGGGATCCAGTAATAAAAGAGAAGAAGAACTAAAATAATCAGGAAAAAGGAGAGTGATCCCGGTATCACTCTTAGTGAGATCCGAGCAGCGATCATCGTCGGTATCATACGAGTCGTAACGTGGAGAATCAAAGAACTCGAGATCTACAGTTGCAAGAGAAACGACCTCGTCTAATAAAGAGGTGCAAACCTCCACATCAGAAAGAGGGTATTCCTCATCCCACCTAGGTGCGTAAAAGTGCTCTGAAGATCCACCTTTTCCATCGGAGATAGAAGAATCCTCATCCCACTTCGGCGCAACCTTAGGCACCGAATCATCCAAAAATATGGCATCATCAGCCGACTCACAAGAAAATGGAGTAGCAAACTCAGGCAAAAATTGCGGAGGGGCGGAACTGCTCTCAAAATCAAGCACTGAATGAGCAGGCCCCATCGCAAAATTAGTCGCAGACACCATCCCTTCAACCGAAACAATCTCTGCGTCCCATAGATGAGCGCCCATGGATTCATGATCATCTTTTTGCTGGCTACCGCAAGAGTGATCGTCATCACTCAAAGGAAGCTCGTAAAAAGGGAGCGAGGGACCCATGAAGGATCTGTATGCAGCGAGAGATTCTATTTTAATCTCAATGGGAAAAGAGCGAGCCAGATGGGTGATGTCAGTGTATGGCCCAGGCAACACCCTGGTAGGCCTGTCCACCACTATCTCCTGTGAACGGGAGGCTGTTGCAAACACGCCCTCAGAGGTAGAAGGCTCGCACAAGCGAGGGCAATCCTTCATCATGTGGCCGACACCTTGACAAAATAATCATCTATTACAATGCTCGGCTTTCAAATCAGCCATGACATCGATGCATCGGTGCAAAGTTTCATAAAGATGGCACTCGGCTACAGAATACAATGCGAACAAGAAAATTTACCAAAGATTGCTTCACAACCAAAATAAAGATTAGTAGGGATCTTCTATCTAAAACAAAAATCAGAAGAGGACAAAATGAAATGAGCGAAATAAAAAAAACATTCCAACAACTAAAATAAAAAAGAAAAATGCAATGCACAAATGGAAAGGGATTTGATCTACTATCTCCCTCTCCAAAAACTCACACGACTGTGTTCCCTGGCAACGGCGCCAAAAACTTGGTGCGTTGAACGGCAAGTGTACCAGCCGCATAAGTAATATAAAATGGGATGTCCCCAAGTATCGATCTCTTCAAGGAACACAGTAAGGGGGGAGATAATATCGAGGAGGACTTGAGATTGAAGTCCTTTGGTCTGAGTTAACTATGGGGGTTTTGGTATGTTGCGGAAACAGAAACTAAAATGCTAACAACTACTCCTATGCAATGCCACTATGCGATGCTTCGTCACGCGGGATGGAAGGCTACACGGGCCGCTATGCACCGAATCACTGGGCGGATGGACGAGTAGGCAAGCGTAAGAACTAGGATTTGAGGGTCGTAATCACCTCTTCGCTACGCACATTTCTAGAAATTGCTAGAACGGCAAGAACGGGTGGATGGCCGATGGACAAATAGGCGCACCTCAAGAAAATAACGAACACATGCAATCACATAGACATGATTTCACATAAACGTATGTCAAAATAGCACAACTTCATCATATACAAAGAGTTCAACTAAACCATCAACAACAAGAGAAGAAAAGTGTGCGAAATCGACCGGATCCGAAGTCTTGCCAAGGATTCGCGGTAGGATTCGCCGTGTTGTCAATCCGCTTCCAAGCTCGGTCCTCAACTGCATCCGGGGTAGAGGAGGTTGTCACTCAATCCTAATGAACCCGTCTTCTTTGTATCACGAGCCAGTGGAAGATGGCACAAGCTTCTCCTAGCTTGGTGGAGAAAGCTAGATAAAATCCTTTCTTGAAGCACAAGGATGTAGGTGGAGGCCTAGGGGAAGCTCCGGCTTTGATTTGGCATTGAATGCTTTCCTGGATCTTATCCCTTTGGTGGAACGGCGGATTTCACCATAAAATCGCTGAGGAGAATGGCTGGATTCGAGTCCCCCAAAAAATGCCTGAAAACCTGCTCTTAAATTGAAAAAGATCAGAAAATTGGTCACGCATGGTCCAGCACACGACCGTGCGCTAACCGTGCGTTATTAACTTCCAGATCTGGATCGCGGAAGAAGAAGCGTTGACCCGTTCGTTTTACTCGCGCACAGGAGATTCTGCCCGTGCGTGAAGGAAATCGCACGAGTAACCACAGAGCGCAGGAATGCTGGAGAAAACAGTGGAACCATGCGTTTTACTCGCGCACGGGCGCTTCTGCCAGTGCGTGAACAAATCACACGGGTAGAAACAGTTGTCCCCAGAATTGTTGTGTGAAATGCACGGTTCAACTGGAACCATACGGGGCAAAAGAGCACGACCGTGCGTTTTACATAGAATCGAAAATGGATTTCGGGACATCCCGACCGCCTGCACAGCAATGCAACCAGGCTAGAGCACAAGCTCCCAGCAATAAAATACATACAACAACAACAGAAAGAGCAATGGGGAGCACCAGGCACTTACCCCCGATAAAAGAATGCGCAATTGCAGTCCCTTGGGCCAAAAACAATGCACTAATGGTGAAGTGAGGTCCTAAACAAAAATATAACTTTTGCAATTGAAAAAGTAGTCCACATGCAAGAAAATAAGCCTAGATGAGTCCGAAAAACTCTATAAATATCGGACTCATCAAGATTATGCACAAATAACACCATTCACTGCAGGTTACCACGAGATCTCATCGACTGATGTCGACATCGACGAGGAGTTCTCACTCCCCCCCCCCCGCCCCATTGCCTGACTCAATAGCTGCCTTCCTGAGCGATCCAAAGGATGTCGAGGCGCGCTGAAGCGGCCGACAAACAGGATTTTACAGAAGCACGCCCTGATGTTGTGCGAGCTCTATAACCGGGTTCAACAGAATCAAATGTCTGTCGAGTAGCAGGTGCCCTGCTTGCAGGATAACTATACGCAGCTGATTAGCGGGTTGGGTGGAGAAGCCGACGGCGGGAGGGACTTTCCCGAGATCGATGTCACGCGTGATGAAGATCAAATGCACCTCACCAAGCAGGTGTTACAAACCATTCACTCACTGCAGTATACTCGCATGATTCCTAGTGCGTGAACGAGAGGCCGGGGATGGTGGTCATGGCCTCGAGTGGGACAACTGGCCCTTGCCTTCACGCTTTTCCTTTTTCTAATGTCTGTAGTAATAACTGTTGGTTGACCTGCGATGAATGCAAACGATAAGCTCGTATATTTCTTGTCGATCTCGCTTCTGCTCTCGTGTCAGTTCTCTTTTTACTGTCGAATTATTCTTTCTTAGCTTAGAATGTGGTGCTATGTGGCGCTAGTTCGATCTCGGTGGCAAGTGAGGGGACGGTGTAGGATCGAAATAGTGTCCCAGGCGGGATCTATAGAATTACCTATCCGCACTTTTCGCTTCGTGGATCATTTCCCGCCAAAAATGTTTGATAAATAGGCCCCCACCTTCCGCATTAACCACTGATCATGATAGCTTTCGGTACTTTTTCTAAATTCTCTTTTCTTGGACTCATGCTTCTATGTTTCCTATCCACTCTCGTGAGATGACTGGAGATGTAGATGGACGAATCAAGTTAGCAGCCACATTCACTGACTACCCCTTCATGAACTGCAATTTGGCTGAAGAGAAATTCCATTCGCTCGCCGGACTCAACATTTCTCCGAGCTTCACTGCATGACATCTTGGGAAGGACGATTCGATAAATCACTTCTCGACCACATGAACTCACCATCCCTTCCAAACACTTTGAGGTAGTATTGCGCCTCCCCATCTGGGCGTAGATTCTCCAGGCTCTGCGGTACTCCGGCGTCGTTCCCGCACAAATCAACCCCAACTCCATTGCCCAGCTAGTAGTATTCACCTGCTACCTGTGAGAGGAGCAGATTGAGCTTAGAATTCCCGTCTTCCACAAGCTCTTCAATTTCCGCTCTAAGAGGGATGGGATTGGGTTCTTCTCCGGTAACAACTTAAAATCCAAAGGTTTCACCAAGAAGAACCGCAATTGGATTCGTAGGTTCGTCTTCGTCTCCGGAGATTTACGGAACCTCCCCCTCTCGCCAGTCCAGCAGAAGGAATCAACCTACCACCCTCCATCTCTCGGCGACCACGAATTCAAGCTTCACCAGTTCCTCTTTGAAAAAGACTTCGATGTTCCCTTCCTGAGGAGGATTGTCAACTCGCTACTTCCTGTACTCTCCGGGGAAGGTAGGTCTCGCAGTTTTCTTTAACTAAAACGTCCAACATTTGGCTAACTGTCAACACATGCAGGGGTGCGAGATCTTCCCTTTAATGTTCCCTATGCGAGCATTATAACACTTGCCTCCGAGAAGGCATGCACGGAGGCCATCGCTGCAGCCTGCACGAGCGAGCCAATGTAGCTGACAAAATCAAGCAGCCAGAAATGGAAACCCGAAGTGCCTCCCATCCGGCCACTCCTCCAAAAGCCCAAGACCACCAATCTCTCCAAAGGCAAGGAGGTCGGGAGTACTCTTCCACCGAGGTCTCCGATTGCTGGCTAGATCATAGGGAAGAGAACCAATGAGATTAGCAGGACCTCGGCCGCGATAGAGAAAAAATGCCTAGAGGCTATAGGAACTTTGGCCTAGGTGAGAAGCTGTTGGACGATGCCGTCGAGACCTTACTAGCCTAGGACCGAGAGGCCAACGAGGCCTCGATCTCTACCATTCTCACTTCCGGGCAGGAGGGCAAGACAGTCTCGGGCCAGGCCTATGCACTCACCTTCGGGCTATATGGGCGTGACAATGCTGCCTATTACGATGACACACTCATGCAGTCTCCCGCCTATGAAAGCTTGCGGGCATAACTCCGCGCCATTGAGCTCTCTCCCGTAACGGCTCGTCGCTGATTTCGCCTATCGCGACAGATGGCATATGTCAGTGCCTCACGGTCCATGTTATCTAAAGAAGTGACAACTCTGAAACAGAAGCTAGCCGCTATCGAGAACGAGCTTGGCGGGCGAGGGGGTGGAGTGGTAAGTGTTTCTCCCATCCAATTCATTTGTTGAGTTCCCTTCTCTCTTTAAGCCTAATTTTCTGCAGGATGTCGCGACTGCTGCCCAAATACTCACACACAATGCCCGCCTGGAGGAGGAGAACCAGAGGCTGAAGGCCTAGAATAAGAAGTGGGTCGACTCGCTACTTCCCCCTCCCCCGGCCGTGAAGAATATGGCTCAAATGTACACTCAACATGAGATGGACCTAATGATACAATAGAACGCCATCGCTGTGACAAGACATTCGCTCCAGGTGATGCAGAGAGTCGAGCTTCTAAGGAGTGAGGGCGCAAAGTTGACTGCCGAGGACTTGGTTCCAGAACTGTTCCTGCGAATCCCAGAGCTAGAAGATAGCATCAGCGACATCCCCGACGGGAGCGAGTAGTCGACATCGCTATCCTAGAGTTCTCGCCTTTTTCAATTTTTTCCTTGTGCTTTCTTTTTTGGTCCTTGTAATTTTGCTAGATGTAACTTCCAAACTGATGAAATAGAAACATTTTGTGCCCTGAATTTTTCTCTCTTTTTCTTGTTTTAATTTTGGTTGATTTTGACACGCGGGAACCCATTCGATTCTTGCTTTAACTTTGGTAGCCCATAGTCAAGACCTCTCGCGAGATCGTAGATCGACCTTTCGCCGCGACAACCTGTACCGTGTTGATTTCGCTATTTCGACGCATAGAACTAGGTCTCGCGCCGCTCTCTCATCGCTCCCTCACACGCGCCAACAATGTTAATCTCCAGACTTGTTGTTTTAATAATTGGATCTCGCGCCATTCTTACCATATTAGCTCACGCACGCCCACTACATTAGACTAGCGGGATCCAGCTTCGGGCATTCTCTTGTACCCTTTATCCCGACCTTGGCACTTTCCCTTAGTTTACCTTCGAATGTCTTACATTGACTGACGAGACCACTAAGTGCGAGATCTCCTTAGGAATCTCAAGTCACTTCAATATTCCAACGAGGACCTTCTAGACCCGCCAGCTAGGCGAGAGCCTGATTGTGGGAAATGAGCATCAACCAGGCTTGCCACTTTTTGGCCAACCATCGGGCTCTACTACAGGCCCAATCAGCTTGTAGGAGCCTGATGGCGGGTGTTGAGCATCAACCGAACTTTCCTTTTAACAACGGGCCAATCAGCTAGTAGGAGCCTGATGGCGGGTGTTGAACATCAACCGGGCTTTCCTTTTGGCCAACCACCAGGCGCTACCACCGACCCTATCAGCTGGTAGGATCCTGATTGCTGGTGTTGAGAATTAACCGGACTTTCCTTATGGCCAACCACCGGGCGCTATCACCAGCCTAATCAGCTAGTAGGAGCCTGATGACTGGTGTTGAGCATCAACCAGACTTTCCCTTTGGCCAACCACCCGGTGCAACCACCGACCCAATCAGCTAGTAGGAGCCGGATGGCGGGTGTTGAACATTAACCGTACTTTCCTTTTGGCCAACCACAAGGCGCAACCACCGACCCAATAAGCTAGTAGGAGTCTGATGTCGGGTGTTGAGCATCCAACGAACTTTCCTTTCGGCCAACTACCGGGTGCTACCACCGAGCCAATCGGCTAGTAGGAGCCCGACGGCCGGGGTTGAGCATCAACCAGAATTTCCTTTTGGCCAACCACCGGGGGCTACCACCTGCTCAATCAGCTAGTAGTAGCCTGACGGCAAGTGTTGAGCATCAACCAAACTTTCCTTTTGGCCAACCACCGGGCACTACCACCGACCCAATCTGCTAGTAGGAGCCTGACGACGAGTGTTGAGCAACAATCAGACTTATCTCTTTTGTCCAACCACCGGGCGCTACCACCGGCCCAATCAGCTAATAGGAGCCTGATGGTGGGTGTTGACCATCAACCAGACTTATCTCTTTTGGCCAACTAAGACCCATACTCCTTATGTCGAGCAAGTAGAACATCAATGTCAGATAAGAATGAGGAAAAGCAATGTTATATAATTTTCTCATGTATAGAAGTGTTTTAAGTCATCGCCGCTCCATGCATAACTGAGGCGCTCCCCTTCTACATTTTGGAGATGGTATCCACCCAACTTCAAGGTCTCTATAATAACATAAGGACCCTTCTAGGTTGGATTCTGCTTACTGACAGCTGCCGACCTCCCAGCCGCATCGACCTTCCTCAAGACCAGGTCTCCCTTTATGAACCGCTTGATCCTGACATGCTTGTCGAAGTACTTGACAATCCGCCACTTGACCTCTTCCTACCGGATGGATGACAAGTCATACAGCTCCTCCACCATATCTAGGGAGAGTCATAACTCATCCTCGTTCTCAGTCCTCCATTCTTCTCCACCTTGATGGGTCTCCACTACTCGCGATGTCCGGACCTCGAACTCTATCAGGAGCACAACCTCAAAACTGTGGGAGAGCTTAAAGGGGGTCTCCCCTGTGGCCGCGTTGTGCTTGATTCTCCGGGCCAACAGGACCGAGAGGAGTTGCTCCACCCAGCTCCCTTTTAGATTTTCCACTTTCTTCTTCAGCAAGTTAACTATGAACTTATTTGCCGCCTCTACCTGCCTATTGTTTTGGGGGCGATGAACCAACGAGAATCTAAGATCTTTCCCGAGTTGTTAACAAAAGTTGATGAACTCGGCGCTGACAAACTGTGACAGCTTACCCGTGACAATGTCCTGATGAAGCCCATGTCGGCAAATGATCTCACCCCATACAAAGTTTTGATTCACCTGAGAGATCATCTTGGACAGCACTTTGACCTCTAACCACTTAGAGAAATAGTCAATCATGACTAGAAGGAACCTTCTCTGCCCAATGGCCTGGGCGAAGGGCCCCACAAGATCCATTCCCCAAATGTCCAAGGGCCAGGGTGCAGTGATTCTTTTGAGTCTATTAGCGAGTATCAGCTGGAGTGGAGCGAACATCTGACACTTCTGACACTTTTTTTGCGAACTCGGTGGCATCCTGGCCCATGGTCAGCCAAAAATACACTTGTCTTATTATCCTCCCCTCTGGTGTTTTGCTTCCTAAGTGGCTGCCACACTCCCCAGAATGGACTTCTTCTAAAATTCTCGGAATCTCCTCCTCAGCCATGCAACATGCCAGTAATCCTGAGAGGGTCTTTCTATATATCTTCGCATTGCATATAAGGTAATACACCGACTTATGCTTGAAGTGCTTTTTGTCCGGGCCCTCTGGGAAGTCCCATGTGGATAAGAAAGTTGCGAAGGGGTCTATATAGGAGGAATGTAGATCCACTTCCATCAGCTCCCCCTCTTCAATTGAATGTTGGAATAGGTCGGTTAAGGTTCCTCATGCACGGGGTCCGAACTTGGCCAGTTGATCCACTTGTTCATTTTCTTTCTGCGGCACATGTCAGATGGCAAATGTTTGGAACATGCTAATGACTTCCTTCACCTTCGACAGGTACAACTGGAGAGTAGGCCCCCTTGCATCGAACTCGCCATTGATTTGAGAGGACACCAACATGGAGTTCGTTAGCACCTCCACGTCGTGCACCCCCAGCTCCCTTTCCAGACATAGACCTGCTATTACAGCTTCGTACTACGATTGGTTGTTGGTAATTGGAAAGTGAATGACCACCGTCTTCTTTATCATCGTCCCGTGAGGAATCTCCAGGATTACTCTAACTCCCAAGGAGTGCCTTCCCGAGATGCCATCCACCATCACCTTCCAAGGGACCGAACGAGTGAGCTCAGTCTCTGCCACCTCAACCACATAGTCTACCAAGAAGTCGGCCATTGTCTGGGCCTTTATCGAGAGGTGAGGGACAAAAGAAATGTCGAACTCGCTTAGCTCTACCGACCTCTTCGCAATCCTACCAGAATGCTCCACCCACTCAAAGATATTATAGAGGGGATGGTCAGTCAATACCCAGATGGAAGCGCCTGGAATTACGGCCGGATCCTCCAAGCCGGATGATCAGAGGGAAAGCCAACTTCTCCAAAATCGGTTATCGAAGCTTTGCATTCCCCAGGACCCTACTCACATAGTAGATCAGCAGTTGTTTTATGTCATCTTCTCGGAACAAGACGGAGTTTACGGCCTCGGCCCCGACCCCAAGATATAGGGATAAATCATCCCCCTCCTTGGTCCCTTGAGAAGCAGAGCCTGGGTTTGCTGCCTCTTCAAGGCTTGGAAAGCCCTCTTGTATTCATTGGACCATTCAAACTTATGGCCTCCACTCAGCACTTTGAAGAAAGGCGAGCACTCCTCTCCTGACTGAGAGAGGACCTGCTTAGCACCGCAAGCTTCCCTGTCAGGCACTGGACTTCCTTGGCGTTTCGTGGTGACACAAACTCCATAATCACCCTCACTTTATCAGGGTTGGGTTCTACCCCCGCAGGAGTAAGGAGGTGACCAAGGAACTTTCCCCTACTTACCCTGAAAACACACTTCAAGGGGTTCAACCCCATCTTATACTTTCGCGGGGTGTTGAAGGTCTCCTCTAGATCTTGGAGATGAGATTCTGCGTCCTGACTCTTCACCATGAGGTCATCCACGTACACCTCCAAGTTCCTTCCCATCTGCTCCCGGAAGACTCGGTCCATTATTCTCTGAAATGTTTCCCATGCATTCATCAGCCCAAAGGGCATCATCTTGTACCAGTATCACCCGTCTTTTGTGATGAAGGAAACATCCTTTATGTCGGGCGAGTGCATTTTGATCTAGGGATATCCTGAAAAGGCATCTAGAAAACTCATTAGAGAAAAATTGACAGCTGAGTCAACCAGTGCGTCAATTCGAGACAGGTGATAACAATCTTTAGGACAGGCTTTATACAAAAGTGAAAAATCGATACACATTCTCGAGCGCCCATCTCGTTTCTTTACCATGACCACGTTGGAGACCTGTTGGGAATTATGCCCTACAATGTTCCTCAGGATTTGAAGAAGCATCACCAATCATGCTAAGGGGCATAATATATCTGATGAGTGCTCTAGTTCTTGTATCCAGGTAGTCCATGGTTGGACATGTGAAGAAAATGAGTTTGGTAGTAAACACAAAATTCGTCGAGCTCAGCTCGTAGTTCGTCGAGGTCAGCTCGCTGGTCGTTGAGCTTAGTTCAACAATCCTTGGGATAATCTCAATATCTCAGGATTCAAAGTTTGTCGAGCTCATCTTGAAGTTCGTCGAGCTCAGTTTGCAGTTCATCAAGCTCAACTTACAGATCGCCAAGCTCAGCTCAACACTTGTCAAGCTAAATCCAAAAAATTGAATAAGGCAAGAATCGCGGAGACCGCTGAGATGATTAGAGTTCGTCGATCTCAGCCCACAGATCGTCGAACGCATCTAAAGACAGAAAAACTCACTAAGGCAAAAAGCATTGAGATAGCTGAGATAGCTGAGAAGAAAGCACTGAGATAGCTGAGATGAAAGCATTGAGACCACTAAGAAGAAAGCGATGAGACAGAAGGTTATCTCGGCAGTTAAGAATAAAGCACTGAGACGACTGAGAAGAAAGCGCTGGGATAGAATCTTATCTCAGCTGTTAATAAGAAACCACTGAGACCGCTGAGACAAAAAGCGCTGAGACAGAAGCTTGTCTCAGCTGCTAATAAGAAACCACTGAGACAGAACCGCCAAGAAAAATCCAGAGAAAATTCATAAGTGCAAAAGCGCTGCGAGCCATGAAAGATGGCGTTAGGTGACTTAACATCATTCAACGCTTTATGGATTTCTGGAATATTTTCTAAGTACAGATGGTGATGACCATTGCTGATGTCATCAAAGTAAACTTACATGTAGTCGTTGCTGGAAAGCTGTAGTGGCGCTGAAAGCTGCTTTGTCCTTTTCTGAAGAAGGCGGGGATCACCAATCCTTGGCTGGGCCCACATACAATTATTCCTTTGATTCAAATAAACATATATAAAATGAAAAAGAAAAGTGGATTAGGGCAACGAATGAAGAACAAACGCAGAAAATACAGAAAGAAAACTAGAGCCGGCTGGATATCTTCTTCTCCAATAGGCTTGAAAGCTATAGTCCAGTAGAGATAGGCAGAAGGCAAAGGAAGATAGTTGAAGCTCTTCTATTTTAGCAAGATAGTTCTCTCTAGAACAGAGAAGCTAAATCATCCATTCTGCAAGCTGATAACTATTTATCTGTGCAGCAGAAAAGTGTGAGCAGTAGAAGAGGACTAGTTCCTTATACAGTAAGAGTGTTGGACTGATTTTTGCTCAGTCCAGCAAGGTAGACTCGGAGACTTATCTCTGAGTCAGTTGTTTTATTTTTCTTAAACACTCGGCAATCACTTCCTGTAGGATTCAGTTTATCTGAATCTGAGTGTAGGGCACTTTGTGCCTGAGGTAGGTGACTAATTAGTCATTGAGTTAGGTGCCCTGTTGGGATACTGTGGTAGGATCCAAGAGTGGATCTTAGCTGTAGGGCATAATTGCCTGAGGTAGGAGAGTGTTGCTCTCTGATGTAGGTTCCAAGTGAGGATCTGAGGTAGTGTTATACTCCCAGCCTAAGTATAGGGCCTTATGCCTGTGGTAGGTGTCTGGAGAGTCACTGAGCTATAGGTGACAAGTGTGTCACTGAGTAATAGGCCTTGGAGGCGGCTGAGCTGTAGGTTCCTTGAAGGGTACTTAGTTGTAGGAGTGTTGCAGCACTCTGAGAGTAGGGCTTTGTGCCTGAAGTTGTAGGGTTGAAGAGCCTGAGTTGTAGGCCTTAGAAATAAGGCTGAGGTAGGTGATTAGTGGATCACTGAGCTGTAGGAGCTCTTTAGGGCTCTGAGGTAGGAAACCTTATGGTTCTGAGTTTGTATTATGTGAAGAATCTCTGTACAAGGCTGAGGGACTGAGGTGTAAGCTCTGAGGAACATATTGGTGGAGTTTGTGCCGAGGCCAACAAATAAGTTTGATAGGTGGGAGGGAAAGTGGATGTACCAAATTGGGGAACCACTATAAATCTTTGTGTGTTTGTCATGGTGCTTGTTTTCTTTCTTATTGCAGGATTTAAGGACAAGCTCTAGATAGATTAATTTAAAATCAGCAAAAGAACTAATAAAACTTCAAAGACCTATTCACCCACCCTCTAGGTGATTGGCTAACCTTTAGTTAAGAAACTTTCAAGTGGTATCAGAGTGTGGTTACTCAAAAAGGATTTAACAATCTGAGTATACCTTTAATGTTAGCTATAAGATAAAATTATGGGGTCAGGAATGAACTATAAGGAATAAGGGGCCATGAAGCTACCCATCTGCAGGAAGGAAGGATTTGGCCTCTAAAAGCAAAGGGTCAGACTGTTCATAAAAGCATCTGACCCTAGAATCTATGTAACAGAAGTGGAAGGTCCCTTTGTCCCCACAAAGGCTTCCACCATAGATACAACTGTGAGAGTGCCTAAGGCATATTCAGAAATGGATAGAGATGAGGTGATTTTGTCCACCAGGGACAAAAGGGCACAAAATATTATAGCCAGTGTCATTGATGACTCAACCTTCCAAAATCTTGTACACTGCAAGACCTCCAAGGAAATGTGGGACACCCTTGTGGTCTGCATGGAAGGATCTGAGGAAGTTAGAGATGATAGAAAGTCCATGCTCAATCAAGATTATGAGGCCTTCAGGCAAAGAAAGTATGAAAAAGTTGATGGCTGTTTTAAAAGGTTCTTTAGAACAGGCAATGAACTAAGAACCTATGATAGGGTCTTCAGAAACTATGAGCTAATTGACAAGTTCCTTAGATCTCTCACTAGAGATTGGGACACTAAGGTTTATGCCATTAGAGAAATGGCTAAGTGATGAGTCCCGTTTATATAGGGTTTTGCGGACTCATCTGAGCTGTTTTTCTTGTCTTTGCACTTCACTTTTCAGTTATTTTAATTGATATTTGATTACTGTTGTGTTTCACGTTTAGTGCACCTTTCTAGCCCGAGGGTGCGCAGTTGCGCATTTGCGTATTCGTTTTCTGGGGGTATACACTTGGTGCTCCCCGGGGCTCGTTGTAGTATTTTTTATTGCTTTTTGTTGATTGCTGGAGGGTCCTCTGTTGCAAGTATTTTTGTGTGCAGGTGGTCAGGTTTCCCTACTTCAGAATGCTAATTTGAGGTAACCACACGACTGTGCATTTTATTGGCGCACAGTTTGTTTCTGTCGTGCGTTTTCCTGCAGATCACTTTGGAAGATTGACCAGCTTGTGTGATTGCTTCATGCACGGTTTCTTCGGAACCATGAATGAAGGAAGCGCACGGTTTTCCTGTATCCTTTTGGTTTTTCTCTGTTCTATGGCTGGTCGTGCGTCTTGTTCACGCACGTGCGAAAGCGCCCGTGCGCGCGTAAATGCACGATTTCTCCTGGTTGCCTGCATTTTCTGCTTGCTGTCGTTACCCGTGCGAATTACTTCACGCACGGGCGAAAACGCCCGTGCGTGAGTAAAATCGCACAGGTCAATGCTTCTTCTTCCTCAGCCGTGTCCTGGTTATTAATATCGCACAGTTCACGCACGGTCGTGCGCCAGACCGTGCGTGACCAATTTTTTTGACTTTTACTATTTAAGCCGCAGATTTCTCCTGGACCCGGACACCACGATTTTCCCCCGCCATTTCCGCCCATTGGAGCGGGAACTCGCCCCTCCAACCATCGTTTTCTCTCTCCTCCTTGGAGGGTTGAACTGGCCACCCTTTCTCCTTCAAAGAGCTTGTAAAAGCTTTGTCTCTGGCCACCATCGCCATTGCCGACCTCCAAGTTGCTGCTCGAGTGCTTTGTTGCTGAACTTGTGAAGCCTTTTGTTGCGATCTGCATCAACAACTACATCATGAAGAAGCCGGTTGTGAAGAAGGAAGTGACAGCACTTCAGGATACTGGATTCCTTCCAATGATCGAGCTAGGACGAGGCTCGACAACCCTCGCTTCCGGCCGCGAACCTTTGAGAGTCTTCGAGTGGTTGGTTGTATTTCTTTCCCCCTTTTTCTTGGATTTATGTTAAACTGAACTTGTGCTAGTTTGCTTGAGATTTATTAACTATGTTTTGTTCAAGGTCTTGTTATGGTTTTGTATGGTGATTCCTTGTTTATGATATATGTTGATGAGTTTCCTCCTTGCTAGAGAATGTCATTTTTTGAGCCGTTCTAGCGATTGCTAGAAGCGCGCGTTACGAAGAGGTGTTTACGACCCTAATTAGTTCATTCATCTCCACTATTACTACTTGGAGTAATTCACCCTGGCAACGCGGGGACGGTGACTCGCACTAGTTTGTTGTTGCTTAGTGTAGGAAAACCGAAATCCAAACTCTCGATTTTATTTAGCACTTTCATTCATTTCACTGAAAGCGAAATCTGAAAGTGCAAGGTATATCTGAAATACTCTAGAGGGGGGGGGGGGGTGAATAGAGTATTGTGCTCTCTTTCAAAACTTTACAACTTTTGTTGTATTCCTAAGTGAATAGGTCAGTAAATAAAACAATAAGCTTGAGTGCCTGGACCAGAGATTGCTTCAGGAACTTCTTTGACAGATAGATAATTGTTGTCCTTCTGAAGTTGTCCTGGAGGATTGAAGGAAGAAGACTCTTGATAGTGATTGATTGTTCTTCTTCTTCTTGAAGATGTTCTCTAGCCTGGGATGATTGCAGAAAAGACTTTAGAATTTTTTGTAAGATTGTTCTTCTGTGCAATCTGTCTGTGTGTATGTATCGCTAATTTTCTCTTACTGATTAATCCTTTTCTTTTGTGTCTTTTTGCTGACTGAGGAACATTCAAAATTTGAATGTTGAGCAGTAATTGTAGTCGGCCTTGGAAGGAGGCGGCAATCAATGATTTCCCTAACTGTCCCAAGGAAAATGGCATGTAATAGTCCATAGTCAATGCGCGTTCTAACAGTAACATTCAGAGAAGATTGAGCATCGATTACTCCGGAATCATCGCCAAGAAACGAGATGGGAAACTGGAGAAGACCTAGTCTGGAATCGTCGAACAAAGAACACAATTCGTCAAGCTGAGTTCACAGTCCGTCGAGCTGAGCTTGAGTTTGTCGAGCTGAGCTTGAGAGAGTTCGTCGACCAGACAATAACAATCAATCTTCCTTGGAAACTTGTCAATTCTGCAACCATCCTCGTCGAACTAACAATCTTCATTCGTCGAGCTGAGAATCATCACTGTCAGACAGTATTCGTCGATCTGAGATCCAAATTCATCGACCGAAGAAGCTGTGAACTTGAGGTCCAAGTTCGTCGAGCTCAGATTCTAGTTCGTCGACCAAAGCTTGAAATTGGACTTAGAAAAATCTGGAGTTTTCCTGACTTTAGCTTGTTGAAGTAACTCAGTCTTCGTCGAACAGAGAACTATGATCGTCGAACTCAGCACTAAGAATTATCTCAAGATCGTCGAGCGGAGAACACCTTTCGTCGACCTGAGTTCGACGAACGTCGAACTCATTTTACTTAGTCTTGAAATCTTCTAAGTTTGGAGTTTTTGATTGTCTTGATGATAGCTGGTCCATCTGATGTTGAACCTAAGGACTTGACCTAGACTCTAGGACACAAACTTGACCCTGGCTATACATTTTGGGTCACATCCTAAGTCAGTGAACCTAGCCCAAATCAACTAGGGATCCAACAATCTCCCCTATTTGGGTGAGGTCAATAAGAGACTCAAAAGAGATAAACAAAGCAATAAAAGAAATATATCTGGCAGAGAATTACTAACACATGCAGCAGATATATATATACATGGGCTTTGTTTAAACAAATAACATAGTTTGAAAATAAATTGCAGAAAGAAATTTGAAACAAAATAAAGATTACTTCTTCTTTTTCTGCAAAGACTTGTCTTCTGTTTTCTTCACTCCTAGCTTTTTGAAGATAATTTCTCTGTTAGGATTTGAAGCCTCTGTCTGGGTCATTGTCATGTCAGCTGCCCCAATAATCTTCAGTGATGTAGCTCTTGGGACAACTGCTTCTGGATGGAGCTTCATATAATCATCAACATTGAAGAGCTTGTTGCCTTTGTCAAACCTTTTTAACTCTTCTTTCATGTACTTTGACATAGTTGTTAAACCTGATGTTCCTTTTCCTTCAGCCTTTGCTTTATTGATCAAAGATAGGCAAATTAGCTCCTAGAATCTGGTCATTCTTGCAGTATTGTCTGTTTCAGGATCTTCAAAGGGAATAGGAGGAGAGTATGGCCTTTTAGGACTGTCAGCGTTTTGTACTTCAGATGTTTGTTGCTTTTACTGCTGATGCTGATGTTGATTTCCTAAGGAATTTTGCCTCTGCTGGCTGCTTCCAAAGGATCTCCCTGACTGTCTCTGATAAGTTTGCATGGGGGAAGATCTATGAGAGCTAGAGCTAGTGGCACCAGCTGCTGGAGGAGGAGGAGGAGGTGGATCCATTCTATATCTATGGACTGGAGGAGGAGAATATCTCCTACTTCTTTTCCTTTCCTTCTGCTAGTTCTTTGATAACCACATCCATACAGGCATTCCCTTATAAGGAGTAACATTGTGCAAAATGTAATAAGGGGTGTCAGCAGTTGGATTAGGCTTAGGAGCTGGAGGAGGAGGAGCCTTCCTTTTCTTTGACAGTATTTTCTTTTTCTTCTTGGAGGCTTCTTCATCTGAATCATCATCATCATCATCATCTTCAGTATCAGAACCCTGAGGGTTATCATATAAAGCATCCAATGCTTTTAAGGCTTTATCATCAATAACAGCTTTTGCTGTAACAAGGGCAGAAATTTCAGGAACTGGAGTTTCAGCAACAGTTGAGGAGGAGGTTGTACAGGTATCAGAAATAGTAGGTACAGAGCTTTCAGCTGCTGTCTTATTCTCCTCTTCAATATCAGCCAAGATTAGCTCATCCAAATCTGGCATAGGGGAATCATCCATAACAAAAACTGGTACTGAGATATCTTCTGGAATAACTGTAGATGATGAAGCAATAACTGGAAGAGCAAAACTGTCACAGAGTTGCTTAGCAACTGTTGGACTTATTGGAGAAGTGTAGGGCACAATAGCAAACTGTGGCTTAGTAAAGTCTGCTGGAAGAGACTATATATGTACAATATCAAAAACTTGCAGTAATTCTTGTAGATTAACTATGGGATTGAGAATGAAATCACCAACAGTTTCAGTAGTATCCATGTCAGCAATATCCATATCAGTATTAATAAAATTAATCAAATCAATTAATTCTGTATCTGTACAATCTGGAAGAACTTCTGAAGCTGTATCTGCTGGTGAAGCTGTATCTGAAGATTGTGCTGCTGCTTCATCATCAGGCATCTCCCCCTGCCTGGGTTCAGTGGGGACTGAGGCCAGGCCCTGGACTGAGGAGGGGGAAGTAGAAAGGGCAGAAATTTGAGCAGATAAAGAATTAATAGAGTTCACAAGAGGTGTAATGTCCTCTGTGATAAGGGATTTGATGAGGGGAGTGAGGATGGTGAGGATAGATGATATGGTAGATGAATCAAAGGAGGAAGGGGAAGAGGATGGAATGGGAGGAAGTACAGCCGATATGTGATGAGTGGATGGTGATGAAGATGGAATGGTGGTATCTAGCATGGCAATGTCTGTGGGTAGGGTGTAAGATGGAATGGAGGACAAATGAGGGGGAAGTGGAGACTGAGGAGGTGTGAGAAGATGTGTGTCATGAGGTGAAGCTGGAGGTGTTGGTTGTTGATTAGCTTGTAGAGGTGGAGATGAAGGTGGAGATGGGATGTTGGTGATGTCCAGTGGTGGAGATGGAGGAGGAGTAGGCACATGAGGAGGCTGCTTTGCTGGAAGGGGTGCTGGAAGAGATGGTGGAGGGGGATGGATCTCCTCAGTAGGTGTGGGAGTGGCTTTAACAGCCCTAGTGCCTTCTGAAGCAGGGATGGAAGAGGAGGAAGCCTTGGATGGCTTGGAGATCGTCCTCTCCCATCTGCCAAACAGAGCGCAGGTGAGGCGCTTGCTGGCATTGATGAAGATGGTCGGGGAGACCATGAATTCACAAGCCTTTTCCTTGAGGAAGATCCCCAGGATTCTTCCAAAGCAAACCTCTTTCTTGCTGTTTTTCTTCTTTATCAACTCAAAGAGGATCTTGCTCCAATCAACAGGACGATTATCCACCACGGCACACATGATAAGGAATTGATGTCTGGTTATGTAGTCGTGTGCGGTGTGCTTGACCATCAGCACTTTCCCCACAATATCTGCCAAGAACTGGTAGGAGGCAGACCGTTGTTTCTTTAACAACTTGTTAGGGTTGCTTCCTGTAAACCCCATCAACTTCAGCATCGAACTGTATTCTTTAGAATCTATATCCATGTCGTCGTCTCCATTTACTAACCCAAAAATTTCGGAAAGAATGGCGGGAGACAGAGAATAGCATTGCTCCCGATAGTTTCTGTCAATGTATCATCCTCAGAAGCCGAAGAAGTGTATACGCATTCTCTAATTTCAGTTCCATGCAGTTTAATGCTTCGGGTCATGAAATCCTTGAGACCCTGCTCGTCTAGTAGCTCCAGAATGTAGAGAAATATTGGGTCAGAGTGTTGGAATGAATCGAAATCCATGTCAAAACCGGTGTCAAATTTAATGGTAGCCAAAGCTCCTGCTGGAATCGCCATAGATGACCTACAAGAAAGACAGAAAATGACGATCAAGAGCAAGAGAACTGAAAGCGTGGGATGGAGGTCGAAGAAAACTTAGATATAAGATTTTCAGAATATGAATCGACAATCTCCATTCCATGAAAAGGAAACAATTCTTCGAACTGAGCTCGACGAAATAAATTATAGACAAATAATTCATCGATCTCATCCAGAAGAATCGAAAACAGTTCGCCGAACTCCGTTCGACGAAATATCTTCTGAAGCAAGGTTCGTCGATCTCCGGTCGACGAAAATTGTTTCCACACAGACAATTCGTCGATCTCCGTTCGACGAGCATCTCTCAAACTTTCCCTAATTTGTCGAACTCCGTTCAACGAACTCTAGAAAATTCGTCGAATGCAGATATAAACTAATTTAACTGTTCTCCATTAATCATTACCAGTTGATTTATAAAGAACAGATGATTTTTCTAATCCAAGGGTTTGGTGAAAATGTCTGCTCTCTGTAAATCAGTAGGAATATGGATTAGGTTAATTTTCTTTTTGTCTACATTATCTCTAATGAAATGATATCTTATTTCAATATGCTTAGTCCTAGAATGGTGAACTGGATTCTGTGCTATAGAAATAGCACTAGTATTATCACAAAATAATGTTGAATTATTTAAGTTGACACCATAGTCTAGGAGTTGGTTTTGTATCCATAACATTTGTGAATAGCAGTTGCTAGCAGCCATGTATTCTGCTTCTGTAGTTGATGTAGATACAGATGTTTGCTTTTTACAAAACCAGAAGACAAGTCTCATACACAGGAACTGGCAAGTTCCAGAGGTACTCTTCCTGTCCACTCTACATCCAGCATAGTCAGCATCTGATTATCCATTTAACTCAAACTCTGACTCTGCAGGATACCAGAGTCCTAGATTAGGATAACTCTTCATATATCTCAAAATTCTTTTTAAGAAAATAAGGTGAGATTCTTTAGGGTTCACTTGGAACCTAGCACAAAGGCATGTGGCAAACATTATATCAGGCCTACTAGCTGTTAGGTATAATAGGGATCCAATAATTGCCCTATAATGCTTCTGATCTACAGGTTTCCCTGCTACATCAGAATCCACAACAGCATTTGTAGTCATAGGTGTTTTCATTCCTGAAGCATCATCCATCCCAAACTTCTTAATAAGCTCTTTAGCATACTTAGCTTGGGAGAGGAAGATACCATCAGGGAGCTGCTTCACTTGGAGACCAAGGAAGTAGGAAAGCTCACCCATGCTACTCATCTCAAATTTGGAATGCATGAGGTCTGCAAACCTCTTGCATAATTTGGGATCAGTAGACCCAAATATGATGTCATCCATATATATTTGTACTAACGAAATTTGGTCCTTATGATGTCTAGTGAAGAGAGTTTTATCTATGGTTCCTCTTGTAAATTTATGCTCTAAAAGAAAGCTTGCTAAGGTCTCATACCAAGCTCTTGGAGCTTGCTTTAAATCATAGAGAGCTTTATGCAATTTAAATACAAAAGAGGGTTAAGTTAGAGAGATAAAACCTGGAGGTTATTCCACATAAACCTCTTCTTGAAGCACTCCATTCAAGAATGCACTCTTGACATCCATTTGGAACACTTTGAATCTTCTGTGAGCTGCATAGGCAAGGAATATTCTTAAGGCCTCTCACCTTGCAATAGGGGCAAAGGTTTGGTCATAGTTAATTCCTTCCTCTTGCCTGCAGCCTTGAGCAACAAGCCTAGCCTTGTTTCTCACTATATTCCCTTGAGCATCCAACTTGTTTCTGTAGACCCATTTGATTCTAATAACTTGGTAGTTATGAGGTCTTGGAACCAAATCCCAAACTCTATATCTCTCAAACTGATTTAGTTCCTCTTGCATTGCAATGATCCAGTGGGGATCTTGCTCAGCTTCATGGATGGTGAGAGGTTCAATTTGAGAGAGAAAATAGGCATGTATCAAGTCTTGGTTGAGTTGATGCCTTGTCTGTACACCTGCTGAAATGTCTCTAATCACTTGAGATCTGGGATGATCTCTAAGTGTTACAAGATCAGTTGGTGGAGTTTGTTCAGCAATAGCTTCTGTAATTAATTCCTCTTGGGGAATGTTATTAGCTGTTGAGGGAAGTTCAGCCACTTCTACTTGAATCTCTTCTTCACTATCTTCAGCAACCTGTGGAGCAGGATGGGTTGACACCTCTTGGTTAAGGTTTAGTCCATCCACAGACTCACACAGTGGTGGAACCTGCAAAGAGCTTATGGTAGAAATCTCTTTCTCCTTATAAGACATGTTAGCTCAATAAAAAGATACATGGACAGAGTCTTCAATTTTAAGAGTGGATTTATTAAAAATCCTATAGGCCTTGCTTACTTGGGAGTATCCTAGAAAAATTCCTTCTTCAGCCTTAGCCTCAAACTTTCTAATGTATCTTTTGTTGTTTGTGTGGATATAGCATATACAACCAAAAACTTTAAAATATGTGATTTTAGGTTTCTTCCCTTTAAGTAATTCATAGGGGGTCTTGTTTTTCAGCTTATGTATAAGGCTTCTATTCAGGACTTAGTTAGCAGTGTTTATAGCTTCTGCCCAAAAGGATAGAGGCATGTAAGCATCTGCTAATAATGTACCTGCAGATTTAATGAGTGTCCTATTTTTCCTTTCAGCTACCCCATTTTGTTGGGGAGTTCTAGGAGCTGAGAAGCACTGCCTGATACCTTCCTTCTCACAGAACTCATGCATAAGAAGAGACTCAAACTCTGTTCCATGATCACTTCTGATCAATACAACATGAGTAGAGAACTCAATATGTATGGTCCTGAGAAAATCTGTAAGAACCTTGAATGTATCTGACTTAGCTCTCAGAAAGGCTACCCAACCTAATATGGAGAAGTCATCAACAATCACTAAAGTGTAAGACTTCCCTCCTAGGCTTTGTACTGTAATGGGTCCAAATAGATCGACATGAAGCAAATACAATATCATAGGTGAATCACTTTTATTAATGGATTTGAAACTAGTTTTAGTTTGCTTACCTAATTGACAAGCCCTGCATAGGTTTTCCTTCTTATAGGGGCCAGAAGGTAAACCTCTAACAAGGTTGTCTTTAGATAACCTAGCTATATTCTTAAGGTTTACATGCCCTAATCTTTTATGCCATAACTCATTTTGGTTACTAGTGATATTGAATAAACAAACATCAGTTTTGGAAGAAATAAAGTCTACTAGATATATGTTGCCTTGTCTAATTCCAATTAAAACAGTTTGGTTTTCACTATTAATAATAGAGCAAGAGGTAGAGTTAAAGTGTACCTGATAACCTTCATCACATAATTGGCTTATGGATATTAGGTTATGTTTGAGTCCGCTTACATATGTTACTTTCTTGAAAGTAACTGTTCCAATCTTTACTGCTCCATATCCTTCTGACTGGCCACTCTTTGAATCACCAAAGATCACCTTTGGTCCTAACTTGGACTTGTAGTTGAATAAATTATCTTTGCTGTCTGTCATATGCTTGGAGAAACCACTGTCCAAGTACCAGGTCTGACTTACCCTTGGATAGCACTTCACCTATACCTATAATGAAAAACAAAACTCAATTATTCTTGACCCAGGTTACCTTGGGTCCTTTATTTTGTTGAAATGAAAAACTAGATATAACTGATAAAGCAGGTTGAGATTTATAACCTAAGGGGTGATATCTCCTAGGTGGAATAACTCAATCAGCTACTGGATTAAATGGTTTATTAGTTGGCTTAGAATTTCTGTAAGAGAAATGATTTAAGTTTGGTATTTCTGGGTTCGACGAATTTCTGTAAGTTCGTCGACCAGAGTTCGACGAATAGGGCGGAGATCGTCGATCTCTGCTCAGAGAATGACAATAATCATTTTCTGTGCCCCAAGTTCGTCGACCTCTGCTCGACGAACCATACAAAGTTCGTCGATCGCAGTTAGATGAATTTTTATAAATGAAGTTTGCGTTCAGAGTTCGTCGATCTGGGTTCGACGAACTGGCCACATTTTGTCTATCTAATTTCGACGAATGCTGCTGAACCTTGTTTTTACTAGCTATTTTCTGATTTTTATTTCTCTTGTCTATGGGTCTTGGATTGTTTTCTGACATTGGTTTGTCTGTTATCTTTTCTTTTCCCTTGGCAGAGACAAATTTAATAGGGGTTGTAAGAATATTTTTCTTAATTATGGGGGGCAAACTTGATGATGCACCCAAGCCCAGCTTGGCATTTAATCTGGCATTAACTATGCTTGTTATGTCCATCAGCTTGAGACTTCTCCCATTGAGAGATTGTTCAAGTTACTTGGCCTCACATAATTCAGATTTTAATTTGATTATCTGTTCATTGGCTAAAGTTAGTTGATCTTATAGTTTAGTATTTTCTAAGTTGACAGATTCAAGATTTCCTAGTCTTTCTCTAAGGGTTTTTATTTCTTTTTCTGAATTAATTAAGTCCAAACACATGGTTTTAAATTCAGTTTTAAATAAATCAGAATTGAAATCAAAGCTTGAAAGAACCTGATCAGCCTCTGAGTCTGAGGCTGCTTAATCTTCAGATTCTCCTTCTGATCTTGGATTGCTCCTGGAGGCATCAATTGCCATAAGGCAAACCTCCTTGGATCTTGCTTCTTCCTCTTCTTCACTTGAGCTGGACGAGGATGATTCTTCTTCAGTGTCACTCCAAGTCTCAGCAACAAAACCCTTGTCTTTCTTTTTGTATTTGCTGGAGGAGGGTCTGCCGCTGTGTTTTCTTCTGGAGTCCTTTTCTCTGCTTCTCTCCTTCTTCTGGTTTTCTGGACATTCTGAGATGTAGTGTCCAGGCTTTCTGCATCCAAAGCACACAACCTCCTTGGTTGGTGTCTTGTCAAATCTGGGCTTATCATCCTGCCTGGATGATTTCCTTCTGAAATCCTTTCTAGCCATCTTATAGAATCTTTTTGCAAAGAGGCTCATGAGTTCCTCATTGGATGTTGAGGTCTCACTTTCCTCAGATGCTTTGAAGGCTATGATGCGATCTTTTCTAACTTGAGTTGTTGCTTTCTGTTCAGCTGCTTCTCTTGATTTTATCAGCTGCTTATTAGACTTTAATTTGCCTCGCAGAGATTCAGTTGATATCTCATTTAGGCTTCTGGCTTCTTTGATAGGCCAGATTATTAAATCCCAAGATCTGGGGAAGCACATCAAAATCTTATCATTCACCTCTGTAAGGGTGATGTCTTTATCTAAGGTTTTTAGCTCATTGATGATTGAGCTCAACCTGTTATACATTTCAGCCACTGATTCAGTCTCATCCTTCTTGAAATTCTCATATAGGGATATGAGATTTGATCTCATGTCTTTTCTTTCATCTGCAGAGCCCACTACCATTTGGTTGAGTTTATCCCAAATGGCCTTGGCTGAGGTGCACTCAGTCACCTTCTGAAATATGTCATCTGACATTGTCTGAGCCAAGATGTGCATTGCCTTTGCATCTGCAATTTTGGCTTTCTTGTAGGCATCATTATTCCCAGGAGGAGGTACTGCAGTCATGTTGGTAGAGGTGCTTGTAGAGGCTGTAGGTGCTGGAGGTACTCCTGTCAAGATGGAAGCAAAAATATCTTCATCAATAGAGTTCATGTATAATCTGATTCTTGCCTTCCAGATGTCAAACTTGTTAAGATTGCATACTGGAGGTCTGATGCTTGCATAATCTTTGTTTTGAGCCATGTCTGTGAAGAAATAAATCTAATAAAAAATCAAAACAAACACATCTAACTAGAGGGATCTTTATGATTTAAGTGTTATCCTGTACAACCACTTGTTCTCTAAAGGTGTGGTATTTTAACCAACCTCCCTCCGATACCAATTAAAAGTGCAAGGTAGATCTGAAATACTCAGGAGGGGGGGGGTGAATAGAGTATTGTGCTCTCTTTCAAAACTTTACAACTTTTGTTGTATTCCTAAGTGAACATGTCAGTAAATAAAACAATATGCACATCAACCTAACTAATCACAGAGCAACACAGCCAAAACAAAAGAAAAGGGCAACCAGACGACACAAGAAATTTTATAGTGGTTCCCCAACCTGGGTACATCCACTCTTCTACCACCCTGGTAGGAATACACTCAGGTTTTTGATCAGGTCCCTGACACCAATGAGCTTTTATTCAGGTGCTCAAAAACCAAAACCTCAAGTCTTTTGGAAGGATACTTGTAACCAGGAATAATTTTGAAGGGAATTAAAACCCTGTACAGGAGTTGGAAGAGAGGTGATGGTGTCTTCTTTTTCTCAATAAGAACTGAGAAGACTGTGGATTGATGTTAGAAGATTTGCTCCCCCTGAGATCAGGAAAACTGGAGCACTGCTTCAGGGTGACAGGTCTTGACAGCTTGAGTGCCTGGACCAGAGATTGCTTCAGGAACTTCTTTGACAGATAGATAATTATTGTCCTTCTGAAGTTGTCCTAGAGGATTGAAGGAAGAAGACTCTTGATAGTGATTGATTGTTCTTCTTCTTCTTGAAGATGTTCTCTGGCCTGGGCTGATTGCAGAAAAGACTTTAGAATTTTTTGTAAGATTGTTCTTCTGTGCAATCTGTCTGTGTGTCTGTATTGCTAATTTCCTCTTACTGATTAATCCTTTTCTTTTGTGTCTTTTTGCTGACTGAGGAACATTCAAAATTTGAATGTTGAGCAGTAATTGCAGTCGGCCTTGGAAGGAGGCGGCAATCAATGATTTCCCTAACTGTCCCAAGGAAAATGGCATGTAATAGTCCATAGTCAATGCGCGTTCTAACAGTAACATTCAGAGAAGATTGAGCATTGATTACTCCGGAATCATCGCCAAGAAACGAGACGGGAAACTAGAGAAGACCTAGTCTGGAATCGTCGAACAAAGAACACAATTCGTCAAGCTGAGTTCACAGTTCGTCGAGCTGAGCTTGAGTTTGTCGAGCTGAGCTTGAGAGAGTTCGTCGACCAGACAATAGCAATCAATCTTCCATGGAAACTTGTCAATTCTGCAACCATCCTCGTCGAACTGACAATCTTCATTCGTCGAGTTGAGAATCATCACTGTCAGACAGTATTCGTCGATCTCAGATCCAAATTCATCGACCGAAGAAGCTGTGAACTTGAGGTCCAAGTTCGTCGAGCTCAGATTCTAGTTCTTCGACCAAAGCTTGAAATTGGACTTAGAAAAATCTGGAGTTGTCCTGACTTTAGCTTGTTGAAGTAACTCAGTCTTCGTCGAATAGAGAACTATGATCGTCGAGCTCAGCACTAAGAATTATCTCAAGATCGTCGAGCGGAGAACACCTTTCGTCGACCTGAGTTCGACGAACATCGAACTCATTTTACTTAGTCTTGAAATCTTCTAAGTTTGGAGTCTTTGATTGTCTTGATGATAGCTGGTCCATCTGATGTTGAACCTAAGGACTTGACCTAGACTCTAGGACACAAACTTGACCCTGGCTATACATGTTGGGTCACATCCTAAGTCAGTGAACCTAGCCCAAATCAACTAGGGATCCAACAATCTCCCCCTATTTGGGTGAGGTCACTAAGAGACTCAAAAGAGATATACAAAGCAATAAAAGAAATATATCTTGCAGAGAATTACTAACACATGCAGCAGATATATATATACATGGGCTTTGTTTAAACAAATAACATAGTTTGATGATGAAACTAAAGTTGTTTCCTAAGGAAGCATTGAGACTCCTTAAAGACACAGCCTCCCACAGCACGTACTGGACAGCGGGCAGGGATGCTCCTAGAGGGGCAAGAAATTTGTTTGATGTAAATGCGGTGGGGTTGCATGCCGAATCGAGCTATCCTGCTTTGGATGGGAAGATGATGTTGACCCGATCTGCCACACCGTCTGCCCCTGTGATGAGCATATCATGCCACAGATGTAGTAACTCTGGCCACCACGCTTATGAGTGTCCCACGGGTGAACTGTTTGCTGAACAATCAGGTATGACTTGTGAGGAAAATGTTAATTTTATAAATAATCAAAATCGTCTTGTGCCTTATAATAATACTTATAACCCTAACGCGAGGAACCATCCCAATTTCTCGTTGAACCAAAACGCGCCTGGTTAAAGATGGCAGGGGGGCCAGCATCAATTTGATGCTCAGGCTTTTGGTAGCCAGCCGTGACCGTCTCAGCTGGGTTATAATCAGAATTTTCAAGGGTCGCGAAAGAGCGTGTTAGAGGAGACGATGGAAAAGTTTGTTGAAATGACCCAGTCGAATATGGCTACTCAGACTGCTTCCATAAGGAATTTGGAATTGCAATTGGGACAATTGGCCCACGTTTTTTCTGAGCGCACCTGAGGCACACTTCCTAGCGACATGGAGAAGAATCCTCGTGTTCAGGGTAAGAGTGTTGAGGATGTGGGGGAATGTAATGGCCGAGAAACGACTGTTAAGTGTGAGATTAATGTCATAGAGACTTTAGCGCATTGTGATTTCGGGTCATCTTGCAACATTCTTTCTTTACAAGATGTTGAAAAGATGAATTTGAATATCGATTATGATGGGAGCAAATCTTTAATGCATGCTAATGGATCTGCGGTTGAGACCAATGGAGAGGTGAAGGGTGTAGAAGTGGTTTTGAATGGGGCAGCTGTCTGCACAGAATTTCAGGTGCTTTGACCCAGGGATAACACGTCAAAAACCATACTTGGGGTCCCCTTCCTTAAAGACAGTGAGGCGACGTTGCATTTTGATGCTAGTCGCGTCACTGTTTCGCCCAAAGTTATTGCACCTTTACCACCTTCGCCTCCTCATTTGATTGTTATTGACCTTATAGAACCAGTGAACTTAACTATCTTGTCTTCTAATGATGTTTCTAGTGGTGCTAAGGCAGATTTTCAATCGATGGAACAAGAACAGGTGGAGGAAGATGTTGAAACACCAATGATGACTAAAGGGAAAGACATGACACAGGTCCTTGATGGGATGCATGCTGCTGCTGCGAAGATGGATGTGCTGTGCACGTCGGGTGTCGCCGTGCAGAAGTTAGATTCAAAAACTGCAAGTTGTTTAGCTAAAGTCTGTAAAACTATGAAACAGGTATCATGGGCTGATTTTTCACCCTCAGCGGGTGAAGAAAGGATGCCCCCAGATTTGGATGTTAATCTAGCTGCTAAAGTGCCGGGAGTGACCTTACCGCCCTGGCGCTACTCTTCTGTGGAATTGAAACGAAAGGAGTTGCTTCTGCGCAAAGCGCAGAGTTATGCCCGCAGGCACAGGACGGAGGAGGGTAGGGGCAAAGGAGACTTGTCTTCCTTGGGCCCTAAAGCTTTCCCCTCCTCCTCATCTCGCGTGTCTGGAGGGATCTATCACAAATCGTCATTTAGCTGAAAAGTGAGGGATCTCCGTGGCCGTTTTCCTTTTGTCTTGTTGATGCGAGCATTTTATTTACTTAATGCTTTGTGTGACTTTAAATTCTGTTTCTCTGCATACTAAACTTTTGATCCTGAACATTATATAAAACTATTAATACATGTATTTGGTCCACCTTAAGGACGGTAAAGAAAAGGGCTTGTGGGAGATAACCCAATTTCGCCGCATTTAATTTGTTTGCTTAGCTTTTTGAGTGTGCATGCCTTTTATTTGCTGGTTGGAGATGAGCTTCTTGCAGGTGATTTTGTCAGGGCCGCGGGCTTAGTGAGCAAAATTTAGGCCAATCTTCTGGTGTGTTCATCTTCTGAGCATTGGGTAACTTCTCCCCTTTTCTTTTTTTTTTAATTTTCGCTTCTACTTATTTTGCTGTGCTTTTTAGCTTAAGTCTGGGGGGAGATCTTGTCGATGTTACCTTTGTACATGTACTTAATTTGCATACCAGTAGCTGTTGTTAATTTATTTGTTTAGTTCATTGCATTGCGCATCTTTGCACCTACATGAGTGTGTACTTAGCTTTTTGCGTAAGGCGAGTCAAACTTGTTTCTTTTTTTAGATTTAGGAAAATTACCTTGCTACCATAGGATTGTGAGACGGGGTAAAATTTTGACCTTGCTGTGCTACTAGTCGAATGCTCTCGTCTCATGTAAAAATTATAGTAGAATTAATTTTTTTGCATGCTTTTAGTTTTATATTTTTCTAATTGCGTAAATTCTTTTTATTCTACTCAAAAATTGCTGAATCCGGTGTGAATCCGACGGTAGCTTAGGGATGTGTGTACACAGCCGTTAGATTCGTATTGCTCGAGTCGAGAGGATGGATAGTCTTTCTCGTTGGCTAAGAACTTGCCCCAAGCTACTCTCGAAGCATTGGTGAAGGGTTAGTTAAGCGTGAGCATGATGTAGGGCATCTTTTTGGCCAGGTTGAGCTTTGTACCCGTTCCTATCATATTATCCTCGCTAGCACAGTTGTGTCTACTCCTCCTTTGATTCGGCTCCACTTTTATTTCACCAAAGCCTAGTAGCCGACCCTAGTCGCATACCCAAGTCTACCTTTGCTGTTTTCTAACTTGATTGCTGGGGGTGTTGATGCGTTGTGGATCTTTGTGAAATGTGTGGTTGTGCTCCCATGAAGTTATTTGCTTGATTTGTGCATAAGAAAAAGAAAAAAAATAAGATGAAAAGTTATAAAAAGAAAATTTGAAAAGGAGAGAAAAAGTGGAAAGAAAAGCGTAACTGAAAATCTGTTTTGAGTTAGATTTTGTTGTGGCGTAGGCGGTGCACACACCCGTATTTCAAAAATTAAGTCTGGGGGTGTGGTGTTCCCGCGTGTTTTGTGGATAGCAGATTGCTTCTTTTGGTAATAGCTCAGTTGGGTTTTGTGCATAGCCTTCGTTTTTATCCTTGATTACCCCGCCATAACCCAATCCCCATTACCACCCGAAGTTCTACGGACTTGCGCTTAAGGCAAACTAGTGCCGTGGAGAGAGTGCGAAAAGGCAAGCATATGGTCACCGAAATTGGTGGATTCCTTTGGAGGTTGTCCCGAATCCCGATCTTTGGCAATACTTGCCTTAGCGGATAGTCTATTTTCTCCCTACGCCTAACAGAAGGATTCACCGTGATTCTGTTTTTGAGTAGCTATAGAATTTTTGTTACGCATGTTGAAAACTATAAATTATTTTGTATGATTAAAAATTTTCTCTACTGTGTTTTTACGCCCGCGAGCGTGCGACTTCGCATGGTACCCCAGATCATAATTACTATGTTAGTCGGTTCTTTTTCTATTCTACAAGGATCTTCTTTGCTCGGGACGCACAAATAGGTAAGTCTGGGGGTGTGATGAGTCCCGTTTATATAGGGTTTTGCGGACTCATCTGGGCTGTTTTTCCTCTCTTTGCACTTCACTTTTCAGTTATTTTCATTGATATTTCATTACTGCTGCGTTTCACGTTTAGTACACCTCTCTAGCCCGAGGGTGCGCAGTTGCGCATTTGCGCATTCGTTTGCTGGGGGTATGCACTTGGTGCTCACCGGGGCTCGTTCAAGTATTTTTATTGCTTTTTGTTGATTGCTAGATGGTCCTCCGTTCCTAGTATTTTTGTGTGCAGGTGGTCAGTTTTCCCTACTTCAGAATGCTGATCTGAGGAAACCGCACGACCTTGCGTTTTATTGCCGCACGGTTTGTTTCTATCGTGCGTTTTCCTGCAGATCACTTTGGAATATTGACCCGCTCGTGCGATTGCTTCACGCACGGTTTCTTCAGAACCGTGCACGAAGGAAGCCCACGGTTTCCATGTAGCCTTTTGGTTTTTCTCTATTTTGTGGCTAGTCGTGCGTCTTCTTTACGCACGGGCGGAACGGCCCATGTGCGCGTAGACGCATGATTTCTCTTGGTTTCCTGCATTTTTTTCTTATTGTCGTTACCCGTGCGAATTACTTCACGGATAGGCGGAATCGCCCTTGCCGAGTAAAATCGCACGGGTCAACGCTTCTTCTTCTTCAGGCGCGTCCTGGTTATTAATATAGCACGATGCACGCATGGTCGTGTGCCAGACTGTGCGTGACCAATTTTTCTAACTTCTACTATTTAAGATGCAGATTTCTCCTGGACCCAGACACCACGTTTTTTCCCCTCCATTTCCGTCCATTCGAGCGGGAACTCGCCCCTCGAGCCATCATTTTCTCTCTCCTCCTTGGAGGGTTGATCCGGCCACCCTTTCTCCTTCAAAGAGCTTGAAAAAGCTTTGTCTTCTGCCACCATCGCCATTGCCGACCTCCATGTTGTTGTTCGAGTGCTTTGTTACGGAACTTGTGAAGCATTTTGCTGCGATCTGCATCAACAACTACATCACGAAGAAGCCGGTTGTGAAGAAGGAAGTGACAGACCTTCGGGATACTAGATTCCTTGCAAGGACCGAGCAAGGACAAGGCTTAACAACCCTCACTTCCGGCCGCGAACCTTTGAGAGTCTTCGAGTGCTTGGTTGTATTTCTTTCCCCCATTTTCTTGGATTTATGTTAAACTGAACTTGTGCTAGTTTGCTTGAGATTTATTAACTATGTTTTGTTCAAGGTCTTGTTATGGTTTTGTACGGTGATTCCTTGTTCATGATATATGTTGATGAGTTTCCTCCTTGCTAGAGAAAGTCATTTTTGAGCCATTCTATCGATTGCTAGAAGCACGCATTGTGAAGAGGTGTTTATGACCCTCGTTAGTTCGTTCATCTCCGCTATTACTCCTTGGAGTAATTCACCCGGGAGATGCGGTGACGGTGACCCGCACTAGTTTGTTGTTGCTTAGTGTAGGAAAACCGAAATCAAAACTCTCAATTTTATTTAGCACTTTCATTCATTTCTCTGAAAGCGAAATCTATGTTCCCTACTTTCACTCCGTGTGAGATCGATACTTGGGGAAACTTCTCCTCCATTTTATTACTTGGTCGTGAACGGTAAACTTACAGCTAGCGCATCACTAAGCTGGCAGACACTCCTCCACCAACACTCTTAGGAAAGCTGTTGTCCGATGAAATGCAGCTGGATGTTACACAAGAAGAGGAGAAGGAAAGTAAATTCAAGTCCAAGGACAAGCCTGTGATATTCAAGACAGAAGCCCCAAGAAGAAGTAGAAGAAAGACTCCCTCACCACCATGGAGGGAAGTCGAATCAAGCTTAAAAAATTCTGAGTCAAGCTTAACAGACAACCACATGTCTGATAAAGATCTAGCTGCTTCTCCAGGCAATTTTAGAAGTTCATAAAGAAGAAGGATTGGAGGAGCAGACCATCTTCATCCTCTAATCATAGGAAGTCATCCAAGGATGACATGTATGTTCCTAAAACTAGTAAATAGATTTCTTCTAATGTCATCTGTTATTGTTGCAGCTTGGTTGGGCATGTCATTGCTGATTGCCCAGTCAAAAGAAACGAAGAAGATAAGAAGAAGAAGAAGAAGAAGAAGAAGAAAAAGCATAACCATCACCATAAGGGCAAGAAGAACAAGAAGTCCTTTGTGTCTAAGAAGGAGAGAAGTTGGATAGATTCTTCCTCCTCAGAATCTGAAGATGAAGAGGAAAAAGACTATATAGGGGTGATATTTGTTACTGCTAATCCAGAAGAAGAAGAGGAATATCCTGCTGCCAGGATAGGAATCAGGGCCCCTGTGTCACACTCAGACAGTGACAATGAGGAGGATGAAGAATACTATGGATACCATGGTATGAGGGCAATGACTGAAGAAGAAAGAAGTCAGCCAGATTCAGAATCAATCAAGGTACAACCTATTTTCAATTCTACATCTTCCTCTGACTATGAGACCAGTCCAGATACTGGTGCATCTTCATCCTATGATAAAGATTGCTCAGAATCTGAAACTGATGTCAATCAATTGATTCACAAGTATGGAATACTCATAGATGCTCTAAAGAAGAGCATAATTCTTGCCAAAAGGCAAGCCAAGGAGATAGAAGTCCTAAAGCCTTATAAAACTCTTTATAACAATAAATCTATTGAGTTCCATAAGAAAAGACATGAGGTGTCTGAACTTAAGAATAGTATTTAGGGTCAGACTTTGCTTTTGGAAGAGAATAAAAAGCATATTAGATATCTGGAACAAAAGTTCACAAATAAATTGGGGATTGTGATTAACCCTTCTTAGTCACAGGGTCAGTTGCCAAAAGCTGCAACTTGGCAAGTCCCTGAGAAACTGGGTATTAATCACATCGATCATCATTTCAAATGTAAATTCCCTGAAAAGAGGACAATATTTCAAAAGGCAAATTCACCTTCTAGAACTGTCATGGTTGGATCTCCTCTCATGGATCAATCTAATGTGTGCTCTACTAGTGGGGTAAAGACACATGATCTTAGAAGGAGTGATGCTGTCCACTCTAGCCAGAATCCTCAAGATAAGTTCTTTAGATTTAGATCCAAATATTCTTTATCTAAAGAGATGAAAGAGTCCACAAGACGGCAGGCTCCAAAAATATAATTGGCCAAATTCTGGACCAAGTGTATTTAGATATTCAGCACCTTCACTCGGGAAGAATGAAGCAGCATCATGCTATGCTCATCCAGCAAAACCTGGAGCTACTCACTTCTCTCATAGACAACAATTCTCTGCTGTCCTGAAGAGAAGGTACAACATTCATAGATGTTGGTGCTGTGGGAAGGTGGGCCATTTTGCCATTGATTGTTGGGACAACCTGAATATGGCTAGTGGACAGAAAGGTGCTCAGCCTAGGCAGAGAGTTGTGCATATGTTTTATAATGCTAACAAGAACCTAGGACCCAATTATCATTCAGTTCTTAAGGGTAAACAAATTCTTTTTTGCAGGATAGTCCAAGTACCTATCCAATTAAGAATTGGTATTTGGACAATGGGTGTTCCAGGCAAATGTCTGGGACATGATAGTTACTCTAGGAATTGTTGAAATTTGTGAAGTGGAAGTGGGTGACGGGACAGGCCGCGCGGCCTGTGCGGACAGCTTTGGCGGACTGGGCGGACTGGGCGGACTGAGGTTGCGGCCTGGTGAAAAGTCTGGTGGAAGCCGGCTGTGTTCTGAGCGGGTTGTTGCATGGAGTCCGCGGTTTGGTGCGGCCTGGTATCTGCGGATAGAGAGGCTTGCGGACTGGTGCTTTGCTCAGTGGTCGCGGGTGCAAGTTTGCGCTGTTGGCGGGTTGGTTCGAGTTCGCGGGAAGCCTTGCGGACTGGTGTGTCCGCGGTTGGGGCTGTTGCGGACTGGGCCTTGAGCTTGGCTGAGGCCTTGTCGAGCTCAGGTGTTACAGCAGGTCTTGCTGTGGAGACCGGTTGGCGGACTGATGTTTGGAGTCCGGCTTGGTGCTACTGCATTGGACAAGTGCGAGGAGCTCGCGGACTGGTTGCGGTCTGTGCTAGGGTGTTTGGCGGACGGGACTTTGTGTCCGCCATGCTCGCACTGGCCCTTGATGGTTTTGGACTTGGTCACACTTGGTGTCAAGTTCATGGTGTCCGCCGTATCCGCCAAGTCCGCTGTGACCGGGCGGACTGTTGCTGTTTGCCTTTGGTCGTGGACTTGTGGCGGATTGAGGTGTGGGTCTTGCGGACTGCCTCGGGTTGGTGCGGACTGCCATTAAAGAGGATGCTGTCCTGAAGCAGTTGGAGCTTTGCGGGCTGGTGCCTTGTCCGCTTAGCTTGGGCGGACTGGAGAGGGTTCGTCAATGGTTGCCTTGCTCCTGGCAGTTTCCCTTGGTGACTGGCTAAGTCCTCGCGGACTGAGCGGACAGTTGTTTTGTGTTCGCGCGGGCTGGGGCGGTGTCGCTATCTCATGGGCGGTGACCACACTCCTCACCTGGCCTATAAATAGGACCCCCCTGGCACATCTACAGTAACCTAAGTAACGTGAGTGAACAGTAATTTGGGTTGGGCGAGTGCTGCGGTCTGTGTTTTTCAGTCCGCGCGGATTGTTTCAGGCTGACGGTTTGCTGTGTGCAGGTCGCGCGGATAACTTCAAGGAGCCAGGAGTTTGGCTGTGACTTCGGTCAGTGCTTAGAAGTGTGCGGTCTCTGCGGACTCAGCAGGAGGTCGCTCTGCGGCTTGTCAGCTCTGTTTCAACTTTCCCAGCTTCAATAACCTGTCCGCCGGCTTCAGGCGGGTAGGGGAGTTCCTCAGTTCGGGTTCAGCAGGAGGCGAATAACGGTCTGTCCGCGCGGCCTCGCGGTCTCGGCGGACTCTGTGGTATTCGGCGGTTTGCAGCATAGCTTGGGCGAGCTCAGCGGTCTCGGCGGTCTCGGCGACCTCGCGGTCTCGGCGGACTGGAGTGCTGTCCGCCCGGCTTGTGTTTTGTTCCTTTCTGTTTACAGCTGTAATACTAGCGAAATCATGTCTCGCTATGTATGCCTCGGATTGTAATGAAGTGAATGCATAATAAGATCTTCTTGTGCTTCCATTGTTTTGTTGGGTGCAACCTCTAGTCCTTGGGTTTCCGCAGGTTCAGCGTGCGAACTGGGTAGTTCCGAAGATATTAAGTTGGCGTTTGGGCTATCTTGCTGACCACGTTGAGAAAATTTAACATGGTATCAGAGGGAGGTTTCTGAGGTTGCGGAGGTTCAGTTGCGTGAGCGGAGGTCAGCCAGTGTTGTTACTCAGTGATTGAGTGGTGTTCAACCTGTGTTGTTGCTCGGAGCTGCTGAAGGGTACCAACAGGTGGTTGCAATGGAAGGAAGCTTAGCAAGAGGTCTGGGCATTGAACTCTTAACGCCGACTAACTATAAAAAGTGGAAGTCGTGCATGAAGAGTTATCTTCTAGGCGAGGAGCTGTGGGAAGTTGTCGGTGGAGACGACAGACAGGAAGTAACTGCTGCTTTCGGTACTGCTGAACAGGTGAGGCTCTGGAGAAGAACTAATGCTAAGGCAGAGTTCGTTCTGAAAAGAGCTGTCTCTCCGGAACTGTTTGATCACATCATTGGGTGTGAGTCGGCTGCTGATATTTGGACAACCATTGATGAGTTGTTCAATAGGAAGAATGTGGCGCGGCTTCAGTTCCTGGAGAATGAGTTGGCCAGGGCAACTCAGGGAGACCTTTCCATCTCCAGGTACTTCTTAAAGATGAAGAGCTTGTGTGCTGAGCTGTCGGCGCTGGATCCTGATGAGCCTATCTCTGAGGCAAAGATGAAAAGGCACATTTTCCGCGGCTTGCGGAAGGAGTATGTGGCCTTTGTTACATCTGTTCAAGGGTGGGCTACTCAGCCGTCGTTGCTGGAGCTGGAGAATCTGCTTGCCTCGCAGGAGAGCTTAGCAAGGCAGATGGCTGGAGTGAATCTGAATCAGGAAGGCAGCGAGGCTCTCTTCTCAGGCAAGAAGAAGGGATGGGAAGGGAAGAAGAAGAAGAAGGTGCAGGCCGCTGTTGAGAAGGAGACTTCAACTTCATATCCGCCGGAGAGGAGCAATGCTCCTAAGGACTGGAAGAAGAATCTGAAGTGCTACCGGTGTCATCAGCGAGGGCACTTCAAGCGGGACTGCAAGGTCAAACTGCAGCCTGGGCATGCTGCGGGAAAGGAGGAAGCTTGCTCACGAAGTGAAGAAGCAGAATGGGGAGGAGCTTTCATGACGGGCACTTGTGTCCGGGCCTTATCTGCTGAGGACTTCAACAGCGAGTGGATCGTCGACTCCGGGTGTGGTCATCACCTCACCGGAGACAAGTCGAAGTTCACCTCCATGCAGGCTTACTCAGGTAATGAAGCTATTATCACTGCTGATAATACTGTTTATGCAGTAGAGAAGGAGGGGGTCGTGTCTTTGGGTAGTGATCAGGGGCCACTCACGTTAAGGAGTGTGTATCACGTGCCGGGCATGAAGAAGAACCTCTTCTCGGTGACCAACGCGGTGGACGCTGGGTATCACGTTCTGTTTGGGCCAACAGACGTGAGGTTCCTTCGCAACGTATCAGCGGTGAAGGCTGATGTTGCTCATGTTGGGAGGAGGGTGAAGAACTTGTTTGTTCTTTCCACCAGTGCCTATGTTGATAGGATGAGAGCCAATGATAGTGCGGCTATCTGGCATGAGAGGCTGGGGCATGTTGGCATGGACAAGCTAAAGGCAATGGCGAGTAGAAGTCTGGTGAGGGGGTTGTCGATGTTGTCCTCCTTTGGTGATGGGCATGTTTGTGCGGGCTGTCAATACGGTAAGGCACATCGCCTTCCGTTTGATAAATCTCAAACAAGGAGCAAGAAACCATTGGAGTGTATTCATGGCGACCTGATGGGACCGACTGTTACTGCCAGCCTTGGTGGAAGCAAATACATGCTTGTCTTGGTTGATGACTACTCAAGGTATACTTGGGTGTACTTCTTAAAGGAGAAGTCGGAAGCCTTCCGTTTGTTCGTGGAGTTCAAGGAGTTGGTAGAAGGCCGGCTTGGCTTGCGGATTAAAAAGTTTCGAACTGATAACGGGGGAGAGTTTGTCTCTTCCGAGTTTTCTAACTTCTGCAGGAAGCACGGGATCCAACGGGAGCTTACATGTGCTCACACTCCACAACAAAATGGGGTAGCGGAGCGGAAGATCCGTCATTTGACGGAAACCTGCAAATGCTGGCTGCATGCGAAAGATATCCCGAGGTCCTTTTGGGCGGAGGGAATGTCTTGTGCTGCATATGTTATCAACCGGATGCCACTCAGCCCTATCAACATGAAGACGCCCATTGAGCTGTTGCTGAAGGAGAAGCCGAGTGTTGGACACCTTCGGGTGTTCGGTTCAACTTGCTACGTGCATGTCCCGGATGCTTCACGGACAAAGCTGGATGCGAAGGCAAGGAAACTTGTCTTTGTTGGCTATGATGAGCGGAAGAAGGGATGGAAGTGCATGGACCCTGTGACGAAGAAGTTCGTGGTGTCAAGAGACGTTGTCTTTGACGAGCTGACGTCATATGGAGGTGGCTCGGTGGAGCCTACCGGAAGTAGCAAAGTTGAGGAAGCACCGGTGGAGGATGCTGAAAGCTTGGAAGAGGAGCTTGCTGTTTCACCAGCAGCTCCTGTTGCTTCGAACTCCGAGGCTGAGCCTTCTGGCTCAGGAAGCAGGGAGAGCACTGCTCAATGCTTGCCCCAGGTAGGAGTGGAGCCTGAAGAAGCAACGGAAGCCGTGAGCAAGGAGCCGTGTCTTCGGAGATCGAAGAGGGTGGTTAAGCCACCGGCTCGGTACTGTGATGGGAATGCAGTGAGCTTTGTCTCCTGTTTCTTTGCTGGTCCTCTGGATGAGCGAGAGCCTGCAAACTTCAACGAGGCCACTGGAGTGAAGGAGTGGGAAGGTGCCATGAAGGAAGAGATTGATGCTCTGAAGAAGAATGAAACCTGGGACCTTGTGCCCAAGGTTGATGGCATTACTCCGGTTACTTGCAAGTGGGTGTATAAGTTGAAGAAGAAGGCTGATGGGAGCATTGATCGGTTCAAGGCTCGCCTGGTCGCTAGAGGATTCTCACAGCAGTATGGAGAAGACTATGAGGAGACATTCAGTCCAGTTGCGAAGATGACGTCTGTAAGAGTGGTGATCGCCTTGGCTGCTAGCAAGGGATGGAGGTTGTGGCAACTCGATGTGAAGAATGCCTTTCTTTACGGAGAGATTGACAAGGACATCTTCATGGATCAGCCGCTTGGTTTCGTCTCTGAGAAGCATCCGGACTATGTCTGCAAACTCAGGAAGGCTCTCTATGGGTTGAAGCAAGCTCCTCGAGCGTGGTATGGGAAGATTGCAGAGTACCTGCAGTTCTGTGGATACCTGGCTTCTAACTCGGATTCAAGCTTGTTCGTCAAGAAGAGGGGAGAGCTAAGAGTCTTGGTCCTGCTGTATGTGGATGATATGATCATCACAGGGAACTCGGAGGAGGAAGTAGCAAGGCTCAGGGGAGAGCTTGCTATACGCTTCGAGATGAAAGACTTGGGAGAGTTGCATCACTTTCTTGGTCTGGAAGTGGAGAGGAAGGAGTGTGGGATTCTCATTAGCCAGAAAGGGTATGCTGATCGCATTGTGAAGCGGTTTGGCATGGGCGAAGGGAAGAAGTGCTCTACTCCACTGGAATCTGGGCTGAAGCTTCGACGGGATGAGGGAAGGGTGCTTAATGATCCCTTGGTGTTCAGGGCTCTTGTTGGGAGCTTGATCTATCTGACGATTACAAGGCCGGATATAGCTTATGCTGTTGGCCGAGTAAGTCGGTATATGGCTGAACCAAGGCAATCTCATCTAGTGGCGGCGAAGGGAATTCTGAAGTATGTCAAGGTGACTTCTGAGATGGGACTCCTCTATGGAAGGGATGCGGAGTTTGCATTGCTCGGGTACACGGATGCTGACTATGGCGGTGATTCGGATGATCGAAGGTCTACTTCAGGTTATGTGTTCACTTGCGGTTCAGCTAGCATCTCGTGGTGTAGCAAGAAGCAGGACTCGGTGTCGGTTTCAACCACGGAGGCGGAGTATAAGGCTTCGGCCTTGGCTGCTCGGGAAGCCGTTTGGTTGAGGAGACTCATAGAGGATGTTCATGAAGAAGTGCAAGGGCCTACTTTACTCCGGGGTGACAATGAGAGTGCTCTCAAACTGGTAATCAATCCAGTGTGTCACGCCAGGACCAAGCATATAGAGATTGATCACCACTTCATCCGGGAGAAGGTGTTGGAGGGGTCTCTGCGGGTCGGGCATGTTCGGAGTGAAGATAATCTTGCTGACATCTTCACGAAGCCGCTGTCGAAGGGGCCCTTTGAACGCTTGCGCAGCTTGCTGGGCTTGGTCACCACTTCTCACTTCAAGGGGGAGTGTTGAAATTTGTGAAGTGGAAGTGGGTGACGGGACAGGCCGCGCGGCCTGTGCGGACAGCTTTGGCGGACTGGGCGGACTGGGCGGACTGAGGTTGCGGCCTGGTGAAAAGTCTGGTGGAAGCCGGCTGTGTTCTGAGCGGGTTGTTGCATGGAGTCCGCGGTTTGGTGCGGCCTGGTATCTGCGGATAGAGAGGCTTGCGGACTGGTGCTTTGCTCAGTGGTCGCGGGTGCAAGTTTGCGCTGTTGGCGGGTTGGTTCGAGTTCGCGGGAAGCCTTGCGGACTGGTGTGTCCGCGGTTGGGGCTGTTGCGGACTGGGCCTTGAGCTTGGCTGAGGCCTTGTCGAGCTCAGGTGTTACAGCAGGTCTTGCTGTGGAGACCGGTTGGCGGACTGATGTTTGGAGTCCGGCTTGGTGCTACTGCATTGGACAAGTGCGAGGAGCTCGCGGACTGGTTGCGGTCTGTGCTAGGGTGTTTGGCGGACGGGACTTTGTGTCCGCCATGCTCGCACTGGCCCTTGATGGTTTTGGACTTGGTCACACTTGGTGTCAAGTTCATGGTGTCCGCCGTATCCGCCAAGTCCGCTGTGACCGGGCGGACTGTTGCTGTTTGCCTTTGGTCGTGGACTTGTGGCGGATTGAGGTGTGGGTCTTGCGGACTGCCTCGGGTTGGTGCGGACTGCCATTAAAGAGGGTGCTGTCCTGAAGCAGTTGGAGCTTTGCGGGCTGGTGCCTTGTCCGCTTAGCTTGGGCGGACTGGAGAGGGTTCGTCAATGGTTGCCTTGCTCCTGGCGGTTTCCCTTGGTGACTGGCTAAGTCCTCGCGGACTGAGCGGACAGTTGTTTTGTGTTCGCGCGGGCTGGGGCGGTGTCGCTATCTCATGGGCGGTGACCACACTCCTCACCTGGCCTATAAATAGGACCCCCCTGGCACATCTACAGTAACCTAAGTAACGTGAGTGAACAGTAATTTGGGTTGGGCGAGTGCTGCGGTCTGTGTTTTTCAGTCCGCGCGGATTGTTTCAGGCTGACGGTTTGCTGTGTGCAGGTCGCGCGGATAACTTCAAGGAGCCAGGAGTTTGGCTGTGACTTCGGTCAGTGCTTGGAAGTGTGCGGTCTCTGCGGACTCAGCAGGAGGTCGCTCTGCGGCTTGTCAGCTCTGTTTCAACTTTCCCAGCTTCAATAACCTGTCCGCCGGCTTCAGGCGGGTAGGGGAGTTCCTCAGTTCGGGTTCAGCAGGAGGCGAATAACGGTCTGTCCGCGCGGCCTCGCGGTCTCGGCGGACTCCGTGGTATTCGGCGGTTTGCAGCATAGCTTGGGCGAGCTCAGCGGTCTCGGCGGTCTCGGCGACCTCGCGGTCTCGGCGGACTGGAGTGCTGTCCGCCCGGCTTGTGTTTTGTTCCTTTCTGTTTACAGCTGTAATACTAGCGAAATCATGTCTCGCTATGTATGCCTCAGATTGTAATGAAGTGAATGCATAATAAGATCTTCTTGTGCTTCCATTGTTTTGTTTGGTGCAACCTCTAGTCCTTGGGTTTCCGCAGGTTCAGCGTGCGAACTGGGTAGTTCCGAAGATATTAAGTTGGCGTTTGGGCTATCTTGCTGACCACGTTGAGAAAATTTAACAGGAATATGCTCCGGGAAAAGCAACAAATTAAGGTTGAGGCTGTCAAGTATGTAATCCTCAAAAGGTAGAGGAAGCAAGACTCAAGATAAGTCTCTCTCTCTCTTATATTGAGATTAAGTTTGCTAATTATTAAGTTATGTTGGATGTGCTCAGGCTGAACCTAATCAAGCACACCAAATAGAAAACAGTGATTCAATTATCTACAATGTTAATTTTTGTAGGCTGTACTCTAAAATTCTAATAACTTATTAGAAAGCTTTAAGGTAAACAAATGCATAAATTGGAGTGCCAATAGAACTGGCTCACTAACATGTTAGGTCCCCTTCTATTTAAATTTAATAAAAAATTTATTAAGTCAAATAGATTATACATACAATCAGTAAGGGAAGCCATAAACTAAACATGCATTGAATAGGTAGAAGAAAGATGAGAGGTAAAAACATCGAAGTGCTAAATCTCCTGTTTCATAACAGGAAGCGTAACGTAACCTGTTAAAATGAAATGTATAAGTTTATGCTAAAATGCTTAAATGATAATTAAACATTGTTGGTATAAATATAAAGGCGATAAGAAACGAAAAGGCACTCCACTCTTAAAAGCCTTAACCCTAGCCGTCGAGGCCGAAACCCTCTCAGCATCTTGTCGCACTGTTTCAATGTTGCCAAATGTCATCAAGGAGCTCCAGGAAGGATGCGAAATTGTGAGGGATGGATTCAGTCATGCCTATCTAAAGATTAAAGCAGTGAGAAGGATGATTGAAATCATAGGATTGTAATACACCATTTCCGAACCCTCCTCCATTCTTAAAAAGGAGGTAGTTGAATTCTTCTCGAACATTAAAGTGTCCTCTCAAAACTCTATTAAGTCTAAGATTGAAGATATCAAAATAAAGGTAAACCCTAAGAGACTAGGAAAGGCCCTCCATATACCCTCTGTCATCCCTAACGAGGAAGAAGAGCCCACTGTCATGGACAGAGACAGTGCTCTCAGATGGTGTGGATATAATGAGGCCAAATCTGGGTCTCTTAAAAGCAAATTCTTCAATCAGAGAGACAAACTACTAGCAGATATTGTAGGGAATGCCCTTATCTACAAACCTGGATCACATGACACTATCTCCAGGTCCATGTTTGATGTCATGACCAGAATTATCCTGAAAAGAAAGACCTCATGGTCTTCTCTCATCTATCTGTGATTAGTAGACTGTATACCCTCTCCAAATATGGGCAGAATTCTTTCTTTATACCTAGTGAACACATATCCTGATACTTTCAAATAGGAACATGGGGTAAAGATTCACTACCTAAAAAGAATGGACATAAAGACTTTGGACAAATTCACTAGGGCACTACCAATAAGCCAACCTTCAGGAATAAATGACTCCTCTAAGGGTATAAGGCAAAAACCTACTGAGGAAGAAAGAACTTCCAGCTCTGAACAAGTGCTAGGATCATCCTCTCTAGCTGATGTTAGTCTGCAGGTTGACTTATCACTCTGTCAATCCTCTGCAAACATTCAACTCTAGGTTACTATTGTGCATGTTGATAAAATCCATGCCAGCCCTAGGTCAGGATAAGTGTCAAAGATTGACAATGAAGAAGAGGTTGCTATGGAAGATGAGGCAGATATGACATATACTGATGATATAGTTGAAATTGATGATATGCCTACTACAAAAGATAACCATGAGCCTCCTGAAGCTTTAGATAAATTTCTTGATAGGTCAAGCCCAGAGAAGGATGCTCAGTCTGAGGGGGAGTATGATCGGATGGATTTGACAAACTTGGATCAAGTTGTCAACAGAATAGTTAAGTCTACACCCAGTACAGGTAATACTCATACCCTCTTAATTAGTAGTGTTAATATAGCTTTAGCTAAGGAAATGTTTCATACAATTGGTGCTGTAGTTGAGGGGGGAGCCTTCTCAAATCCTGCTCAGAATGTTGTACCTCCTTCTATGAGCCATACTTCATCTACCCCCATCTCCAATTAGGAATTTCTAAACCAAATCATAGCAATCTTGGATGCTCAGACCACAACCCTCAAGGTGTATGTTGATCAATCAGTTGCCAAACTGAGGGATTACTTGTCACCCAAAGTCAATGGAAATAAAGAAGTAATCTCTCACTTAAACAAACAGGGCACCTCCTAGTTTGATAGGGCTGGAACTGCTGGCATCAAACTGACAACCCTCATGAAATCCTTGGACATAAGCCAAAAACTATCTGTAGCTGATATAGGATGTCACAACCCGCATTTTCACCATAAATAAGGCTTATCAGAGTAAAGGAAAATGTTGGGTACATTGGAAAATGTGTACCAGATTTGAAGATGCCTCACCCAGCTCAATGATATGCATCAAGGTGTATTTGATGTGTTTTGAGTTGATATGTGCAGGTTAAGTAAATGCAGGAATGCAAAAAAATTTCTAAGTCCATGTGTCGACACCTGGAGAAGCTGTGTCGACACCTATGAAGGCTTGTGTCGACACTAGAGAAAAGCTGTGTCGATACATGGAGTTAATTGTGTCGACACTTGGAAAGGCTGTGTCGACATCAGAAGCAATTATGTCGACACCAAGAGGCAGTGTCGACACACAGAGAAGCAAAAGTCGACATCAACTGTGTTGACACCAAAAGGCAGTGTCGACACACAAGAATACTTAGTCGACATCAATTGTGTCGACACCAAAAGGCAGTGTCGACACGCTGAAGACTTTGTCAACATACTGCAGAATTTCAACAAAGTTAAAGAAAAGAAGTAACTGTTTCGACACACAGAGGCAGTCTCGACACACAGAAGACCTTGTTGACATCAACTGTGTCGACACACAGAACTTGTGTCGACACACAGTAAAGTTTCAACAAAGTTCAAGATAAGAAGGCTTGTGTCGACACACAGAATCTGTGTCGACACATTCTAAAAAAAGCAATGTCGCGAAGCTGTTACAACAACAAAGGAGTTGTGTCGACACCACCAAGGATTGTGTCGACACTTAGTCCACTTGTGTCGACACTAAGTCTACTTGTGTCGACACATGATGAAGATTAGTCTCGACACTTTCAGATAGAGACAGTATTTCAAGAAGTGACTAGATGACTTGACAGCTGCCATTTCAACCGGTCTACCGCAACTGTCAGAGCTGTTAGAAGTTTGTTAGAAACCGGATCAGTCGGTTACCATGGAGGAAGACTATATAAAGGCTTTCTCCTTCAATAGATGATAAGAATAAAGACACAACACAAACTTATATAGAATTAAAAAGAAAGAGAAAAAGAAGTTGGAGAGAGAGCTCCATCTACTGAAGTGCAGTTGCTGAACCAGGCTGCCAAGAAAGATTCAGACTGAGATCTGAATCTCAAGTCAGAAGCTGATTGAAGGTCAACTTCACAGGAGATTCAACCTTACTGAGTTCAGATTCAAGAAGCTTTGAAGAAAGCTAAGAGAGGTTGTTCTCTGCCATCAAGTTCTTCCAAGAACTGATCAAGAAGCCATCCATCCATTCTCTCTCTGTCAGGGTGGTGGTAATTTACTTTGTTAAATCACATTCTTGTAGGATCTTTATAGATTTGAGATTGTAAGCCTGTGTTTATAAAGGCTGAGTGTAGGAGAATATTTTCTCTGAGTTGTAGGCCTTGTTGAAGGCTGAGGTAGGGCTGTGAGCCTGAGTTGTAGGAGAATGATATCTCTGAGTTGTAGGCCTTGTGTATGCTGAGGTAGGGCAGATTACATGAGCTGTAGGAGCCTTGTTGGTTTCTGAGTTGTAAGATCTGAGGATCTGAGGTGAAGTGCAGAAGTTAGGCCGAATCTAGTACACTGCTAGATAGGCGAAGAGGGAAGTGGATGTACCCAGACCTTGGGGAATCACTATAAAAACTGTGTGCACTCTGTGATTGAATGTTGTCGTGAATGCTGTGCTGTGTTAGCTGTAGAAATTTGCAGTTTCTTGTTATTTAATTATACAGATTTTCTGCCTTAAAAAGAAAAAGGAATTACACCTATTCACCCCCCCTCTAGGTGGTTAGGCACTAATTCTTTCAAGTGGTATCAGAGCCAGGTTCCTCAACGATAGACTTAACAGTCTGAGTGAGATCCATAAGATAGAGTCAAGATCAAGAAAATGGATTCAGGTGAAAATCATAAGGAACTAGATTCTATGAAATTACTCATATGCAGGAAGGAGATATTTGGGTTCTGGAAAGAAAGGGTCAGGCTGTTTATGGAGGCTTCTGATCCAAGGATCTACATTACAGTAAATGAAGGTCCTTATATTCCTATGAAGATATCAGTTCTTGATGCCAACCAACGAATTCCCAAAGATTTTTCTGAGATCACTAAGGATGAGATCATCCTGGCAACTATGGATAAAAGAGCGCAGAACATCATAGTAAGTGTCATTGATGATGCAACTTTCCAGAATTTGATTCACTGCAAGACCTCCAAGGAAATGTGGGATACTTTGATAGTCTACATGGAGGGTTCTGAAGAAGTTAAACAAGATAGAAAATCTATGCTGAACCAGGAATATTAGAGTTTCAGACAAGGAAAGTCTGACAGTATAACTAAGTGTTATAAAAAGTTCTATTGAATAGTAAATGAGTTGATGTCCTATGGGAGAATCTTCAGTACTTATGAACTGAATGATAAATTTCTAAGATCCTTGACAAAGGATTGGGACAGTAAGATTTGTGCCATTAGGGAAGTGGCCAAACTTGCAGATATCTCACCTCCAACATTGTTTGGAAAGCTGCTGTCATATGAGATGCAGCTGATGGCTAGGAAAGAGGAAGAGAAAGTGCAAGAGTGGAGCATAGAGAAAAGTCTGTGGCCTTCAAGGTTGAAGCCACTAGGAAGAATAGGAGGATGTTTCCATCACCTCCTAAGATTGTTGCTGAAATTGCTTTAGATAATTCAGACAACCAAAGATCAGACAGCAGTGACTCAGATGAAGATTTTGCTGCCTTCACAAGGCAGTTTCAGAGATTCCTGAAGAAGAAGCAGTGGAAGTCTAAGCCTTCCACATCTCAGCCTAAGGATGATTATTATCAAAAGAAGAAGTCATCCAGGAAGGACAGGAGCAGGTCTAAGCCAAGCAAATCTATAACATCAAAGATAGTTTGCTACTGCTATAATAGGCCTGGACATGTTGTGGCTGAGTGTCCAAATAAAAGAAAAGAGTCTTTTGATAAAATGAAGACTCAACACCAGAGCAAGAAGGAGAAATTCTTTGTTGCTAAGAAGGAGAAGAGCTTGACAGACCAATCATCTTCAGAGTCAGAATCTAAAGCTGAGGCATACATTGGTCTATATGCAGCAGCAGCAGAAGAAGAGTTTCTGCAAGTGCTGAACTCTATCCATGAACAAGAAGACCATCAGTGCAAGGGACTGATGGCTGTGTTAGAAGAAGACAAACGCCAGGATCAGCCTGGTCCTAGTAAGGTACAATGTCTTTCTAGAAATTCAGATTGCAGTACTGAGTCAGAGTCAGCAACATCTGCATCAAGTGATGCGGATGGGTCTGAGTCTGAAGGTGATATTCATCAGCTGATATATGAATATGGAGACTTGTTGCAGGCACTAAAGAAAAGCAAAAACCTGGCCAAAACTCTGGCTAAGGAAATTGCAGATCTTAAGATGGATGCATCTGATTCAGAGAAGTTGCTGGATCAGAAGTTGAATGAGATAGCCAGACTGAAAAACATTACTGTTATTCAGATGGGTACTATCACATTCAAGAATGATCAGATTAAAAGTCTGGAGAATAGACTTCAGAAAGAAAATGAGATTATAGCTAGTTTTTCTAAACCAAAGTCTTTATTACCCTTGATTGATGAGTTTGTGTTTCAAAAGGCTAAGGCTGGATTAGGGTTTAAGAGAATTGCATGGACTGCTAAGTCCAATTCTAAAGGCAAAGCCCCAGCACAAAACAAGAAACCTGTTGTAAACAATTCAGCTAGGGTTGTACCTAAACAAAGGTACAACAAGTTTGAGTGCTGGTGTTGTGGCAAGGTAGGCCACTTTACCTTAGATTGTTGGCACAATTCCAGTGTCAAGGAGAGTAGCAGTCTGCCTGCTAGAAGTGCTACAGGCAAATTGTTAAATTTCAGGCTAACATGAACCAAGGACCCAAAACTCATTTGGGTTCTAAGGTTAAGTAGTCTTTATTGCAGGTGAGTCCAAGTGGCCATGCCCCTATATGGTACTTGGATAGTGGATGTTCCAGCAACATGACTGGAATAAGGGGGTTGCTGAAGGACTACACACCTATCATGGATGGCCCTAAAGTAACCTTTGGTGGTTCTGAAAAAGGAATCATTAAAAGATTTGGTAACATTTCTAATAAGCAGATTATTATCTCTCAAGTGGCCTTTGTGAAGGGTTTGAAACACAACCTTATAAGCATAAGTCAGTTGAGTGATTTAGGATATGACATTTCATTTATTAAGAATAGATGTCATATTAAAAGGTCAAGTGATCAAAAGATCATATTGACAGGATATAGAAAAAGAAATGTGTACTATCTTAACTTTGAGTGTGAGAACAATGTTTCTCCTATTTGTCTTGTAGCTGATGAGAGAGTCTCACATTGTGTTAAATGGCATAAGAGGCTGGCCCATCTTTACTACAAGACTATTGGCCAACTCTTTAGCAAAGAGTTAGTGAGGAATGGCCTCAAGTTAAGTGTATAAAGGATGGGATATGCTCAGCTTGTCAAAAAGGCAAGCAGACCAAATCCTCCTTTTATGGCCTTGAAAACAAGGATTCAGTGAGGTGTCTATACCTCTTGCATATGGATATATTTGGTCCTATGCCAGTTCATAGTCTAGGTAGGAAGGTCTACACTTTTGTGGTGGTAGATGACTATTCTAGATATACATGGGTGTTCTTTCTGAGACAAAAATCTAAAACCCCAAGTGTTTTATATAGTTTTGTCAAACAAATTCAGAATGAGCTGGAGAGTACAGTGGTCAAAATCAGAAGTGACCATGGCACTGAATTTCAGTCTGAGAGTATGATAAGATTATGTGAAGAATTTGGAATTTTTCAAGAATTTTCCTCACCTAGAACACCACAGCAAAATGGTATTGCTGAAAGGAAGAATAGAACACTGATTGAGGCTGGTAGAACTCTATTGAGTGACACTTCTCTTCCAGAATATTTCTGGGCTGAGCCAGTAAACAATACATGTCATGTGATCAATAGAGCTACTATCACCAAAAGCCACAAAAAGACTCCCTATGAGATTATGAAGGGCGGAAAACCAAACTTATCCTATTTTAGGATCTTTGGTTGCAAGTGTTATGTCCATAACAATGGCAAGTCTTATCTAACTAAGTTTTCTGCCAAATCCCAAGATGGGATATTTGTTGGGTACAACAACAATAGTAAGGCTTATAGGGTCTACAAATTGATTACTCAAGTTGTAGAAGAGTCTGTACATGTTTTCTTTGATGAAACAAGACTGATTAACTATGAGTTGCCAAGTAGTGCTTGGAGTTCTACATGTATAAATGAGAGAATGGACAAGCTTACCATTACAGAAGATTGTACTGCAAATTAGGAAGTGGAAAATGGTGGCTGCTGTCCAGGGGGAGTACAAGACTCTCCAGATGCTGATTAAAACCAAGAGGTGCAGCATAATGAAGAGGCTGGAGGTGTTCAACCTGAAGATAGACTACCTCCAGCTAATAGACACTTAACGGATCATCCAGCAAATCATATAATTTGTGATCCAAGACAAGAAGTACAAATAAGGAGTAAGAATCTGAATATAGTTTTGTGCTCTAGCTTCTTATCACAAGTAGAACCCAAGAAATTTGAAGAAGCTGTTCTAGACACACATTGGATTGATGCCATGCAAGAGGAGCTGAATCAGTTCAGAAGATGCAAGGTCTGGATGTTAGTTCCTAAACCAAAAGACCATAACATCATTGGAACAAAGTGGATCTTTAGGAACAAACTGGATGAGAATGGGATTATTGTGAAGAACAAAGCAAGACTTGCTGCAAAAGGATACAGACAGGAAGAGGGTATTGACTTTGATCAAACCTTTGCCCCAGTAGCAAGACTAGAAGCAATTAGGATGTTCCTTGCTTAGCAACATATCAAGGCTTTAAGGTATTTCAAATGGATGTAAAGTCAGCATTCCTAAATGGAAATCTAAAGAAATAAGTCTATGTAGAGCAGCCCTCAGGTTTTGTTGATCCTATCAAACTTGATTATGTTTATAGACTTAGGAAAGCATTATATGGGTTAAAGCAAGCCCCAAGGGCTTGGAATGAAACCCTTTCTAATTTCCTAATTGAGAACAAATTCTCAAGGTGGAAAATAAACAAGACTCTATTCCTTAGGGAATTCAAAGGAAAGATAATTCTAGTCCAAATATATGTTGATGACATAATATTTGGGTCTACTGAAAGTAATCTTTGCAGAAAGTTTGCAAAACTTATGCAAGGAAAATTTGAAATGGGCAGTATGGGAGAACTTAAGTTCTTCTTGGGTCTCCAAGTAAGACAGACTGATGATGGATTGTCCATATACCAATCTAAGTTCACCCTGGAGTTAATTAAGAAGTATGGTATAGAATCATCCACTACCATGAGAAATCCTATAGGGACAAGTGTATCTCTTAGTAAAGATGATGCAGGGAAACCTGCAGATGAAACTTTGTATAGAGGTATAGTTGGCTCCCTCCTATATCTGACTGCTAGTAGACCAGATATCATGTATGCTACATGTGTATGTGCTAGGTACCAATCCTGCCCTAAAGAATCTCATCTGATTGCTATCAAAAGGATTTTGAGATATCTTAAGGGCACACCTAATGTAGGCGTTTTTACCCTAGGAATGGAGATTTTCTACTAACAGGCTATTCAGTTGCAGACTTTGCAGGTTGCAAAGAAGATAGAAAAAGTACTACAGACACCTGTCAATTTCTAGGAGGAAGATTGGTGTCTTCGAGCAGTAAGAAGCAGACTAGTGTGGCAATATCCACAGCTGAGTCAGAATATGTTGCTGCAGGAAGCTGCTGTGTACAACTTTTGTGGATTCAGCACCAGCTAGTAGACTATGGTATTCAAGTAAGTAGAACACCTTTGCTTTGTGATTCTACAAGTGCAATTTCTATTGCTAATAATCATGTTTCACATATTAGGACTAAGCATATAGAAATTAGATACCGTTTTCTTAGAGAACATGTAGAGAAAGAGGACATCTCACTAGAATTTGTCAAAACAGATTATCAAATTGTAGATATGTTTACTAAGCCTATGGATGAAACTAAATTCAATAAGTTTAAAATTGAATTAGGGATGTTAAACATAGATTAGTTTAACAAAATTGGCTAAGTAAAACTATGTCAACATATCCAGCAAAAAGGTGTCGACATAGAGAAGTGTTGTCGAAACTTCAGGAAAGTATTGTCGACACTTCAGGAAGTTGTGTCGACACATCCAAGATAGTTATGTCGACACTGAGAATAAGTGTCGACACATAAGTTCTGTTGACTATATTGGTGTCGACACATGCAGATGTCTATGTCGACACTCAAACACTGAGTCGTCAGTTAAGGATATTTGTGTCGACACATCATAATTGGGGTCGACACATAGTAGTCAACACTGTTGTCGAGACTTAAGTAGTCAGTGTCGACACTTTTCAACAGTGTCGACACATTCAGTGATTGTTGACGTGCCTTTTAACCTTCGTTTTTAGAAAGGTATAAATAGGTCAACAACATTGTCTGTCGACACGCTCTCCATAGCTTCGAAACCAAAACTTTGTGTCGACAACTCTCACATCTAAATTCAAGATTTCTCTTAACCCTAATGGCACCAAAAATTGAGGATAATGTCAATGAAGGATATGAACTAGTTCGGAACGCATTTGATGGAGCGGATTCAGAAATTACAGGATTAGTAACCCTAATTACAGAGAATGGGTTGGAATTTCTAGTTTCTGAGCCAACTAAGATCTGGAAGAAAGAAACTCCAGAATTCTTTGGTGCTGCTACCCTAGATCAAACAGGACTCAAGATTAGATCCACAGTCCATGGAGTAAAGGTGAAAATCACCCAAAAGAGTTTAAGGAAAGTTCTACACCTGCCCAGAACATAAGAAGAAGAAGATGTGCCTGCATCTAAGCTAAGGGAAGCACTTTAATGGTGTGGACTGGATTCCACCATGAAGATTGGCTCTGCTTTGAACAGGAAAGGTATGAATATGCAAGGGAAGTTCTTGTCAGAAGTTGTAGGAAAAGTGATTCTATGTAAGCCAGGGGGCATGATAGAATTTCTGCATATATGTTCACCCTTATGACCAGAATCATCCATAGAGTAAACACTAATTGGTCTATAGTCATTTTTGACAAGATTAAGGAGAGTATAAAGAAGCCAAATCTGGGCAGAATTATGATCTTATATTTAGCTAGATCAGTACCTGAAGAGATGAAACAGTCAGCTGGAACTAAGATAAATCATATGAGAAGGATGGACATCAGGATCATCTCCAGGTGGGAGAGAGTATTAACTAAGGACATGCCTACTCTAGAGAAGGAAACCCCATCACAGAGGAAGCAGAAGAAAAACAAAATGGCTCATGAACCTTCCAGTAGTTCAGAGGAGCAAGCAGCTTCCAGTTCAAATGAGGAAGAGGCTGATAATGCTGGAAGGTCATCAGTAAGAAATGAAGATGCACAAAGGCATAGGGAGCAACCATCTGCTAGCCCCATCCACCTGGATCCACTCCAGGGGGAGCCTCACCATGAGGAAGAGCCAACTCACTTGGACAGTGAAATGGCTACACAAACAATCCTTGAGGTAATTCTAGAGGTGAATCAATCAATTCTTAATGATAAGAATGAAACTCTAACTGAAGTTTTGATTGATGTTGATCAGCCAACTCAGTTAAACAGTCAACCACAAGATGTTGTCATGGAAGATACAACTGCTGCTGATAATGCTACTGAGTTTGTGATACCTCAAGTCCCTACTCAACAAGAATTCACTCTTGAAGAGTTGTTTAATGAAATAGATCAAGCTAACATTGAGGGGGAGCAAGTTGGAACACAGGGGGAGAAAGCAAGAGTTGAGGAGGAGAAAGAAACTCAGAGGGAGCTACCAAGGACTGAAAAGGACTTGCCTCCTAGTCCTAAAGACAGAGTTACTATAGACAGTTCCTCAGCTTCTGAAGATGTAGCAGCAGTACAAGCCAAGAAAAGAAAACTGATGGTATTCAAAAGAAGAAGCCAAAGCTACAAAAAAGCATTACAAACTACTGCTCCACAACCTGCCCCAACAGCTGATTACAGCTCATTGTTGATGGCCTTGCAGATCAAGTTAGATGAGCAAAGGCAGGCTATGGAAAAATATATGGATAAAAGCCATAAAGATCTACAATTCTCTTTGGCTCAGGATATAAAGTCAATAAGATTTGAAGTGAATCAAAATAAGAAAGAAATGACTGATTGTTTCCACAAGGGTGGAAATGCTGTGGTTTTCCTTGCAACACATCAAGAGAAAATCAAGACTCAAGTGGATGATATAGCAGTGAAGCAGGGCTATGCCCTAGAAAATCAGATTAGGATGAATGATAATCTGACTGCATCACATAATGCCATTGTTACAGAAATGAAAAATATTGCTACTGCCCAGACTGCAGTATAGACTCAAGCCAAAGCAGATTTTGATAAGCAATTCCAGGCAGAAATAGCTGCTGTTCAAACAGCTATTAAAGATTCACAAAAGACTATTTTTGCCCAGCTCTTAAAGTTAAAGTCTTTTTATAAGGATGGTGTTAATTTTCTGGATGAACAGGTCAGATTTCAAAATGATGACCTCAGGGATCATGTTGCCAGAGAAGTCATAAAGGGGGAGAGAGTATTAGTCAAAGCTGGCTCTGATCATGCTAAATGGATATCTAACAGCATCAGAGCCACACTTGGATATCCACCCCTGTGTGATGATGACAATGTGGCTGAGTCTGGTATACAAACTGTATATTTTGGAGTTGAGCAAGCTGAAGTTGCTCAAGTAATCTATCCTCCAGCAGATTTTGAGATGATCCATCAAGAAGTAGTACAGTCTATGTACAGTCCTCTAGAGGGTAATAAAAATATTATCCTTAAGAAATTAGACAAGCCTGTGCCAGAGGCAGTTTTGAAGGAGCAAGAAGCTCTATTGTCTAAGAAACGATTCAGAGAACAGGAAGAATTGAAGCCTGATTTTGAGCAGTGGAGTCCAACTTCCAGGAACATTATATTAACTGCTTGGAAAGCTGTAAAGGACCATACCCATGATAGGGTTAAATGGTATTCTGAACAAGAATAGAGAAAGCATGAAGCCTAGCAAGAAGCAATTGTTCAGTATAGAAGAAAGGCAAAACTTAGGAAGCTACCTCCTAATGCTCAGGAGCCTAGCAAATATTTCCCTAAGCCTTTTCATTATTTTGAAAGGAAAAGAATTAGAGCTGAAGAACAAAAGAAGAAGGATCTGAAGGGCAAGAAGCCAGTTGATAACACTGATGCTCCTGTACAAGCCAAGATCAAATCAGGCAAAGGAATTGTCATCAAGGAGCCAGAGCAGCCTTAGATTAGATTTACTAGATTTTATCACATTGTAAACTTTAGTGTTTAAAATCTATGTAAACTTTTATTAAAGAAACTTTTGAAGTTGAAGCAAAACATGATTAATGCTTATTCTGTGGTAGCATTGTTATTATTCTGTGATGACTGTTTATATATGTTTTGTTTAAGTAGTTACCCTGTCATATAATGTTGTTATACATCAAAATGTGTATTTGTTATGAATGGTGTATATCATTGACTAAGGGTTATGACTTCTCCAAATAGGGGGAGATTATTGGGTATATTGGAAAATGTGTACCAGATTTGAAGAAGCCTCACTCTGCTCAATGATATGCATTAAGGTGTATTTGATGTGTTTTTAGTTGATATGTGCAGGTTAAGTAAATGCAGGAATGCAAAAAAATTTCTAAGTCCATGTGTCGACACCTGAAGAAGCTGTGTCGAGACTTATGACGGCTTGTGTCGAAACTGGAGAAAAGATGTGTCGACACTTGGAGTTAATTGTGTTGACACTTGGAAAGGCTGTGTCGACACCAGAAGTAATTGTGTCGATACCAAGAGGCAGTGTCGACACACAGAGAAGCAAAAGTCGACATCAACTGTGTCGACACCAAAAGGTAGTGTCGACACACAGGAATACTTAGTCGACATCAATTGTGTCGACACCAAAAGGCAGTGTCGACACACTGAAGACTTTGTCAACATACTGCAGAATTTCAACAAAGTTAAAGAAAAGAAGTAACTGTGTCGACACACAGAGGCAGTGTCAACACATAGAAGACCTTGTCGACATTAACTGTGTCGACACACCGAACTTGTGTCGACACACAACAAAGTTTCAACAAAGTTCAAGATAAGAAGGCTTTTGTCGACACACAGAATCAGTGTCGACACATTCTAAAAAAAGCAATGTCGAGAAGCTGTTAAAATAACAAAGGAGTTGTGTCGACACTATCAAGACTTGTGTCGACACTTAGTCCACTTGTGTCGACACTTAGTCTACTTGTGTCGACACATGATGAAGATCAGTCTCGACACTTTCATACAGAGACAGTATTTCAAGAAGTGAATGGATGACTTGACAGCTATCATTTCAACCGGTCTACCGCAACTGTCAGAGCTGTTAGAAGTTTGTTAGAAACCGGATCAGCCGGTTACCATGGAGGAAGACTATATAAAGGCTTTATCCTTCAACAGATGATAAGAAGAAAGACACAACACAAACCTATACAGAATTAAAAAGAAAGAGAAAAAGAAGAAGTTGGAGAGAGAGCTCCATCTACTGAAGTGTAGTTGCTGAACCAGGCTGCCAAGAAAGATTCAGATTGAGATCTGAATCTAAAGTCAGAAGCTGATTGAAGGTCAACTTCACAGGAGATTCAACCCTACTGAGTTCAGATTCAAGAAGCTTTGAAGAAAGCTAAGAGAAGTTGTTCTCTGCCATCAAGTTCTTCCAAGAACTGATCAAGAAGCCATCCATTCATTCTCTCTCTGTCAGGGTGGTGGTAATTTACTTTATTAAATCAAATTCTTGTAGGATCTTTATAGATCTGAGATTGTAAGCCTGTGTTTATAAAGGCTGAGTGTAGGATAATATTTTTCTGAGTTGTAGGTCTTGTTGAAGGCTGAGGTAGGGCTGTGAGCCTGAGTTGTAGAAGATTGATATCTCTGAGTTGTAGGCCTTGTGTAGGCTGAGGTAGGGCAGATTGCCTGAGCTGTAGGAGCCTTGTTGGGTTCTGAGTTGTAAGATCTGAGGATCTGAGGTGAAGTGCAGAAGTTAGGCCGAATCTAGTACACTGCTAGATAGGCAAAGGGGGAAAGTGGATGTACCCAGACCTTGGGGAACCCCTATCAAAACTGTGTGCACTCTGTGATTGAATGTTGTTATGAATGTTGTGTTGTGTTAGCTGTAGAAATTTGTAGTTTCTTGTTATTTAATTATACAGATTTTCTGTCTTAAAAAGAAAAAGGAATTACACCTATTCACCCCCCCTCTAGGTGGTTAGGCACAAATTCTTTTAGAAAATGCGTGTCATGATGCCACATCAGCAGGGGATAACTGCGGACGCTCAGGCAGACACCAACTAAACATGAAGAAAGGTTCTTTTAAAGTTATTTTAAGGAAAAATCAGTTACGTGCAGAAGTTAGCCGTATCCCTCAGCTTAGTGGCTCATCTAGTCCACGACTTAAAATATATTATACGCTGCGGAAAATTACTTGATTTGATTAACATGAACATCCTACATGAGTATAAACGTCCCCAAAGGACAACTCATACTATGCAAAACTCTAAATTTATTATTGTAGGAAAGATAGCTTTTACGGTCGCTAAAAATAACAGGTTAGAGCTTCAAATTATGCAATGTATGAAGTAATAGTAGTAGATTTTATAATTGAAAATACCTAACATGCATTCCTAGCATAAATCCTCCCAGAGAGCAAGTAAACCACATCCACTTTTAAATAAATGAGAAGCTAGCAAGTATCAACAACTAACAAATCAGTGGGCGCCAACAAGCTGACACGAACCCACGAAAAAAAGTATGTCTAAACTAGTAAAAGAAAACCAACAACAAATTACCTCGCTATGACGAGGCAACAACCACGGCCAACGCTGCCGCCAGAAATCCAACACCAGCACTGCTAACTGCTACTGCTCTGAATCTGAGGCATTCCAAAAACAGAATACCTCAGCAAGGAGGTACAAGTAGTGGCAGGAAAAGTAATAAACCAAAATAGACAAAGGGTCAACTGGGGTAACAACCCAAGACCAACAGTACTGAAGTAAAGTACAAAAGAAAACTGGGCATCAACAGAAAAAGAACACCAGCGTGACTTGTCACGTTCCACAATAGTACACCAGATGCACAAGGCTATAATGTGACTCCATAAATATTTCTCTAGAAAAAAAAATACAAAACCTTCATTAGGCACCCGTGGTCGACCCTACCCAAAAACACAGCGATGTGGTCACTCTTGGACACACCATCCAAAAACACAGGCGAAGTGGTCACTCTTGGACACACCACCCAAAACAAACGGATATACAATCCGTCTAACTACGAGGGAGTCTCATACTCTCAACCATACACCGCGGACATCCAAAAACCAGGTAGACTTCCACAGGGCACTAATGAAGGTAACAAACACTGCGGGGTGGGATCGCCCACTAACTCCCGCATTCAAGAAACCCAAAGAAACCACAACACAAATACCTCGAGATTTGGCTATACAGATTCTATTTGATATTACCGAACTCAAGACGCGGTTGATCAACCTCTAGGAGCAATTACAGTCCTAGATAAATTCTAACGCGCGAAATGACGAAACCTAAAACATGCATAACCATCATTAAACCATACCAGGAACAATTAACAAAAACTAGGCAAAATCGGGATTTCCAAGACGCCACCTTACAACAACAAAGGATTGATGACACGATTAAACATAACAATAATTAGGAAGAATAAGCGCAGAAAATTTAAGGAACATGAAAGAATAGTCGTTACCATCAGATCGAACAAAGAGAAACGAGGGGAAACCACCACTTGCCATGGTTTTACAGGAAAAGTCCACCGAATCACTCCACGTCGTAGATTGGAGCAAAATGATGCGGGCGGGGTTGAAATCTAGACAAAAATGGCCAAAATAGAGGTTAGGGCCGAAAAACCCTAACGAGAAATCTCAAGAAACGGGGAAGAAATTACCACGAGGCGAAGCTCTCGGCGAGAGCTTTCCAGATCTATGCTCGGATGAAGATTTCGAGCACCGGAGCACCGTCAGTGGCCACCGGAAGGTTCACGAAATATATTCTCTCACGCTCACGCCGCTCTGGTTCGGGAGACAAGAACCGGAGAAGATGAAGGAATCTTTTTCTTTCTAATAACCTAAGAATAAATATGTATATATATACATATATATATACTAGCATCTTCGAACGGGCTCCGCCCGTTCTCGATGCGTCGTTGCGGGCTTCGCCCGCTTGATCCCCCGGCGGGCATCACCCGCCTGACCCCCCGGCGGGCTTCGACCGCCTTACACCCCGGTGGGCTTCGCCCGCCCCGAACAAAATTTAAATAATTAAATAATTTAATAAATAATTATTAAATGAAATTATAATTTAATAAATAATTATAAAAAAAAGAAAAATAAAAAAAAAAAAACCGCAAATCCCCCCCCCCCCCCCCGCTTCCACCTGCGCCTTCTTCCCCCCTCCTCTGAGGCCTGCGGCGGAGCCGCCGGCGGCCTGCCCGGCCCCCACCGGCGGGTTTGCCGGCCCCCACCGGCGGGTTCGCCTCCGGCGAACCCGTCGGGGGTTTTCTGCCACCGGACAACCCCCGGCGGTTTCGCCGGAGGCCGGCGAACCCGCCGGTGGGGGCCGGGCAGGCCGCCGACGACAGAGGAGGGGCGGGAGGAAGGCGCTGGCGGAAGCGGGGGTATCGGGCGTTTTACTGAAATGAACAGTAACAGGTTATTGGGGGTTTTGTTATTTGCAGGCCAATGTTTATGAATCCAACGGCCAGAAACAATTCTTTGGAGATTGGATGGTCGAGATGAGATCTATGGTGTGATTCCAAATATGCATATTATTTTAAATGATATATATATATATATATATATATATATATATATAAAGTTCTGTCTAAGAAACGGAATATTTAAGCCCGGGTGCGCGGAAGACGAAAATAAAGGTTTAGAATGGCTTCAAATTGATAAGTAGTCAACATGAAAGTTGTAGATCTCGTCGAGACGCACAAATTTCATGTTAACCATTTTTCCATACAACATCGATTTGACACTCAAAAAGGCTCTCGAACCTAAACAACAAAGGACTACACGAGAACAAGCTTACGGGTACTCGAGTAGCTAGAAAACGGCTACTCGAGTAGTTCGGAAAGGCTACTCGAGTAGTTCGTAAAGGCTACTCGAGTAGTTCGGAAAGGCTACTCGAGTAGTTCGGAAAGGCTACTCGAGTAGTTCGGAAAGGCTACTCGAGTAGTTCAAGTGACTACTCGAGTAGTTTTGAAAAGCTACTCGAGTAGTTCAAGTGACTACTCGAGTAGTTCAGAAAATTCACTCGTGTAGGTCAGAAAATTTTACACGAGTAAGAAGGAAAAGTACTCGTGTAGATCTAGAACAGCACTCGAGTAAGAACCAAATTTACTCGAGTAGGTGAAATAGAATTACTCGAGTAGGTGAAAAAGATTTACTCGAGTATGCACAGAAGTCACTCGTGTATATGAAAAGTTTCACTCGAGTAGGACAAAATCACTCGAGTAGATTCAGAAGATCACTCGAGTAAGAATCAAATTCACTCGAGTAGGTAGAAATCAAAAATTGCAAAATCTGAATATTCTTTACACATATACCCAAGAAATCAAACTATATGAATGAATAGTGTTTTTCATTTTTGAATAGTACTTTAATATTAAAATATTCATATTTTATATATTTTGAATAAGGAAACTGAAAGAATATGTAGTCAACATGAAAGTGTCGAGACTGATCTTCATTATGTGTCGACACAAATAGACAAAGTGTCGACACAAGTGGACTAAGTGTCGACACATGCCTTGGTGGTGTCGACACAACTCCTTCTGTTGTTGTAATAGCTTCTCGACACTGCTTTTGTTGAATGTGTCGACACAGATTGAGTGTGTCGACACAAGTACTTCTTCTTTAAAACTTAGTTGAATTCTGCTGTGTGTCGACACATCTCCTTTGTGTCGACACAAGTACTTCATCTTTAACATTATGTTGAAACTTGTTGTGTGTCGACACAAGTCCTGTGTGTCGACACAGTTGATGTCGACAATGCCTTCAGTGTGTCGACACAGCCTCCTGGTGTCGACACATTTGATGTCGACTAAGCTTATCTAGGTGTCGACACTGCCTCTAAGTGTCGACACTATTTATGTCAACTATTCTTCATAGTGTGTCGACACTGCCTGTATATGTCGACACTTTTCTTCTGGTGTCGACTCTGCCTTTTCTGGTGTCGACACAATTTACTCCAAGTGTCGACACTACTTCACTAGGTGTCGACACATGAACTTATAATTTTTCCTGCAATCCTGCAGTTACTTATCCTACACATATAAACTCAAAACACATCAAATACACCCTGATGCATATCATTGAGTAAGGTGAGGCTTCTTCAAATCCGGTACACATTTTCTAGTGTACCCAACAATCTCCCGCTATTTGGAGAAGTCATAACCCTTAGTCAATGATATACACCATTCATAACAAATACACAATATTATGTATAACAGCTTTATATGACAGGGTAAATATTTAAACAAAACATGTATAAACAATCTTCATAAAATAATTACGCTAACACAATGAGCATCATTATAGTTTTGTTTGAACTTCCAATACTATCTTTAACAAAGGTTTACATATATTTTAATACAAAAGATTACAAAGATGTAAACTTAAGAAAATCTAAACTAATGCTGCTCTGGCTCCTTGATGACAATGCCTTTGCCAGATTGAATCTTGGCCTGAACAGGAACATCAGAGTCATCAGCAGGCTTCTTTCCCTTTAGATCTTTCTTTTTCAGCTCTTCAGCCCTTATCTTTTGTCTTTCAAAATAATGATATGGCTTAGGGAAATACTTGCTAGGCTCCTGTGCATTAGGAGGTAGCTTCCCCAGTTTAGCCTTTCTTCTATATTGTAATATGGCTTCTTGACGGGCTTCATGTTTTCTCCACTCTTGCTCAGAGTACCACTTGCCCCTCTCTAGGAAAATATCCTTTGCAGCCTTCCAAGCAGTCAGTATAATATTTCTAGAAGTTGGGCTCCACTGTTCAAAATCAGGCTTTAACTCAGCCTGTTCTCTAAATCTCTTCTTAGACAGTTGAGCTTCTTGCTCTTTAGTCAATACTTCCTCAGGTACAGCCTTATCTACTTTCTCTATGATCACATTTGGAGCACCTTCTGGAGGGCTATACATAGATTGTATCTCCTGATGTATCATCTCAAAATCTGCTGGAGGGTAAATCACTTGTGCAACTTCAGCTTGCTCCCCTCCAAAAATAACAGGATTTATACCAGATTCAGCAACATTATCATCATCACACAAGGGTGGATATCCAAGGGTGGCTCTGATCCTGTTGGAAATCCATTTAGCATGGTCAGAGCCTGCTTTGACTAATACCCTCTCCCCCTTTATGACTTCTTTTTCTATATGATCCCAAAGATCATCCTTCTGAAATCTGATCTGAGCATTCAGATAGTTAACACCATCTTTATAAAAAGGCTTCAACTTCTGGAGCTGTGCAGTAATAGCCTTTTGAGAATCTTCAATTGCAGTTTTAACAGCAGTGAGGCTTTCTTGTAATTGTTTATCAAATTCTAAGACATATCCTTTCTTGAGAGCTATGTCATCAACCTGTGTCTTTATCTTCTCTTGGTGAGTGGCTAGGTAAACCACTACATTACCTCCTTTATGAAAACAGTCAGTCATTTCCTTCTTATTCAGATTAACCTCAAATCTTATAGACTTTATATCTTGAGCCAAGGAAAATTGTAACTCCTTATGATGCTCATCCATATATGTTTCCATAGCTTTTCTTTGCTCATCCAATTTTATTTGCAAAGCCACCAACAATGAGCTATAATCAATTGTTGGGACAGGCTGTGGAGCAACTATTTGTAAAGCTTTCTTGTAGGTCTGGCTTCTCCTTTTGAAAACCATAAGCCTTCTCTTCTTAGCTCTAGCAGCTTCTTCATCCTCAGAAGTAGAATTACTGGCAATGTCTACCCTTTCCTTAGGACTAGGAGGCAATTCCTTCTCAGTCCTTGGTAGCTCCCCCTGTGTCCTTTGCTCCTCATTCTTATTTCTTCTTTGCTCCTCTTCATTTCTTGCAGTCTCCTCCTGAGACCTAACATGCTCCCCCTCAAGATCTACCTGCTCCCCCTCAAAAACTGCTGTTTCTCCTTCAAAATCAGTCTGTACCAAATCAGGGAATAGCTCTTCTAGAGTAAACTCCTGTTCAGTATGGACTGGATAATTTCTTATCTCAGGAGCAGTATCAGCAACTGATGTGTCTTCCATGACAACATCTTGTGGTTGACTATGTAACTGAGTTTGCTGATCAACATCAATTAAAGACTCAGTTAAAACTTCATCCTCAATATGAAAAATTGATTAATTAACTTCATTGATTACCTCAAGAATTGTTTGTGTTGCCCTTTCACTATGTAAGTGAGTTGGCTCATCCACATGTTGAGGCTCCCCGTGGAGTGGATCCAGGTGAATGGGGCTAGCAGATGGTAGCGCCCCCTGCCTTTGTGCATCTTCAGTTCTTACCGGTGACCTTCTAGTAACATCAACTTCTTCCTCATTTGAACTGAAAACTACTTGTTCCTCTGAACTACTGGAGGAGTCTGAAGCCACTATGGCTTTCTTCTTCTTCTTCTGTTGAGGAACTTCCTTTTCTGGAGTAGGCATGTCCTTTGTCAACACCCTATCCCACCTTGAGATAATTCTAACATCCATGCTCCTCATGTGATTTATCTTAGAACCAGCAGCTTGGTTCATGATTTCTTGAATACTTCCAGCTAAGTACAAGCTCATAATCCTACCCAGATTGGGGTTCTTCAGACTTTCATTAATCTTCTCAAACATCACTGCTGACCAATCAGTTTTTAGTTTGAAAATGATCCTTGTCATTAAACTGAACATGTGAGCTGATACCCTATCATGCCCACCTGGCTTGCACAGAATAACCTTTCCTACTACTTCAAACAAAAACTTGCCTTGCATGTTCATGCCTTTCCTGTTAAAAACTGATCTAATCTTCATGTTTGAATCTAATCCACACCATTGCAGTGCCTCCCTTATCTTGGATGTAGGTACATCTTCTTCCTCTTTAGTTCTTGGTTGATGTAGAACTTTTCTTAGACTTTTCTGGGTGAGTTTTACTGTTGCCCCATGAACTGTGCACTTAATCTTGAGTCCAGTTTCATCAAGGGTAGCTGCACTAAAGAATTCAAGTATCTCCTTCTTCCAAATCTTGATTGGTTCTGAAACTAGATACTCCAACCCAGTCTCTGCAACTAGGGTTACAACACCTTTAATTTCTGGTTCTACATCATCAAAGGCATGTCGTACTAGCTCATAACCTTCATTGATGTTCTCTTCTAGTTTGGGCGCCATTAGGGTTTTGAGAAATCTTGAATTTAGAGGATAGAGATGTCGACACACAAGTTTGGTCTCGAAACTATGGAGAGCGTGTCGACAAACAATGTTGAAGACCTATTTATACCTTTCTAAAATCGAAGGTGAAAAGACGCGTCAAAATACTCTAAATGTGTCGACACTGTTGAAAAGTGTCGACACTTACTTCTAATGTCTCGACAACCATGTGTCGACACAAATATAGTCAACAGAATATATGTGTTGACACTTATACATCTCAGCTCGACGATTAGTCGAAACTCTACTCGACGAAATTAGTGTTAAACCTAAGTGTCGACACCACCCTGGATGTGTCGACACCTACACTGGATGTGTCGATACCATTTTTCTGAAGTGTCGACACAGGCTTTCTAGATGTGTCGACACCAATTCTCTGGAATGTCGACACCACTTCTATGTGTCGACACAGACAACTCCTTATGTCGACACCATTTTACTTAGCCAATTTTATGAAACTATTCTAAGTTTAACATTCCTAATTCAATTTTAAATTTATTGAATTTGGTTTCATCTAGAGGCTTAGTAAACATATCAGCAATCTGATTATCTATTTTAACATATTCTAGGGAAATGTCCTCTTTTTCTACATATTCTCTAAGAAAATAATATCTAATTTCTATGTGCTTAGTCCTACTATGTGAGACATGATTATTTGCAATAGAAATGGCACTTGTAGAATCACAAAATAAAGGTGTTCTACTTACCTGAATACCATAGTCTTCTAGCTGGTGTTGAATCCATAATAACTGTGCACAACAACTTCCTACTGCCACATACTCTAACTCAGCTGTGGAGATTGCCACACTGGTCTGCTTCTTACTGCTCCATGACACCAGCCTTCCTCCTAGAAATTGACAGGTTCCTGTAGTACTTTTTCTATCTTTCTTACAACCTGCAAAATCTGCATCTGAATAACCTATTAGTAGAAAATCTCCATTCCTAGGGTACCAAAGGCCTAGATAAGGTGTGCCCTTGAAAGATATGGTAACTAAACACCTAGAGGGGGGGGGGGGGTGAATAGGTGACCTAATCCTTTTCTAACTTTGTTGGCAGCCAAACAGTTATATCACAGATTTCTAAGTAGTCTATTACAGCAATCAGCAATAATCAAACATACACAGCACATTCACAGCACAGCACACAGTGATTTATAGTGGTTCCCCAATCTTTGGGTACATCCACTTTCCCCCTTCGCCTATCTAGCAGTGTACTAGATTCGGCCAAACTTCTCCACTGTCTCAGAACCCAAATAGGTTCCTACACCTCAGGCCCAAAGCCTTACACCTCAGCTTTCTCCAAAGCCTACACTCAGCCACAAAGGCCTACACTCAGCCACCCAGGCCTACACTCAGCCAATCAAGGCCTACACTCAGAGTTCTTTAACTCCTACACTCAGGCTATCAAGCCCTACCCTCAGAGTTTATAAATTTAGGCTTACAATGCACTCAGATCCAAAGATCCTACAAGTTAAAATAGTATTACAACAAATAACTCAACAACTCAGAAAATAAGAGAGGAGTTGAGAGTTTCTTGCTGAGTTCTTGGAAGAACTCAGATAGATCCAAACTGACTTAGCTTCCTTCAAAGCTTCTTGAGTAGAACTGAATAAGTCTGAATCCTCTGCAGTTGTTCCTTGACCTCTGCTTCTTAAGATCCAGATGCTTCTGAATCCTTCTTCTCAGCCTAGTTCCAAAGACTGAATTCTTGATTGGAGCTCTCTCTCTCCAACTTCTTAGATCTGCCGTTGGACAACAAGATCTTCTTGATTTGTATCACTTGGATAACTTGATCAGCAACCACTTGAACAAATCTCTTAGATTAATCTGAACTCAATCAGAACTTAATCTTCTTCTGTTAACTTTTCACAACAACATTAGTTTCTGTAAACAGTCTGTGCCTATTTATAGGCCTTCTTCATGGTAACCGGCTGGTCCGGTTCATAACTGACTTCTGACATCTCTGACAAGTGCTGTAGACCGGCTGGAACGACAGCTGTCATGTCATCCAGTCAATTCTTGAAATTCTCTAATTGTCAGATAGTGTCGAGAGTTTCTGTTCTTAAGTGTCGACACTTATAGACCAAGTGTCGACACATGCTGTGTAAGTGTCGACACAAGTCTACAAGGTGTCGACACAACTCCTTGTATGTCTCGACACAGATTCTTATTCAGGTGTCGACACTTGGAATTGAGTGTCGACACAAGTACTTGATCTTCTGTAACTTGTTAAATTCTTCTAAGTGTCGACACATCTCCTTTGTGTCGACACATCTTCATGTGTTGAAACTGTCAAGTGTCGACACTGCTTCTTGGTGTCGACACAAGTCTTCAGTATAGATTCTTCAGCTGAGTGTCGACACATTCCCTTAGTGTCGACACTTGTACTTAGAATATTTTTGTCGATATTTCTGTTCTTTGCTAAGTGTCGACACAACTTCATGTGTCGACACTTTCTTTGAGTCTTCAACTGAGTGTCGACACATTGTGCTGGGTGTCGACACTTTCTTCAAGTGTTGACTCTTCTGGTTGTGTGTCGACACATTGTGTTGAGTGTCGACACATACTTCAAGTGTTGACTCTTTTGGTTGTGTGTCGACACATTGTGCTGAGTGTCGACACATACTTCAAGTGTTGACTCTTTTGGTTGTGTGTCAACACATTGTGCTGAGTGTCGACACATACTTAATATGTTGACTCTTCTGGTTAAGTGTCGACACATTGTGCTAGGTGTCGACACTTGCACTTAGTCTCTGCAGAATTTTGCTGAGTGTCGACACAACTCCAAGTGTCGACACTTTCTGGTGTAGACACAGCTCTTCTAGGTGTCGACACTTCTGCTAAGTGTCGACACTGCTTCTCTGCATTCTTCTTCACTGAGTGTCGACACAGCTCCTTGTGTCAACACTTTCTGTCTAGTGTCGACTCTGCATCCCAGGTGTCGACACAATGACTCCAAGTGTCGACACTGCTTGTCTGGGTGTCGACACAAGCTTTCTCAAGTGTCGACACTTTCCCTCTGGGTGTCGACACATGGACTTAGAAAGTTTTAGCTTCAGTCCAGTGAATACCTAACCTGCACAAGTAACTCAAACATACATCAAATACATTATGATGTATATCATTGAGTTGGGTGAGGCTTCTTCAAATCAGGTACATTTGACCAATGTACCCAACAATCTCCCCCTATTTGGAGAAGTCATAACCCTTAGTCAATGATATACACCACTCATAATTAAAAATTATAAAATGATGTAAAGCAGGATTATGTCAACAGGGTAAACTTAAACATGTAATAATGCACACATGTATACACATTCATCATTGCAGAACAAACAAGAAATAGACACATTCTTCTGAACAATAATGAAATATATTTATCATATATTGTTCTAACATTTTTCTAATACATCTTCAATGATTTACAAAAATGTTTATATGTAAAAGATTACAACATTCTTCAAGTCTATTCTTAGTTTAGTTCTGGTCAGGTTCTTTAATAACAATTCCTTTGCCAGGTTGGATTTGAGCTTTGACAGCAGCAGCAGCAGGCTCAGTATCAGCAGGCTTCTTGCCTTTGAGATCTTTCTTCTTGAGTTCTTCAGCCTTGATTTTCTGCCTCTCAAAATAATGATAGGGCTTAGGAAAGTACTTGCTAGGCTCCACTGCAGTAGGAGGTAGCTTTCCTAACTTAGCCTTTCTTCTGTACTGGACAATGGCTTCCTGCCTGATCTCATGCTCCCTCCATTCTGCTTCTGAGAACCACTTGTTCCTGTCATTCATGTTGTCTTTGGCAGCTTTCCAGGCAGTTAGAATTATATTCCTAGAGGTAGGGCTCCACTGTTCAAAATCTGGCTTTTGTTCTGCTAGTTCCCTAAACCTCTTTTTTGACAGTCTTGTCTCTTCTTCTTTTTCTAATGCCTCTTGCATAGCTGCAGTAATAGGTTGAACAACCTTTTCCAGAACAACAGTTGACTTTCCTGCAGTTGGGCTATATATTGTGCTGACATCTGCATGAATCATTTCAAAATCTAGAGGTGGATAAATCACTTAAGCTACCTCTGGTTGCTCACCTCCAAGATATGCACTTTGAATCCCTGATTCAGCAACATTATCATCATCACAGAGTGGAGGATAGCCTAGAGTAGCTCTGATAGAGTTAGATATCCATTTTGCATGGTCAGAGCTAGCCTTGACTAATACTCTCTCCCCCTTTATGACTTCTTGGGCCACATGGTCTCTTACATCATCCTTTTGAAATCTAATCTGACTGTCCAAGTACTTGATTCCATCTTTAAAGTAAGGTCTAAGCTTTGTAAGTTGTTCAAAGATTGCTTTCTGGGAATCTTGTATTGCAGTTTTGACAGCAGTAATCTCAGCTTGAAAGATTTTATCAAAATCAGCCTTTGCAGCATCAGCAGATGTAGATGGTTCAGCAGACTTAGTCTTTAATTCAGTGACTATAGCATTGTGGGAGGCAGTTAAATTATCATTCATTCTTAACTTATTTTCCAGGACATACCCTTGCTTTAATGCTATATCATCTACTTGAGTCTTGATCTGCTCCTGGTGAGTTGCCAAATAGACTACTGCATTCCCACCCTTGTGGAAGCAGTCAGTCATTTCTTTCTTGTTCAGGTTCATTTCAAACCTTATTGACTTGATATCTTGTGCAAGGTCAAACTGTAGGGACTTGTGCACTTCATCCACATAAGCCTTTATTGCCTTCCTTTGCTCATCCAACTTGATCTGCATGGCAATCATCATAGCACTATAATCAACTGTTGGAGCTTGTTGAACTATAGGCTGTGGGGCAATGGATTGCAAGGCTTTCTTGTAATTCTGACTTCTTCTTTTAAAAACATAGATTTTCTTCTTCTTGGCCCTAGCACTCTCCTCATCCTCAGAGGCAGAAGTACTGGCAATATCAACTCTATTCTTAGGGCTCTCAGGTTTGTCTGCTTGCACATCAAGTGCCTTCTCAGTTCCTGGCCATTCAGATTCTTCCAGAATTGTCATGTGCTCCCCCTCAGCAGCAGCACACTTATCTTCAGCAGCAGCATCCTTGTTCATATCAAAATCATCTTGGTCTAGATTCAGAAACAAATCTTCCATTGTATATTCAGGTGGAGGCTGTGCAGGAGACGTTCTTGGTTCTTCAATTACTTGATCAGGAACTACTCCCAGTACAGCAGATGTGTCTTGGATAACAACATCTGGTTCTTGACTGTGTTGCTGAGTTTGCTAATATACATTAGACAAATCAGAATCTACTATAGAAAATTTCAATGTATTTAGATCAATGAGTACCTCTTGGATGATGGTAGTGGCTTGCTCACTGTCCAGAGTAGATGGTTCTTCTACTACTGGAAGCTCTCCCTGGCTGTGATCCCTATGGATGGGGCTAGCATGAGGCAGCTCCCCCTGGATCTCAGCAGTCTCTTGAGGAGTAGGAGACTTGACTACTGTCTCTTCCTCTTGATCATCAGGTGTGAACACCACCTGTTCTTCACTCTCAGAACTGCTTGAGGACTCTTGTGCCACTTGCACAGTCTTTCTCTTCTTCTTAGGAGGAATTTCTTTTGCAGATACTGGCTTTTCTGGGGTTGCCACTTCCTTGGACAACACTCTTTCCCACCTTGAAAAGATCCTCATATCCATCTTTCTCATGTGGTTGATTTTGCTACCTTCAGCAGTGCTCATTACCTCTGGTATTGTACCAGCCAGGTAGAGACTTATAATTCTGCCCAGATTGGGCTTCTTCAGACTTTCCTTGATCTTTTCATAGATGACCATTGACCAATCTGTTTTTAGGGTGAAGATGATTCTTGTCATGATATTGAACATTGAGGCTGACACCCTGTCATGCCCTCCAGGTTTACTGAGAATGACCTTGCCCACTATCTCTGACAGAAATTTTCCTTGACTGTTCATGCCTTTTCTGGTAAAGACAGAACCTATCTTCATCTTAGAATCAAGACCACACCAGACCAAAGCTTCCCTGGTCTTAGATGTAGAAACTTCTTCTTCTTCTTGAGTCTTAGGTAGCTGAAGTACCTTTCTCAGACTTTTGGGTGATACCTTGACCTTGGTTCCATGCACTCTGGATTTGATTCTGTATCCAGAGTCATCCATAGTTGCTCCAGTAAGGAATTCAAGCACTTCCTTCTTCCATATCTTGGTTGATTCTGAAACCAAGTATTCTAGTCCTGAATCGCTGACTAGGGTAACCACTGACTTGATATCTTGATCGCCATCGTCGAATGCGCCGCGCACAAGTTCGTAGCCTTCGTTGACGTTTTCCTCGAGCTTGGGAGCCATTAGGGTTTGAGAATTTGTCTTTAGAAGAGAGAAATGTCGACACAAGAGTTTTGGTCTCGAAACTTTGAAAGCGTGTCGACAATCAAAGACAGAACCCTATTTATACCTTTCTGATTTTGGAGGTGAACAGGCGGGACAGCTAGCTTAACATGTGTCGACACTAGCAATAAGTGTCGACACTGACTTATAATGTCTCGACACACATGTGTCGACACAAGTTTAGTCAACAGATATTATGTGTCGACACTTGGTTATGTGTCGACACAACATAACTCGACACATCGTCGAGACTTTACTTAGAAAATTCTGAGTAAAACATAAGTGTCGACACCATATTGGATGTGTCGACACCTACTTGACATGTGTCGACACTAACATTCTGAAGTGTCGACACTACATTCCTAGATGTGTCGACACCTTTTTCCTGAAGTGTCGACACTACTATTCTGTGTCGACATAGACTTGTCTATGTGTCGACACCTTTTTACTTAGTCAATTTTCTAGTCTGTAAACTTAGTCTAAGTTTATCACACCTAGTTCAATTTTGAATCTATTGAACTTAGCTTCTTCTAGTGGCTTAGTAAACATATCAGCTACTTGTTCATCTGTTTTAACATATTCAAGTGAAATATCTTCTCTTTCTACATGTTCTCTAAGAAAGTGATAGTTAATCTCAATATGTTTTGTCCTACTATGAGATACAGGGTTATTAGTTATTGAAATAGCACTTGTAGAATCACAGTAAAGTGGAGTTCTACTTACCTGAAATCCATAGTCCTCTAGCTGATGTTGAATCCACAGAAGTTGAGCACAGCAACTTCCTGCAGCCACATACTCTGACTCTGTTGTGGAGATAGCCACACTAGTCTGCTTTTTGCTGCTCCATGAAATTAGTCTTCCACCTAGGAATTGACAGGTTCCAGTAGTGCTCTTTCTATCCTCTTTGCATCCTGCAAAGTCTGCATCTGAATAACCTGTTAGATCAAAGTCTCCATTCCTAGGGTACCAGAGGCCTAGATAGGGAGTGCCCTTTAGATATCTCAAAATTCTCTTGACTGCAGTCAAGTGAGACTCTTTGGGGCAGGCTTGATACCTGGCACAAACACATGTAGCATACATGATGTCTGGTCTACTAGCAGTTAAGTACAATAGGGAGCCAACTATCCCTCTATACAAGGTTTCATCCACAGGTTTCCCTGCATCATCCTTGCTAAGAGACATACTTGACCCCATAGGAGTCTTCATGGTACTGGATGAATCCATACCATATTTCCTTATAAGTTCTAGGGTGAACTTGGACTGACAAATGGACAAACTACTTTGAGTCTGTTTAACTTGGAGACCCAAGAAAAACTTCAGCTCTCCCATACTACTCATTTCAAACTGACCTTGCATAAGTTTTGCAAACTTTTTGCAAAGGCTGCTTTCAGTAGACCCAAATATAATGTCATCTACATATATTTGGACAAGTATGACTTTGCCTCTAGATTACCTAAGGAATAGAGTCTTATCTATTTTCCCCCTTGTGAACTTGTTCTCAATGAGGAAACTAGATAGGGTTTCATACCAAGCTCTAGGAGCTTGCTTTAACCCATATAAAGCTTTCCTAAGTCTATAGACATAATGAGGTAGAGTTGGATCAACAAAACCTGAAGGCTGCTCCACATAGACTTCTTCTTTCAAATTACCATTTAGGAATGCTGACTTGACATCCATTTGGTATACCTTGAATCCTTGATAGGTTGCATAGGCCAAGAACATTCTTATGGCCTCCAGTCTGGCTACTGGGGCAAAGGTTTGATCAAAATCAATACCTTTTTCTTGCCTATATCCTTTTGCAACCAGTCTTGCTTTATTCTTAATGATGACCCCTTGTTCATCTAACTTGTTTCTGTAGATCCACTTAGTTCCTATAACATTATGGTCTTTAGGTTTTGGAACCAATTCCCACACCTTGCATCTCTTGAACTGATTTAGCTCTTCTTGCATAGCTTCAGTCCATTGTGGATCTTGTATTGCTTCTTCAAATTTCTTAGGTTCTATTTGAGACAGAAAACTAGAATATACTGTAGCATTCTGATTTCTGCTCCTTGTCTGAACTCCTTGTCTTGGATCTCCAATAATCAGCTCTACTGGATGATCTCTTAGATGCCTGTTGGCTGGTGGCATCCTAACTTCAGGTTGAACGTCTTCAGCATCTGCATCATGCTGTACTTCTTGTATTTCTTCAGCTATTGGCACATGTAGTTCTCCCCCTGGACAGCAGCTACTTTCCTCTCCTTGCTGTCTAGCAGCTGGTACTTCTTCTATAGTAAGCTTGTCCAATTTCTTTATCAAACCTGTGGGGCTGCATACATTGCTAGACAACTCATTGTTAATTAGTTTTATCTCATCAAAAACTACATGCACAGTCTCCTCTACAACTTGTGTAGTCAAGTTGTATACTCTATAAGCCTTACTATTGTTGCTGTACCCAACAAAAATTCCCTCTTGGGATTTAGCAGCAAACTTAGTTATGTAAAACTTCCCATTGTTAAGTATGAAGCATTTGCAACCAAAGATCCTGAAATAGGATAGGTTTGGTTTCCTGCCTTTCACTACTTCATAGGGGGTCTTGTTTAGCCTTTTAGTGATGGTAGCCCTATTTATCACATGGCATGCAGTGTTAACTGCTTCAGCCCAGAAATATTCTGGCAGTGATGTATCACTAAGTAGGGTTCTACCAGCCTCTATCAAGGTCCTATTCTTGCTTTCAGCAATGCCATTTTGCTGAGGTGTTCTAGGTGAAGAGAATTCTTGAAATATCCCAAAGTCTTCACATAGTTTTGTCATGCTTTCAGATTGAAACTCAGTACCATGGTCACTTCTAATTTTGACCACAATACTATTTAGTTCATTCTGAATTTGCTTGACAAAGCTGTAGAAGACACTAGGTGTTTCAGATTTCTGCCTTAAGAAGAACACCCAGGAAAACCTTGAGTAGTCATCAACAACTACAAAGGTATAGACCTTCCTACCTAAGCTGTGAACTGGCATTGGACCAAATAGATCCATATGCAAGAGGTATAAACACCTCACAACATCTTTGTTATCTATGCTTCTAAAGGTGGATTTAGTCTGCTTGCCCTTTTGACAAGCTGAGCAAATACCATCTTTGACACACTTAACTTGAGGACCATTCCTCACTAACTCTTTGCTAAAGAGTATGCTAATAGTCTTGTAGTTAAGATGAGCTAGCCTCTTGTGCCACTTGACACAATGAGAGACTGTCTCATCAGCTACAAGACAAACAGGAGAACCATTGTTCTCAATCATAATATCTAGACAGTAGACATTCCTCTTTCTATATCCTGTCAAAATGATCTCTTGATCACTTGACCTCTTGATATGACAACCATTTTTAACAAATGAGATGTCATACCCTACATCACTTAACTGACTTATACTTATAAGGTTGTGTTTCAACCCTTTAACATAAGCCACTTGAGTAATGATAACAAGGTTTGAAGAAATGTTACCAAACCCTTTGATGATTCCTTTTTCAGAACCACCAAAGGTCACTTTAGGACCATTTTTGATTGGAATATAGTCCTTCAGTAGTCCCCTTGTTCCAGTCATATGTCTGGAACATCCACTATCCAAGTACCATGTTGGGGTATGGCCACTTGGATTCACCTGCAAAACAAATTAATGAACCTTAGAACCCAAAGTAAACTTGGGTCCTTGGTGATTGTTAGTTTGCAACATGACACAACTACCTACTGGCTTTCCACCAGGTAGCTTGCTACTCCCTTTGGCACTTGCATTGTGCCAACAATCCAAGGCAAAGTGGCCAACCTTGCCACAACACCAACATTCAAACTTATTGTACCTTTGCTTAGGTACAGACTTTGCTGTCTTAACTGCAGCTGACTTATTGAATGTTGGGGCCTTTCCCTTGGGCTTGGACTGATCCTGAACAGTCCTGGCAGGTTTAACAAAACCCAGTCCAGCCTTACCTTTGTGATGAGTAAAATCATCAATCAAAGGTAGAACTGATTTAGGCTTTGAAAACTTTGCAACCAGTTCTCTCTCTTTCTGAAGATTTGTCTCCAGTTTCTTAATTTGATCATTCTTAAATTTGATAGTACCCATCTGAATCACTGTAATGTGTTTCAGCCTAGCTACCTCATTCAGTTTTTGATCAAATTGCTTCTCAAATTCTGTTGCAGCAGCCTTGAGATCAACAATCTCCTTTGCCTGCCTTTTGGCAAGGGACTTGCTTTTCTGATAAGCCTGTAACAGCACCTTATATTCATCTATGAGCTGATGAATATCATCCTCAGACTCAGAACCACTTCCATCATTTGATGAAGATGATTCTGATTCTGAACTAGAACAAGAAACTGAACTTAGAGTTGGACTTTGTACCTGACTAGGTCCTGGCTGCTCCAGGATTTTGGTACTCTCAGTCAATGCCATCAGTCCTTGGCACTGGCTGTCTTCTTGTTCATAAATTGACTCCAAGATCTGCATGAATTCTTCCTCTTCTTCTTCAGCAAATAGCCCTATGTAGGCTTCAGCCTCAGACTCAGTTTCTGAAGAAGAGATGTCTGATAAAGTCTTCTCCTTCTTAGCCACAAAAGACTTTTCTTTCTTCCCTTTGAAGTGAGTCTTTTTCTTTTCACCTGATTCCTTTCTCTTCTCAGGACAATCTGCAATAACATGTCCCTGTCTATTGCAGCAATAGCAAACAATCTTTGAACTAGTTGCCCTACTTGATTTTGTCCTTTTCTTGTCATACTTTGAAGACCTCTTTTTCTGATAAGAGTCTTCCTTTCCTTGAGATGTAGAAGGCCTTGACCTCCACTGTTTCTTTTTCAAAAACTTCTGAAAGTGCCTGGTGAAAGCAGCAAAGTCTTCATCACTTTCACTGCTCTTAGACTTTGTGCTTATAGACTCATCAGACTCTGATTCAACTACTTCTGGAGGTGGAGTTGATGACTTAGTCCTGCATTTTCTGGGAACTTCTGTCTTGAAAGCAACAATCCTTTCCTTGTGCTCAGTCCTAGTAGATTTCTCTTCCTCTTTCCTCACTGTCAGCTGCATCTCATATGACAATAACTTGCCAAACAGTGTAGGAGGAGGAATTTCTCCCAACTTTGCCATTTCTCTTATTGCACAGATCTTGGTGTCCCAATCTTTGGTTAGGGACCTTAGGAATTTGTCATTTAGTTCATAGTTGCTGAACTCTCTTCCATAAGACATGAGTTCATTAACTATTCTATAGAACTTCTTGTAGCATTCAGTGATGCTATCTCCCTTTCCTTGCCTAAAGCTCTCATACTCCTGATTAAGCAAGGAATTCCTATCTTGCCTAACTTCTTCAGAACCTTCCATATAGACAATGAGAGTATCCCACATCTCTTTTGCCGTTTTACAGTGAATTAAGTTCTGGAAGGTGGCATCATCAATGGCACTCACTATTATGTTTTGTGCCCTCTTGTCCATAGTGGCTAGGACAATGTCATCCTTGGTCATCTCAGAGAAATCCTTTGGAGTCCTCTGATTTGCATCCAATACTGAGATCTTCATTGGCACATAAGGCCCTTGCTTTACTGTGATGTATATTCTAGGGTCAGAGGCTTCCATAAATAGCCTTACCCTCTCTTTCCAGATCCCAAAAATTTCCTTTCTGCAAATAGGTAATTTCATGGAACCCAATTCTTTATGATTTTCAAAGGAACCCATGGTTCTTGATTTTCTTGAAGCTGTTTTCTGACTTAGACTGTTTCTGCCAAACAGGATCTCCTTTGACTGTTAGTCCTTGTTTTGAGGAACTTGGCTCTGATACCACTTGAAAGATATGGTACCTAAACACCTAGAGGGGGGGGGGGTGAATAGGTGACCTAATCCTTTTCTAACTTTGTTGGCAGCCAAACAGTTATATCACAGATTTCTAAGTAGTCTATTACAGCAATCAGCAATAATCAAACATACACAGCACATTCACAGCACAGCACATAGTGATTTATAGTGGTTCCCCAATCTTTGGGTACATCCACTTTCCCCCTTCGCCTATCTAGCAGTGTACTAGATTCGGCCAAACTTCTCCACTGTCTTAGAACCCAAATAGGTTCCTACACCTCAGGCCCAAAGCCTTACACCTCAGCTTTCTCCAAAGCCTACACTCAGCCACAAAGGCCTACACTCAGCCACCCAGGCCTACACTCAGCCAATCAAGGCCTACACTCAGAGTTCTTTAACTCCTACACTCAGGCTATCAAGCCCTACCCTCAGCCTTTATAAATTTAGGCTTACAATGCACTCAGATCCAAAGATCCTACAAGTTAAAATAGTATTACAACAAATAACTCAACAACTCAGAAAATAAGAGAGGAGTTGAGAGTTTCTTGCTGAGTTCTTGGAAGAACTCAGATAGATCCAAACTGACTTAGCTTCCTTCAAAACTTCTTGAGTAGAACTGAATAAGTCTGAATCCTCTGCAGTTGTTCCTTGACCTCTGCTTCTTAAGATCCAGATGCTTCTGAATCCTTCTTCTCAGCCTAGTTCCAAAGACTGAATTCTTGATTGGAGCTCTCTCTCTCCAACTTCTTAGATCTGTCGTTGGACAGCAAGATCTTCTTGATTTGTATCACTTGGATAACTTGATCAGCAACCACTTGAACAAATCTCTTAGATTAATCTGAACTCAATCAGAACTTAATCTTCTTCTGTTAACTTTTCACAACAACATTAGTTTCTGTAAACAGTCTGTGCCTATTTATAGGCCTTCTTCATGGTAACCGGCTGGTCCGGTTCATAACTGACTTCTGACATCTCTGACAAGTGCTGTAGACCGGCTGGAACGGCAGCTGTCATGTCATCCAGTCAATTCTTGAAATTCTCTAACTGTCAGATAGTGTCGAGACTTTATGTTCTTAAGTGTCGACACTTATAGACCAAGTGTTGACACATGCTGTGTAAGTGTCGACACAAGTCTACAAGGTGTCGACACAACTCCTTGTATGTCTCGACACAGATTCTTATTCAGGTGTCGACACTTGGAATTGAGTGTCGACACAAGTACTTGATCTTCTGTAACTTGTTAAATTCTTCTAAGTGTCGACACATCTCCTTTGTGTCGACACATCTTCATGTGTTGAAACTGTCAAGTGTCGACACTGCTTCTTGGTGTCGACACAAGTCTTCAGTATAGATTCTTCAGCTGAGTGTCGACACATTCCCTTAGTGTCGACACTTGTACTTAGAATATTTTTATAGATATTTCTGTTCTTTGCTAAGTGTCGACACAGCTTCATGTGTCGACACTTTCTTTGAGTCTTCAACTGAGTGTCGACACATTGTGCTGGGTGTCGACACTTTCTTCAAGTGTTGACTCTTCTGGTTGTGTGTCGACATATTGTGTTGAGTGTCGACACATACTTCAAGTGTTGACTCTTTTGGTTGTGTGTCGACACATTGTGTTGAGTGTCGACACATACTTCAAGTGTTGACTCTTTTGGTTGTGTGTCGACACATTGTGCTGAGTGTCGACACATACTTAATATGTTGACTCTTCTGGTTAAGTGTCGACATATTGTGCTAGGTGTCGACACTTGCACTTAGTCTCTGCAGAATTTTGCTGAGTGTCGACACAACTCCAAGTGTCGACACTTTCTGGTGTAGACACAGCTCTTCTAGGTGTTGACACTTCTGCTAAGTGTCGACACTGCTTCTCTGCATTCTTCTTCACTGAGTTTCGACACAGCTCCTTGTGTCGACACTTTCTATCTGGTGTCGACTCTGCATCCCAGGTGTCGACACAATGACTCCAAGTGTCGACACTGCTTGTCTGGGTGTCGACACAAGCTTTCTCAAGTGTCGACACTTTCCCTCTGGGTGTCGACACATGGACTTAGAAAGTTTTAGCTTCAGTCCAGTGAATACCTAACCTGCACAAGTAACTCAAACATACATCAAATACATTATGATGTATATCATTGAGTTGGGTGAGGCTTCTTCAAATCAGGTACATTTGACCAATGTACCCAACAGCCCTTAAGATATTTCAAAATCCTTTTGACTATAGTCAGATGAGATTCTTTAGGGCATGCTTGGTACCTAGCACAGACACATGTTGTATACATGATATCTGGTCTACTAGCAGTCAGATATAATAGGGAGCCAACTATCCCTCTATACAAAGTTTTATCTACAGGTCTCCCTGCATCATCTTTGCTTAGAGACACACTTGACCCCATAGGAGTTCTCATGGTAGTGGATGATTCCATACCATACTTCTTTATTAACTCTAGGGTGAACTTAGACTGGCATATGGACAAGCCATCTTTAGTCTGTTTAACTTGGAGACCCAAGTAGAACTTAAGTTCCCCCATACTGCTCATTTCAAATTTTCCTTGCATAAGTTTTGCAAACTTCCTGCAAAGATTACTTTCAATAGACCCAAATATTATGTCATCAACATACATTTGGACTAGGATTATCTTACCTTTAGATTACCTAAGGAATAGAGTCTTGTCTATTTTCCCCCTTGAGAATTTGTTCTCATTGGGGAAACTAGACATGGTTTCATACCAAGCCCTTGGGTCTTGTTTCAACCCATACAATGCCTTCCTAAGTCTATAAACATAATCAGGTTTGAGAGGATCAACAAAACCTGAGGGCTGCTCTACATAGACTTCTTCCTTTAAATTTCCATTCAGGAATGCTGATTTCACATCCATTTAGAATTCCTTGAACCCTTGATATGTTGCATAAGCAAGAAACATTCTGATTGCCTCCAGTCTTGCTACTGGAGCAAAGGTTTGATCAAAATCAATACCTTTTTCCTGTCTATATCCCTTTGCAACAAGTCTAGCTTTATTCTTTATGATGATTCCATTCTCATCCAATTTGTTCCTAAAGATCCACTTTGTTCCAATAATATTGTGGTCTTTGGGTTTAGGAACAAGCTTCCAGACCTTGCACCTCCTGAACTGATTCAGCTCCTCTTGCATGACATCAATCCAATGAGGGTCTAGAACTGCTTCTTCAGATTTCTTTGGTTCCACTTGGGATAGGAAGCTGGAGCAAAGAACAGTGTTCTGATTCCTGCTTCTTGTTTGCACTCCTTGTCTAGGATCACCAATTATCTGATTGGCTGGATGATCCTTTAAGTGTCTATTTGCTGGAGGTAGTCTTTCTTCAGGTTGAACCCCTCCATCCTCTTCACCAAGCTGTACCTCTTGGTTTTCTTCTGCATCTAGAGAGTCTTATACTCCCCCTGGACAGCAGCCACCATTTTCCACTTGCTAACTTGCAGTAGAATCTTCTGCAATGGTAAGCTTGTCCATCCTCTCAGTTATACTTGTAGAACTGCAAACACTACTTGACAATTCACTGTTAATGAGCCTTGTTTCATCAAAAACTACATGTACAGACTCTTCTAAAACTTGAGTAATCAAGTTGCAGACCCTATAAGCCTTACTTTTGTTGCTGTACCCAACAAATATCCCCTCTTGGAATTTGGCAGCAAACTTGGTTAGATAATACTTGCCATTGTTAAGTATATAGCACTTGCAACCAAAGATCCTGAAATAGGATAAATTTGGTTTTCTTCCCCTCACAATCTCATAGGGAGTCTTTTTGTGGCTATTGGTGATAGTAGCCCTATTGTTCACATGGCATGCAGTATTTACTGCCTCAACCCAGAAATACTCTGGGAGAGATGTGTCACTCAATAGTGTTCTACCCGCCTCTATCAATGTTCTATTCTTCATTTCAGCAATACCATTTTGCTATGGTGTTCTAGGTGAGAAAAATTCCTGAAAAATCCCAAATTCTTCACACAGTTTTGTCATACTGTCAGACTAAAATTCAGTGCCATGGTCACTTCTGATTTTGACCACTGTACTGTCCAACTCATTCTGAATTTGTTTAACAAAACTATATAAGATACTTGGGGTTTCAGATTTTTGTCTTAAGAAGAACACCCAGGAATATCTTGAATAGTCATCTACTACCACAAATGTGTAGACCTTCTTACCTAGACTGTGAACTGGCATAGGACCAAAAAGATCCATATGTAAGAGGTATAGGCACCTCACAGAATCCTTGTTTTCAAGGCTATATAAGGTGGATTTGGTCTGCTTGCCTTTTTGACAAGCTGAGCATATCCCATCCTTTATACACTTAACTTGAGGACCATTCCTCACTAACTCTTTGCTAAAGAGTTGGCCAATAGTCTTGTAATTTAGATGGGCCAGCCTCTTGTGCCATTTTACACAATGAGAGACTCTCTCATCAGCTACAAGACAAATAGGAGAAACATTGTTCTCACACAAAAAGTCAAGACAGTAAACATTCCTTTTTCTATAACCTGTCAAAATGATCTTTTGATCACTTGACCTTTTGATATGACAACCATTCTTGACAAATGAGATGTCATATCCTAAATCACTCAGCTGACTTATGCTAATGAGGTTGTGTTTCAAACCATTTACATAAGCCACTTGAGTGATTGTAATCTGATTACTAGAAATGTTACCAAATCCCTTGATGATTCCTTTTTCTAAACCACCAAAGGTTACTTTAGGGCCATCCTTGATAGGTGTGTAGTCCTTCAGTAACCCCCTTATTCCAGTCATGTGTCTGTAACAACCACTATCCAAGTACTATATAGGGGCATGGCCACTTGGACTCACCTACAAAATAGATTACTTGACCTTAGAACCCAAATAACTCTTGGGTCCTTGGTGCAAGTTAGTCTGACCTTTGACAAAACTACCTGTAGCTCTTCTAGCAGGAAATTTGCTACTCTGATTGACACTAGAAATGTGCCAACAATCTAAGGCAAAGTGGACTATCTTGCCACAGCACCAGCACTCAAACCTATTGTACCTTTGTTTAGGTACTACCCTTGCTGAATTATCTACAGCAGGCTTCTTGGTTTGTGCTGGGGCTTTGCCTTTACATTTGGACCTTGCAGTCCAGGCAGGTTTTTTAAACCCTAATCCAGCCTTACCCTTTTGAGGTACAAACTCATCTATCAAGGGTATAACAGATTTAGGTTTAGAAAAACCAGCAACTATCTCTTTCTCTTTCTGAAGTCTAACCTCCAGATTTCTAATTTGATCATTCTTGAATGTAATAATACCCATCTGAATAACAGTAATGTTTTTTAGTCTGGCTATCTCATTCAGTTTCTGATCTAACAACTTGTTTGAATCAGCAGCAGCCAATTTAAGACTAGCAATCTCCTTTGCCTGAGTTTTGGCTAAGGTTTTGCTTTTCTTCAAGGCCTGCAACAAGTACCTATATTCATCAATTAACTGATGAATATCTCCTTCAGATTCAGACCCACCCACATCACTTGATGCAGATGTATCTGACTCTGACTCAGTACTATAAATTGAACTAGAAGAACAACTTTGTACCTTACTTGGTCCAGGCTGATCCTGGTTCTTGTCTCCTTCAGATAAATCCATCAGTCCCTTGCACTGATGGTCCTCATGCTCATAAATTGAGTTCATTAGCTGCATGAACTCATCTTCTTCCTCTTCATCAAATAATCCAATGTAGGCTTCAGCTTCTGATTCTGTTTCTGAAGATGACTGATCTGTCAGACTCTTGTATTTCTTAGCAACAAAGGACTTTTCCTTTTTGCTCTTAACCTGAGTCTTCTTTTTGTCAGCTGACTCCTTCCTCTTTTCAGGACAGTCAGCCACTACATGTCCCTGTCTATTGCAGCAATAGCACACAATTTTTGAAGATGTAGCTTTGCTTGGCTTGGACCTGCTTCTGTCATTCCTGGATGACTTTATCTTCTGACAGTAGTCATGTTTTGGCTGAGAAGTGGAAGGCTTAGACCTCCACGGCCTCTTCTTTAGAAATCTTTGAAAGTGCCTAGTAAAAGCAGCAAAGTCTTCATCACTTTCACTGCTATCAGAATTCTTGCTATCTGAATTATCTGTGACAGCCTCAACAATCATTTTAGGTGGAGATGGAGACTTGCTTCTATACTTCTTAGTGACTTCAGTCTTGAAGGCCACAGACTTTTCCTTGTGCTCCACTCTAGTATTCTTCTCTTCCTCCTTTCTAGCCATTAACTGCATCTCATAAGATAGCAGTTTTCCAAACAAAGTTGGAGGAGGTATATCAGCAAGTTTGGCCACTTCCCTAATGGCACAAATCTTAGTGTCCCAGTCCTTAGTCAGAGATCTTAAGAACTTGTCATTCAGCTCATAGTTGCTGAAGTCTCTTTCATAGGACATTAACTCATTAACAATCCTATAGAACTTCTTGTAACATTCTGTAATGCTATCAGACTTTCCTTGTCTGAAGCTTTCATAATCCTGATTTAACATTGACTTCCTATCTTGTCTTACTTCTTCTGATCCCTCCATATAGACTACTAATGTGTCCCACATTTCTTTAGAGGTATTACAATGAATTAAGTTCTGAAATGTTGAATCATCAATGACACTTACAATTATATTTTGGGCTCTCTTATCCATGGTGGCCAGGATGATTTCATCTTCAGTCATTTCAGAAAAGTCCTTGGGAATCTTCTGATTTACATCAAAATGGATATCTTCATTGGCACATATGAGCCTTCTTTGACTGTAATATATATCCTTGGGTCAGAAGCTTCCATAAAGAGTCTGACCCTCTCTTTCCATATGCCAAATATCTCTTTTCTACATATTGGCAATTTCATTGACCCTAGCTCCTTGTGATTTGCACCTGAACCCATTTTCTTGATTCTTTCTTGATCTTAAATCTGCCTTAAGGATCTTACTCTAACTGTTAAGTCCTTTCTTGAGGAACTTAGCTCTGATACCACTTGAAAGAATATGTGTCTAACCACCTAGAGGGGGGTGAATAGGTGTAATTTTTCATTTATTTAAAAGACAGATAATCTGTTTTGTACTTTAAACAGCAAATGCAAATTCTACAGCTATCACAACACATCAACCATAGAAACAAACATTCACAGAGTGCACACAGTGTTTATAGTGGTTCCCCAAGGTCTGGGTACATCCACTTTCCCACTTCGCCTATCTAGTAGTGTACTAGATTCGGCCTAACTTCTGCACTTCTCCTCAGATTCTCAGATCTTACAGCTCAGAACCCCAAACAGGTTCCTATAACTCAGAATGTCCCCACTCCTACAACTCAGGCACAAAGCCCTACCACTCATTCTTCAACAAGACCTACACTCAGGCTAAATAGCCCTACCTCGGCCTTCAACAAGGCCTACACTCAGAGAATTGATTCTCCTACACTCAGGCTCAAAAGCCCTACCTCAGCTTTTATAAATTTAGGCTTACAACTCAGATCCCTTAGGATCCTACAAAAAGATAATAACAAGTTTTTAGATCACCACTCTGTTAGAGAGAATGAAGAGGGCAACCTTCTTGATCAGTTCTTGATAGTACTAATTCCTGAGATCAACTTTGTCTTTGCTTTCTTCAAGGCTTCTTGAGTCTGAACTCAGTAAAATTGATCTTCTTGAAGTAGACTGGCTGGCAACTTCCTTCTTAGGATGGAGAATTAAATCTGGATCCTTCTTTGCAGTCTGGTTCAGAACCTGCTTCTTAAGAGATTTGATTAACAAGTCTTTTTCTTGATTTCAGATACTGGAGTTCTCTCTCTCTCCAAGTAAATCTAAAATTTCTTCAAAATAGTGATTTACAGTTTTCTCTGGATCTGTATTCTACAATGATTGATCTTCTGATCTCACCTTGTAATTGTTATTGATACTTGATACTTCTTCAATTTTTTTTTGTTGAAGGAGAAAGGCCTTTATATAGTCTTCCTCCAAGGTAACCGGCTGATCCGGTTTATAACAAACTTCTGACAGCTTTGACAGTTGCAGTAGACCGGCTGAAATGACATCTGTCAAGTCATCCAGTCACTTCTTAAAAATACTGTCTCTGTCTGAAAGTGTCGAGACTGATCTTCATTATGTGTCGAAAAAAATAGACCAAGTGTCGACACAAGTGGACTAAGTGTCGACACATGCCTTGGTGGTGTCGACACAACTCCTTATGTTGTTGTAATATCTTCTCGACACTGCTTCTGTTGAATGTGTCGACACAGATTGAGTGTGTCGACACAAGTACTTCTTCTTTAAAACTTAGTTGAATTCTGTTGTGTGTCGACACATCTCCTTTGTGTCGACACAAGTACTTCATCTTTAACATTATGTTGAAACTTGTTGTGTGTCGACACAAGTCCTGTATGTCGACACAGTTGATGTTGACAATGCCTTCAGTGTGTCGACACAGCCTCCTGGTGTCGACACATTTGATGTCGACTAAGCTTCTCTAGGTGTTAACACTGCCTCTAAGTGTCGACACTATTTATGTCAACTATTCTTCACAGTGTGTCGACACTGCCTGTATGTGTCGACACTTTTCTTCTGGTGTCGACTCTGCCTTTCCTGGTGTCGACACAATTTACTCCAAGTGTCGACACTGCTTCTCTAGGTGTCGACACATGGGCTTAGAATTTTTCCTGCAATCCTGCAGTTACTTATACTGCACATATAAACTCAAAATACATCAAATACACCCTGATGCATATCATTGAGTAGGGTGAGACTTCTTCAAATCTGGTACACATTTTCCAGTGTACCCAATATAAACTACGAGATCAAAACGGAGACCCAAACGCGCATTGAATTAAATGAAAAGCACCGTAGGAAAACACTGACGCTACGAACACAACAGCGAAGTCAAAACCAGAATCCGACGAGCCATTCCCGAGATATTAATCTTCGAAGTATACGTCGAACATAAACAAATCCAAAACTTCAGTCGCGCGCCGAGACTCCAAAAATGCTCAGATTGTGACGAAACTTGACGTGCAAGTCCAAAATTACTTAACTTAAATTCCAAATGCAAAATCTTCACATTACAACAAGAATTCGGCCTACTAGACCACACAGACGCAAAAATTCCTGAACGGCATTGTGTCGTGAACTTGACGTTCAAGGTAACGCCACGACGTCATAAATCTGACGTTGCCCAAACAAATAAAGTCATCGAAAAAATCGGGGGTGTTACAGTCACTCTCCCCTAAAAAGAAGTTTCATCCCGAAACTTATCACAACTCCAAAACCGAACCAAAATCGATAACACCATGCATAACTAAAAACATAGCAACATACCCGAAACAAAGAGAAGAGGTGCAGATGAGATTCTCTCATGGCTGATTCCAATTCCCACGTCGCGCTCTCGACGTCTTGATTTCTCCAAAGAATCTTGACCATAGGGATGGTCTTTCTCCTCAACACACGCTCCTGAAAATCCAGAACATGAATAGGTTCTTCCACATAAGTAAGGTTTGGCTGAATCTGAGGTATCGAGTCGAGGTCTTGACGATCACTACAAACACACTTCCGCAACTGGCTCACATGGAACACATCATGGACACCTGGGAAGGTCGCAGGCAAATCCATCCTATAAGCTGACACTCCGATGCGCTCAAGAATCTGGAAAGGTCCCACATACCGGGGGTATAACTTGTGGTTCCTTTTAAACCTTCTAACACCAGACATCGGAGAAACCTTCATAAAAACGAAGTCTCCAACCGCAAACTCCAGATCGACCCTTCGTAGGTTAGCATACTTCTCATAGCACTCTTGAGCTACACGAAGCTTTTCCCGAATATGGGTCACAGCACAATTCATCTCTTCAAGGGCTTCCCGACCTAACAACGGCCTCTCACCAACTTCAGCCCAAAACAGTGGAGTTCTACAACGCCTCCCATACAAGGCCTCAAACGGGGCCATCTGCAGACTCTATTGATAACTATTATTGTAAGCAAACTCCATCAGTCTGAGACGCTCATCCCAAGGACCACCATGATCCAAAATATAACACCTCATCATATCTTCTACGATTTGATTTACTCTTTCCGTCTGACCATTAGTCTGTGGATGATAGGCGGTGGAATACCTTAAATCGGTACCCAACCCCTCCTATAAACTCTTCCAAAAACGAGACGTAAATCTAGAGTCCCGATCTGATACGATGCTAACAGGCACACCATGTAACCTGATGACCTCTTCAAGATATAACTCATATATCTTCTTCATCGAGTATCCAATCTTAAATGGAACAAAATGAGCACACTTTGTCAATCTGTAGACTATCACCCAAACGGAGTCGTGCCCACGGTGAGATTTTGGCAGACCGGTGATGAAATCCATTGAAATACTTTCCCATTTCCGACTTAGAATATCAAGCGGTGTCAATTTACCACCAGGCCTTCTGTGATCAGCCTTAACACGCTGACACGTATAACATTCCGATACAAACTTTGAGATGTTATTCTTCATTCCTGACCACCAAACAATTTGCTTTAGATCTTTATACATCTTAGTGGAACCAGGGTGGTATGCTACACTGGAACCATGAGTTTCAGCACAGATCTTAGCTCGAATATCTCCATAGGCGGGGACGCAAAATCTACCCCGATACTTCAAGGTGTCCACCTCATCCACAGAGAAATCAGGTAGCTCTCCCTTCACCGCTCTATTCCGAAGAGGTAACAAATCCGGATCATCCTTCTGATGTGCTCGAGTAAGGGAAATCTAAGAGGGTTCTTCTGCTTCTAGACTTGCAGGCACAGTAAAACTCTCGACTTCAATATCCATCAACAAAAATTCTTCTACCAAGGACTGTACTGACAGATTAAAAATTTTGGCGGTCTTCCTACTCAAGGCATCGGCTACTACATTAGCTTTTCCTAGATGATAAAGAATTTCCACTTCATAATCCACCACATATTCTAACCACCGACGCTGGCGTAGATTCAGCTCCTTCTGAGTGAAGACGTACTTCAAACTCTTATGGTCAGTATAGATCTTGCACATTGCGTCATATAATAAGTGTCTCCAAAGCTTCAGTGCATAAATTACGGCAACAAACTCCAAATCGTGCGTCAGATAGTTTCTCTCATGGATCTTTAGTTGTCTCGATCCATACGCGATCACATTACCATCTTACATTAAAACGCAACCAAGTCTGATATGTGATGATTCAACATACACAACATACTCAACTCCTTCAGTAGGTAAGGTTAAAATCGGAGCAGTACATAATCTCTTTTTCAGCTCTTGGAAATCCTCTTCACACTTATCACTCCAAATGAAAGCAGTATTCTTCTGAGTAAGTCTAGTTAGAGGAGCAAACAACACCGAAAATCCTTCCACGAATCTTCTATAATAGCCAGCTAGGCCTAAGAAACTCTTAATCTCCTTCGGCGTAGAAGGTCTCCCCCATTCCATTACCGCAGAAATCTTAGTCGGGTCTACAGAAATACCGTCCTTGCTTACCACATGACCCAGAAAGGACACCTAAGGTAGCCAAAACTCGCACTTGCTCAACTTCACATATAACTTATGTTCCCTCGGGGTCGACAAAACCAGACACAAATGCTAAGTATGCTCCTCAACATTGCGAGAATACACCAAGACATCATCTATGAACACAATAACAAATCGGTCCAAGAAATCCTTAAACACCCGATTCATCAAATCCATGAAAGCAGAGGGTGCATTGGTTAAACCAAAAGACATCACCAAAAACTCATAATGTCCATGCTGAGAATGGAAAGCAGTTCGGGGAATATCTGCCTCTCGAATCCTCAACTGGTGGTAGCCTGAGCGAAGATCGATCTTTGAAAATACCGAGCTACCACGCAATTGGTCGAACAAATCATCAATCCTAGGCAGGCGAAATCTATTCTTAATTGTTACCTTGTTCAATTCCCTATAATCGATGCAAAGTCTCATCGATCCATCTTTCTTCTTGACGAACAAAACAGGAGCACCCCATGGAGAAGTACTTGGCCTAATAAAACCACACCTGAGCAACTCATCGAGCTGAGTACACAACTCATCCAACTCACGCGGAGCCATATGGTACGGTGCTTTAGCAATAGGACGAGTACCTGGTTCGAGGTCTATCACAAACTCTATCTCCCTATCAGGAGGAAGTCCTGGAAGAATATCAGGAATGACATCTGGAAACTATCGCACCACCGAGACATCCTCAAGACGTGGCGTAATAAAAGCTGTTTCTAGAGCAGAAATAGAAACCAAAAATGCCTCGCAACTAGACTCTACAGCACGATAAGCACGTACCGCAGAAATGACAGGGGAAACTCTATCCTGAAATCCGTAGACGCTCATAGGTTGTCCGTCATCCATTCTGAAATCCAAACGCTTAGCCTTGCACTGGATGACCGCATCATACTTGGACATCCAGTACATGCCCAGTATCACGTCAAAATCAGACAAATCCAAAATCAACAGATCCGCATAAGCCAGAAAATTCCCAAGATAAATAGGGCATCTCAGAACTCCTTGGTTAGATATCACCGAATCACCGGAAGGGAGCTTGACATTGAAGGAGCCTCCTAATTAGTCCACACTCAGATGGTGCTTATCGACAAATCTCCGGGCCACAAAGGAATGGGTGGCACCCGAATCGAAAAGAACGCGAGCCCACCTATTCCTCACCTTAAACTCCCCTAAAACCGTAACATACATAACTAAACAAACGACAACTAGGGCAACGAAGATAACTAACAAGGATGAAATTAAACTGAGGCTAACCTGATATCACTTGCGTAGAGGTTTGGACTTCCTCGTTGGTCATCACGTTCAGCTTTCCTTTTCCTTTATCTAGGCTTGGTGGCGGTGGCAGAGCTCGAAGTGGGGCAGGCTGCAGTGGGGACTGATCCTGGGGGCACGAAGACTTCTGGTGTCCCTTCTGCCCACACTGGAAGTAAACCCTTTTCTTTCATCCAGCAGCGAGTCACGTCATGACCCTTCCTTGCACAGAACGAGCACACCAGCTCTCCCTTAGGTGCACCTTGGATGGCATGCACCTGTTGTTGCTTCAGGGTGGCAGTCCTCTTGAGCGGCTTGGTTCCGGAATGACTGCTACTTACTCAAATGAGACATCGGTGATCTCGAGTCTCACATCAATTTCTGCTTTTTGGCGCCTCAAGGCTGCGTCTTGAGGCGCCAAAAAGCTACCCTCCTCAAAAGCTACCAAATCAGGAGCAAACCTGCTCAGTTTGCTAAACTCAATCTCGTACTTGCTCACAGTGAGCTGTCTGTGCTTTAGGTGCAGGAAGTTACTCATCAGGCGGTCTTGCTCGACCGAGGGTAGAAATTTCTTCAGTAGCATCTTCTTAAAAGATTCCCAAGTACAACCTTCCTTCAGGCTCTCTCTTTCCCGAATCCACCAAATCTTCGCCAGACCTTTTAACTTATAGGCTGTAATCATCACCTTCTGGGCTTCTAGAATTCCAGAATACGAAAACATCTCCTCGATGGAGATGATCCAGTCATCTATAACCACAAAGTCAGCACTCCCGTCGAAGGTGGGAGGTCCCAACCGCTGGAAGTGCGATATGAAATTCATTTCTGGTGGTATCGCCATCGGGGGCACTAGAGGAGCAGGGGTATTGGGCACGGCTTGGCTCGAGGCAGGCTCTTGCGCTGAAGGTTGCTGCGCGGGAGCAGCAGACAACAAAGACTCGATTTGCGATTGCATCGCAACCAACTGCCTTGATAGAGCCTCATTGATCTGATGCAGACTCTCGATAATCGCGTCACTTTGCGCACCTGATGACTCACCCTCCGACTGGGGAGTCGACCTCGTCGCAGGACGCTTTGGCGGCATTTCTAAAAAGCAAACGAACAACTCATCAAAATCCTAGCTTACGACAAAGCCACACAACTAGGTCAGACCATACTTAAAAGACATTAACTCATGCTGCAACTTGCTCTGGGATTTTATAATGATGCTATGTCCTACTTAGGATGATATCCTCTTATACTATTAACTCTTGTGCCTATGACATGAATGCATGTATTATTTATTCTCTTTCTGATTTAAAACCATGTGTGTACATATGTCATCCCGCAAATCTTTAGCTTGGCACGTTGTGCTTATGCAATGGTATGCTATGCATGATTGTGTTATGCATTCTAAAAAGGCCCAAATGCATGTTATGAGCGGCGTACGCATGAAAATGTTATGCATCCCATACTACATGACATTCTCATGCAATGAAAAAGAAACGTGCTAGTCGCATTCATGTGGTGAGGTTATGCATCCCATACTACATAACCCTCACATGTTGCCCCTATGGTGGATCCATATACAGACACATATTATGCATCCCATACTACATAATATGCCCCGTATACTTCATGTTATGGCATGAGTGTAGTGTTCGTGCTTCAGCCAAGACGTGTTGATGACATATCGGTGTTTGTATGATATGATGCTAAACACCTAATACCAACAAGGAATGGTTGCCCGAGAAATTGTCAAGCAACGTCCCTCTGATACTAACTGTCACAACCCGCATTTTCACCGCAAATAAGGCTTATCAGAGTAAAGGAAAATGCGCGCCATGATGCCACGTTAGCAGGGGATAACTGCAAACGCTCAGGCAGACACCAACTAAACATGAAGAAAGGTTCTTTTAAAGTTATTTTAAGGAAAAATCAGTTACGTGCAGAAGTTAGCCGTATCCCTCGGCTTAGTGGCTCATCTAGTCCACGACTTAAAATATATTATACGCTGCAGAAAAATACTTGATTTGATTAACCCGAACATCCTACATGAGTATAAACGTCCCCAAAGGACAACTCATGCTATGCAGAACTCTAAATTTATTATGGTAGGAAAGATAGCATTTACGGTCGCTAAAAATAACAGGTTAGAGCTTCAAATTATGCAATGTATGAAGTAATAGTAGTAGATTTTATAGTTGAAAATACCTAACATGCATTCCTAGCATAAATCCTCCCGGAGAGCAAGTAAACCACATCCACTTTTAAATAAATGAGCAGCTAGCATGTATCAACAACTAACAAATCAGTGGGCGGCAACAAGCTGACACGAACTCATGAACAAAAGTATGTCTGAACTAGTAAAACAAATCCAACAACAAACTACCTCGCTATGACGAGACAACAACCACGGCCAACGCTGCCGCCAGAAATCCAACATCAGCACTGCTAACTGCTACTAATCTGAACCTGAGGCATTCCAAAAACAGAATATCTCAGCAAGAAGGTACAAGTAGTGGCAGGAAAAGTAATAAACCAAAATAGACAAAGAGTCAACCGGGGTACCAACCCAAGACCAACAGTACTGAAGTAAAGTACAAAAGAAAACTGGGCATCAACAGGAAAAGAACTCCAACATGACTTGTCACGTTCCACAAGAGTACACCAGACGCACAAGGCTATAATGTGACTACATAAATATTTCTCCATAAAGAAAAATACAAAACCTTCATTAGGCACATATGGTCGACCCTACCCAAAAATACGGCGAAGTGGTCACTCTTGGACATACCACCCAAAAACACAGGCGAAGTGCTCACTCTTGGACACACCACCCAAAACAAATGGATATACAATCCGTCTAACTGCGAGGGAGTCTCATACTCTCCACTATACACCGCGGACATCCAAAAACCAGGTAGACTTCCACAGGGCACTAATGAAGGTAACAAACACTGCGGGGTGGGATCGCCCACTAACTCCCGCATTCAAGAAACCCAAAGAAACCGCAACACAAATACCTCGAGATTTGGCTCGACAGATTCTATTTGACATTACCGAACTCCAGACGCGGTTGATCAACCTCTAGGAGAAATTACAGTCCTAGATAAATTCTAACGTGCGAAATGACGGAACCTAAAACATGCACAACCATCATTAAACCATACCAGGAACAATTAACCAAAACCAGGCAAAATCAGGCTTTCCAAGACGCCACCTTACAACAACAAAGGATTGATGACACGATTAAACATAACAATAATTAGGAAGAATAGGCGCAGAAAATTTAAGGAACATGAAAGAATAGTCGTTACCATCAGATCGAACAAAGAGAAACGAGAGGAAACCACCACTTGCCTTAGTTTTATCAGAAAAGTCCACCGAATCACTCCACATCGTAGATCGGAGCAAAAGGATGCGGAAGGGGTTGAAATCTAGACAAAAATGGCCAAAATAGAGGTTAGGGCCGAAAAACCCTAACGAGAAATCTCAAGAAACGGGGAAGAAATTATCACGAGGCGAAGCTCTCGGCGATAGCTTTACAGATCTATGCTCGGATGAAGATTTCGAGCACCGGAGCACCGTCAGCGGCCACCGGAAGGTTCACGAAATATATTCTCTCACGCTTACGCCGCTCTGGTTCGGGAGACAAGAACCGGAGAAGATGAAGGAATCTTTATCTTTCTAATAACCTAAGAATAAATATGTGTGTGTGTATATATATATATATATATATATATATATATATATATATATATATATATATATATATATATATATATATATATATATATATATATATATATATATATATAGTTTGGTCTACGAAACGGAATATTTAAGCCCGGGTGCGCGGAAGATGAAAATAAAGGTTTAGGAATGCTTTAAATCGAAAAGTAGTCAACATGAAAGTTGTAGATCTCGTCGACACTCACAATTTTCATGTTAACCATTTTTCCATACGACATCGATTTGACACTCAAAAAGGCTCCCGAACCTAAACAGCAAAGGACTACACGTGAACAAGCTTACGGGTAATCGAGTAGGTAGAAAACGGCTACTTGAGTAGTTCGGAAAGGCTACTCGAGTAGTTTGGAAAGTCTACTCGAGTAGTTCGGAAAGGCTACTCGAGTAGTTCAAGTGATTACTCGAGTAGTTCGGAAAAGCTACTCGAGTAGTTCAAGTGACTACTCGAGTAGTTCAGAAAATTCACTCGTGCAGGTCAGAAAATTTTACACGAGTAAGATGGAAAAGTACTCGTGTAGATCTAGAACAGCACTCGAGTAAGAAACAAATTTACTCGAGTAGGAGAAACAGAATTACTCGAGTAGGTGAAAAAGATTTACTCGAGTATGCACAGAAGCCACTCGTGTATATGAAAAGTTTCACTCGAGTAGGACAAAGTCACTCGAGTAGATTCAGAAGATCACACGAGTAAGAATCAAATTCACTCGAGTAGGTAGAAATTAGAAATTGCAAAATCTGAAAATTCTTTACACATATACCCAAGAAATCAAACTATATGAATGAATCGTGTTTTTCATTTTTGAATAGTACTTTAATATTAAAATATTCATATTTTATATATTTTGAATAAGGAAACTATGAGATCAAAACGGAGACCCAAACACGCACCGAATTAAACGAAACTCGCACCGTAGGCAAACACTGACGCTACGAACACAACAGCGAAGTCAAAAACAGAATCCGACGAGCCATTCCCGAGATATTAATCTTCGAAGTATACGGCGAACATAAACAAATCCAAAACTTCAGTTGCGCGCCGAGGCTCCAAAAATGCTTGGATTGCGACGAACCTTGACGAGCAAGTCCAAAATTACTTAACTTAAATTCCAAATGCAAAATCTTCACATTACAACAAGAATTCGGCCTACTAGACCGCACAGACGTGAAAATGCTTGAACAGCATTGTGCCGTCAACTCGACGTTAATGGTAACGCCACGACGTCATAAATCTGACGTTGCCCAAACAAATAAAATCATCAAAAAAAATCGGGGGCGTTACATAAGATATGTCAATAATTATGTGACTGCAACTGATGAGGTGATCAAGGGTACAACAGATCATGTAAATCAGCATGTCACCAATGTTGCCTTCCAATCTATGAAGGAGGCAATACTTCTGAAGGATGAGCAGCTTGCTGACAATGAGAGAATATTCAATTCTATATCAAGCAAGAATGAAGCCAACACCACCTTACTGCAAAAGACCATCTCTGAAGAAGGCAAAAAGGGGGAGAGCATCCATGCTAAGGCAACAACACTCATTGAAGATCAATCCTTGAATGTAATTCAAGGCACCAAGGTGGCACTACACCTGCCTCTCCTGAATAGAAAGAGGCTAGAGGACCTAGACTTCCAAGCACAAGCTAGAATTACACATAATGCACAACTTGCTTCCAGAAGAAAGAGGGAAGGAACTCAATTGGCTGAAGAGTTCATGATAAAGAGGAGAGTTTAGAATAGACATGATCCAGATCATGAACAGCAAAGTGATGCCTCTGAATCCATCATTATCAATGCTTGGGTAAGCCATGGATAGATCTTAAAGAATATTGATAGTGTATATCTTTCTGAGGAATAGATAAAGCATCTAGAAAGAAATTCCCTAAGGGAAAGAGTATTCAAAGAGAATCTGCTAAGGAAGAGCAACCCCAAGAAAATGTCTCCCAGATATATTTCACAGCCATTCCTTTACTTCAAGTGGCAGGAGAACAAAGATGAAAACTTGAAGAAGACTACCGCATCCAAGGATGCTGATTCTGATTCATCAAAACGGAACTAATATGAGGCTGCAAAACATAGGGTTCTTTAAACATTTATTCAATGTCTTGTAATGAATATCAACAGTGTAGCACCATCAAATCTTTATCATTGAAATTAATATGAGTTGGCCATAACTAGATTGATGTGATAAATATACAGTGCAAATCTCAGTTGTATATCTGTAATAAATAAATATGCTGTTCTTTTATAGAAATCCTGTAATCACAAGTTTGCAACTATTGTTTTGCTAAGTTAATGATTAGGTAGATCTTAATCAAACTGTGTACCTTGTAAATAATTAATAAAGCTTTTGTTGATTAATCATACTATCACGTGTCAATGGTTGATAATTCACATATACCATTGATCTTTCAATCATAGTGGTAAGCCATCTCTTGCAGGGGGAGTTATCATGTACTGGGATGGCTAGTTTTCATGATAATGTTTCATTAGACCTATCATGATATTTCTTGTGTTTATGCACCTTAGCATGGATGGGTGTTCTGCCTTCTTCATATTGGGGGAAATTGTTGGGAATTGTGCCCTATATTATTCCTCAGGATTTGAAGAGCCATCACCAATCATACTAAGGGGCATAATTTATTTGATGATTTCTCTAGTTCTTGCATGCATGTAGTGCTTGGTTGGACAGGTGAAGAAATTGAGTTTGGTTGTAAACTCAAAATTCGTTGAGCTTAGCGCGCAGTTTGTCGAGCTCAGCTCACTGGTTATCGAGCTCAGCTCAACATTCCTTAGGATAAACTCAAGAGCTCAGGATTCAAAGTTCATCGAGATAAGCTTGAAGTTCGTTGAGCTCGGTTTGCAGTTCGTCGAGCTCAGCTTACAGATCATCGAGCTCAGCTCAACACTTGTTAAGCTAAAGCCAGAAAAATTAAGTAAGGCAAAAAGCACTGAGACTGCGGAGAAGATCAGAGTTCGTCGAGCTCAGCCCATATATCGTCGAACACAGCTAAAGCCAGAAAAAACTGACTAAGGCAATAAGTGCTGAGACAGCTGAGATAGCCGAGAAGAAAGCACTGAGATAGCTGAGAAGAAAGCGTTGAGACCACTGAGAAGAAAGCACTGAGACAGAAGGTTGTCTCAGTAGTTAAGAATAAAATGCTGAGACCACTGAGACAGAAGCTTGTCTCGGCTATTAATACGAAACCGCTGAGACTGCTGACACAAAAAGCGATGAGATAGAAGCATGTCTCAGCTGCTAATAAGAAACTGCTGAGACCATTGAGACAGAACTGCCGAGACAAATCCAGAGAAAATTCATAAGTCAAAAGACACTGAGAGCCAAAAGAGATGGCATTAGGTGACTTAACATCACTCAACGATTTATGGATTTCTGGAATATTTTCTAAGTCCAGATTGTGATGACCATTGCTGACGTCATCAAAGTAAACTTACATGTAGCCGTCGCAGGAAAGCTGCAGTGGCGCCGAAAGTTACTTTGTCCTTCTCTGAAAGAAGTGGGGCTCACCAATCCTTGGCTGGGCCCACATATAATTATGTCATTGATTCAAATCAACACATATAAAAAGGAAAAAGAAAAGTAGATTAGGGCAACGAACGAAGAACAAACATAAAAAATACAGAAATAAAACTAGAGGCGACTGGACATCTTCTTCTCTAATAAACTAGAAAGCTCAAGACCAGTAGAGATAGCCAGAAGGCAAAGGAAGATAACTGAAGCTCTTCTAGTTCAGCAAGATAGTTCTCTCCAGAATAGAGAAGCTGATTCATCCATTCAGCAAACTGATAACTGTTCATCTGTGCAGCAGAAAAGTGTTAGCTGTAGAAGAGGACTAATTCCTTCTACAGCAAGAGTGCTAGATAGATATCTGCTCAGTCCAGCAAGGTAGACTCACAGACTTATCTCTGAGTCAATTGTTTTATTTTTCTTAAACACTCTATATTCACTTCCTGTAGGACTCTGCTTATCTGAATCTGAGTGTAGGGCACTTTGTGCCTGAGGTAGGTGACTAATTAGTCACTGAGGTAGGTGCCCTGTTGGGGTACTGAGGTAGGATCCAAGAGTGGATCTGAGCTGTAATGCATAATTTCTTGAGGTAGGAGAGTGTTGCTCTCTAATGTAGGATCCAAGTGAGGATCTGAGGTAGGGCTGTCCTCCCAACCTGAGTGTAGGGCCTTGTGCCTGAGGTAGAAGACTGGAGAGTCACTACGCTATAAGTGACAAGTGTGTCACTGAGTTGTAGGCCTTGGAGGAGGCTGAGCTGTAGGTACCAGGAAGGGTACTGAGTTGTAGGAGTACTACATCACTCTGAGAGTAGAGCTTTGTGCCTGAAGCTGTCAGGCTGAAGAGCATGAGTTGTAGGCCTTAGAAATAAGGCTGAGTTAGGTGATCAGTGGATCACTGAGCTGTAGGAGCTCTGTAGGGCTCTGAGGTAGGAAACCTTATGGTTCTGAGTTTGGATTCTGTGAATAATCTATGTATAAGGCTGAGGGCCTGAGCTGTAAGCTCTGAGGAGCATATTGGTGGAGTTTGTGCCTAGTCCAACAAATAAGTTGGATAGGTGGGAGGGAAAGTGGATGTACCCAATTGGGGAACCACTATAAATCTTTGTGTGTTTTCCCTGGTGCTTGTTTTCTTTCTTATTGCAGGATCTAAGGACATGCTCTAGATAGATTAATTTAAAATTAGCAAAAGAACTAATAAAACTTAAATGACCTATTCACCTCCCCCCCCCTCTAGGTGATTGGCTAACCTTCAGTTAAGCAACTTTCAAGACCCAGCCTGGTGTTGGATCTCCGATACAAATCCTGCCTTGAGGAGCTTTCCCACCTCTTCTCGTATAGGCTCGGCCAGCTTATCGGCGGTGGACCTCTTCTTCTGTCAAATGGGGCGGTCATCGACATCAAGGTTGAGGCAGTGGCAAGCCACATCTGCATCAATCCCTGACATGTCCTCCGTGCTCCATGCAAAGATGTCCACGTTCTTTACGATGCACTCCAGCATCTTTTGTTGATCCTCCGGGCTCAGCCCCCCGCTGAGTTGCACCTTCTCCACCCTTCCTCCCTGGGTGAGAACTTCCAACTCCACCACCTCTTCTGCTGCTTCTAGCCAGGGATGCTCTTCCCCCTTGCCCGCGGCCCCATCACCTGGGATAAGAGCTTCCTCCCCTTCGAGTTCCTCCATGGACATCATCTTGGCATGTTCCTCCTCAACTTTGTCTGCTCCCCCTTGTATGCGAGGTTCTCCACCTCCTCTAACTCCATCTCCTCTTCCTCTCCCATGGCCTCCTACTCAGACGACTCCTCCATTCTCCTCTGCATCTCCTCAGCTCCCTCTCGCATTGAGATCATGATGACCGCAGTGACGTGGCACTCCTCCTTCCACTTCCTTCCTCTCCCTAGAGAACCCGAACAGAGGTCCGTCCGAGGCCTGCACCATCTTGGCCTCCACCTTCATTGTGTCATAAGACTTCTTGAAGATGGCATTGACAGAACTCTTGCTATCGATGAGGATCCGGGTGATAATGAAATTCTAGTTGGTGGCTTGCATTACCAACACATTGTAGAATGGATCCTCATGATCCATCATATCCTTCCATGAGAAGGTGATCTTCTCATCCGGAGTTGGGGTATGGTACGTTGAGGTGATTGTCCGGTGGTACATGGTGTGGAGACTCGCCTTGCAGATGGCCTCGACTCCCAATCACTCATAGATCACTTTTATCCCTCCTCAGCCTTCTACATCAGCCAGGTCCTCGCACCAATCCTTATCTACCCCTAGCAAGACTTCTTCTATCCGCACCTCCTGATGATATTGTTGTTGATGTAGAGTCATTCCCCTGGCTCCCCTCAGCTCCAAGAACTCTGGGCAGGTAGCCGTCGCATGGCCCTCCTCCTGGTGGAAGTCATAGTAGGGCAGTTCCGCTCTGCCTCTGGCCTCCTCCTCCTCCCCAGATCTATCACCATAGCCTAGTGCTGCTCGAGGAGAGGGGGTCTCTGGCCTTGCCTCCAGTGTAATGTCCTAGGGAGAACCCCTAGTGCTGCCTCGCCCACCAGCAGCCCATGGAGGACCCATGGCATGACGGTAATACAGCCAAAATCTACAAGGCCTGCAGGCCATACACCACAAAGCATCTCCGGCCTGTTTATCATCAAAGTGCATTGTTGCCACGGGGTCTCGAACCCGCAACCTTGATAAGAAGCCTTTATTACCACACCTCATCACCAAGTGAGCTGCAGCTCAGTTGGTGATGAGGAGTGGTATTAAAGGCTTCTTAACAAGGGTGCGGGTTCGAGACCCTGTGGCAACAATGCACTGTGCTGATAAATAGGCCGGAGATGCTTTGAGGTGTATTACTTACAGGCCTCGTAGATTCCGGCTGTATCACCGTGGTGTCATGGGTCCTCCATGGGCTGCTAGTGGGCCGGGCGGCGCTAGGGGTCCTCCCTAGGTCATTACAAAAAAAGTACACCTTTTTATAATGACCTAGGGAGGACCCTTAGCACCGCCCGTCCCACCAGCAGCACATGGAGGTCCAATGGCACCACGGTGGTACAACCAGAATCTATAAGGCCTGCAAGTCGTACACCACAAAGCATCTCCTACCTATTTATCAGCACGGTGCATTGTTTCCACGGGGTATCAAACCCGCAACCTTGATAAGAACCCTTTAATACCACTCCTCATCACCAACTGAGCTGTAGCTCAATTGGTGATGAGGAGTGGTATTAAAGGATTCTTATCAAGGTTGCGGGTTCGAGACCCTGTGGCAACAATGCACCGTGCTGATAAACAGGCCGGAGATGCTTTGGGGTGTACGGCCTGCAAGACTTATAGATTCCAGCTGTACCACCGTGGTGTCATGGGTCCTCCATGGGCTGCTGGTGGGCCGGTCGGCGCAAGGGGTCCTCCCTCGGTCATTACATCCAACCTGGGGGGTTGATTCAGCCTTGCCCCCCTGAGTGGTTCTATCCTCCATGAAAACCAATCCTTTGGCCGTTATCATGCCAATCTTGCTTCCTCTAGCCCAGCCTGTTATTCTAATCCTAGCAGCCCCAACACTGCTACTGTTGCTGCTCCCGCGACCGAGGCTCTACCCTCCTGACCTCCTGCCTCTTGCCACCTCCTGGCACTATCTGCTCCTCTACAGCCCACTTAGTTAGCTTCCTAGCAAATGTCGAGTTCGACACTTATCCCTCAACTTCCTAGGTTGCCCTCTCTATCAGCTCTTCGAAGGACTACATAGGCACCAACTTCATTTCCATCCTAAAGAACTCTGATGCAGTCCTAGTGTGAAGGCCACCATGAGGGTGTGCCCATGAATCTATTGAACATGTAGGACATCCTCCTGTATCCTTTCAACGTAGCTTTCCAATGTCTCCTCCACACCCTACTTGATGAGAAACAGGGACTCCGACTCCTTCCCCTCCTTCGAAGTTGAGAACCTCAGTAAGAACCCCCGGCATAGGTCCACAAAGTAGTAGATGGAGCCGACGGGAAGCTGATGGAACCACTCCCTTGCCTTCTCTTTAAGGGTTTTGGCAAAAAGCCGACACTTGAAAGCTTCTGATATCTGCCTGATCTGGACCACATCCTCGAACCACTGGATGTGTTTGACCGGATCACCACTTTTGGTATAGTAGGACATCTCTAGCTCGCAGAACCCATCCGGAACTTAGGAAAATGCGACCAACATGCTGAAGGGACTTTCCTCCCCTGCCAGGCAAGCCGTACAGTCTCGCACCTGCATCTCGCTTGTCTTGCCCACACTCACCGAGTCGGGGAACAAGGATCACCTTGGGAGATCTCGCTCGCTACACTCCTCTACCACTTCCTTCCAAGGCTGCCTGATGGGAGAGTTCGCACCCAGAGCTTGGGCAACGACCACTGGGACGACGGGTGTCGAGCATTCGCTGCGAGCCCCGAGCGTGAAGAGTATAATATTCCAGACTTCCTGCCTGAAGTCCTTGATTATTCCGATGGTGGTGAGAGGGGGGAGGTCACGAGTTGGCCTGATCAGAACCTGGTCCTTCATCTTCAGCCATTGAACTTTCTAAGGATTTTATGTGCTGGTCTCACTCCATGCTCACCGCACCAAAAATGTTGAAACAGAGAACCGGCTTCTGTATTGTTCGGACCCTAGAAAGGTAAGGTTGCACACTTACTTCTCTCAGCAAGCTTGCATGACTGAGAACTTAGGATTTGGAACTGACCCAAGGCTATAGCTTGAAGGTCCCACCACACACCCGAAAGATATTAGAGCGCTTCCTCTCCTTATCTAGTGTTGAGCTAAGGATACCTCAGAAAGCGCTACAAGGCTAGAGAATGAGAAAGCTTGCCTCCTGAAGTACACCCTTGGGTTCTATTTATAGATTTCAAAATCTACTCTGCCAACAACGTAGCTGCGCAGTTCTAAAAGGCTATATGCAGCTCAACTATGTCCGCCAATAGCGTAATTTCGTTGTTCTAAAAGGCTATATGCATACCTCTAAGGGCATCCAGGTAATCTTACCTCTGGACCCCACCAGGCGAGTGGTCTATGAAGGCACAACTCGCCTAAAGGGCAGAATGCAGGGAGAGCCATACATTCGCCAACTATTAGCATTCGCCTGCTACACGCGCAATGAGGCGCGAGTCTTGGGCGAGTGCGTGATTAAGAATGCACTCGCATAAAGGCCTGACTACTCCCCTGGGCTTGGGTGATGCCCCTTGAGGCGTTGGACAAGTGCGGGTAAGCCTTCCCCACTCGCCACTTCTAAAAGTCTTTGTCCCGTGTGTCCTATAATGCTCGATAACTGTCTTGAGCCTACCAGAAGGACTTACTTGGCGAATACGGGGTTGTACACTTGTGAATACACATGGAGTTCGTCGAGTATTCTCGGAAAGTCCATTGAATCTTAAAATAAAATTTACTTCTGGATTCGTTTTTGGCTAAGTAAAATTTGTCAAATGCATTCGTGAAATTCGTCGAGTAATATCGATTAATGGACTTGGCAAATTTTCTAGTTCGACTTTTTGACGGGTTCTGTTTCAAAATATTGACCATGTACATTACACGTCGAAGCTCATTTTGGAAGAAGATTTCTAGCCATTGTAGAAGAATCCTATATATATGCAAAAGATTATATTTCATATTTAAGAATCACAAATAATCGCTCTTAACCTAAATTGAAATCGTGAATAGCCTTTCCCAATCTACTGTTCTCTGAAACGATCAACCTGATGACCCAGAAGTTGATGATCGGCGATTCCTAACAAGAAGAGATTTGACAAGATCACTGCTTTCAGATTCTACAGAGGTTCTTCATGATCTAGTCGGATCCTAAGGCTTTGTTTGGCACAGTGTTTTGAGAGTTGGGGACCGCAGATTTTTCAAAAGTGGTGCCAAACACTTTTCACGAGGCATCATAGTTGAAAGTCTTTGTTTCAAGGATAGTTAAATCACCTAGAGGGGGGTGTATAGGTTTCTTATTCTTTTGTGAATATTTTTAAATCTCTTCTAGTTAGTTGTTTTATTGGTAGATTAAGTTTTTTTTCAAGACAAGCTACTTGCACAAAGAAAAGCAACACAACAGAGTACACACAGATTTATAGTGGTCCACCAATCTTTGTGTACATCCACTCTCCTCCCACCTTGCGAACTTCCTACTGGTCAAGGCACTTCTCCAAACAATGCTCCAAAGCGTTTACACCTCAGATCCCTCAGTATCTCTCATTGTTCTCCAAGACCTGCACCTCAGCCACAAGGGCTTACACTCAGTGATGCAATTGTCACCTATCTCAGGAATCTAAGCCATACCACTCAGGCTATGGAGGATAGCCCTACCTTAGAGCAAACTAGCTCCTACAACTCAGAGAGCTTCACTCTCCTACAGCTCAGACAATATTGCCCTACTTCTTAGTGAGTAATACTCACCTACCTCAGAATAAGTTTGCTCATACCTTTCAGATCCACAAAGAATCCTACAAGATGGAATTTGGTTGTTGAGGTTCTTGATTAGACACAAGAGGAATTCCTTTGTGCAAATCTAACTTGAATGAGTTAGATTAAGCCCAACTTTGACACTAAGAATGTTTTCCTGAGTCTCTTTTCTGGACTAAGAACACCTTTGCCCCAACTATTTCACAACTGTAAGTATATCCACTTGAGCTGGAAGTGACTTGTAGAACATTGTTCTTCCCCTTTCTGAACTGAACCAAAAACTCAACCCTCTCTTATTCAATGCAACAATGATGTAGATGCTTTGGATTATGCTGGAAGCAACTTGTAGATTAGCTTCTCTGCACCTTTCTGAAATGAGCCAACTGCTCAGCCCTAACTCCTTCTTCACAGCTCCCCAAGAGAATGTTCTTTAGGATTTGTTCGCTGGATCTATAAAGCACCTGCAGCAAGGGTTGGCTATAGCTGTTATCTCTTTCTCAGTGAGTCGCCCTGTGCTTGCTAGCTGGTGCAGATGAAGATATCACTAGCAATCTTGCTGTTGAAGATGTTGATATCAACAACTATCCTGATATGCCTCTAGACTTGCTTGTCTTGGGCTCTCTGTTATTCAGCCACACCAGCAATAATGGCGATTGGGAAGAACTACTGTAAGAACTGCTCTTTCTATAAAGAGTTTTTCCTTTTATTTAATGTAACCCTACGACTCTTTTAATAGTGGGTCCCACTCCATAAATGCTGGATGTATCCCTGCTTTAACGCCTAACTGACGTAAAGTAGGCCTGCAACGCCTTTTGTCATGTACTTTGGCTTTGCCGCTCATAATTTGAATATGGTTGACTTTTTGACTTGCTAACATCAACACCTGAAGACTTAGTCAAAGTTCAAGCATCAGTAGAATAGGCATTGAGTGAATGAGCTTCACTCAACACCAAAGTACTTAGACAATTCTGTCTATCTAGGCGTTGACAGCGTTGAGTGAATAAAGCTCACTCAACGATTTTTGCCTTAACCCTTTCTGCAGCCTCTTTTGCATGCATGTCATTGAGAGCGTTGAGTTAACATACTTCACTAAACCCCCTTATGTCTTATCAACATTCTGCATTTTAGGCGTCGAGAGCATTGAGTGAACATGCCTCACTCAACGCTTTCTTCCTTAGCCATTTCTGCTTCTTCAGCATCTTAAGCATTGAGAGCGTTGAGTGAGCATGCCTCACTCAATGCTTTTTTGCATTAACTAATTCTGCATCATGGTATTGAGTGCATTGAGTGACCACGCCTCACTCAACGCTTTCTGCCTTAGCCAGATTTTCTGTTTCAGAATTCAGTTTGAGTTTGATGAACTCAGAACGCAGTTTGACGAACTCTGAGCTCAGCTCGACGAATAAGTAAAAAATCAGTTCGACGAATTTAGAGTTCAGCTTGACGAATAAGTGAAAGATTATATCAACAAACTCAGGGCTTATTTCGACGAACTCTTAAATCAGCTATTCAACAATTGTGAAGCTGAGGCGTTGAGTGAGTGAGCTACACTCAACGCCTGTGGACTTAGCCACTTTTCAGCTTATTTCTCTTTAGGCTTTGACTGTATTAGCCTGACTCACAGCTTTTTGTTGTATGACATTGAGTGAGTATACTTCACTCAACGCCTGTGGACTTGACCACATTCTAAGCTTTCAACTTCATGGCTTTGACTAAATAGGCTTCACTCAGCGCTATACATCATATGACATTGAGTGAATGATCTTCACTCAAAGTCTGTGGACTTACGCAGTTTTCTGTCTTTCCACCACTTAGGTAAGAACTTACTTGACTTAGCCACTTTGGCTATTTGTTCCATCATTGCTACTAAGACATCCTGCAATCGTTAAACTTGAACACAAGTTAGATCACCACATGTGTATACATTGTTTACAGGTCCTTCTTCAAATCCAGAACATTGGGATCAATAGACCCAACAATCTCCCCCTATTTGAAGAAGTCAAAACCTAATCCTATGTATACATTAACACACTTATACTATATATATATATATACAAAACACATTATCACAGCATAATTCATATAATCATAGAAATAGCAAATGATGTAGCAAATAAGTCAAAATCATAGCAATTAATGAGTCAGACAAATCATAAATATAGCAAATGATTGTTTTATTTAATCATATAGGGAATTAATATTTGTGCAATTAAACAAAGTTTTACATCCCTATGCCCTATAAGCAGAACCTGAAACTTTTCAAGTTTCAGGTTCCCTTATCATAATCCCACTTCTTCTGGATTTCTTTGTTTGTTTTTCTTCTGGTCCAGCTATCTTATTTCCCTTCTTATCTGCTTCATCAGCAGCCTTAGCCTTAGTACCTTTTTCTTTTCCTGCTTCGGCTTTAGCTTTATCCTTTTATCTCTCAAAATAGATGAAATACTTTGGGAAGTATTTAGATGGTTCAACAACATTAGGAGTAAGAAGATTGGCCTTTTTATTCCTCCAGAAAATCCTTCTTTATGTGTTCCTCTTTTCCATCTTATCCCATTCAGTTTTACTATACCATTTTCCCATGTCTAATTTCTTATTCTTGACCTGATCCCAAGCAAGAAAGATGATGGATCTGGACTCTGAGCTCTAGTGCTTGAAATCAAGCTGTTTCTCCATTTCTTCACTGTATTTTCTCTTTCTCATACTGACTTCTTCTTCAGTTTCAGCAGTTTCAGCAGTCATTTCTCTTGTCTGTAGTGCATGGTCTACAGTGGGGCTAAAGAAGAGAATTTAAGCAGTGGATTGCACTCCCCACTGATTACCATCAGTATCATAATCTTCTATATACATCTCATACTCTTGATTATCTTGAGAAGGTTCTCTGTTCAAAGTTACTTGTACTTGAGCAGGCATCATTGGGATATTGTCATATTGCACTGGCTCTAATCCCAATGAGCCTCTCACAACATTTGTTGCCCAAACCATATTTTCAGTATTGGTCCTTATGGCTTCTCTCCCCCCTTTTTGTCTTCTTCAGTTAGTTTAGTGGTCTGGGAGTTGCTTGCCTTGCTTATTTCTACTTCCATGTAGTTTACTCCAGTAGTGACATGATTCTTAACTTCCAACATGTGGTCATCAAGCATCTTGGTGCTGGCATCCATATTTTTGAAGATTTTAGTGTTTTGTTCACCTCTCAGAATTTTATCATTTTCATGTATTGTCACAATATTCTTGGCCCGAGTCACTTGATTTTCTATGATAATAGCAATGTTCTGGCCTGACATATCTAGCTTCTTCATTGTAAAGTCTACAACTCCAGCAGCTCTTGTGAAGAATTTAACTATTTCTTCTTTCTACAAATTAAGTTCAAATCTTATAGATTTGATCTCAGTTGATAGATCATTTCTAACATTCTTGAGGGCATCATCCACATAATTTTGTAGTGCCCTCCTTTGCTCATTTAGCAGACCTTTCAGTTGTGCAAGGAAGAGTGGTGGAATCTGGTTTATTTGAGCTGATGTTCCTTCATTAGGAACTTCCCTGACCTCTTCTTTCTCATCAGAATCAGGAACATTTGCATCTATTTCACTTTCAAGAGCATCTAACTCTGTTCCTAACATTGAGGAATCAATGTTAAGAACTTCCTTCTGAGCAGGTAGTTCAGATTGAATCTTCACCTCAACCCCTGCCATGACCTCCTTGGCATGCAGATCGGCTGCAGTAACTTCTGCTTCAGTAGGCTGATTATCCTTGGGTTTTACCTAAAGAGTCTCCCCCAAAACTAATGCATCTTGTCGTATCTTTTCCTCAAGCTGCTCCCCCTCAGCCATTGCAGATTGTTCCCTAGTGAATGCTATTTCCATAACTTCCTCCAGCAGATGCTCCCCCTCACTCTGAGGTCTAGGAGCATCATCATCATCAGACATAGGCAGATGCCTATCTGTATCAACCACTCTAGAGGCATCTTCATCCACCCTTGAACATGTCCTGTCAGCTCCTTCCTTTACAATAGTTTCTGCTAACTCAGCAGAAGCTTCATCATCTTCAAGGACAATATCTGACTCTGGTCAGCTTACTCGACTAAGAGAGGTAAGATTAGAAGAGGCAGATACCTGAATATTAATGTCCCTCCTGGACTCTTCAGCAGATGATGATGGTTCTGGATTGTGAGGCTCTTCCTCCTCAAATGAGCTGCTGGAGGAGTTGGGCTCAGTAGCAGTAATCTTCTTTCCTTTCTTCTCAGCTTCCACTGGGCCATGGGGCTGAAGGACCCAGTCCCATCTCTCAAGCATCCTGATATCCATTCTTCTCATGTGGTGAATCTTTTCCCCAAGCTTCTGATTTAAAATTTCTGGGACTGTTTCTCCTAGATATTGTGATAGGATTCTCCCAAAATTTGGTTCGGCCATGCAATCCACTATTCTATCAAACACCAGACTTCCCCAAGCAGTTCTTTTGGACAGTATCACCCTTGCCATTAGTTCAAACATCCTTTTTGAAATTTTGTGATGAGAGCCTGTTTTGCATATCAGAGCTTTCTCGATGACATCAGCTAGAAACTTACCTCTTAGGTTAAGTTCTTTCCTTAAAATTTATCCTGTGGTGTGCTTGGATAGTCCACACCATTTCATCGCCGATTTTAGATTATCCAGCACCAGCTCTTCTTCGACCTTAATTGCAGAGAGAATTTGCAACTACAGAGCATTGTTGAGCCTTCTGGGGGTAATCTTGATCTTCTTCCGGCTTACTATGGTCTTTACTTTACCTATCGAAGAATCTGCTTTCGCGTTGGCGAACAACTTTAACACTTCCCTCTTCCACAGAAGACAGGACTCCGTCAGGATGAAAGCTAGGTCAAATTTTTATAAAGGATTAAGCACCTCCTGAACTGCTTTTGGAGCATCAGCAAATCCATTACAAACCAACTCTGATCCTTCGAAGTGGAAATCTTGTCCCTTGGGAGCCATTTCGCTGGAGAATTTGAGAAGGCTAGCGAAAACAGCTTTCCATCGATTCAATGAATACGGGTGGAGGAGGCCAAGGAATAGTGACATAGCTTATTGCACAAGCTATTTTATATATAGTTATTTCCTAAGGGAAGGCGAAAAATCACTGTCGTATTTGATGTGCGAACAGAAAATAACATGCCGAAAAATTGGATTAATGTAAACTTTATTATTCCAAAAAGATATCAATTACAATGGTATATCCTACCTTTTATAGAATGGAGGAGATGAGAGAGATTACAATTAAGCAATGTGAGACTAAAAATTTACAAGTATATGCAGCTTCACAAAGAGACAAACCGGATAGGTCGTGCGGTTAGACAAACCGGCTAATCGCCCGACCACCAATAGGAGGAGACCATGCAACACAGAGAACAAGCCGCCACAAGAGACCGCTAGACCGCTCAGTCTCGAAGTCGTCTGAGACAAGCCGCCTGACCGCTGTTGTCTGAGACACGCCACCTGACCGCTGGGACATCAAACAGCAATAGCCTGGCATATAGACTGACTGGGAGAAACCGCCAGACCGCCCGGTCTCCGAATAGCAACAGACCGCCCGGTCTCCATCCTGCAACACTCCCCCTCAAACTGGAGCATATATATCATTCATTCCCAACTTGTCACACATGTGGAAAAAGGAAGCGGACACCGGCGTGGTGAAGAAATCTGCCAACTCGTTGTCGGAAGTGACGAATGGAGTGCTAATCTATTTCTTCAATATCTCTTCCCGAATAAAATGACATTCGACTTCTATGTGTTTTGTTCTCTCATGAAAGACCGGATTTTTGGAAATGTATATCGCGGCCTTGTTGTCACAGAACATAGGAAGAGGATAGTTGTAAACCTCTCCTAAGTCAAGCATGAGAGCCTGCAACAATTTCAACTCACATGTAGTCGACGCCATGCTGCGATATTCTGCCTCTGCACTAGACCTTGAAACCACAGATTGTTTCTTGCTCTTCCAACTCACAAGACTGCCTCCAACAAACGTGCAGAAACCTGATGTCAATTTGCGGTCCCCTTTGTCATCAGCATAATTTGAATCAGAGTACGCTTCAACCCTTAGGTGACCATTCTTTTGAAAGAGGAGTCCTTTCCCTGGTGCTGCTTTAATATACTCTAATATCCTTAGGGCAGATTGTAGATGACACTCCCTAGGAGCTTGCATGAACTGGCTCACCTTGCCAACATCATAAGAGATGCCAGGTCTGGTTACCGTGAGATATATGAGCTTGCCCACCAGAAGCCGATACCTCGTAGGATCAGATAGAAGAGGCGAGTCATCTGTCCATGTTTTGTCTTCTCCAGCAGCCATAGGACAATGTGCACGTTTAGCACTAGTCAATCCTGCCTCCTTTAAAAGATCAAGAGCATACTTCCATTGGGAAAGGACCAGGGAGTTGGGCTTCCTTGAGAATTCAATCCCCAGAAAGTATTTCGGGGAGCCCAAATCTTTTGTGACCAGGTGTTGACGAAGGTGTTTCTTTGTTAACAATACCCCATCTTGGTCATCGCCAGTAAGAAGAATGTCATCAACATAAACCGCAAGAACAACCAGACCAGAGGTTGTTTTCCGAACAAACAAGGAGTGATCTGCTGAGCTTCTTGTAAAACCAATGGCCGCAACAATGCCACTGAACTTGTCAAACCAGGCATGAGGACTCTGTTTGAGGCCATAGATAGCCTTCTTTAGCCGGCATACTCGTGTCTCCCTCTGAGCAACATACCCAGGAGGTTGCTCCATGTAAACATCTTCCTATAGATCACCATAGAGGAAAGCATTCTTAACATCCAGCTGTGAAATGGGCCAATCCCTATTGACAGCCACAGAGAGAAAACCCTAATAGTGCCAAGACGAGCCACGGGAGAGAAAGTGTCAAAGTAATCAACGCCATATGTTTGGGTAAAACCCTTGGCAACCAGGTGAGCCTTGTAACGATCCACACGGCCATCGGGGAGGTACTTCACCACAAATACCCAACAATAACCAACAACATCTGTGCCAAAATGAGGAGGAATAAGGGTCCAGGTACCCCATTCAACGAGAGTAGTAATCTCCTCATCCATGACAACTTTTAAATGAGGAATAGTAAGGGCCTCCTGGTAGGAACAGGGGGTGGCAGTGGCCGAGATAGCCAGTGCAAAAGCTCTGCGAGAAGGGGTAAGACGATCATAAGAGACAACTGCAGCAAGCGTGTGTTGGGTACATGCCTGATCCCCTTTGCGAAGAGCAATCGGGAGATCCAGGTCAGCAGGTTCCTTAGTATCTGGAGCAGCCGTTGTGGAGAGAGCTGGCCCGGGAGTAGAGAGAGACGGCAGCGGAGAGGAAGGAGATAGCGGAGGAGATGGTGGAGATGGTGGAGATGGTGGAGATGATGGAGATGGTGGAGATGGTGGAGACGGTGGAGAGGGTGGAGATGGCGAAACGTTAGTAGGAGCAGAGGGAATGGATGGGTGGGTATTAGACGGAGGATCAGCAGGTGTAGAGGAGGAAGCGGGAGAGAAGTAGGATGCATTTTCAAAGAAGGTGACATCCACAGAGATAAACTACTTGCGGGTAACGGGGTCAAAGCAACAATAGCCTTTCTTAGTGGTAGAGTACCCTAGAAAGACACATTTAGTGGCACGTGGTGAGAGTTTGTCATGGGTGGCAGCGGGAGAGTGCACAAAGGCGGTGCACCCAAAGATTCACAGAGTAAGAGGAAATGGATCCTTGTTCGGATAAAGGATGGAGAATGGGGTAGCACCATGGAGAATGGTGGAGGAAAGGTGGTTGATGAGATAGCAGGAGAGGAGGACAGCACAGGGTATACCCTGGGAAATCCTGGGATTAACCTTAAATCACTAAGTATAATAACCCGCAGATAAGAGTAGTCTAATAGGTTAAGACATTGTGGTTCATTCTCACCCGTGTAGGGATGGAGGGATTGTGGTTCATTCTCACCCGTGTAGGGTTGGAGGGATTGTGGTTTATTCTCACCTGTGATGGGTTGGAGGGAGACTTGTGTAATATGCTCACCCGTCATGGGTTGGAGGGATTCTGGACGGTTTGTTCATGGGAGCTGAATGTAATGCCCCAAAACTCAAAAGAGCGACGGGTGATGTTTTGTGCCAGTTTTGGGTTCTAGCACGAGGCACACGGCCTGGGACACCCGAAAGGAGCGAGGAACATGCATTTGAGTCAGCATAGTGCGAGCGACATCAAGGAGGTGACGGTTTTTGCGTTCCGCCAACCCATTTTGTTGTGAGGTGTAGACACAACTAGTTTGATGAATAACACCATGATGCATACAAAAAGAAGAGAATGCATGGCTAAGATACACCTTAGCATTGTCAGAACGAAGGATTTTAATAGACGTATAAAACTGAGTCTTAACCATAGAATAAAATGATGTCCAAACAGAGAAACGCTCGGAGCGATCCTTTAGAAGATACACCAACGTACACCTAGAGAAATCATCAATAAATGTGACAAAATATGAACTACCCCGACCAATGGTGAGGGTAGGAGCAGGATCCCATATGTCAGAGTGAACGAGGTCGAACGGATGGGAAGAGCCCCGACTTTGCGTTGGTGGGAAGGACGAGCGGTGATGTTTGCCAAGTTGACATGCATCACAGTTTAGAGGAGGATGATGAGGAGGGAGGTGGGGCAGAAGCTGGCGCAGAAGTCGGGGAGGAGCATGTACAACACGAAGATGCCATTGGATAAGATCTGTAGAGGAGAAGGAGATGACAGATAGAGCAGAAACATTGTCGAGGAAGTAGAGGCCGCCGCTCTCAGTCCCAGTAGCAATTGTCTGTTGGGAGTCTGGATCCTGAAAAGAACAAGAGGTAGGGGTGAAGGTGACAGAACACCGTAGTTGTTTGCATAAAGAAGTAACGGATAATAAATTGCATGGAAACTTGGGCACATAGAGGGTATCAGCCAGGCAGAGAGATGGAGTGACTTGAACCATGCCTGCCCATTGACCGGTGAGGGAGAGCCATCCGCAATAATGTCCGGGGGCAACCGATCATGTGTTTCAAGAAGAGTGAAACACTGAGGATTGCCAGTCATATGATTTGTAGCACCAAAGTCGATTAGCCATCTTCCGCGAGTAACAACGTGAGCACTACCGGAAGAGGTGACCACCGAGGCGGACAGCCTGGAGGAGGTGGAAGCCATGGAAGAGAGACTGTGCGAGAACAGCAGGAAGCAGGAGAGGAGCAAGCCACGGCAAACAAAAAATAGGTCATGCGGCTAGGAAGGGCACGACCAAGAAGCAGAGCAAAGCAAAGGGAAAGAAGTCGCACGGCTTGCGAGAAAGTCGGGCAAACAGAGGAGACGAACAAGTCTCACGGCGAAAGCTGAGGCCGCGGTGACTAGCAAGCAGGAGCGGCTAGAAGGCAACAGTTACGGTGACTGAGGAATAGATCGCGGCGAATAGAGGAGATCACGAAAACAGGTCACGAGAAAGAAGGAGAGAAGAGCGGCTGGAACAGGTTGCGGCGACAAGAAACAAGTCGCGTCGACTAAGAAGAGGAGAGCGGTGAGAACAGGTCGCGGCGACTTAAAGGGCAGGGCGCAACAACAAAGAAGAGGAGAGGCTAGGGAAGGGAAGCAAGGAAACAAGCCGTGAAAACAGGTCGCGGGAAGGAACAAGCCGCGCGAACAGGTCAACAGGCAGAAGAGAAATCAAGCCGCAAAAACAGGTCGTGGAAAGAAATATGAAGCCGCGAGATCAGAGGGAGCGCACACAATCAGGAGGAGAGGACCGAGGCCCTCTGATACCATGTGTGAACAGAAAATAACAGGCCGAAAAATTGGAGTAATGTAAACTTTATTATTCCAAAAAGATATCAATTACAATGGTATAGCCTCCCATTTAAAGAATGGAGGAGATGAGAGAGATTACAGTTAAGCAATGTAGGACTAAAAATTTACAAGTATATGTGGCTTCACAAAGAGACAAACTGCATAGGTCGTGCGGTTAGACAAACCAGCTAACCGCCCGACCACCAATAGGAGGAGACCATGCAACACAGAGAGCAAGCCGCCACAGGAGACCGCTAGACCGCTCGATCTCCAAGTCATCTAAGACAAGCCGCCTGACCGCTGGGACATCAAACAGAAGCAGCCCGACATACAGACCGACTGGGAGAAACCGCCAGACCGCCCGGTCTTCGAATTGCAACAGACCGCCCGGTCTCCATCCTGCAACATTTGATCAGCGACCAGGATTGAATCTCAACACTTATCTACATGCCGCCTTTTTGACATTTTTGTTGAGTAAGCTTATTTTGCTCAACATTTGTTTTATTTAGTAATTAGATTGCAACTAGTCCCTAACTGAGTTAGCCTAACTTGCAGGGGTAAGATTGTCCTGTAGTACACATTCTAATAAGTGTTCTAGTGGGGTGCAATTAGACATAATTTCAATATCCTAAAATTAATTTCAACTGAGAGTGTGTTAGCCCCCAAACTCAATTGATTAAACCAAATATTGGTACTTATCTAATCTAGTATTGCACATGTAATATGTGTCTTTGGGTATATTGAGATTAGTTACATCTTATGGCATAGTGAACATGTGAGCCACAAACATATTTATTGAGAAGAGATGTTTAGACTAATGTTTTTACATCTTCTATGTTATTTGCTTCAATTACCTTATCTCTAACATGAATAATCAAGTTAGCAATTAAATAGTAGAATTAAAGCCAGGTGAATTCTATTTATCTCTGCCCCATAGACTCGAAGCCCATACTGGATTCACTGTCCCTGAGCATGCTAGCAACCTTGCTTCTGATCTATAACCTTTGATGTGCATCTGACTTTCCTTTGCAAGCTCCCCCTCAATAATTACACTTGTCTTTAGCATCTTGTGCATGATGATAAGTTGAATCTTTCCTTGTACAAAGACTTGGGTTTGGTATATCTCTATCCATGGATCATAAATGGTTATGGCCACTTGGACTATCCTGCAAGATAGAAATTACCTTACCTAAGGAACCTAAGCTGACTTGCATCCTAGGTTCATGTTAGTTTGAAAATGCATATGTCTACCTACAGGAGCCCTGTCAGGAAGACTTTTTCTTGCCCATGGCACACTAGGGTTGTGCCAACAATCTATGGCAAATTGGCCCACTTTGCCACAACACCAGCAATCATGAATATTATTTCTTCTCTTCTGAGCAGGTCTTGCAGCAGGTTGACTATAGACTGAACAGAAGGAAGAGCAGCTTCCTTGTTCCAATTTCTTTCAATCACAATTTGACTGAGAGTAGTTCTGTCATGAGAAGAGCTTGGTTTTTCACAAGGTCTATCAACAACAGTTCTCTTTGCAGCGGAAATGTTGTTTGTGCCCTTAGAAGATTCCAAGTCTTGCTTCCTAGAATATTTACCCTTAGTCATAGTGTGTGCAGGGAGACTTTGAGAAAAGGCCACTTCCTTGCTCAAGAGTGATGAAGCTGGTGCATTAAATACAAAAGGTTCGGGATGGGCCTTTTGCATTTCTTCATGGGGGCCCTTATGAGCACTCAATCACATGTCCTTTCTTCTCCCATTGTAAGGAACTTTTGTAGTCTTACAAGGAAGATTCCCATTCCTCCAGTGATCATCCCTGCATTCTTGGCCATACTAGTTGGAAGGGAGAATTACCTTGTAAAATGTAGACTAAGTCCTGACAGGAGTTTGGCCTCTTCTCTGAGATTGGATAACTTTAGAGATCCACTCAGATTCAGATCCTCTCTTGATAGAATCTATCTTAGAGAAGTTAGCCATAATTCTCCTCTCCCTATCAAGTTTTTATTCAAGATCCTTGTTAATAGAGTCCTTATATTATATGGACTCAACATGGATATCTACCGTGATCTTCAAATGGGATACTTCCCTCTCTTTTAGACATAGCAAGGATGAGGCTTCATCTTGCTAGGAAGCAGTCAGCTGTAGTGAGGCTATTTCCCCTGCTTGTTTCCTAACAAAAAAACATGCTTTCCTTGAAAGCTTTCTGAAGGGCAGCATGATTGTCAATCAATTGATTGATATCATCATCTGTCAAAGGACCCACATCATCACTTGATGAGGAGACATCAGAGTCTGTACATGATAAAGATCCAGACGCTGAGGATGAGCTAGATGGGGAATATACCTAATTTTGACCAGGCTGATCCTGGTAGGATTCTTCTTCTGGTGTAGCTATCGGCCCATAGCTCTTGTATTCACCTTCTTCAGCATCATCCACCTCAGTGTCACTCTATAAATGTGACATAGGGGCCCTGATATCTGCTCTTGCATCTAGAAGGACTTTGTCTTCACCAAGAGTAGGCAACAACCCAATGTTGTTCTTGTCCTCTATGTAGATTTGATGCTCCATAGAGTTCCACACCTTATTGTTCACCTTTGAACACATAGGTTTAACCTTTTAGCTATCCTTGGAGGTCTACTCAGTTTGTTAGGTCCTTTTGAGTAACCTCCCCCTGATACCACTTGAAAGTCTTTATTTTAAGGATAGCTAAATCACCTAGAGTAGGGGGGGTGAATAGATTTCTTATTCCTTAGTGACTATTTTTGAATCTCTTTTAGTTAGCAGCATTATTGGTAGATTAAGTTTTTCTTTCAAGACAAGATACCTGCACAAAGAAAAATAACACAACAGAGTACACACAGATTTATTGTGGTTCCCCATTCTTTGGGTACATCCACTCTCCTCCCACCTTGCCATCTTCCTGTTGGTCAAGAAACTTCTCCAAAATAATGCTCTAAAGAGCTTGCTCCTTAGATCCCTCAGGATCTCTCAGTCTCCTCCAAGACTTGCACCTCAGCCACAAGGGCCTACACTTAGTGATAAAAGTATCACCTACCTCAGGTAATTAAGCCCTACCACTCAAGATATGGAGGATATCCCTACCTCAAAGCAAACTAGATCCTACAACTCAGAGAGATTCACTCTCCTATAGCTCAGGAAATATTGCCCTACTTCTCAATGATTAATATTCACCTACCTTAGAGCAAGTTTGCTCCTACCTCTTAGATCCACAAAGGATCCTACAAGATGGAAGTAGGTTGTTGAGGTTCTTGATTGGACACAAGAGGTATTCTTTTATGCCAAACTAACTTGACTGTGTTTTACCTAGCCCAACTTTGACACCGGGAATTTTTTCCCGAGTCTACTTTTCTGGACTAAGAACACCTTAGCCCCAACTACTTCACAGCAGCACGTATATCCACTTGTGCTGGAAGTGACTTGTAAAATAATTTTCTGCCCCTTTCTGAACTAAACTAAAAGCTCAGCTCTCTCATCTTTACAGCAACAATGATGTAGATGCTTTTGCTTATGCTGGAAGCAACTTGCAGATTAGCTTCTCTACACCTATCTGAACTGAGCCAACTGCACAGCCCTATCTCCTTCTTCACAGCTCCCCAAGAGAATGTTCTTTAGGATCTGTTGGCTGGATCTGTGAAACACCTGCAGCAAGGGTCGGTCCTAGCTGCTATCACTTTCTTAGTGAGTCACCCTGAGCTTGCTAGCTGGTGTAGATGAAGATGGCACCAACAATCTTGATGTTGAAGATGTTGATATCAACAACTAACCTTATATGTGTAACATCCCATGTTACTTCTAGAACCCTTAACTTAGATTAGGTCGGCAAGGGGTGGGTGATAGGGAATTTAGCTAGGTTTGACCCCTAGGGATTGGGTTGTAGCCATGTGGGGCCCACTAAAGGGCCAAAGTAAAACTAGGTCAAACTAGCCTAAATAGGAACCCTAACCACACGATGACCCCACCACATTGCCCTAACCCTAAAATTATATAAGTAGATCCTAGGACAAGTCATTAGGTCAACCCTTTGACCATAGTTGACCAAAGTCAACCATAGCCCTAAGTTGGTCAAACCTTTACCTATAAGCCCACTTAGCCCAAGTAGAGCATCACCTTGACCCAACCAATGTTGGGTGATGCCATGGGGTCCATGACCCTCAAGTGCGGTCAGCCCACTAGCCATGTTGACCAAGTCAACCTAAAAAGTCAACTTGGTCAAACATGTGGCCTAAAGAAGAAATCAAGGGCTAAGCCCATTCCCAATAGGCAAAGCCCACCCAACATGGCCCACTATCAGCCCTAGGTGTCAAAGACCAGCCCTACCCCTTTGGTTTTGGAGAGAGAGTGCATGCATGGGGGCATTTTGGAGAATTCACCTAAAAGAGGTGAGAGTAGGTGCGATTAAGATGCGAAGGCCACTTGGCCTTGGCCTCTTCTGCCTCAAAAAGGTGTTGGCCGGCCTCCTCAGAAAATTCCAGCAGGATTTGGCAGCATGGTGGCCACTTGGCACCATTGGTGATACAACTAAAGCCCAAACCGAGCTCACCTTGGGTGTATCTCCTTATATAGCCACTTCCAGCTCAAACCGACCACACCATCAGCTTCAGTGAGTGGAAACGAGTGGAGAACGAGTCCTGGAGTCGAGCTTTTGGTGAAGAAATGAGGTTTTGAGAAGGAGATCGCCGAGCAGCTCAGCCATGGCCAACTACCGCCAACCTCGCCGCCATGCCGCCATTCGGGTCTGTTTCACCTCCTCTCTACCCGTACTAGCTTTCTAGATCCTCTAGGAGAGACATCGACCTCAATTGAGCCCGATACCATGTGAGAAAAAAGAGAGTTTTCCGAGCTTTTCTTCTTGCTCGGGTTCGCCGGAGGAGAAAAATCCGGCGGCCTCATCGCCGGGAATCGCTAGCCACCACCTCAGTGAAGGTGGTGGCGACATCCGCCGGCGGTGGTGGCGGCTCAGCTGGCCGGAAAGAGCCGGGCAAGTCGGCCCAGTGGAAACCAATCTGGGCCATTGGCTGATTGGGGAAGATGACTAGATCCGGTTCATTTTGCGTCAAGATTCATGCAACCCGATTTTAAATTAAATAAAATAAAACTATGGTATATATGTATATCTGTCACACTTATACAGTGATATTGCATGTCTATTGTAGGCACCTTAGAGGCATTTTTAGATCTGGTGCTTACGATGAAAGTTGTAGACCTTTTTCTTAACTTTAATTTGCCACCTTAATCTTATAATTTGGTACAGTATACTGTCCTGTAGGTCAGTTGTCCTAGGACTGGTGCTTGACTAGAGCAGAATTTCAAATTGATGCCCAAGCCAAACCATTAATCAACATGACCCCAATTTTTGGATGCAGTCATGATTAGGGCATATCTTGCCCGTGCCAGAAATTGAGAATTGTTGTGGAAAACTTTTCTATAGTTTTATTCATAATACACAAAAGTAAATAAATGAAATAATTGGAGTAATATGACTCCAAATGGCCCCGAATTTTGGTGGCAGGTCCATGGGGACAATGCATTTTCATGGTAAAAATTTCACACATTTGGATTAGAGAATGATGGGTAAACTCACTTGCATGTGTTGGTTTTACATAGGCTTTGGGTGCAAATAGCCAATTTTGAAATATTGTGTATTAGGCCTATTTGGAACATCCAAAAATCATAGTATTGATTTTAGAGGCTCATTAGGGTGAATTATAGCCCACATTGTAATAATGGGATTTTTGGAAGCAAAAATCCCATTATTTGGAAGTTTTGAAATAATAGGACTTTTTAAAAATAAATGTAAAAATAGGCTCATCATTGAGATAAAATCCCCAATTTTTGTCAATGTCAATATAATCTTAGGTTTAACTCCTGAAAATTTTTATGTCTATGTTTGAAGAATTTTGATAGGAGTTATGTGGAAATTACATTTTTACCCTCATTACACTTAATTAGAAAATTGATGAAAATACTCAGTAGAAATTTTGGAAAATTTCTTGGTGATATATCTGAGTATGAATAACCTTGTATAAGTTTCTCAGCATTTTTGGATGATCAGTAATTTTTAAAACCTCATAGTGGCATTTTGGTAATATAATTAGAAATGAAATTTTGTAGCCCTTGTTCCATGGAAGTTCATGAAATTCTGTCTTTAGCATTATTTTAGCAATATATATATGTTGTAAGTTTCTTAGAAGTGTTAGTAATGAACTCCTTATACTTCGTTTGGAAAATGGCTATTATGTGAGTTTTGTACTAATTAAGGAATAAATAGAAATATTCAAAGGAAAATTATGAATTTTGGTAGACATAATTATTTTACCAAGATGCAACTCAAGAAAAATTCCTTAGGTCAGTGGATTATAATTTGTTATACTTCATATATTAAATGACCTAGGGGATTAATTAAATGATTTAATTAGAGGCTTTAATGACTTATGAAAATTATGAAAATCAATGTGCTCACTTCATTAGTCCATACAATCCTAGGATAAATAGTTAGGGGCAGGTGGCCCAAGGAATTGGAAGTTCTATTTCAGGATGGTATTAGGTCATGGGTTGCGCATTGTGTAAGTAGGTTATACTATAAGGACCACTGGGGGATAGATCGACGGATGAGGTAGAGATTACATTTGGAGAATAACCTTGGTGGGTAGTGTTGTCTTAGTGACGAGAGTAAAAGTGCAAGCCCTTGATAGCAATTGGAGTGGAGTCCGGCGGAAGACCGTCGCCCTTCTGAGAACATCTTAAGCCATTAGGATCACTAAAGATTAATAATGAGAGCAAGTGTGAATTATGGGTAGTCATCAACTAAAGTAAATATCGTTGAGAAAGGGAGCTTTAGGCGTAATCCCATTGATGAGTTGTAAATATACGCATATTTTAGTACTTTATTTATATCATTTTAGTTCTTAGTCATAGTTTTTAGTTCTTTTTTTGTTTATAAATATGTCTCTTTTTGTAAATATTTACCTAACTTAACTGAATTTTTATTTCTGCAATTTTCCAGAAAAATGGTCAAAAATTGACCTGACATGCCCATGTCAGCCAACCCAACCTGACATGCCGTGTCATTTCCGTTCGACGATCACGACTCGCGCTCGACGATCGCCGATCGACGATCAAGACTCGCGCTCGACGATCTCCGATCGACGATCAAGACTCGCGCTCGACGAATTCTGCTCGACGATTGTCCGCTCGACGATCAGCGATCAACCCGACACGCCCGTGTCAGCGAACACGACACGCCCGTGTCCATCCCGATTGACGATCAAGGCTTCCAGCTCGACGAAACGCTCTCTACATTTGTCAAGACCAACCAGACACACCCCGTGTAGACAGAAACAAGACCGTGACTGCCACGTGTACTTCTCCAACTAGCCGAGAAGACCCGCACGGCGACATTTCAATGCAACCCGCACCCAGTTCTACCTCCCCGACATGCCCAGAGTCACGCCCGTGACCTGGGGCGTGACCGCCGCGTAACCGACACGTGTCCAGCCCGAAGTCAACTAAGCCGTCACCTCGCCCGATCAGCTCATGAATAGGGCTGACATGCCCCCTGACACGCCCGTGTCAGAGGGCGTGTCCCGTGAAATTTTTTGTCTATAAATTGCAGACTTCTGCTTGTAATCCTGTTCCACTTTTTGGATCCATTTTGTATAGGTATTATGCTGCTGTGATGAATTCCAAATGTTATGTAAGGGATATCCCCCACCCCCCCCCCCCACCCCCGCTCTCTTCTATTTTAGCTTTGTAATCACCTTTTATTATTAATGCAAATGAAGTTTTTTTTCCATTACATTCCTTGGACTTCATCTATATGTCATCCCTTATGCAATCTTATTTTCTGTCTTTGTTTTATCTTTGTTATCGACTTTTAAAATGCGTGTGTGAGTGTGTGAGTATAGTTTTACTTCTATGTTTTCATTATGTTTTTCATTAGCTTTTGTTAGACTTAGGTTTTTTATAGTTTCTATTCATTCCTATAAACCCGTAAAAATATTTTTAAACTGATTTTCATTTTTTTTTGCTAACTTAGATTTTCGTGTTTAGATTGTAAAACGTTTTGGTTCTTTTTTCTTTTTTTCTCTTTTTACGCACTTTTAAGGAGTTATAGAAATGATTATATAGTTGTTTTAATTTTTCGAGCATTTCAATTTTCATTTAAAACTTTTGCCCGTTTAATTTTTTTGTCTTCTTTTTACGCATTTCTACCGCATTCTAGCGGTAGAATTGTATTCATTTCAATTTTTCAAGCACTTTCCATTTTGGGTTTATTTGCAAACTCAATTGCCCGTTTAATTTTTATTTTAGCTTTTTATGCCTTTCTACCGCATTCTAGCGGTAGAAATGTAGTAATTTTAATTTTTTGGTAACTTAGGTTTTTGCAATTTTTATGTGTGCGCATTTATTTCCGCCTACTCGTAAGAGTTAAATGGCGCAGTTTTTCCTTTTCCCTTCAAGTCGAGTGTGTGCGTTTGTTTTACCTTTGGGCAGTGTGTGTGCGTTTTCAATTCAGTAGAGTGAGTTGTGTTTTTAATTTACTGTCGAGAGTGTGTGTTTGTGAGTTTTTACTTTCTGTCGAGTGTGTGCGTGCGTTATATTTATTTTGTACTACACATTTGAGTAGGACTCGCTTTCATTTCTCCCTCCCAGGAATTTGCGCCGGGACTCGCACTTTACTGCTTTCATTTCAGACCTACTCGTTTGAGTAGGACTTGCAATTTACTACTTTCTTTTACTGCTTTCCTTTACTGATTTCTTTTTCTGCTTTCATTTACTGATTTCTTTATTGCTTTTACCGCTGTCATCCCCATTCCAATGAGTGGCTAACCGTTCTTAGCCCTCAGTATCGAAGAGCATTGGGATAGAAAAAATAACTTTAAATAAATAAAGGTCCTTATTTTCTAAGTAATTAAAATTACTTAAGGTTTGTATAGGGTTTACGACGCGTAGGATCACAAATCGATATGTGGGCCCTATTTTCGTAGTCTATATGCTAGCTAGTCGAGAGGTCGTGCGTATGAACCGATCACCCCTTGGTAAAGAGAGTTCCGTACAAACCCTCGAGAGACGAGGCGCGCTAACTCTACCAGGTTGGGTTCCCCACCCAATAGCGGGATTCTTAGCATAATGCGGGCGTTAAGAGAAATCCTTTGTCGGACGAGAGCCCGGTCGAATATTTTTAGCGTTCAGGTGAGCGATAGTCCTAGAGATAAGTGAGCTCATTCTAGTGGAGCCTCCACGACCAAGTCTCCGCCTTAATTAATTTGAAACTTAGGATCTCTTTTTAATAAAAGTTTATTTTAGTTCTAATTTTTATTCGATGCGGACGCGCTAAGCGTTTCATCAGCCCCACCATTTATTCTTTCATTTTCTTTCTTTTTGCTTTTATTATATATATATATATATATAACCGACAAGTAATTATCGGTAAAATAATAGTCCCCTCCAGGGAAGAGTAGAAATAATTGAACCAACCCCGAGAACAATATGACCTCGATACTCCACACTGGAATATCTTGTACTACACGCGATAGGTGCACTTGCCTCCTTTCGTTAAAACTCGATCTCATCATTTTATATCCAAATTAATAAATCTGCACGCCCCGTTTTCTAAATAAAAACCACATCCGCCTTTTTCCTTAAACAAACCGCCCGGGGCGCCGCGGGAGTTCTCACCAATTTTTGGAGTTTTAACCACATCAATTTTTCGGACCCGATGCGAAAATATCAATCAAGTTTTTGGCGCCGTTGCCGTGGAGTTTTCGAGTCGTTATTTTGAACCCTGCAAGTCTATTAATTTTACCTATTATATATATATATATATATATATATATATATATATATATATATATATATATATATATATATATATATATATATATATATGGCCAACAAAAATTAAATCAATATTAAGTATTATTAATAAAAACTTAAAAAAAAAAAAAATCTACCTTAAAAAAACAAACAAAAAACATAAAAAAATTATTATGTTATTATTATCTATAAAAACATATAAATAAAATGACGTCGTTTTCTACTAACAAAAATTATTATGTTATTATTATCTATAAAAACATCTAAATAAAAAATCGAAAAAAAACTTAAAAACTAAAAAATCTAAAAAAAAAACAAAAACTTAAAAGTCTAAAAACTACAAAACTCTAAAAAAACTCTAAAAATTACTAACAGACAAAAACCAAAATCTCTTAAAAAACCTAAAACCTAAAAACCCACAAAAAAATCTAAAAACCAAAAAATCTAAAAACGAAACAAAACCTACCTCAAAAACAACTAAAAAATAAAACAACTGTACTTAAAACACCAAAAATATAATAATTTGATTTTAAAAAGGTATATATTTTGTTTAACTTGTTTTGTTTTAATTCGGCACGCTTCACACTTTTGTGCGCGCTAGGGGATCGCATTTTTATCACACTCCTAAGCTAAGACGTTAGCTTCGAGTCACATACACATGCCCCCACCACCCGCATACGTTTAGGCTGCGTTTATCCTTTTTGTTTTTTCTGTTATATTTTTGCTTTTTCTTCTCAATAATGCAGGGTTTCAACCCGAGTCTATCCGACCTCGTCTTAGGGAAGCTTCTACCCTCTCTTTTTATTTTTGTACATATTTTACTTTGTATATTATCATTCCGCATACTTAGATTGCAACATTGGGGACAATGTTGGATTTATGTATGTGGGTGTTTTCATATTCTGCATATTTTATATTCCGTACTTAGCAAAAAAATACAAAAAATGCAAAAAATTAAAATCTCAAGAAAAACATTTCATTGTTTTTACTTTGTACATTTTTTGTAAAAATTTTTCTCTTTCCCTCTCTCTTCTTTATAAATAACACTTTTTTCTCTCCCCTTTCTTGTAAATAATTTGATAAAAAACTAAAAAATCAAAAAAAAATTGAAAATCCAAAAACCCTAAAAAGATTAAAAAAAAATCATAAAAACATGTTAAAGAAAAATTCAAAAAAAAAGATGATAATCAACATACAAAAAAATGATAAAAACCCTAAAATCCAAAACAAAATCGTTTATTATGAAACAAATAAAATCGAATATACCATATCTTAACCCTTTATTATTTTCAAAAATCTAGTTTTGAGTTTATTTATATGTGAATTTTATTAATTCTTTGTTTGCTATTCGTTTGTTAATTATCGATTGAAATATTTAAATAGTCGGGGTTAAGTTTTAAAGAATTCATTATGCTTTGTTAAAAATAGCGAACTCGTTTTAGGCACTACTTCTAATTTTTCATTAATAAGCGCAACTGTATTATGTTAGAAACTAACGATTATAGAATGTAATTATGTTTATTTTTAGCTTTCCGAAAAATTGGAACGTACAATTTATTAAGGTTGCTCTCAAAAATATTTTAATTAAAAATCTAGTTTTCTTTTCTCCCCTTATCATGCCTTACTTGGCGTGATAAAATTTCTATCCCAAAAAATTATTATAAAAAGATCCTATGTCAATGGGAATTAGATTTCGTTCCGTAAACATAGGCACCCAATAATTTAAAAAGATTATATGTTACAGAGTAAGAGAATAAAATTCATTACTCTCACACATATACATTGGGTCAATTTAATTATTATGAAGTTGAAAAAAAATGATATTAGGAAAATAAGATTTCATTTTCCTAATAATCCAAAAGAAAAAAAAATGGAGGTTCGAGAAAAAATCACCTCACCTCAATATCCAAACCCTCTTCATAAACCAACATCAACCTGCTTAGTCAATTTCACGATTCTAGAATTAATTCAAAAATCTTTTTGAGAGCATAATTTATAAATTGCATTATTTCCAGTAAAACTCCTATAAGCTAAAGTTCATATGTTGAAGCCAAAAATGACAACGACGGGAGTTCAAAAATAGGGGTGCAGCCAACACCTACTTCTCTCAAGGCTCAACCCTCGACTAGCTGCAAAGGACCTAAGACAGACCCAAAGCCTCAGCAGGGAGGTCCCACCTCACACCCGGAAGATCTCTGAGAGCTTCCCCTCCAAAGCCAAAAGCTGCGCTAGAAGCTCCTCAGAAAGCACTAGAAGTTGGAAGATAATGACAGCTTGCTTTCTAAGGATCCCTTATGGGTCTATTTATAGCATCTTGCTGACCTGAGATTACTGAAATACCCCTATTTGGTCTGCCCATTGCCAAATCCCGCGGTTTTTCTGAGGGTACGGGGGTAAATTTACCTGAGGGCAATTTGGACATTTTACCCAAGGCCCTGGGCCCCACTCGGCGAGAGCTCTAAGCCGAGAGCCTTCTGGCCAGAGGTCGGTGCAGGCATTCTCTCCTGCTTATAGGCGAGAGCCCTTTGAGATTGGAGCTTGGCGCAAGCGCAAGCGTTCCCGCGTTGGCTGCGTTCGACGATCTTGGCCTGTTGATCTCCGTTCGATGATTCAGTTGCGCTCGTCGATCTGGGTTCGACGATTTGGCGCGAGCGTTCCCGCCAACTTGGCGAGATCTTCTTTAGGGCGGGAACTCCTTTGGCTAGCCTAATTGTGACCATTGCGCCTCCTGGTCTGACTCAGCGAATATGGAGTTGTACACAATCCCCGCTCTTTTTGAGCTAGCTCTGCGCTCGAAAAGACACGTCCAACCCAAAAATATTCGCTGAGCACGTGTCACCATCAGGGAATATTTTGGTGGGCCGTACCGTGTCTATAAATATATGTGTTGATATACGGTCATAATTCTGCCCTTGAATCGTCATTCTTCACCTGAGCTCTCGCCTCCTCTCGCGATGCCTTCCAAACGCGCTGACAAATCGCTCACGCAGGATCTTCAAGACCGCATAAATATGGCACAGGCGCGAGCCAAGGCTAACAGTGCCCTGATTGCCCCATGGTTAGCGAGACAGTCGTTAGTCGTTGAGCCTTCTCTGCCCAAGAAGAAAAAGAAGAAAGCGAAGGTGGTTCAGCAAGACCTGCCCAGCGAGAAAAGGAGCCCGCCTACCCCGACCCCATGCCGCGCGGATGATCCCTCTCCATAGAAGGTATGTCCGACTCACTGATCAATGAAATTACTAGCTATTTATGCGGGAGGATTTGCAGCTGATGCGAGACTTCTCGCAGGAAACGGTTCCCGACATCATCAGGTCCCCGTGGGAACCCTTGGATCCATCCTCTTGCAACCTCGAGGACCAACCACGGGTTTTGGAGGCAGCTCCTCCGCCTGACCCGAGAACTGCAGGTAACTGTTCCACTCTCGTTCTTAACTCAAATCTCAGAATGCTGAATTGTCTTCCCGCAGCGCCAGCTTCCGCCCAGCCGGGTCTCACTACCCGGGAGAACGGAGCAAGGGATGCGAATCAGCCTGCCCTCGCGGTTGATTCCTCCCTACCGGCGGGAGGAATGATTGCCAAATCTTTCGCAGCCCCACTGGATGCCAGCCATCCCGCGGGAGAGGAGACCTCCTCCTCCCCCCGCTTCTGGCCGAGCCGGGATCACTACTCACAAAATCTACCCTCCGGGAAAAGGAAAGCCGATCCACCTACTCTTTGGAGCTGAGGGGGGGGGGGGGGGGGGGGGCTGGGCCTTCTCGCCTGCCGTCGACTGGGGGTTCTCGCCATGTTGTAGGTATTTGGTACGTTTATTACAATAATCCTTTTAGCTCTCGTTATAACTGGAATTCTTTTGCCAGGGGATCTGGGCTCGCAGTCTGGAGCTGAGGTAGAGGAAGAAGAAGAAGAAGAAGAGGGGGAAGACGGCGAGAGCTCCCCCTTCCCTTCATCTGATGAGATGGAGGAGATCCTGACCAGTGTCGGGAGCGCTAGAAGATGGGGGAAGAAGGTTGTTGCCGTCCTATCGAAGCTTATCCGGCGGGAATGGGCCCGTGAGCTCGCAGCGAAAGAGTTTCGCCAATCAGTGGAGACGAGGCTGGAGACTCTACAGCGGGAGTACCTCATCGGCGAGATGGATCGGCCAGGTGGGCCTACAACCGGGTCTTCCCCTGAAAGGTGCATTGCGCGGATCCGGGACCTGTCTCGCCGGATCAACCTAGGGTGCACCGTCATGTCGTCCTACTACAACCCGCAGACGCCCCCAACGACTAGGCAGCAGGAGCAAGGACGATGGCGGTGGGAGCCTTACTGACTAGCGAGACCTCACCCCTCCTTGCCCCCGACCTTCCCCTTCCCCATTGTACCCCGTTAATTTTATCTCAACCGACACTTCTGCTATTAACGTTGCTGCTTTCTATTCAGCTCTCGCTGGGCGAGAGTAATAATTATTGCTGTTATTTTTGTATCTTGTTTAGTTTTCACTCGGCGAGAGCAACCTAGCCTCCCATTTTTTGCGGTTATTATTAGTTACTTCTTACTTATCTCTCTCGCGCTGCGAGAGCAAACCTGCTCCCGTTAATTTGTCGAATGTCATCTCACAAGACTTGCGCCAATCACCTGTCAATCAGTCATACTTCGGCGCGAAAATGAAGCACCGCCGACTCAGGGCGTGACGGCTGTACCTCCGCCGCCTTTTTGAAAACAGTCATGATTACAATTTCCTATAAATAGAGAGGCTCACCTACCATATTCATTTCTCCGACCCAAATTCTCTCTTTTCCCATGTCGTTCTCGCTGCTTGCTGAGAGCTCTCGCTTGCTTTCGCCATCTCCTTCCGCTTTCGCACGGTTCTCGCTCTCGCCTCCCTCCTAGAGGCCTCGCCTATAACTTCTCCAACACGATGTCGGGCGGAAGCGAGGGACGTTCAAATTGCGCGGAAGCTTTCCAGAAGCACTTGTTTCCTTCCTGCACCCTCACTGTGGACGAGTTCAACCTGACCCAAACTCGCTACGTTCTAGCCGGCTTCACCGCGCGGAACCCCGACAACCACGATAAGGTAAACAGCGCGGGGGAGGGAGAGCTCGCCATCCCCCTTGAGCACTTTGAGGTGGTCTTCTGCCTCCCGCTGTGGCCCGAGATGCGCCAGGACCTCCGGTATTACGGAGTGGTTCCCGCGCAACTAAATCCAAATTCAGTTGTGATTCTCGTGGCTTTCATTTGCTACATGCGATCCGAGAGGATCGAATTCAGCCTTCCAATCTTCCGGAAGCTGTTCACCTTCCTTGCCAAAGGAGGGGTCGTCTTCTTTTTGGGACAACTGCTGAAGACCACCGGTCTCGCCAACAAGCACCACCACTGGGGCGAGAGGTTCATCTTCGTTTCCGGCGACTTCGGGAATGTGCCTCTCGTGCCCATCCAATATGAGGACGTTGCCTACAAGCCGCCTTCCTTGGGCTCGCGCGAGAGCGCCCTCCTTGAGTTCTTCGGAACCAAGGACTTCGACGTCCTCTTCCTCCGACAAGACGTTGATTCACTTCTCCCCGTGTCTCCTAGAGAAGATAAGGTCTTGCCTTTGTCTTGACATACCCTTTCTTCTCAAGATTAGAACAGAGTGCTGTCATTTTCGCAGGAGAGCGCGAGATCCATCTACACCAACCCTTTCATGAGGCTCGTGCTACTGAGAGCCAACCTACGAGAGAACCGCTGGCTCTTGCGAAAGCCGCGGCCCAAGCCTGCCGGGGTGAGCCGGCCCCGCATCCCTCAACCGGTGCCGGGAAGCGAAAACCTGGCGCCCCTCTGCCCCCACCGATCAAGAGGCCTAAGATAATTGCCGCCGAGAAGGGCAAAGCTACAGTGATGCCGCCCTCCCAGACTCCCACTGCAGGCCGCTCCTTCGAGGAGCTCTTGCAGGCCGCCAGCGAGATCGCGGCTGCGAGGGCTGGCGGTGAGACGCCTGCCGAGAACACCTCGGCCCCCGGGGGAGAATATGGCCCGGGTGCTACCGCCGAGACCTCCGCCCCGCCACCTCCTGGAGAGGTGCCGCAGGGTCACCGTAATTTCGGTCTCGGCATGAAGTGCCTAGACGCGGAAAATAAGCCCCTGCTCTAGTGGGACCCTGACATCAACAGGGTCTCAATCTCGTCTCTTCTGCCCAGCTGGGCGGAGCAAGATGAGGTCACCAGCGAGGCCTTCGCCTTGTCCTACTTCCTTTACAGCCGAGAGGATGCCAGCGTCTACGACAAGATGTCCACAAGGCTCCTGGCCTATGACTCCGCCCGGGCTCTGATGCGCGGGATGGAGCTTGCGCATATGTGTGCTCGCCGGAGCATCACCATCGACCGCAACTTCCAGGATATGCTCAAAGCCAGGGAGGACGTGGTGGCTCAGGCGGCCACTTTGACGAAGGAGCTAGCAGACGCCGAGCAACTGCTGTCTTCGCGTCAGGTGGAAGAGGTAAGCAAGATCTTTCACGGAACTTGCTCTCGCCACTGTAGATTTTAACTCCTTTCCCTTTCATGCTAACCTCTTGATGTTCAGGATTCCGCCCAAGCCGGGCTTTGCAAGGAGCTGTCTCAGGCGCGATACGAGAATGTTCTCCTGAGGGACCAGATCTTGTGCCTGGAGGCGAATGCACCCCCTCCTCTGGACGAAAGACTGAAGAGCCACTACTACTCCGTCTACGATATCGACAAGCTCCTCCAGGCCAACGCGCAGGCTACCGTCAAGCTGACCTTAGAGATGCTGCGAGATGTCGGATGTCTGGACGGGAGGGGCAAGATCATTACAGCTCAACAGCTCATTCCCTGGCTCTTCGAGCCTGTCCCGAAGCCCCCGGGCGCTCCTGATACCCCGCCCTCGGATGTCCCGAAATCCTCTGCCGCGGGTGGCGAGACCTCCGGGGAAAGCTCAGGCGAAAGCTCCAGCGGGAGCTCAAGCGGGAGCTCTGAGGGATATAGCTTGTCTCCATAAGGGGCCTTCCTTTTTTCCTTTCCTTTTATTGTATTGAGCAAGAACGCTCTAGATGTGTAATTACATTAAATATATTGCAAATGTTTTGTATGCTGTCCTTTTCTTGTTTATTGCAAACGCGCTTGATACCATAGTTCTGGCCGAGTGCCTCTTAAGCATGTTTCCGCCGAGGCCCTTGGTCTCTCTAGGATAGTCTCCCTTAGCGACGGATATGCGGGAACCTGCCTAAAACTGTCTCCCAGGAACATGGCTCACGAACCTTTAAGACGGGGCCATTCCCCTTTAGCTTACGCGAACCGTTCAATTCCGTCGCATAACGCTTCCACCTGTCTGTCCAAGAATATTATTAGGAGCCTTCTCACCGAAAGCCTCCTTCAGCAAGACCTCTTTGGCGGGGATCTCCCCGCCGAGATCTATTCTGGCCGAGACCTCTCCCATCTTTGCCTCTTTCCATTTCGTGTTCTGGGTGCGTTTCCTGCCTTGCTCAAACCAAACCTATCCCCATCAGGCGAGCCTTCGAACCTGCCAGCTTGATGAGAGCCTGCGCAGCGGGTTTACCTGGGGACGAGCCGAGCTCGGGGTGCCGATGACGTTTCCTCAAACCAAACCTATCCCCCACAGGCGAGCTGTAAACCCCCCCCCCCTTACCAAGGAGGCTACCGGGTCTTATGCCCAGAACCGCCGTCTTACGGTGGCACTAACGCACGGGTTAGTCGACACCGCAACACGCCGATTCTTCCGGCTACTACGATCATATACATAACCTGTAGGCCAATATGAGAAAAGAAGTGTAACAATGTAACAAATCTACAAGTCCACAAGTCACAGAGTACATCATATATATAAAATGAAAAGTACAACAATATAGTCCACAGAAGAGTACAAAAAGAAAGATTAATAAGGGCTTATGCCCAGTACATCAAATCCACACACTCTCTCAAAATAAAAGCGGAAACTACACTAGTATATCAGAACTCGTCCCACCTGAGGACGCACAGTAGTGGTAGTAGCCTGCTGAAGCGGTATCTGCTCCTCAAGTCCTTCCTCCTCGATGTGCTGGTGCTCCATCTCCACGGGCTCCTAAAAATAGTATGGTCACCGACCATTAGTCAAAAAGACTAGGTCGTTTCCTCCGCACCTCGCCCCGCAGCTCCTAGGCACCGAGCGGGAGGACGAAGCGGAGGACAACAAGGGGTAGCAAAGTGGAAGCAGGTGACAGAAACTAACTAGCAGTTGTAATAAGTAACATTGTTCTACTCTAGCAGTTCTAAATGTAGTACAAGTAGCAGGTAAGAGCAATGTAGTAAAGGAAGTAAAGAATAGCAGTAAGAGAAAGTAAATAAACTATTCTACCACTATACTATCATCACAAAAGTACCCTAACTTATATAAATGCCCATACAAATATATAAGTTAGGATTTCCAGGAAATTTAACTTATCATATAAAAGAGCCCATACTAATTTATATGATAAGGATCTATGAAGCGTATGACCTAATATGAATGAATATTATGATGCAATTTCATGCACAGGCAAGTGCAACTCACACACAACGACTCTGTGATCACAGACCTTTAGTTCCCTTTTTTTGAGAGCTAGCATCACTCTCGGGTACCACCGCTGTGGCTACGGCAGCAGCGGAGCGGGCGTCTCCGCTTCTAGGCCGGTATGCACACTACCAAGCCTTAGACCCCTCTCATACGCCTCTGTACACGTCCAAGGTGCAATTTAGAGTCTCGCGTACGTACTTTGCTGACAACCCTGTCAGTCTTATTGGGTCGGATGTGCGTTATCGGGGATCGTCCTCCAGACCGCAGTGTAAAACAACCCACTGGCCCCTCTAACCCTCACAACCGCCGGGTGACCGTACTGCCATCGGTTTGACGAACTGCTAGTACCGCGTGCCCCGCCTCTAGATTTATGCACATGCAAGTATTTTACTCCGAGCCTTCCGCTCGCAGGACCAAACCCGTCCTGAAAACCCTCAAACCCAACCCGGGAGAGAACGCACATTAGTGGCTTTATACCAACTCCCTCAAACCCTACACGGGTGAGCATATATCATGAATCTCTCCAACCCTACACGGGTGAGAAGGTACAACAAATGTCTTAACCTATTAGACTACTCTTGTCTACGGGTTGTTATACTTAGTGATTTAAGGTTAATCCCAGGACTGCCCCTGGTATTCCCTGTGAAGGGCTCTCAAGGGGCACTAGGAACTGTGTTGGGATTACGTCCAGCGTTCCCTTTCGCAAGGATATTTACTTTAGTTGATGGCTACCCATGTTTCACCCCAGCTCTCTTTGTTGCTCTGGAACAACCCTAGTGACTTAAGATGTTACCGGGAAACCGACGGTATTCCGTCGACCTCCACTCCAGTTGCTACCTAAAGACTTGCACTTTTAACCCCATCACTAAGACAATACTACCACCAGGGGTTATTCATATTTCACTCCCTTAATCCTCCGATAATCAATCCTCTAGTAACCCCTAAGGCAAGACCTATTTATGTTATATGCAGACCATGCCCTATTATTACCCTAAAAATGGAATCTTCCAATCCTTAAGGCATCTTGCCCCTAAATATTTATCCTAGGGTGGTATGGGCTAAGGGAACTATCCTATGAATTCTCATAATTTTCCTTGGCCAACTAATCACTTAATTAAATCGTTTAAATTAATTACTAGGTCACTTTACACATGAAGTAGTATGATTTAAGACCCACTGACCTAGATTATTTTTCCTGAGTTGTATCTTGATAAAATATTTCTGTCTACAGGATTTCATAATTTTCCTTTGAATATTTATACCAATTCATTAAATAATACCAAATCTACATAATTTCCATTTTCCAAATGAAGTACAAGGAGTATGTAATCCAAAATTCCAGGAAAATTACATTGGCAGAGTTTCATCAACTTTTGTAGTGTAATGGCCTATCAATTTCCATTCTTACATATTTACCAAAATGCCATTATATTAATTTAAAAACTATCAATACACCCATAAATTCTGAAATAATTCTGCAAGACTAATAATACAATTTTACAACTCTAGCATTATTTCCAAATATGTCTGAGGTGCATATCCATCAATTCAAGAATAAATGAAATAAGGGTAAAATGAGCATTTTAAGATATTTTACTCCAAAAGTTCTTCAATCAAAAAGATCAAATTTCCTTAAGTCAAATATAACCTTATTTTCAACTTGGCAAAGTTTGAGGATTTGTACTTGAGGAAAACCTATTTTTCAAATTTATTTTCAAAAGAAGCTATATTTTTATAAATTCCAATTAATGGGATTTTTGATTCCAAAAATCCCATAATTAATCTGAGGGGTGAAATTTACCCTAATGAACCACTGGAATCAAATCCAAGATTTTTGAATGCCTCCATTAGGCTGAATGCACAATATTTAAACTATTGCTATTGGCACACCAATGCAATATATACACCAACACATGCAAGTGGATTTTCCATCATGCATTAATCCACAAGTGTTGAAATTTTTATCATGCACTAATGATGTTCCCAAGGACCCACCTCCAAAATTTGGGGCCATGAGGAGTCATATAACTCCATATATTTCATTTATTTACATTTTGATATTATGACCAAAACTATACCAAAGGTTGTTTCAAAAATTCCTAAATTCTGGCAGGGGCTAGGTATGCCCTAATCATGCATGTAACCAAAATTTGGGGCCATGGTGATTGCTGGTTTGACTTGGGCATGCAAAAGAATTTCTGCCCTTGTCTAGGACCAATCCTAGGGGAAATGTCCTATAGGCCAGAATACCTGACCAAAGTTAATTATTAAGATGTCAAATTAAAGGTAACAGGTAGGGATACATTTTTAATTCAGGGATCAGTCTCTGGAAATGCCTCTAAGAGGCCTAAAAATGGCATGCAAGGTCACTGAATAAGTGTGACATAATTGTTACTATTCATAATGATTAAATTTAACTTATAATTAAATATCTGCACGAATCCTAAAGCATGAATGAACGGGATCCGGTCATCTTCTGCACCCGTCCGACGGCTGAGATTGAGCCGACCTGGGCGATGTTTGCTGGCAGTTTCCGGCCAGCTGAGGCGGCGCCACCCCCGGCCAACAGTGTCATCACCTTCACGGTGGTGGTGGCGATCGTTTCCCGGTGATGGGGAGAAGGGAGACGGTGGCGACGACGAACCCGAGCGGTTTCTAAAGCTTGGAAAATTCACACTTTTCTCCCATGGCATCGGGCTCTGTTGGGTATTGTATCCACAATTACCTGGATTTGACGAAGCCACCTGTCAAGCTAAGATGAATTCACGATGTATTTGATAAACCTTTTAAGTTGTGCTTGCAGTTATTCCACGCTAAGTGCACACCAATGTCAGGGTGCAGTAGGTCAATATACACGGGTCTGCATGAAGTAATCCCTCGTTGAGCAGATCAGTGTGTTGGCCTACGTGCACTCTCTCTATTGGAGTGTACTTATTTTCAAGTACAGGACTGTGATCTTGCAAGAGCAGACAAGGAGCAAGGATGGGTCAAAAAGCAGCTCATGGGTGGAAAGACGAAAAATAGTCTCAGTGTGAATCGACGAGAATCACCAAGTGATTCAGTGTGAATCGACGAGAATCACCAAGTGATTCTCGCCGATTCGGCGAGAATCACCAGTGATTCTCGCCGAATCGTCGAGAATCACCGGCTGATTCTCGCCGTCTCTATCCGGCTACATCAAAGCTGGCGCTAAGTCATAATCGACGAGAATCACTAGCTGATTCTCGCCGTCTCCATCAGGCTAAATCAGAACGTGCAAACAAGTCAACATCGACGAGAATCACCTTTGATTCTCGCCGAATCGACGAGAATCACCTTTGATTCTCGCCGATTCGACGAGAATCACCTTCGATTCTCGCCGATTTTGACTTGGGCAATTTTCTGGATCCCACTGGACCGGATCAAATGTTAAGGCTCTATTTTGAACTGCGTTTAGGGTTTATTCAGGTGGGACCCATAATGGTCATAAAAGAGTATTTGACTGTATAAATATACGCGTATTTTTGAACAGTAGAGGGGAAAAGAAGATTTGAAAAAGCCGAGCCGCCGACATGACCTAGATCGCGATACCTCCGCCTTCGCCGTCGCCGCTCGTGCTGGACGATCGCCGGCTGCTAGATCGTGGCTTCTTCCAGATCTCCCGACGACAGAAGCTTAGCCAAGCTTAGAGTCTCACGCGTCTAACCAGAGATCCTTTGTCTCTTGATTTGTTGATCGGGAAAACTTTCCCCATCCGAATCGATCGAGACGATCGATCCTAGTGTGACCGTTGGAAGACCTAGCTGGCTTCGCTACGAAGTTTGAATCTCCAAAGTACAGCAGCCGCACACCGTTGTCGCCGCCGATCCCGAGAACCAAGCCGCCGCCCTTCTTGCCGCCGCCGGTTTTGGGTAGATTCTCTCCAAGTGAGATCTAGGGTTGTGGACTCTTCGTGACTTCTAGAACACGTCATCAAACGAAGAGGGACACCTTAGTATCCGAAAGTAGTTTGTATTTCTTGTACATTCTAGTTCATTTTTGTTGTAAAGGAACGTTGGTTCCGAGTTGTAAGGGTTGGGTGCAACCCGTGTTGTGGGAGTGTTGTCTCCTACGTGTGGAAGGGTTCCTTCTGATAGTGCAAGGATTGGATTTCAATCCTGTTGGTGAAGTGACCGAGTCGTCCCTTGTTGGGAGATAGGTCGAAGAGGGAAAGTGGATGTACCCAACGCGGGGAACCACTATAAAAAGCTTGTGTACCTTCTTTCCTGTGCTGGTTTGTTTATTTGTGCAGGTACAATTTTAATTCCGCAAAAACGCTGCACGTCACCTATTCCCCCCCCCCCCCATAGGTGAAGGTAGTTGACACTAGGTGGACTTTCAGGCTCAGTTGAGCCCGATATCTTACCTAATCAATCTAAGATCCTAGTACGGGTAGAGGTGAGGTGAAACGAACCTGGATTGGGGCTTGGCTGCGGGTCAGGCTGCGGTTTGCCATGGTGGTGGTGCGCCGACGAGCTCCACCCCGAATGCTTGATTATCCACCGATTTCCATGTTCCAGCACTCGATTTTAATTCCTTTCTACCTCCTGAAGCTAATGGTGAGGTTATTTGGGGCTGAGGTGGAGTATATGGGGAGATACAAACAAGGTGAGTTCGGGCTCAGCCTTGGTTGCTCTGCCCCCGCTTGTCAAGTGGCACACAACCCCCAATTTCCTCTGGAATGAATTGAGGAGGTCGGCCAGCTGGTGTTGGGCAGAGGATTTCAGCTGAAGGGGTGGCCATGTGGCCACCATTCCCTTTCATCCCCATTTCTCTCTCCTCTTTCTCTCAAAATCTCATTTCTACCCCTTTGTATGTATTCTCTCTCCTGATTTAGAGGGGTAGGGCTGGTCTTGTTCACTTGGGCTGGCCATGGGCCAAACTTGGTGGGCTTGGTCCAAAGGAGGGTGGCTTGGTCTTCATTTCCCTCTTTTAGGTCACATAGTTGACTTGTTGACTTGGAGAGTTGACTTAGTCAACATGGTGGATGGGCTGACCCTACTTGGTGGTAATGGTTCTAGTGGCACCACCCAACTTGGGTTGGGTCAAGGGGGTGCCCTACTTAGGCTAATTTGGGCTTATGAGTGTGGGTTTGATCAAATTAAGCCCAAGGTTGACTTGGGTCAATTGGGGTCAAACTGTTGACCTAATGGCATGCCCTAGGGTGCACTTAGATTGTTTTTAGGGTTAGGGCAATGTGGTGGGGTCATGGTGTGGATAGGGTCCTCATTTAGGCTAGTTTGACCTAGTTTGACTTTGGTCCTATAGTGGGCTCCACATGGCTACCACCCACTACCTAGGGTCAAATCTAGTTGATCTCCTTAAAATTCACCCCATGCCTAACCCAATCTAAGTTGAGGGGTCCAAAAGTAACATGGGATGTTACAAATTCCAATAAACAAGAAAATAATTTCGTCCCTGAAATTTAAGTTCTGGTCTACGGGGTTCTACTTGCAAGAATTTTTAAGAAAATTTAAAACATAAATTGAAAGTACCTGATGCAAATAGCTCCGGGTGTTGCTCCAGCATCAGATCCCTCGGCTCCCAGGTGTGCTCCTCTCGTCCATGGTTGGACCACAGTACCTTCACAAGAGGGACCTTCTTCTTCCGCAACACTCGGATGGCTGTATCGTCAATCCGGATCGACTCCAATCTAACTGATCTGTTAGGCTCTACCGGTCTGGCTGTAGTAGTAATGTGCTGCTCCGGCCGAACGAGAGCTCTTCGCAAGGAAGAGACATGGAAGACGTCATGTAATGCACCCAACTCCGGTGGCAGCTGCAGTCGGTAAGCTAAGGGGCTGATCCGCTCCAGGATCAGGTATGGCCCCATGTATCGTGGACTGAGCTTCTTGTGCCTCTGCACCCGAGAGACACCGTGTACTGGACGTATCTTCAAGAAAACACTGTCTCCAACTTGGAACTCCACCTTCCGGTGTCGAGCATCATAATACTTTGCCTGCCTGCTCTGGGCCTCTAGTTGTCGATCCCTGATCAATCGAATCTGAACCTCAGTATCCTCTATATAATCCGATCCAAGAGCCCTGGTATCCACATCCTGAACCCATGATAGCGGTGTCCGGCATCTCCTCCCAAAAAGTGCCTCATATGGAGCCATCCTGATGCTAGCCTGGTGGTTGTTATTGTACGAGAACTCAATCAGTGGCAGCAGCCTCTCCCAAGGCTTCCCCGTATCCAATATACATAGTCTGAGTAGGTCCTCCATGGTCTGGATGGTCCGCTCGGTCTGTCCGTCGGTCTGCGGATGTAAGGCGGTACTAAAAGTAAGCCGAGATTTCAAGTAAGCATGCACGACCCTCCACTCGCTCGAAGTGAACCGACCATCACGGTCCGAAACAATCGTCCTGGGAATGCCATGATATCTGACGAACTGCTCCACAAATAATCTCACCAGAACTGCAACTGGGGCATCCTTCCGAACTGGAATAAATCGCGCTACCTTGGTCAGTCTATCCACTATGACCCATATAGAATCATGCCCAGAGTGGGAGCGAGGCAATCCGTGTACAAAGTCCATAGCAATGTCCTCGAACTTCCATTCTAGAACTGGCAGTGGCTGTAGTAAACCTCCCGGGCTCTTGCATTCTGCTTTCATACGCTGACAGGTCTCGCAATTGGTCACAAAATCTGTGATCTCCCTCTTCATCCCGGGCCAATACATAGACCTCCGCAAATCAGCCCACATCTTGGTGATTTCGGGGTGCACTGAATATCTAGAGCAATGAGCCTCTCTGAGTATGTCATCCCGGACACTGCCCCCTACTGGTATGTAAATGCGCCCACGGAATCGAAGAAGATCATCCTGTAGCGTGTAGTCCTCAACCTTGCCCCTCTCCATGGCACTAAAAATCGGTAGTAATGCAGCATCCAGCCTCTGATGTGTTCGGATGCGCTCCCGTATATCATCACCACTGATCACTGAGCTCAAATACTCTCGATACACCACTGGTTCGGTCTCAAATACCATGGTAATGTGCATGTCCTCCATCATCTGTAGCAGCTCTATAGACATCAACCGAGGCTCCAGTCCAGAAGTGCCGTCCCTCCTGCTCAAGGCATCTGCTACCGTGTTAGCTTTTCCCGGATGGTAGTGGATCTTATAATCATAGTCACAGAGGAATTCTAGCCATCTCCTCTGTCTCAGGTTTATGTCCTTCTGTGTATCGATATATTTAAGATTCTTGTGATCTGAAAAGATGTCACAATGAATCCCGTATAAGTAATGCCTCCATATCTTTAGGGCGAATACCACAGCCTCGAGCTCTAGGTCATGTACTGGATAGTTATGCTCATGCTTCTTCAACTGTCTTGAAGCATAAGCAATAACATGTCCATGCTGCATCAGGACTGTACCCATCCCCTGATAAGAGGCGTCCGTGTAGATCTGGAATCCTTCGCTCCCGGATGGAAGCGTAAGAATGGGGGATGAGATGAGTCGGTCCTTCAGCTCCTAAAAAGCCGTCTCGCACCGCTCTGACCAAACAAAATCTGCGTCCTTCTTCGTCAAGGACGTGAGGCGGAGTGTTATCCTCGAGAATCCCTCCATGAACTTACGGTAATACCCTGCTAGTCCCAAGAAACTGTGAATGTCAGATGCGGTCTTCGGCCGTGGCCAATCCCTCACTGTCTCTATCTTGGTTGGGTCCACTGCTAATCCAGCCCCACTAATCGTGTGTCCCAGGAAAGCCACCTCCTGCAGCCGGAACTGGCACTTTGAAAATTTTGCGTACATCTGGGACTCCCTCAGCCTCTACAAGACCTGCGACAGGTGCTTTGTATGCTCCTCCTGAGTCCGGGAATATATAAGAATGTCGTCGATGAATATAATCACAAAGCGGTCTAAGAAGGGCTCAAATACACGGTTCATTAGACTCATGAATGCGGCAGGGGCATTCGTGAGCCCAAAAGGCATCACCGTGAACTCGTATAATCCATAGCGTGAACTGAATGCCGTCTTCGGTATGTACTCTTCCCTGATGCAGAGCTGGTAGTAACCGGATCGCAAATCTAGCTTAGAGAACAAGAAGGCTCCCGACAGCTGGTCAAATAACTCCTATCACCGATCTAGTCCCCTGCCTGAGGTTCAAAAACCTCTCCTCCAAGGCATCTCTGTCCGTAGCAGAGACGAAGTGCTCCAGAAATACATCGCCAAACTCCTCCCATGATATCTCTAACAGCTCAAAGTCCGCATATGTAGACTCCCGCACTGATTTCCACCATCTCTTCGCATGAGCCTCTAGTACAGAGGTGGCTAGAGGTACTGCCTCGCCGACCGGGCAGCTGATGCCTGCTAAGATCTCGTGTATGGCCTCCAGCCATTCCTCTGTCTTTACCGCATCCTCTGTCCCACGGTACGTCGGTGGGGACAGGCTCTTGAATGCACTCAGCCAGCTCGACCCCAGATTTGGCTGTGGAGTCGAGACTTGCTGGGATCTGAAGGCATCCAGAATCGCCGTCAAGGTCTGCCCAATCTCCGTATGTAGGAATGGAGTGGTAGCTGGAGGGGGAGGAGCCACATTTTGCGGCGCGACGACCTGTGGAGGTTGCATAAAGGTAAGGTTAAAACAGAACTGGCCTAACTCATTGTACTTTGTGGACCATTTATGTGACTTTTGCACATGGGCACACTACTGCTTCCGCTGCATAGTTTGTCCGCAAATTAATGCTCGGGCGGGGGTTGTCCCATGTTGTGGACTTCTTTCTCATATGATCGTTGTTCAATTGATACAAGTTTGTAAGACCCCCTCCCCCTTACCAAGGAGGGCTACCGGGTCTTATGCCCAGAACCGCCATCTTACGGTGGCACTGACTCACGGGTTAGTCGACACCGTAACACGCCGATCCTGCCGGCTTGTACGATCATTTAACCTGTAGGCCAATATGAGAAGAAAAAGTAAAGTAGTATATAAATCCACTAGTCCACAAGTCATATAGTACAATCATATATAAAAAAAATGAAAAGTACATCAATATAGTCCAAAGAAGAGTACAAAAGAAAGAGTAATAAGGGCTTATGCCCGGTACATCAAATCCACTCTCTCTCAATATAAAAACGGAAGCTACACTAATACATCAGAACATGTCCCACCTGAGGACGCGCAGTAGTGGTAGTAGCCTGCTGAAGCGGTATCTGCTCCTCAAGTCCTGCCTCCTCGACGTGCTGGTACTCCATCTCCACGGGCTCCTAAAATAGTATGGTCACCGACCATTAGTCAAAATACTAAGTCGTTTCCTCCGCACCTCGCCCCGCTGCTCCTAGGCACCAAGCGGGAGGACGAAGCGGAGGACAACAAGGGGTAGCAAAAGTGGAAGCAGGTGACAGAATCTAACTAGCAGTTGTAAAAATAATATTGATCTATTCTAGCAGTTCTAAGAATAGTACAAGTAAGTAAGTGCAGTACAGTAAAGGAAGTAAAGACAACAGTAAAAGCAAGTAAATAAACTATTCTACCACTATACTATCATCACAAAAGTACCCTAACTTATATAAATGCCCATACAAATATATAAGTTAGGATTTCCAGGAAATTTAACTTATCATATAAAAGAGCCCATACTAATTTATATGATGAGGATCTATGAAGCGTATGATCTAATATGAATGAATGTTATGATGCAATTTCATGCACAGGCAAGTGCAACTCACACACAACGACTCTGTGATCACAGACCTTTAGTTCCCACTTTTTGAGAGCTAGCATCACTCTCAGGTACCACCGCTGTGGCTACGGTAGCAGCGGAGCGGGCGTCTCCGCTTCTAGGCCGGTATGCACACTACCAGGCCTTAGACCCCTCTCATACGCCTCTGTACACGTCCAAAGTGCACTCTAGAGTCTCGCGTACGTACTTTGCTGACAACCCGTCAGTCTTGTTGTGTCGGATGTGCATTATCGGGGATCGTCCTCCAGACCGCAGTGTAAAACAACCCACTGGCCCCTCTAACCCTCACAACCGCCTGGTGTACCGTACTGCTATCGGTGTGACGAACGGCCAGTACCGCATGCCCCGCCACTAGATTTATGCACATGCAAGTATTTTACTCCGAGCCTTCCGCTCGCAGGACCAAACCCGTCCTGAAAACCCTCAAACCCAACCCGGGTGAGAACGCACATTAGTGCCTTTATACCAACTCCCTCAAACCCTAAACGGGTGAGCATATATCATGAATCTCTCCAACCCTACACGGGCGAGAAGGTACAACAAATGTCCTAACCTATTAGACTACTCTTGTCTACGGGTTATTATACTTAGTGATTTAAGGTTAATCCCAGAACTGCCCCCGGTATTCCCTATGAAGGGCTCTCAAGGGGCACTAGGAACTGTGTTGGGATTACGCCCAGCGTTCTCTTTTGCAAGGATATTTACTTTAGTTGATGGCTACCCATGTTTCACCCCAGCTCTCTTTGTTGCTCTGGAACAACCCTAGTGACTTAAGGTGTTACCGGGAAACCGACGGTCTTCCGTCGACCCCCACTCCATTTGCTACTTAAAGACTTGCACTTTTAACCCCATCACTAAGACCATACTAACCACCAGGGATTATTCATATTGCACTCTCTTATTTCTTCCGATAATCAATCCCCTGGTCACCCCTAAGGCAAGACCTATTTATGTTATATGCAGACCATGTCTTATTATTACCCTAAAAATGGAATCTTCCAATCCTTAAGACATCTTGCCCCTAAATATTTATCCTAGGGTGGTATGGGCTAAGGGAACTATCCTATGAATTCTCATAATTTTTCTTGGCCAAATAATCCTTTAATTAAATCTTTTAAATTAATTACTAGGTCACTTTACACATGAAGTAGTATGATTTAACATCCACTGACCTAGGTAATTTTTCCTGAGTTGTATAATGATAAAAATTACTGTCTATAGAGTTTCATAATTTTCCTTTGATTATTTATTCCAATTTCTTATTTAATACCAAATTCACATAAATTCCATTTTCCAAATGAGGTACAGGTAATATGTAATCCAAAATTCCAGGAAAATTACAGAACATATAAAACATTAATTTATGACTATTGACAGAGTTTCATCAACTTTTATTGTGTAATGACCTATCAAATTCCATTCTTACATATTTACCAAAAATGTCATTCTATTAATTTAAAGACTATCAATACACCCATTAATTCTGAAAAAACTTTTGCAAGACTAATAATACAATTTTACAGCACTAGAATTATTTCCAAATTTTTCTGAGGTGCATATCCATCAATTCAAGAATAAATGAAATAAGGGTAAAATTGACATTTTAAGATATTTTATTCCAAAAGTTTTTCAAACAGAAAGATCAAATTTTCCTAAGTCAAATGTAACCTTATCTACATCTTGGCAAAGTTTGAGGATTTATGCTTGAGGAAAACCTATTTTTCAAATTTATTTTCAAAAGGAGCTATATTTAAAAAAATTCCAATTAATGGGATTTTTGATTCCAAAAATCCGATAATTAATCTGAGGGGTGAAATTTACCCTAATGAACCACTGTAAACAAATCCAAGATTTTTGAATGCCTCCATTAGGCTGAATACACAATATTTAAACTATTACTATTAGCACCCAAGGTAATATGTACACCAACACATGCAAGTGGAGTTTCCCATCATGCAGTGATCCAAAAGTGCTGAAATTTTTATCATGTACTAATGGTGTTCCCAAGGACCTACCACCAAGATTTGGGGTCATGAGGAGTCATATAACTCCATATATGTCATTTATTTACATTTTGTCATTTTGACAAAAACTATAGGAAATATTGTTTCAAAAATTCCTAACTTTTGGCAGGGGCTAGGTATGCCGTAATCATGCATGTACCCAAAATTTGGGGCCATGGTGATTGCTGGTTTGACTTGGGCATCCAAATGAGTTTCTGCCCTAGTCTAGGACCAGACCTAGGAGAAATGCCCTACAGGCCATTATACTGGACCAAAGTTAATGATTAAGATGTCAAATTAAAGGTAACAGTAAGGCTACATTGTTCATTCAGGGATCAGTTTCTGAAAATGCTTCTAAGAGGCCTGAAAAGAACATGCAAAATGACTGTATTTTTATGATAGAATTTATACTATTCATCACATTGAAATTAATTCATATTAATAAATCTGCACGAATCTTAAAGCGCAAACGGACGGGATCCGGTCATCTTCTCCACCCGTCCGACGGTTGAGATTGAGCCGACCTAGGCGATGTTTGCTAGCGGTTTCCGGCCAGCTGAGGCGGCGCCACCTCCGGCCAACGGTGCCATCACCTTCACGGTGGTGGTGGCTATCGTTTCCCGGTGATGGGGCGGCGGGAGACGACGGCGACGGCGAACCCGAGCGGTTTCTAAAGCTTGGAAATTTCACATTTTTATCCCATGGCATCGGGCTCAGTTGAGCCCGATATCTCACCTAATCGATTTAAGATCCCAGTACGGGTAGAGGTGAGGTGAAACGAACCTGGATTGGGGCTTGGCTGCGGGTCAGGCGGCGGTTTGCCATGGTAGTGGTGCGCCGGCAAGCTCCTCCCCGATTCCTTGATTCTCCATCGTTTTCCATGTTCCAGCACTCGAATTCCACTCTTTTCCACCTCCTGAAGCTAATGGTGAAGTCTGTTTGGGCTGAGTATGGCTGTATATGGAGATACTACCTATGTGAGCTCGGTTTGAGCTTTGGTTGCTCCGCCCATGCATGCCAGGTGGCTCTCAGCCCATATTTTCTTCTGGAATGATGAGAGGAGGTCGGCCAGCCGGTATTGGGCAGAGAATTGCAGCTGAAGTGGTGGCCATGTGGCCACCATTCCCTTTCATCCCCATTTCTCTCTCCTCTTTCTCTCAAAATCTCATTTCTACCCCTTTGCATGCATTATCTCTCCTGATTTAGAGGGGTAGGACTGGTCTTCTTCACTTGGGCTGGCCATGGGCCAAATTTGGTGGGCTTGGTCCAAGGGAGGGTGGCTTGGTCTTCATTTCCCTCTTTTAGGTCAAATAATTGACTATGTTGACTTTGAGTTGACTTGGTCAACCATGGTGGGTGGGCTGACCCCATTTGATGGAAATGGGTCTAGTAGCACCACACAACTTGGGTTCGGTCAAGGGGGTGCCCTACTTAGGCTAATTGGGCTTATGAGTGTGGGTTTGAGCAAATTAAGCCCAAGGTTGACTTTGGTCAATTGGGGTCAAAGTGTTGACCTAGTGACATGCCCTAGGGTCCACTTAGATTGTTTTTAGGGTTAGGGCAATGTGGTGGGGTCATGGTGTGACTAGGGTCCTTATTTAGGCTAGTTTGACCTAGTTTGACTTGGTCCTATAGTGGGGCCCCACATGGCTACAACCCACTACCTAGGGTCAGACCTAGCTAATTTTCCTAAAACTCACCCCATGCCTAACCCAATCTAAGTTGAGGGGTCTAGAAGTAACATGGGATGTTACATAGAGTTTGAGATTTGGTTCCAAGATCTCATAACTACCCAGTTATTGGAACCAAATGGGTCTACAGAAACAAGCTAGATGCTTAAGGAAACATTGTAAGAAATAAGGCTAGGCTTGTTGCTCAGGGCTACAGGCAAGGGCAAGGAATTGACTATGATCAAACCTTTGCCCCTGTTGCAAGGTTAGAGGCCATAAGAATATTCCTTGCCTATGCAGCTCACAAGAGATTCAAAGTTTTCGAAATGGATGTCAAGAGTGCATTCTTGAATGGAGTGCTTCAATAAGAGGTTTATGTGGAACAACCTTCAGGTTTTATCTCTCCAACTCAACCCTCTTTTGTGTTTAAATTGCATAAAACTCTCTAGGATTTAAAGCAAGCTCCAAGAGCTTGGTATGAGAGCTTAGCAAGCTTTCTTTTAGAGCATAAATTTATTAGAGGAACCATAGATAAAACTCTTTTCACTAGACATCATAAGGACCAAATTTTATTAGTTCAAATATATGTGGATGACATCATTTTTGGGTCTACTGATCCCAAATTATGCAAGAGGTTTGCTGACCTCATGCATTCCAAATTTCAGATGAGTAGCATGTTGTGAGCTTTCCTACTATCTTGGTCTCCAAGTGAAGCAGCTCCCTAATGGTATCTTCCTCTCCCAAGCTAAGTATGCTAAAGAGCTTATTAAGAAGTTTGAGATGGGTGATGCTCCAGGAATGAAAACACCTATGACTACCAATGCTGTTGTGGATTCTGATGCAGCAGGGAAACCTGTAGATCAGAAGCTTTATAGGGGAATTGTTCGATCCCTACTATACCTAATAGCTAGCAGGCCTGATATCATGTTTGCCATAAGTTTTTGTGCTAGGTTCCAAGTGAACCCCAAAAAATCTCACCTTATTTTCGTAAAAAGAATTTTGAGATATATAAAGAGTTGTCCAAATATAGGACTCTGGTATCCTATAGAGTCAGAGTTTGAGTTAACTGGATACTCAGATGCTGACTATACTGGATGTAGAGTTGACAGAAAAAGTACCTCTGGAATTTGCCAGTTCCTGTGTATGAGACTTGTCTCTTGGTTTTGTAAAAAAGTAAACATCTGTGTCCACATCAACTACAGAAGTAGAATATATGGCTGCTGGCAGCTGCTGTTCACAAATGTTATGAATACAAAACCAATTCTTAGACTATGGTGTCAACTTAAATAATTCAACATTATTTTGTGATAGCACTAGTGCTATTGCTATAGCACAGAATCCAGTTCACCATTCTAGGACTAAATATATTAATATAAGACATCATTTCATTAGAGATAGTGTAGACAAAAAGAAAATTAATCTAATCCATATTCCTACTGATTTACAGAGAGCAGACATTTTCACCAAACCCTTGGATGAGAAAAATCATCTGTTCTTTATAAACCAACTGGGAATGATCAATGGTGAAGAGTTAAATTAGTTTGTCTGCATTCGACGAATTTTCTAGTGTTCGTCGAACGGAGTTCGACGAATTAGGGAAAGTTTGAGAGATGCTCGTCGAACAGAGATCGACGAATTCTCTGTGTGGAAACAATTTTCGTCGACCGAAGATCGACGAACTTTGCTTCAGAAAACATTTCGTCGAACGCAGTTCGACGAACTATTTTCGTTTCTTCTGAATGAGGTCAACGAATTATTTATCTATAATTTATTTCATCGACCTCAGTTCGAAGAACTGTTTTCTTTTTCGTGGAACGGAGTTTGTCGATTCATATTCAGGAAAACCCTATATCTAGGTTTTCTTCGACCTCCATCCCGCGCTTTCAGTTCTTGTTGCACTTGATCGCTGTTTGGCTTTCTTGCAGGTAATCAATGGCGGTCCCAGCGAGCACCCTGGCTGCAATGAAATTCGATACAGGATTTGATATGGATTTTGATTCATTTCAGCATTCAGATCCAATATTTCTTTACATTCTGGAACTTCTAGAAGAACTGGGTCTCAAGGATTTTATGACCAGGAGAATCAAACTGCATGCGACAGAGATTAAGGAATGGGTATATACTTCTTCTGCTTCTAAGAAAAATATCTTGACAGGGAATATCGGGAGCAATGTTGTCTCTTTATCCCCTGCCGTTATTTCTGAAATTTTTGAGTTGGTGAATGGAGAAGAAGATTTGGATATAGATTCTGATGAGTACAGTTCGATGTTGAAACTGATGGGGTTTACTGGGAGTAACCCTAACAAGCTGTTAAAGAAACAGCTTTCTGCCGCATACTAATTCTTGGCGGATATTGTGGGCAAAGTGTTGATGGGCAAGCACACCGCGCACGATTACATAACAAGATATCAATTCCTTATTATGTGCGCGGTGGTCAATAAAAGTCAAGTTGATTGGGGCAATATCTTCTTTGGTTTGATAAAGAAGAAGAAAAGTAAGAAAGAGGTATGCTTTGGAAGAATCCTGAGGATTTTCCTTCAAACAAAAGCTGGTGAATTTTTGGTCTCCCCGACCATATTCGTCAATGCCAGCAAGCGCCTCACATGCACTTTATTTGGCAGATGGGAGAGGACGATCTCCAAGCCATCCAAGGCTTCCTCCTCATCCATCCCAGCTTCTGAGAGCACAAGGGCCGTAAAGGCCACTCCCCACCCTGCAGAAGAGGGAATCCCCTCTCAATAGCCTCTTCCAGCAACCCATCTTCAATCTTCACCCAGTCTTCAAATTCCTTCAGCTTCCCCCACTCATGTTTCTCCATCAATTCATGCATCCCCTCCTATGTCTCCTCCACCATCACCTCCTCCACCACATATGTCTAACATTCCACATTTTGACATATCATCCTTTTCTCCACCTCCACCAGACACCACCATGACAGATGTCATCCCTCCTGTATCTCCTCCATCTGTACCCCTCACTACATCTACTTCTCTACCATCACCCTCTATTTCTCCATCTTTGGACCATCCCACTGTATCTAACATCATAACCCTGCTCACTCCCCTCATCAAATCCCTAATTATAGAGGCCATTACACCTCTTGTAAATTTTGTAAATTCTTTATCTGCCCAAGTATCTCTTCTTTCTGCTGCCCCCTCTTCATTCAGGTGCCTGGCTCTAGGTTCTCCTGAAACTAGGCAGGGGGAGATGCTCTGTGATGAAGCAGCAGTTTCAGATACAGCAGCAGTTTCAGATGCATCAGCAGTTCCTCCTACAGCAGTTTCAGTTGCAGAAGCAACATTTTTGACAGAATTTGATTCAGATTTGACTGAATTGATCCATTTCATGGATACTGACATTGAATTAGATGAGTCAGTTCCAGAGCAGATACACACTGTTGGTGATTTCCATTTGAATCCCACAGTTGATTTGACTGTTTTGTTGAGATCTTTTGATTCAATTTATGTACAGTTCCCTTATACTAAGCCATCCCTGACTATCATTGCTGTCACCCCTCCAATAAGTCCTACAGTTGCTAAGCAACTTAGTGACAGTTTTGTTGTTCCAGAGCAAGTTATCTCTTCCCCCCAGTAGAGATTTCTGCCCCTACTTTTGTTATGGATGATTCCCCAATGACTGACCTGGATGCATTGATTCTGGCAGACATTGAGGAAGAGAATAAAGCTCTAGAAGAGAGCTCAGTTTTAATCAGCTCTTCAGTTCCAGTTCAACCTGCCAAGCCCCAGATATCTGCAGTTACCCTAAGTGCAATTGATGCTTTGTATGCCAATCCTCAAGGGTCTAGCTCAGATGAGGAAGTCTCAGATGAAGACTCAGATGAAGAAGCCAAGAAGAGAGTCAAGTCAAAGAAGAGAAAGTCTCCTCCTGCTCCTGCTCCTAAGCCCAATCCAACAGCTGACACTCCCTACTACATCTTGCATAACATCACTCCCTATGAGGGAATGCCTGCTTGGATGTGGCTGTCAAAAAATCAACAAAAGGAAAGAAAGAAAAGCAGGAGATACTCCTCTTCACCAGTTGTTAGATACAAAAAAGATCCTCCTCCTCCTCCTCCTCCAGCTGCTGGTACTTCCAGTTCCTCTATTTCAAAGCCTGCTCCTGTACAAACCTACCAAAGACATCAGAGCAAGTCTTCAGGAGGTTACTAGCAGAGGCAATAATATTCAGGCAGACAACAACCTCAATAGCAACAACCCAAGCAGCTTCAGCAAACTATATCTGTAGAACAGAAGGCAAAGAGTCCTGAAAGACCTTATTCCACTCCTGTTTCTTTTGAGGATCCTGAAACAACTAATACTGCTAAGATGGTCAGATTCCAGGAGCTGATTGGCCTCTCATTGATTAATAAAGCAAAAGCAGAGGGAAAGTACATATCAGGATACTCAACAATGTCAAAATATAAAAAAGAAGAACTTAAAAGGTTTGACGAAGCAAACAAACTTTTCAATGTTGATGACTACATGAAGCTCCATCCAGAGGCTGTTGTTCCCAGAGCCTCTAGTCAGAAGATGCTTGGTATAGCTGATATGAAGATGACTGTAGTTCAGGCAGCTAATCCAAACAGAGAGATCAAATTCTCAAAGCCTGGAGCTAGCAGCAGCAGCAAAGAGAAGGACAAAGACCAATCCAAGAAAAGCAAGATATGATTTAAGTTTTTCCTTCTTTTCCTATTTTTTTGTTTTTACAACTCTCTGGTTATGTCTCTGAACAAAGATTTTATATATCTGCTACATGTGTTATAAATTCTCTGTCAGATATATGCTTTTTCTGCTTTGTTTTGTTTCAGTCTGTGTCTTCACTTAGTGATCTCACCCAAATAGAGGGAGAATATTGGATCCCTAGTTTGGATTTGGGCTAGGTTCACTGAGTTAGGATGTCTTTGACCCACCTTGTATAGTCAGGGTCATTGGTTGTGTCCTAGAGTCTAGGGTCTATCCTTAGAACATCATCTTGTGGACCAGCCATCCTCCAGACTGCCAGAGAAACTCAAGACTTAGAGATTTCTTCAACTAAAGGAAAAGTGTTCGACGTTCGTCGATCTCAGCTCAACGAATCATATTCCTTGCTCGACGAACTCTGATCTACTATTTGCCTTAGTGATATTTTCAGCTCAAGGAAAAGTGTTTGACGTTCGTCGATCTCAGCTTGACGAACCACATGCCTTGGTCGACGATTTTTGGTCTACGATTTGAATCCTTTTCAGCCAGAGACTTCTCAGATTTTAAGTCCACAATCATTCTTCGTTCGAAGAAAGAGGATCTCTGTTCGACGAATGATAATTGTCAGTTCGACGAAGGTTGAAGCAGAATTGACAAGTTTCCCTTGAAGACTACCTGTTATTGTCTGGTCGACGAACTCATCAGCTCAGCTCGACGAACTCATCAGCTAAGCTCGACGAACTGTGAACTCAGCTCGACGATTTGTGTTCTTCGTTCGACGATTCCAGACTAGGTCTTCTCCAGTTTTCCGTACCTTTTCTTGGTGATGATTCCTGAGTAATTAATTCTCAATCTTCTCGGAATGTTACCATTAGAGCGAGCATTGATCAAGGATTATTTCATGCCGCTTTTCCATGAGATAGTTTGAGAATTCATTGATTGTCGCTTCCTTCCCAGGCCGACTGCATTTACTGCTAAAAGATTCAAATTTCGTGTGCGTTTTGTTTTTCAGTAAGAGTTTTCAGAAAATTACAGAACAATCAATCTTGCTGATACACAGATCACATTCAAGAAAACTAACAGAAATCAAAGAGTTTCACACTGCAATCAGCCTAAGCCAGAGAACATCACTTTCAACCCTACAAGATAACTTCAGAAGGACAACAATATCTCTATCTGTCAAAGAAGTTCCTGAATCAATCTCTGGTCAAGGCAATCAAGTCTTTGAAGACCTGTCACCCTGAAGTAGTCCTCCAGATTTCCTGATCCAGTCAAGATCTCAGGGGGAGCAATCTACTGAAATCAATCCACTTGTCTTCTCAGTTGTTATTGAGAAAGAGAAGACACCATCACCCCTTTTCATCCTCTGTACAGGGTTTTAAGTCCCTTCAAAATTATTCCTGCTTGCAAGTCTCCTACTAAAAGACTTGAGGTTTTAGTTTTTGAGCACCTGAATAAAAGCTCATTGGTGTCAGACACCTGATCAAAAATCTGAGTGGATTCCCACCAGGGTGGTAGAAGAGTGGATGTACCCAGGTTGGGGAACCACTATAATTTCTTGTGTCGTCTGGTTGCCCTTTTCTTTTGTTTTTGGCTGTGTTCTGTGATTTGCTAGGTTGTTGTTTTTATTACTTTGTTTTGCTAACCTGTTCACTTAGGATTACAGCAAAAGTTGTAAAGATTTTTTAAGAGACCACAATACTCTATTCACCCCCCTCTAGAGTATTTCAGATCTAACCTTCACTTTCAGAGTGGTCCGCATGGGTAGGAGATGGCAAAGCAGGTCTGACAATATAAGGTAAACCAGGGGTAGGTGATATAGTCGCCCTGGTGGTCGACATCGAAGAGGAGGAATAATGAGACCTATCGGTCAACTTCGACCCAGATGTCCTCTTCTAGAGAGCCTCCACTCGATGGTCCCGACTGGAGATCTCCCCCATGTCCCGAAAACCGTGAAACTCTAGCTGGTCTCGTATCGCATATCGTAGCCTAGTCAGATAGCAGGCCACGCCCATATGATTTTCCTCCTTCATATCTAAGCTTGACTGGAGGACCAGGAACTTATTCGTGTACACATCGATGGTTTGCTTATCCTGTCGAAGGTTGTGATACCTTCGATACAAGGTTTGCATGAAATTAGCTGGGACGTACCTCCTCTTGAGTTGAACTTTGAACTCAACCCAGGTGGTGACAGGTTGTTACCCCATAGTGTAACGCATCAGCTCGACATGCCCCCACCATATGAGTATGGGGCCCTTCAGTTTCAGGGTAGCATACACCACCTATTGGTAGGCAGGGGTGTGCTTCTAGGTGAGTAATCGCACAAGTAGTTCGCACCAATCAAGGCACACCTCTGGCTCTAGTGTGCCCTCAAAATATCCAACATCTAGTTTAATAACGACATCCCACCTAGGTGGATTCCTATTATCTGAATTTGCTAGTTGGGCATCTAGTGTTGGAGGTGTAGGAGGTCCTACCGGAGGAGTAGGGGGTTGTACAAGAGGACCCCCTAAGTGGTAATGAGCCTCCAGGTTGTTGACTGACGTGCGCAACCCTAACACGACTTGATTTGGGTCTCTCACTGATAGCGTAAGTGCTGTGAGAACAGCCATAAGTTCTTCCATACGCCTACTCATATCTTCCAAATTTTCCTCTAGGTGCTCCACTAATGATTCCATGGTCAAACTTGTAAAAACTCGTAAACTTTGAAATTCGAAAGTGCAAATCGCTCGTCTATCCCACAATAGAAGTGAGATATTCCAGCAGACACATCAAATTGATGCAAACCTGGCTTCGAAATTCCTAAGTCCAAGTGAAAATAACTGGGCACAAAATTAAATATTCCAAAACGAGCATTCGTAATAAATGATAATATAGAAGATTAAGAGGGTAAAGGAGAGATCTCACCAAGGGCTCCCGCAGTAGCTTTCGATCCTCCATGACACGGTCACAGCAGGTAGGCAGAGATGTGGGAGGAGGTTGCAGTCTGGGGTGGCTGGAGGACGGTGGAAATGTGGCTTGCGGCCGGATTTCTCTGAGAGAGTGGAAACTCAATCTCGGTATTCTCTAGCCGCACCCCTAGGGCACAGACATATGGCTATTTATAAGCCCCTTCCCCCCTAAACAAAATTATTTTTATTATGAACTTACAATTTCAGCAAGGGTGTTTAAAAACAAAATAACGACGACCCGCCCGCCCGCTCATTCCAAACCGGACCAATCCACTCAGGGTCACGTGAGGTGGTCAGTCTCGCGCACCGGGTCACAATACAAGAAATTTAAAACATACATGTCCATGACATTAAATAAATCAACGACGACACAAAACAACATAACTGCGATAGTAAATAAGCAATTAAAAATGAGACGACACTAGAGTGCCGGTGACAGGATCACGTCACCTCCCCTCCATGAGTCGGGATAATCCTCGGGGTACTCGTCATGGGAATAGTCATATCGAGTGGGCGGGGGACCACGCCATCTCCGACACGGGGGATAATATTCATCTTGGTGCTGATCACGATGACCATGTGGGGGCACATAATCTCTGGGGTCAGGTTGAGGCTGACGTGGCTTACGGTACTCATCACGCTGATGGGGAAGCCTATCCCGCGTCGGAGCTTGCCCATGCTCCATCACAAATTCAGGATTTTGCCTTACCGACAGAATTGGGGATCAATGAGGAATATCATGACGGTGGCGGTCTGCTGGAGGATGACCATCTCTCAGATGTTTTTCATGACGTGGAAAATCATTAGTGTCGTCCTCAAGTGACTCGTCACGTTGTGTCGGAGTGTCCATGACATCCTCTAAGTGTTCTAAGCGAAGGTTCACCTCGGCAAGATCATGACAGACATCATTGAACTGGCCACCTAAAGTATCAAAATGGTCTAGGATAAGGCGCTGAGACTCAGCAAAAGCGGCGCACAAATTCGATCTCGTTGTATGGTCGTTGGTGACTTGCGGCTCTACCGTGCTTCCTCTAAAGATCCTACCACTATGGGGCATGCAAATGACCTAACCTTCCCTCTGATACCAAAATGATGAAGGGGTAGGCTACGAGTGCACAAAACCTACGATGCTAGGTGATAGTCCAAGGGTGACACGCTAATCTAAACCTAAATGTAATGTAATAGTCGATATCTCGACAAATAAATTTGAGCAATGAGATTTCTAACGTTACGTAAATATTTGAAATTGAAAACAGTTAATAATTTTATGCAATTTATAATGGATTCCTCTGCCTGGAGCGCCGAAGCAAAGCACGCGGCGAATGTCTCCTCCAGCAAATTATTAGCGTACTAAAGACAATTTCTACTAGCAAGAGTCGCAGTAAAATATAGTAATTCTGTAAATGAAAATGTCAATTCAAGTAATCCAATACCACAATAACTCACAAAGTAGAGGGATGAACTGAGACACTGAAGAATTTGGATTCGAAAGTGTAGAGCGGCAATCGGAGGTGGAACCAGAGGTGAGACGGAGATGGCGTCGGCTGCCCTTGGCGGGAAAAGGGTAGGTCGTGCTGGAAATGGATAAATCCGGCAACTAGGGAATAGATCCGGGCAAGGGGTGGATAGATCCGATGTTTTAGAGCGGATCCAACATACGGGGTGATTTTTGGATGATAAAGATACTGGATCGGGGTTGAAAGTCCAAGATCGTAATTGATCTTATGAATTCGGACTTGAGGAAGGTGGATCCACGTGAAGGGGATTTAACAAGTGCCCGGCTAGGGCTTTAGGTGGCTTCTGGGTGATGTGGAGGGGAGGAGGGTGGTCGGCTGGATGTAGGGCTGAAGGGAGGTGATCGGCTGAATGTAGGGCTGAAGGGAGTTGGTCGGTTGGCCTGTAGCAATGAGGGGGGGAGGTGGAAATGAGAGGAAGGCAGTGGGATGCTGGCGACGGCCGGTTCGTAGTAGGTCGACCGCTTTAGGGCTGCTGGTTTGGGGCCGGCGATGGCTGGAAATGAGCGATTAGGGTTGGAAAATAATGGCAAGAGGTAGGGGAAGGGTCAGGGGAGGGAAACAATCCTAGGTGTCATCACTTAGGGCTCCACAGTGTCGGCACCGCGGGGTGACCCCGGGAATCCGGGAATACTTCTCCAAAATTATGCAATGACTGAATTCAGCCCCCTACAACACCTATTTATAAGAGAACAAAGTAGGGTTTACCATCAACAAATATGATTGGCCGGTGTGCACTAAATACATGAAATAAACTCAAAAAATTAAACTAATATATGTTTTTGACTCGCGATGACGTGCCAGACGCAACCACAGAGTCAGATCGGCGATCCGATCAAGCCTTCCTTCACAAATAAATGAACGCGGGTCTCGTCTTGCGGCGAACCCCTCCAGGTGCATGATCTGATTGATCCCCATCAGGTTTTCTAAATTCTGTGAATGTGCACAACTAGGGAAGATATCTGGGATGTCATGTTTAACTGCAGTTGCTGAACTTGCTGTAGATCCACAAGTTTATCTTATTTTTAATGTGAGACCTAAGTTTAGATTTATAGTTGTAGATGCAGATCTTATTGTTGAAATTGTTGAAGTGAAAGTCGGGGTTGATCAGGCAGACCGCGTGCCCTGGGCGGATAGTCTTACGGACTGGTGGTGTGGCCTGAGCAGTCTGGAGTTGCGGCCTGGTGGTGTGTCCTTGGTGGTATCCATGCGAATAGGTTGAATATCCGCGGTCTGCTCGGACTGGATTGGAGCTGGCGGACTTGGTGGACTGTTGGTCGTGTCCGTGGAGCTCGCGCTAGAGGTTCTCTGGTTGGGGACTTTGTCACGATCTGTGACAAGGTCAGATTGATCGCAGAGTCCTCAATGTCCGCTGGTTGATCAAGTGGTTTGCCTTTGGTCATGGACATTATTGTTGCGGGCTGGTGTGGTGTTCGCATGGATGTAGACTAGCTTTTATCCTGCCTTCGTTGATGATAGGCAGATAGGCTGGTGTCAGCCCTTGTCCATGCAGATTGTGCGGACTGCTCTGTGCTAATTACGAGTTGGGGTGGTGTTTCTATCTACTAGGGCAGTGACCACACTCCTCTCTGTGCCTATAAATAGAACCCCCCGCGACATCATAATTATCTGAATGAATAGTAAGTTGAACGCTGGTTAATTGCTGTGACCTCATATTTTCTGTCCGCGCGATTTGAGAAGGATAACTGGGTTGCTGTTTGCAGGTTGTGCGGCTAGTACTGAGAAGCCAGGATTTTTGTGCTGACTGTTGATGAGTCCCGTTTATATAGGGTTTTGCGGACTCATCTGGGCTGGTTTTCCTAACTTTACACTTCACTTTTTGGTTGTTTTCATTGATATTTCGTTCCTACTGCGTTTCGCATTTAGTGCACTTTTCTAGCCAGGGGGGTGCGCAATTGCGGATTCGATTGCTGGGGGAATGAACTTGGTGCTCCCCAGGGCTTGTTCCAGTAGTTTTATTGCAGTTTGTTGATTGCTGGAGGGTCCTCCTTTTTGAGTTTTTATTGTGTGCAGGTGGTGCTTTTTCCCTAAGTCTAGAATGCAGTTTTGAGGAAAACGGACGGTCGTGCGTTTTCTTAGCACACGGTCCTTTTGTGATCGTGCGTTTTGTTTGTGTAGGAGAAACGTCGAGCTAATCTCAACGAACTGAGCTTGATGATCTTAACGCATGGTTTCTTCGGAACCGTGCGCGAATGAAACACACGGTTTTCCTGTAGCCTTTTAGTTTTTCCCTGTTCTATGGTTGGTCGTGCGTGTTCTTCACGCACGGGCGGAAGCGCCCGTGCGCGCGTAAAACACACGATTTCACCCAGTTGCCTGCTATTTCTGCTCGATGTCATTACCCGTGCGAATTACTTTGCGCACGGGCGGAGCCTCCAGTGCTCGAAGGAAACACACGGGTCAACGCTTCTTCTTCCTCAGGCGTTTTTTGGATATTAATATTGCACAGTTCTTACACGATCGTGCGCCAGACCGAGCGTGACCATTTTTTCTGACTTTTACTATTTAAGCCGCAGATTTCTCCTGGACCGAAAACAACTTCGTTTTCCCCCGCCATTTCCGCCCCTTTGAGCGGGAACTTGCCCCTCCAGCCGTCGTTTTCTCTCTCCTCCTTGGAGGGTTGATCCGACCACCCTTTCTCCTCCAAAGAGCTTGCTAAAGCATTGTCTCCGACGGCCATCACCATTATCGACCTTCAAGGTGCTGTTCGAGTTCTTAGTTGCAGCACTTGTGAAACATTTCGCTACGATCCGAATCAACAACTACAACACGAAGAAGCTGGGTGTGAAGAAGGAAGTGACAGCCCTTCGGGATCCCGAATATCTTCCGAAGACCGAGCTAGGATGAGGCTCGACAACCCTCGCTTCCGGCCGTGAATCTTTGAGATTCTTCGAGTGCTTGGTTGTATTGCATCCCCTCTTTTCTTGGATTTACTTTAAACTGATCTTGTGCTAGTATGGTTGAGGTTTATTAACTATGTTTCGTTCAAGGTCTTGTTACGGTTTTGTACGATGATTTCTTGTTCATGATGTATGTTGATGAGTTGCATCCTTGTTAGAGAAAGTTGTGTTTGAGCCGTTCTAGCGACTGCTAGAAGCGCGCGTTGCGAAGAGGTGTTTTCAACCATCGATAGTTTGTTTGTCTCTGCTATTTCTCTTTGGAGTAATTCACCCTGGCGATGCGGTGACGGCGACCCACAGTAGTTTGATGCTGATTAGTATATGAAAACCAAAATTAAACCCCTCGATTTTATTTAACACTTTCATTCATTTCTCTGAAAGCGAAATCCGTGCTCCCTACTTGCACTCCATGTGTGATCGATACTTGGGGAAGCTACTTCTCCATTTTATTACTTGGTCGTGAACGGTAATATTACCGCCAAAGCATCAAGGTTTTGGCGCCATTGCCGGGGAGTGCAACTGTTGTGTGGGTTTTGTTTCTTTTGGGAAAATTTTGTGAGTGTTTTGGTGTTTTTAGTGTTTTCTTTTTGTGAGTGTTTTATGACAGATCTGAACCCAAATGGAAGACGCGAAGATTTGGGAGCTGATCCTGAAACTACAGGAGCAAGGAGAGCTCGCTTGCGTGGTGCCGCAGCTGAGGGAAGGATGGATGACTTGGGCCATTTGGGAAATGGCCAAGGGGAACTAATTGTTGAGAACCAGGATGTGGCCCAGCCTCGCATTAGGACAATGCGGGATTTCACTACCCCTACTGTGGGGAGGGTTTATCCGGGGTTCGGGCCAGCCGTAGCCAATAATCATTTTGAGATCAAGCCTGCGATTTTGAATATGATTACGAACAATACTCAGTACTCGGGTCTGCCGAGCGAGGATCCTCAGCTACATTTGGCTGCGTTTTCTGAGATATACGATACTTTCCTCTATGCGGGCATTGCGGATGAAGTTGTGAAACAAAAGTTGTTCCCTTTTTCACTGAGGGATAGGGCCAAGACGTGGCTGCATACGATTGCGCCTGGCACCGCTACCACCTGGGAAACTTTAACTTCTATGTTTTTGGGTAAGTCTCATCCTGTTGATAAATTTGTTAATGCTCACAGGAAAATAGCCACGTTCAGATAGTTGAATCAAGAAACTCTTTCTGAGTCATGGGAGAGATTTGCCGACCTGCAACGTCGTTGTCCTCAATACGGCTGTGAGCCTTGGAATTTAGTGGAGATATTCTTTTTCGCCATTGTGCCAAATTTCAGGGCAATGATCGATGCGGCGGTGGGTGGCACGATCATGAACTTATCTCCAGAGGAAGCGTTGGGACTCCATAAAGACACGGCCTCCTACAACACGTACTGTACAGCAGGCAGGAATGCTCCTAGAGGGGCGAGAAATTTGTTCGATGTAAATGCGGTGGGGCTGCACGCCTAAACGAGCCATCCTACCTTGGATGGGAAGATGATGTTGACCCGATCTACCACACCGCCTGCCCATGTGATGAGCATATCGTGTCAGGGTTGTGGTAACTCTGGCCCCCATGCTTATGAGTGCCCTGCGGGTGAAATGTTTGCTGAACAGGCAGGTATGGCTTGTGAAGAAAATGTTAATTTTATAAATAATCAAAATCGTGTTGTGCCTTACAATAATACTTATAACCCTAACGCGAGAAACCATCCCAATTTCTCGTGGAACAAAAATGCGCCTGGTCAAAGATGGCAGGGGGGCCAACATCAATTCGATGCTCAGACTTCTGGTAGCCAGCTGCGACCGTCTCAGCCGGGTTATAATCAGAATTTGCAAGTGCCGCAAAAGAGCGCGTTAGAGGAGATGATGGAAAAGTTTGTTGAAATGACACAGTCGAATATGGCTACTCAGACTGCTTCCATGAGGAATTTGGAAATGCTATTGGCACAATTGGCCCACGTATTTTTTGAGTGCACCCGAGGCACACTTCCTAGCAACACGGAGAAGAATCCCCATGAGTAGGGTAAGAGTGTTGAGGATGTGGGGGAATGTAATGCCTGTGAAATGACTATTAAATGTGAGATAAATGTCGTAGAAATTCTAGCGCTTTGTGATTTCGGTTCATCTTGTAACATTCTTGCTTTGCAAGATTTTGAAAAGATGAATTTGAATATCGAATCTGATGGAAGGAAATCTCTAATGCTAGCTGATGGATTTGTGGTTGAGACCAATGGAGAGGTGAAGGGTGTAGAAGTGGTTTTGAATGGGGCGGCTGTCTTCACAGACTTTCAGGTGCTTGGACCCAGGGGTAACACGTCAAAACCCATCCTTGGGGTCCCCTTCCTTAAAGCCAGTGAGGCGACGTCGCATTTTGATGATAGTGGCGTCACTGTTGCGCCCAAAGTTATTGCACCTTTACCACCTTCGCTTGCTCAATCAATTTCTATTGACCTCATAGAACTAGTGAACTTAACTATCGTGTCATCTAATGATGTTTCTAGTGGTGCTAAGGCAGATTTTCAATCGACTGGACAAGAACAGGTTGAGGAAGAAGTTGAAATGCCAATGACAACAAAAGGGAAAGAAGTTACATAGGTCCTTGATGTGATGCATGATGCTGCTGCGAAGATGGATGTGTTGTGCACGCCGGTTATGAGCGAGCAGAATTTTGATTTAAAAAAACAAGTCGTTTAGGCAAAGTCTGTGAAACTATGAAACATGTATCGTGGGCTGATCATTCACCCTTAGCGGGTGAAGAAAGGATGCCCCTAGATTTGGATGTTAATCTAGCTTCTAAAGAGCCGGGTGTGACTTTACCACCCTGCCACTCCTCTTCTGTGGAATTAAAATGAAAGGAGTTATGTCTGCGTAAAGCGTAGAGTTTTGCCCGCAGACTCAGGATGGAGGAGGGTAGGGGCAGGGGAGACTTGTCTTCCTTGGGCCCTAAAGCTTTCCCCTCTTCCTCATCTCGCGTGTCTATGGGGATCTGTCACAAAGCTGTGTTTAGATGAAAAATGAGGGATCTTCGGGGCTGTTTCCTTTTGTCTTGTTTCTGCAAGCGTTTTATATGTTTAATGTTGTGTGTGACTTTGAATTCTCTTTCTCTGCATATTAAACTTTTGCTACCTGAACATTATATAAAACTGTTAATACAGGTATTTGGTCCACCATAAGTACGGTAAAAAAAGGGCTTCTGGGAGACAACGCAATTTAGCTGCGTTTAATTTGTTTGCTTAGCTTTTTGAGTGTGTAGGCCTATTATTTGCTTGGTCGGAGATGAGCTTCTTGCATGTGATTTTGTCTGGGCCGTGGGCTTATTGATCAAGTTTAAAGCCAATCTTCTGGTATGCTCATCTTCTGAGCATTGGGTAACTTCTCCCCTTTTCTCATTTTAATTTTAACTGCAATATATTTTGCTGTGCTTCTTAGCTTAAGTCTGGGGTAGAGCTTGTCAATGTTACCTTTGCACATGCACTTCATTTGCATACCAGTAGCTGATTTTAATTTATTTGTTTAGTTCATTGCATTGCGCATCTTTACACTCACATGAGCGCGTACTTAGCTTTTTGCATACAGCGAGTCAAACTTGTTTCTTTCATTAGATTTAGAAAAATTACCCCGCTAACATAGGATTGTGAGACGGGATAAAATGTTTAACTTGTTGTGCTCATAGTCGAGTGCTCCCGTCTCGTGTAGAAATTAGAGTAGAATTAAATTTTTTTGCATGCTTTTAGTTTTATATTTTTCTAATTGCGTAAATTCTTTTTATTCTACTCAAAAATTGCTGAATCCGGTGTGAATCCGATGGTAGCTTAGGGATATGTGTTGACAGCCGTTAGATTCGTATTGCTCGAGTCGGGAGGATGGATAGTATTTCTCGTTGGCTAAGAACGTGCCCCAAGCTACTCTCGAAGCATTGGTGCATGGTTAGTTAAGCGTGAGCATGATGTAGGCCATCATTTTTGGCCAGGTTGAGCTTTGTACCCGTTCCTATCATTTTATCATCGCTAGCCCCGTTGTGCCGACTCGCACTTTGATTCAGCTCCACTTTTATTTCACTAAAGCCTAGTAGCCGAACCTAGTCGTACACCAAGGTCTAGCTTTACTGTTTTTTAATTTCTTGATGGGGGTTTTGATGCAGTGTTGTTCTTGGTGAAATGTGTGGTTGTGCTCCCATGAATTTATTTGCTGAAATTGTGCATAAGAAAAAGAAAAAAATAAGAAGAAAAATTATAAAAAGAAAATTTGAAAAAGAAAGAAAAAGAGGAATGCAAAGCGTACCTGAAAATTTGATTTGAGTTAGTTTATTTTGTGGCGTAGGCGGTGCACACACCCGTATTTCAAAAATTAAGTCTGGGGGTGTGGTGTTCCCTCATTTTTTGTGGGTAGCGGATAGACTCTTTTGGTGCTAGCTCATCTGGGTTTTGTGCGTAGCCTTCATTTTTATCCTTGATTACCCCGCCATAACCCAAGCCCCATTACCACCTGAAGTCCTACGGACTTGCGCTTAAGGCAAACTAGTGCCGTGGAGAGAGTGCGAATGAGCAAGCTTATGGTCACCGACATTGGTGTATTCCTTTGGAGTTTGTCCCAAATCCCGATCTTTGGCAATACTCGCCTTGGCGGATAGTCTATTTTCTCCCTACGCGTTACCGGAGGATTCACCGCGATTCTGTTTTTGAGTAGTCATAGAATTTTTGTTACGCATGCTGAAAGGTATAAATTATTTTGTATGCTTAGAAATTTTCTCTACTGTATTTTTACGCCCGCGAGCGTGCGACTTCGCATGGTAACCCGGATCATAATTACAGTGTTAGTCAGTTATTTTTCTAGTCTGCAAGGATCTTTTTTGCTCACGACGCGCAAATAGGTAAGTCTGGGGGTGTGATGAGTCCCGTTTATATAGGATTTTGCGGACTCGTCTGGGCTGGTTTTCCTGACTTTGCACTTCACTTTTCGGTTATTTTCATTGATATTTCGTTCCTACTGCGTTTCGCGTTTAGTGCACTTTTCTAGCCCGTGGGTGCGCAATTGCACATTCGATTGCTGGGGGTATGCACTTTGTGCTCCCCAGGCCTTGTTACAGTAGTTTTTATTGCAGTTTGTTGATTGCTGGAGGGTCCTCCTTTTTGAGTTTTTATTGTGTGCAGGTGGTGCGTTTTCCCTAAGTCCGGAATGCAGTTTTGAGGAAAATGCACGGTCGTGCATTTTCTTAGCACACGGTCCTTTGTGATTGTGCGTTTTGTTTGTGCATGAGAAACGTCGAGCTAAGCTCAACGAACTGAGCTCGACGTTCTTAACGCACGGTTTCTTCGGAACCGTGCGCGAAGGAAACACATGGTTTTCCTGTAGCCTTTTGGTTTTTCCCTGTTCTGTGGTTGGTCGTGCGTCTTCTTCACGCACGGGCGGAAGTGCCCGTGCGTGCGTAAAACGCAAGATTTCACCCGGTTGCCTGCTATTTCTGCTTGCAGTCGTTAGCCGTGCGAATTACTTCGCGCACGGGCGGAACCGCCCGTGCGCGAAGGAAACGCACGGGTCAACGCTTCTTCTTCCTCATGCGTTTTCTAGATATTAATATCGTACAGTTCACGCACGGTCGTGCTCCAGACCGTGCGTGACCATTTTTTCTGACTTTTACTATTAAGCCATAGATTTCTGATGAACCGAAAACAACTTCGATTTCCCCCGCCATTTACGCACCTTTGAGCGGGAACTCGCCCCTCCAGCCATCGTTTTCTCTCTCCTCCTTGGAGGGTAGATCCGACCACCCTTTCTCCTCCAAAGAGCTTGTTAAAGCTTTGTCTTTGACGGCCATCTCCATTGCCGACCTTCAAGCTGTTGTTCGAGTTCTTAGTTGCAGCACTTGTGAAGCATTTCACTCCGATCCGAATCAACAACTACAACACGAAGAAGCCAGGTGTGAAGAAGGAAGTGACAGCCCTTCGAGATCCTGGATATCTTCCAAAGACCGAGCTAGGACGAGGCTCGAGAATCCTCGCTTCCGGCCATGAATCTTTGAGAGTCTTCGAGTACTTGGTTATATTTCATCCCCTCTTTTCTTGGATTTACTTTAAACTGATCTTGTGCTAGTATGCTTGAGGTTTATTGACTATGTTTCGTTCAAGGTCTTGTTACGATTTTGTACGGTGATTTTTTGTTCATGATGTATGTTGATGAGTAGCCTCCTTGTTAGAGAAAGTCGTGTTTGAGCCTTTCTAGCGACTCCTAGAAGCCTGCGTTGCGAAGAGGTGTTTTTGACCCTCGATAGTTTGTTCGTCTCTGCTATTAGTCTTTGGAGTAATTCACCCTGGCGACGCGGTGACGGCGGCCCGCACTAGTTTGATGCTGCGTAGTGTAGGAAAACAAAAATCAAACCCCTCGATTTTATTTAGCACTTTCATTCATTTCTCTGAAAGCGAAATCCGTGCTCCCTACTTGCACTCCGTGTGAGATCGATACTTGGGGAAGCTACTTCTCCATTTTATTACTTGGTCGTGAACGGTAATATTACCGCCAGCTCATTAACTGTGATCAGGGATCAGTGGAGCTTGCGGTTATCAATCGATGGTTTGCAGCAGGTCGCGGTTGCGAACAGCCGGTCTTCTCTCCTTCAGCATTCCCTATCCAATAACTTGTTCGCCTGTCTTGGCGGTCTGTTTTTCTGTTTAGCAGCGGCTTTGTTCGCAGACCCTGGCAGCTAGGCAACTTCTGCGGTCAGACGACTTGCATAGAGAGGACAAAGGTGTTAAGCAGAATAACGGGTTGTCCGCGGTATACACGGACTCCGTAGTTCAGTTCGGAGCTACAGAAGCGTGGCGATATCGGCGGTCTCTGACGCAGTCCGCCCGACTTGTTATTCTTGCTTTATTTGTATGATCTTCCTTTGTAAATCGGCGTATCATGTCTCTCCATGTATGTCCTGCCTTGTAAAGAAGATTGTTGATAACACAAGACTTATTTGTTGCCTTCTATTATTTCTTTTTATTGAGCTTGATTTATGGTTGAGTGTTCCTGCGTCTGATTCCCGTTTCCGCAAGATCAAAGTGTCATCTTGATAGTTTTGAAAGTTTTACTTTGTATCAGAGCTATCTCCCTGATTGTCTTGAGGAATTTTAACATGGTATCAGAGAGAATAGAGGTTTAAGCAGTGATCAACCATTAGTTGTGTTCGGTGCTTCTGAAAGCTAATCGATCAGTGATTGTTGCAATGGAAGGTGGGTTAGTAAAAGGACTTTGTATTGAGCTTTTTATGCCGACCAACTTTAAAAAGTGGAGGTCGTGTATGGAAAGCTATCTTCTGGGTGAGGATTTTGTGAGGTCGTATATGGTGACGACAAGCAAGAACTTACTGCTGCTACTCTGGATGCTAAACAGGTGAAAGCTTGGAGGAACACCAATGCAAAGGCTGAGTTTAATCTGATGTGGGCTATCTTACTGGAGCTCTTTGATCACATCCTTGGATGTCAATCTGCTGCGGGGATATGGACTTCCCTTGATGGGTTGTTGAACAGGAAGAATGTAGCACGACTATAGTTCTTGGAGAATGAGTTGGCGAGAGCCACTAAGGGAGACTTTTCTATCTTGTCGTTCTTCCGGAAAATGAAGAACATATGTGCTGAGATATCTGCGTTGTACCCTGATGAGCCTATTTCAGAGGCGAAGCTCAAGAGGCACATCATCTATGGCTTGAGGAAGCAGTATGTGGCCTTTGTGACCTCTATTCAAGGCTGAGCCACTCAGCCATCGTTGCTAGAGATGGAGAACTTGCTGGCTTCACAGGAAAGCCTAGCAAGACAGATGGCTGGTACAACTATCTCTGAAGGAGATAATGGGACTCTCTTCTCAGGGAAGAAGAAGAGATGTGACAAGAAGAAGAAACCTGGTGGCAATGGTCCCTCAACATCATATCATCAAGAGAAGAGTTACTTTTCTAAGAGTGATGAGAAGAAGAAGGAAGGAGCAAGGTGCTACAGGTGCAATCTGCCGGGTCACTTCAAACGAGTCTGCAAGGTGAAGCTTCAACCGGGTCATGCTGCAGGCAAGGAGGAGGCTTGTTTCAATACTGAGGGAGCTGGATGGCGGAATGCTTTCATGACAGGAATGTGTGTTCGTGCATCGTTCTCGATCAACTACCAAGATGACTGGATTATCAACTCTGGGTGTTGTCATCACCTCACCGGGGATGAGTCAAAGTTCTCTTCGCTGTAGGCTTACTCAGGTAATAATGCTATTATAACTGCTGATGATTCTGTGCATGCAGTCGAGAAGGCGGGAGTTGTGTATTTGGGTATTGATAAGGGGTCACTCACGTTAAGGAGTGTTTATCACGTACCGAGCATGAAGAAGAACATCTTCTCAGTGACCAACGCGGTAGATCCGGGCAATCATGTTCTGTTCAGCCCAACAGAAGTGAGATTTCTCTAGAACGTATCAGCAGTAAAGGCTGATGTTGCTCACGTTGGAAGGAGAGTAAAGGACTTGTTTATTCTATCAACAAGCTCCTATGTTGATCGGATGAGGGCCAATGACAGCGCGACTATCTGACATGAAAAGCTGTGGCATGCATGGATGTACAAGCTGAAAGCCATGACAGTGGGGAGCCTTGTGAAAGGCTTGCCTAAGTTATCATCCTACGGTGATGGTCATCTTTGTGCTGGATGTCAATATGGAAAGGCACATCGCCTTTCATTTCACAAATCACAAACCAGGTCTAAAGCACCATTGGAGTATGATCATGGTGATCTGATGAGACCAACCGTCATTGCCAGTCTTGGAGGGAGCAGGTACATGCTCGTGTTGATTGATGACTATATGAGGTACATGTGAGTGTACTTCATGAAGGAGAAGTCAGATGCTTTCCGGTTGTTCGTGGAGTTCAAGGTGCTGGTGGAGGGCTGGCTTGGCCTGCAGATCAAGAAGTTGAGAACGGACAAAAGAGTTGAGTTAGTTTCAACTTAGTTTTCTAACTTTTGCAAGAAGCAAGACATCTGGAGGGAGCTTAATTATGCACATACTCCACCAAAAAATTGAGTAGTGGAGAGGAGGATCCGTCATTTGACGAAAACCTGCAAATGTCGGCTTCATGCAAAAGGCATTCCGAGGTCCTTTTGGGCTGAATGAATGACCTGCAAAACCTATGTTATCAATTAGATGCCTCTGAGTCCGATCAACATGAAGGCTCCTCATGAGCTGATGTTCAAGGAAAAGCTAGTGTTGAACACCTTCGGGTGTTTGGATCAACCTGCTACGTACACGTCCTGGATTCTTTGAGGACCAAGCTTGATGCAAAGGTGAGAAAGCTTATCTTTATGGGCTATGATGAACATAAGAAGGGATGGAAGTGTATGGATCCTACGACGAACAAGTTTGTTGTAACAAGAGACGTTGTCTTTTTTGATGAACTGACGTCGCATGGAGGTAGCTATGTTGAGCTGCAGGAGAGCAGGTCTGATGATGGGAAGTGGAAGCTTCTAAGGATCTTCTTCGTGGAGCTGTCGGTGTAACTCGGAGCTCTAGGTGTCTCAAGCTCCGAAGCAGAGGCTTGTGGTTCAGGAAGCAGGGGAAGAGTTGCTCAAAGTTTGGCCGAGAACGGAGCTGGTGCAGAAGGCGCAGTGGAGGTGGCCAGTAATGGTCAGACCCTTCGGAGATCGAAGAGGACCGTTAAACCACCAACTCGTTACAACAAAGGAAATATGATGAACTTTGTCTCCTGTTTCTTCGCGTGCCCCCTGGATGAGCGGGAGCCTTCAAAGTTTGAAGACGCCACTGGAGTCAAGGAGTGAGCTGACGCTATGGATGAGGAGATGGCAACCCTCAGAAGGAACGAGACTTGAGACCTTGTGCCTAAGGTTGTTGGCTTTACTCCTGTGACGTGTAAGTGGGTGTACAAACTGAAGAAGAAGGCTGATGGAAGTATCGAAAGATACAAAGCTCGTTTGGTTGCTCGGGGGTTCTCCCAACAGTACGACGAAGACTATGAAGAGACGTTTTGTCTAGTTGCCAAGATTACTTCGGTGCGGGTGGTGATCGCATTGGCTGCTTGCCAAGGGTGGAAGATATGACAACTTGATGTAAAGAATGCTTTTCTTTACGGGGAGATAGATAAAGACATCTTCATGGTTCAACAACCAGGTTACGTATCTGAAGATCATTCGGACTACGTCTGCAAGCTTTAGAAGTCTCTTTATGGGTTGAAGCAGGCTCCATGAGCATGGTATGGGAAGATCGCAGAATGACTCAAGTACTGCAGATACTTTGCCTTTGATTCAGATTCAAGCATGTTCATAAAAAATGGGGGGAGGGGGGAGCTTCATGTCTTGGTGTTGTTGTACGTGGACGTCAGGTTATGTTTTCACATGCGGATCAGCTGGTATTTTGTTGGAACCCTTTTACTGATTTGGTCTATGATCACTATCATTCGTTTAGGATGATTACTTTGCCCCAATATGTATAGCCTAGGGTTATAGGTTATTCTTTACAGGGTTGCTAATTCAGAAGAACTTCAGATAAATGCAGTTAGACAAATATAAAATTCAGTTCGACGAAAGCTGAGCTGCGTTCGACGATTGCCAAGCTAAGCTCGACGAACTCAGAGTTCTACCTCTGAGTTTAGCTCGATGAAAGCCGAGTTCCGGTCTCCGAACTCTGACCTCAACTCTACAGCACAGTACATGAATGACATATTTCACTCGACGAACTCGAGGCTCCGATCTACGATTTTCAGGTTCAGTTCGACTAATTCTTTGAAGTGTTTAGGCAGTTATATTTATTCAGAGGCAGAATGATTTCATGCTTAATTTCAGTCAGTTGTACTCTGGTATTTAATGCTAAATATTCTTAATGAATAAAACCATTTCTGGCAGCATTAAATATGAAATTATCACAGAGTTATTATTCTATTTAATTACCAGGGCAGTTAAGGAATAGTTTTATTCCAAATATTTGAAATTAGCCGTTACAAATCCTCAGAGATTTTTCATACGTTTCAAGGAATGTTTTTAAAAATCAAATGTTTGAATTCTTTTCAGAGAATATATATTCATAAAATTGATGGTTATTACAGAATAGATTTTGGGGTTATTGACTGAGGCGCACACAGAGATTTTGGACAACTTGCTTCTTACTCGCCAAGAGACAATCAATTTCACATCAGTCTGAAATCTTAACAAGTGAGAAACAATATTCATGAAGGCCTACACCCCAAAGAATAGTGTCCCTCTCCTGATCATAATCTCTACATAAATCAGGGGGAGCTTTTTGCATCATCAATCAACTAAGTCTTGTCAGAGACTCTTGACAAAGAAGACAACATCCTTTCTTTTTGTTTATTTCATAAACTGTGTACAAGGTTTTTAACTCTCTTTAAAAGTTATCTTTTGGTTCCTAAGTCACCTGATCAAAAGACTTAAACTTGGTTTTTGGGCACCTGATCAAAAGCTCAAAGGGTTGCTAGATCTCCCTTGGAAAATAGATCTTCTGGTTGCAGGACACCTGATAAAAAACCTGTAGTGGATTTCTACCAGGGTGATAGAAGAGTGGATGTACCCAGATTTATTGGGGAATCACTATAAATTTCCTTGTGTCATTTGTCATTGTTATTCTTCTTATTTGTGTGCTTTGACTTTTGTTTTCTACATATATATCTTTATATATTATAAAGATGTATATTCAAAAACAAGAGTGAACTCCACAATTCATCTTAACTATTGAATAAGTTCCAACATTTGAATCTCATCCATTGAATAATAATAGGTTATTTTTTTTCCTTTGGTCAAGTCAAGATATACCCGCACCCCAAGGCATCTTCTTGCCGAAAGATGCACCACAAAAGTCTCGGTCATGTCCCCTCTCACTGTACTCATAGGCAAGATGCAGGAAAGCTCCTCCCACATACAGCAAACCTCTGGTATTTCTTATTTGAATCTCTTGGGCGGCAAATCTCCCGCACAAATTTACCGGATTCCAGCCTTCTTTTTTGTCGCAGAAATCAACTCCCGCTTACCGTATACCTCTTTCTACCAGGTATCGCAGAGGAGCCCTGTAAATCTCCCTTGAACTGTTCGCCTCACCCCATTCGCGACACCATCTCCCGCTCAAGACCCCCCCCCCCCCCCCCCGTTCTTCCTCACCAGGTATGGTAGTAGGTCTCCAACTTCAACATTGTGTTTTTACTCAATGACTTCTTAATCTCTTCCTCACCAGGTGAAATTCAAGTACATGTTATGAGAAAATAACAGACATTTGTAAGTGTTTTTGTCTTACAGATCTTCATGTGTTTCATTTGCTTCTCTAATACTTGAAGTTCCTGCGAGCTCTCCAACCTTTCTTCCCGGCTTCTGCGAGCACCTTGGGCTGCATGTTCTGACACTTTCTCCGTATACCGCGGGTTATGCGACCACCTTCCGGGCACACATTACGCAGAGAACTCCAATTGAGCCACGAGCAGCAAACACCTCCGGTAAAAAAACAGCTCCACACTTGCTTTCATTGCTTTCTTTCTCCAGATTTCAGCAGTTACTCTCCTCATTGCTTTTGTTCAACTGTTCTGAATGCGTAAATGTAGAGAAATAATTTTAGGTTTTTATCTCCTGAAAATATTTTTTATTACAAGGCCAGACTCTCTTGAAATCCTTTACTCAATGACTTCTTAATCTTTTCCACTTCAAGTAAACTTCTGAACTTCTCTCAAAAATAGTGCATAACATGTGTTTGATGAAATGCCTGTTAAGGATGTTATATCATGAAACTCAAACTTCTGAACAATGATGATGGTCTTCATTTGAGCTTGATGAAACTCAAGTACCTGTTATGAGGAAATAACAGACATTTGTAAGTGTTTTTGGCTTACAGATATTCATGTGATTCATTTGCTTCTCCGATACTTGAAGTTCCTGCGAGCTCTCCAACCTTTCTTCCCGGTTTCTGGGAGCACCTCAGACTGCATGTTGTGACACTTTCTCCGTCTACCACGGGTTATGCGAGCACCATACGGGCACACGTTGCGCAGACAACTCCAATTGAGCCACGATCAGCAAACACCTCCGGTAAAAAATCAGCTCCACACTTGCTTTCGTTGCATTCGTTCAATGTAGAGAACTAATTTTAGGTTTTTATCTCCTGAAAGCATTCTTTATTACAAGTCCAGGTTCTCTTGAAATCATTTTGGCTAATGACAGTACGTGTAATGAGCTGGTAGTTCCTGAAATTGTTTATTGTTTATTCACTAATTTTATATTTTGTGTCAGTTTCCCCTAAAATTTATGCATTAAATGTATTTTAGATCTTATACATTCAATTTTATTGTGCAAAATGATAGAATATTTTATGAGAGCTGCTAATTTGTTTTATATTGGTTTTCAAGGGAGTTCTCTACCTCTTCATCTTTCAGGTACCGTATTTGGAGATAGTTGATTGATTTTGCAGGCTTATTTTCCCATTACTGACATGCTAATTAATTGATTTGATTTTAAAAATTTATAGTTTTGATGGGCTTATTTCTCATTACTGTCATGCTCTCCAGTCTACAAAAATTAATGTATTTTTTTCCTTTTACCATTACTATCATGCTCTCAAGTTAATGAGCTCTCAAGTTAAATGAGCTCTCATGTTTTGCAGTATATGGTTCATGCTCTCAAGTTAATGATGTTTACAACTTTTGACGCCTTCTAACTAAAGTTAATAATCAATTGAAATGAAACTTTTCTGAGAGAAAAAAATAAATCACAAAAAAAGATTGATGCTCTCAAGCCCGCCTGGCTACGAACGAATGTGTGCGCAACACACTCGAAAGGGAGCGCAGCCGACGCGAATGCGGGCGTAGCTCGCCATCGCCGGCCGGGTATTGTCGTGCCTTGATGCAGATGCAGGCTGCATTGATGCGGGCGCAACCCGCAACGACCTGTCATGGGGGGGGGGGGGGGGGGGGGCGAACCCCGCCGTTGTCGTCCGGGTAATGTGGCATGTAGCCATAGGGGCAGAGCCCAATGTCGGGCACTCGCATTGATGCGTGCGTAGCTCACAACGACCCGTCGTGGGTTGGCAAAGCCAGTCGGGTGCGGGCGAAGCTCGCCATCACGGGTTGGGTACTGTGGCGCGTAGCTATAGGGACGGAGCCCCGTGTCGGGCACTCGCATTGATGCAGGAGCAGCCCGCAATGTCGTGGGCTGGCGAAGCCTACCGGGTACGGGTGAAGCCTGCCGTCACAGGTCGGGTACTGTGGCGCGTAGCCATAGGTGCGGAGCCCCGTTTCGGGCACTCGTATATATCTTTATATATTACAAAGATGTATATTCAAAAACAAGAGTGAATTCCACAGTTCATCTTAACCATTGAATAAGTTCCAACATTTGAATCTCATCCATTTAATAATAATAGGTTATTTTTTTCCTTTGGTCAAGTCAAGATATACCCGCGCCCCAAGGCATCTTCTCGCCGAAAGCTGCACCACAAAAGTCTCGGTCATGTCCCCTCTCACTGTACTGACAGGCAAGATGCAGGAAAGCTCCTCCCACATACAACAAACCTCTGGTATTTCTTATTTGAATCTCTTGGGCGGCAAATCTCCCGCACAAATTCACCGGATTCCAGCCTTTTTTTGTCGCAGAAATCAACTCCCGCTTACCGTATACCTCTTTCTACCAGGTATCGCAGAGGAGCCCTGTAAATCTCCCTTGAACTGTTCGCCTCACCCCATTCGCGACACCACCTCCCGCTCACGAACCCCCCCCCCCCCCCCCCCCCCCCCCCCCCCCCCCCCCCACCCGTTCTTCCTCACCAGGTATGGTAGTAGGTCTCCAACTTCAACATTGTGTTTTTACTCAATGACTTCTTAATCTCTTCCTCACCAGGTGAAACGCAAGTACCTGTTATGAGAAAATAACAGACATTTGTAAGTGTTTTTGTCTTACAGATCTTCATGTGTTTCATTTGCTTCTCTGATACTTGAAGTTCCTGCGAGCTCTCCAACCTTTCTTCCCGGCTTCTGCGAGCACCTCCCAGAGGATTTAGGGTTTAGGGTTTAGGGTTTAGGGTTTAGGGTTTAGGGTTTAGGGGTTTTAGGGTTTATGGTTTAGGGTTTAGGGTTTAGTGTTTAGGGTGGACTAGTTGATCCACAAATCCGAGGGATACGGCCTCTAAAAATATAATTGATTTTCTCGTCACAAAAGCTTTTGAATTTTCATAGTCTTAGTATTTGGTGGTTGCCTGAGCGTCGGCAGTTATCCCCTGTCCGATGTGGCATCACAACGCGCGTTTCCTTCTACTCTTATAGGTTTTAAAGTAACTAGCAACCTAACATAAATCATCCCAGAAGCAAGTTTAATAAACTCCAAAACAGGAAAACTAGCAGTATAAGCAAGGTACAAAGCATCTAAAAGAGAAACCACCAGTGGGCGCCAACAACTGACACGAACCCACTGGTGAGTAGGCATATCTGTACTACAAGTCTAAAGAAACTACCTCCCAGGAGTGAGGAAAAGAAAACTCAGCAGCAGCTATAGCACTAGCAAACTCCAGAAGAACCCTAGCCGCACAGTCGGCTATAAACCTGAACCTGAGGCATTCAAAGAACAGAACGTCTCAGCAAAGCAATATATCAATAGGAAAATGAAACAATAATATAAAGAAGAAGTGAAACAGGTAAGAGCTAAAGTAAACAAGTGAAAGAAGAATACTCACCATGAGTGAGTAAAAAGGGGGTGCACCAAGCGCACGGGTGAAGTCAAGCCTCACAAATCTCTGCAAGAAGGATTAGCAGAATAAAAAAAATCCTAGCATGAAGCTAGAGCAGAAAGAGTCACCTGATACTGGAGATGGACAAAATCAGAAATAGGGGCCTAGACTGGTGGTAACGGTCCAACCACGTTTAACAGGCCTAAACATCCCAAGGTGCTGTGGTGGTGGCATCAGTCCAACTCAACCAAACAGCTCACATTGTCTTAATAAGACAAGAAGTAAAACAAGGGTGGCGGCATCGGTCCGACCCACCCCAAAACCACATCGTACTCCAGCACTAAGTGACCCGGGAAAACCCTATCTGGTAGTTCCATGAACCTCCATGAAGTCAACACTGAACCCTAAACATCTAGAGTAACCCGCCTAGGAGACTTAGCTGCCAAGCGGCTGACGACGTTGGTTAATTAGACACGTATCTAACCTCGCAAATTATATTCAACTTGCATAAACAAAGCACTGCAGATAATTAAACACTTGAAAATATTATATTGCAAGCAGTTATCTTGGGCTAAACTTCAATATCAAGAGGTCTTACCCCTACGAATTTTATAAGTTTACCAACGAACTAAGCCCCTAATTTGTTTATTCCGGCGACTTAATACGAGTGAAAGAGAGTAACACAATACTAACTGTAACCGAGTAGTTTGATACTACACCAGCACATGAAATTTGATACAACACATGCACGATTAGTTCACCAACAACACATATACGCGTAAATTTAGGGGCTTGATACCGCACAAAAAGCACGGGGATTCGACATTACATGCAAACCAGGGGATTAACACTAGACAAAACATGAGATTTGGGTGATTTTGACACAAATACGTTTTCGGAGCAACTACGGAGCAAGCTATAAAATAATCTTGCAACTAATTAAAACAAACCATAGCAATGGTTTACACCCAAGGAAGGCCGCAACCAATTAAATACCTCATGAAGCGAACAAACTTACTACCGGGGGGCTCTCGAGTTATATCCGATCGGGGCATAAATAAATGAAAGAAAACAGCCCAATAGCACAACCATGGATTTGCAGGAATAACAAGGGGGGGGGAGGCAACGCAATGACAATAATAAAGAAAAGTATGTGAGGTTTTGTACCGATTTACATATGCAAAACCAGAAAAAAAAGAATCAGACAATCAATTTTCCAGGAATCAAGCAAACAAGGCAAGGTATGGGTTTCCTTTAGCAAGGGTACACTTGCCTGGACCTCGAAGGACTTCGGCTGGCAACACTCTTCCCAACAGGACCGGCCACAGCAATCTCCTGGGAAAGCCTGAAACAAGACAAATCTGGGCGATTTAGCTTGGGAAAAACGAGAACTCCAACCCCCGATCGAAAAAAAAAGATGGTGAAATCCCAAAATAGTTACCTCAGAACGAAGATCTAGCCTAGAGGAGTTCGAATCCGGCCTCGAACTGGAGATCCGGGCTGAATTGGGCGGCGAACGGGCGGTCGGAGCACTTCGGGACTTCCGCCTGTTTTCCGCCGCACGAAGGAACGGCTCGGGCTTTTTTTTCTTTTGCTGGGTGGCTGGCCGAATGGGGGGGGGGAAAGGAACCTAAATAACCTAATATATATATGTATCTAATCAACCTAAAGAAAACTATATTACTTAAATCATAATATAACTCTAATCAATTGAATCTTAAGGATTTAATGGAACCTAATCCTAACCAATATATAACACCTCATAGCCCATCTTAATATTATAAGCTTATAACTATATACTTACTAATTAATTAAGAAAACCACTAACCACACTAATTACATACCCTAATATTTATATATACACGCCTATTAACATGCATCCGCACAACCGCACGCATGCACACGCCCGCGCACGTACAAACTTATAAAACCTTGCACGCACGTGCACGTGCAATTACGCATCGGCACGCCCAAATCGCTCGCTAAGCCCTAAATGCGTAAACATGTAAATACGCTCACATAAAGGACGACTCGCTAACTAGCGACCGTCGAAGTGACGCGAAATTAACGCTCTCGGATTCCGAACAAATCCGCACCGTAGCTAAACACTCAGGCTACGAAAACAACGGCGAAGCCGGACACAACCTCCGACGACCACACACTCGGGCTAACCTCACCCGAATCCAAAGCACAAGGATTCCCTAAGAGGCTCAGCCGAGCCTCCAAAACAGACGCCGGCTAGCTGGGGAAACCATACAACAGGCTATAACCTCTAAGAACACCTAACGAGGTACTCTAACAACGACACGAGCCGGAAATGCGCCAACGTAACGCCAAACGAGGATTTAAATAATTGCCGAAAAATTCGGGGGCGTTACAGTCACTCCCCCTAAAAGAAAGTTTCGTCCCGAAACTTTACGTACGCTACTTCTACTAAAGAAGGAAAGTAACAAAACAAAAGTTACTAGGAAGAAGACATACCCAACAAATCAGGAGAACAGGCGAGGGTACGCCTCCCTCATAGCCGACTCTAGCTCCCAAGTCGCGCTTTCCAAATCTTGATTCTTCCAAAGAACCTTCACCATCGGGATAGACTTTGTCCGCAGCACCCGATCCTGAGTATCCAAGATGCGGACCGGAACCTCAACATATGAGAGGTTAGGCTCCAACTGGGGCACGACATCCAAGACTTGCCCACTGCCCCGCACACACTTCCGCAGCTGGCTTACATGAAAAACATTATGCATGCCTGGGAAGTTGGCTGGTAGATCCAACCTATATGCTGCCACACCAATACGCTCCAAAATTCTGAATTGGCCCACATACCTCGGATCCAGCTTATGGTTCTTGCCGAACCTCTTCACTCCAACCATCGGAGATACCTTCAAGAAGACCAAATCCTCTACCGAAAATTCCAAATCAGACCTACGCCGGTTGGCATTTTTCTCATATCTCTCCTGAGCTAACCGAAGCTTTTCCCGAATGAGCTTCACAGCAACCTCCGTTTCCTCGAGAGCATCAGGACCCAACAAAGGCCTCTCACCGGCCTCAGTCCAAAACAACGGAGTTCTTCAGCGCCTCCCATACAATGCCTCGAAGGGAGCCATTTGCAAGCTCTCTTGGTAACTGTTATTGTAGGCAAACTCCATGAGCCACAAACGCTCATCCCACGCTCCACCGTGGTCTAGAATGTAGCACCTGATCATATCCTCCACAATCCGGTTCACACGCTCGGTCTGCCCATTTGTCTGAGGGTGGTAAGCGGTAGAATATCTCAAGTCTGTACCCAAACCCTCCTGCAAACTCTTCCAGAAACGGGAAGTAAATCTGGAGTCTCGGTCTGAAATGATACTCACGGGAACTCCGTGCAATCGGATGACTTCGCTCAAATACAACTCTGTTATCTTCTTCATCGGGTAGTCGATCTTATAAGGTACGAAGTGCGCACACTTCGTCAATCGGTCCACGATTACCCAAACTGAGTCAAATCCCCTTGGAGATCTCGGTAAGCCCGTAATGAAGTCCATGGAGATACTTTCCCACTTCCAAGTCGGGATTTCCAAAGGAGTCAACTTTCCACGAGGCCTCCCATGATCGGCCTTCACCCTCTTGCAAGTGTAACATTAAGAAACATACCGAGCTATATCCCCTTTCATACCATGCCACCAGGCGATCTGCTTCAAATCATGATACATCTTCGTGGATCCTGGGTGGTAGGCAACACTGGATCCATGAGCCTCTTTGCATACCATACTCCTGATGTATCCAACCGCGGGGATGCAAAACCTGCCGCGGTACTTCAAGGTACCCGAATCATCGATGGAGAAATCCGGCAACTCCCCTCTCTCAGCCCTAAGGTACAGGTGTAACAAATCCGGATCGTCCTTCTGGTGCAACCTGGTGAGCGAAATCCAAGAAGGCTCTGCCACTGCCAAACTGCTTTGCCAATCACAACATCCCACAGAGATGTCCATCAACAAGAACTCTTCCACTAAACAGTCCGCCGTGAGGTTGAAGATCTTCCCTGTCTTGCGGCTCAGGGCGTCGGCCACCACGTTGGCCTTGCCTGGATGGTATTGCATCTCCACGTCATAATCGGCCACAAACTCTAACCACCGCCGCTGGCGCAGATTCATCTCCCTCTGAGTAAACACGTACTTCAGGCTCTTATGATCTGTGAAAATCTTGCACTGGGCCCCATAGAGTAGATGCCTCCACAGCTTCAACGCAAAAATCACCGCCGCAAACTCGAGGTCATGCGTAGGGTAATTCCGCTCGTGAGTCTTCAACTGCTGCGACCCATACGCGATCACCTTCCCCTCTTGCATCAACATGCCTCTGAGCCCAACATGCGAGACATCCACATAAACATCATAGTCCTTGCCCTCCGTAGGCAATGTCAAAACAGGAGCAGTGCACAATCTCCTCTTTAGCTCCAGAAAGGCCTCCTCGCACTGCTCGCTCCAGATGAACGCTGCATGCTTCTGCGTCAGCTTAGTTAAGGGCGCTGCCAAGGTAGAAAAGCCCTCAACAAACCTTCTATAATAGCCGGCCAACCCCAAGAAGCTCCTAATCTCCTTGGGTGTGCTCGGCCTATGCCAATCCATCACTATAGAAATCTTCACCTGGTCCACTGAAATGCCATCCTTGTTCACCACATGACCTAGGAAGGACTCCTGAGGCAACCAGAACTCACATTTGCTCAACTTGGCGTACAACTGATGATCTCTCAAGGCAGATAACACCAACCGCAAGTGCTGATCATGCTCTGCAACATTCCGTGAGTAAATCAGAACGTCGTCTATGAATACGACCACAAACTTGTCCAGAAAATCTTTGAACACCTGATTGATCATGTCCATGAATGCTGATGGCGCGTTGGTCAACCCAAAAGACATAACTAGGAATTCAAAATGTTCATGCCTCGATCGAAAAACCGTCCGTGGAATGTCCGACTCCCGGATCCTGAGCTGATGATATCCTGATCGAAGGTCAATCTTGGAGAACACAGAGCTACCACGCAACTGATCGAATAATTCGTCGATTCTGGGCAGAGGGTACCTGTTCTTGATGGTGACTTTGTTCAACTACCTATAGTCGATACAAATGCGCATCGAACCATCTTTCTTCTTCACAAAAAGAACGGGTGCACCCCAGGGTGACGAGCTCTGCCTTATGAAACCCTTCTCCAATAACTCATCCAGCTGGGTACGCAGCTCCTCCAGCTCTCGCGGGGCCATCCGGTACGGTGCCCTAGCAATAGGATGCGTACCCGGGTCCAAATCAATCACGAACTCGACATCTCTGACAGGGGGAAGACCGGGAAGGTCGCTAGGGAACACATCAGAAAATTCACGGACAACAGGAATCTCATCCATCAGTGACACACTGCTAACAGTCCCCAGTACTGAGACTAAGCAAGCAAAAAATCAGAACTGAATAACCTCTGAGCACATACCGCAGAAATCGCCGGAGAGGCCTGGCGCGGTTCGCGATAAATACTCCCAGGCTGACCGTTGTCCTTCTTGAAATCCAAGTGCTTACCCCTGCACTGGATCACTGCATCGTATCTGGACAACCAATCCATACCCAGGATGACGTCGAAATCTTCCAAGTCTATAACCTTCAGATCTGCCTTGGCTGGGAAATCCCCCAACATAATAGGACAATCCAGAATGCCCTGATCTGATATCACGGAATCACCCGAGGGGAATTTGATGCAAAAGGCATCACCGACACGATCAAGAACCAGCTGGCACCGCTCTACAAAGGCCCTAGCCATAAATGAGTGGGTAGCACCTGAGTCAAAGAGAACGCGCGCCTAGCGGTTCTTTACCTTAAAACTCCCTATATAAATATCAACGAAAAATTTACACAATCAATAAATAAAACAAAAGCCAAACTAATCTGCAATGGAAGTAAAAGACTAGCGAGAATGTTTACCTGAAATGACTTGCGTCGAAGTTTGAGCCTCCGCTGAAGATATCACATTCAGCTTCCCTTTGCCTCTATCCATAGACTGAGGCGGTGGCAACGCCTGAAGAGGAACTTGTCGGTGCACAGACTGGAGCTTTGGGCATCGGGCCTTGGTATGACCCTTCTGTCCGCACAGATAGCAGACCTTGTCCTTCAACCAGCAACGAGCAACATCATGCCCCTCTTTCTTGCACAAAGTACACACCACATTCTGCCTGGGAGCACCCTGAATAGCATGCACATGCTCCTGCGCGGCCGCCCTCTTGAAACATCTCTCAGCAGGATGGCCCGACCGGCCACAAAAACTACAAACCTCTTTGCTGCTCTTCCCCGAAGGAGCACCGGGCACTTTGGGGCTCTTTGCTTCAACCGCTTTCCTCTTCTCATTTCTCGCCTGCTGTCCTCTATGCTTCGCGTTTTCGATGGCCTCTACCTTCAAAGCGGCCTCCACTGCCCCAGCATAACTCACCGCTCCATGAGCCACCGCTAGCTGCTGTACATCGCTCCGCAGGCCACCGAGGAAACACTTCGCTCTATCCTCCTCTGAGCTCACCAAACTAGGGGCAAAGCGATTGAGTTTGCTAAACTCAATATCATACTCGCTGACTGAGAGTTGCCTCTGCTTCAGATGCAAGAAATCATTCATCAGCCTGTCTCGCTCCACTGACGGTTGAAATTTCCGCATCAAGATCTCCTTGAAGGAAGCCCAAGTGCTTCCTCCTACCATTCCCTCCTTCTCCCTCATCCAACAACTCTTCTCTAACCCCTTCAGCTGATAGGCGGCCAGCATCACCTTCTGATCCTCAGACACTCCAGAGTAGTGAAATATTTCTTCTATGGTAATCAACCAGTCATCCAATATCATAAAGTCTGCCTTACAATCGTAGGTAGGGGGTCGCAGTCGCTGGAACTAAGTGATGAAAGCCATCTCCGGGGGCACCACCACTGGAGGCACCAAAGGGGCTGGGGGTGCAGGAGGTGCGGGAACAGCTATACCCGCAGCAGGATCCTGCGCTCTCGGGGCTAGTCCTGCCACCACAGATATCAGAGACTGGATCTGAGACTGAACGTCCACCATCTGCCTCGATAGAGCCTCATTGCTCTGCCTTAGACTTTCCATAACTGCACCGCTTTGAGCACTAGAAGACTCACCCTCAGATTGGGGAGTCGATCTCGCCACCCTACGCTTAGGCGCCATCCTAAAAAGATCAACAAACAATCATTAGAACCTAGTTCAACTACTAGGACAAAACAACAGGTACAAAGGCCCTTATCTGATATGACGGAATCACCCGAGGGGAATTTGGCACAAAAGGCATCACCGACACGATCAAGAACCAGCTGGCACTGCTCTACAAAGGCCCTAGCCACAAATGAGTGGGTAGCACCTGAGTCAAAGAGAACGCGCGCCCAGCGGTTCTTTACCTTAAAACTCCCTATATAAATATCAACGGAAAATTTGCACAATCAATAAAGAAAACAAAAGCCAAACTAATCTGCAATGGAAGTAAAAGACTAGCGAGAAGGTTTACCTGAAATGACTTGCATCGAAGTTTGAGCCTCCGCTGAAGATATCACATTCAGCTTCCCTTTGCCTCTATCCATAGACTGAGGAGTTGGCAACGCCTGAAGAGGAACTGGTCGGTACACAGACTGGAGCTTTGGGCATCGGGCCTTGGTATGACCCTTCTGTCCGCACTGATAGCAGACCTTGTCCTTCAACCAACAACGAGAAATATCATGCCCCTCTTTCTTGCACAAAGTACACACCACATTCTGCCTGGGAGCACCCTGAATAGCATGCACATGCTCCTTCTGCGCCGCCGCCCTCTTGAAACATCTCTCAGCAGGATGGCCCGACCGGCCACAAAAACTACAAACCTCCTTGCTCCTCTTCCCCGAAGGAGCACCGGGCACTTGGGGGCTCTTTGCTTCAACCGCTTTCCTCTTCTCATTCCTCGCCTGCTGTCCTCTATGCTTTGCGTTTTCGATGGTCTCTACCTTCAAAGCGGCCTCCACTGCCCCAGCATAACTCACCGCTCCATGAGCCACCGCTAGCTGCTGTACATCGCTCCGCAGGCCACCGAGGAAATACTTCGCTCTATCCTCCTCTGAGCTCACCAAACTAGGGGCAAAGCGATTGAGTTTGCTAAACTCAATCTCATACTCGCTGACTGAGAGCTGCCTCTGCTTCAGATGCAAGAAGTCATTCATCAGCCTGTCTCGCTCCACTGACGGTAGAAATTTCCGCATCAAGATCTCCTTGAAGGAAGCCCAAGTGCTTCCTCCTACCATTCCCTCCTTCTCCCTCATCCACCAGCTCTTCGCTAACACCTTCAGCTGATAGGCGGCCAGCATCACCTTCTGATCCTCAGACACTCCAGAGTAGTGAAACATTTCTTCTATGGTAATCAACCAGTCATCCAATATCATGAAGTCCGCCTTGCCATCGTAGGTAGGGGGTCGTAGTCGCTGGAACTAAGTGATGAAAGCCATCTCCGGGGGCACCACCACTGGAGGAACCAAAGGGGCTGGGGGTGCAGGAGGTGCGGGAACAGATAAACCCGCAGCAGGATCCTGCGCTCTCGGGGCTAGTCCTGCCACCACAGATATCAGGGACTGGATCTGAGACTGAACGTCCACCATCTGCCTCAATAGAGCCTCATTGCTCTGCCTCAGACTTTCCATAACTGCACCGCTTTGAGCACCAGAAGACTCAACCTCAGATTGGGGAGTCGATCTCGCCACCCTACGCTTAGGCGCCATCCTAAAAAGAGCAACAAACAATCATCAGAACCTAGTTCAACTACTAGGACAAAACAATAGGTACAAAGGCCTTGATCTGATATGACGGAATCACCCGAGGGGAATTTGATGCAAAAGGCATCACCGACACGATCAAGAACTAGCTGGCACCGCTCTACAAAGGCCCTAGCCACAAATGAGTGGGTAGCACCTGAGTCAAAGAGAACGCGCGCCCAGCGGTTCTTTACCTTAAAACTCCCTATATAAATATCAATGGAAAATTTGCACAATCAATAAAAAAAACAAAAGCCAAACTAATCTTCAATGGAAGTAAAAGACTAGCGAGAAGGTTTACCTGAAATGACTTGCGTCGAAGTTTGAGCCTCCGCTGAAGATATCACATTCAGCTTCCCTTTGCCTCTATCCATAGACTGAGGCGGTGGCAACGCCTGAAGAGGAACTGTTCGGTGCACAGACTGGAGCTTTGGGCATCGGGCCTTGGTATGACCCTTCTGTCCGCACTGATAGCAGACCTTGTCCTTCAACCAGCAACAAGCAACATCATGCCCCTCTTTCTTGCACAAAGTACACACCACATTCTGCCTGAGAGCACCCTGAATAGCATGCACATGCTCCTTCTGCGCCGCCGCCCTCTTGAAATATCTCTTAGCAGGATGGCCCGACCGGCCACAAAAACTACAAACCTCCTTGCTCCTCTTCCCCGAAGGAGCACCGGGCACTTGGGGGCTCTTTGCTTCAACCTCTTTCCTCTTCTCATTCCTCGCCTGCTGTCCTCTATGCTTTGCGTTTTCGATGGCCTCTACCTTCAAAGCGGCCTCCACTGCCCCAGCATAACTCACCGCTCCATGAGCCACCGCTAGCTGCTGTACATCGCTCCGCAGGCCACCGAGGAAACGCTTCGCTCTATCCTCCTCTGAGCTCACCAAACTAGGGGCAAAGCGATTGAGTTTGCTAAACTCAATCTCATACTCGCTGACTGAGAGCTGCCTCTGCTTCAGATGCAAGAAGTCATTCATCAGCCTGTCTCGCTCCACTGACGGTAGAAATTTTTGCATCAAGATCTCCTTGAAGGAAGCCCAAGTGATTCCTCCTACCATTCCCTCCTTCTCCCTCATCCACCAGCTCTTCGCTAACCCCTTCAGCTGATAGGCGGCCAGCATCACCTTCTGATCCTCAGACACTCCAGAGTAGTGAAACATTTCTTTTATGGTAATCAACCAATCAGCCAATATCATGATGTCCGCCTTACCATCGTAGGTAGGGGGTCGCAGTCGGTGGAACTAAGTGATGAAAGCCATCTCCGGGGGCACCACCACTGGAGGCACCAAAGGGGCTGGGGGTGCAGGAGGTGCGGGACAGCTAAACCCGCAGCAGGATCCTGCGCTCTCGGGGCTAGTCCTGCCACCACAGATATCAGGGACTGGATCTGAGACTGAACGTCCACCATCTGCCTCGATAGAGCCTCATTGCTCTGCCTCAGACTTTCCATAACTGCACCGCTATGAGCACCAGAAGACTCACCCTCAGATTGGGGAATCGATCTCGCCACCCTACGCTTAGGCGCCATCCTAAAAAGATCAACAAACAATCATCAGAACCTAGTTCAACTACTAGGACAAAACAACAGGTACAGACAAACCTACATAAGTACTTGCTTTCACTGCCAACTTACTCTGGGTTTTTTTTTTATATATGTATATATATATATTTTTATACAGAGGAAATAATGTCATGCTTAACCTAAGATGGTTCACCACCATCACACTAACTCTTGTGCCTAAATCGAGAATGCCTGAATTTATATTCTTTTTGACTCAGAACCTTGTGTGTACATATGTCATCCAGCAAGCCCTTAGCTTGGCACGTTGTGCCTATGCAATGTTATGCTATGCATGATTGTGCTATGCATTCTAAAAAGGCCCTAATGCATGTTATGAGCGGTGTACACATGAAAATGTTATGCACCCCATACTACATAACATTTTCATGCAACGAAAAAGAAAACGTGCTAGTCGCATTCATGTGGTGAGGTTATGCATCACATACTACATAACCCTCACACGTTGCCTCCTATGGTGGATCCATATACAAACACATATTATGCATCCCATACTACATAATATGCCCTGTATACTTCATGTTATGCTATGAGTGTAGTGTTCGTGCTTCAGCCAAGACGTGCTGATGACATATCGGTGTGTGTATGACATGATGCTAAACTTCTAATACCTAAAAGGAAAGGTTGCCCGACAATTTGTCAAGCAACCTCCCTCTGATACCAACTGTCACAACCCGCACTAAACATCCCAAGGTGCTGTGGTGGTGGCATCAGTCCAACTCAACCAAACAGCTCACATTGTCTTAATAAGACGAGAAGTAAAACAAGGGTGGCAGCATCGGTCCGACCCACCCAAAAACCACATCCTACTCCAACACTAAGTGACTCGGGAAAACCCTATCTGGTAGTTCCATGAACCACCATGAAGTCAACACTGAACCCTAAACATCTAGAGTAACCCGCCTAGGAGACTTAGCTGCCAAGCGGCTGACGGCGTTGGTTAATTAGACACGCATCTAACCTCACAATTTATATTCAACTTGCGTACACAAAGCACTGCAGATAATTAAACACTTGAAAATATTATATTGCAAGCAGTTATCTTGGGCTAAACTTCAGTATCAAGAGATCTTACACCTACGAATTTTATAAGTTTACCAACGAACTAAACCCCTAATTTGTTTATTCCGACGACTTAATACGAGTGAAAGAGAGTAACACAATACTAACTGTAACCGAGTAGTTTGATACTACACCCGCACAATAAAATTGATACAACACATGCACGGTTAGTTCAGCAACAACACATATACGCGTAAATTTAGGGGTTTGATACCGCACAAAAAGCACGGGGATTCGACATTACATGCAAACCGGGGGATTAACACTAGACAAAACATGAGATTTGGGTGATTTTGACACAAATCCGTTTTCGGAGCAACTACGGAGCAAGCTATAAAATAATCTTGCAACTAATTAAAACAAACCATAGCAATGGTTTACACCCAAGGAAGGCCACAACCAATTAAATACCTCATGAAGCGAACAAACTTACTACCGGGGGGCTCTCGAGTTATATACGATTGGGGCATAAATAAATGAAAGAAAACAGCCCAATAGCACAACCATGGATTTGCAAGAATAACAAAGGGGGGGGGGGGAGGCAACGCAATGACTATAACAAAGAAAAGTATGTGAGGTTTTGTACCGATTTCCATATGCAAAACCAGAAAAAAAAGAATCAGACAATCAATTTTCCAGGAATCAAGCAAACAAGGCAAGGTATGGGTTTCCTTTGGCAAGGGTACACTTGCCTGGACCTCGAAGGACTTCGGCCGACAACACTCTTCCCAACAGGACCGACCACAACAATCACCTGGGAAAGCCTGAAACAAGACAAATCTGGGCGATTAAGCTTGGGAAAAACGAGAACTCCAACCCCCGATCGGAAAAATAAAGATGGTGAAATCCCAAAAATAGTTACCTCAGAACGAAGATCTAGCCTAGAGGAGTTCGAATCCGGCCTCGAATTGGAGATCCGGGCTGAATTGGGCGGCGAACGGGCGGTCGGAGCACTTCGGGACTTCCACCTGTTTTCCGCCGCACGAAGGAACGGCTCGGGCTTTTTTTTTCTTTTGCTGGGTGGCTGGCCGAATGGGGGGGGGGAAGGAACCTAAATAACCTAATATATATATGTATCTAATCAACCTAAAGAAAACTATACTACTTAAATCATAATATAACTCTAATCAATTGAATCTTAAGGATTTAATGGAACCTAATCCTAACCAATATATAACACCTCATAGCCCATCTTAATATTATAAGCTTATAACTATATACTTACTAATTAACTAAGAAAACCACTAACCACACTAATTACATACCCTAATATTTATATATACACGCCTATTAACATGCATCCGCGCACCCCAAATCTCTACCCCGCACGCATGCACACACCCGCGCACGTACAAACTTATAAAACCTTGCACGCACGTGCACGTGCAATTACGCATCGGCACGCCCAAATCGCATGCTATGCCCTAAATGCGTAAACATGTAAATACGCTCACATAAAGGACGACTCGCTAACTAGCGACCGTCAAAATGACGCGAAATTTACGCTCTCGGATTCCGAACAAATCCGCACCGTAGCTAAACACTCGGGATACGAAAACAATGGCGAAGCTTGACACAACCTCCGACGACCACACACTCGCGCTAACCTCACCCGAAGCCAAAGCACAAGGATTCCCTAAGAGGCTCAGCCGGGCCTCCAAAACAGACGCCGGCTAGCTGGGGAAACCATACAACAGACTATAACCTCTAAGAACACCTAACGAGGTACTCTAACAATGACACGAGCCGAAAATGCGCCAACGTAATGCCAAACGAGGATTTAAATAATTGCCGAAAAATTCGGGGGCGTTACAGCGAACCCCGCCGTTGTCGTCCGGGTAATGTGGCATGTAGCCATAGGGGCAGAGCCCAATGTCGGTCACTCGCATTGATGCATGCGTAGCTCACAACGACCCGTCGTGGGCTGGCAAAGCCAGTCGGGTGCGAGCGAAGCCCGTCATCACGGGACGGGTACTATGGCGCGTAGCTATAGGGGCGGAGCCCCGTGTCGGGCACTCGCATTGATGCAGGCGCAGCCCGCAATGTCGTGGGCTGGCGAAGCCTGCCGGGTGCGGGTGAAGCCTGCCGTCACAGGCCGGGTATTGTGGCGCGTAGCCATAGGGGCGGAGCCCTGTGTCGGGCACTCGTATATATATATCATATACTTTAAATCTTCTATAAAAATAAATTAAAGTTTTTAATATACACTATTCACCCTCCTCTAGTGTAAAGTAGATTTATCCCTCACTTTCAATTGGTATCATAGCGCAGGTTCTTTGGTTTTATATTCTAACATCTTAACCATAAGATCTGATAGATTTTATTTTTACCTAGATATTTATCATGACACAAAATAAGCAATATTCAAGCACAAGACCTTCTGTGTACAACCTAAATAAGTTTGTACTATTGAAGACAAGGATTAAGTTATACATGAACTCTATTGATGAAGATATCTACAATTCTATTTTGAGAGCTCCACCTCAGCCATTGGCAATCACTAGCACCAGTGATGTACCACCTACAGAATGGACAGAAGCCCAGAAGAAAGCTAAAATTACTGATGCCAAAGCAATGAACATCTTAGCTCAAATAATGTTAGATGACATCTTCCAAAAGGTTGTTGAATGCACCTAAGCTAAAGCTACCTGGAACTCCCTCAATACAATGGTTGTTGGATCTGCTGATGAGAGAAAAGACAAAAGATCGCATCTTATCTCTCAATATGAGAACTTCCAAAAGGGAGAATATGAATCTGTAACTGCAATGTACACAAGGCTCAGTCTCATTATTAATGAACTGAAGTGCTTGGAGAAGGACATCACATTGATAGAAGTCAATGATAAGATCCTTGTGTGATTCCCTAGCACATGAGATTCAAAGATCTGGCCAATCAAAGAAGCCAGAAGGTTAAATGAGATTACAATAGACACCTTGTTGGTGAAGCTTAAATCTGCAGTAAGGAAAGAGAAGAGCATATCTTTCCAAGCAACAGAAAAAACAGAAGCTCTTTTAGAGATTGAAGATCTTATAGGTCTCTTGGCTAAGAGATTCTACAAAATGACAAAAAAACACTTCAGGAGAAGATCTTCCAGAAACAATGACAAACCAAGATATGACAAAACACCCACTAAAGAAATTGTGTGTTATGGTTGCAGGAAACTAAAACATATTCTTCCAAAATGTCCTGAGAATTAGAAGAAGGATACGAAGAAAGAGAGAGAATCTAAGAAGCACTCCAACAAACCTTCTTCCAGCAAACATAAAAAGAAGGAGAGAGAATTTATTGCTGAAACTTGGAGTGAATCAGAAACTGAAACTTCATTCAGCTCAAGTGAAGATGAAAACGAAGCAAAGGCTAAAGAAGTATGCTTTATGGCAATTAATGGCTCATGCAGTAATTCTGATGCTGAATCTGAGTCTGAAGACGATCAGGTAATCTCTACCATTGACTTTACTTCAGAACAATTTAAAAAGGATTTTAAATTATTATGTAATGATCTGATAAAGTCTGAGAAAGAAATAAAACTACCCAGAGAGAAATTAACTGAATTAGATAATCTATCTTCTGAAAATATAAAACATAAAGTTGATTTGAAAATTGCTTCTGAACAAATAGTATCTTTAGAACACAAATTGTCTGAGGCCAAAAAAATTGAAGAGTCTCTCAATGGATGAAACATCAAACTGATGGATATCATTAGCACAGTTAATGTCAGGATAAAAGACAAACTAGGCTTGGGAGCTTCATCAAGTCAACCTCATTAGTTATAAAAAAATATCTTACCTACACCTGTAAAATTTGTTTCTGCAATAGAAACAAATTACAGATAAAGCCATAGAAATTTTACAAGAGAATAAAAAAATCAAAGTAAAAATTTTCAGAAAAATTATGTTCAAAATAATTCGTCGAATCGAGCTCAACAAAATACTTATTATTCGTCAAACAGAGCTCGACGAACTATGAACGCAGGTCAAACAGAGCTCGACGAACTATGAACGCAGGACTTGAGTATAATTTATTCAAATGGTGTTCGATGAAATCAAAATGATTCGTCGATCTGGGATCGACGAACGTGGAACACAGAAAATGAAGATTATTTTTATGTGAACGGAGCTCGACGAACTCACTCCCATTCGTCGAACTCAACTCGACAAACTCAATATAATTCGTCGAACACAGCTTTCCAAAACAGAAATTTTAATTCTTTACAAAAGTATAATCAAAATCAAAAAATTTATAAATCCTTTTACTCAGTGGATTATCCCTCCTAGAAGATATCATCCACCTGGTTATAACGATCAAACAGAGTGTTCTTATATTTCAAATTATCTTGAAAGAAAAGTATGACCCAAGATAACCTGGGTCAAGAATGTAAGACCCCTCCCCTTACCAAGGAGGCTCCTGGTCTTATGCCCAGAACCGTTGTCTTACGTTGGCACTAACACACGGGTTAGTCGACATCACAACACGCCGATCTTGCCAGCTAGTACGATCATATAACCTGTTTGACCAAAAGAGACAAAGAAGTAAAAGTAGTATAAAGAAACAACTAGTCCATAAGTCACAACATTAGTACGTAAAAATGAAAGTACACAAGTCTAGAATGAGTACATTAAAAGAGAGTAAAATGGCTTATGCCCTGTACATAAAGACAAATCCCTCTCTTTCTCAAATGTCAACAAGCGGAAGCTATGCTATCACCAGGAATCTCGTCCCACCTGACGGCAAGCTGCAGTAGTTGTAGTAGTAGGTAGTGGTGGTATCAGCTCCTCACGTCCTGTCACCTCGTCCTGCAGGTACTCCCTCTCCTAGATCTCCTAAAATGATTGGTCACACCGACCGTTAGTCAAAAGACTAAGTCGTTTCCTCCACACCTCGCCCCCACAACTCCTAAGCACTGGGCGCAAGGATGAAGCGGAGGACAACAAGGGGTATAACAAAGGAAACAGGTGACAGTGAAACTATACTAACACGTAAATATATGTCAGTTATTTCCACTCTAGTAGTTTTATATATATGGTATATGAAAGGTTAGAAGAACTGAACATAAATAAGTAAAATGTTGTAAGTAAACAAGTACTGCAAGTGAGCAGAGTAAAGACAACAAGTAAAATAAGCTACTATTACCTTCACAGAAGTACCTTAACTTATATGAATGCCCATACAAACTTATAAGTTAAGGTTTCCAAAAATTTAACTTATCATATAAAAGAGCCCATACTAATTTATATGATAAGAATCTATGGTGCGTATGACCTAGTTATGAATGTATGATATGCAAGCGAAATGATTCATGAAAGTGCAACTCACACACACGACTCCGTGATCACAAACCTTTAGTTCCCACTTTTTGGAGCTAGCATCACTCTCTGGTACCGCCATTGTGGCTACGGCAGTAGTGGAGCGGGCGTCTTCACTCCTAGGTAGGTATACACATTACCAGGCCTAGACCTCCCATACGCCTTAATACACGTCCTAGGTGCACTCTAGAGTCTTTGCGTACTATTTGTTGGCTACCCACCAGTCTTTTTGGTCGAGTGTGCGTTCTTGGGGATCGTCCTCCAGACCGTAGTGTAATACAACCCACTAGCCCCTCAAACCCTCACATCTTGTCAGAGTCACCGTACTGCCATCGGTGTGACGATTGGCCCAGTACCGCATGACCCCCCACAGATTTATGCACATGTAAGATATTCCAACCTGAGTCTCCAGCTTGCAGGACCAGCCCGTCCTGAATCCCTCCAACCCTTCACGGCTGAGATTGCACATTAGAGCCTTTATTCTGAATCCCTCCAACCCATCACGGGTGAGATTGAACATTAGTGCTGTTGCAACACCCGATTACTAATTTGGGTCAGGATCACTATGTCTTTAGGAAACCTGTTTTTGACCTCATTGTATAGATCTAAAGGTCAAGTAGAATTGAGTCTAAGAGTTAGTAGTTAGGTTTGGAAGCTGCCCTCAAGACCAAGGTTTTTCAGTTTGGAGACTAAGTCATTTCGTCGAGCTCAATACGACGAATCGTCGAACTCCTATCTACGATCGTTTAGCTCAACTTCGACGAATCATCGAACTCCATTCGACGATCGCTGAGCTCAACTTCTTAAAATCGTCGATCTCCATTCGACGATCTTCGAGCTCAGTTCGACGATCTTGACTCCAGTTTGATTCTCAATCTCTGAGCTCAGTTCGACGATAGTTGAGCTCAGATCGACGATCTTTATTTCTGTATAAGTCCAAATCGCTGAGCTCAGTTCGACGATAGTAGAGCTCAGTTCGACGTTTTTCTGAAGAGTTCAACGACTTTCAAGATTCAAATTCAGAACAGGTAAGGAGTTATTCTCAGCAATTAATTCAGAAGATTTTGTAGCCGTTTTCATTTATTTTGGAGCAAGTTTCAAGGAATTATCAAGGAATGTTTCATTGGACTTTCCCCCAGAAGACAAAAGCAATTAAGGAAGCCATTTATGACAGGCCAACAACTATCTTGACAGTGGATCATTTCTATTCAGACGTCAAGAGAATAAAAATCAATTATCAAAATCTTCTGCAATAGCAATCCAGTAGAAAAAAAGAAGAAGAACAAAGGAGAGACACATATTCTGAAACATTCATTCTCTGTAAAACTTCTTCTGCAACAACATCTTTCTCAACACCAACTGTTCACAAAAGAGAGAAAAAGAGTTGTAGACATTCTCTGTCTCAAGATTCATACAAGAACACCATCACTAAAAGAGATCAACCATCTGAAATCTTTAGATCTCTTTTTAATTCAAGTGTTCAAGGACATTATTATTCAAGACTCCAGACATCTCACATTTCAGCTTTTGCTGAAATCATCATTTGCTGGAGATCAATTTCTGAAGGCCTATCACCCTACTGCAAAGCTTCATTTCCTGAACAACTACAGATCTCAGGGGGAGCTTTGACAACATCACTGAATCCACATAGTTTTCTCAGTTGCTTTGAGAAAGAGAAGACTTTCATCACTCTCTCATCCCCACCTCTATAAAGGGTTTTTCAAACTCCCTTCAAAAGTTTGTGTGTGTTTTTTGAGCACCTTATCAAAAGCTCATTGGTGGCAAGACATCTGATCAAAAAATCTGGTTTGGTTTTTGAGCACCTTATCAAAAGCTCATTGGTGCCCAGGACACCTGATCAACTCATCCTGCAGTGGATTCCTACCTAAGGTGGTAGAAGAGTGGATGTACCCAGGTTGATTGGGGAACCACTATAGCTCCTTGTGTCTTCTGGTTGCTTGTCTTTATTTTTGTTTCTGGCTGTGATTGGTTTGTGACTAGATTGTTTTGCGACTAGGTTGCTCTGTGTTAGATAGTTTTTGTGATTGGATTTATTATTTGCTTCCCTGTTCACATTAGAATACAACAACTAATGTAAAATTTTGTAACAAGCACCATACTCTATTCACCCCCTCTAGAGTATATCAGATCTAACTCACACTTTGAAGTGCGTTTATTGTGAATCCATCCAACCCATCACGGGTGAGAATTAACATCAATGTCTTAGCCTATTAGACGACTCTTGTCTAGTGTTCGTTATACCTAGCAGTTTAGGGTTAATCCTAGGACTGCCCAGGGCATGCCCGGTGAAGGGCTCTCGACGACAATAGGAGCTATGATGGGTTGAAATCCCAAAGCTCCCTTTCGCAAGGATATTTATTTTTACTAATGTCTACCCATGATCCATTCTCAGCTCTCGTTGTTACTCTGCAACGAACCTAATGAATTTAGTAATTATTATTGGGGAATCGGCGGTCTTCCGCCGGTCTCCGTTCTAACTTCTGTCCTTGAGGTTTTGCACTCTATCGCTTGATACTATAAAGTGAACTACTAGACACCAATCAGGGTTTGTCTTCCCAATATAGTCACCAACTTAACCTTCTATCGTATCCCCTGTGGGTCCCAGTGACACTAACTATATTTTGCAAGGCACACCATTGACCTAATGTTGACCCGTATGACGTGTCATCCAAATTCTTGTGTTAAATGTTCCTAATTACATATCATGGTTGTTATGATGTATGATGATGATCGAACTAGGTTTCGTTATTTTTCCATTGATTAAGGGGCCTAAATTAATCTTTTAAATTGTGCGACCGGGTCACCTTGAACATGAAGTACTATATATAATGGTTCAACCTGCCTAAGGTTTTCACTAGGCGTTCCATAAGGTTAATTAATATTGCCTACCAATTTTCAAAATATTTCCATTCAAATTTCTATTTATTTCCCATTTAACAATAAAATTCCAATTCAGCCACTTTACAAATAAAGTACCTTAACTACTAAACCAAAAATTCTGAGCAAATTAGAGGGTGTTCATGTTGGTATAATAGAGCTAAATATAGAGTTTCCAAATCTTAAGCAATGATCTGACCTATCTTATACCCATTTAAGCAATATTACCAAAATGACTTTTTAGGATTTTTAACATATAGGTACATCCAAAAATTCTGAAATATTTTATCAGAAACCAAAACACAATAATAAACCACTGTAAAAATTTTCATAATTTTAATACACAAATTTCCCATATTTTTAATTAATCTCCAAAAGTGGCAAAATGGTTATGTCTATATAAAACCCAAGGGAACATTATTAAACAGTGCCATAAATTTTTCCAGGGGTGAAATTTGCCATACCAGACCTTGTGTCAAAAATTCATAATTTAATGAATTTATTTGCCCTATTTTCCAAATTTTTTTCCTAACTAGACATATTTTTCAAAAAATCAAATAATGGAATTTTTGATCTCCAAAATTCCAAAATATTCCATGGAAGGTGTATTCCATTCTTATGAGTCTCTGTCCCGAGTTTTATGGACTTGCAATGACCCAATTGGGCTAAATTCACATTTTCTCATTTTTGTTATTGGCACCCCAAATTTGAATATGACAACCTTTTGCACGAGAGAATTCCCCAACATGATGACCTAAAATTTTTACCATGGATTTGTCTTGACCTAAAGAACCTCCCACCAAAATTTGGGGGCATTTGGAGTCATATGTCTCCAAAAATACACTTAATTTAATTTCTAGTGTTTCGTCAAATACTGTAGGAAACTCCTAATAAAAAATTCCCATTTTTTGTCAGACACTAGTTTTACACAAAACACAAGCTTGGCCAAAATTTGAAGTCGTGACGACTTATGGTTTGGCTAGGGCATTTCTTTTAAAATTTGCTCTAGTCTAGGACCAGTCCTGGTAGATTGGACCTACATGGAGCCCTACATCTCCAAACTTCAAGTTTACGGTGTCAAAAATAAAGTTAAGACCTAGCTCTACAAATTTTATGTTGATGTCTAGTTCTGAGATTGCATATAAGGTGCCTATTTTCAACATGAAAAGTCACTGTAAATGTGTGACAGAAATGTTACTGTTCATAATAATTAAAATTATTAATCAAATGGACGACATCCGTTCATCGTCACAGATAGCCAACGGTTGAGATTGACTCTTCCTGGGCCATGTTTGCTGGCTAATTCCGGCCACATGGGCTGGCGCAACCGTCAGAGATTATTGCCACCACCTCCGTTGAGATCATGGCTAGCATTTCCCAGCGGTGAGGCTGCCGAAGGCGCCTCCTCCGGTGATCCCGAGCAAGAAGGAAAACTCGGAAAATTTCACGCTTTCTCTCATGGTATCGGGCTTGATTGAGCCCGATGTCTCGCCTAATTGAGATAGAAAGCTAGCATGGGGTGATGTGAGGTGAAACGGACCTGCAGTCGGGCTTGGCGGCGTGTGCGGTGGTGATGATCCATGACCGACGCTTGCTCCGGCAAACTAGCCTGATTCACCATTTCTACAGCAAAAGCATTGCTCCATCAGTCAAATTCCACTCATTTCCAGCTCCTGAAGCTAATGATGGGCATGGAATTGGCCAGGAGTGGCCGTGGGACAAGTTTGAGTTAAGGGGGTGGTCGGCCATGGCTTTTTAGTTTCTTCCTGGCCACCAGGTGTCCCCAAACTCCTCCACCTTGCAGGAATAAACCTTGGAAGCTCAGCCAGCAGCTTGGGCAGAGGGAAGGAGGGCCACATGGCCTCCATCTCCTCTCTTCCTCTCTTCTCTCTCCTCTTTTTCTCCAAAATAGCCAAAATTGCCACATGCATACCTTCTCTCTCCAATTTCAGGAGGGTAGGGGTTGTCATTAACCATTTAGGCTGGTCATGGGCCTTGGCTCATGGGCTTAGCCCATGAGGAGTGGGCTTGGTTCATTCTTTTCTCTTTTTAGGACACTTGTTGACTTGTTGACTTTTATGTTAACTTGGTCAACATGGTGAGTTGGCTGACCCCACTTGGAGCGTCATGGACCCCATGGCACCACCCAACTTGGGTTGGGCCAAGGTGATGCCCTACTTGTGCTAATTGGGCCTTTAAGTGTTGGTTTGACCAGATTAGGGTTTAGGGTTGACTTGAGTCAACATGGGTCAATAGGTGACCCAAATATGTGGCTTATGATTCCCTTAGGTTGATATTAGGGTTAGGGGTGCAGTGGTGGAACCAATGTGAGGATAGGACCCCAATTTTGGGCATGTTTGACTTGAGTTATCTTAGGCCATATAGCGGGTCTCATGTGACTACACCCTAACTCCATGGTTCAAACCTAGCCTAAACCCATGACCCCAGCATTTGCCCTTAACCCAACCTAAGTAGAGGGGTCCAATTGGAAATGAGATGTTACAAACTTAAATAAACAAAAGAAATAATTTCGTCCCCGAAATTTAAGTTCAGGACTATGAGGTTTCCATAGAAATTTTTTTTAAGTACTTTAGACATTAATTAAAGTGTTACCTGAGGTAAAAAGCTTCGAGTGCCGCTCTAGCATCAAGTCCCTCGGCTCCCAGGTGTGCTCCTCCCGTCCATGGTTGGACCACAACACTTTCACCAGGGGAACATTCTTCTTCCGCAGCACTTGGACTGCAGTATCATCTATCCGGAGCGGCTCTAAACGAACTGATCTGCCAGATGCTAACGGGCCCGCTATAGTGGTGATATGCTGCTCCGGCCGAAGGAGAGCTCTCCGTAGCGAAGAGACGTGGAAGATGTCGTGCAAAGTCCCTAGCTCTGGCGGCAGCTCCAGCCTGTAGGCCAAGGGGCCGATCCGCTCCAGAATCAAATATGGCCCCATATATCGCGGGCTGAGCTTCTTATGCCTCCGTACCCGAGAAACACCATACAACAGACGTATATTCAAGAACACTCTGTCCCCCACCTGGAACTCCACCTTCCGATGTCGTGCATTGTAGTACTTAGCTTGCCTACTCTGAGCCTCCAGCATCTGGTCCCTGATCAATAGTATCTGAGCATCTGTATCCTCAATATATTCCGATCCAAGTGCCCTGGGTTCCTCATCCTGAACCCAAGATAGCGGTGTCCGGTACTTCCTCCCATTAAGAGCCTCATAAGGTGCCATGCCAATGCTCGCCTGGTGACTGTTGTTGTAGGAGAACTCAATCAATGACAATAGTCTCTCCCAGGGCCTCCCCATATCCAGTATACAGAATCGTAGCAGATCCTCCATGGTCCTGATGGTCCGCTCTGTCTGACCATCGGTTTGTAGATGGAAAGTGGTGCTAAAAGCAAGCTGAGAACCCAAGTACGCCTGCACCGCACTCCACTCCCTAGAAGTGAATCGTTAGTCACGATCCGAGACAATCGTCCCGGGGACCCCGTGGTACCTGACGAATTGTTCCACAAACAACCTCACCAAAGAAGCAACTGAGCTATCCTTCCGGATAGGTATAAACCGGGCCACCTTGGTCAGTCTATCGACAATGACCCAAACAGAATAGTGCCCCGAGTGGGTGCGAGGCAATCCATGCACGAAGTCCATAGCAATATCCTCAAACTTCCACTCAGGGACTAGATGTGACTGTAGCAACCCTCATGGGCTCTTGCACTCTGCCTTTACTCTCTAGCATGTCTCGCAGTATGTCACATAGAAGATGATCTCCCTCTTCATTCCCGGCCAATACATGCTCCTCCGCAGATCTGCTATCATCTTGGTGATACCGGGGTGCAATGAGTACCGAGAACAATGTGCCTCCCTGAGTATATCCTCCCGGATACCACCTCCTGCAGGTATATAAACTCGACCACAGAAATGAATGAGGTCATCAAGCAAAGAATAATTACATGACCTGCCCCATTCTAGGGCCCTGAACACTGGCTCCAAAGATGTATCTAACCTCTGCTGTACCCTGATGCGCTCTCGTATATCAAACTGCACGATCAGAGAATTCAAGTACTCCCGGTAGATCTCCGGCTCGGACTCGGAAATGATAGAAATGTGCATATCCTCTAACATTTGCAGTAGCTCCATAGACATCACCCGAGGCTCTGGTACTGAGGTGCTGGCTCTCCTACTCAAGGCATCTGCCACAGTGTTCGCCTTCCCTGGATGATAATGAATGGTCTAACCATAATCGCACAAGAATTTAAGCCATCTTCTCTGGCGCAGGTTCAAGTATTTATGCGTGTCAACATACTTGAGGTTCTTGTGATCCGAGAAGATGTCACAATAACCCCATATCGGTAATGTCTCCAGATCTTTAATGCAAATACCACCACCCCGAGCTCTAAAACATGTACGGGATAATTTTGTTCATGCTTCTTCAACTACCTCGAAGCATAAGCGATGACATGTCCGTGCTGCATCAGGACCGCACTCCACGAACTTGCGATAATATCCCGCGAGTCCCAAAAAACTGCGTATGTCTGATGCTGACTTTGGCCGTGGCCAATCTCTAACTGCCTGCACCTTGGCTGGGTCGACGACCAACCCTACCCCACTGATAGTATGCCCCAGGAATGCCACTTCTTGTAACCAGAACTGGCACTTGGAGAACTTAACATACAATTGATGCTCTCTCAGCTTCCCCAAAACCAGCGCCAAATGCTTAGTATGGTCCTCCTGTGTCCGGGAGTAGATCAGTATATCATCGATGAAGACTATAACAAATATGTCCAGGTAGGGCTCGAAGACGCGGTTCATCAAGCTTATGAATGCTGTAGGGGCATTCGTGAGCCCGAAAGGCATCACTGTGAACTCATATAATCCATAGCGGGAACTAAAGGCCGTCTTTGGAATGTCCCACTCCCGGATCCGTAGCTGATAGTACCCGAATCTCAAATCCAACTTGGAGAACCAAAAGGCTCCTTGAAGCTGATCAAAAAGCTCGTCGATTCGGGGCAGCGGGTATGTGTTCTGCACCATCAACCGGTTCAATGCCCGGTAGTCAATGCAGAGACGCAGTGAGCCATCCTTCTTCTTGACAAATAACACCGGTGCTCTCCATGGCGATGAGCTCAGTCAGACAAAACCGGTCTCTACTAGCTCCTGTAGCTGTGTCCTGAACTCTATTAGCTCCTTTGGGGCCATCCTGTATGGTGCCCGAGATACGGGCTGAAAGTGAGAGTTAGATCTGAAATACTCTAGAGGGGGGGGGGGGGGCGGTGAATATAGTATTCATAAAAAATCTTAATAGCTATTACAACCTTTTCTGTAAATTAAAAGTGCAGAAATAAATATAGCTAGCACACAATAAACCTAAAACACAAGCACAACAAGAACAAAAGAAAAAAGGGTAACCAGACGACACAAGAATTTTATATGGTTCCCCAACCTGGGTACATCCACTCTTCTACCACCCTTGGTAGGAATCCACTCAGATTTTTGATCAGGTGTCTGGCACCAATGAGCTTTTGATCAGGTGCTCAAAAAATAACCCAATTCTTTTGATCGGGAGACTTGCAACCAAGGAATCACTTTTGAAGGGAGATGACAACCCTTTATATAGTGGGGGGGGGGTTAGAGATGATTTTGTCTTCTCTTTCTCAATATACAACTGAGAAGACTGTGGATTTGATTATAGCTTATGGTTCCCCCTGAGATGTAGAATGAATCAGGGAAACACAGGAGATACGCTTCAGGGTGATAGGTCTTCAAACTGAATTCTTGACCAACAATAATCTTCAGGAACTTCTTTGACAAATGGAACTGGTGTTGTCCTTTTGAAGTGTCCTGGAGTGCTTAAAGAAAGAAGACACTAGATATAGGTATTGTTGTTCTTCTTCTTCAGGTACTGATGAGCTTCTGGTCGAGGGCTTCTCTGTATCAGAGAATGCTTCTTGTTGACAGAGCAGATTGTTCAAGACTGAATATTTCTCTGTGTCTCTGTAATCTCTGTATCCCTCTGAGTGCACTGTGCGCTGTGTAAAACTTTCTTAATAATCCTTGATTCTGTGCGTTATTCTCTTCTTTTCTTTTCTTTTTTATTTTCTGTCGAGATCTGTCCTTCAAAAATTTGAATTCATCTGCAATTAATGCTGACAGCCTTAAGAATAAACGACATTGATTTATTTCCACAACTGTCCCATGGAAAAACGACAAGCAATAATCCTGGAGAAGACCATAATTAATGCTCCTTCTAACGGTTTCATTCAGAGAATGTTAGAGCATTAATTACTCAGGAATTATCACATTAGAGTGGGGATAGAAGGCCGGAAATAACCAAGTCTGGAATCGTCGAACAGATAGCAGAATTCATCGAGCTGAGTCTGCAGTTCGTCGACCTGATGACTTCTGTTCGTCGAGCTGAGTTGCAGAATCATCGAGCTGGAAACATGACTTGCTGTCACTGGAAGCTTTGCATTTCTGTACTCCAAATTCATCGAGTTGAGAACTGGATTCGTCGACTGGAGAAGATTCTGGACTTAGAAAAATTGATAATTTCTGGAATCAGGAAGGTGAAGTAGAGAATCCAGAAATCGTTGACCAGAGAACTAAGTTCGTTGACCTAAGTCTTGAGAATCAATTTAACTTGAAATGCTGAAGACTGAGTCCAGAGATCGTCGACCAAAGAATAAGATTCGTCGACCTAAGTCTGGAGAATCTTGAATTCGTCGAGCTGAAAATGATTCTGGACTTAGAGAAAAATTGATAAACCTCTGACAATAGAGTTGAAGTGGAAGTCCAGAAATTGTCGAGCAAAGAATGAAGTTCGTCGACCTGAGAACTAGATTCGTCGATCTGAGTCTAGAGAACAGTTTGGACTTAGAAATCTGAAGGTGGAGTCCAAGGATCGTCGATCTGTGACTGAAGTATGTCAAGCTCAGCTCAGAGAATATTTCTCTAAGACCGTCGAGCTGAGAACGACTATCGTCGACCTGAGTTCGACGAACGTCGAACTCATTTTACTTAGTTTCTTGAGAAATCTCTGAATCTCTGGAAAAACTCTAAGTTTTGAGTCTCTGACAGTCTGATGATGTCTTGTCCATGTGATGTAGTTACAAAGGACTTGGCCTAGACTCTAGGACACAACTATGACCCTGGCTATACATATTGGGTCACATCATCCTAGCTTAGTGAACCTAGCCCAAATCAAACTAGGGATCCAACAATCTCCCCCTATTTGAGTGAGGTCACTAATAGACTCAAAATAAAAACATAAACTAAACAAAGCAGGAAAAACATATATCTGGCAGAGATAATTAACACATGTAGCAGATATATTTACACAAGAGCTTTGTTCAGACAATATAAAATAGTTTAAGAGAGAAAAATAGAAGTAAAATAGTTTAGATTTCATTTCTTCTACTTCTTCTCCAGATGCTTTACATCCTTGCCCTTGTCTTCTAGCTTGGTAAATATTATTTATCTGTTTGGATTTGAAGCTTATTCCACAGTCATTATCATGTCAGCAGCCCCTGTAATCTTCAGAGATGTAGCTCTAGGGACCACACATTCAGGATGTAATTTTATATAATCATCAACATTAAAAATTTTGTTAGCCTTTTCAAACCTTTTTAGTTCTTCTCTCCTATATTTGGACATTGTAGTGTATTCAGAAATATCCTTCCCTTCATCCTTTGCCTTGTTAATCATAAAAAGGCCTACTAGTTTCTGGAACCTGGCCATTCTAGCTTTGTTGGCTGTTTCTGGATCTTCATAAGAAACAGGAGGAGAGGTTGATCTTCTAGAACTTTCAGCTTGTTGATGTTGATGCTGTTGATGTTGTTGTTGCTGATGTTATTGTTACTGCTGATCCTGCTATTGCTGCTGATGTTGTTTTCCTGAAGAGTGTTGCCTGTGCTGACTGCTACCAGAGGAAGATCTGCCATAATATCTTTGATAAGTTTGAACAGGGGCAGACCTTTGATTGCATGAACCAGGAGCACCAGCTGCAGGAGGAGGAGGAGGTGGTGGATCTTTTCTATACCTTTGAACTGGTGGAGGAGAGTACCTTCTACTCTTCTTCATTTCCTTCTGCTGATTCTTAGATAGCCACATCCATGCTGGCATCCCTTTGTATGGAGTTATCTTTTGAAGAATGTAATAAGGAGTGTCATTGTTTGGATTAGGCTTAGGAGCAGGAGGAGGTGCTTTTCTTTTCTTTGATACTTACTTCCTCTTCTTTGTATCCTCCTCATTTGAGTCCTCATCCTCATCTTCATCATCATCATTTTCAGAACCCCGAGGGTTATCATATAAATCATTCAAAGCTTTCAAAGCCTCAGCAGAAATAACAGGCTTTTCTGGAGCAGGAGCAGGAGTTTCAACAAGAGTTGGAGGAGAAGCTACAAAAGAATCAGATCTAACTTGGACTGAGCTTTCAGCTGCTTCCTTATTTTCCACTTCAATATCAGCCAAGATCAGTTCATCTAGATCTGGCAATGGAGAGTCATCCATGACATAACTAGGAGCAGAAGAAATTTCTGAAGGAGCTAGAATAACTGTAGGCTTAGGAACAGCGAAACTATCACTGAGTTGCTTTGCAACTTGTGGACTTACTGGAGATGTATATGGTACAATAGCCAAGTATGGCTTAGTAGTATATTCTGCTGTAAGATATCTCAAAAATGCAAATTTAAAATTTTTCAACAAATTATCTAAATCAACTATGAGATTAATGATGAAATCACCACCAGTAATTATTGTCTCAGAGACTGACTCTTCCAAGTCCATGTCAGTATCAATAAAATTAATAAAATCAAGATTATCTGTATCACTATACTCTGTACAGTCTGCTGCTACTGTTGCTTCCTCTGCTGCTGGAGCTGCTACTGCTGGAACTACTGCAGCTACATCATCAGACATCTCCCCCTGCATGGTTTCAGTAAGACCTGAAGCCATGCCCCTGACTAAAGATGGGGCAGTAGTGAGGGCAATGATATGTGCAGATAGGGTAGTAATTGAAGTAGCAAGAGGTGTAATGGCCTCTGCTATTAGTGTTTTGAGAAGGGGAGTGAGGAGGGCAATGAGAGAAGTAATTGTGGAGGTGTCCAATGGTGGAGTGGTAGATGGTGTTGCAGAAGGTGTAGAAGATGGAACTGTGGGGGGGGATAGAAAGTGGAGCATCTGATATATGAACATCTGGAGGGGATGCATGTTGAGGGATGGTAGATGTTGATGGGGATGGATGAGTGACATCTTCCATGTGGGTGATTGGAGGAAGAGGGGAATTAGGAGGTGATGGTGGTATGTTGAAAAATGGTATGGAGGATAAATGAGGAGGAAGTGGAGATGATGGAGGTGTGGAAGCGGGATGGATTTGTGTTACTGGAAGGAGGGCTAGAAGAGATGGTGGTGTTGGATGAATCTCTTCAGTAGGTTGGGGAGCGGCTTTAACAGCCCTAGGGTGGAAGAGGTAGAAGCCTTGTATGTCTTAGTGATGGTCCTCTCCTATCTTCCAAACAAGGCACATGTAAGTCTTTTGCTGGCATTAATGAATATGGTCTGGGAGAACAGAGATTCAACAGCTTTTTCTTATAAAAATATCACTAGGATCCTTCCAAAGCAAACTTCCTTTTTATTATTTTCTTCTTTATCAGGTCAAAAAGAATCTGTGCCCAATCCACCTGTTTCTTATTTATGATTGCACACATGACTAGAAACTGGTGTCTGGTGATGTAGTCATGGGCAGTATGTTTCCCAAGCAAAATTTTTCCAACAAAGTTTGCCAAAAACTTATAAGGGGCAGAGAGGTGTTTCTTCAATATTTTATTAGGGTTATCTCCAGTATAACCCATTAGGCCCAGCATCACGTCAGACTCCTCTATTTCAATCTCTAGTTGCTCTTCTCCATTCCTTATACCAAAAATTTCAGTTAAAATTGCTGGAGTTAAGGAGACGGGGTTACCCGCAATGGTGCCTATCATCTTATTCTCCTCTGGTGGCGATAGGGTGTAGACCCATTCTCTGATTTTAGTGCTGTGTAGTTTGATTCTTCTTGTCATCAAGGTTTTGAGTTCTTGTTATTCAAGTAGTTCCAAAATGTAATGGAATATGAGATCAGAATGCTGAAACGAATCAAAGTCCACATCAAAACATGTATCAAACTTCATGCCTGCGAGAATGCTTGCCTGAATCGCCAAGGAATCACCTGCAAGAGAGACACAAAAACGGCGATCAAGTGCAAAGGAAGAGAAAGCGCGGGACGGAGGTCGAAGAAAACCTAAATATAGGGTTTTCAAGATATGAATCGATAGACTCCGTTCCACGAAAATAGAAATAATTCCTCGAACTGAGTTCGACGAAATAATTTTGAATGAAATAATTCGTCGATCTTATCCAGAAGAATTGAAGACAGTTCGTCGAACTCCGTTCGATGAATATCTTCTGAAGCAAGTTTGTCGAACTCCGTTCGACGAAAATTGTTTCACTCACAGAGAGTTCGTTGATCTTCGTTCGACGAATATCTCTCAAACTTTCCCCAGTTCGTCGAACTCCGTTCGACGAACTTTGGAAAATTCGTCAAGTGCAGACAGAAATTAAATAAAGTCTTCTCCATTGATCATTCCAAGTTGATTTACAAGGAACATATGATTTCTCTCATCCAGAGGTTTGGTGAATATATCAGCCCTTTGTAAATCAGTGTAGATATAGACAAGCTTGATTTTATTTTTGTCTACACACTCTGTAATGAAATGATATCTTATGTCAATATGTTTTGTCCTACTATGGTGAACTGGATTCTGGGCTATGGCTATAGCACCTGTATTATCACAGAGTAGGGTTGAATTATTTAAGTTGAACCCATAATCTAGAAGTTGATTTTGTATCTAAAGCATCTGTGAACAACATCTGCCTGCTGTAATATATTCTGCTTTAACAGTTGAGATTGACACTAATGTTTGCTTTTTACAAAACCAAGATACTAATCTTATACCCAGGAACTGGCAAGTCCTTGAAGTACTTTTTCTATCTACCCTGCATCCAGCAAAATCAGCATCAGAGTATCCAGTTAACTCAAATTCTGATTCAGCAGGATACCATAGGCCTAGATTAGGACAACTCTTTATATATTTCAAAATCCTTTTTAGTAAAATTTGGTGATATTCTTTAGGGTTCACCTGAAACCTAGCACAAAGACATGTGATAAACATAATATCTGGCCTACTTGTAGTGAGGTATAATAGGGACCCAACAATTCCCCTATAAAGTTTCTGATCCACAGGTTTCCCTGGTACATCAGAGTCCACAACAGCATTGGTAGCCATGAGTATTTTTTTTGCTGAGGCATCAGCCATCCCAAACTTCTTTAGAAGTTCTTTAGCATATTTTGCTTGAGAGATGAAGATGGCATCAGGAAGCTGCTTCACTTGGAGAACAAGGAAGTAGGAAAGCTCACCCATGCTACTCATTTCAAATTTGGAATGCATGAGGTCAGAGAACCTCTTGCATAATTTGGAATCTGTAGAGCCAAATATAATATCATCAACATAGATTTGTACTAATAAGATTTGGTCCTTATGATGTCTAGTGAAAAGTGTTTTAACTACAGTTCCTCATGTATATTTATGCGCTAATAGAAAACTAGCTAAGATCTCATACCAAGCTCTTAGAGCTTGCTTTAAATCATAAAGAGCCTTATGCAATTTAAAAACATGAGAGGGGTAAGTTGGAGAAATAAAACCTGGAGGTTGTTCTACATAAACCTCTTCTTTTAGCACTCCATTTAGAAAATCACTCTTCACATTCATTTGGAAGACCTTGAATCTCTTGTATGCTGCATAGGCAAGGAATATTCTTATGGCTTCCAACCTTGCAACAGGTGCAAAAGTTTGATCATAATCAATTCCTTCTTCTTGCCTATATCCTTGAGCAACAAGCCTAGCCTTGTTTCTCACAATGATTCCTTGGGCATCCAGCTTGTTTCTGAAAACCCATTTGGTTCCAATAACTGAGTAGTTTTGGGGTCTTGGAACCAAATTCCAAACTCTACATCTCTCAAATTGATTTAGTTCCTCCTGCATTGCAAGGATCCAGTGGGGATCCTTCTCAGCATCATGGATGGATAGAGGTTAAACCTGAGAAAGAAAACATGCATGCATCAAATCTTGGGTGAGTTGATGCCTTGTCTGTGCACCTGCTGATATGTCTCCAATCACTTGAGATCTGAGATGATCCCTAAGTGTGACAAAATCAGTGGGTGGAGTTGTTTGTGCAACAACATTTGAAATTAATTCCTCCTGTGGAATTGTATTTGCTGTTGGTAGAGATTCATTTTCTTCAGCTTATTCTTCTTCACTTTCTTCAATGGCTTGTGGAGAGGGATGAGTTGGAACCTCTTGGGTGAGGTTTAGTCCATCCAAGGTCTCACACAAGTGGGCTACCTGCATGTTGCTATTGGTAGAAACTTCTTTCTCCTTGCAATACATGTCAGTCTCATCAAATGAAACATGAAAGAACTCTTCAATTTTTAATGCTGATTTATTAAAAACCCTATATGCCTTGCTTACTTGGGAATATCCTAGAAAAATTCCCTCTTCAGCCTTAGCCTCAAACTTTCTAATGTATTTTTTGTTGTTGTTATGAATGTAACACGAGCATCCAAATACTTTGAAGTAGTTGATTTTAGGTTTCTTCCTTTTGAGCAATTCATAGGGAGTCTTGTTCTTTAGTTTGTGAATTAGGCTCCTGTTCAGGACATAATTTGCTGTGCTTATAGCCTCTGCCCAAAAGGTTAGGGGCATGTAAGCATCTGCAAACAATGTACCCACAGCTTCAATGAGTGTCATATTTTTCCTTTCAGCTACCCCATTTTGTTGGAGAGTTCTAGGAGCTGAGAAGCAATGTCTGATACCTTCTTTCTCACAGAACTCATGCATAAGAAGAGACTCAAACTCTGTGCCATGATCACTTCTGATCAATGCAACATGAGTATAGAACTCAATCTGTATGGTCCTGAGAAAATCTGTAAGAACTTTGAAGGTATCTGACTTAGATCTCAAAAAGAATACCCAAATGAACCTGGAGAAGTCATCCACTATAACCAAAGTGTAGGACTTCCCTCCTAGGTTTTGTACAACAATGGGTCCAAAGAGATCCAAATGTAGCAAGTACAAAATCCTAGGTGAATCACTCTTATTAACAGATTTAAAACTAGTTTTAGTTTGCTTGCCTAATTGACAAGCCCTGCAGAGACCTTCCTTCTTGTAGGGACCAGAAGGTAGACCTCTAAAAAGGTTGTGTTTAGATAGCCTAGTAATGTTTTTCAGATTTACATGACCTAGTCTTTTGTGCCATAAGTCATTCTGATTACTAGTTAAATTAAGTAAATAGATATCAGTTTTGGTAGAAAGAAAATTTACTAAGTATATCTTGCCTTGTCTATTTCCAATTAAAACTATTTGGTTGTTTTTATCAATAATAGAACAAGTGGATGAGTTAAAGTATACCTGATAACCATCATCACATAACTGACTTATGGAGATGAGGTTATGCTTGAGTCCACTTACATATGTCACCTTTTTGAATGTGACAGCTCCTATTCTTACTTCTCCAAATCCTTCTGACTGACCACATTTGGAGTCACCAAAGATAACCTTTGACCCCAACTTAGACTTGTAGTTGGATAAGATGTCCTTGCTGCAAGTCATATGTTTGGAGCAACCACTGTCCAGGTACCAAATTTGATTTACTCTTGGACATCTCTTCACCTGATCTGCCTCTGATTCAGACACTCCTTCATCTTCAGACTCTTCTTCTTCTGAGTGACTTCTGGAGGCATCAATTTCCATGAGGCAAACCTTCTTTGCTCTTGCTTCTTCCTCATCTTCACTGGAGCTTGAAGATGTTGACTCATCTTCTGTCTCACTCCAGGTCTCAGCCACAAAGCCCTTTTCCTTCTTCTTGTTCTTGCTGGAAGAGGGTTTGTCGGTGTGCTGTCTTCTGGTTTCCTTCTCTCTTCTCTTCTCTTTCTTCTGGTTCTCTGGACACTCAGAGGGGAAGTGCCCAGGCTTCCTGCATCCATAGCACACAATTTATTTGGTTGGTGTCTAGTTATATTTTGTCTTGTCATCTTTTCTTGATGACTTTCTCCTGAAATCCTTTCTGGCCATCTTGTAGAATCTTTTAGCAAAGAGACTCATGCGCTCTTCATTTGATGTTGCAGTCTATTTCTCTTTAGTGGCTTTGAAGGAAATACTTTGTTCTCTTCTGGCTGCTGGAAGTGTTCTTTGTTCAGCTGCCTCCCTGGCAATTATCAGCTGTTCATATAACTTCAGTTTCCCTAATATAGATTCAGTTGAAATCTCATTCAGGCATTTGTCCTCCTTGATGGGCCAGATTCTTGTATCCCATGAGCTTGGGAAGCATATCAGGATCTTGTCATTCACTTCAGTAAGAGTGATGTTCTTATCCAAGGTTTTTAGCTCATTGACAATTGAGCTTAACCTATTGTACATATCAGAAACTGTCTCAGCTTCTTCCTTGTTAAAGTTCTCATATAGGGATATGAGATTTGATCTCTTATCCTTTCTCTCATCTGCTGATCCATCCATCATTTGGTTTAGGGAATCCCAAATGGCTTTTGCTGAGGTGCACTCAGCAACCTTCTGGAAGATATCATCGGACATGGTTTCTGCCAGGATATTCATAGCTTTCACATCTGCAATTTTTGCCTTTCTTTGAGTTTCAGTCCACTCAGGTGGTGGAACTGCTGTTGAACTTGTAGGTGTTGCAGAGGTGGATTCTTGTGGGGGACCTGTCAAGATTGAATCGTAGATGTCTTCATCAATGAAATTCATGTACATCCTAATTCTTGACTTCCAGATGGCAAACCTATTAAGGTTGCACACTGGAGGTCTGGTGCTTGCATAGTCCTTGTTCAATGCCATGCTGTGTGTATAAACTATTAAAAATGAAATGAAATAAGATAGATCTAACTTAGGATCTTTTGGTTCAAGATTTATCTTGTACAACCAAAGGAACCTCCTCTGATACCAATTGAAAGTGAGAGTTAGATCTGAAATACTCAAGAGGGGGGAGGGGTGAATAAAGTATTCTTAAAAAATTCGTAACAGCTATTACAACTTTTGTTGTAAATTAAAAGTGCAGAAATAAATATAGCTAGCACACAATAAGCCAAAAACACAAGCACAGCAAGAACAAAAGAAAAAAAGGCAACCAGACGACATAAGAATTTTATAGTGGTTCCCCAACCTGGGTACATCCACTCTTCTACCACATTTGGTAGGAATCCACTCAGATTTTTGATTAGGTGTCTGACACCAATGAGCTTTTGATCAGGTGCTCAAAAACCAACCCAATTCTTTTGATCAGGAGACTTGCAACCAAGGAATCACTTTTGAAGTGAGATGACAACCCTTTATATAGTGGGGGGGGGGGGTTAGAGATGATTTTGTCTTCTCTTTCTCAATATACAACTGAGAAGACTGTGAATTTGATTATAGCTTATGGTTCCCCCTGAGATGTAGAATGAATCAGGGAAACACAGGAGATACGCTTCATGGTGATAGGTCTTCAAACTGAATTCTTGACCAACAATAATCTTCAGGAACTTCTTTGACCGATGGAACTGGTGTTGTCCTTTTGAAGTGTCCTGGAGTGCTTGAAGAAAGAAGACTCTAGATATATGTATTGTTGTTCTTCTTCTTCAGGTACTGATGAACTTCTGGTCGAGGGCTTCTCTGTATCAGAGAATGCTTCTTGTTGACAGAGCAGATTGTTCAAGACTGAATATTTCTCTGTGTCTCTGTAATCTCTGTATCCCTCTGAGTGCACTGTGCGCTGTGTAAAACTTTCTTAATAATCCTTGATTCTGTGCGTTATTCTCTTCTTTTATTTTTTTTATTTTCTGTCGAGATCTGTCTTTCAAAAATTTGAATTAATCTGCAATTAATGCTGACAGCCTTGAGAATAAATGACATTGATTTATTTCCCCAGCTGTCCCATGGAAAAATGGCAAGCAATAATCCTGGAGAAGACCATAATTAATGCTCCTTCTAACGGTTACATTCAGAGAATGTTAGAGCATTAATTACTCAGGAATTATCACATTAGAGTGGGGACAGAAGGTCGGAAATAACAAAGTCTGGAATCGTCGAACAGATAGCAGAATTCATCGAGCTGAGTCTGCAGTTCGTCGACCTGATGACTTCTGTTCGTTGAGATGAGTTGCAGAATCGTCGAGCTGAAAACATGACTTGCTGTCTCTGGAAGCTTTGCATTTCTGTACTTCAAATTCGTCGAGATGAGAACTGGATTCGTCGACTGGAGAAGATTCTGGACTTAGAAAAATTGATAATTTCTTGAATCAGGAAGGTGAAGTAGAGAATCCAGAAATCGTCGACCAGCGAACTAAGTTCGTCGACCTAAGTCTGGAGAATCAATTTAACTCGAAATGCTGAAGACTGAGTCCAAAGATCGTCGACCAAAGAATAAGATTCGTCGAGCTAAGTCTGGAGAACCTTGAATTCGTCGAGCTGAAAATGATTCTGGACTTAGAGAAAAATTGATAAACCTCTGGCAATAGAGTTGAAGTGGAAGTCCCGAAATCGTCGAGCAAAGAATGAAGTTCGTCGACCTGAGAACTAGGTACGTCGACCTGAGTCTAGAAAACAGTCTGGACTTAGAATTCTGAAGGTGGAGTCCAAGGATCGTTGATCTGTGACTGAAGTACGTCGAGCTCAGCTCAGAGAATATTTCTCTAAGATCGTCGTGCTGAGAACGACTATCGTCGACCTGAGTTCGACGAACGTCGAACTCATTTTACTTAGTTTCTAGAGAAATCTCTGAATCTCTGGAAAAACTCTAAGTCTTGAGTCTCTGGCAGTCTGATGATGGCTTGTCCATGTGATGAAGTTACTAAGGACTTGGCCTACACTCTAGGACACAACTATGACCCTGGCTATACATGTTGGGTCACATCATCCTAGCTTAGTGATCCTAGCCCAAATCAAACTAGGGATCCAACACTGGCCTTGCTTTTGGCACCAACTGAATGTGGAAGTCCGTGTCCCTGGCCTGTGGCAATCCGGGCAATTTCTCCGAAAACACGTCGGAGAATTCCCGAACCACTGGGATATCCACAATTGAAGCCTCTACTCCCGCCATCTCGAAGCAGATAATGTAAACTTCCTCTCCTTGCTTGTGGGCTTTGACAGCCTGTATAGATGATAATAAAAGGTTGGAGACAAGTCTAATACCTTCGACGAGATATAGGAGTCTCCATGCCTCAGTGTGATTCTCTTGACGGGCAATCGATCTGGGTGTGGTTCCAGTACAACCAAGCAATGCCTAGGATCAAGTCAAAATCTGGCATCCTTAGGATCGTTGCAGGCGCTTCAAATGACTTTCCAATGATCTCTGCCTCCATGTTGCACTTGGTAGATGATAATAATACCGATCCATCAGGTAGCCTCACCCTCATCATCGATCCCATGAATCGTTCGACGCCATCGAATCCTTCCACAATGGCTTCTGATACGAACGAGTGCGAAGCACCCGTATCAAACAACGTATGTGCGGGCTTGCCGCTGATAAAAACTATGCCTGAGGTTGATTTGAGTCTCAAATGGGTAGTTATACTCCAAGGTCAAGACTATGTAAAATAAAAAAAAATGTCTTAATTTCATAACATAAGTTATGTACCTGTGATGAATTCCTCAGGATTCCTCGGCTCGACGAGGTCTAATGCGTACATCTGCTCTTATACTCTTCCTCGACCAAAAGGTCCTCGGCCCCCACCTCGACCTCGACCTCATCCTCGACCTCGGGCCTGCTGTACTGGAGGGGCCACTGGAGTTGGAGGAGGTGGAGGAGGGAGTGGACGAAACTGATGCGGGCAATCAGATCTAATGTTGCCCGGCTGATGGCACCCAAAACAAACTATCGGTCGCTGGCCACGGTCATCCTGTCTCATCTGGCCATGTGTCTGTTGTGGTGGAGGAGCTCGTGTTGTAGGGGGTCTCTGCTCCTGCCTGTAGTTGGGATGATAACGTCCCCCACCTCTCTTGTGCCTCATGACTCTGCCTCTCTGTGAGCCCCAGCTATTCTCCCCGAAGAACGACCCATTTAGCAGTCTCTTTCCTCTATTCTGCACAATCAGCTGATCTGCCTCCAGCTTCTTGGCCATCTCGATGATCTGAGCTGAAGTGCCATGAGAGATGAACAGTAGGTCCTATCTCAAATCGTCCCTAAGGCCTCGGTAGAATCTCTTTGCGTATCTCCTGTCGTCTGAATCATGTATCCCTGCAAACCTAGCAAGATGGGAAAACTCCCTCTGGTACTCGATCACTGACATATTCCCCTATTTGAGGTTCAAGAACCTCTCTTCTAGCTCATCCCGGTCCGTGGTAGACACAAAATGGTCCAAGAATGCCTCGCCGAACTCCTCCAAAGATATATCCAACAGATCCCTATCTGTAAAGGTGGAGTCCAGATGGACTTCCACCACCTCTTTGCATGGGCATCCAGTGCAGAAGTTCACAAATGAACTGCCTGGCTGACAGGGCAGCTGATGCCTGCTAGCATCTCATGTATAGCCTCGAGCCATTCCTCGGTCTTTACATATTCTCCGTCCCGTGGTACATAAGAGGTGATAAACTCTTGAATGCACTCAGCCAGTTTGATCCCGGATTTGGCAGCGATGCCGGAATCTGCTGGGCTCTGAAGGCCTCAAGAATGGCCGTCAAGGTCTGGACCATCTCTGTCTGTAGAAAAGGAGTGTCATCCGGAGGGGAAGGAACCACATTCTGCGGTACGACGACCTGTGGAGGCTGCATAAAGGTATGGTTTATATTAGAATTGACCTAACTCATTTCTTATGTGGACTGTTTTATGTGACTTTTATACACATGGACACACCATTACTTCCACTGCAAAGTTTGTACGCAAACTAATACTCGAGCGGGGTGGCCCAGTGTGGTGAACTTCTTCTCTTATCATCGTTTTGTTCAAGTGATACCAGTTTGTAAGACCCCTCCCCCTTACGAATGAGGCTCCTGGTCATATGCCCAGAACAACCGTCTTATGGTGGCACTAACACACGGGTTAGTCGACACCGCAACACGCTAATCCTACTGTCTAGTATGATCATATAACATGTTCGGCCAAAAGAGAGAAAGAAGTAAAAGCATTATAAAGAAACAACTAGTCCACAAGTCACAGTACTAGTATATAATAACAAAAGTACACAAGTCCAGAATGAGTACATCAAAAGAGAGTAAAAGGGCTTATGCCATGTACATAAAGACAAATCACTCTCTCTCTCTCAAATATCAACAAGCGGAAGCTATGCTATCACCAGAAATCTCATCCCACCTGACAGCGAGCTGCAGTAGTAGTAGTAGTAGTAGGTAGTGGTGGTATCAGCTCCTCACGTCCTGCCACCTCGTCCTGCTGGTACTCCCTCTCCTTGAGCACCTAAAATGATTGGTCACACCAACCGTTAGTCAAAAGACTAAGTCGTTTCCTACACACCTCACCTCCGCAACTCCTAGGCACCGGGAGGGAGGACGAAGCAGAGGACAACAAGGGGAATAGTAAAGGAAACAGGTGATAGTGGAACTATACTAACAAGTACATATATGTCAGTTATTTCTACTCTAGCAGTTTTATATATATGGTATATGAAAGGTAAGAAGAACTGAATAGAAATAAGTAAAGTGTTGTCAGTAAACAAGTACTAAAAGTGAGCAGAGTAAAGACAACAAGTAAAATAAGCTACAACTACCATCACAAAAGTACCTTAACATATATAAATGCCCATACAAACTTATAAGTTAAGGTTTCCAGAAATTTAACTTATCATATAAAAGTGTCATACTAATTTATATGATTAGGAAATATGGTGCGTATGACCTAGTTATGAATGTATGATATGCATGCGAAATAATTCATGCAAGTGCAACTCACACACACGACTCCGTGATCACAGACCTTTAGTTCCCACTTTTTGGAGCTAGCATCACTCTCTGGTACCGTCGTTGTGGCTATGGCAGCAGTGGAGCGTGCGTCTCCACTCCTAGGCAGGTATACACACTACCAGGCCTAGACCTACCATACGCATCTATACACGTACTAGGTGCACTCTAGAGTCTTTACATACTATTTGTTGGCTACCCACCAGTCTTTTTCGTCGAGTGTGCGTTCTTGGGGATCGTGCTCCAGACCGTAGTGTAATTAACCCACTAGCCCCTCAAACCCTCAAACCTCGCCAGAGTCACCGTACTGCCATCGGTATGAAGATTGGCCCAGTACCGCATGACCCGCCACAGATTTATGCACATGCAAGATATTCTAACCCGAGCCTCCAGCTCGCAGGACCAGCCCGTCCTGAATCCCTCCAACCCTTCACGGGTGAGATTGCACATTAGAGCCTATATTCTGAATCCCTCCAACCCATCACGGGTGAGATTCTACATTAGTGCGTTTTTTGTGAATCCCTCCATCCCATCACGGGTGAGAATGAATATCAATGTCTTAGCCTATTAGACTACTCTTGTCTAGTGTTCGTTATACCTAGCAGTTTAGGGTTAATCCCTGGACTACCCATGACATGCCCAGTGAAGGGCTCTCGAGGGCACTAGGAGCTATGATGGGTTGAAATCCCAAAGCTCCCTTTCTCAAGGATATTTATTTTTATTAATGTCAACCCGTGATCCATTTCCAGCTCCCGTTGTTACTCTGGAATGAACATAATGAATTCAGTTATTATTGGGGAATCAGCGGTCTTCCGCCGGTCTCCGTTCTAACTTCTGTCCTTGAGGTCTTGCACTCTATCGCTTGATATTATAAAGTGACCTACTAGACACCAATCAGGGTTTGTCTTCCCAATATAGTCACCAACTTTACCTTCTATCGTACTCCTGTGGGTCCTAGTGACAAGAGCTATATTTTGCTAAGCGCACCCATGACCTAATGTTGACCCGTATGACGTGTCATCCAAATTCTTCGGTCAAATGTTCCTAATTACATATCATGGTTGTTATGATGTATGATGATGATCGAACTAGGTTTCGTTATTTTCCCATGGATTAAGGAGCCAAAATTAATCTTTTTAATTATGCGACCGGCTCACCTTGAACAAGAAGTACTACATATAATGGTTCAACATGACTAAGGTTTTCACTAGGTGTTCCATAAGGTAATTAATACTGCCTACCAATTTTCAAAATATTTCCATGCAAATTTGTAATTATTTCACATTTAACAATAAAATTCCAATTCAGCCACTTTACAAATAAAGTACCTTAACTACGCAACCAAAAATTTTAAGAAAATTAGAGGGTGTTCATGTTGGTATAATTGGGCTAAATACAGAGTTTCCAAATCTTAAGCAATGAGCTGACCTATCTTATACCATTTTAAGCAATATTACGAAGATACCATTATTAGGGTTTTTATCATATAGGCACATCCAAAAATTCTCAAATATTTTATCAGAAACCAAAACACAATAATAAACCACTGTAAAATTTTTAATAATTTTAAGACACAAATTTCCCATATTTTTAATTATTCTCCAAAAGGGGAAAAATGGTAATGTCTACATAAAACCCAAGGCAATATTATTAAACAGTGCCATAAAATTTTCCATGGCTAAAAATTTCCCTACCAGATCTTGTGTCAAAAATCCATAATTTAATTAATTTATTTGCCACATTTTCCAAATTTATTTCCTAACTAGACACATTTTCCAAAAAATCAAAAAATGGGATTTTTGATCCCCAAAAATCCCACATATTCCATGGAAGGTGTATTCCATTCTTATGAGTCTCTGTCCAAAGTTTTATGGACTTGCAATGACCCAATTGGGCTAGATTCACATTTTTCCCATTTTTGCTATTGGCACCACAAATTTGAATATGCCAACCATTTGCATGTGAGAATTCCCCAACATGCATAGGTCAAAATGACCTAAAAGTTTTACCATGGATTTGTCTTGACCTAAAGAACCTCCCACCAAAATTTGGGGGCATTTGGAGTTATATGTCTCCAAAAATACACTTAATTTAATTTCAAGTTTTTCATCAAATACTATAGAAAACTTCTGACCACAAATTCCCATTTTTGGTCAAACACTAGTTTTACACAATACACAAGCTTGGCCAAAATTTGAAGTCATGGCGACTTATGGTTTGGCTTGGGCATTTATTTTAAAATTTACCCTAGCCTAGGACCAGTCCTGGTAGATTGGACCTACAGGGAGCCCTACAGCTCCAAACTTCAAGTTTAGGATGTCAAAATAAAGACCTAGATCTACAAATTTTATGTTGATGTCTAGTTCTGAAATTGCATCGAAGGGGCCTATTTTCAACATGCAAAGTCACTGTAAATGTGTGACAAAAATGTTACTGTTCATAATAATTAAAATTATTAATCAAATTGAAATCAAATGGATGATATCCGTTCATCGTCCCAGATTGCCAACGGTTGAGATTGACTCTTCCTGGGCCATGTTTGCTGGCTAATTCCGGCCACCTGGGCCAGTGCAACCGCCAGCGATTATTGCCACCACCTCCGTTGAGGTGGTGGCAAGCATTTCCCGACGGTGAGGCTGTCGGAGGTGGCTCCTCCGGTGATCCCGAGCAAGAAGAAAAACTCGGAAAATTTCACGCTTTCACTCATGGTATCAGGCTTGATTGAGCCAGATGTCTTCCTAATTGAGCTAGAAAGCTAGCACGGGGTGAGGTGAGATGAAACAGACCTGCAACCGGGCTTGGCGGCGCGTGTGGTGGCGATGCTGCATGGCCGACGCTTGCTCCGGCGAACTAGCCGGATTAACCATTTCTACAGCAAAAGCTTTGCTCCAGCAGTCAAATTCCACTCGTTTCCATCTCCTGAAGCTAATGGTGGCCTTGGATTTGGCTGGGAGTGGCTGTGGGAGAAGTTTGAGTTAAGGGGTGGTCAGCCATGGCTTTGGAGTTTCCTCCTGGCCACCAGGTGTCCCCAAACTCCTCCATCTTGTAGGAATAAACCTTGGAAGCTCAGTCAGCAGCTTGGGCAGAGGGAAGTAGGGCCACATGGCCTCCAACTCCTCTCTTCCTCTCTTCTCTCTCCTCTTTTCTCCAAAATGGCCAAATTGCCCCCATGCATGCCTTCTCTCTCCAAATGCAGGAGGGTAGGGGCAGTCATTAACCCTTTAAGCTGGTCATGGGCCTTGGCTCATGGGCTTAGCCCATGAGGAGTGGGCTTGGTTCATTCTTTTCTCTTTTTAGGCCACTTATTGACTTGTTGACTTTTAGGTTGACTTGGTCAACATGGTGAGTGGGCTGGCCCCACTTGGAGGGTCATGAAACCCATGGAACCACCTAACTTGGGTTGGGGAAAGGTGATGCCATACCTGGGCTAATTGGGCCTTTAAGTGTGGGTTTGACCAGATTTGGGTTTATGGTTGACTTGGGTCAATATGGGTCAATGAGTGACCCAAAGATGTGGCTTATGATTCCCTTAGGTTGATGTTAGGGTTAGGGGTGCAGTGGTGGAACCAATGTGTTGCTAGGACCCCAATTTTGGGCTTGTTTGACTTGGGTTATCTTGGGCCCTATAGTTGGTCCCATGTGAATACACCCTAACTCCATGGTTCAAACCTAGCCTAAACCCATGCCCCCAGCATTTGCCCTAACCCAACCTAAGTAGAGGGTCCAATTGGAAATGGGATGTTACAAACTCCAATAAACAAAAGAAAAAATTTCGTCCCCGAAATTTAAGTTCGAGTTTACGGCGTTTCCATAGAATTTTTTTTAAGTACTTTATACATAATTAATATGTTACCTGAGGTAAATAGATCCGGGTGCCGCTCTAGCATCAGGTCCCTCGGCTCCCAGGTGTGCTCCTGCTGTCCATGGTTGGACCACAACACCTTCACCAGGGGAACCTTCTTCTTCCGCAGCACTCGGACTGCGGTATCATCGATCTGCAGCAGTTCTAAACGAACTTATTTGTCAGATGCTAACGGGCCTACTGTAGTGGTGATATACTGCTCCGGCCGAAGGAGAGCTCTCCGTAGCGAAGAGATGTGGAAGACGTTGTGCAAGGTCCCTAGCTCTGACGGCAGCTCCAGCCTGTAGGCCAAGGGCCTGATCCGCTCCAGAATCAAATATGGCCCCATATATTGAGGGCTGAGCTTCTTGTACCTCCATACCTGAGAAACACCATGCACCAGACGTATCTTAAAGAACACTCTGTCCCCCACCTGGAACTCCACCTTCCGATGCCGCACATCGTAGTACCTAGCCTGCCTACTCTGAGCCTCCAGCATCCAGTCCCTGATCAATCGTATCTGAGCGTCTGTATCCTCATTATATTCCGATATAAGTTCCCTGGGGTCCTCATCCTGAACCCAAGATAGCGGTGTCCAACACTTCCTCCCATGAAGAGCCTCATAAGGTGTCATCCCAATGCTCTCCTAGTGACTTTTGTTGTAGGAAAACTCAACCAATGACAACAGTCTCTCACAGGGCCTCCCCATATCCAGTATACAAAATCATAGCAGATCCTCCATGGTCCTGATGGTCCGCTCTGTCTGATCGTCAGTCTGTGAATGGAAAGCGGTGCTAAAAGCAAGTTGAGAACCTGAAAGAATTGGTTTTCAAGATATCCTAAACACCTGGGGGGGTGAATAAGTTCAATTCTTTTTCCTTAAGGCAGATAATATTTTTACTGTTAGATCACTTATTTAGCAATTTACACAGCACAGTATAAAAGAAATCACAGCCAATCATAGAGTGCACACAGTTTTATAGTGGTTCCCCAAGTGATGGGTACATCCACTTTCCCCCTTCGCCTATCTAACAGTGTACTAGATTCGGCCTAACTCCCTTCTTTCTTCTCAGATCCTCAAATCTTACAACTCAGATCCTTGAAAGGTCCCTACAGCTCAGACTTCAGCAAGTCCTACAACTCAGATTATTCCAGAGAACCCTACCTCAGAGTGAGTCCACACTCCTACAACTCAGGCAATTAAGCCCTAACTCAGCCTTTTCCCAGGCCTACAACTCAGGCAATCAAGCCCTACATCAGCCTCTTTCATAAGGCCTACAACTCTGGCAATCAAGCCCTACCTCAGCCTCTTCCACAAGGCCTACAACTCAGAGATAAAACTCTCATACCTCAGGCACTCAGCCCTACCTCAGCCTTTATAGATTTAGGCTTACAACTCAGAGAGATAACCCTCCTACACTCAGATCTGTAAAAGATCCTACAAAAACATTGATAGTAAAAAGAATAATTCCGTTCACCAAAGTAGAGAGAGAATGGGTAGAAGGTTTCTTGGTCAATTCTTGATAGATCTGACTGCTTTAGATCCAACCGTTCTTAGCTTCTTCAAAGCTTCTTGAATTTAAACAAAGTAAGGTTGATCTTCTTATGAAGTTGGAGATGATCTTCAATCTAGCTTCCTTCTCCTTTCAGATATGACTCTGAATTCTTCTTGTAGACTTGTTCAGGATCTGCCAGATACTTTTTGATTTCTAGATGAAGACTTCTCTTCTTCTTCTTAGTTGTTTCTCTCTCTTGGATACTTCCAGCACTATCTATCTGATGATAGAACATGTCTTTATATAGGCTCCATCCGAGGTTACCGGCTGATCCGGTTCATAACAACCTTCTGACAGCTCTGACAGATGCAACAACTTTGTTGGTTATGACAGCTGTCAAGTCTCCAGTTACTTCATTGTACTTTGTCTCAGCAGTAAAGTGTCAGGACAATTCTTCAAATGTGCCGACACAAATAGATCATGTGTCGACACAACTCTTGATGATGTCGACACAGCTCTCACAATGTCAACACAGCTTCTCTTTAACTTCTTAGCACAGCTTCAGTGGCATGTGTCGTCACAAGTCTTGTGTGTCGACATAATAACTTCTAGTCTCGACAAAGTTGGTGTCGATAGAATTTTGGTGTGTGTCGACACAAGTCCTGTATGTCAACACAGTTATTGTCGATAGAATTCTGGAATGTGTCAACACAAGTCCTTCTTGTCGACACAGTTGTTGTCGACAGATTTTTTGTGTGTCGACACAAGTCCTGTGTGTCGACACAATCTGGCTCCTGGTGTCGACACAGTTGTTGTCCACAGATTTTCTGTGTGTCAACACAAGTTCTGTGTGTCGACATAATCTGGCTCCTGGTGTCGACACAACCTTTCCCATATGTCGACACAATTCTTCTCAAGTGTCGACACTTGTACTTGAAACGTTTTCTGCATTTCCTTAACCTGCACATTGAAACTCAACACAACATCAAATAAACGTTGATGAATATCATTGAGTTAGGTGAGGCTTCTCCAAATCTGGTACACATTTTCCAATGTACCCAACAATCTCCCCCTATTTCGAGAAGTCATAACCCTTAGTCAATAATATACATTACTTTATTATAAAACACATAATATGATGTATAAAAACATTATTTGACAGGGTAACACATAAATAAAACCAACATATTATATTATCATAAAATATGATAAAATATAGTGAACATGAATCAATGTTTTGTTGAATTACAAGAAGTTTCTGAACAACAGATGACAGATTTAAAAAGATTATATATTTCTAAAATCTAGTCAATCTATTCCTTTTTTTGAGTTCTTCAGCCTTAAACTTTTGCCTTTCAAAATAGTGATAAGACTTTGGAAAGTACTTGCTAGGCTCCACAGAAGTAGCAGGTATCTTCCCAGCTTTGAGATCTCTTCTAAATTGATGTATGACATCTTGCCGTTTCTGACACTTGCTCCATTCTTATTCAGAGTGCCACTTGCCCCTATCATGCATGTTATCTTTAACAGCTTGCCAGACAGTGAGAATAATGTTTCTGGAGGTGGGACTCCATCTTTCAAAATCAGGCTTTAATTCAGCCTCCATCTTTCAAAATTAGGCTTTAATTCAGCCTGCTCTCTAAACCTTTTCTTAGAAAGTTGAGCTTCTTGCTCTCTTTTTAAAGCAACTTCAGACATTTCTACTTTTTCATCATCACACAGGGGTGGATAACCAAGAGTTGCTCTGATAGCATTAGTTATCCATTTAGCATGTTCAGAGCCCGCATTGACTAACACTCTCTCCCCCTTTATGACTTCTCATTCAACATGGTCTCTTAGATCATCCTTTTGAAACCTTATCTGATTAGCTAGATAATTTGTTCCTTTCTTGTAGAATGATCTGAACTTTAGTAGCTGTTCAGCAATGACCTTTTGAGAGTCCTGAATTGCAATGTGAACAGCAGCCAAATTTGCTTTGAGTTGTTTATCAAACTCAGACTTCTCGTTAACAATGTTTGCAGTGAAAACAGTTGCTGTATTCTTAAGTTCTATGACAATTATATTGTGAGATTCTGTTAGATTGTCATTCATTCTTATTTGGTTTTCCAGAACATAGCCCTATTTCACCGCTATGTCATCTATCTAAGTTTTGGCTTCCACTTGTTGTTGTACTAAATATACTACAACATTACCTTCCTTATGGAAGCAATCTGTCATTTCCTTTTTATGTAAATTGACCTCAAATCTGATGGATTTGATATCTTGGGCCAATGTAGATTGCAGTTCTTTATGACTCTCATCTACATATTTCTCAAGAGCTGCTCTTTGTTCATCCAGCTTTACTTACAGTTGCACAAGAAGTGAACTGAAGTCTACCGCAGGTGTTGGTGTTTGTGGAACAGCTTGCAAGGCTTTCTTATAGCCTGAGCTCCTTTTCCTTAGCTCCATAAGCTTTCTCTTCTTTGCCCTGGATACTTCTTCATTTTCAGAAGAGTCAGATGAACTTGCTATATCTACTGTATCTTTAGGACTAGATGCTATAATGGGCATCTCCTTCTCAGTCCTTAGCAGCTCCCCCTCAGTTCTTGCATCTAATAAATTAGGAAAACGTTCTTCTAAAGTAACTTCTTGTTCCATTTGTACTGGAGGTATAACTGTCTCTTTAGCAAAAGGTTCTCCTTCAAATTCCAAAGTTTCTTCCATGGTAATGACATCCACAGGGACATTGTCTTTGTGATTTTTATCAATATCAGTCATAGGCACATCCAGTGCATCTTTCTCAGTATCTATAATAGTTTGATTTATGTCCAGTAGTACCTCAAGTATAGATTGTGTAGTTGCTTCACTGTCTAGTGCAGTTGTGTGAACAGGTGGCTATTATTCATTAGCTCCCCCTGAGGGTAATGCTTTTTGTTGAGCTGAAACTGGAGAAAGCTCATTGGCTCCCCCTTGATTAAGCTCTTACTGGACTTGAGCCAGTTGGATGTTGCTTGCAGGAGCCTGCTCCCCCTGCATTTATCCTTCAGTTACAGTCTCTAAGGTTGAAATACTCTTATTGTGTCGACACTATTGCGATTGTGTCGACACAATCTACTAAAGTCTTGACAGAGGATTTTATTGTAGTACAATACTATGTGTCGACACCATTTGCGATGTGTCGACACAGACAACCTTGAGAGTATAGTCTAAATTCTGCGTGTCGACACAGACGACTGTATGTGTCGATAGTAATATCTAAGTGTCAGGATAGCTAGGTGTCGACACCAAATTCTAAGTGTCGACACAATCTTCTTGTTGTGTCGACAGAATTTTCCTTATGTGTCGACACCAACTACTAAATGTCGACACAGATGTCTTTATGTGTCGACACAGATGTCTTTATGTGTCAACACAAATTTACTTAGTTAAATTTGTCATTCTTATTCTAAGTTCAGCATGCCTAATTCAATTTTAAAAATAATTGAATTTAGTTTCATCCAGTGGTTTGGTGAACATGTCACCAATTTGAAAATTAGTATTGAAAAATTCTAAACTTATATCTTCCTTTTCAATATAATCTCTAATGAAATGAAATCTTATTTCTATTTGCTTAGTTCTGCTATGTGAAACAGGATTTCTAGCAATAGAAATGACACTAGTAGAATCACAAAATAATGGAGTTCTACTTACCTGTATTCCATAATCTTCAAGTTGATGTTGAATTCATAATAGCTGAGCACAATAGCTGCATGCAGCAACATATTCAGACTCAGTAGTGGAAATATCCACACTTGTATGCTTTTACTGCTCCATGACACCAACCTTCCTCCTAAAAACTAACATGAGCCAGTTGTACTTTTCCTGTCTTCTTTGCATCCTGCAAAGTCTGCATCTGAATGCCCAGTTAGTAGAAAATCTCTATTCTTAAGGTACCAAAAGCCAAGATTTGGTATTCCCTTAAGATATCTCAAAATTCTTTTGACTACAGTATAATGAGATTCTTTAGGGCAAGCTTGATACCTTGCACATACACATGTAGCATACATGATGTCTGGTCTACTAGAAGTTAAGTATAAAAGGGAGCCAATTATCCCTCTATAGAAAGACTCATCTACAGGTTTCCCTGCATCATCTTTGCCTATACGCATAGTTGACCCCATTGGAGTTCTCGTGGTGGAGGCTGACTCCATGCCATACTTATTAATCAACTCCTTGGTGAACTTAGACTGGGATATGGACAAGCCATCATCAGTCTGTCTAACTTGTAGTCCCATGAAGAATTTCAGCTCACCCATACTGCTCATCTCAAACTTCCCTTGCATAAGTTTGGCAAACTTTCTACAAAGGTTGTTTTCTGTTGATCTAAAGATAATGTCATCAATATATATCTGAACTAGGATCATCTTGCCTTTTGATTCCCTAAGGAATATAGTTTTGTCTATTTTCCCCCTTGAGAATTTGTTCTCAATGAGGAATGTAGACAATGTTTCATACCAAGCCCTACGGGCTTGTTTCAAACCATATAATGATTTCTTAAGCATATACATATAATTAGGATAAAGAGGTTCTACAAAACCTGAGGGTTGTTCAACATAGACTTCCTCTTTTAAGTCACCATTTAAAAATGCTGACTTGACATCCATCTGGAATACCTTGAACCCTTGGTATGCTGCATAGGCAATGAATAGCCTTATTGCTTCTAACCTTGCCACTGGAGCAAAGTTCTGATCAATGTCCATTCCTCCTTCCTGCCTGTAGACTTTTGCTACCAGTCTTGCTTTATTCTTGACTATGATGTCATTTTCATCTAACTTGTTCCTGTAGATCCACTTAGTCCATATGATATTGTGATTCTTTGGTTTAGGAACCAATTTCCAGACTTTACATCTTTTAAATTGATTCAGCTCCTCATGCATGACATCAATCCAGTTTGGGTCTTGTATAGCTTCTTCAAATTTCTTGGGTTCTATTTGGGACAAGAAACTAGAGCAAAGGAATGTGTTTATGTTCTTGCTACTCGTCTGAACACCATGACTTGGATCACCAATAATTTGGTATGCTGGACGATCCTTTAGATATCTTATTGTTGGAGGCAATCTATCTACACCTTGATTTCCTTCAGTCTCCCCATCCAGTTGTACTACATTTTCTTCATCATCAGCTTGTGGGTCTTGTACTCCCCATGGATAGCATTCATCATTTTCTTCATCCTGCCTTGCAGGTTGGTCTTCACTAATGGTTAGCTTGTCCATGTTTTCCTTCAGACCTGTAGAGCTACAAGAAATACTAGACATCTCACAGTTTATTAGTATAGTTTCATCAAAAACTACATGTACATACTCTTCTACAACTGGAGTAGTCAAGTTGTAGACTCTGTATGCCCTACTACTGTTGCTGTACCCAACAAATGTCCCTTCTTGGGATTTGGCAGCAAACTTAGTTAAATAGTGCTTGCCATTATTAAGAACAAAACACTTGCTACCAAAGATCCTAAAATAGGATATGTTTGATTTTCTGCCTTTCGTAATCTCATAGGGTGTCTTTTTTTGGCTTTTAGTGATGGATGCTCTATTGAGAACATGACATGCAGTATTTACTGTCTCAACCCAGAAATATTCTGGGAGAGATGTGTCACTTAGTAGTGTTCTACCAGCCTCAATAAGAGTTCTATTCTTTCTTTCAGCAATAACATTATGCTGAGGAGTTCTTGGTGAGGAGAACTCTTGATGAATCCCTAGTTCTTCACAAAATCTTGTCATGCATTCAGACTGAAATTCAGTCACATGGTCACTTCTGATTTTGACCACAGAACTGTTAAGTTCATTCTGAATTTGCCTAACTAAATTGTGGAAGACTGTAAAGGTTTCAGATTTCTGCCTCAGAAAGAAAACCCATGTAAATCTACAATAGTCATCCACAACCACAAATGTGTAGATTTTCCTACCTAGACTATGAACAAGCATAGGACCAAATAGATCCATATGCAGGAGGTACAAACACCTCACTGAGTCTTTGGTATCAAGACTATGGAAGGAGGATTTGGTCTATTTGCCTTTTTGACATGCTGATCACACACCCTCGTTGATGCACTTGACCTGAGGTCCATTTCTCACTAACTCTTTACTAAAGAGTTGACCTATAGTCTTATAATTGAGGTGAGCTAGCCTCTTGTGCCATTTGACACAATGAGAAGCTTTCTCATCTACAACAAGACAAACAGGAGAATCTATTTTCTCACTCATAAAACTTAGACAATAAACATTGCCTTTTCTATAACCTGACAAGATGACCTTTTGATCACTTGTCCTTCTAATCTGACACCCATTCTTAATAAAAGAAGTGTCATAACCAAGATCACTCAGTTGTCTTATGCTTATTAGGTTATGTTTTAGACCTTTTACATAAGCCACTTGAGTGATAGTGATTGAGCTATTGGAAATGTTACCAAATCCTTTGATGACCCCTTTTTCAGAACCACCAAAGATCACTTTGGGTCCATTCTCTATAGGAGTGTAATCCTTCAACATCCTTCTTGTTCCAGTCATGTGCCTGGAACATCCACTGTCCAAGTACCATATTGGGGTATGACCACTTGGACTCACCTGCATCAAATAAAATTACTTAACCTTAGAACCCCAATAAGTATTGGGTTCTAGGTTCTGGTTAGTCTGAAACTTGACAGATTTGCCTGCAGCCTTTCTGACAGGTAAGCTGGCATTCTTTCTGACAGTAGTGTTGTGTCAACAATCTAGGGCATAATGTCCCACTTTGCCACAACACCAGCACTCATATCTATTGTATCTTTTCTTAGATACAGGCTTAACATCATTGTTGTCAGCATACCTTAAAACTGTAGGTACAGTAGTCCTTTTCTTGAGTGCTGGGGCTGATGCATCAAACATTAATGATTCCTGATGATCATAATGTGTTTGTACATGGGCTGCCCTATTGGCAATTACACCCTTATAATTCAGATTACCAAGCTTACTGTGACCATGTGTAATGTCATGGTCATACTTGTTAGTGGGCTGCATCACCTTCATGTGTAACCTCTCTATTAGGATGCACTTCATATTCAAGTACTAAAGAAATGGAAGAAAGGAAGGGTTGTTGGTTTTCTACAAGAAGAAAAGAAAAATTTTCTTAAAAATTTCCGAAGTCCATTTCTTGAGAATTGAAATTTATTTCTTGAGAAGTCTAAGTAAATTTCTCGAGAAAACATAGCAGTTCCCGAGAAACCATAAGACTTCTCGGGAAATTGTCTGAATATTTTCTAAGTCTTTTCTCGAGAAATGCCCTGAATATTTCTCGAGAAAGCTAAGTTTGTTTTCGAGAAAAGCAAAGCAGTTCTCGAGAAAAACAAAGCAGTTCTCCAGAAGTCGAAATCATTTCTCGAGAAACTAAGTATTCTTCTTGAGAAATCAAGTCTTTCTCGAGAAATAAGTTTTTAAATTCACAAAATTTTCGTTAAGTAAATTTCTCGAGAAGGTCAGACCATTTCTCGAGAAAGCAATTCTTTTCTCGAGAAATCATATTCTTCTCGAAAAATCTGTCTTTAGTTCTAAATTTGCGGTAAGTACTTTTCTCGAGAAATAATATCCTTCTCGAGAAATCAGGTATTTTACTTCAATGAATTTTTGCCAAGTCTTTTCTCGAGAAGCCATATCTTTTTCTCGAGAAAGCTAATCATTTCTCGAGAAATCTATTTCTTCTTGAGAAATGGACCTGCAGATTTTTCATTCTAATTCTTCTGAAAGTATTTCAAATTAATCTATGTTAATGATGATTGATCCACGTGAATATTTCCTTCATGACTTATGACTGTTAGATGATGATCTATAAATAGTCCTCTCAAAGGATTTGCTAATCCTAATTACATGAATAATCACAAGGAGAATCATTTCAGAAATCTAAATCTCATTCGCAGTTTCTAAATTTGGGAGAAGTCGCCATCTTCATCATCATTCTTCTCTGTCGCGCATCTCTCGATCCAGCGATTTAAAACGAGAAACGATTCGACAGATCCAAAATTCAAAGATTCTTCAACATCCACTTGATCTTGTCGGATCTTAAGTTTTCAGATCAAAGTTTTTCGAGATTTCTTCCTCAACCTTCTTCGCAGAGCATTTTAGTTTTCAGAAGGAAGATTCTTGAAAAATTCAGATTTGGAAGAGTAAAATGTTTGTTATAGTTGTAAAAATTGTTTTAACTTTTGTAGGAGTTTAGTCTCTAAGATTTGTAGATCCGTTTGTAGATCGAGGTTTGTAGATCCGTTTGTGGATCGAGAGTTTGTAGATGTGGTTTGTGGATCGAGTCGTATATCCGGTTGTGGATCGAGGTGTAGGAGTGTGTAATCTCCTAGGTGTAGGTGCGTTGCTACGAGTTGTAAGATATGATGAAATCTGAGAAAGGTGAAAGCTTAATCTTACCCTTCGTGGTAGATAGGCGAGGCGGGACAGTGGACGTACACAATACGGGGAACCACTATAAATCTCTATATTTGTGTGCTTGAATTTTTAGATAATTTTCATTATGCAAAAAGACGGAAACATCACCTATTCACCCCCTCTAGGTGATTTAGGTAGACGCTAGATACTTTCAATTGGTATCAGAGGGGCATTTTGTTCGATAAGGCTAACACCTTGAACAAGATCCCTAATTTAGCGTTCAGAGATTTCACATATTCATCATGAATCGAAGCAAAGATATGTCATCTACGAAGCTACCAATGTGCACTAAGGAATACTTTCCCATGTGGAAAGAACGAGTACGGTTTTTCATGGAAGCTGTTGAATCAAGGATTTTTCAGATAGTGGAAGAAGTACCACACATACCTACACAAGATTGAACGATAAATCCTGCAATTATGATTCCCAAGAAGATGATGGATCTCACTAAGGATGAGATTGCCTTAGTCGGCCTAGACAAAAAGGCAAAGAATATCATAGCAAGTTCAGCGGACGATTTAATGCTCCAGAACTTATTCCACTACAAATTTACAAAAGAGATGTGTGACTGTCTTGTTGTCCTAATGGAAGGTTCTGAAGAAGTGAGAGACAATCGCAGATCATTATTGAAATAGGAGTATAAAACCTTCAAGCAAGGTGCAAATGATTCCATAGATGACAGCTTCAAAAACTTTTTCAAGATCGTCAACGGCCTTAGGAACTATGGTCACACGTTCACTAATGGTGAAGTCAACGACAAGTTTCTAACATCCCTAACTAAGGAATGAGACAACAAGGTTGGTGCCATTAGAGAATTTGGGAAGCTGCCAGAGATAGACCCTCAAAACCTATTTGGAAAGCTGCTCTCCTATGAGCTTCAAATGAATACAAGGTAGAAGGAGGAGCAGAACAAAATAACGTCTAGCAGAGAAAATTCTACCGCTCTGAAGGCGGAAGGGTCGAAGAAATCTAAAGCTGTGTCACCTGTAAGGACACGAGCTCCTGACACTCTAGAAGACTCTGAGCCAAGCACGTCTGGCTCCGAGCTATCAGATGGAGAATTTTCCCGCATCTCCAAATAGTTCAAAAAGCTGCTGAGCAAGAGGAGACAAATGAAAAATAGGTCATCCTCCTCAGACTCCAGAAGATCATGTCATGACAGTGATCGAACAACGAAAGGCTATAATAAAGAGGACAGGTACAAATTCAAACCAAACAAACAAGTTTCCTTTGATGATGTTTGCTACTGTTACAATTAATCAGGTCACATGATTGCGGAGTGTCCTTACAAGAAGAAGGATATCTCCAGGAAGGGCGAGAAGAAATTCTTCAAAGGGAAGAAGAAAGACAAAAAGAGCTTTGTCGCCAAAATGTTAAAGACTCTCAGTAACAGTGACTCAAGTGAGTCGAGCTCTGAAAACGAAGAAGTTTACTTTGGGCTTATGGCTCAATCTGAAGAGGAAGTGGGCCACTCCGAGTACCATGGGAAGGTAAACTCGCACACTATTCTCTCAGAATCAAAAACATACACTAATGGTCATGAAGACTATTCTTCTGATGAGGGCAAATTAGAATTGATGGCTTAGCACGAGCACTTATTAAAGGCTTTCGACAAATGCCTGAAGGTTGTCCGAAAGCAGGTAAAAGAGATTCCCTCCCTCAAGGCAGTGGAAGCAAATCTGAAGGAAGAAATTGCACAATTACTTCCTTTCAGAGATGAAGTCCACTCCCTGGAAGAGGAACTCAAAGGCTCCGCTGAGACACTAAGTCTGAAAGAAAAATATCTTAATGAGCTTGAAGAAAACGCGTTGAGAGTTTCTCCAAGCCGAAGACTGTTCTACCTCTCATTGATGAGTTTTTAACTCTGAAGAAGGGTAGTGGTCTTGACCACGTTAGTGGAAAGGGTATTGCTACTAAGAAGGCTAGCGCCAAAGAAAAGGGGAAGGCACCCATGGGTCAACCTTCGTTAAGGAAAGTAATCTTCCCGACGAACAAGTTTGACCTTGATTCGTCCTATGTTCATCATGCAAGGCCTACTCATGTAGAGTCCAAGAATAGATACCTGGGATGGACCCGTCCCCATGACTTTGGTGCCAGCGTGTTCAAGGCACCATTTGAGGAGATTCAAATGAAGTGTTATGATCCTCATGCACATGGTCATAACAATAAAAATACACTAAAAGATAAATCTGTTGTACCTAAGGCTAAGGAGATGGGAAGCCCTTGTGTATACAACAACCAGGAGGCCTGCACCTCTAAGAATGATACCCCTGCTAGACCTCATGTTCAAATGGTAAAGCATGAGTTCAATAGGAGGTACAACAGATTTGACTGTTGGTGATGCGACAAAATCGGTCACTTTGGCGCAGATTGTTGGTACAACCGTGCCAATTTTGTAACTCCACGAGTTAGCTATGCGAGTCCAAACACTCGCAACGTTAATCTTCCTAGTGGTGTCCAGCTGACCAGGAACCAATGAACCAAATACATTTGAGTTCCTAAGGTAAAATGATCTGTTTTTGCAGGTATGTCCAAAGGCCAATAGAACTCAGATCTGATATTTGGACAGTGGATGCTCTCGGCACATGATCGGGACAAGAAGCCTTTTGCGTGACTATACCACTATCAAAGACGGAACAAAAGTCATTTTTGGAGGTTCAAATAGGGGAACTACAAAAGGTTATTGTATGATTTCCAACAGCGTAATCTCTTTCACAGACGTTGCTTATGTTGAAGGATTACACCATAATCTCATAAGTATAAGTCAATTATGTGACAATGACTGCATCGTCGAGTTCTGCAATGACAAGTGTTTGATAAATCGTCTGCAAATCCGGAGACGGTTTTAACATCAACTCAGAGTAGAAATATTTTCTGTTTAAATTTTCTTTATTTAGATAATTCTACCCTAGTGTGTTTTATGGCAAAAAGTAGTGCATCTCTCTAAGACCAATGACACAAGATATTAACACATATTAATTTCAAAACCTTAAATATGCAATTTTATCACAACTTAGAGCATGATGCCCCCAACATTAAGTGCCTTAAAGAGAGTTCATGTAACTCCTGTCAAATGGGTAAACAGACACGGGCTACCTTCAAGGTTATTGCGGAGAAAGATTTTTCACGAAGCTTATACTTGCTTCATATGGACTTATCCAGTCCTACGCCTATTCACAGCTTAAGAAGTAAGGTTTATACATTAGTAATTGTTGATGACTACTCGCGTTTCACTTGAGTGTTTTTTCTGAAACACAAGTCAGATACCTTCAATTCATTCACTAATTTTGTCCGACAAATTCAGAACGAATTGGACTGCTCGGTGGTCAAAATAAGAAGTGACCATCGAACAGAGTTTGAGTTGGTTTCATGACAAAATTCTGTGAATGGCAAGGTATCTTTCATGAGTTTTCCTCCCCTCACACTCCACAGCAAAATTGAGTTGCTGAGAGAAGGAATAGAACCCTAATTGAAGCATGTACAACCATGTTGAATGACACTTCACTTCCGGAGTACTTCTGGGCTGAAGTAGCCAACATGGCTTGTCACGTGCAAAACATAGCACTCATCAACAAAAGCTATCTTAAGACTCTCTACGAGCTTCTGAAGGGAAGAAAACCGACTATGTCCTACTTTAGATTCTTTGGAAGCAAATGCTTCGTACTTAATAATGAGAATTATTACCACACAGAGTTTAGTGAAAAATGTTTTGAAAGTACTTTTGTTGGATATAGTAGCCATAGTAAGACATAGGATTTTCAACACAAAAACTCTGGTGATAGAAGAGTCGTTAAATGTTGTATTTAATGAGACTAGCTTGCTTCATAGCAGCTCGTCTAGTGTTATTGGTGCAGATGCAGGTACCGGGTTCAAGAAACTTAGCTTGGATGAAGCTGTTAAGGATGAAGCTCCAAGCGCAGTCAAACTCGTCAATCCAGGCTCGGTGGATGAAGAACCCATAGAGGAGGAATTGCCTCAACCTACAGATACGGCGCCGGATGTTGCAGAGCCTGCTGGAGGGAGAGCAAGGAATCTAGGGTTTAGACACCTAAGAGATCATCCAACTGCTCAGAAAATAGGAGAGCCAGACGACGGTGTGAGAACCAGAAGAGGCACAGTTAATGAACTTTTGCATCTCAGCTTTCTGTCTCATGTCGAGTCAAAAAAGTTAGAGGAAGCGAACAAAGATGCCTCTTGGATCATGGCAATGCAAGAGGAGCTCAACCAGTTTGAACGATGCAAAGTCTGGGAGCTGGTGCCTAGACCAAAGGGATAGAACGTGATAAGCACCAAATGGATATTCAGAAACAAACTGGAAGTGCACGGAGTAATTATCAAGAACAAAGTCAGGCTTGTAGCACAATGATACAGACAAGAAGAGGGGATCGACTTCGACCAGACATTTTTTCCAGTGTCTTGGCTCGAGGCAATCAGGTTGTTTCTTTCATATGCTTCCCTCAAAGGATTCACCATCTACTAAATGGACGTGAAGTGAGCATTCCTCAATGGGAATCTAAAAGAGGAAGTATTCATAGCGCAACCCCCATGTTTTGTCAATTCTCAATTTCCTGACTATGTTTACTTTTTAAATAAAGCTTTATACGGTTTAAAGTAAGCTTCTCGAGCTTGGTATGAGACATTGTGTAGCGTTTTTCTTGAGAACACGTTCACAAGGGGAAAGATAGAGAAGACAATATTTCTTAGGGAAGTTAAAGACAAGATTTTGCTAGTACAAATCTATGTCGACGATATCATATTCGGCTCTACAGAAGACAGCCTTTGCAAAAGGTTTTCTAAACTTATGAAAGAGAAGTTTGAAATGAGCAGTATGCCCGAGCTAATGTATTTTTTAGGACTTCAGGTGAAGTAATCTAAAGATGAAATTTTTATCTCTTATATGAAGTTCACCAAGGAGCTTCTTAAGAAATTCAGAATGGAGAGCGCATCCTCTATGGGGACTCCAATGGGTTCAACTGTGTCTCTGGACAAGTATGAAAAAGAGAAACCTATTGATGAAACCAAGTACAGAAGCATAATTGGATCCTTGCTCTACTTGACTGCCAGTAGACCAGATATAATATTTTCAGCATGTGTCTGCACTACATATCTGGTGAACACTAAGGAATCTCATTATGTCACTGCAAAGCGGATTTTAAGAAACCTTAAGGGTACACCCAATCTTGTCTTATGGTACCAAAGAAGTAATGATGCGAGCTAATTGGCTTTTCAGATGTTGATTTTGCAGGTAGCAAGGACGATTGGAATGCACTTCCAGGACATGCCAATTCCTCGAAAGATGGTTTATTTCATGGAGCAGTAAGAAACAGAATTGTGTGGCAACATCTACTACCGAGTCAGTGTATATCTCTGCGGGTAGTTGTTGCACGCAACTTCTTTGGATAAGGAATCAACTCGAAGATTATAATTTGAAGTTCTGAGAAATTCTGATGTATTTCGACACATCTAGCGCAATTCCAGTCACAAACAATCCAGTTTCCTACAGCCGGACTAAGCATATCGAGGTGCGCTACAATTTCATCCAGGAGCATGCGGAGAACAATGATATAGCCCTCAGCTATGTCCCGACGGACAAGCAAGTTGCAGATATTTTCACAAAGCCGCTGAACGAGGCCAAGTTCTTCTGCTTCAAGACAGAACTTGGTATGCTCAACATCGAGTCCTGAAAAGTTCATATTTGAATGCTGGAGAAGACTCGGCATCAGCCAATTAGAAGATTTCTAGAGAATTCTTACTCAGAAAAATCTCAAGCTCAGGAAGGGATTTCTAGAAAAACTATTTATTTCTCGAGAACTACTTATAATTCTCGAGAACTCCTTGTATTTTACGAAAGCTTCTAAATTTCTCGAGAAACACTTTCTGGATTTCTCGAAAGGTTATATATTTCGCGGGAAATTCCTTATATTTCTCGGAAAGTCTAATGGATTTCTCGAGAAGCCTTATCTTTTTCGAGAAATGCTTAAATCTGCCAGAATAAATTTATGAAGAATTCGAACCGCCACTCCAGGTACGCTTTTCATAATTCTTCAGAATTTTTTATTTTATATAAATAGAAGAGTCCATAGATTATCCAAATCCACAAATTCAAAAAAGCCATTTCCCGAGAAAGATGTTTCAGTTCCGCTGAAAAGCCTCTGCCGCTGTTCTCACGAAACACCGTCGATTCTTCTCCAAAAAGTCAGTAATTTCTCATTCTTCTCAATCGATGGCTCCTACTACAAAGATTGGCATGGGCAGTGAGTTTGTTCGATCAGGTATAGAAGAAATTTCAGATGATTTCTGAAATGTTATTCTTCTTCTTGAATCTGCCGGCGTCACCATCATCCTTAAGCATCAGTGCAAAGTCCTGATAAAAGACGTAGAAGAGTTCTTCTATAATGCGAAGCTTAAGAGGAGTGAGAAAGTGTTGAAAACTTCAGTCAGAGATATAAAAATCAAAATCAAGCCATCTTTGTTGATATAGTTTCTGAGATTGTCCTCCATAGATGAAGAAGACTAGCTGGAAGAACTAGATTATTCCAGGGCTTTGTCCTTTTGTGGTCTCTCCCAATCCACCACTTCCATTAGAAGACAACACATGAACTATGAGAGCAAACTACTGGCCGACATTCTAGCAAAGGTCTTACTCTGCAAAATAGGTTAACTTGGATACATTTCCTCAGATTTTTTCTGCATGATGAATGCTGTGATATGTAGGAAGAAGTTCCAATGAGGACATATGTTTTTTGATAAAATTAAGGAAAGCATGAAGGCACCAAACATTGCAAGAATTATTTCTCTCTATTTGAATCAAGTACATCGTCAAATCTTTGACTTATCTAAAGGTGTGTCAATTCACCACCTAAAGAAGGTCACTATCTCATCATCAGTCGATCGGAAATAAGAATTCCAAGGCCAGGCCAGGCTGATGCAGTGCCAAGGATCATAGATGATGAGGACAGGACCCCATCTCCCCTTCTTATTGACAGAATGGGCACATCTGGGGCAGTTGTTGAGGGGGAGCCTGCTCCTTCAGTTAATGAAGTAGTTCAACATGCTGAGATTCCAGAAACAGAGGTTCAGTCAGATGTTCCTGCAGCTCAGGTTATAGAGCAAGTTGTTCATGGTGATGTGGCAGTAGAAGAGGAAAACTTAGATCAGTATGATGTTGAGAAGAGCAACTTTGTGCAGGATGGTGGCTCAGGTATGGACATTGACCCCTCTTTTGATCAAGAAAATCTTGATGATGCTCAAGTGGATACTACTGCAGCTGACATTGATAGACTGATTGAAAACCTAACTTCAGATGAACTTCTGTTCTACTCTCCTGAAAAGCTTCCTGAAGACATTCCATAAGAGATTCCTGAAGAGTTATGAAAGTGGGGGTTAGACCTGATATACTCTAGAGGGGGTGGGTGGGGGGGTGGGGGGGGGGGGGGTGAATAGAGTATCTTTTAAACCTTTAAAACTTTATGCTATTAATAAAGACAATTCAGAGTAGGGCAGCTATATGATACTAGTTTGATGTAAATAAACGTTAAATCCTGAGATACACTAATCTACCACAGGCATAACTGAAATAAATCTAACTAACACAGGCACAGCAAGAACAAACAGGAAGAGGACAACCAGACAACACAAGAATTTTTATAGTGGTTCCCCAACCTGGGTACATCCACTCTTCTACCACCATGGTAGGAATCCACTAACAGGTTTTGATCAGGTGATTGCTACCAATGAGCTTTTGATCAAGTGCTCAAAAACCAACCCAAGTCTTTTGATAAGGGGACTTGCAACTAAGGAATAACTTTTGAAGGGAGTTAAAGAACCCTTTATACAGTGAGGGGGTGAGAGAATGATGATATCTTCTCTTTCTCAAATACAACTGAGAAGACTAGTGGATCTTTAATGTTAACAAGGCTCTTCCTGATTTATTGAGTTGTTTAGGAAGATTGAGATTTACTTCAGGGTGAGTAAGACTTCAATCTTTAGCTTTGACCAGAAGAGATCCATGAACTTCTTAACTGATAGAGCTTTGTTGTCCTTGAAGAATCCTGGAGTGAAGAATGAAGAAGAATCTTGATTTGAATGGATGTTCTTCTTCTTCTTATTCAGCAGTGTCAAGGTGAAAACAAAATTGTTTTCAATACAGAGAAGAATGAGAATGTTGTTGTTGATGATCTTCTCTATATGCCTTGCTATTATTTCTCTGGTCTAGGCTTGTTGTTTGTTGACTCTATTACTGTATTATTTCTCTCTGTATTGCTTATATTTTTGTCTGTCTATCGAGAAGAAGGAAGAAATCCCTTTTATATTTTCTATGAAAGTTTCCTTTGAATTTTTGAATTTCTTCATGCATTGATTGCTGACGGCTTGGAGAATGTCTGTATTAATTGATTTCCATAACTGTCCCATTGAAAAGCGGCAAGTAATAATCCTAATGAATGCCATAATCAATGCTGCTTCTAACGGTAATATTCAGAGAATATTAAGCATTGATTATTCAGGAATTACTGCAATAAAATAAGGACAAAAGGAAGGAAAAATCCATGTCTGGAACTACACAGAGATCGTCCAGCGAAGAACAGAATTCGTCAACATGGGTCCAGAGTTTGTCGAGTTGAGAAGTCATGTTTATCGACCACATAATTATTGTTCGTCGATCTGAGATCCAAGATAGTCGACATGAGAACCGCTAATTGCTTTCTGAAGAAACTGGACAATTCTGTGCACTAAGATCATCGAGCTAATAATCTAACTTCACCGACTAGACTTTAGAGAAATGTTTCTAAACTTAGAATGTTGGAGTAGAGTATCCAGAAATCGTCGACACAAGAACTAAGTTCGTCGAGCTCAACTCAGAGAATTATCTCTCAGTTCGTCGAGCTGAGCACGACTTTCGTCGAGCTGAGTTCGACGAACGTCGAACTCACTTTCCTGAATCTTTGAAATTTCTCTAAGTCTAGAGTCTTCTGTAGTTTGTTGTTGGCTGGTCCAAGCAATGATGACTCTAAGGACATGGCCTACACTCTAGGACATAAACATGACCCTGGCTATATATTTTGGGTCAAATATCGTAGTTTAGTGAACCTAGCCCAAATCCAACTAGGGATCCAACAATCTCCCCCTATTTGGGTGAGGTTACTAATTACAAACACAAAACATTTACAAAGCAAAAAAAATATATCTGGCAGGAAACTTTAACATATGCAGTAGATATATATGCACAGTGAGTTTTGTATCAAGAATAAATAAGCAGTTTAAAGACAATAGAAAAACTAAAACAGTTCAAAATTCATTCTTCTGCTTTGGCTCCTTTTTCTTAATCTCTTTAACTTTATCACCTGGCTGAGTAAACTTGATTTCAATGTTTGGATTGGCTGCTTGAGTATTTGTCAATGTCATATCAGCAGCTCCAATAATATTTAGGGAAGTATCTCTTAACACCATAGCTTCTGGATGTAACTTCATATAATTATCAACATTAAAGAATTTGTTAGCTTTTGCAAACCTGTTTAGTTCTTCCTTCCTGTATTTGGACATTGTTGTGTATTCAGAGGGATCCTTGCCTTTAGCTTTTGTATTTTTGATCATAGATAGGCCAACCAATTCTTGGAACCTGGCCATCCTTGCAGTTGTAGCTGTTTCTGGGTCCTCAAAAGGTATAGGAGGAGATGCAGGTCTCTTTGGGCTTTCAGCATTTTGATGTTCAGTAGTTTGTTGTAGATGTTGTTGTTGATATTGATGTTGATGTTGCCTTCCTGAAGAATAGTGCCTGTGCTGGCTGCTTTCAGAAGAGGAGGACGATCTACCTTGATGTCTCTGATAAGTTTGATATTGGGTAGTCCTTTGAGATGAAGTTCCTGAAGCACCAGCATCAAGTGGAGGATGTGGAGGAGGGTTTTCTTGAATCTATGAGGAGGAGGTGAATATTTCCTGCTCTTCTTCCTATCTTTCTGCTGATTTTTGGACAGCCACATCCAAGCTGGCATGCGCTTGTATGGAGTAATATTCTGAAGAATGTAGTATGGAGTATCATGTGTTGGGTTGGGTTTTGGAGCAGGAGGTGGAGGAGCTTTCCTTTTCTTAGAGATATTCTTTTTGGACTTGGGCTCATCATCAGAATCTTCTTCCTCATCTTCATCATCAGAAGAGTCTTGAGGAGTATCATATAATGCATTAATTTCTTTCAGAGCCTCTGCAGATATCAACAGTTTTTCTGCCTGGGAAGGAGCTGGAGGAAGAGCTGGAGCTAGAGCAGAAGAACTATACACATCAATGCTTTCAACAACTGATTTACTCTCTTCTTCTATATCAACCATGATCAACTCATCAAGATCAGGTATTGGAGAGTCATCCATAATAAAAGTTGGAGGAGAAATGGCTCTGGGAGGGGATGAAATAATGAATGAATCAGCTCTTGGTGGAGATGGAATGGCTGGAGCCTTTGGAACAACAAAACTAGCCTTGAGTTGCTTGGCAACTTTGGGGCATATTGGGGAGGTATAGGGAACTAAAGCCATGGATGGCTTTATGCTGTATACTGGAAGAAAATTTAAGTAAACTGTATCAAAAACTTTCAACAAATTCACAATATCCAATGTGGGATTTATTATATAATCACCAATAGTCTTTATTTCCTCTGTGACTGTCTCATCCAAGTCCATATTAGATTCAATGAAATTAATTAAATCAAACAAATCATCAGTTTCTGCTGCTGCTTTTGCTGCAGCTTCTACTGCTGCTTCTGCTTCAGCTACTACTGCTGCTGCTTCTGCTTCAGCTGTTGCTGCTGCTTCAGCCGCTGCTGCTACTTCTGCTGCTTCTGCTGTTGCTGCTACTTCTTCACAGAGTATCTCCCCCTGCCTGTTTTCAGTGCAAACTATAGCTAGGCCCCTGACTGAAGAAGGAGGGATGGAGAGAGCAGAGATTTGAGCAGCAAGGGAGGAGATGGAGGTAGCAAGAGGAGAAATAGCCTCTGCTATGAGGGTTTTGAGGAGGGGAGTGAGAAGTGCTAGAAGGGGTGGAATGATGGAAGTGTTCAGTGGCAGGAATGTAGGAGGTGTCTTAGTGAAGATAGAAGGGTGGATGGAAGATGATCATGGAGGAGGAGAAAAAGAGTCTTGCATTGGTTCATCTGGGGAAGAAGGAGTATGAAGGGGGGATGAAAGCAGATTGAATGATGGTAGGGATGATAGATTGGAAAGAGGAATATAAACCAAATGTGGTGGTAGAGGAGATAAGGGTGGTGATGGAATTGTTGTACCATGTAGTGATGGAATTAATGTACCATGTTGTGATAGACGTGAGGTATGAAAGTGAATATGAGTTTGTGATGTATATACTGGGTATGATGGAGGTGTGGGAGTATGGACTGTGGTGTGAACTGGTGAGGGGTGTTGGTGTACCATCTGAGGATGACTTTGGATGGCTGGAGGTGGAGGGACATCTTCAGCAGGGTGGGGAGTGGCTGGAGCAGCCCTTGTACTCTCAGAAGGCCTGGAGGAAGAGGAAGAAGCCTTGGATGGCTTGGTGATGGTCCTTTCCCACCTGCCAAAGAGGGCACAAGTGATTCTCTTAGAGGCATTAATTAATATGATCGGTGTGACCAGGGATTCAGCAGCCTGTTCCTGAAGGAAGATTCCCAGAATTCTTCCAAAACACACCTCTTTCTTGGTATTCTTTTTCCTGATCATCTCAAACATTATCTTAGCCCAATTTACAGGCTTCTTATTCACCACAGTAGACATCACCAGGAATTGATGCCTAGTGATGTAGTCATAGGCTGTGTGCTTACCCAACAACACTTTTCCCACAACATCTACTGGAAACTTATATTCAGCAGATAGATATTTCATCAGTACTTTGTTGGGTGTTGCTCCAGAATAGCCCATTTTATTTAACATTTCATCAAATTCCTCACTATCAATCTCCAACTCTTCTTCACCATTAACTAATACAAAAATCTCAGTCAGGACGGCAGGGGTAAGAGAGACTGCATTACCCGATATTATGCCTGTCATGGTGTCTTCATCTGTGGTGGAGGAAGTGTAGACCCATTCTCTGATCTCTGCACCGGCTATCTTTATTCTGGTAGTCATCAAATTCTTCAACTGCTAATCTTCAAGCAGTTTCAGAATGTCCAGGAAGATTGGATCCGAGTGTTGAAACGACTCGAAGTCTATATCAAATCCAGTATCAAACTTCATTGTTGCTGAAAGCACGGGACGGAGGTCGAAGAAAAACCTAGATATACGATTTTTTAGAATATGAATCGACAAACTCCGTTCAGCGAAAAATAAAGAATTATTCGATCTGAGGTCGACGAAATATTTTTAGTTAAATAATTCGTCGAGCTTAGTTTGAAGATTTGAAAACATTTCGTCGAGCTATGTTCGACGAAAATTTTCTGAAGCAGATTTGTCGATCTCCGTTCGACGAAAGTAACTTCACTCACAGAGAGTTCGTCGATATCCGTTTGACGAAAATCTCTAGAACTTTTCTTCTGTCTGTCGACCTCCGTTCGACGAACTTTGAAAAATTCGTCGAGCATAGACAGAAATTAAATTAAAGCTTCTCCATTTATCATTCCAAGTTGATTTATAAAGAACAGGTGATTTCATTCATCAGGGGTTTGGTGAAAATATCTACTTTTTGTAAATCAGTGTAGATATAGACAAGTTTAATTTGTTTTTGTCTACACACTCTCTAATGAAATGTTGTCTAATGTCTATATTCTTAGTCCTACTGTGATGGACTGGATTTTGTGCTATGGATATAGCACTTGTGTTGTCACATAAAAGAGTTGAATTATTTAAGTTGAACCCATAGTACAGGAGTTGGTTTTGAATCCACAGCATCTGGGAACAGCAACTGCTAGCTGCTATATATTCTGCTTCAGCAGTTAATGTAGACACCAATGACTGTTTCTTGCAGAACCAAGACAATAATCTTATAGCAAGGAATTGGAAAGTTCCTGAGGTACTTTTTATGTCTACCCTGCATCCAGCAAAGTCAGTATCTGAGTATCTAGTTAACTTAAATTCTGACTCAGTAGGATACCAGAGTCCTAGACTAGTACAACTCTTTATATATCTCAAAATTCTTTTTAGGAAAACTAGATGAGATTCTTTAGGGTTCACTTGGAACCTAGTACAAAGACATGTGACAAACATTATGTCAGGTCTACTTGCTGTAAGGTATAGTAAGGACCCAACAATGCCCCTGTATAATTTCTGATCAATAGGTTTCTCATGTTCATTAGAGTCTATTGCAGAATTAGTGGCCATGAGTGTTTTCTTTGCTGAGGCATCAACCATCCCAAACTTTTTAATAAGTTCGTTAGCATATTTAGCCCGCGATATGAAAATGCCATCAGGTAGCTGCTTCACTTGGAGACCAAGAAAGTAGGAGAGCTCACCCATGCTACTCATTTCAAACTTAGAATGCATGAGGTCAGAGAACCTCTTGCATAGTTTGGAATCAGTAGACCCAAATATAATATCATCTACATATATTTGTACTAACAAAGTTTGATCCTTATGCTGTCCAGTGAACAATGTTTTATCTACAATGCCTCTAGTGAATTTATGCTCTATTAGGAAGCTAGCTAAGGTCTCATACCAAGCTCTTGGATCTTGCTTTAAACCATAAAGAGCTTTATGCAATCTAAAGACATAGGAGTGATAAGTTGGAGAGATAAAACCTGAAGGTTGTTCAAGATAAACCTCTTCTTTGAGTACTGCATTCAAAAATGCACTTTTAACATCCATCTGATAGACTTTAAACTTCGTGTAGGCAACATAAGCAAGGAAGATTCTGATTGCTTCTAACCTTGCAACTGGTGCAAAAGTTTGGTCGTACTCTATTCCTTCTTCTTGCCTATAACCTTGAGCAACAAGCCTAGCCTTGTTTCTCACAATTACACCATGAGAATCAAGTTTATTTCTATATTCCCATTTAGTTCCAATGACAGGGTAGTCTTTGGGTCTTGGAACTAAATCCGAAACTCTGCATCTCTCAAATTGGTTGAGTTCCTCTTGCATTACAATGATCTAGTGGGGATCTTGCTTAGCATCTTTTATGGATTGAGGATCAACATGAGAGAGGAAACATGCATGCATCAAATCTTGGTTGAGTCGATGCCTTATTTGTACACCTATTATTATGTCTCCAATCACTTGAGATCTAGGGTGATCCCTTAGTGTGACAAGATCAGTGGGTGGAGTTGGTTCAGCAACAACATTTGGATTCAATTCCTCTTGTGGAATAAAGTCTACTGTTGAATGAGGTTCAACTTCTTCCAAAAGTTTTTCTTCACTGTCTTCATCAACTTGTGGAGGAGGAGGTGATGTAACCTCTTGTGGAAGGTTTAACTCACCGAACTTCTCACACAGGTGAGGTACCTGCAAAGTGCTATTGGTAGAAATTTCTTTCTCCTTATAAGACATGTTAGCTTCATCAAAAGTTACATAAATTGATTCCTCATTTTTAAAGAAGATTTTTAAAAACCATATAAGCTTTGCTGACATGGGAATATCCTAGAAAAATTCCCTCTTAAGCCTTAACTTCAAACTTTCTAATATACTTTTTGTTATTATTATGAATATAACATATGCAACCAAATACTTTAAAATAGGTGATTTTAGGTTTCTTCCTTTTAAGCAATTCATAGGGAGTCTTATTCTTAAGTTTATGTATTAAACTCCTATTTAGTACATAGTTTGTTGTGCTTACAGCATCTGCCCAAAAGGATAGGGGCATGTAAGCATCTGCAAGTAATGTGTCTGTAGCTTCAATTAAGGTTCTATTCTTCCTTTCAGCTACCCCATTTTTTTGAGGAGTTCTAGGAGCTGAGAAGCATTTCCTGATAACTTCCTTCTCACAGAATTCAAGCATAATAAGAGACTCAAACTCTGTACCATGATCACTTCTAATCAATGCAACATGAGTAGAGTACTCAATCTGTATGGTCCTGAGAAAATCTGTAAGAACTTTGAATGTATCTGACTTAGATCTCAGAAAGAACACCCAAGTGAATCTTGAGAAGTCATCTACAATAACTAGGGTATAAGATTTCTCTCCTAAGCTTTGTATAGCAATAGGTCCAAAAAGGTCCATGTGTAGAAAGTATAAAATCCTAGGTGAATCACTCTTATTAACTGATTTAAAACTAGATTTAGTTTGCTTGCCTAGTTGACAAGCCCTGCAGAGGCCTTTCTTCTTGTAGGGACCAGAAGGCAAACCTCTCACAAGATTGTCTTTAGATAGCCTAGCAAAATTTTTCATATTAACATGTCCTAGACTTTTATGCCAAAGATCATTTTGATTGCTAACAATATTAAGTAAACAGATATCTGAGGTTTCAGAATGAAAATCAACTATATATATATGTTACCATATCTATTTCTATTTAAAACAGTTTGTTTTTCTTTATTAGAAATAATGCAAGATCTTGAGTTAAAATGTACCTGATAACCTTCATCACAAAGTTGACTTATGGAGATGAGGTTATGCTTGAGTCCACTTACATATGTCACCTTTTCGAAAGTGACTGCTCCAATCTTTACTTCTCCGAAGCCTTCAGACTGGCCACAATTGGAATCACCAAAGATCACCTTTGGTCCCAGCTTGAACTTATAGTTATTTAAGTTATCCTTACTGCCAGTCATATGCTTGGAGAATCCACTGTCTATATAACATTTTTGATTAACAGCTGGATATCTCTTTTCCTGCATAGAAAACAATTAGTTGTTCTTGACCCAGGTCACCTTGGGTCCTTGTTTCTTTATATAAGAAAACCTGGAAATGTAAGAGCATTCAGGTAGACTTTTGTATGCTAAGTGTGATATCTTCTCGGAGGTATTATCCATTTGGTGAATGCGTTGATATTCTCCCTAGGTTGATTATAAGTTTTAGAAGAATTTAAGTTTCTGTTAAGTTTATCAGCGTTCGATGAATTCTGGTACATTCGTCGACCTGAGTTCGATGAATTGGGATGAGTTCATCGAACTCCATTCAAAGAATGATAGAAGTCATTTTCTGAACCCCACAATCGTCGATCTCTGGTCGACGAACCATACTGGTTTCATCGATCGTAGTTCAACGAATTATTATAATATAGATCTGCGTTCTGAGTTTGTCGAGTTGAGTTCGACGAACTGTACATGTTTCGTCAACCGGAGTACGATGAAAATTGCTGAACATTGTTCTGGTTATTATTTTTCTTATTTTTTTGTGTAATTTTAGTTTGATTAGGATTGTTATTATCTACTTTTTCTTTACCCTTCTCAGAAACAAATTTTATTGGTGTGGATAATATGTTCTTCTTAAGTATGGGGGGTAAACTTGATGATGCACCCAAGCCCAGTTTGTCATTCAGTCTGGCATTGACTGTGTTTGTGATCTCCATCAGCTTAAGGCTTCTCCCATTGAGAGATTCCTCAAGTTGCTTAGCCTCGCAAAGCTGTGTTTTTAAAGAAATGATTTGTTCATTAGCTAAAGTTAGTTCATCTTTTAACTTAATGTTTCCAGACATCAAATTTTCTTGATTGGATAGTCTTTCCCTAAGTATTTTAATTTCCTTTTCAGAGTTGATTAGGTCAATGCACATAGTTTTAAGCTCAATTTTGAAACTATCAGAATTATAATCAAAAGATGAAAGTACCTAATCAGCTTCTGATTCTGAAGCTCCTTCATTATCAGATTCTTCCTCATCATCTGATTAACTACTGGAGGCATTGATGGCCATGAGGCAGATTTCCTTGGTCCTTACCTCTTCTTCCTCTTTACTAGAGCTGGAAGATGTGGATTCATCTTCTGTCTCACTCAAGGTGTCAGCAACAAAGCCCTTCTCCTTCTTTTTGTATTTGCTGGAGGAAGGCCCGCTACTGTGTTGTCTTTTGGAGTCCTTCTCTCTTCTTCTTTCTTTCTTCTGATTCTCTGGGCACTCTGAGATAAAGTGTCCAGGTTTCCTGTAGCCAAAACATACTAATTCTTTAGTAGTAGTTTTATCATACCTTGGCTTATCATCCTACCTGGATTATTTTCTTCTGAAGTCCTTTCTTGCCATTTTGTAAAATCTCTTGGTAAGGAGACTCATAAGTTCTTCATTTACTGTTGAAGCTTCAGTCTCTTCAGCAGCCTTGAATGCTAAGTTGTGCTCCTTTCTGGCTGGTGGTGGAGTCCTTTGTTCAACTTCTTCTCTGGACTTTATTTGTTGCTCATAAGACTTGAGCTTTCCCAATAGAGATTCTGTGGAAATCTCATTTAAGCTCCTAGCCTCCTTGATTCGCCAGATCTTTGAATCCCATGAGCTTGGGAAGCACATGAGAATTTTATCATTTACTTCAGTAAAGGTGACGTCCTTATCTAAAGTCTTCAGCTCATTGATGATTGAGCTCAGTTTGTTGTACATGTCCGCAACAGATTCTGACTCATCCTTCTTGAAGTTCTCATATTGGGATATGAGATTTGATCTTCTATCTTTTCTCTCATCAGCAGAGCCAGCCACCATTTGGTTGAGAGAGTCCCAAATAGCTTTGGTTGATGTGCATTAAGCTACCTTCTGGAAAATATCATCAGACATAGTCTGAGCCAAAATGTTCATGGCCTTTACATCAGCAATCTTAGCCTTTTTCTGTACATCTGTCCACTCAGGTGGTGGAACAACATGTGTTCTTGAGGTTGCTGCAGATGTAGAGGCAGTTGATTGAGGAGGACCTATCAAAATAGAGTTGTAGATGTCCTCATCAATGGAATTCATATATAGTTTAATTCTTGCCTTCCAGATGGCAAACTTATTTAAGTTGCACACTAGAGGTCTGATGCTTGTATAGTCCTTGTTCTGTGCCATGCTGTGTATATAATCTAAAAGAAATAAAATGTCAGATCTAACACAGGATCTTTTGGTTCAAGGGTTAACTTGTACAACCAAAGAAACACTACTCTGGTACCATTTGAAAGTGGGAGTTAGACTTGATATACTCTAGAGGGGGGGGGGGTGAATATAGTATCTTTAAATCTTTAAAACTTTTTTTTGTTAATAAAGACAATTCAGAGTATGGCAACAATATGATACCAATTTGCTGTAAATAAAAGTGAAATCCTAAGATACACTAATCTACCACAAGCACGACAGAAATTAATCTAACTAACACAGGCACAGCAAGAACTGAAAGAAATTGTACCTAATCACCTAGAGGGTGGGGGTGAATAGGTGACTTTATCTTTCTAAACTTTTAGGCAGAGTATATCACAGAATTATAAATAATACTTCACAGCACTTCAGCATAGCAATCACAGAATCACAACCACAGAGTACACACAGTTTTATAGTGGTTCCCCAAGGTTTGGGTACATCCACAACCCCCCTTCGCCTATCTAGTAGTGTACTAGATTCGGCCAAACTCCTCCACTATTCCTCAGATCCTCAGAACTTACACTCAGAATCCCAACCAGGTTCCTACAGCTCAGAGTGATCCCACTCCTACAACTCAGGCTCAACATCCCAACCACTCAGTCTTCACAAAGACCTACACTCAGCCACAAGGCCTACACTCAGAGATATGAATCTCCTACACTCAGGCACACAGGCCCTACCACTCAGCCTTTATAATTTCAGGCTTACAACTCAGATCCCTAAGGATTCTACAAGAAATTACAAATACAATGTAAATAACCACAACTCTGAATAAGAGAGAAAAGTTGTCTGGTTTCTTGATGAGTTCTTGAAAGAACTCTGCTGAGATCAACCTCCTTTGGCTTCCTTCAAAGCTTCTTGAATGTAGAACATAATAGGGTTGATTCTCTCTGCAGCTGATCTTCAATCACTGCAACTTAAGTTTCAGATCTCAATCTGAAACCTTCTTCACAGCCTGGTTCAATAGCTGTCTTCTTTGAAGGAGCTCTCTCTCCAACTACTTAGATCTTCATTTGAATTGATTCTTCAATGAATTGCTAGATCTTCTTTTTTTTAATTAATCTTCTTTTCTGTTGACAGAATAAGCCTATATATAGGCCTTATTCATGGTGACCGGCTGATCCGGTTTCTAACGACTTTCTGACATCTTTGACAGGTGCAGTAGACCAGCTAGATTGACAGCTGTCAAGTCATCCAGTCACTTCTTGAAATATCTGTAACTGTCTGAAAGTGTCGAGACAGTCTGTCTTTAAGTGTCGATAATTATAGACTATGTGTCGACACAAGTAGACTAAGTGTCGACACTAGCCATCAAGGTGTCGACACAACTCCTTGTGTTGTAGAATTTACTTCTCGACACTACTTCTTCAGAATGTGTCGACACTGATATTGTGTGTCGACACAACTCCTTGTTCTTCAGTACTTAGTTGAATTCTGCTAAGTGTCGACACAACTCCTTTGTGTCGACACATCTTCTTGTGTTGAACTTATTCAGTATCGACACAACTTCTTGGTGTCGACACATGCCTTCTGTGTTGATACTTGTTGAGTGTCGACACTACTCCTTGTGTCGACACATTCTTCTTATATTGAGACTTTGACTGAGTGTCGACACATCTTCTTTGTGTCGACACTTGTACTTAGAATTTGTTGAACTTTGCTGAGTGTCGACACAGCCTCCTAGTGTCGACACTTTCTTCATGTGTTGAGTCATTTGCTGAGTGTCGACACATTCTTTATTATGTCGACACTTGTACTTAGACTCTGTTGAAGTTTGCTGAGTGTCGACACAGCCTCCATGTGTCGACACTTTCTGATGTCGACAAAGTTCCTCTGGGTGTCGACACTGCTTCTAAGTGTCGACACTGCTTCTCTGGACATTTCTTCATTGAGTGTCGACACAGCCTGTATGTGTCGACACTTTCCTTATGGTGTCGACTCTGCATTCCTGGTGTCGACACAATTACTCCAAGTATCGACACTGCTTCTCTAGGTGTCGACACAAGTCTTCTTAAGTGTCGACACATTTCTTCTGGGTGTCGACACATGGACTTAGAAACTTTTCAGCTTTCCCTACAAATACTTAACCTGCACAACTAAACTCAAAACACATCAAATACATTTTGATGTATATTATTGAGTAGGGTGAGGCTTCTTCAAATCATGTACATTTATTCCAATGTACCCAACAATCTCCCCCTATTTGGAGAAGTCATAACCCTTAGTCAATGATATACACCATATATAACAAAATTACAGTATGATGTAAAACAAGATTATATAACATGGTAAGTACATAAACATGTATTAAACAAAACATGTATACAGAAATATCTCAGAACAATAATGTAATAGATTTATCACACATCACTTTGTTCTAACAACTTTATCATATTCATTATACAAAAGTTTACAGAGTGTTTAAAATCAAAAGATTACAACTGTAAACTAAAGATAAATTCTATCTTATTGCTGCTCAGGCTCCTTAATCACTATGCCCTTTCCAGACTGTATCTTTGCTTGGAGTGGGGCTTCAGCATCTTCAGCAGCAGCAGACTTCTTTCCTTTCAGATCCTTCTTTTTCAATTCTTTAGCCTTGATCTTTTGTCTTTCAAAGTAATCATAGGGCTTAGGAAAGTACTTGCTAGGCTCCTGGGCAGTAGGAGGTAGCTTTCCCATCTTAGCCTTTCTTCTATACTACACAATTGCCTCTTGCTTGGACTCATGCTTACTCCACTCCAGTTCAGAATACCACTTGTTTATATCTTGAATATTGTCCTTGGCAGCCTTCCATGCAGTTAAGATAATATTCCTTGAAGTGGGGCTCCACTGTTCAAAGTCAGGCCTGAGTTCAGCTTGCTCCCTGAATCTCTTCTTAGACAATTGGGCTTCTTGTTCTTTCTGCAAATCTTCTTGTTCTTTCAGTATAGCCTCAGGCACTGGCTGAACTACTTTTTCTATGATGACCTTCTGATTTCCCTCAGGTGAGCTATACATTGACTGTATATCTGCATGTATCATATCAAAGTCTGGAGGAGGATATATTACTTGAGCCACTTCAGCTTGCTCCCCTCCAAGATAAGCAGGATGAATACCAGACACTGTCATATTTTCATCATCACATAATGGAGGATATCCAAGGGTGGCTCTGAAGGAATTGGAAATCCATTTTGCATGATCAGAGCTGGCTTTGACTAACACCCTCTCCCCCTTTATGACTTCTCTAACAATGTGATCCCTCAGATCATCTTTCTGAAATCTTATTTGTGCATCCAAATAGTTTACTTCATCCTTAAAGAAAGGTTTCAACCTTTGGAGCTTGTCAGTTATAGCCTTCTGGGAATCTTGTAAAGCAGTTTTAACAGCAGTGAGACTTTCTTGCAATTGCTTGTCAAATTCAGCCTTAGCTGTAGCATTGGCTGTAGTCTGACCAGTAGCTATATTCTTCATTTCTGTTACTATTGCATTGTGTGAAGCAGTTAAATTATCATTCATCCTTAGCTGGTTCTCCAGAACATAGCCTTGCTTCACTGCAATATCATCTACTTGAGCTTTGATCTTTTCCTGATGAGTGGCTAGATAGACTACTGCATTTCCTCCCTTATGAAAGCAGCCAGTCATCTCTTTGTTATTCAGATTCATTTCAAATCTGATAGACTTAATATCTTGTGCCAGATCAAATTGCAATGACTTATGCCCCGCATCCATATAAGATTGCAAAGCCTGTCTTTGCTCATCCATTTTTATCTGTAATGCAACCATCAGAGAACTGAAATCAGTAGATGGTGCTGGCTGTGGTGCAGGCTGTGGTGCAATTGTTTGTAAAGCTTTCCTATAATTCTGGCTTCTTCTTTTGAAAACTTGAAATTTTCTTTTCTTGGCTCTTGCAGCCTCTTCATCTTCAGAAGCAGATGTGCTTGCAATATCAACCCTGTCCTTAGGACTAGGATGTGAAGCCTTCTCAGTCTTTTGTAGTCCTTCAACATCTTTGGGCACCTCAATCTCTTTGCCTGTAGTTTTCTCTATAGTCTCCACTTGCTCCCCCTCAATTATTACTTTCTCCCCCTCAACAGCAACACTTTCTTTCTCAAAGTCAGTTTGTAGAAGATCTGGGAATAAATCTTCTAGGGTAAATTCTTGTTGAGGATGGGGTGGAGATTCTCTTATTTCATCAACCACTTGATCAGATACCACTTGAGAAGCAACAGATGTGTCTTCCATGACAACATCTTGGGGTTGACTAGGAATCTGAGGTTGCTGATTAACATGAGGTATTGAATCAGACAAAACATCATCCTCAATATGGAAATCTAATGCATTAATCTCAGTGATTACCTCAAGTATAGTATGGGTAACTTATTCACTTTCTAGTGGAGGTGGCTCATCCACAAGTAAGGGCTCCCCCTGGATGGAATCCTGGTGGATTGAGCTTGCTTGAGGTAGCTCCCCCTGCCTTGGTGCAACTTCTTGTCTAGCAGGAGATTGTCCACCAGTACCAGTGTCTTGATATAAACAAGTTTGATTTTGCTTTTATCTACACACTCTCTAATGAAATGATGCCTAATATCTATATGCTTAGTCCTACTATGATGGACTGGATTCTATGCTATGGATATAGCACTTGTGTTATCACAAAGGAGAGTTGAATTATATAAGTTGAAACCATAGTACAGGAGTTGATTCTGAATCCACAATATCTGTGAACAGCAACTGCCAGCTGTAATGTACTCTGCTTCAGTAGTTGATGTGGACACATATGTTTGTTTCTTACAGAACCAAGACACTAGTCTCATACCAAGGAACTGACAAGTTCCTGAAGTACTTTTTTTGTCAACCCTGCATCCAGCATAGTTAGCATCTGAGTATCCAATTAACTCAAATTTTGACTCAGTAGGATACCATAGGCCTAGACTAGGAAAACTCTTTATATATCTCAAAATTCTTTTTAAGAATGATAGGTGAGATTCTTTAGGGTTCACTTGTAATCTAGCACAAAAGCATGTGACAAACATAATATCAGGTCTGCTAGCTGTAAGGTATAATAGGGATCCAACAATTCCCATATACAACTTCTGGTCAACAGGTTTCCCACGTGGATCAGAATCTATTACAACATTAGTAGCCATATGTGTTTTTTGAGCTGAGGCATCAGCCGTCCCAAACGTTTTGAGAAGCTCTTTAGCATATTTAGTTTAGGAGATGATGATGCCATCAGGTAGCTGCTTCACTTGCAGACCAAGGAAGTAGGAGAGCTCACCCATTCTACTCATCTCAAACTTGGAATGCATGAGGTCAGAAAACCTCTTGCATAGTTTGGAATCAGTAGACCGAAATATAATGTCGTCTACATATATTTGTACTAACAAGATTTTATCCTTATGGTGCTTAGTGAATAATATTTTATCTATAATTCCTCCAGAGAAGTCATTCTCTAACATGAAGCTAGCTAAGTTCTCATACCAAGCTCTTGGAGCTTGCTTTAGACCATAGAGAGCTTTATGTAATTTAAACACATAAGAGGGATGAGTTGGAGAGACAAAACCTGGAGGTTGTTCAACATAAATCTCTTCTTTTGGTACACAATTCAGGAAAGCACTCTTCATATCCATCTGATATACCTTGAACTTCTTGTAGGCAGCATAGACAAGAAAGATTCAGATTCCCTCTAAGCTTGTAACTGGTGCAAAGGTCTGATCAAAGTCTATGCCTTCTTCTTGCCTATATCCTTGAGCAACAAGCCTAGCCTTGTTCCTCACAATTACACCTTGGGCATCTAGCTTGTTTCTATATACCCATTTGATTCCAATGACTGGGTACCCTTTGGGTCTTGGAACCAAATCCCAAACTCTACATCTCTCAAACTGATTTAATTCCTCTTGCATTGCAATTATCCAGTGGGGATCTTGCTCAGCCCCATGTATGGATTGAGGTTCAACTTGAGAGAGAAAACAGACATGCATCAAGCCTTGGTTGAGTTGATGCCTTGTCTGTACACCTGCTAACATGTCTCCAATCACTTGGGATTTAGGGTGATCCTTGAGTGTGACAAAGTCAGTGGGTGGAGTTGGTTCAGCAACAGTATTTTGAATTAATTACTCTTGTTTAATTATGTTTGCTGTTGGGGGAAGTTCAATTCCTTCAGTGCTTTCTTCTTCACTGTCTTCATTAACTTGTGGAGAAGGATTTGTTGGAACCTTTTGGCTGAGAATAAGTCCATCCAAATTCCACACAAGTGAGATACCTGCAAAGAGTTACTGGTAGAAATTTCTTTCTCCTTGCAATACATGTTAGTTTAATCAAAGTAACATGAATAGACTCTCTAATTTTCAAGAAGGATTTATTAAATACTCTATAAGCCTTGCTTACTTGGGAATATCCTAGAAAACTTCCCTCTTCAGCCTTAGCTTCAAACTTTCTAATATATTTCTTGTTGTTGTTATGTATATAACATTTACATCCAAATATTTTAAAATAGTTGATTTTAGGTTTCTTCTCTTTAAGTAATTCGTAGGGAGTCCTATTCTTCAGTTTATGTATCAAGCTCCTGTTCAGGACATAGTTTGTTGTGCTTACAGCCTCTGCACAAAAGGTTAGTGTCATGTAAGCATCTGCATGTAATATGCCTGCAGCTTCAAATAGGGGCCTATTTTTCCTTTCAGCTATCCCATTTTGTTGGGAAGTTCTAGGAGCTGAGAAGTAGTGTCTGATACATTCCTTCTCACAGAACTCATGCATAAGAAGAGACTCAAACTTTATATCATGATCACTTCTGATTAATATAACATGAGTAGAGTACTCAATCTGTATGGTCCTGAGAAAATCTGTAAAACTTTAAAGGTATCTGACTTAGATCTCAGAAAGAACACCCAAGTGAACCTTGAGAAGTCACCTGCAATAACTAAAGTGTAGGATTTCCCTCCTAGGCTTTGTACAACAATAGGTCCAAAGTGGTCCATGTGAAGTAAGTACAAAATCCTAGGTGAATCACTTTTATTTACTGAGTTAAAGCTAGATTTAGTTTGCTTGCCTATTTGACAAGTGCTTCAAAGACCTTCCTTCTTGTAGGGGATAGAAGGTAAGCCTCTTACAAGACTGTATTTAGATAGCCTAGCAATGTTTTTCATGTTAGCATGACCTAACCTTTTATGCCAAATTTCATTCTGAGTACTAACAATATTAAGCAGACAGATATCTGAATTGGCAGAATAAAAATCAACTAAATATATATTTCCTTATCTATTTACAATTAAACTTTTTGTTTTTCTTTATTAGAAATAATACAGGAAGTTGAGTTGAAATGTACCTAATAACCTTCATCACATAATTGACTTATTGAGATTAGGTTATGCTTGAGTCCCCTAACATATGCCACTTTCTTGAATGTGACAGCTCCAATTTTCACTTCTCCATAACCTTCTGACTGGCCATACTTTGAACCACCAAAGATTACCTTTGGCCCCAGGTTGGACTTATAGTTTATTAGATTGTCCTTGCTGCCAGTCATGTGTTTGGAGCAACCACTGTCCAGATACCATAGTTGATTCACAACTGGACAGCTCTTTTCCTGCAATGTAAACAATTAGTTGTTCTTGACCCAGGTTACCTTGGGTCTTTATTTTGTTGGTAAGAAAAACTGGTTATCACAGAAAACTCTGGTTTTGATTTGTATCATAGTGGATGATATCTTCTTAGTGGAATTATCCAGTCAGCTAATAGATTAAATGGTTTTCTAGATTTAATAGAGCTGGTGTTATAATTATGATTTTTGTTAAGTCTTTTTGGGTTTGATGAAATGTTGTGTGTTTGTCGACTAGAGTTCGACGAATTGGGATGAGATCGTTGATCTCTGCCCAGAGAATGACCATGTTAATTTTTTGTGCCCCACGTTCGTCGATCTCTGCTCGACGAACCATACAGATTTCGTCGATCGCAGTTAGATGAATAATTATAGCTAAGGTTTGCATTCAGAGTTCGTCGATTAGAGTTCGACGAACTGTTCATGGTTCGTCGATCTGAGTTCGACGAAATCTGCTGAACTTTATTTTTACCTAAGGTTTTCTGATTTTTATTATTTTGACCTTTTGGTTTGAGAATTTCTTCTGTGGTTTGTTTATGGTTTATTGTTTCTTTCCCTTTAGCTGAAACAAATTTGATGGGGGTTGTCAAAATATTCTTCTTGAGAATGGGGGGCAAACTTCATGAAGCACTCAAGCCTAGCTTGCTATTTAGTCTGGCATTGAAAGTGCTTGTAATGTCCATCAGCTTGAGGCTTCTCCCATTGAGAGTTTCCTCAAGTTATTTAGCCTCACATAACTCAGTCTTTAACAAGATAATTTGTACATTAGATAGATTTAATTCATCATTTAACCAATTGTTTTCAAAAATAACATTTTCTTGGTTTCCTAGTTTTTTTCTAAGTGTCTTAATTTTCTTTTCTGAATTTATTAGATCTATGCACATAATTTTAAATTCAGATTTGAATGAATCATAGTTATAATAAAAAGAAGAAAATACCTGGTCAGCTTCAGATTCTGAAGCTTCTTCATTGTGAGATGCATCTTCATCTCATTGGCTTCTTGAGGCATCAATGGCCATGAGGCAAACTTCCTTAGCCCTTGCCTCCTCTTCTTCTTCATTGGAGTTGGAGGATGTTGATCCATCTTCAGTCTCACTCCAGGATTCAGCTACAAATCCTTTCTCCATTTTCTTGTATCTGCTGGAGAAAGGTCTTGAGATGTGCTGTCTTCTAGAGTCCTTCTCTCTTCTATTTTCCTTCTTCTGAGTCTCTGGACACTCTGAGAGGAAGTCTCCAGGTTTCCTGCAGCCAAAGCAAACCACTTATTTAGTGGGGGTTTTATCATACCTTGGCTTGTCATCCTGCCTGGATGACTTTCTTCTGAAGTCTTTCCTTGCCATCTTGTAGAATCTCTTGGCAAAGGGAGACATCAGTTCTTCATTCATTGTTGGAGTCTCTGTATCTTCAGTAGCTTTGAATGCAATGTTGTGCTCCTTCCTTGCAAGTGGAGGTGTTCTTTGCACAGCTGGTTCTCTGTATTTGATAAGCTGCTCATAGGACTTTAGCTTTCCCAAAAGAGATTTAATGGAAATCTCATTCAGGCTCCTGGCCTCCTTGATGGGCCAGATCCTTGAATCCCATGAGCTTGAGAAGCACATAAGGATTTTATCATTCACCTCTGTGAGGGTGATGTCCTTGTCCAAGGTTTTCAGCTCATTGATGATTGAGCTCAACCTATTATACATGTCTACTACTGACTCAGTTTCGTCCTTCGTGAAATTCTCATATTGAGATATGAGATTGGATCTCCTATCCTTCCTTTCATCTACAAATCCAGCCACCATTTGATTGAAAGAATCCCAGATGGCTTTAGCTGATGTGCATTCAATCACTTTTTGAAAAATGTCATCTGACATTGTTTGGGCCAGAATATTCATGTCCTTGGCATCAGCAATTTTTGCCTTCTTCTTGGCCTCAGTCCACTCAGGTAGTGGAACTGCATTATTGCTGGATGTTTCATTGAGGTGGAGGCAGATGGTTGTGGAGGACCTGTCACAATGGAATTCAAAATGTCCTCATCAATAGAGTTCATATATAACTTGATTCTTGCCTTCCAGATGACAAACCTATTTAGGTTGCAAATTAGAGGTCTGGTTCTTACATAGTCTTTGTTATGTGGCATGCTGTGTGAATATCAAATAGAAATGAAAAGACAGATCTAACTTAGGATCTTTGGTTCAAGGGTTAGCTTGTACAATCAAGTGGAACCTCCCTCTGATACCAATTGAAAGTGAGGGGTTAGATCAGGTATACTCTAGATGGGGGGTGGGGATGAAAAGAGTATACAGAGATTATAAAATTTTGCTGTAAAACAATAGTTAGTCCTAGGGGAGAAATTCTACCACAAGCTCAGCAAATGTAAACTAACATAGCACACCTAATAACCACAGCCACAACAAGAACAAAAGAAAAGAGCAAACAGACAACACAAGAATTATAGTGGTTCCCCAACCTGGGTACATCCACTCTTCTACCACCCTGGTAGGAATCCACTCAAATTTTTGATCAGGTGCCTGACACCAATGAGGTTTTGATCAGGTGCTCAAAAACTAAACCTCAAGTCTTTTGGTCAGGTGACTTGCAACCAGGAATAACTTTTGAAGGGAGTTAAAAACCCTTTATACAGTGGGGATGAGAGATTGATTATGTCTTCTCTTTCTCAAAACAACTGAGAAGAATTTTGTGGATTTGATGTTAGCAAAGGCTCCCCCTGAGATATTGAATGGTTCAGGGAACATGGAGCTTTGCTTCAGGGTGATAGGCCTTCAAAATGGAACCATTCAAAGATGGAATCTCCAAAGATGGAATCTTCAAGGCAAAGCTGGGTTCAAGAGTGATCTTTGGAGATTCCATCTTTGGAAAAACTGAAGGCTATGGAGACTTCAACAGTGGAGCTGTCACTTTCAGAAAAGTGGCATATGTAAATGGTCTCAAACATAACCTAATATCCATAAGTCAGTTATGTGATGCAGGTTATCAGGTTTGCTTTACTAATTCCAAATGTATTATATCTTCAAATGACCAAACTATTTTAACAAGTTGTAGACAAGGGAATATATACCTAGTAAACTTTAACTCTGCTAGTCCAAAACTATGTTTATTCAATCAAGTTAGTAATAACAATATTCTTTGACATAAGAGACTAGGTCATGTTAAACTTAAGAACATCTCTACGGCATCTATGGACAACCTTGTCAGAGGATTTCCTTCTGGCCCCTACAAGAAGGAAAGCCTATGCAAGGCTTGTCAAGAAGGCAAGCAAACTTAAAATAGCTTTAAGTCAATTAATAAGAGTGATTCATATAAGATTCTGTACTTGCTACATATGGATCTTTTTGGACCCATTGCTGTATAAAGCTTATGAGGGAAGTCTTACACTCTAGTTATTGTAGATGACTTCTCTAGATTATCTTGTGTGTTCTTCTTGAGAAACAAGTCAGATAACTTTAAAGTCCTTACAGACTTTCTTAAGAACATAGGGATTGAGTATTCTACTCCAATTGCATTGATCAGAAGTGATCATGGTACTGAGTTTGAATCTCTTCCCATGCAAAGATTCTGTGAGGAGGAAGGTATCAAACATTATTTCTCTACTCTTAGAACTCCTCAACAAAATGGGATAGCAGAAAGGAAAAACAGAACCTTCATTGAATCTGCAGGAACATTGCTTGCAGATGCACACATGCCCCTATCCTTTTGGGCAGAGGCTGTGAGCACAGCAAACTATGTGCTGAATATAAGTTTGATATACAAACTTAAGGGTAAGACCCCCTATGAATTACTCAAAGGGAAGAAACCTAAAATTGATTACTTTAGAATTTTTGTGTGTAGATGTTTCATTCATAACAATAATAAAAAACACATTAGAAAATTTGAAGCTAAAGCTACAGAGGGAAAGTTTCTTGGATATTCCCAAGTTAGCAAGGCTTATAGGGTTTTCAATAAATCATCCTTAAAAATGGAAGAATCTGTACATATTTCATTTGATGAACCTAATATGTATTATAAGGAGAATGATTCTTCTACCTCAGATCTATTACAGGTACCTCACTTGTGTGAGAAAATGGGTGAGTTAAACCTTACACAAAAGGTCATATCACATCCTACTCCACAAGCTAATGAAGATAGTGAAGAAGAATTTTTGGAAGTGGTTGAACCTCCTTCAACAACAGACATTACTCCATAGGAGGAATTAACTCCAAATGTTGTTGCTGAACCAACTCCACCCACTGACCTTGTCACACTAAGGGATCACCCTAGATCTCAAGTGATTGGGGACATGTCAGTAGGTGTACAGACAAGACATCAACTCAACCATGATGTGATGCATGCCTGTTTCCTCTCTCAAGTTGAGCCTCAATCCATAAATGATGCAGAGCAAGATCCCCACTGGATTATTACAATGCAAGAGGAGCTCAATTAATTTTAGAGATGCAGAGTTTGGGACTTGGTTCCAAGGCCCAAAGGCTATCCAGTAATTGGAACCAAGTGGGTATTCAGAAACAAACTTGATGACCTAGGTGTAATTGTGAAAAATAAGGCTAGGCTTGTTGCTCAAGGCTATAGGCAAGAGGAAGACATTGACTATGATCAAACCTTTGCTTCTGTTGCAAGGCTAGAAGCAATCAGGATCTTTCTTGCTTATGCTGCTTTTAAGAAGTTTAAAGTTTACCAAATGGATGTCAAGAGTGCTTTTTTGAATGGAGAACTAAAGGAAGAGGTTTATGTTGAACAACCCCCAGGTTTTATCTCTTCTACTCATCCCTCATATGTTTTTAAATAACATAAAGCTCTCTATGGTCTAAACGAAGCTCTAAGAGCTTGGAATGAGACCTTAGCTAGCTTCTTGATAGACCATACATTCTCTAGAGGCATTGTAGATAGGACATTATTCACTAGACACCATAAAGATCAAATATTGTTAGTACAAATTTATGTAGATGATATTATATTTGGGTCTACAGATTCCAAACTATGCAAAAGGTTCTCTGACCTCATGCATTCAAAGATTGAAATGAGTAGCATGAGTGAGCTCTCCTACTTCCTTGGTTTCCAAGTGAGCAGCTACCTGATGACATCTTCATATCCCAGGCTAAGTATGCTAAGGAGCTTCTCAAAAAGTTTGGGATGGCTGATGCCTCAGCAAAGAAAACACTCATGGTCACTAATGCTATAATAGACTCTGATGAACATGGGAACCTGTTGATCAGAAATTATATAGGGGCATTGTTTGGTCCCTACTATAACTTACAGAAAGCAGACCTGACAAAATGTTTGCTACATGTCTTTGTGCTAGGTTCCAAGTGAACCCTAAAGAATCTCACCTAATTTTCTTAAAAAGGATTTTGAGATATATAAAGAGTTGTCCTAGTCTAGGACTCTGCTATCCGACTGAGTCAGAGTTTGAGTTAACTGGATACTCAGATGCTGAATTTGTTGGATGCAGAGTAGACAGAAAAAGTACCTCAGGAACATGCAAGTTCATTGGTATGAGATTAGTTTCTTAGTTTAGCAAGAAGCAGTCATCTGTGTCTACATCAACTGTTGAAGCAGAATATATAGCAGCTGATAGTTGCTGTTCCCAAATGCTGTGGATTCAGAACCAACTTCTAGACTATGAGTTCAACTTAAATAATTCAACTCTACTATGTGACAAAATAAGTGTTATATCCATAACAAAAAATCCAGTCCATCACAGTAGGACTAAGCATATAGACATTAAGCACCATTTCATAAGAAAGTGTGTAGACAAAAATAAAATTAATTTTGTCTATATCTACACTGATTTACAAAGGGCATATATCTTCACCAAACCTTTGGATGAGAGGAATCATCTGTTCTTCATAAATCAGCTTAGTATGATAAATGGAGAAGCCTTAATTTGATTTTTTTTCCATGGTCGACGAATTTTTCAAAGTTTGTCGAACGGAGATCAACGAACTGTGAAACGTTTTAGAGAAATTCGTCGAACGGAGATCGATGAACTCTCTGTGAGTGAAGCTATTTTCGTCGAACGGAGATCGCCAAATTTGCTTTAGAAACCTTTCGTCGAACGGAGCTCGACGAAATGTTTTCACATCTTCTGATAGAGATCGACGAATTCTTTTGACCATAAAATATTTCGTCGACCTCAGCTCGAATATTTTTTTATTTTTCGTCGAACACAGTTTGTCAATTCATATTCTGAAAAACCTTATATATAGGTTTTCTTCAACCTCCGTCCCACGCTTTCAGTTCCCTTTGCACTTGATCTTTGTTTTTCTCTTGCAGGTGCATTCATGGAGATTCTAGCAAGCACTCTCTCTTCCATGAAATTTGATATGGGCTTTGACATCTATTTCGACTCTTTCCAGTTCTCTGATGCCATCTTTATCGAAATCCTGAAGGTATTCGAAGAGCAACATCTGAAATAGTTCATGACAATGAGAATCAAGATAGCGATGACTAAGGTTAAGGAATGGGTGTATACATCTACAACTTCAGAAGAATATAATATGACTGCATCAGTTTCTGGAAATCTGGTTACCTTCTCCCCTTCTCTACTAACCAACATTTTCGGTATTTTCAATGTGAAGAAGAAATTGAAATGGACTCTGAGGAGTATGAAAATATGCTGAGCAAGATGGGTCATTCCGGCGACAACCCTAACAAGCTGCTAAAGAAGAACTTGTCTCCTGAGTACAAGTTTTTGGCTGACGTAGTCGGCAAGGTGCTGCTCGGCAAACACACCGCCTACGACTACATAACCAGGCACCAGTTCACGTTGATGAGTGCACTGGTCGAGTAGAATGCAGCAAATTGGGGAAAGCTGCTGTTTGACCTGATTAAAATGAAAAACAATAAATAAGAGGTCTGCTTTGGCAGAATTGTGGGGATATTTCTACAGGAGAAAGCACAAGAACATCTGGTCACTACACCAGTGTTCATCAATGCCTCCAAGAGGCTTACCTCTGCCCTCTTTGGCAGATGGGGGAGGAGGATAAGCAAGCCAACCAAGGCTTCCTCTTTCTCCAGACCTTCGGAGAGTATAAGTGTTGTTCCTGCCACTCCCCACCCTGCTGATGATGTTCCACCTCCACCACCTCTAGCCTCCCCAATTCATCTCTCTTCACCAGTTCATACCATAGTCTATACTCCAATAACTCCATCACACCATGGTACACCAACTCCATCACACCATGGTATAACAACTCCATCACACAATGGTACGCCAAATCCATTACACCATGGTACACCAACTCCATCACAACATGGTACACCAACTCCATCACACCATGGTACCCCTCCCTATTCTCCTCTACCACTACATCTATACAACATCCCCATTTCCAACTTCCTCTCACTCCCTTCTTTTGCCTTACTGTCATCCCCCCTTCATACTCCATCACCTGAAGATGAGCCAATGCCAGATTCTCTACCTTCTCCTCCACCATCATCTTCTATCCATACTTCTGTATCTACTCAGACACCTTCTGAGTTCATGCAATTGTACTCCCCTTCCATTCAACCTCTTATGGCAATTCTCACTCCACTCATCAAAAACCTTATAGCAGAGACAATTTCCCCTCTTGCTACTTCCATCTCATCCCTTGCTGCCCACCTCTCTGCCTTCTCTGTCCCTCCTTGAGATAGGGGCCTGGCTCCAGTGCCAACTGAAAGCAGATAGGTGGAGATACTTCATGAAGAAGTAGCTCCAGCTCCATCAGAAGTAGCAGCAGAAGCATCAATAGAAGTAGCAGCAGAAACTGCAGCAGAAGTAGAAGCAGTAGCAGCAACAAACACAGTTTTCCCTGCTGATTTAATTGATTTCATTGAGTCCGATATAGATATGGATGAGACAGCTATAACTGGAATAAACACTATTGGTGATTATATTATCAATCCCACAGTAAATATTTTGAGTTTATTAAATACTTTTGATACAGTTCATTTGAACTTTCTTCCAGAAAATAGCCTACAGCCTTCTATGGCTATAGTTCCTTACACTTCTCCAATAAGCCCCAAAGTTACCATGCAACTCAAGGCTAGTTTTGCAAGTATAGAGGCTCCAGTTGTTCCGTCTCCACCAAGAGCAGATTCTTTCATTGTATCATCCCCTCCCAAAGCCATCTCTCCTCCAACATTCAAGATGAATGACAGTCCCATGCATGATCTAGATTAGTTGATTATTGCAGATATTGAAGAAAAAAATAAGTCAGTTGCTGAAAGCACTGCTGTACATAGTCCTTCAGCTCCAACTCCAGCTCCAGTATCTCAGGCTAAAAAGCCTTTTGATAAAAATCTTCTGAAATCCATTAATGCTTTATATGATAATCCCCCAGATTTTTCAGATGATGATGATGAAGATGATTCAGATGACAGTCCTTCTACAAAGAAAAAGAAAATCTCTAAGAAAAGGAAAGCCCCTCCAGCTGTTGCCCTTTAACCAAACCCAACTCATGGCATTCAATACTACATTCTTCATAAAATCACTCCCTATCCAGGAATGCCAGCCTGGATGTGGCTTTCCAAAAGTCAATAGAAGGATTGAAAAAAAAGCAAAAAATATTCTCCACCTTCTCAAAGATACAGGAAAGATCCACCTCCTCCCCCTCCACCTATTGTTGTTGCTTCAGGAAGTTCATCTCAGAGGTCTACCCAGTACACTCAAACTTATCATAGACAACCTGTTACATCCTCTTCACATTCTGGAAGTAGCCAGCAGAGGTACTTCTCTGGCAGACAACATCAACAACATCAACATCAACAACCTCAGCAACATCTATAATAAGCTCCTGAACATCAAAAAGATGATAGTCCAAAGAAGCCTGAATCTCCTCCTGCTCCATTTGAGGATCCTGAAACAGCTACTACTGCTAGAATGTCCAGGTTCCAAGAATTGGTTGGATTATCTATGATAAACAAGGCTAAAGTGGAAGGAAAGGATCCCTCGCAATATTCAACTATGTCCAAATACAGGAAAGAAGAATTAAACATGTATGCTAAAGCAAACAAGATCTTTAATTTAGATGATTATATGCAATTACATCCAGAGGCTGTAGTACCTAGAGCCACTTCTCTCAATATAATTGGTGCTGCTGATATGACAATGTCAAAGAGAGAAGCTGCCAACCCAAACAGAGAAATCATATTCAGACAGCCTTCTGGAAGTTCTGATAAAGGAAACAAGGAAAATGAAAAGTTGAAGAAGAAGCATTAAACATTCTGCTAAATTTTTTATATATTCTGAACTCTTATTGTTATTTCACAAAGCTACATTGTAAATATCTGCTACAAATTTTAAATTTTTCTGCCAGATATATTTTTCTTTTGCTTTGTGAATATTTTTGTTTGAATTAGTGTCCTCACCCAAATAGGGGGAGATTATTGGTTCCCTAGTTTGATTTGGGCTAGGTTCACTATCTAGGATAATTGACCCAATATGTATAGCCAGGGTCATGTCTGTGTCCTAGAGTTTATGCTAAGTCCTTAGAAATAACCACACATGGACCAGCATAGAGAAGACTGTAGAAGACTCAGACTTAGAAGAAAATCAAGTTCAGGAAAGTTAGTTTGACGTTCGTCAAACTCAGCTCGATGAAAGTTTTGTTCCACTCAACGAACTCAGAGTAAATTCTCTGAGTTGAGCTCGACGATATTCGAGCTCAGGTCGACAAATTCTGGATAATCAACTTCAACACAAAAAGTGCAAAATCCTTTTTCTGAACGTAGGTCGATGAAGTTGCATTATCAACCTGGCAAACTTAGAGCACAGAAATCAGAAGTTCTTTATAGAAAGCAGTTAGCTGATCTCAGTTCGACGAACAAGGATCCCCAGGTCGACGAATAAGATTTCTCAGCTCGACGAACTCTGGACCCAGGTCGACGAAATCTATTCTATGCTCAACGATTGTTGTGTAGTTCCACACTTGGAATTTTCTCGTCTTCTTGTCCTTATTCTATTGCAATAATTCCTGAATAATCAATGCTTATATTCTCTGGAAATAGCCGTTAGTGACTGATAAGTTGTAATTATATGCATTTTTTATATTTTTTCATTATGATATTTTAGTTTAGTTTTGTTTTTTTTAGTTAGTTTTATTTAATAAATTGCTCTTTTTTGTAAATATTTACCTAACATAATCATAATTTTGATTTCTGAAATTTTCAGGAAAAAGTTAAAATTTTGCCATGTCACGCCCATGTACTTTTGGTTACCCCCGTGCCCAGGGCGTGATACGTCAAACACGTGGAAAGCTGATGTTTTTGAAGAGAAACGTTAGTCACGCCCAGAGTCACGCCCGTGTCATTTGACACTCCTCGTGACCGTAGCCGTGTCATGCAAGCTCGACGATTTGCATTCGACGTTCGTCGACCAACCGGACATGCCCGTGTCACCCAAACCGACACACACGTGTTGCTTGCTCTCGACATTTTCCGCGCGACAACTTCCAGACTTGACACAACGCTCTCGACATTCGTCGATACCAACCCGACACGCCCCGTGTAGACAGAGACACGGGTGTGACCGCCACGTGTACTCCTCCATCTGGCCGACAAATGCTGTCGGCGACTTTTTACGCAACCCGTGCCGGATCTACCTCCCCGACACGCCCAGGGTCACGCCCGTGACCTGGGGTGTGACATCCTCGTATGAAGCCCGAAGTCAACTATGCCGTCAAATCGCCGGATCACATCGCAAACAGTAGTGACACGCGCCCCGACACGCCCGTGTCGGAGGGCGTGTACTTGGATTTTTTTTCCTATAAATTGCTCATTTCTGTAAGTGCCAATGGTTCACTTTTTTTGGACCATATTGTTGTTTGAGGGCTGCTTGGGTGCTTTTTTGTGCTATGTAAGGAGATTTCTCCCCCCACCCTTTCATGTTTGTTTTAGCTTTTGCATTTGCTTTGTAATCCAACTTTTTCCCTTAAATAAATTTGGCAATTTTTCTCTCCTCATGATGGTACGGAATGCATTTGAGTGGCCTAATTTCAATGATATTTTATTTTCTTTGTGTTTCTTAGTTCTCTTGTATGAAAAGTGTGTGTGTGTGTATGAGTGTAACTTGTTCATTTTCTATGTTTTTTTTACTTGTCTCAATGATAGAGTTTGTTATAGATTTCATTTCCAAACATGGTATGATATGTTTATCTCTTCTTCTACATGTTCTTCCTTAGTTTTTTTTTAAATTTCATTCTTATGTATTTGTAAAAGAGATGTTAAAAGTGATTTTTAATTTTTTTTTACTTTGTTTTTTTTAGTATTGTAAATCTTTTTGTTCTTCTAAACTTTATTTTCACTTTTTATCACTTTTATGAACTCATAAGAATGGAAAAGTTGAAATTTTAATTTTTGAAAGGTTTTAGTTTTTGCTTTGTTTCGAAATATTTTTTGTTTTTTTAATTTTTATTTATTCTTTTTATGTGTTTTTGACATAACCTAAGTGTAAAAAAGTAGATGTTTTAATTTTTAGGTAACTTTCTTTTTGCTTTCAATTTGTGTGTGTGAGTGTAGGAGTTAGGTTTTCATTTTGCTCTTTTAAATTTTCATGATGTGTGTGTGTGTAGGAGTATAACTTTTAATGATTTCTTTAATTATGTAGAGTGTGTGTGTGTAGGGGATAAATTTTAATGCTTTATTTTATCGCTTTCTTCAATTATGTAGAGTGCGTGTGTGTCGGAGATAAATTTTAATGCTTTATTTTATCGCTTTCTTCAATTATGTAGAGTGCGTTATGTGTAGGAGATAGTTTTATTGCTTTATTTTAATTCGTGTAGAGTGTGTGTGTGCGCGCATTTATTTCCGTCCACTCGTTAAGAGTTAAATGAGGTGCTTTATTTTCTTTTTTTTTCTTTTCCGCCTACTCGTTAACAGTTAAATGGCGCGCCCTTATTTCCCGCCTATTCGTTTGAGCAGGACTTGTAATTTATCTTTTTTGTAACTTAGTTCTTTTTGTTTATTTATAATTTGAAGTGTGTGTGAGTTCTCATTTTAGCTAACTTTTTCAGCTTTCTAAATGTTTGTTATTTTCATGTCGTTTTCTTGTAACCCTTTAGCGCTTAATTACGAACTCGCGCCTCATCAAGTTATAAAGCCGTCCCCATACCGATGTGTGGCGAATCGTTATTAGCCTCGGTATCGAAGAGCATTGGGACATTTAAAAATGATTTGAAATAATTAAAGTTCTTAATTTTTACTTTAATTTTAGGACTTAAGGTTTACCCCGGGTTAACGACGCGTAGTACAACAAATTGATGTGTGGGCCCTATTTCCGTTATCCATACACTAGCTAGCCGAGAGGCCGTGCGTATGGACAGATCACTCCTGGGTAAAGAGAGTTGCGTGCATACCCTCGAAAGTGGACAAGCGTAAATCTTTCGGATTGGGTTCCCCACCCAATAGCGGGGTTCTTAGCATAAAACAGGCGTTAAGAAGAATCCTTCGTCGGACTAATGTTCGGTCAAATAGTCTTAGCGTTCAGGTGAGCAATATTCCTAGAGATAAGTGCGCTCATATCTGTGGAATCTCCACGGCCAAGTTGCCTTTTATTAATTTGACAACTAAGTTCAATAATTATTAAAAGTCATTTTAGTCTTAATTCGATTCGGTGCAGAGCGTTAACCCTTCATCGAATTTTTCTAAATCATTTTTCGCTCTTTTATTTTTCCTGTCTTTAGTTAATTAAAATCTCCACCTTACTTTCAGTAAAATAATAGTCCTCCTGGAGAAGTAAGAATAATCAACCCGACCCCGAGAACAATATGACCTCGGTATTCTCCCGAATATCGAATAATACTTGTGATAGGTGCACTTGTCAACCTTAGCAACCCCGCGATGATCTACTCATCGAACCAACCACAATAAGAGTCTGTTCGCGGGCCATCATGTTTTTAGCATCGTTGCTGGGGACCTCTTTTGAGTTGTTATTCCGAATTCCGGAGTCTTACTTTTACTTATTTTCTAAAAAAACAAACAAAAAAAAAGTTGCTTTCATTTTTATTTTTTTAGGGTGTATGACCCGTGGACAGCCCTCCGAGTCTGAAGATTTTGACTTCGACCTTGAGATCGAACGCTCCCTTGCGCGTATTCGATCTCAACGCCGAATTCCTTCTTTAGACCTCAAAGAATCTATCGGAGAACCCTCTGTCATAGTAATGGCCGACCCTAATCCGAATGCGGCCGCCGAGCGAACAATGTCTTATTACGCCCGACCGAATTTGGACGATACTGGGTCTAGTATTGTTTGCCCTACAGTGGCGAATAATAATTTTGAAATAAAATCAAGTGTCATTCAAATGGTTTAAAACGCCGTGTAGTTCAATGGACTGCCGGACGAGGACCCGAATGTCCACTTGTCCCACTTTTTGGAAATATGCGACACCTTCAAAATTAATGGCGTCATTGATGACACCAATCACTTGCGCTTATTTCTTTTTTCCCTTAAGTCCAAAGCCAAGGCGTGGTTGAATTCCCTACCACGAGGATGTATGACCACGTGGGCTAAGTTGACGGAGCGGTTCCTGACGAAGTACTTTCCGCCCGCAAAAACTGCAAAGTTGCAGGCGGATATTTCTTTGTTTGTGCAAAACGAACCCAAGTCTCTTTATGAGACTTGGAAACGTTTTAAGGAGTTCCTCCGCCGGTGCCCGCACCACGCGCTGCCAACGTGGTTGTAGGTACAAATGTTTTACAATGGCCTGAATTTTCAGACGCGTCAAATGATTGACGCGGCTGCCGGGGGTACCTTGAATAACAAAACCCCCTAGGCCGCCCAGGCTTTATTCGAAGAGATGGCTATGAACTCCTATCAATGGAACGTCCCGCGGGGACGCCCAAAGCCGGCGGCCGGCCTTTTTGAAGTGGATGCCACTACTCTGTTAACCCTTCAAGTAGAAAGGTTAACAAAGCAGGTGGCGGAGATGTCTGCTGCCTCCTCCACTCCGCCTTGTTTTATTCCCCCTAACGTCTGCGTGGCTGAAGAGTTCGTGGACTTCGTAGGAAATGCGGGTCATCCTTCCTTCAACCCCAACAACAACCCTTATAGTAATAACTATAATCCGGGTTGGAGGAATCACCCCAATTTTTCTTGGAGCAACCCGAACAATGCTCAGCGTCCCCATATTTCTTACGCACCCGAATTTCTGCCTCCTTCTCGTCTTCCAAAACCCTCCCCGATGGAGGAGAATTTCTCTAAGTATATTCTGTCCAAAGAGTCAAATATCTGGAATATCACCGGATCGCTAAAAACTCTTAAACAACAGGTTGGACAACTGGCAAGGATGATGTCCGAGCGCGCGCTCGGGGCACTGTCGGGAATCACGGAGCCCAATCCGCGGGAGAACACCAATGCTATAACCCTCCGTAGCGGAAAGGAGGTGATCGATCCATAACGGCTCTATCCACATGTACATATTTCACCTCCGACCGCTCATCCCTCTTCTTCGTTTACGCAGCCTTTACCAATTTTAAATGAAAAAATTATTTTAAAAAAAGGCCTTACCTTATCCGCATAAATTAGATAACGAGCGTAAGGACGCGCAATACGAAAAATTTATTTTATTATTAAAACAAATTCATATTAATGTTCATTTTTGCGAGGATATCTCGCAAATGCCCAAATATGCGAAATTTTTAAAAGAATCACTTTCTAATAAACATAAATTAGAGGATATTTCGCATATATCTCTCAACGCTGTCTGCTCGGCGGCCCTTACTAATAAATTGCCCACAAAACAAAATGACCCGGGACAGTTTTCCATCCCATGCCTTTTTGGTGATATATTAGTAAAATACGCCTTAGCTGATTTAGGGGCTAGCATTAATCTGATGTCGTTCTCTCTCTTTCAACGTTTAGATTTGGGTACTCCTAGTTCTACGAATATGCGCATCCAATTAGCGGATCGCTCAGTTAAGTTCCCTATCGGGGTAGTGGAGGACGTCCTTGTCCGAGTTGATAAGTTTACCTTTCCGGTGGACTTCGTCATCTTTTACATCGAGGACGCCGAGGTACCAATAATACTCGGTCGCCCTTTTCTCGCCACCTCCTGCGCACTAATAAATGTTAGTAATGGTAGTCTTCTCCTCCGAGTAGGAAATGATCAAGTTACTTTCTCTATTAATCCTCGATGGACAATTTGTCATCGAGCGGCGATTTCTGATATTCTTTAGATACCTTTTTTGGAGATCGTTCTTCTCCCATTTTTGAGTTCGTATTTTTAAATGATGATATTTATGCGCTCGAAAATTTTCAATGCGATGAGGGTACCTCTATAGACTTGCCTTCCGAACCAATTGGTAAGAAAGACATAGGAATTAAAACCTCCCTAGAAGAACCGCCCATCCTAGACCTCAAACCCTTACCCGCATCACTCAAATACTCTTTTTTGGAAAAAGGCGATACACTTTCCGTTATTATTTCTTCGGACTTGTGTGATTCGGAGACTTCCCATTTATTGAAAGTTTTATTTAAACATCACCACGCAATTGCGTGGCAAATCTCTGACTTAAAGGGGATTAACCTCTACTTTTGCACCCATAAGATATTTCTTAACGATAATTGCCACAAAACGATTCAGCCCCAACGTTATTTTAACCCAAACATGAAAGATGTCGTTAAAGCCAAGATTATTAAGTTATTAGATGAGGGGATTATCTACCCTATTTCGGACGGTGCATGGGTTAGTCCCGTGCATGTCGTTCCCAAGAAGGGCGGTCTAACCGTAGTGGCGAATGAGCATAACGAACTCGTCCTAACTCGTACTGTTACGGTTGGCGAGTGTGCATCGATTATAGAAAACTTAATGATGCCACCCGCAAGGACCATTTCCCACTACCGTTTCTTGACCAGATTTTATAGCATTTATCCGGTCATCCATATTATTGTTTTCTTGATGGTTTATCGGGGTTTTTCCAAATCCCCATTTCCCTCGATGATCAAGAGAAAACAAATTTTACTTGCCCGTTTGGCACCTTCGCATACCGAAGAATGCCATTTGAACTCTGCAATGCGCCAGCTACATTCCAAAGATGTGTACTAGCAATCTTTGGCGAGCTAGTAGAAGACATTATGGAAGTATTTATGGATGACTTTTCTATTTTCGTACTCCCTTTTCCCGATTGCCTTCACAATCTAGATCATGTCCTCCAACGGTGCGAGGACACAAGCCTTGTTTTAAATTGAGAAAAATGCAACTTTATGGTTCGAGGAGGTTTTGTACTCGGCCATATGATTTAGTCTAAGGGGGATGGAGGTGGATAAGGCCAAGATAGAAATCATAGAAAAACTTCCGCAACCAACAAACGTAAAATCTATTAGGATTTTCTTAGGCCATGCGGGCTTTTACCGACGTTTCATTCAAGAATTTTCAAAAATAACAAAGCCGCAAACTCACCTCTTGGAAAAGGAATCATGTTTCATCTTTAGTAGCGAATGCGAGTCCGTCTTTAATTTAATAAAACAAAAACTTATCACCTCACCAATTTTAGTGGCCCCTAATTGGTCCCTTCCGTTCGAAATTATGTGCGACGCTAGTGATATTGCATTAGGTGCCATTCTTGGCCAACGCGTAGAAAAACATTTTCATCCTATTTATTACGCTAGCAAGACGCTCACTTCCACACAAGTAAATTACACGACAATAGAAAAAGAACTCTTAGCACTCGTCTTCGCTTTTGATAAGTTTTGCTCGTATATAACGCTATCTAAAGTTATCGTATTTACCGATCACTCCGCCCTTAAATATTTATTAGCTAAACATGATGCGAAACCCCGCCTTCTTCGATGGATTCTCCTCCTACAAGAGTTTGATTTGGAGATCCGAAATAAGAGGGGCGCGGAAAATCTAGCGGCAGACCACCTCTCCCGCTTAGAAAATCCGGGTGCGGAAGCGCTCGTCGAATCTGAAATAAATGACAGATTCCCCGAGGAATGCCTCTTTGCCGTTCATAATTCTTCGTCATCTTCGCCTTGGTTCGTAGATTTAGCAAATTACTTAGGTGCGCGGGTGCTTTCAAAAGAATTTTCAAGTCATCAAAAGAAGAAATTCTTTTCTGACTTGAAAAATTTCTTTTGGGAGGACCTATTTATTTTTCATATCTGCGCGGACCAAGCGGTCCGAAGATGCGTTGCGGGTGTGGAGTGCTTGTAAATTCTTAAGCACTGCCACGATGGTCCAGCCGATGGGCATTATCAAGCCAACCATACTGCTCAGAAGGCGCTAGAGGCGGGCTACTTTTGGCCCACTCTCTTCAAAGACGCGCACACTTTTGTGCCCGCATGCGATAGCTGTCAGCGGTCGGGTAACATCCCTCGTCATGACAAGATGCCCCAAAACATGTTTTTAGAATGCGAAGTCTTCGATTTATGGGGCATAGATTTTGTTGGCCCCCTACCTCCCTCTTTCAAAAATATGTATATTTTAGTGGAGGTCGACGATATATCGAGGTGGGCGGAAGCGCAAGCTTTCCCCACCAACGACGCGCGAGTCGTCGTTACATTTCTTAAGAACTATTATCTCGCTTCGGCACGCCTCACGCAATTGTTAGTGATAGGGGAACACATTTCTGTAACACTCTTATGGCTAAGACGTTAGCTAAATACAGAGTCACGCACAAACTCGCCACACCCTACAACCCACAAACTAGTGACCAAGTAGAGGTAGTCAATCGAGAGATTAAGCGAATATTAGAAAAAACTCTTTCACTAAATATGAAAGATTGGTCTGTTAAACTCGACGATGCGTTGTGGCCGTATCGGACGACATACAAAACCGCAATTGGTTGTACGCCGTTCTGGTTAGTCTATGGCAAAGCATGTCATTTACCCATAGAACTAGAGCATCACGCTCTTTGGGCTTTAAAACTCTTAAACCTCGACGCCAACTTATCCGCTCAGAATAGAAAACTGCAACTAAACGAGCTCGATGAATGACGTGCAAACGCTTACGAGAGCAATAAGTTCTATAACGAGCATTCTAAGTTATATCACGATTGAACAATAAAGTCCCCAAAATGTTTTTCTCCGGGTGATCTTGTCCTTCTTTATAATTCACGTCTTAAGCTTTTTCCCGGAAAACTAAAATCTCGATGATCCGATCCCTTCATAGTTGAAGAAGTTTTTCCATACGGGACCGTACTCGTCTTCCACCCGGAAGGAGGTTCGTTTAAAGTAAACGATCATCAGCTAAAGTTATACATAGCGGGCAACCCAGTGATAGAGCATTACGAAACCATAACCCTTCTCGATTTATAACCCCGCCAAAATAGTCAAGCTACACGACTATAAACAACGCGCTCCTGGGAGGCACCCCTCGCTTATCTTTTTCGCTCTTTATTTATTTTGTTTGCTACTTTTTCTAATAAACGCAGGGTTTCTAATCGGCGCTTCCTCCCCGAACGCGTTTCAGGGAAGCTTCTACCCCCCCCCCCCTCTCTTTATTTTTTTGCACTTATTGCATTTCCTGTTTGTTCCGCATACTTACGTTACAACAAAAAATGATGATAAAAACTGAAAAATCCAAAAAAATGATTTGAAACTAATAAATCAAATATACCATTCTTAATTTTCTTGCGATCCAAAAATTCTGTTTTGAGTTTATTTATATGTGAATTTTATCAATTCTTCATTTGCTATTTGTTTGTTACTTATTGATTGAAATATTTTAATAGTTGGGGTTAAGTTTTAAAGAATTAATTATGCTTTGTTAAAAATAGCGAACTCGTTTTAGGCACTACTTCTAATTTTTCATTGATAGGAGCACGTGTATTATGTTAGAAAATAATGACTATAGAATTCAATTATGTTTACTTTTACCTTTCTGAAAAATTGGAACGTACAATTTATTAAGGTTGCTCTCAAAAATTTTTTAATTAAAATTCTAGTTTTCTTTTCTCCACTTATTTATCATGACTAACTTAACATGATAAAAAAAAATTTGAACCCTTAAAAGATCCTATGTCAATGGGAATAAGATTTCGTTCCGTAAATATAGACACCCAATAATTTAAAAAGATTATATGTTACGGAGTAAGATGATAAAATTCATTACTCCCACATATATACATTGGGTCAATTTTAATATAAAGTTAAAAAAATGATATTAGGAAAATAAGATTTCAGTTTCCTAATAATTCAAAAGAAAAAAATGGAGGTTCGAGAAAAAATTACCTCACCTCAATATCCAGACCCTCTTCATATACCAACGTCAAGCCCCTTAGCCAATTTCACGATTCTAGAATTAGTTAAAAAATCTTTTTGAGAGCATAATTTATAAATTGCATTATTTCCAGTAAAACTCCTATAAGCTAAAGTTCATATAATTCCAAACTATTTTTCTTTATCTAACCAGTATAATTTTTGCTTTCTATTTGATTACATCAAGCAGTCTTTTGGCCAAAACTTTTGCGCTATTTAACTCATCTACATAATTTTAGGACTTAACTCTTATTACCCCGTACGTTTATTTAGATCTCTCTTATAATTAATTAAGCGGTAGCTAAACATAGAATTTTTTTTATTCCTTATAAGTTCACCTCAAACTTTTGCTCTAGAATAATAAAAGCTTAAGTATGAGGGTATTTGATAAGTTGTAATTATGCGCATTTTTTCAATGTTTTTTTATGATATTTTAGTTTAGTTTTGCTTTTTTTAGTTAGATTTATTTAATAAATTACTCATTTTTGTAAATATTTACCTAACATAACAATAATTTTGATTTCTGAAATTTTCAAGAAAAAGTCAAAATTTTGCCATGTCACGCCCGTGCCTAGGGCGTGATACGTCAAACCCGTGGAAAGCTGCTGTTTTTGAAGAGAAAGGTTAGTCACTTCCAGAGTCACGCCCATGTCATTTGACACGCCCCGTGACCGTGGCCGTGTCACGCAAGTTCGACGATTTGCATTCGATGTTCGTTGACCAACCGGACACGCCCGTGTCACACAAACCGACACGCCCGTGTCACTTGATCTCGACATTTTTCGCTCGATAACTTCCAGACTCGACACAATGCTCATGACATTCATCGAGACTAACCCGACACGCCCCTTGTAGACAGAGACACGGGTGTGACCGCCACGTGTACTCCATCTGAATGACAAGACGCTGCCGGTAACTTTTTACGCAAACCACGCCAGATCTACCTCCACGACATGCCCAGAGTCACGCCCGTGACCTGGGGCGTGACATCCTCGTATGAAGCCCGAAGTCAACTATGCTGTCAAATCGCCGGATCACATCGCAAATAGTAGTGACACGCCCCCCGACACGCCTGTGTCAGAGGGCGTGTACTTGGATGTTTTTTCCAATAAATTGCCCATTTCTGTAAGGGCAAAGGGTTCACTTTTTTTGGACCATATTGTTGTTGGAGGGCTGCTTGAGGGCTGTTTTGTGCTATGTAAGGAGATTTCTCCCCCCTCCCTTTCATGTTTGTTTTAGCTTTTGCTTTTGCTTTGTAATCCAACTTTTTCCCTTAAATAAATTTGGTAGTTTTTCTCTCCTCATGATGGTACGGAATGCATTTGAGTGGCCTAATTTCAATGATATTTTATTTTCTTTGTATTTCTTAGTTCTCTTGTATGAAAAGTGTGTGTGTGTGTGTGTGTGTATGAGTGTAACTTGTTCATTTTCTATGTTTTTTTAACCCGTCTCAATGATAGAGTTTGTTATAGATTTCACTTCCAAATATGGTATGATATGTTTATCTCTTCTTCTACATGTTCTTCCTTAGTGTTTTTTAAATTTCATTCTTATGTATTTGTAAAAGAGATGTTAAAAGTGATTTTTAATTTTTTTACTTAGTTTTTTTAGGATTGTAAAACCTTTTTGTTCTTCTAAACTTTATTTTCACCTTTTTATCACTTTTATGAACTCATAAGAATGGAAAAGTTGAAATTTTAATTTTTGAAACGTTTTAGTTTTTTGCTTTGTTTAGAAATACTTTTTGTTCTTTTAATTTTTATTTGTTCTTTTTATGTGTTTTTGGCATAACCTAAGTGTAAAAAGTAGATGTTTTAATTCTTAGGTAACTTTCTTTTTTGCTTTTAATTTGTGTGTGAGTGTACGAGTTAGGTTTTCATTTTGTTCTTGTTAATTTTCATGATGTGTGTGTCAGTGTAAGAGTATAACTTTTAATGCTTTCTTTAATTATGTAGAGAGTGTGTGTGTAGGGGATAAATTTTAATGCTTTATTTTATCGGTTTATTCAATTATGTAGAGTGCGTGTGTGTAGGAGAAAATTTTAATGCTTTATTTTATCGCTTTCTTCAATTATGTAGAGTGCGTTGTGTGTAGGAGATAGATTTATTTCTTTCTTTTAATTCGTGTAGTGTGTGTGTGTGTGTGTGTGTGTATGTGTGTGTGTGCGCGCATTTATTTCCGTCCACTCGTTAAGAGTTAAATGTCGGGCTTTATTTTCTTTTTTTCTTTTCCGCCTACTCGTTAAGAGTTAAATGACGCGCCCTTATTTCCCACATACTCGTTTGAGTAGGACTTGTAATTTATCTTTTTTGTAACTTAGTTCTTTTTGTTTATTTATAATTTGAAAGTGTGTGTGAGTTCTCATTTTAGCTAACTTTTTCAGCTTTTTAATTGTTTGTTATTTTCATGTCTTTTTCTTTTAACCCTTTAGCACTTAATTACGAACTCGCGCCTCATCAAGTTATAAAGCCGTCCCCATACCGATGTGTGGCTAATCGTTATTAGCCACGGCATCGAAGAGCATTGAGACATTTAAAAATGATTTGAAATAATTAAAGTTCTTAATTTTCACTTTAATTTTAGGACTTAAGGTTTACCCCGGGTTAACGACGCGTATTACCACAAATCGATGTGTGGGACCTATTTCCGTTATCCATACACTAGCTAGCCGAGAGGTCGTGCGTATGGACAGATCACCCCTGGGTAAAGAGAGTTGTGTGCATACCCTCGAAAGAGGACAAACGTAATTCTTCCGGATTGTGTTTCCCACCTAATGGGATCTTAGCGTAAAGCGGGCGTTAAAAGGAATCCTTCATCGGACTAACGTTTGGTCGAATAGTCTTTGCGTTCAGTTGAGCAATATTCCTAGAGATAAGTGCACTCATATCTGTGGAACCTCCATGGCCAAGTTGCCTTTTATTAATTTGAAAACTAAGTTCAATAATTATTAAAAGTCATTTTAGTCTTAATTCGATTCAGTGCCGAGCGTTAACCCTTCATCGAATTTTTCTAAATCATTTTTCGCTCTTTTATTTTTCCTATCTTTAGTTAATTAAAATCTCCACCTTACTTTCAGTAAAATAATAGTCCTCCTGGAGGAGTAAGAATAATCAACACGACCCCGAGAATAATACGACCTCGGTATTCTCCCGAATATCGAATACTACTTGCGATAGGTGCACATGCCTACCTTAGCAAGCCCGCGACGATCGACTCATGGAACCAAACACAATAAGAGTATGTTCGCGGGACATCAGTGACAGCATTGATTATGGTATTCATCAGGATTATTACTTGTCATTTTTTTAATAGGACAGTTGGAAAATCTATTAATGCAATATTCTCTCCAGCCGGACTTTCATTCTCCAGCCAGTCAGCATTCAATGAAGACAATTCAAAATCAAAGGAGAAATTAGACAGAGACATATAAAAGATATTCTTCTCTTTTAGTCGAAAAAAAGAACACACATAACAGACAACAGGAATAGAAGAACACAAGAGAACAAGACAGACACCAGAAATTTTTCAAGACATGGCTTTGACTGTCTTCATCAAGTGTTCTTCCTCCAGCAAGCAAAAAGGAGACAATCAACTTCTACCTGACTACTCTTTCTAGAGATCTTTTCAAGAAGACCTACTCACCCTGAAAAGCATCCATTCTTCCTGAACAAATCTTCATATCAGGGGTAGCTTTGACAACATCAAGATCCATTAGTCTTCTCAGTTGTTTTGAGAAAGAGAAGACACCATAAATCTCTCAACCCCTCTCTGTACAAAGGGTTCTTTAACTCCCTTCAAAAGTTATTCCTTGGTTGCAAGTCTCCTGATCAAAAGACTTGAGTTGGTTTTTGAGCACCTGATCAAAAGCTTATTGGTGGCAGTCACCTGATCAAAACCTATAGTGGATTCCTACCGGGGTGGTAGAAGAGTAGATGTACCCAGATTGGGGAAACACTATAAAGTTCTTGTGTTGTCTGATTGCCCTTTTCTTTTTGTTCTTGCTGTGCCTGTGATAGATTAGATTATATGTGCTGTATTAGAATAGCTTAACTTAGAATAACTGTTAACTTACTGTTAATCTGGTTTCTCTTAATTCATTACTTTGACTTTATTTCTTAAACAACAAAAAGAATTTTTATTACTCTATTCACCCCCCCCCCCCCCCCCCCCCCCCCCCCCCGCAAGAGTAGATCAGGTCTAACCCTCACTTTCATCAATCTCCCTGCTATTCTGGGTGACGAAGGGGATGTAATGATATCCTCCCCAAGAGGCAACAGTTCAGTTATTATTTCAGAAGAATCCGTTTGGAAAGCCCCAACACTACCTCCTCCATCTCCTGCAGCTGAAATAATTCTTGAAGATACCCTGTTGGGTAGATTGAATCTATGATGACAAAGCAACGGGGGTACTTGGCAAGTCTCAAAAAAAAGTAACTGAAAAAGTAACTGCTCATGAAAAAGAAATAAGCAGAGGCTTTGCTGAAATTCAAAATAATACAGATGAATTTAAAAGACTAATAAATATTGGTGGCATGACCTTAGAACTCACTATCACGAGTGTTGGTGAAGTTATGAATCAAGCAGTAACTATGGCAAACAATCAAATTCTACTGCTGAAGAAAATTGAAAAATAGAATTTCAAGACTTATGAAGAAGATGCCATTGCGACCCTATCTGTAGAAGTCGGAAAGAGGGAGGATTACGTAAAAGAAAATCTAGAAAATAAAGTTCAAGAAATGAAAAATCAGTGGGGTGATCAACTGCAAGAGATCAATACAAGCGTAGAAAAGCAGATTAAGGGGGTAAACATCTATACTTATGAGACTGCTGTCTCAATGCATAATCAAATCTTTCTAGACTTTTAGGTTGATCCAAATGAAGCTCCACCTCCTCATCTAGATCCAAATGCTTCCAAGCCTACTTTCTCTCCTAGACCTCAACTATATGAATTTCATCCTGAAAGTTATTCACAAGTATGGACTCATGATCAACTAGAGATTCCTCAAGAACTATCTCCTGAAATGGCAGTGCATAAGAAAAGGAAATATGATGATGGTGCTTCTACCAGCAGATCTATTCCCAGTCAAGGTGCTGCCCAAAGAATTGAAAAAGAATTTGCTGAAGTTTGGAGACCAACTTCAAAGTCTCTTATTCTGGACACTCTAAAGCTGATTGTAGAGTTTAATGAAAATAAAGATGATCATTACAGCCACAAGGAGTGAGAGCTACATGAGAATTCAATGAGAAAAAGGACTTGTGATCATGAATATGGTCGTAATAATCCTAGAGCTCCTCCTCGACCTCCAAAGTACTATCCCAAGCCACTCAGTTATCAGAAAAGACAACGAGAAAAGAAGGAAAGACAGCATCACAACAGTACAAGTGATTCATGATTATCGATGTAATAAAATCTTGTGGACCTGGATATAATCTTGTGGACAAATTCTATATATAAAAAATTTTGAATTTTTTTGATCTTATTATTTTTTATCTGCCATTACATATATCATGTTACTTTTTAGTTAATTCTTTTATTATCTTGATATAATTCACCTTAGTGTAGAGAGTTTTGACTTATATAAATAGGGGGAGATTGTTCGGTATTGTATCCACAATAAACCAGATTTGTGTGAAGTCACCCTTGATCTAAGATGAATTAAATATATATTTGATGCCACACTTTAGTTGAGTGCTTACAGGTTATTTTTGCTAAGTATAGTCCAATATCAGTTTACAATGAGTCACCAAACACAGGACCATGCAATGCAATCCATCATTGTGTGATCCATGGTGTTGACTCATGTGCAACCTCTCTATTGGGATGCACTTCATATTCAAGTATTAAAGAAGTGAAAGAAAGTAAGAGTTGCTGGTTTTCTAAAAGAAGAAAAGAAAAATTTTCTTAAAAATTTCCTAAGTCCATTTCTCGAGAAATGAAATTTATTTCTTGAGAAGTCTAAGTAAATTTCTCGAGAAAGCATAGCTGTTCCCGAGAAACCATAAGACTTCTCGAGAAATTGTCTGAATATTTTCTAAGTCTTTTCTAGAGAAATGTCCCGAAGATTTCTCGAGAAAGCCAAGTTAGTTCTCGAGAAAAGCAAAGCAGTAATTGAGAAGTCGAAATCATTTCTCGAGAAGCCAATTATTCTTCTCGAGAAATCAAGTCTTTCTCGAGAAATAAGTCTTTAAGTTCACAGAATTTTCGTTAAGTAAATTTCTCGAGAAGGTCTGATTATTTCTCGAGAAAGCAATTCATTTCTCGAGAAATAATATTCTTATCGAGAAATCTTTCTTTAGTTCTAAATTTGTGCTAAGTACTTTTCTCAAGAAATAATATCCTTCTCGAGAAATCAGGTATTTTACTTCAAATAATTTTCGTCAAGTCTTTTCTCGAAAAGTCATGTCATTTTCTTGAGAAATCTATTTCTTCTCGAGAAATGGACTTGCAGTTTTTTCGTTCTAATTCTTCTGACGGGATTTCAAATTAATCTAAGTTAATGATGATTGATCCACGTGGATCTTTCCTTAATGACTTATGACCGTTAGACGATGATTTATAAATAGTCTTTTCAAAGGATTTGATAACCCTAATTACAAAAATAATCACAAGGAGAATCATTACAATAATCTGAATCGCATTCGCAATTTCTAAATTCGGGAGAAGCCGCCGTCTTCATCATCGTTCTTCTCTGCCACGCATCTCTTGATCCAGCGATTCAAAAGGAGAAATGATTCGACAGATCCAAGATTAAAAGATTCTTCAACATCCACTTGATTGTGTGGGATCCTAAGTTTTCAGATTAAGGTTTTTCCAGATTTCTTCTTCCACCTTCTTCACAGAGCATTTCAGTTTTCAAAAGGAAGATTCTTGAAGAATTTATATCTAGAAGAGTAAAATTTTTATTATAGTTGTAAAACTTGTTTTAACTTTTGTAGGAGCTTTTTCTCCGAGATTTGTAGATCCATTTGTGTATCGAGGTTTGTAGATCCATCTGTGGATCGAGAGTTTGTAGATCTGGTTTGTGGATCGAGTCGTAGATCCGCTTGTGGATCGAGGTGTAGGAGTGTGTTATCTTTGAGGTGTAGGAGCATTACTTTGAGTTGTAAGATTTGATGAAATCTGAGAAAGGTGAAGTAGCCAAATCTTACCCAATACGGGGAACCACTATAAATCTCTTTGTTTGTGTGCTTGAATTTTTAGATAATTTCCATTTCACAAAAAGACACAAACATCACCTATTCACCCCACCCCTCTCTAGGTGATTTAGGTAGATACTAGATACTTTCAGCTCGCCGACAAGCTCACGTGATCAACTTCTCTGAAGCGGTCTTCAAGAAATCGGTTGCGACTAAGCGAGATCTAAAAGATTTTCTCCAAAGGAACCTTCCTGATGGACAATCGACCAGATTCCCCTCCCGGACCGAGCGACTGAACACTTTTCTCGAAGGTGATATAGTCCCGCCCCTCTGCCACTTTGAAGTCGGCCTTCCACTTCTGCTGTGGCCCGAGTACTGCCAGATCCTGCGGTACTTCGAAATAGTTCTCGCCCAGATTAACTCCAATGACATGGCGATGATCATGGGATTCCTTTGCTTCCTATGGGAAAAGAAGATCGTATTTGACCTCTCCATATTTAGGAAGGTCTTTGCCTTCGCCGCAACTTCGAGTGAGTCATCTTCTTCAGTAGCCACGTCTGTACACTGGTCGACACGACAAATACAATATGGAGCTGATCTCTACTGTCAATGCAGGGGCTCAGTCTTACAAGGATGTTTAAATCACGACGCATCATCCCATCGTCCTCCCTGGGATATTTAGCAGAAATAGGTCGAAGACTCGTTCCCAACTCAAATGTGGAGATCGCCACCAGCACTACCACCTGGCTACGAAGGGCGGCATTCAAGTGAAGGGAAATGGCCCTCAGGGGATCCTACAGAACACACACTCGAGTCCACCATCCTTCCATGAACTTGTACGTTGCAGAGCTTAGTTGCCCAATAGCTTCTAAAATCATGGTGGGTTATCCCATCTTGACAAAAACAGAGACGCGTCCTGCCCTATAGGACAAACAATTGCTAAGAGCAGGCCTTTTAGTCTTCTCAAACACCGATGATGCCTTTACACAAGGGATCACATAGCGAGGTCAATCCTTCTTCGAGTTCAGGAGGTTAGCGTCCAGACCAATTCCTGATAGTTCCTCTAGTCGGTGGAGATATATAATTGGGGGTGGATAGGCCAACATACAAGGTAGGAGCCGATCTCGATAATCAATGCAGGGGCTTGGTGTTTCATGGATGCTTGAATCCCGATGAATTGTCCCATCGTTCGCCCTAGGCTTGTTAGGAGGTTCAGGTCGGATGCTAGTTTCCCCAACTGACCGAGGATATGGACATCACTGCTTCTAGCTAACTTGAGACGATCAACACAAAGAAGACAACTCACATTCACCTGTGATGCCCGGGGTGAGGAAATGTATAAATAAATTAGAAACAATGTTACAAATAAATAGTACATGTTAACGCTAGGGGTAGAACCTTTTTAGGTCATCCCGGCTCCAAATATTTCCGAGTAGCTCTCCTTGATTTTGTAGGAAATAGCCTCCAGTGGCTTGAGCCTCTTGGATGATGAAAGGTCCTTCCCAGTTGGGATTCAGCTTGCCAACAATTGCTGCCCTTCCAGCTGCGTACACTTTTTTTAAGACCAGGTCTCTTGCAAGTAAATGCTTGAGGAGAACATGTTTGTGGAAATACTTTGACATTCGCCTCTTGATCTTTTCTTGATGGATGGAAGCTAAGTCACAAAGTTCCTCGATGTAGTCCAGCGAGAGCTTCTAAGCTTCTTCATTATCCAAGCGCCATTCTTCATTGCCTTCCCCTGCTGCCACCACCATCAGGCTCCGAACCTTGAATTCGACTTGGATGAGTTCCTTAGGCACATGGGACAACTTGAAAGGTGTTTCCCCCATGACCGAGTTAGGAGTTGTCCTCAGAGCCTATAAAACTGAGGGGATGTGCTCCATAAATTTACCCTTCAGATTGGGGACCTTCTTCTTCAAGAGGTTGATGATCAACTTGTTGATAGCTTCCACTTGCTTGTTGCTCCAAGGATGATGTATAAAGACGAATTGAAGATCCGTCCATAGCTGCTTGCAGAATTCTTCCAGCTCCAAGCTGACAAAGTGTGGGCCGTTGTCTATGACGATGGCGAGAGGGATCCCGAACCTGCAAGCAATCTCCCCCCAGATGATGTTCTTCACAACTTGAGACGTGGTCTTGGCAAGATCTTTGGCCTCGATCCCCTTGGAGAAGTAGTTGATCATGATGAGAATGAACTTCCTCTGACCGTTGGCTTGGGGAAAGGGTCAATCAAATCCATTCCCTAGATAGAGAAGGGCCATTGAGTGGTGATTGAACAAAGTTGTCGAGCTGGCTACAGCGGAAGAGGCGTGAAGAGCTGGACCTTTGAATACTACTTTGAGAAGGCTTCTACATTTTTTTGAATGGTCGAGCAGAAGTAGCCGTGCCTCAGAATCCTCTGCTTCAGAGTACGAGTCCCCGAGTGGCTGTCACACTCTCCTAAATGAATTTCCTCATGCACTTGAGGGATCTCAGCATCTGACGTACATCTAGCTAGAGGGACTAAGATAAATTTGTAATACTGATCTCCTTCATGCAACAGATAGTAATCAGCCATGTACCAGAACTACCTTTGATCTCCCTCACTGGAAAGACGCCGACCTGTCGTTAGGGTCGTAACAAACACATCCTTCCAAGAAGCCCTTTGCTCCATCTCCATCATCCCCCCTTCCTTGATGGATGGTCGAAACAAGTCTGTTACTATCCCACCAGCCCTGGGACCGTACTTAGCGAGATAATCTGCCTTTGTGTTCTCCCCTCGAGGTACGTGCTCGAGGAAGAACGATTGGAAACCTCCAATTAATCCCTTAACCTTAGCCAAGTACTTCTACAAGACGGGGGCGTGCACCTCAAATTCTCCCCTAATCTGCAACGCGACCACCATTGAGTCGGTGAAGGATTTGAGATCCTGGATTCCCAACTTCTTGGCGAGACGCAAGCCTACCACCATGACTTCACACTCCGCCTCATTGTTTGTGATGGGAAAGAGGATCACGACTGCTTGTTCGATCCTAGTTCCCTGCCGGCTCCCCAGCACGACTCTGGATCCAACAGAATTCTTGGATGAATCCCCATCCAAGAACATCCTCCAAGAGACCAGGTTGGAAGCGCCATCTCCCCCTCCTAGCTCAGACAAGACGTCGGCCAGAAAGTCCATTACTGCTTGGGCCTTGATCGCCACCCTTAAAGAATAAGAAATGTAGAATTTGCTGAGCTCTACCGCACACTTTATCAACCTCCCTGAATGCTCCACTCCATCCAAGTTACTTCGCAGCGGGTGATCAGAGACGACCATGATGGAGTGAGCCTAAAAATATGGGCGAGCCTCTGAGCTGAAACTACGAAGGAAAAAACTAACTTCTCCAGGATGGGATACCTCGCCTCTGCCTGCCTCAGCACTCTACTCACATAATAGATGGAGAGCTACATCCTTCCTCTCTGGCCAACACCAAGCTGACTGCTTCCACTCCTGCTCCCAGATAGAGGAGGTCTTCGCTTCCATGTGAGTCTTGGAGTAGAGGAGCTTGAGTTAGATATTGTTTGAATTTTCAAAAAGACTTCACACACTCTATGGTTCACTCAAACTACTAGTTGCTTCAGAGAGTTTTGAAAAAAGGTGATCACTTCTCCCCAGCATTAGATAGGAAGCAAATAAGACCTACTAGCCTTCCTATCAGCCTCTGGACTTCTTTTGGATTCTTCGGGGACACCATATATAGAATGGCCTTCACCTTGTTAGGATTGGGCTCCACCCCCCTATCGGAGTGAGTAGGTAACCAGAGAATTTACCCCTTCCAGCTCCGAAGATGCACTTTATCAGGTTGAGCCGAATCTTGTACTTTCCTAGGTTGTGAAGGTCTCCTCCAAATCTTTTATATGCTCCGAGATGCTCTTTATCTTAATGAGGAGGTCATCTACATACACTTCTAGATTCTGCTCCTTTTATCCTTTGAAGACATGATCCATCGTCCTTTGGTAAGTCGCTCCTGCATTTTTAATCACAAAGGACATCACCTTATAGTTGTAGCAGCCATCACTCGTGATAAAAGAGGCATTGTATCAGTGAGGGAGATGCATCCGGATTCGATGATACCCAGAAAAAGCATCAAGGAAACACATCACAGGAAACCTGACGACTGAATCAACCAGCTAGTCAATTTGAGGCAAGAGGTAACAATCCTTCAGTCAAGCTTTATTTAACATCGAAAAGTTGTAACAAAGTCTCCAGCCCCATCCAGCTTGCTTAACTATTACAACATTGGAGACCCAGGCAGGATACTGCATCTCCGAAACAAAACCTGCCTCCAGCAGCTTCACCTTCTCTCAGATCAGCTCCGCCAACACGACAACGCTTCTGAAGGATGGGGGAAACTTTGGGATCCAGGTTGATGCGATGGCAAACAACATCGACATCCATCCCTGACATCTCTATGGCCAAGCGAAGATGTCCACATTCTGCTATAGAGATGTGGCCATCTCCAACTTCCCTTCCAGCGTTAGAGATCCTCCGATCTTTAATATCCCTGACTCTCCTCTCCAGGAGATCAATCCAGCTCCTCCAGCTCCTCGACATCTCTCAGGCCTTCCTCCTTATCCAACACATCATCCAGCCTCTCCGCATCCTCAATCCAGCTGATGGTACTGACGTCATTCAGGTAGCACTCCCTGGCATCCTTCAGACCACCTCTGATCTGCACCTTGACGGTACTTTAGGCTCTGATGATAGGATAATGGAACCACCGTGAAGTAGTTGATGAGGGGTTGTCCAAAGATGGCGTTGTAATAGCTTGGGGCGTCGACGACGATAAACCAACATCGAATCGAAGTACCCCCAAGGGTCACTAGAAGATGCACTCCTCCCTTCACATCTTTCTTCTCTCAAAAGAAGCCAAAGAGGGGTACGTCTGCAGCTTGGCCCCTAGTTGCTTCCACCTGAATCCCGACGAAGGTCATCTTAAAAATGACATTCACCGAACTCCCATTGTCGGCTAGGATTCGATCGATGGTGAAGTCCCTGATGGCGACTTGGATGACAAGGGCATCGTGTTAAGGATTTTCATTCCCCATGTAACACCCCAATTTTCCAGTACTTGAGCCTCAGGAAGCTATCACGCGGCGATAGGTGGCTATTGCCTGGCGATATCCTTGTTTCGTCTAGACTAGGAGTTGACTAGAAAGCACTGAGAGCATCGAGTGCTAGTGCGCGACGTTATATAGGTACCCCTCGGCGGTTGCCTGGAGTTGTGTGCGTTGAGTAGCAGGCATTGAGTGGAGGCTTTGAGTGCGTCGAGTGCTAGCAAACAACGTTAGCTAGTTACTGCTTGGTGTTAGCCTTCTTGCATTGAGACTGAAGCGTTGAGTGAGCTACCGCGCAGAGGTATTTCTACCGTCGACGGTAGTGCGATAGGAGATTCAACCCTACTGAGTTCAGATTCAAGAAGCTTTGAAGAAAGCTAAGAGTGGTTGTTCTCTGCCATCAGTTTCTTCCAAGAACTGATCAAGAAACCATCCATCCCTTCTCTCTCTACCTGGGTGGTGGTAAAACACTTTGTTAAATCAATTTTCTGTAGGATCTTTTCTAGATCTGAGCTGTAAGCCTGTGTTATAAAGTCTGAGTTGTAGGAGATTTAGATCTCTGAGTGGTAGGCCTTATTGAAGGCTGAGGTAGGGCTGTGTGCCTGAGTTGTAGGAGATTGTATCTCTGAGTTGTAGGCCTTGTTGAAGGCTGAGGTAGGGCTGTGTGCTTGAGCTGTAGGAGTGTGGACACACTCTGAGTTGTAGGAACCTTGATTGGGTTCTGAGCTGTAAGATCTATGGATCTGAGGTGAAGAGAAGAAGTTAGGCCGAATCTAGCACACTGCTAGATAGGCGAAGGGGGAAGGTGGATGTACCCAGACCTTGGGGAACCACTATAAAAACTGCGTGCACTCTGTGATTGAATGTTTCTGTGAATGTTGTGCTGTGTTAGCTGTAGAATTAGCAGTTTCTGATTAATTAACAGTACAGATATTCTTCCTTAAAGAAAAAGAGAATTACACCTATTCACCCCCCTCTAGTTGATTAGGCACTAATTCTTTCAATCTCATACTGCATAAAATAGCATGCAACGAGAAAAGAAAACGTGCTAATAGGCACCCATGTGATGATGGTTTTGCATCCCATACTGCATAACCGTCACATGTTACGACCTATGGTGGATCCATATACAAACACATTATGCATCCCATACTACATAATATGCCCCGTATACCTCTTATCATGCTTTGAGTGTAGTGACCACGCTTTGGCTAAGACGTACTGATGACACATCGATGTGTGTATGCAAATGAATAGAGGAAATCAAAACTATATGAGATTGGCTGGTTTGACCAACTTGTCAAACCAACCTCCCTCTGATACCCACTGTCACAACCCGCATTTTCTCCGCATTAAAGGGTATATCCGAGTAAGCATGAAACATGATTCATGATGTCACGTAAGCAGGGGATAACTACAGATGCTCAGACGAGACCTCAACTAAACACTTCTTTTGAAAATTTATACGTTAGTTAAGAAAACCAGTTTTAAGTTAAGTAGTTAGCTATATCCCTCGTCTTACTGGATCAACTAGTCCACGAATAAAAATATAGTTATACGTTGCGAAAAAATACTTTGATTAGGTTGATCTTAACATTCTACATGAGTATAAGTGTCCCCGAAGGACAACTCATGTTATGCAAAACTCTAGATTTATAATAAGTATAGAAAGAAGTCTTTACGCTATCCAGAAAGTAGTGAATTAGTTTTGAAAGAGATGACATGTATGATATACTAATAATAAGGTTTTATAAGTTAAAAATATCTAACATGCAGTCCTAGCATAAAATATCTCAGAGAGCAAGTAATCCAAACAATCTGATAGAAAACAAATAGTAGCTAGCAAAGTGTCCAAAAAGAATCAACAACGTTGTAGGCGTCAACAACATGACACGAACACACATAATGTAAAAGTATGTCTGAAGTAGGTAAAGTAACTAAAACAACAAACTACCTCGCAACGACGAGGTAAAAACAACAGCCAACACTGCTGCTCAGGAACTCAAAAACTAGCTCCACTACCTGCTACAGCTCTGAACCTGAGGCATTCCAAAGACAGAACACCTCAGCAAGAAAGTACAAGTGATAGCAGATATGTAAACAAAAACAAGCACGGGTCACAAGGGGTACAAACCCAAGACCAAAAGTATTGAAGTAAAGTACGTAAGTAAGGTATAAAAATTGGAAAGAACCACTTACGTGAATCGTCACATACAACAAAATACCCCAAATTCACAAGATTATAGGGTAAAACACGATTAAATCATTATGAAGAATTGCATAACTTAATTAGCCACATGTGGTCAACTCCACCAAAAAAACAGGGGAATGGTGGTCACTCATCCGGACATGAAAGTAAGGGTTAGATCTGAAATACTCTAGAGGGGGGGGGGGTGAATAGAGTATTTAGGGTTTATAAAATCTTTTGCTACTTAACAAATCAGTCCTAAGATAAGTTAATCTGTCACAGGGGCTGAAGAAATTAAATTAAATACCATAGACACAGCAAACCTAAGCCACACAGCCACAACAAGAACAAGAGAAAAGGAGCAATCAGGCAACACAAGAATTTTATTGTGGTTCCCCAACTTGGGTACATCCACCCTTCTACCACTCTATTTGGAATCCACTCAGGTTTTTGATCAGGTGACTGCCACCAATGAGCTTTTTATCAGGTACTCAAAAACCAATCCTCAACTCTTTTGATCAGGTGACTTGCAACCAGGAATAACTTTTGAAGGGAGTTAAGAACCCTTTATATAGTGGGGGATGAGAGAGTGATTGTGTCTTCTTTTTCTCAAATACAACTGAGAAGACTTTTAGTGGATCTTGATTTTAGCAAAGAGCTCCCCCTGAGATATTGATTGGTTCAGGAAGTTTGGAGCTTTGCTGCAGGGTGATAGGTCTTCAATATTTCAGCCTTGACCAGATGATATTCAGGAACTTCTTGTCAGATAAAGTGTTTGTTGTCCTTTAAAGAGTCCTGGAATATAGAAGGAAGAAGACTCTTGATCTTGAATGTGTGTTCTTCTTCTTCAACTTGATGTGCTTTCTCTGGTCAAGGGCTAGGGCTTCTTATTCTCTGTTACTGTGTGATTGCTGCCACACTATTTTTCACTGCATGTTCTCCTGAGAAGAAGGTAGAAAATCCCTATTGCTGTCAGAAAAAGGAGAAAAATCCTTTTTATATTTTCCAAGGAATCTTCCTTTTAAATTTTGAATTTCTTCCTTCATTTAATGCTGACGGCCTGGAGAATATTTGCATTGATTGATTTCCCCAACTGTCCCATTGAAAATCAGCAAGCAATAATCCTGATGAAGTCCATAATCAATGTTGCGTCTAATGGTAATATTCAAAGAATATTTAACATTGATTACTTAAGAATTATTGCAATAAATTAAGGACAGAGGGAGGAAAATATCTAAGTCTGGAACTTCACAGAAATCGTTGAGCAAAGAACAGAATTCATCGACTGTGTCCAGAGTTCGTCGAGCTGAGAAGTCAAGTTCGTCGACCAGATAATACTTGTTCGTCGAGCTGAGATTAAAGATTATCGACCTGAGAGTAGATAACTGCTTTCTCTAGAATCTTGCGAAATCTGTGTATCAAGTTCGTCGAGCTGAGATTCTAACTTCATTGATTGAAGAATAGAATTCCATATTTCTTGAACTTAAGAATGTTGAAGTAACGTGTCCAGAAATCGTTGACCTGAGAACTGGGTTTGTTGACCTGAGAACTAATTTCGTCGAGCTGAGAACTTCTAACTACTACTTGATAAATCTTGCCAAGAATGTGGTCTAAGTTCGTCGAGCTGATAAGGTGAATTTGTCGACTGGAGTATGATCCTGGTCTTAGAATACTTAGATGTTTCTGGAATAAGATGTTGAAGTAGAATACCCAGCAACCGTCGACCTGAGAACTAATTTCGTCAACCTAAGAACTAAGTTCGTCGACTGGAGTGTGATTCTAGACTTGGAATGTTGAAATATAGTGTCCTTAAATCGTCGTCCTGAGTACCAAGTTTGTCGAGCTCAGCTCAGAGAGTTTTTGTCTGCGTTCGTTGAGCTTAGCACGACATTCGTCGACCTGAGTTTGACGAACGTCGAACTCATTTTCCGAGTCTTTGAATTTTCTCCAAGTCTTGAGTCTTTTGCAGTCTGTTGATGACTGGTCCATGCAGTGTTGACTCGAAGGACATGGCCTAGACTCTAGGACACAACCATGACCCTGGCTATACATGTTGGGTCAAACATCCTAGCTTAGTGAACCTAGCCTAAAACCAACTAGGGATCCAACAATCTCCCCCTATTTGGGTGAGGTCACTAATTACAGACTCACAAAGATAACAAAGCAAGAAAACATATATCCGGCAGGAAATTTTAAACAAATACAGTAGATATATTTGTACAGAAGGCTTTCTTTCAAGATATAAGCAGATAGTTTTAAAACAACAAGAGATAAATCAGTTTAAACTTCATTTCTTCTTCCTGGGCTCCTTTGGCTCAACCCCCTTAGCTTTGTCACCAGGCTGTGTAAACTTGATCTCCCTGTTTGGATCTGTTGCTTGAACTTTTGTCATGGTCATGTCAGCAGCTCCACTGATGTTATGGGAGGTGGCTCTTGGCACTACAACTTCAGGATGTAACTTCATATAATCATCAGCATTGAAAAAATTGTTAGCCTTAGCAAACCTGTTAAGTTCTGCGGCGCTCCATGCGAAGACGTCAATATTTTTTTGCACGCATGCCTTGATCTTCTCTCTGTCTTCCGGCTGAGCTCGCCGCTGATCTTTATCTTCTCCTCTCTGCCTTCCTTAGTACGGATCTCTACCTCGAGTACCTCCACGGCCGCCTTCGCCTTGATGGCTCTTCCTATCCTTCCTGCTCTCCCAGCGCATCCTGCTCTCTGGCTTTGTGTTCCACGATAGCCATCACCATTTCTTCCCCAAGCCTTTCCATCTCCCACTTGCTTGCATCCTCTCCTCCCTGCAGTGAGGCCCTTCCTTTTTCCAGCCGGGCCCCCCTCCTGGCGACCCTCCCGCTTCCTTCATCTTCCTCTTCTCTTTCCTCCCTTCATCTTATTTGGGCTCCACTTCCTCTTCCGCTTCCATCTCTCCCTCCTCCTTTCCAGCCATTTCTAGCTCTCCCGCAGTGCCTCCAACCATCACTACTTCTCCTTCTCCTCCAGCATCTTCCTCCTCTCTCTTCTATTATCCCCGTCTCTCCATGCTCCTCTCCCGCCATTTCTAGCTCCCCCGCAATGACTCCAACCATTACCACTTCTCCCTTTCCTCCAGCACCTTCTTCCTCCCTTTCTTCTACTTCTCCCCCCTGTTCTAGTTGCAATTGCTCCATCCTCTTCTCCATCTCTTCAGCATCTCCCTGCTAGGAGACGGTGTTCACTGTCGTCATGTAGCATTCCCTTGCAGCCTTTGGATCCCCCCGCACCCTGATTTGGGTACCTCCTGAGTTCAGTTTCAAGCACTGGTGAACCGATGACGGAATGCATTTGAAAACACTGATCAAGGGGCGACCAAAGATAGCGTTGTAACTGCTGGGGGCATCAACTATGACGAAGTGGAAATTTCGATATAGCCCTCCTCGGGTTACTTGTAGTCGCACTCCCCCCTCGACTTCTTTCCTCTCTCCTGAGAATCCAAACAATGGTCCATCCGCCGCCAGCACCCTCCGGGCATCCACCCTCATCTCATTGAATGCTTTCTTGAAAATCATGTTCACTGAGCTCCCATTATCTACTAGGATCCGTGATACCGTAAAGTTTTTGAAGGCCGTTCGTATCACCAGCGCGTCACAAAAAGGGTCTTCATGACCTGGCATGTCCTTCCTTAAAAAGGTGATCTTTTCATCTGGGGGAGGGGATTGTGACGTCGAGGCTACGCTTCGGCGGTACATAGTGTGAAGGCTCGCCTTTCGGGCCGCCTCTATCCCTGCCCCTCCATGGATTACTCCAATTCCTCCGCGATCTCCTTCATCCGTTCGATCTACACATCGATCCTCCTCTCCCGTACCTGTCACTTCCTCTATCCGCACCGGTCTCTGCTGCTCTCCTGCTCCTCTAGTTCTTCTCATTTCCAAGAAATCTGGGCAGGTAGCTGTTGCGTGTCCTTCCTCTTCGTGGAAGTCGCAATATGGCAACGCCACCTACCCCCTTGCCTTCCTTCCTAAGGGTTTCTCCTTCTCCCAATTCCTGCTCCTCTTCCTCTCTCCCGGCCTCTACCTCTGCCTCGGCCGATAGCCATGGTCTGCTGTGGAGGGGGCATGGGTGGTCTATAACTATACCCCCACCCTTGCTGGTGAAATCTCCTCGGTCCTCCTTGTTAGTTCCTCCCCCCATGGGGAAATCCTCTCCCTTGTCCTGGGGCAGGGCCTCCCTTTTGCCTCCAACCCAGCTCTTGATATGCTGGCGCCCTCGGCTCTTCTCTTCTTCTTGCTTCCTGCTATCTTCCCCCTGGCTCCCTAAACTCCACCTCTGTAAGCCTTGCCAACTTTTTCGCAAAAGCGGGATTTGCCGCCTCCATCGCTATTTCCTTCGCCGCCTTCTCCATCAAGCCTTCAAAAGATAGCGGCGCCTTCCGGGTGAGGCTCATTTTGAAGAACCCTTCCCGCAGTCCCACAGTAAAGGCCATCTGGAGGGAAAACCTCGACACCTCCTGTATATCCAAGATCTCTTCTTGCAACCTATCCACGTATTGAGCCAGGGATTCATCTGTCCCCTGCTTAATTAAAAAGATCGACTCCGGGTTCTTCTTTCTCTTCTTAGAAGTTGAGAACCGTAACTGGAAGCTCCTGCTTAGGTCCTCGAAGCAGTATATTGAGCCTTTCGGGAGCTGATGAAACCAGTCTCTAGCTTTGTCCTTTAAAGTAATGGCGAAAGGACGACATTTAAACGCATCCGTCATGGGCCTGATCGAAACCGCGTCCTCGAACCATTGCAAGTGATGAAGGGGATCATCTTTCCCCACATAGTAGTTCATTTCGTGTTCCCGGAACCCTTTCGGGATGGGAGCTGACAGGATGAGCTCACAAAAAGGCGATCCTCTCGCCGCCGGTCTCGCTGCCGGTCTCGCCGCCCCCACTCGCGCGATGACCTCTCCTGGCGAGATGGTACTCGCCGGGCTGGGGAACAGTTCCCTTCCTGCTATGTCCCTCCTACTTACTTCCGCCAAAACCTCCTTCCCCGGTCTCCTCCCCGGGGCATCTTCTCCCACTCGTGCCGAGACGAGCACTTCTTGTTGCGTGAGAGTAGGCACTTGAGGCAGTGGGGTTGAACAATATCCCTGCCGCGAGATCCCTTGCAGCAAATCCATGATCCCCTTGATTGAAGCCACAAACTCCTCTCTTCCGACAAATCTTCCCGGGTTATCCGACCCCTCTCCTTCTCCTTCTCCGTGATCTCCCACCATGTGGTTACTCAAGGTTCTTCTCTGAGGGCTGCGCTCCACGCTCACCGCACCAAAAATGTTGGAAACAGCTTTCTGGTCCCTCCTAAAGTTCGAAACTGAGGATGCAACCCACACATACTCTTCTTGAACTACCCTCCTGACGTGAGTCAGAGATCTGAAAACAGACCGAGGGGTCTTAGCTTGGAGGTCCCACCTCTTTCCCGGAAGAATTAAAAATCTTCCCCTCCCTAGCCAATGCTGAGCTAGATGCCTGTGAGGAATACAGTGGAAAGGTTCAACAACCATCTCAGGCACCTTATCGGTCTATTTATAGGACTCTGAATTTAATCTGCAAATATCACTTCCGAATTATCCTGAAATGCCCAAAACACCCTGTGCCGGGTCTGCCAATAGCCAAACTCCGCTGTTCTAGAGAGCTATACGCAGACCTCCAGGGGTAGAAATGTAAAATTACCTGGGGCATAAAGGTAAAATCCCCCTTGGGGGTAAAAAGGTAAAGACATCTCCTCTCCCATGTGGCGAGTGGGGAAGAGACTGACGGGCAAGACGACCGCCCTGTCCGCCTCGCCGTCCTCTCGGCCTGTTGGCTCTCTCGCCTCCTAGAATGATCTCGCCCACTAGGAGGTCTCGCCCACTTCAGAGAATCCCCCATCTCGCCTCCTGTAGGTGGGCATCATATCATCTCGCCAGTCTCCCCTTCTCGCTCGCTAGACCACCTATCGTGAGCCCAAGGTTGTACATCCACCATGCCACAAGTAAAACAAGCACGCATAGCTTGACTCCTCGATGCTCTAGTCTTGTGTTTTCTCCTCTGGCAGTGAGCAGACTTTCCAGCCCTTTAGAACTCGGTGCACTGACCTCATGCATCTGGTGGAATTTTTCCACGTCCATCTCCAAACGTCTAGCTGACTCCACTAATGTTTGAAATCCCATAAACTTAGGACCCATTAATAGAAAACGTAGTCTAGGGCGTAGACCATCATAAAATCGGTTGATCTTAGTTTACTCAGTTTCAAACACAAACTCTGCGAGTTGTCTCAGCATGACAAATGCATGCAAGTACTCTTCAACCGTGTGCATTCCTTGCATCAAACAAATATTCAACGATTGGGTTGATGCTCTTTCCCTTGCCATCTGCTCTTCTAAACCAACAGGAATTGATGCTGCTATAGGAATAGGGGGTTGCACATGTCTGTCAAGTTGGGCATTGATCATCGCGAAGACCACATCAGCGATCAACCGAGACTTCTCTATCGAAGGAGTATGTGTTAACACCTCAGTTGGCGTATTACTCCCTGATACGTCGGCAAGTGCATCGGTCGCTGTCAAGTAATAATTTTGGGAATAGCTTCCCCGAATGTCGATCTCGAGGGAATGAAGGTTGGGTATCATGATAGCATCGTAGAAAGATCATTACTAAGAGATAAACAAAACAACAAAGGAGGTTAGTTTTTGATTACTAATACTAACAAAAAAAGAGAACTAATGCTGGTTATAAGCACTGCTTCGCTTGGTGGATGGAACTAGTGCAGGCCTCTATGCCGTGCTTCGTGAGGCAAATGGACGGAGAGCTAGCGGATGTAATTAACACATGTGCGGAGAGTGAGGTTCACAATCACCTCTTCAACTACTAACACTAGCCTCTGCTAGAGTGGTTCTAGTGCGCGATTGCATCACAGCTAATAAAGAATATGAAACTATCCCAGGCAAACTTCATTCATAGACAAATAAAAGAAAGTTCAGGTTCATTACAAGCTTAAGAATGCACTTCACTATAAGAAGAGGTAGAATAAACCAATGGGGGAAAGCCTACCCGTGGTTCTTGGCCATTATGGTGGGTTATCAGTCCACTTCTCGGCTCAGACCGTTGGTAGCATCCGGAGGTAAATGGATTGTCAATACACTTATCTTCCTCCGTCTTCTTCCCTTTCCTTCAATGTTTTCTCCCTTTTGCCCAATTGAGTAGTACTGAAAGATCTCTGTTGCAAACTGCTGGTAGCCGGAAACTCTCCGAAGGGTTGAAGATGGCTTCCGATCGCCGGAGAAAGGTTCCCGGAGGTTGGTGATGAGTGGAGGACCTACGGGGGTGAAAAATGGTGCTTCGCGCGCAACAGCGGGGCAGAAAAATGACAAGCGTTTGCCCCAATTCATAAGCACAAGTATAAATATTATAGCAGAAAATCAGAGCGTACGATTAGGGGAACACAACTAGCGGTCGTGCGCACTGGATCCCATGATCATGTGATTAACAATGGCAGAACTCCAAAAAAATGGAATAAACATGCACGAGCAGTGGAGCACGACCAGAGGTCGTGCACACTATGTCCATTGATCGTGTGATTGCCCTAGACAAAACTTGGAAAAATGGAGAATAGTGCGCACAATCAGTGGCTCACAACCAGTGGTCATGTGATATAGATCCAATGATCATGCGCAGTATTCCTGAACCATTTGGGATTCTATAAAATGACCACGCAAGACCAGCAGTCGTGCGCTAAGAAGTCCATTGAGCGCGCGCGTGTAAAAACACACGATCAGTGACCCTTAAGTGAAAAACATTCTCAAACAATCCTGGAACACACACACGACCTTTGTACATGCAGCAAAAAAAGAAGAGCCACCGAAATGGGCATTCCATATTTTCTAGACACAGAAAAACACCAAGTAGGGCAAAAGTATAATAGCTATGGAATCATACTGAAAACGGGCCAAAAGTGCACTTAACATGGAATGGACATAATAACAAATATGAATAATTATGGCACTAAAGTGTAGTGCATCAACGAGAAAACTAGCCCAGACGAGTCCAAAAATATGTATATAACTTGGACTCATCACACCCCCAGACATAAACATTTGCTCATCCGGAGCAAATCATCACTCTATGGACTAGAAAATAGTTAGCTGGCTTAGTAATTTCTAAATACAGTATTGAGAGAAATCAAATATATCATGTGCATAGAAAATAGAATTGATAAACTTTTTAATTATACTATAGAATTTATAATTTTCGACAGACGTATATAAATATTGCATCTACTCAAAATTGGAATTCTAGAGAATCGTTCGATCATATGTAGGATGAAAGTAGGCAGGCCACTCAGATGAGCATTGCCAAAAACCGAGGCTTAGGATCACCTTCAAAGAAATCCATCAATGTCGGGGACCATACGCTTGCCCATTCACACTCTCTCCACGGTACTAGCACGTCTCAAGCATGAATCCGTAGGACTTTAGGATAATCATGGGGCTTAGGCTAAGGTTTGGTAGTTAAAGATAAACATGGAGGCTACACGCAACCCAAACGAGCAAACAACAAGCTAAACCAATACAACCCCTCAGAATTGCATGTGTGACACACCCCCAGACTTAGCTTGAAAATCGGGTGTGCAGACGGCCTAACCCGACCAATATCAAGATAAACAAGATGGGGATTCCATTTCTGATTGTAATTATTTTTAGATTTTCTCTTTCAATTCTCTCCTTTTTCATTTTTCTCATTTGCAATCCCTAATTTTTTAGCAAGTAAACTTTCTTGTATTTATCTACCACATCGCTAGAATTCCACACATCACACCTCGTCAAAATATTATGTTGGATCCCTAGTTTGGTTTGGGCTAGGTTTACTAACTTAGGATCATACGACCCACAATGTATAGCTAGGGTCATGGTTGTGTCCTAGAGTCTAGGCCAAGTCCTTAGTAGTAACTCACATGGACCAGCCATCATCAGACTGCCAGAGACTCAAATACTTAGAGATTTTCTAGAGACCAAGTAAAATGTCTTCGACGTTCGTCGAACTCAGATCGACAATAGTCATGCACAACTCGACAATCACAGAGAAAAATTCTCTGAGCTAAGCTCGACGAACTTCATTCCCAGGTCGACGATCTTTGGACTCAACCTTCAGCATTCCAAGTTTAGTTGTTCTCTAGACTCAGGTCGACTAACTTAGTTCTCTGGTCGACGATTTCTCGATCCTTTACTTCAACCAGAAGCTTCTTAATTTTTCTAAGTCCAGAATCATCTCCAGTCGACGAACTCAGGATTCTCAGCTCGACGAACTTTGATCACAATAGCTAGAGTTATCCAGCAGCAGTTAGTGGTCCTCAGCTTGACGAAACTAATTCTTAGATCGACAAATTCTGGATACTTCACTTCAACACTTTCATCCAGAAGCATCTAAAATTATTCCAAGTCTAGAATTATCTCAAGTTGACGAAGTTACAATCTCAACTCGACGAACTTGAGACACAGAATAAGCAAGTCTAGATAATGCAATTTTCTGCTTTATCTCGATGATCTTGGAACTCAGCTCGACGAACAGAAGTCATCTGGTCGACAAACTCAGCAACTCAGCTCGACAAACTGTGGAGTCAGCTCGACGATTTCTGCTATGAGTTCGACGAATCCAGACTTAGTCATTTTTCCATCCTTCTGTTCCCATTCTACTGTAATAATTCCTGAGTAATTAGTGCTCTAATATTCTCTGAATATAATCTTTAGAAGAGCATTGATTATGGTATTCTCCAGGATTATTACCTACCATTTTTCCATGGGATAGTCGGGGAAATAATTCAATGTTGTTAGGTCGTCAGCATTGATTACAGAAGATTTCAAATTTCGAAAGACAATTTAGACAGAATACAGAAGAATAAGAGAGACAGACACACAGAAAAAAGGCAATAAGTCTGAAAAATAACGATCTCTCTGTCTCTGCACCTTCTTACAAAGAACTCTGCTTACAGAAAACAAGCCCAAGACCAGAAGAACATCAGCTTCCCGAGAAAGAAGAACAATCAAACAAATATCAAGAGTCTTCCTTCTTCATCTCTGCAGGACACTTCAAGGACAACAAGAAATCCATCTGTTAAAGAAGTTCCTGGAGATTTCTCTGGTCAAGGCTGCAGATTGAAGGCCTACTCACCCTGTGCAAAACTTCCCAGCCTGAACCCTTGTACATCTCAGGGGGAGCTTTGACAACATCACTGAATCCACATAGTCTTCTCATTGTGATTGAGAAAAGAAGACTTTCATAACTCTCTCACCCCCACCTCTGTACAAGGTTTTAATTCCCATCAAAATTATTCTGGTTCACAAGTCTCCTTCCAAAAGACTTGAGGTTTGATTTTTTAGCACCCGATCAAAAGCTCATTGGTGTCAGACACATGATCAAAAATCTGTGTGGATTCCTACCAGGGTGGTAGAAGAGTGGATGTACCCAAGTTTAGTGGAACCACTATAAATTCTTGTGTTGTCTGGATTGCTCTTTTCTTTTGTTTTTGTGTTGTGGCTGTTTGTTAGGATTGTTGTTTTATTTTGTTCCTCCACTACATTAAATTAGAAGAAAATTTTATAAATCCTGAATACTCTATTCACCCCCCCCCCCCCCCTCTAGAGTATTCCTGATCTAACAGCTCAATTTCAATTGGTATCAGAGCAGGTTTCTTTGGTTGTACAAGCTAACCCTTGAACCAAAGATCCTTTGTTAGATCTAAATTTTATTTTTATTTCCATTTAGATTTATATACACATCTATGACACAGAACAAGGACTATGCAAGCACCAGACCTCTATTTTGCAACCTAAATAAGTTTGCCATCTAGAAGGCAAGAATCAAATTGTACATGAACTCTATTGATGAAGATATCTACAATTCCATCTTGACAGGTCCTTCTCAAGCCACTGCATCTACCTCTACAACAACATCTTCAAGCACAACTGCAGTTCCACCACCTGAGTGGACTGAGACCCAGAAGAAAGCAAAGATTGCTGATGCCAAGGAAATGAACATACTGGCACAAACAATGTCTGATGACATTTTTCAAAAGGTGGCTGAGTTCACCTCTGTAAAAGCAATCTGGGATTCACTCAACCAAATGGTTGCTGGCTCTACAGATGAGAGGAAAATAGAAGATCAAACCTCATCACACAATATGAAAACTTCAAAAAAAAAAAGATGAAGCAGAAACAATTAAAGTGATGTACAACAGCCTTAGCTCCATCATTAGTGAGCTAAGGACATTAGATAAAGAAATCACCTTGACTAAAGTAAATGATAAGATCCTTATGTGCTTCCCAAGATCATGGGATTTAAGGATCTGTCCCATCAAGGAAGCCAGAAGCCTAAATAAGATATCCACTGAATCTCTATTAGGCAACCTAAAGTCCTATGAACAACTGATTAAATCCAGGGAGGCAGCTGAGCAGAGAACACCCCCTCCAACAAGAAAAGAGCATATCATTGCTTTCAAGGCAGCAAAAGAGACAGAGACTCCCTTAATAAATGAAGAACTCATGAGTCTTTTTTCCAAAAGATTCTACAAGTTAGCAAGAAAACATTTCAGGAGGAAGTCATCCAGACAGGATGACGAACAAAGATATGATAAGACACCAACCAGAGAAGTTGTGTGCTTTGGATGTAGGAAGCCTGTGTACTTCATCTCTGAGTGTCCAGAGAATCAGAAGAAAGACAAGAGAAGAGAGAAAGATACCAGGAAACAACATAACAGCAGACCTTCCTCCAGCAAATACATGAAGAAGGAGAAGGGCTTTGTGGCTGAAACCTGGAGTGAGATTAAAGAAGAATCAACATCTTCTAGATGTAGTGATGATGAGGAAGTGACAAGGGCCAAGGAGGTTTGCCTCATGGAAATTGATGCTTCCAGGAGTCATTCAGAAAAAGAGGACTCAAACAATGAAGCAGTTTCAGATTTTGAAGCTGACAAAGTATTGTCTTCTTTTGATTACAGTTCTGATTCCTTTAAATTTGAATTTAAAATAATGTGTATAGATTTGATTAATTCAAAAAAGGAGATTAAAACTCTAAGGGCGAAACTAGGAATTTTAGAAAATGTAAACTCTGAAAATAATTGATTAAAAGATGAACTGTGTTTAGCCAATGAACAAATCATAATGTTGAAGACTGAGCTTAGTGAGGCTAAACACCTTGAGGAAACTCTTAATGGAAGAAGTCTCAAGTTGATGGACATCACAAGCATTGTTAATGCCAGACTTAATGGCAAACTAGGCTTGGGTGCTTCATCAAGTTTGCCCCCTATTCTCAAGAAGAACATCCTGACTACCCCCATCATATTTGTCTCTGCTAAGGGGAAAGAAAAGATAAACAATAAATAAACAACAGAAAATATTCCCAAATTAATAGGTCAGAAAACCAAAAATCAGAAAACTATTAAAAACATGGTTCAGCAGAATTCGTCGAACTTAGATCGACGAAATGCAGCCAGTTCGTCGAACCCAAATCGACGAACTCTGAACGAAAACTATAGCTATAATTATTCGTCTAACTGCGATCGACGAACTCTATATGGTTCGTCGTGTAGAGGTCGACGAACGTGGGGCACAGAAAATGAGCAAGTTCATTCTCTGGGCAGAGATCGACAATCTCAACCAAATTCGTTGAACTCTGTTCGACGAACTCACATAAATTCGTCGAACCCAGAAAGACTTAACCAAAACAATAATTATAACAGAAACTTAAATAATTTTAGGAAAGCTTTTAATCCAGTAGCTGATTGTGTCATACCACCTAGGAGATATCACCCTCTAGGATATAAATCCCAACCAGAATATTCTATTATTTCCAACTTTTCATACCAGGAAAGCAAAGGACCCAAGATAACCTGGGTCAAGAACATTTAACTGTTTTCATTGCAGGTAAAGAGCTGTCCAGCAAATAATCAAATATGGTACCTGGATAGTGAGTGCTCCAAGCACATGACTGGCAACAAGGACATCTTACACAACTACAAGTCTAAGCTGGGGCCAAAGGTTATCTTTGGGGATTCCAAATGTGGCCAGTTAGAAGGCTTTGGAGAAGTGAAGATTAGAGCTGTCACATTTAAGAAGGTAATATATGTCAGAGGACTCAAGCATAACCTCATCTCCATAAGTCAGTTATGTCATGAAGGTTATCAGGTACATTTCAATTCATCTTCTTGTACTATTGCTAATAAAGAAAACCAAACTGTTTTAATTGAAAATAGACAAGGCAATATATATTTAGTTGATTTTCTATCTGACAATTCTGATATCTGCTTACTTAATATTACTAGTAATCAGAATGATTTATGACATAAAAGGCTAGGTCATGTAAACTTGAAAAACATTGCAAGGCTATCAAAATACAACCTTGTTAGAGGTTTATCTCCTGGTCCCTACAAGAAGGAAGACCTTTGTAGGGCTTGTCAACTAGGCAAGCAAACTAAATCTAGCTTTAAATCTGTTAATAAAAGTGATTCACCTAGGATTTTGTATTTGCTACATATGGATCTCTTTGGACTCATTGCTGTACAAAGCCCAGGAGGGAAATCCTACACCTTAGTTATTGTGCATGACTTCTCCAGGTTTACTTGGGTATCCTTTTTGAGATCTAAGTCAGATACCTTCAAGGTTCTTACAGATTTTCTCAGGACCATACAGATTGAGTTCTCTACTCATGTTGCATTGATCAGAAGTGATCATGGCACAGAGTTTGAGTCTCTTCTTATGCATGAGTTCTGTGAGAAGGAAGGTATCAGGCATTGTTTCTCAGCTCCTAGAACTCCCCAACAAAATGGGGTAGCTGAAAGGAAAAATAGGACACTCATTGAAGTTACAGGTACATTGCTTGCAGATGCTTACATGCCACTGTCCTGAATAGAAGCCTGATACATAAATTGAAGAATAAGACTCCCTGTGAATTACTTAAAGGGAAGAAACCTAAAATCAACTATTTTAAAGTATTTGGATGTATATGTTATATTCACAACAACAACAAAAGATACATTAGAAAGTTTGACGCTAAACCTGAAGAGGGAATTTTTCTAGGATATTCCCAAGTAAGCAAAGCCTATAGGGTTTTTAATAAATCATCATTAAAAATTAAAGTGTCCATTCATGTTTCTTTTGATGAAACTAACATGTCTTGCAAGGAGAAAGAGATTTCTACCAACAGCCCTTTGCAGGTACCTCACTTCTGTGAGAGATTGGATGAACTAAACCATACCCAAAAGGTTCCAACACATCCTTCTCCACAAGTTAATGAAGAGAGTGAAGATGATAGTATTGAAGGAATTGAACTTCCTCCAACAGCAAACACAATTCCACAAGAGGAATTAATCCAAGATGTTGTTGCACAACCAACTCCACCCGCTGATTCAGTCATACTTAGGGATCACCCCAGATCTCAAGTGATTGGAGACATATCAGTAGGTATACAGATAAGGCATCAACTCAATCAAGATATGATTCATGCATGTTTTCTCTCTCAAGTTGAACCTCTATCCATCCATGATGCAGAGCAAGATCTCCACTGGATCATTGCAATGCAGGAGAAATTAAACCAATTTGAGAGATGTAGAGTTTGGGATTTGGTTCCAAGACCCCCAGACTATCCAGTCAATGGAACCAAATGGGTATACAGAAACAAACTGGATGCCCAAGGAGTGATTGTGAGGAACAAGGCTAGGCTTGTTGCTCAAGGTTATAGGCAAGAGGAAGGGATTGAATATGACCAAACATTTGCACCAATTGCAAGGTTGGAGGACATCAGAATTTTTCTAGCCTATGCAACATACAAAAAATTCAAGGTGTATCAGATGGATGTGAAGAGTGCATTCCTGAATGGAGTACTTAAAGAAGAGGTTTATGTTGAACAACCTCCAGGTTTTGTCTCTCCAACTCACCCTTATCATGTTTTCAAATTGCATAAAGCTCTTTATGGTCTCAAGCAAGCTCCAAGAGCTTGGTATGAGACCCTAGCTAGATTTTTGATAGAGCATAAATTCATTAGAGGCATGGTAGATAGAACACTTTTCACTAGACATCATAAGGATCAAATATTGTTAGTACAAATATATGTGGATGACATCATATTTGGGTCTACTGATTCCAAATTATGCAAGAGGTTCTCTGACCTCATGCATTCAAAATTTGAAATGAGTAGCATGCGTGAGCTTTCCTACTTCCTTGGTCTCCAAGTGAAGTAGTTGCCTGATGACATCTTCATCTCCCAAGCTAAATATGCAAAAGAGCTTATCAAATAGTTTGGGATGGCTGATGCCTCAGCAAAGAAAACACCCATGACTACAAATGCTGTAGTAGACTCTGATCCACATGGGAAACCTGTGGACCAGAAATTATATAGGGGCATTATTGGCTCCCTTCTATATCTTACAACAAGCAGTCCTGATATTATGTTTGCCACATGCCTTTGTGATAGGTTCCAAGTGAACCCAAAATAATCTCATCTAATTTTCTTAAAAAAGGATTTTGAGATATATAAAGAGTTATCCTAGTCTAGGCCTATGGTATCCAGCTGAGTCAGAGTTTGATTTAACTAGATTTTTAGATGCTGACTTTGCTGGATGCAGGGTTGATAGGAAAAGCACCTCTGGGACTTGTTAGTTCCTTAGTATGAGGTTGGTATCCTGTTTTTTTAAGAAATAGTCATCTATGTCTACCTCAACTGCTGAGGCTGAGTATATTGTAGCTGGCAGCTGTTATTCCCAGATGCTGTGGATTCAAAATCAATTACTAGACTATGGTCTCAACTTAAATAATTCAGCTCTATTTTGTGATAACACAAGTGCTATAGCAATAGCACAAAATCCAGTCCATCACAGTAGGACTAAGCATATAGATATTAGACATCATTTCATTAGAGAGTGTGTGGACAAAAACAAAATTAATCTTGTCTATATCTACACTGATTTACAAAGACCTGATATATTCACCAAACCTCTGCATGAGAAAAATCACTTATTCTTTGTAAATCAGCTTGGAATGATCAATGGAGAAGACTAAATTTAGTTTTTGTCTACACTCGACAAATTTTCCAGAGTTCGTCGAATGGAGCTCGACGAACTAGGGACACTTCAGGAGATATTCATCGAACGAAGTTCGACGAACTCTCTGTGAGTGAAGTTGTTTTCCTCAAACGGAGATCGACGAATCCGCTTCAGAAAACTTTCGTCGAACGGAGCTCGACGAAATGTCTTTAACTCTTCCAGCTGAGCTCGACGAATTATTTCACTATCAATTATTTTGTCGATCTCAGGTTGAAGAATTTCTTATTTTTCGTGGAACGGAGTTTGTCGATTCATATTCCAGAAAATCTTATAACTAGGTTTTCCTCGACCCCCGTCCCACGCTTTCTGTTCCCTTTGCACTTGATCGCTGTTTCTCTCTCTTTTGCAGGTGATTTCATGGCGATTCAAGCAGGAGCCCTAGCCGCTATGAAGTTTGACACATGATTTGATGTCGACTTCGACTCCTTTTAACACTCGGATCCAATTTTTCTGAACATTCTGACGCTACTAGAAGAACAGAATTTGAAAAACCTGATGACAATAAGAATAAAGCTGACCGGAACAGAAATTAGAGAATGGGTATATACTTCATCTACATTAGAGGAAAACACCATGACAGGAACAATCGCGGGTAATGTTGTTTCTTTGACTCCCACAGTTTTGGCTGAAATTTTTAATTTGATAAATGGAGAAGAAGAACTGGATATAGATTCTGAAGAATATGATATGATGTTAAGACTGATGGGTTATGCTGGAGATAACCCAAATAAGTTGTTAAAGAAGCACCTATCTGCAGAATACAAGTTTCTGGAAGATATAGTGGGAAAAGTCTTGCTGGGCAAGTACACTGCCCATGACTACATCACCAGACATCAATTCTTGGTCATGTGTGCAGTGGTCAATAAGGAGAAAGTTGATTTGGCACAGAAAGAAGTTTGCTTTGGAAGGATCCTGGGGATCTTCCTGAAGGAGAAGGCTACTGAATCCCTGGTCTCACAGACCATATTCATAAATGCCAGCAAAAGGCTCACATGTGCCTTGTTTGGCTGTGGGAGAGGACCATAACCAAGTCATCTAAGGCTTCAACCTCTTCCACCCCAGCTTCTGAAAGCACCAGGGCTGTAAGAGCCACTACCCACCTTGCTGAAGAGATCATCCCCACACCTCCATCCCTTCCAACAACTCAACAACCACAACAACTCCAACAATAACTCCACCAAGTTCATGTTCCTACTACATTTACATCTTCTGTCACCTATCCACCCCTAGATCTTACCAACACACCCTCATCTCCCACTCAGTAGTATCATCAACCGACTCCACCTCAATCACTCCAATCCCCCACTAATATACTAGCCCCAACACCACCTTCATCTCCTCTTCCACCTCACCTATCCTCCATTCCAACTTTTGATCTTCTGACTTCCCCCCCTCAACTCTCCCTCCCCTCCAGATTCACACATACTTGATGTCATCCCTCCATCATCTCCAACATCTACCATCCCTCCAAATATCTCCACCCAACATTCTACTGAACCATCTACCACTCCACCTCTGGATCCCTCCACCATCTCCTCTGTAATTACTCTCATCACTCCTCTACTCAAATCTCTTATAGCAGATGCCATTACACCTCTTGCTACTTCTATCTCCACCCTTTCTGCTCAACTCTCTGCCTTCACTGCTGCCACCTCTTTATTCAGGGGCCTGGCTCCAATTACCACCGAAACCAGGCAGGGGGAGATGCTTGATGATGAAGCTGCAGCAGCTCCAATAGAAGAAGCAATTCCAACAACAGCAACTCCAGCTCTAGCAGATGCAGAGACAGCCACAGTAGATGATACAGATTTACTTGATTTCATTAAGTTTATTGATACTGACATGGACATAGAAGAATGAGTTACTGAGGACATTATTACTGCTGGTGATTTCATGTTAAATCCCACAGAAGATATAGTTAATTTGTTGAGCATTTTTGATACTGCATATTTGAGATTTCCTCCAGCTGAGTATACTAAGCCATCCTTGGCTATTGTCTCCTATACTTCTCCTATTAGTCCAAAAGTTGCGAAGCAACTCAGTGATAGCTTTGTTGTTCCAGAACCAATAGTCATTCCACCTTCTCCAGCAATTTCTTCTGCACCTTGTTTTATCATGGTTGACTCTCCAATGCCAGATCTTGATGACTTGATCTTGGCTGACATTGAAGAAGAGAAAAAGGCAGCTGCTGAAAGCACTGTCAGAATTAGCTCTCCAACTTCTTCTGTGGCTTCTCCTCCAGTTCCTGTTGATATTCCTGCTCCAGGTCCCTCTCTACCTGAAAAGCCTATCATTTCTACTGAGGCTCTAAAAGCTTTAAATGATTTATATGATAACCCTCAGAGATCTGATGATGATGATGAGGAGGATGATGATGATTCTGATGATGAGCCCAAGAGGAAGCCAGTTTCCAAGAAAAGAAAAGCTCCTCCTCCTCCTGCTCCAAAGCCAAATCCAAACAATGACACTCCCTATTATATCCTCTAGAACATAACTCCATACAGAGGGATGCCATCTTGGATGTGGATGTCCAAAAATCAACAGAAGGAGAGGAAGAAAAGCAGAAGGTACTCACCTCCTCCAGTTCAAAGATTCAGAAATGATCCACCTCCTCCACCTCCTCCAACTCCTGATGCTTCAGGTTCTAGTTCTCAAAGATCTGCCCCTGTTCAAACATATCAGAGACACCAAGGGAGATCATCTTCTTGAAGAAGCCAGCATAGGCAACACATTCCTCAGGCAAGTAGCAACAGCAACAACATCAACCACAGCAGCAAACATTCTCTACAGATTAGAAAGCTGAAAGTTCTAAAAGACCATCTTCTCCAACTGTTTCTTTTGAAGATCCAGAAACAACAACTACTGCTAGAATGGCTAGGTTCCAGGAACTAGTAGGCCTTTCTATGATTAACAAAGCCAAAGCTGAAGAAAAGGATCCTTCTGAATATTCCACAATGTCTAAGTACATGAACGAAGAGCCTAAGAGGTATAAAAAAGCTAACAAATTTTTCAATGTGGATGACTACATGAAGTTGCACCCAGAAGCAGTTGTCCCCAGAGCCACATCTTTGAAGATTATAGAGGCTAACGATATGACCATGACAAAAGTTCAAGCTTTAGATCTAAACAGAGAGATTGTGTTTACAATGCCTGAAGAGAAGAGCAAGAAAAAAATGCCAAAGGAAAAGAAACAGAAGAAGTAAATTTTGAACTCTTTTATTTTCTACAATTATCTATAGCTGCTCTATATTCTGAACAAAGTTTATGTATATATATATATGTTGCATGTGTTATTGATCTCTGCCAGATATATGCTTTTTCTGCTTTGTTTATTTTCAGTTTGAGTATGAGTCTGTAATTAGTGACCTCACACAAATAGGGGGAGATTGTTGGATCCCTTGTTTGATTTGGGCTAGGTTCACTAACTTAGGATCATATGACCCACAATGTGTAGCCAGGGTCATGGTTGTGTCCTAGAGTCTAGGCCAAGTCCTCAGTAGCAACATCACATGGACTTGCCATCATCAGACTGCCAGAGACTCAAATACTTAGAGATTTTTCAGAGACCAAGTAAAATGAGTTCGACGTTCGTCGAACTCAGATCGACGATAGTCATGCTCAGCTCGATGATCACAGAGTAAAATTCTCTGAGCTAAGCTCGACGAACTTCATTCCCAGGTCGACTAACTTTGGACTTAACCTTCAGCATTACAAGTTTAGTTGTTCTCTAGACTCGGGTCGACGAACTTATTTCTCTAGTCAACGATTTCTGGATCCTTTACTTCAACCAGAAGCTTCACAATTTTTTTAAGTCCAGAATCATCTCAAGTCGACGAACTCAGGATTCTCAGCTCGACAAACTTTGATCACAATAGCTATAGTTATCCAGCAGCAGTTAGTGGTCCTCAGCTCGACTAAACAAATTCTTAGATCGACGAATTCTGGATACTTCAATTCAACACTTTCATCGAGAAGCATCTGAAATTATTCCAAGTTCAGAATCATCTCCAGTCGACGAAGTTACAATCTCAGCTTGACGAACTTGAGACACAAAATAAGCAAGTCTGGATAATGCAGTTTTCTTCTTTAGCTCGACGATCTTGGAACTCAGCTCGACGAATAGAAGTCATCTGGTCGACAAACTCAAAAACTCAGCTAGACGAACTGTGAACTCAGCTCGATGATTTCTGCTATCAGTTCGATGAATCCAGACTTAGTCATTTTTCCATCCTTCTGTCCCCATTCTACTGTAATAATTCCTGAGTAATAAGTGCTCTAATATTCTCTGAATATAACCGTTAGAAGAGCATTGATTATGATATTCTCCAGGATTATTGCCTGTCATTTTTCCATGGGATTGTTGGAGAAATACTTCAATATTGTTTATTTTCTAGGCCGTCAACATTGATTACAGAAGATTTCAAATTTCGAAAGACAATTTAGATAGAATATAGAAGAACAAGAGAGATAGTCACACAGAAAAAAGGCAATCAGTCTGAAAAATAAGGATCTCTCTGTCTCTGCTCCTTCTAATAAAGAACTCTGCTTACATAAAACAAGCCCAAGACCAGAAGAACATCTGCTTCCTGAAGAAGAAGAACAATCAAACAAATATCAAGAGTCTTCCTTCTTCATCTCTGCAAGACACTTCAAGGGGCAACAAGAAATCCATCTGTCAAAGATGTTCCTGGAGATTTCTCTAGTCAAGGATTCAGATTGAAGGCCTACTCACCCTGTGCAAAGCTTCCCAGCTTGAACCCTTGTACATCTCAGGGGGAGCTTTGACAACATCACTGAATCCACATAGTCTTCACGTTGTGATTGAGAAAGGAAGACTTTTATCACTCTCTCACCCCCACCTTTGTATAGGATTTTAATTGCCTTCAAAATTATTCTGGGTCACAAGTCTCCTTCCAAAAGACTTGAGGTTTGGTTTTTGAGCACCTGATCAAAACCTCATTGGTGTCAGGCACCTAATCAAAAATCTGAGTGGATTCCTACCAAGGTGGTAGAAGAGTGGATGTACCCAAGTTTAGGGGAACCACTATAAATTATTGTGTTGTCTGGATTGCTCTTTTCTTTTGTTTTTGTGTTGTGCCTGTTTGTTAGGATTGTTGTTTTATTTTGTTCCTACACTAGATTAAATTAGAAGAAAATTTTATAAACTCTGAATACTCTATTCACCCCCCCCCCCTCTAGAGTATTCTTGATCTAACAGCTCACTTTCATATTAAATCCACTGGAGCTCATGGATTTGGTTGTGATAGGAGGATTTTCTTTAGGTTTTGGTGAATGAAGGTGGAGCTGAATCAAAGGATGGGTAGGCACAAACTTGGCTTGCAATGGTTAGCAGCTAGGATATGGTAAACAGAGCTCAAACTAGTCAAATTGATGGCTTGCGTCACGCTCACGCTTGACTAACCATGGACCAATGCTTTGGGAGTAGCTTGGGGCAAGTTCTTGGCCATCGAGAAAGATGATCCTTCCTCCCGACTCGAGCAAAACAAGTCTTGTGACGGCTACACACATCCCTACACAACCGTTCGATTTCACCAGATTCAACATTTTTTAGTAGTACAAACAATATTTACATCTGCAGAAAGTGTATAAATCTATGAGCATAAAAAAAAATTTAAATCTATATTATTTCTACACAGACCATGAGTACTCGATTAGGAGAACTGCACGAGTTTTGCACTACTCTATCCTAAAATCCTAAGCCAGCACCACTATTTTAAAGTTTACACACAAGCAATGCATTAGACTCGAGTTGTGCGCGTGGATAAGATCACGCTCAAGTGGGTGATTCAGTGTTTGCTATAGTGATTTTGAAATAAATAAATAACAACTGGTATGCTATAAAATGCGTGCTCGTATAGTGACCACAAGCATGCTCTCCCCCCCAAACTTGAATGCGACAATTCATAAAACTAAACATTCCAAATAATATAAAGAATTAGGGGTAAGAAGTACCTATGATCAAAACTGAGCATACCAGTCATGCTGCGAGGTTGTCCGATAGCGGATGGTCTATTGCGCTTCAAAAATTTCCAGCACTTGTGAATTAGAGATCCCACGCAAAACAAGAAAATAGAAATACACATAAAAAGAGACACATCGCACAAAACAGGACCCAGTGGTCCATTTTAAAAAAAAAGTATACTAATCTAGATAACTAATGGTTTTACTGTCTCCCAATAGGACTTATTCAAGGACCATGCACTCTTTTAACTGATGGGCGTATGAAATTTGAATTGCTCGGGTAGTTGTTCAAGTTCACGTTTTGGTAGCGGGTACCGAAATAGTGACAGAACGAATACCACATACATGTGTAGTTATACCTGTGTTGAACATCATGCATGGGTAGAATAAATTTTCTGAAGATCGACAAATCTGACTCCACCTACACCCGATCTCCATCAATGTTAGGCTGCATTACAGGCCCTTGCACTTAGGCGACTGATTCCACATTGTGGTCCTGCAGAGAGAGCGGGGTTAGGAAATAAATTAGAAGAATGACAAAAAGTAACCTCAATCTTGGGGATGATTCCGGTGTAATCTCCCATTGGAGGAATTGTTGGTGGGTCTACACAGCTGTCTAGGCTGGTGCAAGTATGTGATAGAGCTACATCCGCCACGTTCGCACATTGGACTTCCTTACATGGGACTGAGGCAGCAACCTCGGCCATGCAGATGTCCTCCTCGACTGGATCTGGCATAACGCTACAAACACCAGCTTCTCCCTGCAAATCAACCTCCACAACGGCGTCAGATACAGAAAGAATGCTTTGCAAAGTAGAGGATAGAGGAGTAGTGCTCGCAAAAAAATCAAGCTCTGGCTGCTCACAAGTAACAGACTCCATTCAAGATGATATATGTACTTCAGGAGTAAAAACATTTGTGTCAGGGTTTAGATCAACACATGTATCTGTGCAAATACTAGTATTTCTCCCTTCAAAATCAGAAGGTGGCACTAGTACGTACCCAGATACAGAAGGGATGCTGCAAGTTGTCGGCGTGGAGACAATACGAACATCTAGTTCATCGTCCTCCTCCAACTGTGCCAAGTACGAAGCACACTCCTTCAAAGAGTGATCCCAACTCTGACAAAATAAACACTGCTTAGCCGACTTTGTCTGTATAATGGGTACTGATGCCGAACGAAAGTATTGCGGCAATGGAAGCGTGGATGAGTAGCTAAGTAGCTTATGTCTAGCATATTGAGTACCAGATGAGGTTGGTGCTCCATATGTAAATCCTTGAGTGTCTTGACTACCATACTCCTTAGTACATCTATCACTTACATGAGAGATATCTCCACACCAGCGGTAACATATATTAAAACTAGCCCACATTGCAGAGATCACAAATTTCTAGGATTAAACTACCTTGCATCGATTCTCAATAAAAATCTAACAATTCCAACCGACATAAAAAACAAAAATATACTCGGATAAAACAAATTCAAAACAAGCAACTCTATCGTAACTCTCATAATACAGCACAAATCAATAATACGCCTGCATTCCCTGGCCACAGTGCCAAAAACTTGATGTGTCGGCAAGTGCAACGGTCGCTGTCAAGTAATAATTTTGGGAATAGCTTCCCTGAATGTCAATCTCAAGGGAATACAGGTTGGGTATCATCATAGCATCGTAGAAAGATCATTACTAAGAGTTAAACGAAACAACAAAGGAGGTTGGTTTTCGATTCCTAATGCTGACAAAACAAAACGAGAACTAATGCGGGTTGTTAGAACCGCTTCGCTTGGGGAATGGAATTATTGCAGGCCAATATGCCGTGCTTCGTGAGGCGAATGCACAGAGAGCAAGCAGATGGAATGAACACATGTGTGGAGAGTGAGGGTCGCAATCACCTCTTCAACCACCAACACTAGCCTTTGCTAGAGTTGTTCTAGTGCACGAGTGGAGTGGATGTGAATGGAGGCGAGTGCATCACAGCTAACAAAGAATATGAAACTTTCCCAAGCAAACTTCATTTATAGACAAATAAAAGTAAGTTCAGGTTCATTACAAGCTTAAGAATACACTTCACTATGAGAAGAGGTAGAATAAACCGATAGGGGGAAAGCCTTGCCGTGGTTCTTAGCTGGAATGTTGGGTTGTCAGTCCACTTCTCAGCTCAGACTGTTGGTTGCATCCGGAGGTAAATGGGTTGTCAATCCACTTGTCTTCCTCCGTCTTCTTCCCTTTCCTTCAATCTTTTCCCTCTTTTGCCCAAATGAGTAGTAGCGAAAGATCTCTGTTGCACACTGCTGGTGGCTGGAAACTCTCTGAAGGGTTGAAGATGGATTCGGATCGCCGGAGAAAGCTTCCCGGAGGGTGGAGATGAGTGGAGGACCTGTTGGGGTGAAAAATCGCGCGTCGCGCGCAGCAGCGGGGCGGAAAATGAGAAGTGTTCGCCCTAATTCACAAGCACGGGTATAAATAATACAGCATAAAATCAGAGCATACGATCAGGGGCGCACGACCAGTAGTGGTGCGCACTGGATCCCATGATCGTGTGATTAGCAATGGAAGAACTCCAGAAAATGGAATAAACGCACACGAGCAATGGCGCACGACAAGAGGTCATGCGAAATATGTCCAATGATCTTGCGATTTCCCCAAACAAAACTTGGAAAATGGAGAATAGTGCGGACAATCAGTGGCTCACAACCCGTGGTCGTGCGCTATAGATCTAATGATTGTGCACAGTATTCCTGTACCGTTTGGCATTTGATGAACTGACCGCACACGACCAACAGTTGTGAGCTAAGGAGTCCTCTAACCGTGCGTGTGTAAAAATGCACGATCAGTAGTCCTTAGAAGAAAAACAATCCCAAACAATCCAAGAACACACACACGACCTTTGTACCTACAGTAAAAATAGAAGAGCCACCGAAATGGGCATTCCACATTCTCTAGACACAAAAAATACCAAGTAGGGCAAAAGTATAATAGCTACGCAATCACACTGAAAATGGGCCAAAAGTGCACTTAACATTAAATGGATATAATAACAAATATGAACAATTATGGCACTAAAGTGTAGTGCATTAACGAGAAAACTAGCCCAGATGAGTCCAAAAATATGTATATAACATGGACTCATTACTCCCCACCGTGCGCTAGGGTTCTTGTTGCCCCTCTGTACTTCTAGTCGCCTATAATCGTGAAACACACAATTATGCAACTCATAATATTGCCAAGACAATAACAGGAACACACAAGTTCCTCAAACATGTGTATTTTCATTCCTAAGTGGACATTCTCTAGTTCATTTATATTATAACGGGTCGCACGTACACGTGCTCGCCTCCCCGCAGAACAATTCGACCACAAATTCACAGAAGGAAGACTAAGACAAGATGATACGAAATTATAACACCTCCTTCCATCACATGAAATATAATAGAGGCTCCGACCGAGGCCCCACACCATATTCCACAAACAGGCGATGGGATTACAGATTAATATCACAGACAAATACATGCACCATAACTCAGAGCAATTTAGAGGAAGCTTTAGGTGTTCTTATTGAACTTATCAAACATGAATGACCCATATATATAAACAACATCATTTATGTATATAACTGGAATGTACACAGAAATACACATAAGTGTTTGGCCTAAAGGCCTTACAGTTAAACTTCATAACTGTGGATTACAAGCATCAGCGCGTAGGCCGACCACACATGAAAACAGAAAATTTTTCCACTCGTCCCTTGAGGGCCAGCATAGCACAGCAGTAAGGGCTTCAGCCCGCTATTTCCCGCTCAGTCCAGCACCTGCACAGGGACATTCTACCACAAGGGTGGTAAACAAGGCAACGATCATCATTCAACTGACCAATTTATAACAACCCTACCCCTTTCCCGGGGCAGTGGTATTCTACCCCTGTAGGTATAGCATTCACACAAGCAGATAAATCACAAGAATGTGCACTCACGTACAGTTCAATATTTCACAAACGAATGCCCCTCGGCCAAACGTTCTATGCACTCAGGGTACATTTTCGATGTACCTATTGTCAGGATCCCACCACTGTTTAGAGGTCTCAGACATATCAGTTCACTTTGAGCATTCCTAGCCTTTACGGCATACAACATAAGACTATCATTATGCGATCCTAATGAACACCAATAACTTAGGCATTTAGGTTTGACATCCATAACATGGATGCAGTTCAGCCTTTGACCATTGCTCAAATCGTCAAATCTAAGGCTAGTCTGACTCAGGTCGGCTTCCCCTTGTCCATTCTGCTCCATGACCTTAAGAGCTCGTAGCTCACACAAGCCACACAGTCTCCCAAAGACAGGCTTTTCAATCAAAAGGGTATCTGGCAGCTATCGCTAGCGATACCTAATATCGATAGGCATTAACAACAGAACTTACATTCCGTACCAGACCTAGCCAAATCCCTGCAGTAACCTGCAGTGCCAGAAACAATGGACTTTCACAGCACAAATAGCTCACAAAGAGTTATCTCCATCAGCGATACTCACTGTCACATGACGATATCAACACTTCTCCAAAATTATGATTTCCCCTTGGTATTTTCCTGGAATTCAACTTCAGAACTTCCTGTTACTCCGTTTCACAGGCACAACCCACAGACCCCATACAATACTCGTATATACGCAGAGTCTTCTCTGATTCGTAAAATAAAACATCACCAATACAAACCAACCTGTCCAGATGGGCTTCACATGGCATGCTTTTTTCATACTACATATTTCCAGATCTATATGCAAGACTTACTGGGGATTTCATGAATCGACCCAAAGGAATTCCCTCGATACTCCACCTTTTGGTGGGGGATTTCATGCACATGCCAAAATAAGGACTTCATATGTCCAAGAAGGAAGATTGTTACCCTTGGAGTTCTCTTTGCAGCAATGGAGAAGCTATTCTATACGGATGGAAATGAGCGCCTCACTTTCCTCTTTGCAGATCTAGCCTCAGATCATGCTTCCGACCGCAAGATCTCCTTCTCCAAGCTATGTAAGCTTCAGCTCAAGTACCTCTTCCTCCTTGTTGTTTTATAACTTTTGAATCCACACACCTCTGCATATCAAACCATGGTTGAACCTCAACCACGGGATTATTCCATCAAAACGAAGGAAAGTGTAAGATTTGGGTTGACTGGTCAACTTTGGCGCTATCGCCTGGCGATATCGAATGTCATCACTCGGCTTATATCTATATAATCGCTTTGACTGCTTAATAGTCACTCTGACCCATGCCATGTGGCACTATCTGTAACATCCATCAAACAACTAGACCCCTAGGAGTGGTTTTGTCATGACTAGGTAATGACAAAACCCTAGGAAGCCCAAGAAGGCCAAGTGAACCTAGGAATATAGGTGAGATCACTATGGTCTGCAAATAATAGATTCCTAAAACTTAGTTTAGGATGATCATGAGGCTTACCATGACTCTAAGATCCCACCAACCCACTGTAAGGTCCATTAGAGCCCTAAGGATCCATTGGAGTCAACCCGAGGAGGCCAAGTTGACCTAGGACCACTCTAGGCCTAAATTGGGCAAGGTGCCCTAATTAAGTGCAGTGTGCCCTAGTTAAGCCCAACTAACCCTACCAGAGTCTTCCTAGACCTAAAATGGGGTCAATGGGTAACTAAGGACCCATGGAGGGCAGTCAAAGTGGTTAAGTTGACCAAAGTCAACTCTAGCCCTAAATGGGTCAAACTGAACTATATTGGGTCAATTGACCATCCCCTAGACAAGTGGACACCACTCATACCTCGTAACACTAAGGTGAGATCAATGGGCCACTAAGGATCCATTGGGGGCAACCCCAGAGGTCAAAAAGACCAAAGTGAACCAAAGCCTACTTTGGGTCAACCTAGCCCAAATGGGCTAGCCCAAGCTCAAGCCTCCTCTTGTGGCTTATTTAGGGAATAATGTGCATGGTGTAACATCCCATGTTACTTCTGGACCACTCAACTTAGTTTGGGTTAGGATTATGGTGAATCTAAGGGGATCAACTATGAAAGATATGGTACCTAAACACCTAGAGGGGGGGTGAATAGGTGACCTAATCCTTTTTAAACTTTAATGGCAGCAAACAGTTAATATCACAGATTTCTAACTATTCTATCACAGCAAACACACAGCATACACAACAACAATCACAGCACAGCACAGTAGACACAGTGTTTTATAGTGGTTCCCCAAGATATGGGTACATCCACTTTCCCCCTTCGCCTATCTAGCAGTGTACTAGATTCGGCCAAACTTCTCCACTATCTCAGAACCCAAATTGGTTCCTACACCTCAGGACCAAAGCCTTACAACTCAGCTTTATCCCAAATCCTACACTCAGCCACAAAGGCCTACACTCAGCCAATCAAGGCCTACACTCAGAGATAACAATCTCCTACACTCAGTCCCTCAAGCCCTACCCTAAGCCTTTATAAATACAGGCTTACAATTCACTCAGATCCAAATGATCCTACAAGATAAAAATGATTATAGAAAAAATAACTCAACAACTCTGAAACAAGAGAGGGGAGTTGAGAGTTTCTTGATGAGTTCTTGGAAGAACTCAGCTGGATTCAATCTGACTTAGCTTTCTTCAAAGCTTCTTGAGTAGAACTGAATAAGAATGTCTCCTTCTGCAGTTGTTCCTTGACCTCTGCCACTTAGAATTCAGAATAGATCTGAACCCTTCTTCTCAGCCTAGTTCCAATGGCTGATTTCTTGGATGGAGCCCTCTCTCTCCAACTTCTTAGATCTGCACTTGGACTGCAAGATCTTCTTGATTTGATACTCTGTGTACCACTTTAATAACTTGTTCTTCAACAATGTGAACAACAGTTTTTGTAAACTGTATGTGCCTATTTATAGTCCTTCTTCATGGTATCCGGCTGTTCCGGTTTATAACTGTCTTCTGACATCTCTGACAGGTGCTGTAGACCGGCTGGAACGGCATCTGTCAAGTCATCCAGTCATTTCTTGAAAATCTCTAACTGTCTGAAAGTGTCGAGACTTTCTGTCTTTAAGTGTCGACACTTATAGTCCAAGTGTCGACACATGCTCTGTAAGTGTCGACACAAGTCTACAAGGTGTCGACACAACTCCTTGTATGTCTTGACACAGATTCTTCTTCAGGTGTCGACACTGAAATTGAGTGTCGACACAAGTACTTGATCTTCTATCTTTAGCTGTATTCTTCTAAGTGTCGACACATCTCCTTTGTGTCGACACAACTTCTTGTGTTGAATCTGTTAAGTGTCGACACTGCTTCTTGGTGTCGACACATAGTCTTCTATGTTAATACTTGCTGAGTGTCGACACAGCTCCTTGTGTCGACACTTGGCTCTTCTGTCGAGACTTCAGCTGAGTGTCGACACATACCCTTAGTGTCGACACTTGTACTTAGAATATTTTGTTGATAATTCTGTTCTTTACTAAGTGTTGACACAGCTCCTTGTGTCGACACTTTCTTCAAGTGTTGACTCTTCTGTTGAGTGTCGACACATTGTTCTTGGTGTCGACACTTACTTTAAGTGCTGACTCTTCTTGTTGTGTCGACACATTGTTCTGGGTGTCAACACTTTAACTTAGTCTCTGTTGACTTTTGCTGAGTGTCGACACAGCTCCAAGTGTCGACACTTTCTGGTGTAGACACAGCTTCACTGGGTGTCGACACAGCTCCTTGTGTTGACACTTTCTGTCTGCACTTTTCTTCACTGAGTGTCGACACAGCTCCAAGTGTCGACACTTTCTGTCTGGTGTCGACTCTGCATCCCAGGTGTCGACACAATGACTCCAAGTGTCGACACTGCTTGTCTGGGTGTCGATACAAGCTTTCTTGAGTGTCGACACTTTCCCTCTAGGTGTCGACACATAGACTTAGAAACTTTTTGCTTCAGTACAGTGATTACTTAACCTGCACAAGTAAACTCAACATACATCAAATACATTATGATGTATATCATTGAGTTGGGTGAGGCTTCTTCAAATCAGGTACATTTAACCAATGTACCCAACAATCTCCCCCTATTTGGAGAAGTCATAACCCTTAGTCAATGATATACACCATTTATTATTAAAAATTACAAAATGATGTAAAGCAGGATAAAGTACAGCAGGGTAAACATAAACATGTATCAATTTCACATGTATAAAAATTCATCATTACAGAACAAATAAGAAATAGACATATTCACAGAACAATCATGAAATATATTGATCACATATTGTTCTAACATTTGTCTTATATATTTTCAGTAGTTCACAAAAGTGTTTTACATTCAAAAGATTACAAAATAATTTTCAAGTAAATTCTTAAACTATTTCTGTTCAGGTTCCTTGATAACTATTCCCTTGCCAGCTTGAACTTGAGCTTTGACAGGGGCATCAGCAGTTTCAGTATCAGCAGGCTTCTTGCCTTTTAGATCTTTCTTTTTGAGCTCTTCAGCTTTGATCTTCTGCCTCTCAAAATAATGGTATGGCTTAGGAAAGTACTTGCTAGGCTCCACTGCAGTAGGTGGTAGCTTTCCCATCTTTGCCTTCCTTCTATACTGAACTATTGCTTCCGGCCTGATCTCATGTTTTCTCCATTCAGCTTCAGAAAACCACTTGTCCCTGTCATGAGTGTTATCCTTGGCAGCTTTCCAGGCAGTTAATATTATATTCCTAGAGGTAGGGCTCCACTGTTCAAAGTCTGGCCTTTGTTCTGCTTGTTCCCTAAACCTCTTCTTAGACAATCTTGTCTCTTCCTCTTTCTATAATGCCTCTTGCATGGCTTCAGTAATAGGCTGAACCACTTTATCCAGAATAACATTAGACTTCCCTTCAGTTGGGCTATACATCTGATGAATATCAGCTTGCACCATGTCAAAATCTGGTGGAGGATAGATCACTTGAGCTACCTCTGGTTGCTCACCTCCAAGATATGCAGTTTGAATCCCAGATTCAGCAACATTGTCATCATCACAGAGTGGAGGATAGCCCAGTGTAGCTCTGATGGAATTAGATATCCATTTGGCATGATCAGAGCTAGCTTTGACTAAAACTCTCTCCCCCTTTATGACTTCTCTAGCCATATGATCTCTGACATCATCCTTCTGGAATCTTATTTGACTATCTAAGTATCTGATTCCATCTTTAAAGTATGGTTTAAGCTTTTGAAGTTGTTCTGATATGGCTTTCTGGGAGGCTTGGATAGCAGTCTTTACAGCAGTAAGTTCTTCTTGAAAGACTTTATCAAATTCAGCTTTAGCAGCAGCAGTAGATGTAGAAGGTTCAGCAGCCTTGTTCTTCAATTCAGTGACTATAGCATTATGTGAAGCAGTCAAGTTGTCATTCATTCTTAACTGATTTTCAAGAACATATCCTTGCTTCAATGCTATATCATCTACCTGTGCCTTTATCTTTTCTTGGTGTGTGGCCAAGTATACTACTGCATTTCCACCTTTGTGAAAACATTCAGTCATCTCCTTCTTGTTGAGATTCATCTCAAACCTTATGGATTTTATATCCTGGGCCAGATCAAATTGGAGTGATTTCGTCCCTTCATCTACATACTTCTCTATGGCCTGCCTTTGCTCATCCAACTTTATCTGTAGTGCAACCATTAAAGCACTATAATCAGCAGTTGGAGCTTGCTGAACTATAGGTTGTGGTGCAATTGATTGTAAAGCTTTCTTATAACTTTGACTTCTTCTCTTGAAGACATACAGTTTCTTCTTCTTTGCCCTAGCACTCTCCTCATCTTCAGAGGCAGAAGTGCTGGCTATGTCAACCCTGTCCTTAGGGCTTGATGGCTTCTCAGGTTGCACATCAAGTGCCTTCTCAGTTTCTTGCCTTATAGGCTCTTCCAGAACTTGCACTTGCTCCCCCTCAGCAGCAGCATTCTTATTCTCAGTAGCATCTGTTTCCTTGTAAAAATCTGCTTGATCTAGATTTAGGAATAAATCTTCCATTGTGTATTCTGGTGGTGAAGGAGCTGGAGACAGTCTTTGCTCTTCAACCACTGGATCAGGAATCACTTGTATAGCAGATGTGTCATCTTCAACAACATCTGGTACTGGACTATCCAGCTGAGTTTGCTGAGGAACATCAGATAAATCAGCATCTTCTATAAGATATTCAAAGTATTTAGGTCAGAGAGTACCTCTTGTATGATGGTTGTGGCTTGCTCACTTTCCAGTGTAGAGGGTTCTTCTACAACTAGAGGCTCCCCCTGGCTGTGATCCCTGTGGATGGGGCTAGCTTGAGGCAGCTCCCCCTGGATCTCAGCAGCCTCTTGAGGAGCAGGAGATTTCACTGCAGTCTCTTCCTCTTGGTCATCTGGAGTGAAAACAACTTGTTCTTCACTTTCAGAACTACTAGTGGACTCTTGTGCCACTGGAGTAGTTTTTCTCTTTTTCTTTGGAGGAATCTCCTTCTCAGTAACTGTCTTCTCTGGGGTTGGAATTTCCTTGGACAACACCCTGTCCCATCTAGAAAAGATCCTTAGATCCATCTTCCTCATATGATTTATCTTGCTTCCTGCAGTAGTACTCATTACCTCTGGTATCACACCAGCAAGGTAAAGACTTAAGATTCTGCCCAGGTTGGGCTTCCTCAGACTTTCCTTAATCTTGTCAAATACTATAACTGACCAATCAGTTCTTATAGTGAAGATAATTCTTGTCATTATACTGAACATGGAGGCAGACACTCTGTCATGCCCTCCTGGCTTACTGAGTAAGACTTTTCCCACTATCTCAGACAGGAATTTGCCTTGGCTGTTCATGCCCTTCCTGTTAAACACAGAACCTATCTTCATCTTGGAATCCAGTCCACACCAGGTTAAAGCTTCCCTGATCTTGATAGCAGTAACTTCTTCTTCATCTTGAATTCTTGGAAGATGTAGAATCTTCCTCAGACTCTTAGGGGTTGCCTTAACCTTTTCTCCATGAACTCTGGATTTGATTCGGTATCCAGACTCATCTACTGCAGCTCCATTTAGAAATTCAAGAACCACTTTCTTCCAAATCTTTGTAGGTTCGGAAACTAAGTATTCTAACCCAGAATCTGCAACTAGGGTTACGACCGCCTTGATTTCTTGATCTGCATCGTCGAACGCGCCGCGCACTAGCTCATATCCTTCGTTAACGTTCTCCTCAAGCTTAGGTGCCATTAGGGTTTGTAGAATTTGTCTTTAGAAAAGAGAGGTGTCGACACAGTAGTTTTGGTCTCGAAACTTTGAAAGCGTGTCGACAAACAAAGACAAAACCCTATTTATTCCTTTCTGATTTTGAAGATGAACAGGCGGGACAGCTAACTTAAAATGTGTCGACACTGGCAATAAGTGTCGAAACTGACTTATAATGTCTCGACACACATGTGTCGACACAAGTTTAGTCAACAGATTTTATGTGTCGACACTTGATTATGTGTCGACACAACATATCTCGACACATTGTCGAGACTTTACTTAGAAAATTCTGAGTAAATACTAAGTGTCGACACCACTTTGGATGTGTCGACACCTACTTGGCATGTATCGACACTAACATTCTGAAGTGTCGACACCAACTTCCTAGATGTGTCGACACCTTTTTCCTGAAGTGTCGACACCACTATTCTGTGTCGACATAGACTTGTCTATGTGTCGACACCTTTTTACTTAGTCATTTTCAATTCTGTAAACTTACTCTAAGTTTATCATTCCTAGTTCAATTTTGAATCTATTGAACTTAGCTTCTTCTAGTGGCTTAGTATACATATCAGCTACTTGATTATCAGTTTTAACATATTCTAATAAAATATCTTCTCTTTCTACATGCTCCCTAAGAAAATGATATTTAATTTCAATATGTTTTGTCCTACTATGAAATACAGGGTTATTAGATATTGAAATAGCACTAGTAGAATCACAGAAAAGTGGAGTTCTACTTACCTGAAATTCATAGTCCTCTAGCTGATGTTGTATCCACAGAAGTTGAGCACAGCAACTTCCTGCATCCACATACTCTGACTCTGCTGTGGAGATAGCCACACTGGTTTGTTTCTTGCTACTCCATGAAATTAGTCTCCCATCTAGGAATTGACAGGTTCCAGTAGTGCTCTTTCTATCTTCTTTGCATCCTGCAAAGTCTGCATCTGAATAACCTGTTAGTTCAAAATCTCCATTCCTAGGGTACCAGAGGCCTAGATAGGGAGTGCCCTTTAGATATCTCAATATTCTCTTGACTGCTGTCAAATGAGACTCTTTAGGGCAGGCTTGATACCTTGCACAAACACATGTAGCATACATGATGTCAGGTCTACTAGCAGTCAAGTATAATAGGGAGCCAACTATCCCTCTATACAAGGTTTCATCTACAGGTTTCCCTGCATCATCCTTGCTAAGAGACATACTTGACCCCATAGGAGTCTTCATGGTGCTGGATGAATCCATACCATACTTCCTTATGAGTTCTAGGGTGAACTTGGACTGACAAATGGATAAACCACTCTCAGTCTGTTTAACTTGGAGACCCAAGAAAAACTTCAGCTCTCCCATACTACTCATCTTAAACTGACCTTGCATAAGTTTTGCAAACTTTTTGCAAAGGCTGCTTTCAGTAGACGCAAATATAATGTCATCTACATATATTTGGACTAGTATAACTTTGCCTCTAGATTCCCTAAGGAATAGAGTCTTATCTATTTTCCCCCTTGAGAATTTGTTCTCAATGACGAAACTAGATAGGGTTTCATACCAAGCCCTAGGGGCTTGCTTTAACCCATATAAAGCTTTCCTAAGTCTATAGACATGATGAGGTAGAGTTGGATCAACAAAACCTGCAGGCTGTTCCACATAGACTTCTTCCTTAAGATTACCATTTAGGAATGCTGACTTGACATCCATCTGGTAAACCTTGAATCCTTGATAGGTTGCATAGGTTAAGAACATCCTTATGGCTTCCAGTCTGGCTACTAGAGCAAAGGTTTGATCAAAATCAATACCTTCTTCTTGCATATATCCTTTAGCAACCAGTCTTGCTTTATTCTTAATGATGACCCCTTGTTCATCCATCTTATTCCTGTAGATCCACTTAGTTCCTATTACATTGTGGTCTTTGGGTTTAGGAACAAGTTCCCAGACCTTGCACCTTTTGAACTTATTAAGCTCTTCTTGCATTGCTTCAGTCCATTGTGGATCCAATATTGTTTCTTCAAATTTCTTAGGTTCAACTTGAGACAGAAAGCTGGAGTAGATTGCTGCATTTATGTATCTGCTCCTGGTTTGTACTCCTTGTCTTGGATCTCCAATAATCTGCTCTACTGGATGATCTCTTAGATGCCTGTTGGCTGGAGGCATCCTTACTTCTGGTTGAACCTCTTCAGCATCTCCATCATGTTGTACTCCTTGTATTTCTTCAGCAATTGGCACATGTAGTTCTCCCCCTGGACAACAGCTACTCTCCTCTCCTTGCTGTCTTGTAGCAGGTACTTCTTCTATAGTAAGCTTGTCCATCTTCTTTGTTAAACCTGTGGGGCTGCATACAGTACTAGACAACTCATTATTATTAAGTTTAGACTCATCAAAAACTACATGCACAGATTCTTCTACAACTTGTGTAGTCAAATTGTAGACTCTATAAGCCTTACTATTATTGCTGTACTCAACAAAAATTCCCTCTTGGGACTTGGCAGCAAACTTAGTCAAGTAAGACTTCCCATTGTTAAGTATGAAGCATTTGCAACCAAAGATCCTGAAATAGGATAGGTTTGGTTTCCTGCCTTTCACAACTTCATAGGGGGTCTTGTTGAGCCCTTTAGTGATGGTAGCCCTATTTATAACATGGCATGCAGTGTTGACTGCTTCAGCCCAGAAATACTCTGGCAGTGATGTATCACTTAGTAGGGTCCTACCAGCCTCTATCAAGGTCCTATTCTTCCTCTCAGCAATGCCATTTTGCTGAGGTGTTCTAGGTGAAGAGAATTCTTGAAATATCCCAAAGTCTTCACATAGTTTTGTCATGCTTTCAGACTGAAATTCAGTACCATGGTCACTTCTAATCTTGACCACTGTACTATTTAGTTCATTCTGAATTTGCTTGACAAAGCTATAGAAGACACTAGGTGTTTCAGATTTCTGTCATAAGAAGAACACCCAGGAAAACCTTGAGTAGTCATCTACAACTACAAGGGTATAGACCTTCCTACCTAAGCTGTGAACTGGCATTAGACCAAAGAGATCCAAATGCAAGAGGTATAAACACCTCACAGCATCTTTGTTTTCTATGCTTCTAAAGGTGGATTTAGTCTGCTTGCCCTTTTGACAAGCTGAGCAAATACCATCTTTAACATACTTAACTTGAGGACCATTCCTCACTAACTCTTTGCTAAAGAGTTTGCCAATAGTCTTGTAGTTAAGATGGGCAAGCCTCTTGTGCCATTTGACACAATGAGAGACTGTCTCATCAGCTACAAGACAAACTGGAGAACCATTGTTCTCAATCATAATGTCTAGGCAGTAGACATTCCTTTTCCTATAACCTATCAAAATGATCTCTTGATCACTTGACCTCTTGATATGACAACCATTTTTAACAAATGAGATGTCATACCCTACATCACTTAATTGACTTATACTTATTAGGTTGTGTTTCAACCCTTTAACATAAGCCACTTGAATAATGGTAACCAAGTTTGTAGAAATGTTACCAAACCCTTTGATGATTCCTTTTTCAGAACCACCAAAGGTTACTTTTGGACCATCTTTTATTGGTATGTAGTCCTTTAATAATCCTCTAGTTCCAGTCATATGTCTGGAACATCCACTGTCCAAGTACCATGTTGGGGTATGACCACTTGGACTCACCTACAAAACAGATTAATGAACCTTAGAACCTAAAGAATTCTTGGGTCCTTGGTACTTGTTAGTTTACAATCTGACAAAGCTACCTACTGGCTTTCCAACAGGTAGTTTGGTACTCACTTTGGCACTAGCATTGTGCCAACAGTCCACTGCAAAATGGCCAACTTTGCCACAGCACCAGCATTCAAACTTATTGTACCTTTGCTTAGGTTCTGTCTTTGCTGTCTTATCTACAGCTGACTTGTTGAATGTTGGGGCTTTGCCCTTGGACTTAGACTTGGACTGCTCAGTCCTTGCAGGTCTAATAAAACCCAGTCCAGCCTTGCCTTTATGATGAACAAATTCATCAATTAAAGGTAGCACTGATTTAGGTTTTGAAAACCTAGCAACAAGCTCTCTCTCTTTCTGAAGATTGATCTCCAGACTCTTGTTTTGATCATTTTTAAATGATATAGTACCCATTTGAATCACTGTTATGTGCTTCAACCTGGCTATCTCATTCAGTTTTTGATCAAAAGAATTCTCAAAATCTGTTACAGCAGCTTTAAGATCAGCAATTTCCTTTGCCTGACTTTTGGCTAGGGACTTGCTTTTCTTGTAAGCCTGCAACAGCACCTTATATTCATCTATAAGCTGATGAATATCATCCTCAGACTCAGATACACTTTCATCACTTGATGAAGATGAATCTGATTCTGAACTGGAACAAGAAAATGAATTTAGAGTTGAACTTTGTACCTTACTGGGTCCTGGCTGCTCCAGGATTTTGGCACTCTCTGTCAAAGCCATTAGCCCTTGGCATTGACTGCCTTCTTATTCATAGATAGACTCCATGATCTGCATGAATTCTTCTTCTTCTTCTTCTTCAGCAATCAGCCCTATGTAGGCCTCAGCCTCAGACTCAGTTTCTGAAGAAGAGATATCTGATTGAGTCTTCTCCTTCTTCGCAACAAAAGACTTCTCTTTCTTGCCTTTGAAATAAGTCTTTTTCCTGTCACTAGACTTTTCCTCTTTTCAGGACAGTCTGCAATAATATGGCCCTGTCTATTGCAGTAATAGCACACTATCTTTGAACCAGTTGCCTTGCTTGACTTTGTCCTCTTCCTGTCTTTCTTTGAAGGCTTTTTCTCCTGATAAAAGACTTCCTTTCCCTTTGAAGTAGAAGGTCTTGACCTCCACTGTTTCTTCTTCAAGAATTTCTGAAAGTGTCTAGTGAAGGCAGCAAAGTCTTCATCACTTTCACTGCTCTCAGTCTTTGTGCTGACTGACTCATCTGATTCTGATTCAACTACCTCTGGAGGTGGAGTTGATGACTTATTCCTGCACTTTCTGGGGACATCTGTCTTGAAAGCAACTGTTCTTTCCTTGTGTTCAATTCTTGTTGATTTCTCCTCCTCTTTTCTCACTGTCAACTGCATCTCATATGACAATAACTTGCCAAACAGTGTAGGAGGAGGAATTTCCCACAACTTAGCCATTTCTCTTATGGCACAGATCTTGGTGTCCCAATCTTTGGTTAGGGACCTTAAGAACTTGTCATTTAGTTCATAGTTACTGAACTCTCTTCCATAAGACATGAGTTCATTCACTATTCTGTATAACTTCTTATAGCACTCAGTTATGCTATCACCCTTTCCTTGTCTAAAACTCTCATACTCCTGATTTAGCAAGGATTTTCTATCTTGCCTAACCTCTTCAGAACCTTCCATATAGACAATGAGAGTATCCCACATCTCTTTGGCTGTCTTACAGTGAATAAGATTCTGAAAAGTGGCATCATCTATGGCACTCACTATGATGTTTTGTGCCCTCTTGTCCATGGTAGCTAGGACAATCTCATCCTTAGTCATCTCAGAGAAATCCTTTGGGGTTCTCTGATTTGCATCTAGAACTGATATCTTTATGGGCACATAAGGCCCCTCCTTGACTGTGATGTATATCCTAGGGTCTGAGGCCTACATAAACAGCCTTACCCTTTCCTTCCAAATCCCAAAGATTTCCTTTCTACATATGGGCAATTTCATGGAACCCAATTCCTTGTGATTCTCAGAAGAACCCATGTTTCTTGATTTTCTTGATTACTGAATTTGACTTAGACTGAATCTGCCAATCAGGATCTCCTCAGACTGTTAGTCCTTGTTTTGAGGAACCTGGCTCTGATACCACTTGAAAGATATGGTACCTTAACACCTAGAGGGGGGGTGAATAGGTGACCTAATCCTTTTTAAACTTTAATGGCAGCAAATAGTTAATATCATAGATTTCTAACTATTCTATCACATCAAACACACAGCATACACAACAAAAATCACAGCACATCACAGTAGACACAGTGTTTTATAGTGGTTCCCCAAGATATGGGTACATCCACTTTCCCCCTTCGCCTATCTAGCAGTGTACTAAATTCGGCCAAACTTCTCCACTGTCTCAGAACCCAAATTGGTTCCTACACCTCAGGCCCAAAGCCTTACAACTCAGCTTTATCCCAAATCCTACACTCAGCCACAAAGGCCTACACTCAGCCAATCAAGGCCTACACTCAGAGATAACAATCTCCTACACTCAGGCCCTCAAGCCCTACCCTCAGCCTTTATAAATACAGGCTTACAATTCACTCAGATCCAAATGATCCTACAAGATAAAAATGATTATAGAAATAATAACTCAACAACTCTGAAACAAGAGAGGGGAGTTGAGAGTTTCTTGATGAGTTCTTGGAAGAACTCAGCTGGATTCAATCTGACTTAGCTTTCTTCAAAGCTTCTTGAGTAGAACTGAATAAGAATGTCTCCTTCTGCAGTTGTTCCTTGACCTCTGCCACTTAGAATTCAGAATAGATCTGAACCCTTCTTCTCAGCCTAGTTCCAATGGCTGATTTCTTGGATGGAGCCCTCTCTCTCCAACTTCTTAGATCTGCACTTGGACTGAAAGATCTTCTTGATTTGATACTCTGTGTACCACTTTAATAACTTGTTCTTCAACAATGTGAACAACAGTTTTTGTAAACTGTATGCGCCTATTTATAGGCCTCCTTCATGGTAACCGGCTGGTCCAGTTTATAACTGTCTTCTGACATCTCTGACAGGTGATGTAGACCGGCTGGAACGGCAGCTGTCAAGTCATCCAGTCATTTCTTGAAAATCTCTAACTGTCTGAAAGTGTCGAGACTTTCTGTCTTTAAGTGTCGACACTTATAGTCCAAGTGTCGACACATGTTGTGTAAGTGTCGACACAATTCTACAAGGTGTCGACACAACTCCTTGTATGTCTCGACACAGATTCTTCTTCAGGTGTCGACACTGAAATTGAGTGTCGACACAAGTACTTGATCTTCTATCTTTAGCTGTATTCTTCTAAGTGTCGACACATCTCCTTTGTGTCGACACAACTTCTTGTGTTGAATCTGTTAAATGTCGACACTGCTTCTTGGTGTCGACACATAGTCTTTTATGTTAATACTTGCTGAGTGTCGACACAACTCCTTGTGTCGACACTTGACTCTTCTGTCGAGACTTCAGCTGAGTGTCGACACATACCCTTAGTGGCGACACTTGTACTTAGGATATTTTGTTGATAATTCTGTTCTTTACTAAGTGTCGACACAGCTCCTTTTGTCGACACTTTCTTCAAGTGTTGACTCTTCTGTTGAGTGTCGACACATTGTTCTTGGTGTCGACACTTACTTCAAGTGCTGACTCTTATTGTTGTGTCGACACATTGTTCTGGGTGTCGACACTTTAACTTAGTCTCTGCTGACTTTTGCTGAGTGTCGACACAGCTCCAAGTGTCGACACTTTCTGGTGTAGACACAGCTTCACTGGGTGTCGACACAGCTCCTTGTGTCGACACTTTCTGTCTGCACTTTTCTTCACTGAGTGTCGACACAGCTCCAAGTGTCGACACTTTCTGTCTGGTGTCGACTCTGCATCCCAGGTGTCGACACAATGACTCCAAGTGTCGACACTGCTTGTCTGGGTATCGACACAAGCTTTCTTGAGTGTCGACACTTTCCCTCTGGGTGTCGACACATGGACTTAGAAACTTTTTGCTTCAGTTCAGTGATTACTTAACCTGCACAAGTAAACTCAACATACATCAAATACATTATGATGTATATCATTGAGTTGGGTGAGGCTTCTTCAAATCAGGTACATTTAACCAATGTACCCAACAAACGAGGTTTGACCCTAGATAGTGGGTGGTAGCCATGTGGGGCCCAATATAGGATCATAGTCAAACTGGGTCAAACTAGCCTAAGTGGGGACCCTAGCCACACCATGACCCCACCACATTACCCTAACCCTAAAGACAATCTAAGTGGACCTTAGGGCATGTCACTATGTCAACACTTTGACCCCAATTGACCAAAGTCAACCTTGGGCTTAATTTGGTCAAACCCACACTCATAAGCCCAATTAGCCTAAGTAGGTCACCCCCTTGACCCAACCCAAGTTGGGTGTTACCACTAGACCCATTTCCATCAAATGGGGTCAGCCCAACCACCATGTTGACTAAGTCAACTCCCCAAGTCAACAAGTCAACAAATTGACCTAAAGGAGTGAAATGAAGACCAAGCCATTTTCCCTTGGACCAAGCCCACCAAAATTGGCCCATGGCCAGCCCAAGTGAACAAGACCAGTCCTACCCCTCTAAATCAGGAGAGAGAATACATGCAAGGGGGTAAAATTGGGATTTTAAGGGTAAGAGGAGAGAGAATTGGAAAAGGAGGAAATGGTGGCCACATGGCCACCCCATCAGCTGGTTTTATCTGCCCAAAACCAGGTGGCCGACCTCCCCTCTCCATTTCCAGCAGAAAACCGGGACTGTGTGCCACTTGGCAGCAGGGGCGGAGCAAACAAAGCCCAACCGAGCTCACATAGGAAATACCTCCCCATATACTCCACCTCAGTCCAAACAGACCTCACCAACAGCTTCAGGAGATAGAAGGGAGTGGAAATCGAGTGCTGGATCATGGAGAATAGTGGAGAATCGAGCTTTTGGGGTGGAGCTCGTCGGCGCACCACCACCACGGCAAACCGCCGCCTGACCCGCAGCCAAGCCCCAATTCAGGTGCGTTTCACCTCACCTCTACCTGTACTAGAATTCTAGATCCATTTAGGGAGATATCGGGCTCAATCGAGCTCGATGCCATGAGAGGAAAATGGAGAAATCCGGGCTTTTTCTTCTTGCTCGGGTTCGCCGGAGGAGCCAACTCCGGCGGCCCCACTGCCGGGAAACGCTAGCCCCCACCTTAACGAAGGTGGTGGCGATATCCGCCGGCGGTGGTGGTGGCTCAGCTGGCCGGAAATCGCCAGCCAACATCACCCAAGAAAACTCAATCGGAGCCGTCAATCCATTGGGGAAGATGAACCGATTCCGTCGGTTGCTCTTTAAGATTCGTGCATAATCATTAATTTGATTAAATTTTTATATGATGAATAGTGTAGATCCTGTCACTTAATTACAGCCACTTTGTATGTTAGTTTTAGGCCTCTTAGAGCAGTTCCAGAACTTAGTCTCTCAATAAAAATTCTAGCTGATGGTCTTATCTTTAATTTGCCACCTTAAAGGTGTGATTTGGTGTAGCGTACAGTCCTGTAGGGCATTTCTCCTAGGACTGGTCCTAGAGTAGGGCAAAAATTCATTTGAATGCCCAGGTCAAACCAGTAGTCACCATGGCCCCAAATTTTGGGCACATGCATGTTTAGGGCATAGTTAGCCCCTGCCAAAAATTAGGAATTTTTGGAGAAACGTTTCCTATAGTTTTTGCCAAAATATCAAAATATAAATAAGTGAAATATATGGAGTTTTATACCTCCCCATGGTCCCAAATCTTGGTGGTATGTCAATGGGGACATCCTTGGTGCATGAAAAAAATTTCAGCACCTTGGGTCCACTGCATGTTGGAGAATCCACTTGCATGTGTTAGCTCATGTTTTGCCTTGGTGTGCAATTAGCAAAATTTCAAATATGGTGTATTCAGCCCAATGGTGGCATGCAAAGACCTTGGAATTATTTACAGTGGTTCATTAGGGTAAATATCATCCCTCAAATTAATCATGGAATTTTTGGAATCAAAAATTCCATTTATTGGAATTTATTTTAGATATAGCTATTTTGGAAATAAAATTGGAAAATAGGTTTTACTCAAGCACAAATCCTACAATTTTGTCAAGGAATAGATAATGTTACATTTGACTTAGGAAAAATATGATCTCTCTGTTTTGAAAAGCTTGTGGATTAGATATCTCAATTTGCCCATTTTACCCTTATTTCATTTAATTCTTGAAATGATGGATATGCACCTCAGAAAAATTTGGGATTTATTCTACTGCTATAAAATGGTATTATTAGTTTTGTATAAATTTCTCAGAATTAATGGATGCATTGTTAGTTGTTAAATTAATACAATGGCATTTTTGGTAAATATGTTATAATGGAATTCTATAGGCCATTACACAATAAATATTGATGGGACTCTGCCAATAGTCATATATTAGTATTCTAAATGTTCTGTAATTTTCCTGGAATTTGTGATTACATATTGCCTATACTTCATTTGGAAAATGGAATTTATGTGAATTTGGTATTAAATAAGAAATGGGAATAACTAATTAAAGAAAAATTATGAAACTCTGTAGGCAGCAATATTGTATCATTATACAACTCAGGAAAAATTACCTAGGTCAGTGTATGTTAAATTATACTACTTCATGTGTAAAGTGACCTAGTATTTAATTTAAAAGATTTAATTAAAGGATTATTTGGCCAAGGAAAATTATGAGAATTCATAGGGTAGTTCCCTTAGTCCATACCACCCTAGGATAAATATTTAGGGCCAAGATGCCTTAAGGTTTGGAAGATCACATTTTTAGGGTAATAATAGGACATGGTCTGCATATAACATAAATAGGTCTTGCCTTAGGGGTTACCAGGGGATTGATTATCGGCAGAAATAAGAGAGTTCAACATGAATAACCCTGGTGGGTATAATAGTCTTAGTGAGGGATTAAAAGTGCAAGTCTTAGTTAGCAACTGGAGTGGGGGTCGACGGAAGACCGTCGGTTTCCCGGTAACACCTTAAGCCACTAGGGTTGTACTAGAGCAATAAAGAGAGATGGGGAGAGACATGGGTATCCATCAACTAAAATAAATATCCTTGCGAAAGGGAACGCTGGGCGTAATCCCAACAAAGTTCCTAGTGCCCCTTGAGAGCCCTTCATAGGAAATACCGGGGGCAGTCCTGGGATTAACCTTAAATCTCTAAGTATAATAACCCGTAGACAAGAGTAGTCTAATAGGTTAGGACATTGTTGTACCTTCTTGCCCGTGTAGGGTTGGAGAGATTCATGATATATTCTCACCCGTTTTTGGGGTTTGAGGGAGTTGGTATAAAGGCACTAATGTGCATTCTCACCCGTTTTGGGGTTTGAGGGAGTTGGTATAAATGCACTAATGTGCGTTCTCACCCGGGTTTGGGTTTGAGGGATTCAGGACGGGTTTGGTCCTGCGAGCGGGAGGCTCAGAATGAAATACTTGCATGTGCATAAATATCGTGGCGGGGCATGCGGTACTGGCTGTTCGTCACACCGATGACAGTACGGTGCACCAGGCGGTTGTGAGAGTTAGAGGGGCCAGTGGGTTGTTTTACACTGCGGTCTGGAGGACGATCCCCGATAACACACATCCGACCCAACAAGACTGACGGGTTTGTCAGCAAAGTACGTACACGAGACTCTAGAGTGCACCTTGGTCGTGTTCAGAGGCATATGAGAGGGGTCTAAGGCTTGGTAGTGTGCATACCAGTCTAGAAGCGGAGACGCCCGCTCCGCTGCTACCGTAGCCACAGCGGTGGTACCCGAGAGTGATGCTAGCTCTCAAAAAGTGGGAACTAAAGGTCTGTGATCACAGAGTCGTTGTGTGTGAGTTGCACTTGCCTGTGCATAAAATTGCATCATAACATTCATTCATACTAGGTCATACGCTTCATAGATCCTTATCATATAAAATAGTATGGGCTCTTTTATATGATAAGTTAAATTTCCTGGAAACCCTAACTTATATATTTGTATGGGCATTTATATAAGTTAGGGTACGTTTGTTATGATAGTATAGTGGTAGTGTAGTTTATTTACTTGCTTATATTACTGTTCTTTACTTTCCTTTACTGCACTGCTCTTACTTACTACTTGTACCATACTTAGAACTGCTAAACTAGAACAACATTACTTATTACAACTCTAGTTAGATTTTGTCACCTGCTTCCACCTTGCTACCCCTTTGTTGTCCTCCGCTTTGTCCTCCCGCTCGGTGCCTAGGAGCTGCGGGGCGAGGTGCGGAGGAAACGACTTAGTCTTTTTGACTAATGGTCGGTGACCAACTATTTTTAGGAGCCCGTGGAGATGGAGCACCAGCACGTCGAGGAGGCAGGGCATGAGGTGCAGATACCGCTTCAGCAGGCTACTACCACTACTGTGCATCCTCAGGTGGGACGAGATCTGATGTTCTAGTATAGCTTCCGCATTTATTATTTTGTGAGAGAGTGATTTCGATGTACTGGGCATAAGCCCGTTTTACTCTTTCATTTGTACTCTTCTGTGGACTATTTTGATGTACTTTTCATTTCATTTATATGATTGTACTATGTGGCTTGTGGACTGATGGATTCATACTGTTTTGCTTCTTTTTTTCATATTGGCCTACATGTTAAATGATCGTACTAGCTGGCAGGATCGACGTATTGCGGTGTCGGCTAACCCGTGAGTTAGCGCCACCGTAAGACGGCGGTTCTGGGCATAAGACCCGGTAGCCCTCCTTGGTAAGGGGGAGGGGGTCTTACAAACTGGTATCACTTGAACAACGATCATATGAGAAAGAAGTCCACAACATGGGACCACCCCCGCCCGAGCATCAGTTTGCGGACAAACTATGCAGCAGAAGCAGTGGTGTGCCCATGTACAAAAGTCATATAAATGGTCCACAAAGTACAATGAGTTAGGCCAGTTTTGTTTTAACCTTACCTTTATGCAACCTCCACAGGTCGCCGCGCCGCAAAATGTGGCTCCTCCCCCTCCAGCTGCCACTCCATTCCTACATACGGAGATGGGGCAGACCTTGATGACGATTCTGGATGCCTTCAGATCCCAGCAAGTCCCGGCTCCACAGCCAAATCCGGTGTCGAGCTGGCTGAGTGCATTCAAGAGCCTGTCTCCACCGACGTACCGCGGGATAGAGGATGCGGTGAAGATGGAAGAATGGCTGGAGGCCATACACGAGATCTTAGCAGGCATCAACTGCCCAGTCGGCGAGGCAGTACCTCTAGCCACCTCTGTGCTAGAGGCCCATGCGAAGAGATGGTGGAAATCAGTCCGGGAGTCTACATATGCGGACTTTGAGCTGTCAGAGATATCATGGGAGGAGTTTGGCGATGTGTTTCTGGAGCACTTCATCTCTGCTACGGACAGAGATGCCTTGGAGGAGAGGTTTTTGAACCTCAAGCAGGGGACTAGATCGGTGATAGAGTATCAGAGAGAGTTCTCCCATTTGGCCAGGTTCGCAGGGATTCAGGATACCGATGATAGAAGGTATGCCAAGAGGTTCTACCGGGGCCTCAGGGACGATTTGAGGCAGGCTTTGCTATTTATTTCTCATGGCACATCTAGGCAGATCATCGAGATGGCGAAGAAGCTGGAGGCTGACCAACTGATGGTGCGAGCCTGAGGGAAGAGACCATTTGATGGGTCAACATCAGGAGAGAGCAGTAGGGGGTCTCAGAGAGGCAGGACCATCGGATACAGGAAGGGTGGGGGACGTCGTCGTCCCAACTTTAGGCAGGAGCAGGGGCCTCTTCCAGCATTAGCTCCCCCACCTCTACAGATGCATGATCCGAGGAGACATGATGACCGAGGCCACCGACAGGTAGTTTGTTACGGATGCCGCCAGCCCGGGCACATCAGATCGGAGTGCCCGCATCGATTCCATCCCCCTCCTCCTCCTCCACCTCCAGTGGCCCCAGTACAAAAGGGCCGAGGACAAGGCCGAGGACGAGGCCGAGGCCGGTGATATCACGGTAGGAGACGCGAGCAGGAGCAGATATACGCCTTGGACCTCACAGAGCAGAGGATCCCCGAGGAGGTTATCACAGGTACTAAAGTTAATTATTGGTTTTCTCGAATTTTCAATTATATATAGTACCTGGAACTATAGGATAACAGTTAACTTTCACGTAAACAAACCTCAGGCATAGTTATGATCAGCGGCAAGCCCGCTCATACTCTCTTCGACACGGGTGCTTCGCACTCGTTCGTATCCGAGGCCTTCATCGACGGACTCGAAGGCGTGGAGAGGTTTCCTGGACTAGAGATGAGGGTGCGTCTACCCGATGGGTCAGAGCTGCGGACCACTGCACATTGTGATATGGAGGCCGAGATTGGCGGCAAGGCATTTGAGGCGCCGACAACTATTTTGAAGCTGCAGGACTTTGACTTGATTTTGGGCATGGCCTGGTTGCATCGGAACCATGCTCAGATAGATTGTCCGTCCATGAGGATCACGCTAAGGCATGGCGACTCTCATGTTATCATTGAAGGTATTCAGCCTATCTGCCACCTACTGTTATCTTCTGTACAGGCTGTGAAGGCCCATGAGCAGGGTGAAGAAGTTTATCTTGTCTGCTTCGAGATGGTGGGAGCAGAGACGACTATCTCAGATATTCCGGTGGTTTGGGAATTCTCCGACGTATTCCCGGAGAAATTGCCCGGGCTACCACCTGCTAGAGACTTGGATTTCAGGATTCAGCTAGTACCGGGAGCGAGGCCGGTGTCCCAGGCACCCTATAGGATGGCTCCCAGGGAGTTAGCAGAGTTCAGGACTCAACTACAGGAGCTAGTCGAGTCAGGATTTGTGCGGCCCAGTTCATCGCCATGGGGAGCGCCAGTTCTCTTTGTGAAGAAGAAGGACGGATCACTGCGACTATGCATAGATTACCGGGAGCTGAACCGGTTAACGGTCCGCAATACCTATCCTCTGCCTCGGATAGATGAGTTATTTGACCAGCTGCAGGGAGCCTTCTGGTTCTCCAAACTAGATTTGCGATCCGGCTACTACCAGCTCCGTATCAGGGAAGAGGACATACCGAAGACGGCATTCAGTTCACGCTATGGATTATACTAGTTCACGGTGATGCCTTTTGGTCTCACGAATGCCGTTGCCGCATTCATGAGTCTAATGAACCGTGTATTCGAGCCTTTCTTAGACCGCTTCGTGATTGTATTCATCGACGACATCCTTATATATTCTCGGACTCAGGAGGAGCATACGGAGCACCTGCCGCAGGTCTTGCAGAGGCTGAGGGAGACCCAGATGTACGCAAAATTTTCAAAGTGCCAGTTCTGGTTGCAGGAGGTGGCTTTCCTGGGGTACACGATCAGTGGGGCTGGATTAGCAGTGGACCCAGCCAAGATAGAGACAGTGAGGGATTGGCCACGGCCGAAGACCGCATCTGACATCCGCAGTTTCTTGGGACTAGCAGGGTATTATCGCAAGTTCGTGGAGGGGTTCTCGGGGATAGCACTCCCCCTCACGTCCTTGACGAAGAAGGACACGGATTTTGTTTGGTCAGAGTGGTGTGAGACGGCTTTTCAGGAACTGAAGGGCCGACTCATCTCATCCCCCATTCTTGCGCTTCCATCCGGGAGCGAAGGATTCCAGATCTACACGGACGCCTCTTATCAGGGGATGGGTGCAGTCCTGATGCAGCATGGACACGTTATTGCTTATACTTCGAGACAGTTGAAGAAGCATGAGAATAACTATCCAGTACATGACCTAGAGCTCGGGGCTGTGGTTTTCGCCCTAAAGATATGGAGGCATTACTTATACAGGATTCATTGTGACATCTTTTCAGATCACAAGAATCTCAAGTATATCGATACACATAAGGACCTAAACCTGAGACAGAGGAGGTGGCTGGAGTTCCTCTGTGATTATGATTACAAGATCCACTATCATCCGGGAAAAGTGAACATGGTAGCAGATGCTTTGAGCAGGAGGGCCAGTACTTCTAGACCGGAGCCCCGATTGATGTCTATAGAGCTGCTACAGATGATGGAGGACATGCATATTACCATGGTGTCCGAGACCGAGCCAGTAGTATATAGAGAGTATTTGAGCTCAGTGATCAGTGGCGATGATATACAGGAGCGCATCCGAGCACATCAGAGGCTGGATGTTGTGTTACAACCGATTTTCAGTGCCCTAGAGAGGGGCAAGGTCGAGGACTACACGCTACAGGATGATCTTCTTCGGTTCTGTGGGCGCATCTACATACCAGCAGTGGGCAGTATCCGGGATGACATACTCAGAGAGGCACATTGCTCGAGATATTCAGTGCACCCCGACATCACCAAGATGTGGGCAGACTTGCGGAGGTCTATGTATTGGCCCGGGATGAAGAGGGAGATCACGGATTTTGTGACCCATTGCGAGACCTGTCAGCGTGTGAAGGCAGAATGCAAGAGCCTGGGAGGTTTACTACAGCCACTGCCAGTTCCAGAATGGAAGTTCGAGGACATTGCTATGGACTTTGTACACGGATTACCTCGCTCCCACTCTGGGCATGATTCTATATGGGTTATAGTGGATAGATTGACCAAGGTAGCGCGGTTTATTCCAGTTCGAAAGGATGCCCCATTTGCAGTTCTGGTGAGATTATTTGTGGAGCAGTACGTCAGATATCATGGCATCCCCAGGACGATTGTTTCGGACCGTGGTGGTCGGTTCACTTCGAGCGAGTGGAGGGTCGTGCATGCTTACTTGGGATCTCGGCTTACTTTTAGTACCGCCTTCCATCCGCAGACCGACGGACAGACCGAGCGGACCATCCGGACCATGGAGGATCTGCTCAGACTATGCATATTGGATACTGGGAAGCCTTGGGAGAGGATGCTGCCATTGATTGAGTTCTCGTATAATAACAGCCATCAGGCTAGCATCAGGATGGCTCCGTACGAGGCACTTTATGGGAGGAGATGCCGGACACCGCTATCATGGGTTCAGGATGTGGATACCAGGGCTCTTGGATCTGATTATATAGAGGATACTGACGCTCAGATTTGATTGATCAGAGATCGGCTACTAGAGGCCCAGAGCAGGTAAGCAAAGTATTATGATGCTCGACACCGGAAGGTGGAGTTCCAGGTTAGAGACAGAGTATTCTTGAAGATACGTCCGGTACACGGTGTCTCTCGAGTGCGGAGGCACAAGAAGCTCAGTCCACGATACATGGGGCCATACCTGATCCTGGAGCGGATCGGCCCCTTGGCTTACCGACTGCAGCTGCCACCGGAGTTGGGTGCATTACATGACATCTTCCATGTCTCTTCCTTGCGAAGAGCTCTCCTTCGGCCGGAGCAGCACATTACTACTACATCCAGACCGGTAGAGCCTGACAGATCAGTTAGATTGGAGCCGATCCGGATTGATGATACAGCCATCCGAGTGTTGCGGAAGAAGAAGGTCCCTCTCGTGAAGGTGCTGTGGTCCAACCATGGACGGGAGGAGCACACCTGGGAGCCGAGGGATCTGATGCTAGAGCAACACCCGGAGCTATTCCCATCAGATACCTTTTTAAGTTATGTTTTTAAATTTCTTAACAATTCTTGCAAGTAGAACCTCGTAGACCCGAACTTAAATTTCGGGGACGAAATTATTTTCTTGTTTATTGGAATTTGTAACATCCCATGTTACTTCTGGACCCCTCAACTTAGTTTGGGTTAGGCTTAGGGTGAATCTAAGGGGATCAACTATGTTTGACCCTAGATAGTGGGTGGTAGCCATGTGGGGCCCACTATAGGACCATAGTCAAACTGGGTCAAACTAGCCTAAGTGGGGACCCTAGCCACACCATGACCCCACCACATTGCCCTAACCCTAAAGACAATCTAAGTGGACCCTAGGGCATGTCACTAGGTCAACACTTTGACCCCAATTGACCAAAGTCAACCTTGGGCTTAATTTGGTCAAACCCACACTCATAAGCCCAATTAGCCTAAGTAGGGCACCCCCTTGAGCCAACCCAAGTTGGGTGGTGCCACTAGACCCATTTCCATCAAATGGGGTCAGCCCACCCACCATGTTGACTAAGTCAACTCCCCAAGTCAACAAGTCAACAAATTGACCTAAAGGAGTGAAATGAAGAACAAGCCATTTTCCCTTGGACCAAGCCCACCAAAATTGCCCCATGGCCAGCCCAAGTGAACAAGACCAGTCCTACCCCTCTAAATCAGGAGAGAGAATACATGCAAGGGGGTAAAATTGGGATTTTAAGGGTAGGGGGAGAGAGAAATGGAAAGGGAGGAAATGGTGGCCACATGGCCACCCCATCAGCTGGTTTTATCTGCCCAAAACCAGGTGGCGGACCTCCCCTCTCCATTTCCAGCAGAAAACCGGGACTGTGTGCCACTTGGCAGCAGGGGCGGAGCAAACAAAGCTCAACCGAGCTCACATAGGAAATACCTCCCCATATACTCCACCTCAGTCCAAACAGACCTCACCAACAGCTTCAGGAGATAGAAGGGAGTGGAAATCGAGTGCTGGATCATGGAGAATGGTGGAGAATCGAGCTTTCGGGGTGGAGCTCGCCGGCGCACCACCACCACGACAAACCGCCGCCTGACCCGCAGCCAAGCCCCAATTCAGGTGCGTTTCACCTCACCTCTACCTGTACTAGAATTCTAGATCCATTTAGGGAGATATCGGGCTCAATCGAGCCCGATGCCATGAGAGGAAAATGGAGAAATCCGGGCTTTTTATTCTTGCTCGGGTTCGCCGGAGGAGCCAACTCCGGCGGCCCCACCGCCGGGAAACGCTAGCCCCCACCTTAACGAAGGTGGTGGCGATATCCGCCGATGGTGGTGGTGGCTCAGCTGGCCGGAAATCGCCAGCCAACATCACCCAGGAAAACTCAATCACAGTCGTCAATCCATTGGGGAAGATGAACCGATTCCGTCGGTTGCTCTTTAAGATTCGTGCATAATCATTAATTTGATTAAATTTTTATATGATGAATAGTGTAGATCCTGTCACTTAATTACAGCCACTTTGCATGTTAGTTTTAGGCCTCTTAGAGGCAGTTCCAGAACTTAGTCTCTCAATGAAAATTGTAGCTGATGGTCTTATCTTTAATTTGCCACCTTAAAGGTGTGATTTGGTGTAGTGTACAGTCCTGTAGGGCATTTCTCCTAGGACTGGTCCTATAGTAGGGTAGAAATTCATTTGAATGCCCAGGTCAAACCAGTAGTCACCATGGCCCAAAGGTTTGGGCACATGCATGATTAGGGCATACGTAGCCCCTGCCAAAAATTAGGAATTTTTGGAGAAAGGTTTCCTATAGTTTTTGCCAAAATATAAAAATATAAATAAGTGAAATATATGGAGTTTTATACCTCCCCATGGTCCCAAATCTTGGTGGTAGGTCAATGGGGACATCCTTGGTGCATGATAAAAATTTCAGCACCTTGGGTTCACTGCATGTTGGAGAATCCACTTGCATGTGTTAGCTCATGTTTTGGCTTGGTGTGCAATTAGCAAAATTTCAAATATGGTGTATTCAGCCCAATGGTGGCATGCAAAGACCTTGGAATTATTTACAGTGGTTCATTAAGGTAAATATCATCCCTCAAATTAATAATGGAATTTTTGGAATCAAAAATTCCATTTATTGGAATTTATTTTAGATATAGCTATTTTGGAAATAAAATTGGAAAATAGGTTTTCCTCAAGCACAAATCCAAAAATTTTGCCAAGGCATAGATAATGTTACATTTGACGTAGGAAAAATATGATCCCTCTGTTTTGAAGAGCGTTTGGATTAGATATCTCAAATTGCCCATTTTACCCTTATTTCATTTAATTCTTGAAATGATGGATACCTCAGAAAAATTTGGAATTTATTTTACTGCTATAAAATGGTATTATTAGTTTTGTATAAATTTCTCAGAATTAATGGATGCATTGTTAGTTGTTAAATTAATACAATGGCATTTTTGGTAAATATGTTTTAATGGAATTCTATAGGCCATTACACAATAACAATTGATGAGACTCTGCCAATAGTCATAAATTAGTATTCTAAATGTTCTGTAATTTTCCTGGAATTTTTGATTACATATTGCCTATACTTCATTTGGAAAATGGAATTTATGTCAATTTGGTATTAAATAAGAAATGTGAATAAATATTTAAAGGAAAATTATGAAACTCTGAAGGCAGCAATATTTTATCATTATACAATTCAGGAAAAATTACCTAGGTCAGTGGATGTTAAATTATACTACTTCATGTGTAAAGTGACCTAGTATTTAATTTAAAAGATTTAATTAAAGGATTATTTGGCCAAGAAAAATTATGAGAATTCATAGGGTAGTTCCCTTAGTCCATACCACCCTAGGATAAATATTTAGGGCCAAGATGCCTTAAGGTTTGGAAGATCACATTTTTAGGGAAATAATAGGACATGGTCTGCATATAACATAAATAGGTCTTGCCTTAGGGGTTACCCGAGGATTGATTATCGGCAGAAATAAGAGAGTTCAACATGAATAACCCTGCTGGGTAGAATAGTCTTAGTGAGGGATTAAAAGTGCAAGTCTTAGTTAGCAACTGGAGTGGGGGTCGACGGAAGACCGTCGGTTTCCCGGTAACACCTTAAGCCACTAGGGTTGTACTAGAGCAATAAAGAGAGCTGGGGAGAAACATGAGTAGCCATCAACTAAAATAAATATCCTTGCGAAAGGGAACGCTGGGCGTAATCCCAACACAGTTCCTAGTGCCCCTTGAGAGCCCTTCACAGGGAATACCGGGGGCAGTCCTGGGATTAACCTTAAATCTCTAAGTATAATAACCCATAGACAAGAGTAGTCTAATAGGTTAGGACATTGTTGTACCTTATCGCCCGTGTAGGGTTGGAGAGATTCATGATATATTCTCACCCGTTTTTGGGGTTTGATGAAGTTGGTATAAATGCACTAATGTGCATTCTCACCCGTTTTGGGGTTTGAGGGAGTTGGTATAAAGGCACTAATGTGCATTCTCACCCGGGTTTGGGTTTGAGGGATTCCGGACGGGTTTGGTCCTGCGAGCGGGAGACTCGGAATGAAATACTTGCATGTGCATAAATATCGTGGCGGGGCATGCGGTACTGGCCGTTCGTCACACCGATGGCAGTACGGTGCACCAGGCGGTTGTGAGAGTTAGAGGGGCCAGTGGGTTGTTTTACACTGCGGTATGGAGGACGATCCCCGATAACACACATCCAACCCAACAAGACTGACGGGTTTGTCAGCAAAGTACGTATGCGAGACTCTAGAGTGCACCTTGGTCGTGTACATAGGCGTATGAGAGGGGTCTAAGGCTTGGTAGTGTGCATACCAGTCTAGAAGCGGAGACGCCCGCTCCGCTGCTGCCGTAGCCACAGCGGTGGTACCCGAGAGTGATGCTATAACAACCTCATCCGTTCATATGGTATATTCTAGAAGGTCCGGCCGGGGCCCCACATGATATATCACAAAACAGGCGGTGAAGGTAAAAGATGATACCAGAGTAGCGCATCGCACCTATCACAAATCATTCTAGCGGAAGCCTAGACTACAACTGGAACTCCTCATGAATGTCCAAACATAAAACTCCACATTTTATATCATATAGGAATGTCTTACAACAAGTGAAAAGAGTTGGCCTTATGACCTTACAGAGCTATCAACCAGTGGCCTAAACAACTTGGCGCGCAGGACGGCCACAATAAAAGAAAACACACACATAACATAGATAGCCTTCGAGGGCTAGCAGCAGCAGCAGGAACATCAACCTCTATGAGTCCCGCTCGGCTCTCCAGCACCTGTACAGGGACAATCCACCCAACGGTGGCAAACAAGAGCAACGGTCAGCGTTCAGCTGACCAAATTATAATGACACTACCCCTTCTCTCGGGGCAGCGGTACTTCCCTGCAAGCATAGCAAATCACAAGGATGGCAATATATATATATCATCAAATGTGCTTTCACGCACACAAGCTATCACAACCGTTCGCCACCCGGCCCAACGGTCCGTGCACTCAGGGCACATTCTTGGTGTTCTGGCAAAGCTCTTGCCCACCACCGTATTAGGGTCACAACCCAACGGTAAATCTCTTGAGCATTTACTCCATGGCGTGCAGCCGGAGTTAGTATTCCTACACCGGGATGGCCCGTAGCCCCCCATTGTGTCATGGAGCGCAGGCCGAAGACTCTTGCTATGCCCTCCAACAGACCGCCCCTTTTGGTCTCACGTCAGAAGGACATAGCGCAGGTCGGATCCTCCACCCCCCGTTGCTCAAATCGCCTTGCCTTCTCCGAGTACAGCGTACTCATGGCTATATCAAAGGCGCGGGTCGGTCTCACCAATCCTGTTCTTGGCATTCAAGCCTGGGCATATCTCGATACCCATTTCCTTAGCACAACAGCGGGTCTTTCCTGGGCCTCCCAGTACTTCATGTGACTCTCTTCACAGGTGGACACCGCACAAGCACAAATGTCAGGGGTCTTTCCTGGCTATCCTGCCAGTACTTCCTGTTACTCGCTTCACAGGTGGACACCCTACGACATCAAGCATCACAAAGGGCATTTCCTGGTCACACCAGTACTTCCTGTGCCACAACCACAGGTTAGACCCAAACACATCACATGGCTATTTTTCCTGGGCTACCACCCCAGTACTTCCTGCTACTCCTTTTCGCAGGCATAACTCATAGACTCCTTAACCTACACGTTATCACGGAGTCTTCTCCAGTTCGTATGCAACATCACCAATCCAGACCAACCTGTCCAGATGGGCTTCACACAGCATGCCTATTCCGTACTCCATTTCCGGATCTATATGCTAACAAAGGGGATTTCAAACATCCACCCAAGGATTTCCCAAAATCAGCCACCTCTTGGTGGGGGAAATCACAAAGCTATGCCAAAAAGAAGCCTTCACATGGCTAGGAAGAAGAGTCGTTACCCTTGACGACCGCTTCGGTGCCATGGACTCAAAGCTAGCTTGCAAGACTCACAAGATCGTTTCCTCCTCAACGCCGGCTTCGGAACTCTTGTCGGTAAACCGCAGCACCACCAGCAGCAGCCCCCCCCTCCTCTTCCTCCTCCTTTCTCTCTCTCTTTCTCTCTTAACTTGAAGAAAGTTCAAGGCCAAGGAAATGAGAATCATTTCTCTGATTTCGACCTTTAAGAAAAAGAGGAAGAAGCTTCAGCCCTTGGATCCAGGCTGAAGGAATGGACGGCCACGATTTTGCCAAAAACACAGATTTTGACCCGACACGGCCTCGGACACGGCCGTGTGCCAGGTCGTGTGCCTCAAGCGGTGGTCAACCGACTTATCCAAACCAGTGACACGCCCATGGGACACGCCCGTGTCAGGAGCCGTGTCACCAACACGCCTTCGAACACGCCCGTGTCTGTGGCCGTGTACCTGGGCGAAAAAATCCCAAATCATCCCGAGACTTCACACGGCCTGTGACACGCCCGTGTCCCAGGCCGTGTGCCCTGACACGGCACAAAGACATGCCCTGTCGAAATCCTTCGGCGGGCTGACTTCATCGACCCGATTTGACACGCCCTATGACACGCCCGTGTCACAGGCCGTGTTTAACATCTCGAAACTCGACACTCACATCTCGACACTCGACGATCGTCGAGTAACAGTCGTTGAGCATACGACACGGCCTTGGACACGCCCATGTCCTGGGCCGTGTGCCCCTCTCGACACATCGTCGAGCGAAAAATCGTCGAGACAGAGCCCGATCGTCGACATACCTCGACACGCCGTGCGACACGCCCGTGTCGCAGGCCGTGTCAGCTGACACGCCCTGGGACACGCCCGTGTCACAGGCCGTGTCACCCAAAAATTTCCTTTTTTAGAAATTTGGACTATTACAATCCTCCCCTCCTACAGGAAATTTCGTCCTCGAAATTCAGACACAGGAAGCCAACAGTAAACAGCAAGAAATATGTTACAACATACAAAATTTTATGTTACAACATCCGTACTAGAGATTACGCAAAAACAGCTCAGGGAGCTCTTCGCGCATGGTTTGCTCTCGCTCCCATGACAGTTCTTCACGACCACAATTGTCCCACCGGACTTTCACCATGCCGACCGTCTTGTTCCGCAACTATTTCTCGGCTCGATCTTCGATTTGAATGGGTCTAACTCTCGTTGTTAGCCCATACTCCACTGGCACATGATCATCCGCGATCACTTGAGCTGGCTCTTTCACGGCCTTCCAAAGCACTGAGATGTGAAAGACATCATGCAACCCACCCAAGTCTGCCGACAGAGCTAGCCGATAAGCCGCTTCGCCAACTCGCTCAACCACTTCAAAAGGACCCAAATATCTTGGACTCAACTTTTTCAACCGTCGAATCCTGGAGACACCTTTGAATGGCTTGATCTTCAAGTAGACCCAATCACCAACCGCAAATTCCACATTCCGGTGCTTGGCGTTGTAGTACTTCGCTTGTCGATCTTGAGCAATAAGCAATCTCTCTCGAATCGTCTGTATGGTTGAGTTTGCTTCCTCAACCTCATTTGGTTTAACAACCCGAGCTTCGCCCGCTTCTACCCAAGCCAAGGGAGTACGACACTTCCTTCCATATAAAGCTTCATATGGTGCCATCCCAATGCTCGCCTGGTAGCTATTATTATATGCAAACTCTACCATATAGAGATGATCTTCCCATCTCTTTCCGAAGTCAAGGGCGCACATTCGGAGCATGTCCTCCATTGTTCTGTTGGTACGTTCAGTTTGGCCATCCGTTTGGGGATGAAAGGCCGTACTGAAAGTCAACTTCGTGCCCAACAGTCGGTGAACTAACCTCCAATCATTTGACGTGAACCGCCCATCTCGATCACTTACGATGCTCCGAGGAACACCGTGAAGCCGCACAATCTGATCAACATATAACTTTGCCAAACTTTCAACTGAATCATCCCGCCTGTTCGGGAGAAAATGTGCTAATTTCGTGAGCCGGTCAACAATCACCCAAATGGAATCATTTCCTCGCTGCGATCTTGGCAACCCGTGCACAAAATCCATGGAAATATCATAAAATTTCCACTCTGGGATCGGCAATGATTTCAAATAACCGCCCGGCTTTTGGCATTCCGCCTTCACCAACGCACATGTTTGGCATTTGGCTACATAAAGGGCAACATCTTTCTTGAGCCCTGGCCACCAGAATAGCTTCTTCATATCGTTGAACATCTTTGTGCTCCCGGGGTGAATGGAATACTTTGTAAAATGCGCTTCATACATCAGTTCTTCCCTCAGTTTCCCCACATTTGGGACGCACAAACGGCCCTCTTTTCGTACAAGACCGTAAATCTAGGTGAATTTGCCCTCTGGCCCTTCATTCACATAGCGTAAGAGATCTTCATCCAACTCCGTTGCCCGTCGAACTCGGTCCGCAAGGTCACATTGCACCTCGATCCAGTTCAAACATGCAGTGGCAGTGGAATTCTTGTCAACACAATAGATCTCTAACGCCTCTAACTCCTGGATAAGGCGTTTATCATGCCTTTGTAACCAATTCACTCTAGCCGGAATCCGCCGACTCAAGGCATCTGCGACAACATTCCCCTTCCCGGGCGTATAGTGAATCTCGAAAGTGTAGTCCCCAAGGAACTCCAACCATCTTCGTTGTCGCATGTTCAAGTCTTTCTGCTCCAAAAGATACTTTAGGCTCTTATGATCGGTATAGATCTCCACCTTCACTCCATAAAGGTAGTGTCGCCACAACTTGAGTGCAAAAATCACCGCCGCTAGTTCCAAATCATGGACGGTATAATTTCGCTCGTGCACCTTCAGCTGGCGTGAGCCATAAGCAATCACCTTTCCATTCTGCAGAAGAACGCAGCCTAAGCCGCTCCCTGAGGCATCACTATAAATCACAAATCCATCGGTTCCACGTGGTGAAGACAACACCGGCGCCGTGGTCAACCGAACCTTCAGCTCTTCAAAAGCTCGTGCGCACTCTGGCATCCAAACGAACTTTTGATCTTTTCGCGTCAGTGTGGTTAGCGGCAAAGCGATCCGCGAGAAGTTTTCCACAAATCGTCTATAGTAGCCCGCAAGTCCAAGAAAACTAATGACCTCGGCCACGGAAGACAACATTGGCCACTCTTGTATGGCTCTTATCTTCACTGGATCTACTGCAATGCCCGCTCCACTCACCACATGGCCCAAAAATGCCACTGATGATAGCCAAAACTCGCACTTCGAGAACTTGGCATAGAGCTGATTTTGCCTCAACGTGTTCAACACCAACCACAAGTGAATCTCATGCTCGGCTTTGGACTTCGAGTACACCAGGATGTCATCAATGAACACTATAACAAATAGATCCAGGTACTCGCGAAAAATACGGTGCATCAAATCCATAAACACCGAGGGTGCATTGCATAGTCCAAATGGCATGACTGTGAACTCATAGTGCCCATAACACGTTCCAAATGCGGTTTTGGGAATGTCACCTTCCTGAATTCTTAACTGGTAGTATCCAGACTTCAGGTCCAACTTCGAATAGACGGTCGATCCCACTAGCTGATCGAATAACTCATCAATCCGAGGTATCAGATACTTATTCTTCTCGGTCAGCTTATTCAGTTCACGGTAATCGATACACAACCGCAACCCACCGTCTTTCTTCTTTACAAAAAGCACAGGCGCGCTCCAAGGTGACATACTTGGGCGTATATACCCTTGCTCTAGCATTTCTTGTAGTTGAACCTTCAACTCCGCCATCTCTTTTGGCGCAACGCGATATGGCGAGCGGGCCACATGTTTCGCACCTGGCACCAACTCGATCGTGAAGTCAATCTCCCGCTGGGGTGGTAGCCCAGGGAGATCCGTGGGAAACACATCTGTAAATTCTGCCACAATCGGAACCTCGCACAAACTGGCCTTAGGTTCAACAGCCTGAATTAGTGCAAAGTAACACTCCGCACCCTTCCGAACAGTCTTGACTACCTGGAGTGCAGACATCAATGTCCCGCCCACTCCTCGCATACCCGCGAACTTTGTCTCCTGTTCGGTAGTCTGGCCCAACGTGATTTCTTTGGACTGGCAATCAATCATAGCATGCTGCTCCGTAAGCCAATCCATCCCAAAAATCACGTCGAATTCCGATATTGGCAAAACAAATGCAGTTAAACAAAAATCCCAACTTCCTAATTGAACCGCCACATCGCAAGCTTGATCCACAAGCATCCAACAGCCATTTGGCAGCACCACTCTGAAGCTATCTGTCTTTTCACGACTGGGTATCCCAAGCCGCGTCATAAACTCACTAGATAGAAAAGAATGTGATGCACCTGTATCAAACAGTGCTCGTGCCAGCGTGTCCCGAATCATCACAAAGACTAAGACAAACATGTCACACACACAAACCGCAAACATAGGGGTACTAAGCAAAGCATACAACCAATAGCATATGCAAAACTAAACTCATACCTGTGACCACGTCACTCTGCTTGATGGCCTCTTGCAGGCCAAGATTGTAGACCCGGGGTGTGCCTGCGAGGCAGAGGAATCCACCAACGCCTTTCCTTTTTCCGCATAAGATGCTCCCGCATTCTTTTCACTCTTTGGCGGCATCCGACAATCGCGCGCAATATGCCCCATGCGGCCACAATTGAAGCAGACCCGAGTATCTGGCTTGGAGGTAGCCCCTGACGTTGCTCCCGTTGCAACGGATGAAGGATCTTGTCCACTAGGTTTGGACTTCTTGCTCCATCTCTTCTTATAAAATGGTTTTCCCGATCGGGGCGCCTTCCACTCCGGTTGCGTCATAGCCAAAGCTCTCTTCCCTTGCACCCTTTTCATATCCTTCTCCAGCGCGGTCGCGGTGTCAACCAACGCTTGGAAACCTTGGTTCACAGAACTTGACACAAGGAACCTCAGCTCGTCCCTCAGTCCTTCATAGAACCGATTAGTCTTCCTCTGCTCATCAGCAAAAATAGAACCCGCATACCGCCCCAAGCGAGTAAATTCATGTAAATAGGCGTCAACACTGCCATCACCTTGTGTTAACCTTTGGAACTCATTTTCCATGGCTATCCGCTGAGCCGCGGGAAGGTGCTTCACGAGGAAGAGGCTGGAGAATTCTTCCATCGATACTTGGGTTAACGGACAACCCGCCAAATGATGCAACTCCATCTCATCCCACCATAACCGAGCTTCGCCTTCAAGCAAAAAGGTAACTAAAGTAACTTTCTGATGCTTCGCCGTTCCTATCGCCGTCATCACTCGCTTGACACGCGATATCCAATCCTCAGCCTGCGTCGGGGTTCCCGCTCCCGAGAACGTAGGCGGATGGAAACTCATAAACCGCGTTAGTTGCTTCTCAGCCGCTCGAGGAGCCAAATCCACGACAGGTTCAGGCCTCGCCGCCACCTGTTCTGGCCTCACAGCCGCTTGCTCCTTCTTAAGGGGCTGGCCTTGGATCATGGTAAATAAGGCCTCCGCAACTAAACGCACATGTTCCGCAGACGGTGGAGGTGTAGGCACCACGGCTGGTGCCGTATTTTCATCAGAACGCTGGGACTCAGACGGCCCAGCTCCACTTCGTGTCACCTAAGGTGGACAAGACACACACATTAGCGGTCGTACCCAAGCAAACAACACAAAATAAGAACACGCAGGTTCCTCAAACACACAAATATGCATTCCTATCATGGACATTCAGGAGTTCATTCGTAGACTTTGGTTTGCACAAACACGTGCTCGGCACCCCACAAAAGAAGTCGGCCACGACGTCGAGAGGGAATGACCAAGACAACCGATACCAAAAATTTAATAACCCCATCCGTTCATATGGTATATTCTAGAAGGTCCAGCCGGGGCCCCACAGGATATATCACAAAACAGGCTGTGAAGGTACAAGATGATACCAGAGTAGCGCATCACACCTATCACAAATCATTCTAGCGGAAGCCTAGACTACAACTAGAACTCCTCATGAATGTCCAAACATAAAACTCCACATTTTATATCATATAGGAATGTCTTACAACAAGTGAAAAGAGTTGGCCTTATGGCCTTACAGAGCTATCAACCAGTGGCCTAAACAACTTGGCGCGCAGGCCGGCCATAATAAAAGAAAACACACACATAACATAGATAGCCTTCGAGGGCTAGCAGCAGCAGCAACAACAGCAGCAGGAACATCAACCTCTATGAGTCCCGCTCGGCTCTCCAGCACCTGTACATGGACAATCCACCCAACGGTGGCAAACAAGAGCAACGGTCAGCGTTCAGCTGACCAAATTATAACGACCCTACCCCTTCTCTCGGGGCAGCGGTACTTCTCTGCAAGCATAGCAAATCACAAGGATGGCAATATATATATATCATCAAATGTGCTTTCACGCACACAAGCCATCACAACCGTTCGCCACCCGGCCCAACGGTCCGTGCACTCAGGGCACATTCTTGGTGTTCTGGCAAAGCTCTTGCCCACCACCGTATTAGGGTCACAACCCAACGGTAAATCTCTTGAGCATTTACTCCATGGCGTGCAGCCGGAGTTAGTCTTCCTACACCGGGATGGACCGTAGCCCCCCATTGTGTCATGGCGCGCAGGCCGAAGACTCTTGCTATGCGCTCCAACAGACCGCACCTTTTGGTCTCACGTCGGACGGACATAGCGCAGGTTGGATCCTCCACCCCCCGTTGCCCAAATCGCCTTGCCTTCTCCGAGTACGGCGTACTCATGGCTATATCAAAGGCGCGGGTCGGTCTCATCAATCCTGTTCTTGGCATTCAAGCCTGGGCATATCTCGAAACCCATTTCCTTAGCACAACAGCGGGTCTTTCCTGGGCCTCCCAGTACTTCCTGTGACTCTCTTCACAGGTGGACACCGTACAAGCACAAATGTCAGGGGTCTTTCCTGGCTATCCTGCCAGTACTTCCTGTTACTCGCTTCACAGGTGGACACCCTACGACATCAAGCATCACAAAGGGAATTTCCTGGTCACACCAGTACGTCCTGTGCCACATCCACAGGTTAGACCCCAACACATCACATGGCTATTTTTCCTGGGCTACCACCCCAGTACTTCCTGCTACTCCTTTTCGCAGGCATAACCCATAGACTCCTTAACCTACACGTTATCATGGAGTCTTCTTCGGTTCGTATGCAACATCACCAATCCAGACCAACCTGTCCAGATGGGCTTCACACAGCATGCCTATTCCGTACTCCATTTCCGGATCTATATGCTAACAAAGGGGATTTCAAGCATCCACCCAAGGATTTCCCAAAATCAGCCACCTCTTGGTGGGGGAAATCACAAAGCTATGCCAAAAAGAAGCCTTCACATGGCTAGGAAGAAGAGTCATTACCCTTGACGATCGCTTCGGTGCCATGGACTCAAAGCTAGCTTGCAAGACTCGCAAGATCGTTTCCTCCGCAACGCCGGCTTCGGAACTCTTGTCGGTAAACCGCAGCACCACCAGCAGCAGCCCCCCCTTCCTCTTCCTCCTCATTTCTCTCTCTCTTTCTCTCTTAACTTGAAGAAAGTTCAAGGCCAAGGAAATGAGAATCATTTCTCTGATTTCGGCCTTTAAGAAAAAGAGGAAGAAGCTTCAGCCCTTGGATCCAGGCTGAAAGAATGGACGGCCACGATTTTGCCAAAAACACAGATTTTGACCCGACACGGCCTCGGACACGGCCGTGTGCCAGGCTGTGTGCCTCAAACGGTGGTCAACCGACTTATCCAAACCAGTGACACGCCCATGGGACACGCCCGTGTCAGGGGCCGTGTCACCAACACGCCTTCGAACACGCCCGTGTCTGTGGCCGTGTACGTGGGCGAAAAAAATCCCAAATCATCCCGAGACTTCACACGGCCTGTGACACGCCCGTGTCCCAAGCCGTGTGCCCTGACACGGCACAAAGACACGCCCTGTCGAAATCCTTCGGCGGGCTGAGATCGTCGACCCGATTTAACACGCCCTGTGACACACCCGTGTCACAGGCCGTGTTTAACATCTCGCAACTCGACACTCACGTCTCGACACTCGACGATCGTCGAGTAACAGTCATCGAGCATACGATACGGCCTTGGACACGCCCGTGTCCTGGGCCGTGTGCCCCCTCTCGACACATCGTCGAGCGAAAAAACGTCAAGACAGAGCCCGATCATCGACATACCTCGACACGCCCTGCGACACGCCCGTGTCGCAGGCCGTGTCAGCTGACACGCCCTGGAACACGTCCGTGTCCCAGGCCGTGTCACCCAAAAATTTCCTTTTTCAGAAATTTGGACTGTTATAGATGCTAGCTCTCAAAAAGTGGGAACTAAATGTCTGTGATCACAGAGTCGTTGTGTGTGAGTTGCACTTGTCTGTGCATAAAATTGCATCATAACATTCATTCATACTAGGTCACAGGCTTCATAGATCCTTATCATATAAATTAGTATGGGCTCTTTTATATGATAAGTTAAATTTCCTGGAAACCCTAACTTATATATTTGTATGGGCATTTATATAAGTTAGGGTACGTTTGTGATGATAGTATAGTGGTAGCGTACTTTATTTACTTGCTTATATTACTGTTCTTTACTTTCCTTTACTGCACTGCTCTTACTTACTACTTGTACCATACTTAGAACTGCTAGACTAGAACAACATTACTTATTACAACTCTAGTTAGATTTTTTCACCTGCTTCCACCTTGCTACCCCTTTGTTGTCCTCCGCTTCATCCTCCCGCTCTGTGCCTAGGAGCTGCGGGGCGAGGTGCGGAGGAAACGACTTAGTCTTTTTGACTAATGGTCGGTGACCAACTATTTTTAGGAGCCCGTGGAGATGGAGCACCAGCACGTCAAGGAGGCAGGGCATGAGGAGCAGATACCACTTCAGCAGGCTACTACCACTACTGTGCGTCCTCAGGTGGGACGAGATCTGATGTTCTAGTATAACTTCCGCATTTATTATTTTGTGAGAGAGTGATTTCGATGTACTGGGCATAAGCCCGTTTTACTCTTTCATTTGTACTCTTCTGTGGACTATTTTGATGTACTTTTCATTTCATTTATATTATTGTACTATGTGGCTTGTGGACTGATGGATTCATACTGTTTTGCTTCTTTTTCTCATATTGGCCTATATGTTAAATGATCGTACTAGCCGGCAGGATCGGCGTGTTGCGGTGTCGGCTAACCCGTGAGTTAGCGCCATCGTAAGACGTCGGTTCTGGGCATAAGACCCGGTAGCCCTCCTTGGTAAGGGGGAGGGGGGTCTTACACATGGATGGGCTGTAAATAGTCCTCCAGGTTGACCAAGTCAACTTGGTGACTCAGAGAGAGGGTGAGGTTCATTCCATGTTAATGGAGGAGAGATAAAAGAAGAAAGAGGAGGGAATGAAGGGGCTCGGCCAAGACGAGGCCAAAGGCCACTTTTAATGGCTGAATTCAACTCCCCTAGGGAAGGGGAGAAGTTTCCAGCCATTTCCCTGGCCACCAAAGGTCTGGTTCACTCCCTCCTCCATGGCTGATCCTAGCCATTAATGGCTTTAATGGACATTGATAATCCAGCCCCTCCTCTCCCCAACTGAAGCTTTAAACACCATCAGTGGTTCGAGAGAAGACTTTCCCAATCCTTACCTGAAGAAATCGAGCCCCCCCCCCACTATGCTATTGTAGAAATCGAGCTGTGCTGCCTTCAAAAATGGTTTCCTAGCTATCTTCTCGACTTCAGGCCATCGGTAAGGTCCTCCTCCTCTCCTTGCCTCATGGTTAGATCATATCAATGCTTAGGATCAAGGTTCGGGTACAATTGAGCCTGAACTATTTCCTAGTTTTCATGGTTTTAGGCCGATAAATCTTCTTGGTAGAACCGCCGGAATCTGCCCCTCTGGCGGTTGTGTCACCGCCAGTCGATTGCCAACACCTCGATGGAGGTATTGGTGGCGGTGGCTGGCCGAGGAAGTGCCGAGATGAACAGCAGCGGGTGTTGGAAGTGGCTCCAGGCTCGGGCTATCTCAGCCATTGGCTGGAGGTAGACGATGAGCCAGGGCCATTGGATCTGTGCCAAAATTTGTGCACCAGATTTGACAAGAATCATTTTAATTTCATTTTTATTTCGTTTCTATCACACTATTTATAGTAGATGGTTTTAATTTTTAAAAATACTTAGATTCCTATACTGAAAAAGAAACCAACATGAAGTTTGTAGCCCTACAGGTCTACTTTAATTCAAAATTGATTTAAACAAATTTGGACCTATGGTTGGACTAGGGCACACATTTTGGTGGGACCTATACTTAGGGCTATCCTGAGATTAAAATGGGTCCCCACTCTTCATCTCTTGTGCAAATGACCTAAACGTTTGGCAGGAGGTCACCCTTAGCTATACCTAGGGCCTGTCCAAAAATGGAAATTTTTGGAGATACATTGGCTATGGTTTTTTTTCATTTAATAATACTAGGGTAATTTAATTAGGTGGTCTAATGACCTCCAAACCCTCCCAGATTTTAGTGAGTTGTCCCTGGCCTCATGATATGTCTTTGTTTAAATTTTCACCTCATTTCTATGTGTTTTGGATGGAGAATGACCTAACCCTAATTATACCTTAATGAGGGGTTCTTAAGTAAAAAGTACACCTTGAGGTTGAGTGGTCAAATCACCTGAATAGAGGCTGTGATTTTGACCACTGACTTGGCATGGCCTTTAACACCCTCATAGGGATTATGGGGTGTTCTAGGGTAGTTTTGCCCTAGGATCCAAACTCAAACCCTAAGGAGGGGCTTTTGAGTGTTGTGAAGGCATGTAGTCAAATGCCCTTGTGTGATCTTGCAACTTGCTAGAACTGATGCTAGGGTAGCCCAAGTCCTCTGGTATGAATCTTAGAGGATTTGGAGATGGATAAACATCTCAAATCCCTAACCCTAGTTCAGCGCATAATCAAATTTTGTGTAGAATAAGCCACCAAAACTTACTAAAATGGTGTGAAACTTAAGTTGCATGGACTCTAAGTTAGATAGGACCTCTAGTGAATTTATTGGAATTTTATGAGTAATATTACTAGCACCCCCTTTGGTATACATGATGTGGCCCTAAATGGTATTTTATTTATTATGATCACACTATACATTATAGACTCATGAAATTTGGGCAGAAGATGTTTTAAGTCAAAATGATTATTCCTTAATTTCGTAATAAATTTTAGTTGAACAACTTTATTACTTACTTCACAAGTTTTAAAAGGTGCAATTATGGTTAATAAATTATTTAGAGCTATTTACTTGTTGCAAAAATTGTGAAATTAGGTCTCTGATAATTTTATGACAATAACCACTTGGAGAAATTAATTCATGAATTTTAGATGATTATTTGTATTATATACTTTACAAACCCATAATTTTGGGGATCTGATGTATAGTTTATTCAGAGCCTATTTCCGGCTGAAAAATTGGGAGACACTGGATTTTATGTTAAATAGTCATATTGAATTTATCATAAATTTTGTAGAGCATGTTGGAACACCCTATTACTAATTTGGGCAAGGATCACTATGTCCTTTAGGAAATTTGTTTTGACCTCCTTGTATAGATCTAAAGGTCAATTAGATTGAGTCTAAGGGTTAGCATTTAGGTTTGAAAGCTGCCCTCAAGACCCTGAAGACCAGATATTTCAGTTCAGGAGACTAAGTCATTTCGTCGAGCTCAGGTCGACGAATCGTCAAACTCCATTCAACGATCTCTGAGCTCACTTCGACGAATCGTCGAACTCCATTCGACGATCTCTGAGCTAACTTCAACGAGTCGTCGAACTCCGTTTGGCGATCTTCGAGCTCAGATCGACGTTCCTCTCTCTAGTTTGTTTCCCTATCTCTGAGCTCAGTTCGACGATGGTTGAGCTCAGATCGACGATTTCTGCCTCAGTCTAAGTCCAGTCGCTGAGCTCAGTTCAACGATAGTTGAGCTCAGGTCGACGTTTTTATGGAGAGATCGACATTTTTCAAGATTCAAATTCCGTCAGTTTTGGTATTCCCTTCTATTTATTCCTAGCATTTACTTCAAGAATCTTGTAGCCGTTTCAATTAATCTAGAGCAAGTTTCAAAGAGATTTTAAAGGAATGTTTTTTTGGACTTTCCTCCAGAAGATAAAATGCAGTTAAGGAAGTCATTTATGACAGGCTAACGACTATCTTGGACAGAGAATTATTTTATTCAGATCAAAGGAATAAAAGATTTTTTTCATTCTGCTGGTTAACAACAATAACAAGAATAAGAAAGAGAAAGAGTTGCAGATATTCACAGTCATAGAATTCTTACAGGAACACACATCACTAAAGGAGATCAATATACTGAAATTTCTAGATCCCTTTTGATTCCAGTGTTCAAAGGCCTTATCATTCAAGACTCCAGACACCACACATTTCAGCTGCTGCTGGAATCATCTTTTGTTGGAGATCAAATCTTTTGAAGGCCTATCACCCTATTGCAAAGCTTCACTTCCTGAACAACTCAAGATCTCAGGGGGAGCTTTGACAACATCCACTATCTTCTCTCTGATTGTTGACAGAGAAGATCATCTCTCTCTCCCTCTCTCTCTTTCTGCTATAAAGGGTTTATCAAACTCCCTTCAAAAGTTTGTGTTGCTTTCTGAGACCTTGTCAAAACTCAGTGGTGGCAAGACACCTGATCAAAAAATCTGGTTTGGTTTTTAAGCACCTTATCAAAAGCTCATTGTTGCCCAGGACACTTGATCAACTCATCCTGCAGTGGATTCCTACCTAGGGTGATAGAAGAGTGGACTACCCAGATTGATTGGGGAACCACTATAGTTCCTTGTGTCCTCTGGTTGCTTCTTTGTGTTTTGCTGTGTGCTGTGCTGTTTTATTTCTTGCTTTTATATTTTATTTAATGCAACACTATACACATATTATTTAAATTAAGTCTTCCACTGCAAATAATTTTTAACTTGAAAATTATTTTAATAAACTCTATTCACCCCCCCCCCCTCTAGAGTTAAGGTAGATCTTATCCTCCACTTTCAATTGGTATTAGAGGGAGGTTGGTTAAAATACCATTCCTCATCAGATTGGTTAAAATCCTACAGGCTAATACCTGAACCAAAAGATCTCTCATAAGATCAATCTTTCATAGAGGGTTTTTATCTTTATTATTTTTATTATATTTATCTTTATATAAAACCATGGCACAGAGCAAAGATTATGCTAGCACCAGACCTCCAGCGTGCAATCTATCTAAGTTTAAACTTTGGAAGGCAAGGATAAGATTTTACATGAATTCTATTGATGAAGATATTTTTAATTCTGTTTTAACAGTGTGTCCAAGACCACCAGAAAATACAAGTACAAGTGCTGTTCCACCTCCTTCATGAACAGATGCAGAAATAAAAAAATGGAAAGTTGTAGATGCCAAAGCAGTGAACATTTTGGCACAGACCATGTCTGATGAAATTTTTCAAAAAGTAGCTGAATGCAACTCAGCAAAGGACATCAGGGACAAGTTATCTGAGATAGTCTCAGGATCTACTGATGAGAGAAAAGATGAAAGATCTCATCTCATAACCCAATATGAGAACTTCAAGAAAGGAGAAGCTGAGTCAGTAGCAGATATGTATAATAGACTCAGTCTCATAGTCAATGAGCTGAAAACATTGGACAAAGAGATCTCATTGACTGAGCTCAATGATAAAATCCTAATGTGCTTCCCAAGCACTTGGTACTCAAGGATCTGGCCAATCAAGGATGCCAGAAGCCTAAATGAGATCACAACTGAAGCTCTCTTGGGTAAGCTAAAGTCCTATGAGCTGCTCATCAAGAATAGAGGAGAAGAGTAGAAGGCTGCTTCACCAGCAGTCAGAAAAGAGAAATCAATGACATTCAAAGCTATTGAAGATCAGCCTGTAAACAAGGTCACAGATAATGAAGAACTACTAAGCTTACTAGCCAGAAGGTTTTATAAAATGGCCAAGAAGGATTTCAGGAAAAGATCATACAGAGGGCATGACAAGCCAAGGTATGACAAATCAAATAACAAAGAGATTATTTATTTTGGATGCAGGAAACCAGGCCACATTGTACCTGACTGTCCAGAAAATAAAAACAAGGACAAGAAGGATAGGAAAGAAAGGAGAAAAGAAAAGGACTTCAAGAAAAATAGCAATGACAAACCCTCCTCCAGCATGAAAAAAATACAAGGAAGGGGTTTGTTGCTGAAACTTGGAGTGAGACAGAAGAAGAATCTGAAGCTTCATCCAGCTCTAGTGATGATGAAGATGATGCTGATGAAAAAGAATTCTGCATGATGGCTATCAATGCCTCACAACAAAATTCTGATGCAGAAGAGTCAGAGTCAGAATCAGAGACTCAATCTGAAGAGGGCCAGGTAATAAATTCTTTTGATTTTAATTCTGAGGACTTCAAGTGTGAGTTTAAAGCACTGTGTTTAGATTTATTAAAATCTGAGAAGGAAATCATTTCTCTCAGAAACCAACTATCTGAACACAGCACTTTAAAATCAGAAAACCTCAAACTCTCTGAGGAGTTGGAATGCTATAGGGAGCAGATAGCTTCACTGAAAAGTGAACTATCAGAGGCCAAAAAGTTTGAAGAATCCCTTAATGGGAGAAGTATCAAACTGATGGACATCACAAGCACAGTGAACTCAAGATTCAATAGTACACTAGGCTTGGATGCTTCATCCAGCCAACCTGTAGTCTTAACAACCCCAATCAAATTTATCTCTGATAAAGGTAAGGGAGTTGTAGAGGTAGCTAGGAAGAATTCTGATTTACCTAAGAAAAGCATAGTTCAACAGAAATCGTCGAACCGAGCTCGACGATCGCCGAATGGAGCTCAACGATCTCAGGCTAAATCGTCGAACTCAGGTCGACGATCTCTGAACCCTAGACTCTGACATAGTCGATCTTCGAACAGAGCTCGACGATCTAACCCAAGATCGTCGAACTCAGCTCAGAGATCGTCGAACAGAGCTCAGAGTTTTGAAAACGTTTTCAAAGACAAATCAAAGTTCAATCCTAGAGGTTCTACATCTCAAAGGTTTAACACTTATACTGAATGGATAATACCTCCTAGGAGATATCATCCTGAAGGCAATAAGAGTCAACCAGAGATGTCTTTTATTTCAGAACATAAAGGTTATCAACCTAAGCCCAAGGTAAACTGGGTCAAAAACAAATAAATTATTTTATGTGCAGGTGAAGACCTATCCGACATCAAACCAGCAATGGTATCTGGATACTGGGTGCTCAAAGCGCATGATAGGAAACAACGATAATTTCACATCTTTCAAAGCCAAACTTGGACCCAAAGTAATATTTGGTGATTCAAACTTTGGACTAACAAAAGGATATGGTGCAGTCCAGATTGGCTCAGTCACATTCAAGAAAGTAGCTTATATGGAAGGACTGAAGCACAACTTAATCAGCATCAGTCAAATGTGTGATGAAGGCTATTAAGTGACTTTCAACAAATCCTCATGCAAAATCAAATCAGAGGACAACACAACTGTGTTGACAGGTAAAAGGAAAGGTAACATCTATCTTGTGGATTTTCTTTCAACTAAAGTTGATATATGTTTGTTCAACTCCATTTGTAGACCTAATGAATTATGACATAATAGATTAGGACATATTAACCTTAGAACCATTGCTAGGCTATCCAAGGACAACCTTATTAGAGGACTACCTTCTAGCCCCTACAAGAAGGAAGGACTTTGCAAGGCTTGTCAATTAGGCAAGCAAACCAAAAATAGTTTCAAATCACTTAATAAGAGTGATTCACCTACGATTTTGTATCTGTTACACATGGATCTTTTTGGACCCATTACAGTACAAAGCTTAGGAGGGAAATCCTATACTTTAGTGGTTGTAGATGACTTATCTAGATTCACATGTGTATTCTTTCTGAGGAAGAAGTCTGATAACTTTAAGTGTTTGACAGAGTTTCTCAAATGCATACAGAGTGAGTTCAATACTCACATTGCCCTGATAAGAAGTGATCATGTGACAGAGTTTGATTCTCTTCTTATGCAAGAGTTCTGTCAGAGTGAAGGGATCAGACACACTTTCTAAGCTCCTAGAACTCCTCAACAAAATGAGGTAGCTGAAAGGAAATATAGAATCCTTATTGAATCTACTACTATATTGTTGTCAGATGCTCACCTTCCTCTATCCTTTTGGGCAGAGGCAGTGAACACCTCCAACTATGTGTTGAATAGATGTTTAATACATAAACTGAAGGGCAAGACTCCCCATGAATTACTCAAAGGGAAGAAACCTAAAGTAGATTACTTCAAAATCTTTGGTTGTATTTGCTACATTCATAATAATGACATGAAATACTTAGTAAAATTTCAAGCTAAAGCTGATGAAGGAGTGTTTCTGGGATACTCCATGATCAGTAAAGCTTATAGGGTATATAATAAATCTATTCTCAAAATTGAAGAATCTGTTCATATATCTTTTGATGAATCTAAAATGTCTTTCAAGGAGAAGAATACTTCTACCATAGAACCTTTGCAGGTACACTCTCTTGCTGAAGACTTGGACAGGTTACAAATTATTCAAAAAGATGAAAGCAGTGAAGATGAAGAAATCATTCAACATCTTGAAGAGAATCTTCTTGAAAGGCCAGTTGTTGTACCACAAGAGGAAACAACAACACAGGTTGGTGAACAATCAACATCTCCTGTTGATTTAGTAACATCAAGAGACCATCCAATCACCCAAGTGATTGGAGAAATCTCAGCTGGTGTGTAAATCAGAAATCAGTTCAACCAAAACCTGATGCACACTTGCTTTCTTTCTCAAATTGAAATTCAATCCATTCAAGATGCAGAGCAAGATCCACACTGGATCATTGCAATGCAAGATGAGTTGCATCAATTTGAAATGAACAAAGTTTGGGAACTAGTGCTAAGGCCAAAGGATCACTCCATTGTTGGAACAAAATCAGTGTTCAAAAATAAATTGGATGATCAAGAAGTCATTGTAAGGAACAAGACAAGGCTAGTTGGTCAAGGATACTCTCAAGAAGAAGGGATAGACTATGACCAGACCTTTGCACCAGTTGCAAGGTTAGAGGCCGTAAGAATCTTCTTAGCATATGCAGCACACAAAGGATTCAAAGTATACCGGATGGATGTAAAGAGTGCTTTTCTCAATGGAGATATCAAAGAAGAAGTCTATGTCAGACAACCCCCAGGTTTTATCTCTTCAACTAAACCTGATCATGTTTTCAAATTGCATAAAGCATTATATGGTCTAAAGCAAGCTCCTAGAGCATGATATGAGACCCTAGCATGCTTTCTTCTGAAAAATGATTTTATAAGGGGTAGAGTAGACCAAACTTTTTTTATTAGAACCCATAAGTCCCATACCCTACTAGTACAAATCTATGTAGATGATATTATATTTAGTTCTACTGATTCAAATTTGTACAGAAGATTTTCTAACCTAATGCATTCTAAATTTGAAATGAGTAGCATGGGTGTGCTTTCCTTCTTTCTAGGATTGCAAGTCAAACAACATGCTGAAGGCATATTTATTTCTCAAACCAAGTATGCAAAAGAATTGGTTAAGAAATTTGGTATGTCTGAAGCATCATGTATGAAAATACCTATACCTACTAATGCTATATTAGATGCTGATGAACATGGGAAACCTGTTGATCAGACAACATATAGAACAATGATTGGCTCTTTATTGTACCTTACAGTTAGTAGACCTGACATAATATTTGCTACATGCATATGTGCTAGATTCCAAGTGAGCCTTAGAGAGTCACACTTAACCTTAGTAAAAAGGATTCTTATGTATGTGAAAAGTTGTCCAAATCTTGGTCTCTGGTATCCAAAAGACTCAGCATTTGACTTAACTGGATTTTCAGATGCTGATTATGCTGGATGCAGAATAGACAGGAAAATCACCAGTGGAACTTGCCAGTTTCTTGGTGACAGACTTGTCTCCTGGTTTTGTAAGAAACAAACATCTGTGTCAACTTCAACTGCTGAAGCTGAATATATGACTGCAGGTAGTTGTTGTTCAGAAATCTTGTGGATTCAATATCAGCTCCTTGACTATGGCTACAACTTAGTGAAGTCAAAAATATTTTGTGATAACACTAGTGCTATTTATATAGCACAAAATCCAGTCCTCCATAGTAGGACAAAACATATACAAATTAGGCATCACTTTCTAAGGGATAATGTTGAGAAAAACAAAATTGAACTTCAATATATCCCAACTGATTTGTAAAGGGGAGATATTTTCACCAAACATTTGGATGAAAAGAAACATACATTCTTCCTGAATCAGTTAGGAATGTTAGATGGAGGAAGTTTAAAATAAGATCCAAGATTTTAAAAATCTAAAAATGACCAAGACTAGGCAAATCAAAATGTTTTTTCTAGTGTATAGAGTATGTTTCTGGTCTCTGAACTACGCTCGACGATTTTCCCCAAGATCATCGAACGGAGATCGACGATTTCAGAAATCATCGACCAGAGTTCAGCGCTTCTCAGATGGTTCTAAACTATCTTTCTTTCGGTCAGCAATCGTCGAACAGAGCTCGACGCTCTCCAATATCGTCGAACGGAGATCGACGATGTTGATGACCTCTCAGTTTCCTTTAGAAGCCCAGATCGTCGAACATAGTTCAACGGTCTTTCCTTTTCTGCGTTGAACCCTAATATAAAACTCATTTTTCGGCCGTCGTTCTGCCTTTGCGCTTTCATACTCTCTGCAAATTTTCCCTTTCCCTCCAAACTTTTCTACACTTGGTCTTTTGTTTGCTCATTTTTGAAGGTAAAAATGGTCGTCTCTGTTGCAGTTCTGGCAGCAATGAAATTTGACACTGACTTTGATATAGACATTGATTCTTTCGATAACAGCGATCAAATATTCAAGGACATTCTGGAACTCTTCTAGGACTAAAAGTTAGTTCACATAATATCTATAAGGATCAAAGTGGCTGTAGATGAAATAAAGGAATGAGTGTATACTGCCCACAATCTGAATCAGAACACTGTGATCGGAACCATCTCAGGAACTCAGGTACCTTTAACACTTGCCGCTTTGATAGAGGTATTTCAATTAAATTCTGGTGAAGATTCTATTGAGATTTCTGGAGAAGAATTATCAATTATGCTTGAGAGGATGGGCCATTCAGCAGCTAACCCTAATAAACTACTTAAGAAGAATCTGTCAGTTGAGTATAGATTTCTTGCTGATGTAGTTGGGAAAGTGTTGTTGGCAAAACACTCTGCTCATGATACCATCTCTAGGTATCAGCTCAGTTTGATGGGTGCCTTGGTGGACAAAAAACAACTGAACTGGGGAGAAGTGTTTTTTGATTTGATCAAGAAGAAAATTAACAAGAATTTTGTTAATTTTGGGAGGATTTTAGGGCTGTTTCTTCATAGCAGATGCCCTGCACTGCTTGTTTCCAGTGGGATACACATCAATGCCTCCAAGAGGCTTACCTGTACCCTATTTAGGAAATGGGACAGGTAGATTGTAAAGCCCAGCAGAGCCTCTGCAATCTCTTCTTCAGGCACAAGGACTATTTCAGTCTCTTCCCCTCAGGTTTCTACCCCTGCAGAAGATTTGCCTGCCTCATCATCTCCTCCTTCTCCACCTATTGTTTCCTCAACAACAATCACATCCACTATCACAATTTCATCCCCCATTTCAATCCCTTCGCCAACTCCAACATCAATTGAAGAAATCTTCCATCCACTACATCACTACCCACACATTGACATTGATTCATCATCTCACATTCCATCATTCACTCTTCTAGATGATTCCTGTATGGATGATTCTCCTTCATCCACTCTTGAGCCACCATCATCCACTTCTTATCAATAATTACTTCAGGAAATCATTGCTCAACCATCATTCACACCATCCATCTCCACTCCATTATCTTCCATCTCCACAATTCCAATATCTCAACCATCACTTCCATCATCCACAGTTTCTCCAACTACATCTCCTGCTGCTCCACCTTTCATCTCTACCACATCCATCCCTACCTCTACTCAAGTCCCTCTTGAGCAAGTAGACCTTCCAGCTATTGCAGACAAGCTATATGAGCTGATAGCTGCAAGGCTATCACTACTGCCGGAGACTTCATTGGCTCCACTTCTGAAAACTGTGCAGGAGTTGTCTGTCAGGCTATCCTACATTCTTCCTCCTTAGGCAATCCCTTCTACTGGGTGCCTTGATCCAGTTATCACTGAATCTAGGCAGGGGGAGATGCCTTATGAAGCTGAGAGATTGCCTGCTGCAGTAACTCCAGTTCAAGCTCCAGTTGCAGTCATTACAGTGGAACTCAGGTCACTGCTATCAGTTTTTGATTCTGTATACTTCAGATGCCTTCCAGACCTGCATACTGAAGACCTTACTAAGGCCTTTATGCCTATTTCTTGCTGTGAGCCCAGCATTTTAGCCTCTTTTATAGATTATGTCCAGGCTATGGACAATGTTGTAACTGCTGCTGCTGCTGTTGATAGTTCTGATGTTGCTGTTTCAGTTTCTGAGGACATGCATATGATAGAGGCAATTGCTTTTGAGCCTGCTATATCTGAGCTTATAGTTTCTGAAATTTCTGTTTCTGAACCTGCTGTTATAGCTCCTTCTGCCAGTATTGTTTCTGTTCCAATTGATGTTGCTGCTGTTGCTCCTATTGATGTTTCTGCTGTTATTTCTTCTGCTCAGTCTCAACAACAGAAAGAATATATCAAAAGGATTGATACATTGTATGATAATCCACAAAGTTCAGACAGTGATCAGTTTAGGACTGACTCTGATGATTCCTCTGCAATAATTGCAAGGAAAAGGAAAGCAAGAAGCAAGGCCATGAAGAGAGTTCCCCCAGAGAAGGTTAAAGATACAAATGATATTCCTTATTATATATTACATGACTGCCAGATTACAGAACCATGGATGCAATACTCCAGAAATCAGCTGAAAGCCATGAAAAAGAAAAGGAAGTATGACAAAGGATCATCTCATTTCAATCCTCCTCCTTCTCCTCCTCCTCCTTCACCTAATGCAGGTACAGGTGGAAGTTCTGCCTTTCAATCTACTGCTAGAAGCCAAAGTTCATATCAATTTGAAGGAAGATCTCAGCAAAGAGGAAATCAGTCTAGAGGTTACCAACCAAGAAGAGGACAGTTCAGAGGTAATCAAAGAGGACTCAGATTGTATTCTAGACAACATCCTTATCAAAGGGAAGGACAAGGCCCTACAGATTCTACTTCTGGTCCTTTCCCTAATAAGCTTAAAGATCTTGTCTCTTCTAGAGCTCCTGTTGATGAGTGAACTAACAAATATGAACCACCTGTTCCATTTGAAGACCGTGAAAATAATCCCACTTCATGGACTGCCAGAATGAAAGAGTTGGCTGCATTAGATCGAATTAAAAAGGCTAGAGAACAAGGAAAAGACACATCAAAGGTCACCACTCTATCAGAACAGAGAAAGAAAGAACTTGAGAGATATTCTTCCAGCAAATTCTTTGACTCAGAAAGTTATATGAAGCTGCACCCAGAAGCTGTAGTCCCCAGGCCAAAACATCAAACTTCTCTAGGTGCAGATGATGACAGAAGATCCAAGAAAGAAACTCTTAACCCTAACAGAGAAATAGTTCTCATAAAGAGCAAGGAAAAGGAATGATTATGTAAGCTGACAATGCTATCTATTCTGACTTTCTACTGTGATTATATCTGTGTTTCTGCAATGTTTTTTTTGGTTATATATCTGCATTGTATGTTTTTATTTTTCCAATGTCTGTAAATAGTAATCCTAACCCAAATAGAGGGAGATTGTTGGAACACCCTATTACTAATTTGGGCAAGGATCATTATGTCCTTTAGGAAATTTGTTTTGACCTCCTTGTATAGATCTAAAGGTCAATTAGATTGAGTCTAAGGGTTAGTATTTAGGTTTGAAAGCTTCCCTCAAGACCCTCAAGACCAGATATTTCAGTTCAGGAGACTAAGTCATTTCATCGAGCTCAGGTCGACGAATCGTCGAACTCCATTCGACGATCTCTGAGCTCACTTCGACGAATCGTCGAACTCCATTCGACGATCTCTGAGCTCACTTCAACGAGTCGTCGAACTTCATTCGGCGATCTTCGAGCTCAGATCGACGTTCCTGTTGTCACAACCCGCATTTTCTCCGAAATTAAGAAGTATCAGAGTAGAAGAAAACGCGCGTTGTGATGCCACGTCAGACAGGGGATAACTGCCGACGCTCAGGCAACCACCAACTACTAAGACTATGAAAGTTCAAAAGCTTAATGATGTGAAAATCAATTATATTTTAGAGGCCGCATCCCTCGGCTTTGTGGATCAACTAGTCCACCCTTCAAAATTATACTTATACGTAGCGGAAAATACTTTATTCATTTTTTTTAACATCCTAAGAGAATGCATAAGCGTCCTCAGGGGACACCTAAGACTATGTAAGACCCTAGATTTAATTTATATAATATATATAGGAAATGCCCTTTTACGTGGTTTTGAAAGTAGTGGTTAAGTTTTTTTTAGGAAGGAAGACATGTTGTCTATATTTTTGATATAATAATTATTTTCTTTTATAGGTTTTAAAGTAACTAGCAACATAACATAAATCATCTCAGAAGCAAGTTTAGTAAACTCCAAAACAGGAAATCTAGCAGTATAAGCAAAGTACAAAGCATCAAAAAGAGAAACCACCAGTGGGCGCCAACAACTGACACGAACCCACTAGTGAGTAGGCATATCTGTACTACAAGTCTAAAGAAACTACCTCCCAGGAGTGAGGAAAAGAAAACTCAGCAGCAGCTATAGCACTAGCAAACTCCAGAAGAAACCTAGCCGCACAGTCGGCTATAAACCTGAACCTGAGGCATTCAAAGAAAAGAACGCCTCAGCAAATCAATATATATATATATGAAAAATGAAACAATAGTATAAGGAAGATGTGAAACAGGTAAGAGCTAAAGTAAACAAATGAAAGAATAATACTCGTCATGAGTGAGTAAAAAGGGGTGCACCAAGTGCACGGGCGAAGTCGAGCCTCACAAATCTCTGCAGGAAGGATTAGCAAAATAAACAAATCCTAGCATAAAGCTAGAGCAGAAAGAGTCACCTAATACTGGAGATGGACAAAAATCAGAAATAAGGGCCTAGACTGGTGGCAACGGTCCAACCACGTCTAACAGGCCTAAACATCTCAAGGTGCTGTGGTGGTGGTATCAGTCCAACTCAACTAAACAGCTCACATTGTCTTAATAAGACAAGAAGTAAAACAAGGGTGGCGGCATCGGTCCGACCCACCTCAAAACCACATCCTACTCCAGCACTAAGTGACTCGGGAAAACCCTAACCGGTAGTTCCATGAACCACCATGAAGTCAACACTGAACCCTAAACATCTAGAGTAACCCACCTAGGAGACTTAGCTGCCAAGCGGCCGACGGCGTTGGTTAATTAGACACGCATCCAACCTCGCAAATTATATTCGACTCGCGTACACAAAGCACTACAGATAATTAAACACTTGAAAATATTATATTGCAAGCAGTTATCTTGGGCTAAACTTCAGTATCAAGAGGTCTTACACCTACGAATTCTATAAGTTTACCAACGAACTAAACCCCTAATTTGTTTATTCGAGTAATTTGATACGAAGCAAAAGAAAGTAACACGACACTAAATGTATCCAAGTTGTTTAATACTACACATGCACAAGTAGGTTGGTACCACACATGTACGATTAGTTTACTGCCAAAACATATACGCTTAAATTGAGAGGATTTGATACCGCACCTAGGCAAGGGAGTTTGACATTAAATGTAAACCAGGGGATCGACGCTAGACAAAAAAGAAAACATGAGATCTGCGTGGTTTTGATACAAATCTGATTTCGGTGCATCTATGGAGCGAGCTATAAAATAATCTAGCAACTAATTAAAACCAACCATAGCTATGATTTACACCCAAGGAAGACCGCATCCAAAGAAAATATCTCATGGAACGGACAAGCTTACCACCGAGGGCTCTCGTGTTATACCCGATCGGGACAATACTCCTAGCAATGGAACACTTGACATTAACAAACTAAGGAAAGGAAATGTGAGGCCTTGCAGTGATTTTCATAAGCATAACCACGAAAAAAAAATATATGTGTATCTATACAACATTAGCTTTCCAAAAATCAAGCGATCCAAGACAAGATATGAAGGTGCTTTGGCAAGGGAAAACTTTCCTAGATTTTAGGAGAAATTCGGCCAGCACCTTCTTCCCAATAGGACAAGATCACAGCCAACAATCCTATGAAAACATTGGACAAAAAAACTGGGCGGTCAAGCATGGAAAAAAACGAGAACTCCAACACCCGATCGGAGACAAAAATGGTGAAATCCCAAAATAGTTACCTCGGAACGAAGATCTAGCCTAGAGGAGTTCGAATCCGGCCTCGAACTGGAGATCCGGGCTGATTTGGGCGGCGAACGGGTGGTCGGAGCACTTCGGGGACTTCCGCCTATTTTCTTCCGCTCGGGTTCTGTAGGCCGCCGGGTTTGGGGGGGGGGGGGGAGAACTCTCTAAACCTAATGAATTCTAATATATATATATATATATATATATATATATATATATATATATATATATATATATATATATATATATATATATATTCATATCCTAATTTACTAACTCTCCTATATATATATGACCTATCTAATAATTAATCCTATACTAATTTTAATTGACTCAATCCTAAGGGCAGCCCCAAATTGCCCTTATTAACCAATCACTAACTAATGTACAATATATACATGTATTATTCCATATATACTAACACCTATATGAACGTTAATACATTTACTCACACACACACACATATAAACACGCACATAAATATATTTTTTATAAAGCTACGCACGCACGCGCACGTATGCATTAATTCACCAGCATGCCTAAATCACTCGTCATGCTAAAATGCGTAATTATATGCATATGCTAAAATAAAATGACTACCCGCTAACAAGCCACCGTCGAAACGACATGAAAAATAACGCTCTCGGATTCCGAACAAATCCACACCGTAGCTAAACACTCGGGCTACAAAAACATCGGCGAAGTCGGACACAACCTCCGACGACCACACACTCGGGCTAACCTCACCCGAAACCAAAGCACAAGGATTCCCAAAGAGGCTCAGCCGGGCCTCCAAAACAGACGCCGGCTAGCTGGGGAAATCATACAACAGGCTATAACCTCTAAGAACACCTAACGAGGTACTCTAACAACGGCATGAGCCGGAAATGCGCCAACGTAACGCCAAACGAGGATTTAAATAATTGCCGAAAAATTCGGGGGCGTTACAGTCACTCCCCCTAAAAGAAAGTTTCGTCCCGAAACTTTACGTACACTACTTCTACTAAAGGGGAAAGTAACAATATAAAAGTTACTAGGAAGAAAACATACCCAACAAATCAGGAGAACAGGCGAGGGTACGCCTCCCTCATAGCCGACTCTAGCTCCCAAGATGCACTTTCCAAATCTTGATTCTTCCAAAGAACCTTCACCATCGGGATAGACTTTGATCGCAGCACCTGGTCCTGAGTATCCAAGATGCGGACCGGCACCTCAACATATGAGAGGTTAGGGTCCAACTGGGGCATGGCATCCACGACTTGCCCACTGCTCCGCACACACTTCCGCAGCTGGCTTACATGAAAGACATTATGTACGCCTGAGAAGTTGGCTGGTAGATCCAACCTATATGCTGCCACACCAATACGCTCCAAAATTCTGAATGGGCCCACGTACCTTGGATCCAGCTTATGGTTCTTGCCGAACCTCTTCACTCCAACCATCGGAGACACCTTCAAGAAGACCAAATCCTCCACCGAAAATTGCAAATCAGACCTACGCCGGTTGGTGTTCTTCTCATATCTCTCCTGAGCTAACCGAAGCTTTTCCCGAATGAGCTTCACAGCAACCTCCATTTCCTCTAGAGCATCAGGACCCAACAAAGGCCTCTCACCGGCCTCAGTCCAAAACAACGGAGTTCTGCAGCGCCTCCCATACAATGCCTCGAAGGGAGCCATTTGCAAGCTCTCTTGGTAACTGTTATTGTAGGCAAACTCCATGAGCCGCAAACGCTCATCCCACGCTCCACCGTGATCTAGAATGTAGCACCTGATCATATCCTCCACAATCCGGTTCACCCGCTCGGTCTGCCCATTTGTCTGAGGGTGGTAAGCGGTAGAATATCTCAAGTCTGTACCCAAACCCTGCTACAAACTCTTCCAGAAACGGGAAGTAAATCTGGAGTCTCGGTCTGAAATGATACTCACGGGAACTCCATGTAATCGGATGACTTCGCTCAAATACAACTCTGCTATCTTCTTCATCGGGTAGTCTATCTTATAAGGTACGAAGTGCGCACACTTCGTCAATCGGTCCACGATCACCCAAACTGAATCAAATCCCCTTGGAGATCTTGGTAAGCCCGTAATGAAGTCCATGGAGATACTTTCCCACTTCTAAGTCGGGATTTCCAAAGGAGTCAACTTTCCACCAGGCCTCCCATGATCGGCCTTCACCCGCTTGCAAGTGTAACATTCAGAAACATACCGAGCTATATCCCCTTTCATACCATGCCACCAGGCGATCTGCTTCAAATCATGATACATCTTCGTGGACCCTGGGTGGTAGGCAACACTGGATCCATGAGCCTCTTTGCATACCATACTCCTGATGTCTCCAACCGCAGGGATGCAAAACCTGCCGCGGTACTTCAAGGTACCCGAATCATCGATGGAGAAATCCGGCAACTCCCCTCTCTCAGCCCTGAGGTACAGGTGTAACAAATCTGGATCATCCTTCTGGTGCAACCTGGTGAGCGAAATCCAAGATGGCTCTGCTACTGCCAAACTGCTTCGCAAATCACAGCATCCCACAGAGATGTCCATCAACAAGAACTCTTCCACTAAACGGTCCTCCGTGAGGTTGAAGATCTTCCCTGTCTTGCGGCTCAGGGCGTCGGCCACCACATTGGCCTTGCCTGGATGGTACTGGATCTCCACGTCATAATCGGCCACAAACTCTAGCCGCCGCCGCTGGCGCAGATTCAGCTCCTTCTGAGTAAACACGTACTTCAGGCTCTTATGATCTGTGAAAATCTTGCACTGGGACCCATAGAGTAGATGTCTCCACAGCTTCAACGCAAAAATCACCGCCGCAAACTCGAGTTCATGCGTAGGGTAATTCCGCTCGTGAGTCTTCAACTGCCGCGACCCATACGTGATCACCTTCCCCTCTTGCATCAACACGCCTCCGAGCCCAACATGCGAGACATCCACATAAACATCATAGTCCTTGCCCTCCGTAGGCAATGCCAAAACAGGAGTAGTGCACAATCTCCTCTTTAGCTCTAGAAAGACCTCCTCGCACTGCTCGCTCCAGATGAACGTTGCATGCTTCTGCGTCAGCTTAGTTAAGGGCGCTGCCAAGGTAGAAAAGCCTTCAACAAACCTTCTATAATAGCCGGCCAACCCCAAGAAGCTCCTAATCTCCTTGGGTGTGCTCGACCTATGCCAATCCATCACCGCAGAAATCTTCACCGGGTCCACTGAAATGCCATCCTTGTTCACCACATGACCCAAGAAGGACACCTGAGGCAACCAGAACTCACATTTGCTCAACTTGGCGTACAACTGATGATCTCTCAAGGCATATAACACCAACCGCAAGTGCTGATCATGCTCCGCAGCATTCCGTGAATAAATCAGAATGTCGTCTATGAATACGACCACAAACTTGTCCAAAAAATCTTTGAACACCTGATTCATCATGTCCATGAATGCTGATGGCGCGTTAGTCAACCCAAAAGACATAACTAGGAATTCGAAATGTCCATGCCTCGATCGAAAAGCCGTCCGTGGAATGTCCGACTCCCGGATCCTGAGCTGATGATATCCTGATTGAAGGTCAATCTTGGAGAACACAGAGCTACCACACAACTGATCGAATAAGTCGTCGATTCTGGGCAGGGGGTACCTGTTCTTGAAGGTTACTTTGTTCAACTCCCTATAGTCGATGCAAAGGCGCATCGGACCATATTTCTTCTTCACAAAGAGAATGGGTGCACCCCAGGGCGACGAGCTCTGCCTTATGAAACCCTTCTCCAATAACTCATCCAGCTGGGTACGCAGCTCCTCCAGCTCTCGCGGGGCCATCCGGTACGGCGCCTTAGCAATAGGACGCGTACCCGGCTCCAAATCAATCACGAACTCGACATCTCTGGCAGGGGGAAGACCGGGAAGGTCGGTAGGAAACACATCCGAAAACTCACGAACAATAGTAATCTCCTCCAACAACGGCACACTGCTAACAGTCCCCAGCACCGAGACTAAGCAAGCAAAACAATCAGAACTGAATAACCTCTGAGCACAAAACACAGAAATCGCCGGAGAGGCCTGGCGCGGATCGCCATAAATACTCCCAGGCTGACTGTTGTCCTTCTTGAAATCCAAGCGCTTACCCCTGCACTGGATCACTGCATCGTATCTAGACAACCAATCCATACCCAGGATGACGTCGAAATCTTCCAAGTCTATAACCTTCAGATCTGCCTTGGCTGGGAAATCCCCCAACATAATAGGACAATCCAGAATGCCCTGATCTGATATCACGGAATCGCCCGAGGGGAATTTGACGCAAAAGGCATCACCGACACGATCAAGAACCAGCTGGCACTGCTCTACAAAGGCCCTAGCCACAAATGAGTGGGTAGCACCTGAGTCAAAGAGAACGCGCGCCCAGCGGTCCTTTACCTTAAAACTCCCCATATAAATATAAACGGGGAAATTACACAATCAATAAAGAAAACAAAAGCCAAACTAATCTGCAATGGAAGAAAAAGACTAGCGAGAATGTTTACCTGAAATGACTTGCGTCGAAGTTTGAGCCTCCGCTGCGGATACAACATTCAGCTTCCCTTTGCCTCTATCCATAGACTGAGGTGGTGGCAACGCCTGAAGAGGAACTGGTCGGTGCACAGACTGGAGCTGCGGGCATCGGGCCTTGGTATGACCTTTCTGTCCGCACTGATAGCAGACCTTGTCCTTCAACCAGCAACGGGCAACATCATGCCCCTCTTTCTTGCACAGAGTACACACCACATTCTGCTTAGGAGCACCCTGGATAACATGCACATGCTCCTTCTGCGCCGCCGCCCTCTTGAAACATCTCTCAGTAGGATGGCCCGACCGGCCACAAAAACTACAAACCTCCTTGCTCCTCTTCCCCGAAGGAGCACCGGGCACTTGGGGGTTCTTTGCTTCAACAGCTTTCCTCTTCTCATTACTCGCCTGCTGTCCTCTTTGCTTCGCGTTTTCGATGGCCTCTACCTTCAAAGCGGCCTCCACTGCCCCAGCATAACTCACCGCTCCATGAGCCATTGCTAGCTGTTGTACATCGCTACGCAGGCCACCGAGGAAACACTTCGCTCTATCCTCCTCTGAGCTCACCAAACTAGGGGCAAAGCAACTTAGTTTGCTAAACTCAATCTCATACTCGCTGACTGAGAGCTGCCTCTTCTTCAGATGCAATAAGTCATTCATCAGCCTGTCTCGCTCCACTGACGGTAGAAATTTCCGCATCAAGATCTCCTTGAAGGAAGCCCAAGTGCTTCCTCCTACCATTCCCTCCTTCTCCCTCATCCACCAGCTCTTCGCTAACCCCTTCAGCTGATAGGCGGCCAGCATCACCTTCTGATCCTCAGACACTCCAAAGTAGTGAAACATTTCTTCTATGGTAATCAACCAGTCATCCAATATCATGAAGTCCGCCTTACCATCGTAGGTAGGGGGTCGCAGTCGCTGGAACTGAGTGATGAAAGCCATCTCCGGGGGCACCACCACTGGAGGCACCAAAGGGGCTGGGGGTGCAGGAGGTGTGGGAACAGCTAAACCCGCAGCAGGATCCTGCACTCTCGGGGCTAGTCCTGCCACCACAGATATCAGGGACTGGATCTGAGACTGAACGTCCACCATCTGCCTCGATAGAGCCTCATTGCTCTGCCTAAGACTTTCCATAACTGCACCGCTTTGAGCACCAGAAGACTCACCCTCAGATTGGGGAGTCGATCTCGCCACCCTATGCTTAGGCGCCATCCTAAAAAGATCAAACAAGCAATTATCAGAACCTAGTTCAACTACTAGGACAAAAGAAACAGGTACAAACAAACCTACATAAGTACTTGCTTTCACTGCCAACTTGCTTTGGGGTTTTTTTTATATATGTATATATATATTTTTATACAGAGGAAATAATGTCATGCTTAACCTAAGATGGTTCACCACCATCACACTAACTCTTGTGCCTATATCGAGAATGCATGAATTTATATTCTTTTTGACTCAAAACCATGTGTGTACATATGTCATCCAGCAAGCCTTTAGCTTGGAACATTGTGCTTATGCAATGTTATGCTATGCATGATTGTGCTATGCATTCTAAAAAGGCCCTAATGCATGTTATGAGCGGCGTACACATGAAAATGTTATGCATCCCATACTACATAACATTTTCGTGCAACGAAAAAGAAAACGTGCTAGTCGCATTCATGTGGTGAGGTTATGCATCCCATACTACATAACCCTCACATGTTGCCTCCTATGGCGGATCCATATACAAAACACATATTATGCATCCCATACTACATAATATGCCACGTATACTTCATGTTATGCTATGAGTGTAGTGTTCGTGCTTCAGCCAAGATGTGATGATAACATATCGGTGTAGGTATGACATGATGCTAAACTTCTTGCTTTGTTTTTCTGTCTTGAGTCTCTGTTAGTGACCTCACCCATATATGGGGAGATTGTTGGATCCATAGTTGATTTGGGCTAGGTTCACTGACTTAGGATGTGACCCATCATGTATAGCCAGGGTCAATTTGTGTCCTAGAGTCTAGGTTAAGTCCTTAGGCTCAACTCCAGGTGGGCCAGCTTTCATCAAGACCCTCAGAGACTCCAGACTCACAAGTTTTCAAGACTAAGTAAAGTGAGTTCGACGTTCGTCGAACTCAACTCGACGAAAGGAGTTCTTCGCTCGACAATCTTGAGACAATTCTTAGTGCTGAGCTAGACAATCTGTGTTCTCTGTTCGACGAAAACTCAGGCTCTACATCAAGCCAAAGTCAGGAGAACTTCAAATTTTTCTAAGCCCAGTTTCAAGCTTCGGTCGACGAATTATATTCTGAGCTCGACGAACTTGGACCTCAAGTTCACAGCTTCTCAGGTCGACGAAGTCAGCTTCTCAGGTCGACGAATGATAATCTCTACTCGACGATTTCTGGACTCAGAGATTTTGTGTCGACACATAGGGTTTGTGTCGAAACCAGTCAACTTGTGTCGACACCAGGATTTCAATCGACACCGGCTTATGTCGAAACCAGAGGATTCGTGTCGACACCAAGATCAATCTGTCGACACCAACTTATGTCGGCACAACATTTCAGCAGATGTAGGATATTTTGTCTAAGTCCAGAACTATTCTCTGCTCGACGAATTTGATTCTCAGCTCGATGAATGAAGAATGTATATTAGATGAATGAAGATTGTCTGGTCGACGAACTCAAGCTCAGCTCGATGAACACAAGTGCAGTTCGACGAATTGTGTTCTTCGTTCGACGAATCCAGATTAGGTTTTCTTCAAGGTTCCCGTCCCGTTTCTTGGCGCTGATTCCTAAACATTTAATGCCAGATCTTCTCGGAATGTTACCGTTAGAACGCGCATTGACTATGGACGATTACATGCCGTTTTTCCATGAGACAGTTAGGAAAGTCATTGATTGCTGATTCTTTCCAAGGCCGACTGTAATTACTGCTCGACATTCAAAAGTTTGAATATTCCTCAGTCAGATATACACAGACATAGAAAGAGAACAGGTGCAAGCAGTGATAGAGTTCAAGAATTAGAGTACATAAAATACTCTGAAGTTAAAAAGAAGAACAAACATTTCGAAAATCTAAAGTTCTTGACGGCAATCAGCCTTGACCAGAGAACTCTCTCAAGAAGAAGAAGAAGAACAACTAAATTCAATCAAGAGTCTTCTTCTCTCTATTCACGTGATAACTTCAAAGGACAACAATCAATCAATTTATCAAAGAAGTTCCTGAAGCCATTCTGGTCCAGGTATTCTAGGTCATTGAAGGCCTATCACCCTGAAGCAGTGCTCCAGCATTCCTGACCAATTTAAAACCTCAGGGGGAGCAAGAGCTGCTACAATCAATCCACAAGTCTTCTCTCTGACTGTTGACAGAGAAGACACTATCACCCTCTCTCCAATTCCTGTACAGGGTTTTAAATCCCTTCAAAATTATTCTGGTTGCAAGTCTCCTTCCAAAACACTTGAGGGTTTGGTTTTTGGGGACCTGATCAAAACCCATTGGTGCTCAGGACACCTGATCAACTCATCCTGCAGTGGATTCCTACATAGGGTGGTAGAAGAGTGGATGTACCCAGATTGGTTGGGGAACCACTATAGCTCCTTGTGTATTCTGGTTGCTTATTTTCTTTTGTTTTCTTGCCGTGGTCTGTGATTGCTCTGTGTTTAGTTAGTTCCTGTGTGTGCTTTATCTTATTTGCTTCCCTGTTCACTTAGGAATACAACAAGAGTTGTAAAATGTTTCTAGCAAGCACCATACTCTATTCACCCCCTATAGAGTATATCAGATCTAACCTGCACTTTCATGCATGTCTAAGAGGATTACTGTGAGGCATGAGGATTCCTTCATCATCATCGAAGGAATTAGATTTATTCCCCCTCTCTTGCAGTCATCCGTGCAGGCCTTCAAGGACCACTTGTAGGGGGACGAATTCTATGAAGTGTTGTATGAGATGACCGAGGTTAAGGGTTCCATCTCGGATATTCTGGTGGTGCGAGATTTTGCCGACGTATTTCCAAAGAAGCTGCCAGGGCTACCCATGCACCAGGAGTAGGATTTCTGGATACAGTTGGTGTTGGGGGCTAAGCCAGCATCTAGAGCCCCTTATCGAATGGCCCCAAAGGAGCTGACAGTGTTTCGGAGCCAGCTTCAGGAACTGGTGTAAGCCGGTTTTGTCCGGCCAAGCTCTTCACCGTGGGGAGCCCCGGTGTAATTCGTCAAGAAGAAGGACTGGACACTCAGAATGTGCATCGACTACCGGGCACTGAACCGACTGACAGCCCGGAATACCTATCGACTACCAAGGATAGATGAACTGTTTGACCAACTGGAGGGCACACATTTCTTTTCAAAATTGGATTTGAGGTCGGGCTACTACTAGCTGCGGATCCAGGAGGAGGACATACCCAAGACTTCCTTCAGTGACAGATATGGGCTATTCGAGTTTACCGTGATGCCCTTCGAGCTCACGAATGCACCGTCAGCATTCATGAGCCTCATGAATCGGGTGTTCGAGGCATACCTGGATGTGTTTGTCATCGTATTTATTGATGACATCCTCATTTACTAGAGGACAGAGGAGGAGCACACACGACATCTGATGTTGACCCTAGAGAGACTACGGGAGCACCAGCTTTATGCGAAGTTCAGCAAATGCTAGTTCTGGCTGAAGGAGGTGGCTTTCCTAGGACATATCATTAGTGGTGCTGGGTTGGGAGTGGACCCGACCAAGATTCAGGAAGTTCGGGATTGGCCGCAGCTGAAGTCGACCTCAGATGTGCGGAGTTTTCTAAGACTTGACGGTTACTACCGGAAGTTAGTGGAGGGATTTTCTCATATTACCCTGCCACTCACATCCCTGGCGAGGAAAGATGTGCCCTTTGTTTGGACCCCACAGTGCGAGGAGGCCTTTTAGGAGCTGAAGGAGCGAATCACCTCGACTCCTATACTTGCCCTCCCTTCGGGGAAAGAAGGATTCCAGTTCTACACTAACGCTTCCTACTAGGGCATGAGTGTGGTGCTGATGCAGAATGGTCACGTGATAGCATATGCTTCTCAGCAACTGAAGAAGCATGAGCAGAACTACCCAGTTCATGACTTAGAGATATGAGCGGTCATATTTGCTCTGAAAGTCTGGCGACACTATCTGTATGGTGTCCACTGGGACATTTACACCAATCACAAGAACTTGAGGTATGTGGACATGCAAAAGGAGCTGAATATCAGGCTAAGGCAATGAGTGGAGTTTCTAGCAGATTACCAGTACGAGATACACTACCACCCGGGAAAGGCGAATGTGGTGGCATATGTGCTGAGCCGGAAGGCCACAAACTCTGTAGCAGGAATGCATTTGATGGCCTTGGAGTTGGTCCAGATGTTCAAAAAATGCAGATATCCCTTGTGTCTGAGGATCACCCTGAGCTGTATCAGGAGTACCTAGCATCATTGGTTGCCCCAGATGACATTCGAGATCGAGTCAGAGATAGGTAGAGGCAGGATGCCCAGCTCGAGCCGATATTTCGGGCCTTAGAAGCAGACACAACTAGAGATTACCCGCTGAGGGATGGCCCAGTGTGTTTCAGGGGATGGATTTACATACCAGAGGGAGGCCAGGTCCGGGAAGATATCATGTCGGAAGCTCATTGCAGTCGGTATTCAGTACACCCAGGAGTTACGAAGATGACTGCGGATCTGAAGAGGACCATGTACTAGACAGGCATGAAAAAGGATATCACCTACTTTGTGGCCCATTGCGAGGCATGCCAGTTGGTGAAGGCAGAGTGCAGAAATCCCGCAGGACTATTGCAGCTGTTGGGTACATTGGAAAATGTGTTCCAGATTTGAAGAAGCCTCACCCTACTCAATGATATACATCAAGGTGTATTTGATGTGTTTTGAGTTTATTTGTGCAGGTTAAGTAATTGCAGGATTGTAGGAAAAATACTAAGTCCATGTGTCGACACCTAGAGGTGAAGTGTCGACACTTATGAAGACTTGTGTCGACACCCAGAGAAGCTGTGTCGACACTTGGAGTAATTGTGTCGACACCAGGAAGGCAAAGTCGACACCAGAAGAAAAGTGTCGACACATACAGGCTGTATCGACACACTCTGAAGAATAGTCAACATTATTTGTGTCGACACTTAGAGGCAGTGTCGACACCCAGAGAAACTTTGTCGACATCAAAAGTGTCGACACCAGGAGACTGTATCGACACTCAGCAAACTTCAACAAAGTTAAAGTACATGTGTCGACACAAAGGATATGTGTCGACACTCAGCAAAGTTTTAACACATGAAGGCATGTGTCGACACAAAGGAGATGTGTTGACACTCAGCAAAGTTTCAACACAAGAAGATGTGTCGACACAAAGGAGTTGTGTCGACACACAGCTGAAATCAACTAAGTATTGAAGAAGGAGTACTTGTGTCGACACACTCAATCAGTGTCGACACATTCTACAGAAGGTTTGTGTCGACACATAGAATCAGTGTCGACACATTCTGAAGAAGCAGTGTCGAGAAGCTGTTACAACAACACAAGGAGTTGTGTCGACACCATGAATGCTAGTGTCGGCACTTAGTCTACTTGTGTCGACACTTAGTCTATTTGTGTCGACACATAATGACTATCTGTCTCGACACTTTCAGACAGTGACAGAGATTTCAAGAAGTGACTGGATGACTTGACAGCTGCCATTACAACCGGTCAACTACAACTGCCAAAGCTGTCAGGAAGTTGTTAGAAACCGGATCAGCCGGTTACCTTGGAGGAAGACTATTTAAACACCTTTCTCCTTCAATAGAAAGTGTGATTACAGATTGACAACAATCAATCAAGAAGACAACAACAAGTAAAGTACTCAATCAGAAGATTAATACTAGAGAAGATCAAGACAGAAGATCTAAGAAGTTGGAAAGAGAGAGAGCTCCTTCTAAGAAGATCAGCTGCTAAATCGGGCTGCAAAGTAAGATTCAGATTGAGATCTGAATCTCAAGACAGAAGTTGATTGAAGATCATCTTCAGGAGATTCAACCCTACTGTGTTCTAATTCAAGAAGCTTTGAAAAAAGCCAAGGGAGGTTGATCTCTGCCAAGTTCTTCCAAGAACTCATCAAGAAGCCAGTCAACTCATCTCTCTCTTTTAGAGTTGTGGTTAAATACTTTGTGTTATCAAATTCCTGTAGGATCTTGTATAGATCTGAGTTGTAATCCTAAATCTATAAAGGATGAGTGGTAGGGCTTTTTAGCCTAAGTGTAGGAGAATCATTTCTCTGAGTGTAGGTCTTGTTGAAGGCTGAGGTAGAGCTGTTTTAGCCTGAGTGTAGGTCTTGGTGAAGACTGAGTGGTAAGGCTTTGTGCGTGAGTTGTAGGAGTGGGGTCACTCTGAGTTGTAGGAACCTATTTGGGGTTCTGAGTTGTAAGATCTGAGGATCTGAGGAGAAGTGGAGAAGTTAGGCCGAATCTAGTACACTACTAGATAGGCGAAGGGGGAAAGTGTATGTACCCAGACCTTGGGGAACCACTATAAATCATGTGTGCACTCTGTGAATGTATGCTTGTATGGTTGTTGTGCTGTGATACTTGTAGAATTGCAATTACTGTACTGTATTTCTGCCTTTAAAGTTAAAAAGATATAGGTCACCTATTCACCCCCCCCCCCTCTAGGTGATTAGGCACTATTACATTCAAGTGGTATCAGAGGCAGGTTACTCAAAAAGGGACATAACAGTCTGAGTAAGATCCTGTAGGCAGATTCAGAATAATCAAGATTCAAGAAAATGGGTTCTAGTGAGAATCACAAAGAGCTGGAGTCAATGAAATTGCCAATCTGTAGAAAAGAGATATTTGGCATTTGGAAAGAGAGAGTTGGACTTTTTATGGAAGCCTCTGACCCAAGAATATATATCACTGTCAAAGAAGGGCCATATGTGCCAATGAAAGTATCTATTTTAGATGCAAATCAGAAAACTCTTAAGGACTATTCAGAAATGACTAAAGATGAAATAATTCTGGCCACTATGTACAAGAGGGCACAAAATATTATTGTCAGTGCAATTGATGATGCAACATTTCAGAATTTGATTCATTGCAAGACTTCAAAGGAAATGTGGGATACTTTGATAGTCTATATGGAAGGGTATGAAGAAGTTAGACAAGACAGGAAGTCCTTGTTAAATCAGGAGTATGAAAGTTTCAGACAAGGAAAGTCTGATAGCATTACTGAATGCTACAAGAAGTTCTATAGGATAGTCAATGAATTGATGTCTTATGGAAGAGAATTCAGCAACTATGAGCTGAATGACAAGTTTTTAAGATACCTGACTAAGGACTGGGATACCAAGATTTGTACCATTAGGGAAGTGGCCAAATTAGCTGATATACCTCCTCCAACATTGTTTGGAAAACTGTTATCTTATGAGATGCAGTTAATGACAAGAAAAGAGGAAGAGAAGACTATTAGAGTGGAGCATAAGGAAAGATTTGTGTCCTTCAAGACTGAAGCCACTAGAAAGTATAGAAGTAAGTCACCATCTCCACCACAAACAATTGATGATACTGCTTCAGAAAATTCAGAGAACCAGAACTCAGACAGCAGTGAAAGTGATGAGGATTTTGCTGCCTTTATAAGGCAGTTTCAAAAGTTTCTGAAAAAGAAGCAGTGGAGGTCTAAGCCATCCACATCACAGAAAAAAGATGACTACTATCAAAAAAGGAAGTCATCAAGGAGTGACAGAAGAAAGTCCAAGCCAAGTAAAACAAGGAGCAGGAATCTAAGTACAGTACTTTATTCCAGTTTCCTATCCCAAGTAGAGCCAAAGAAATTTGAAGAAGCAATCCTAGACCCTCATTGGATTGAGGCCATGTAAGAGGAGCTGAATCAATTCAAAAGATGCAAGGTCTGGGAGCTAGTTCATAAACCCAAGGGCCACAACATTATTGGAACTAAGTGGATCTTTGAGAACAAGTTGAATGAGAATGGAATCATCATAAAGAATAAAGCTAGACTTGTTGCAAAGGGATATAGGCAGGAAGAAGGTATTGATTTTGATCAAACATTTGCTCTAGTAGCAAGACTGGAGGCAATAAGGATGTTCCTTGCCTATGCAACACTTCAAGGATTTAAGGTATATCAAATGGATGTTAAGTCAGCTTTTTTGAATGGAAATCTGAAGGAAGAAGTCTATATAGAGCAGCCATCAGATTTTGTAGATTCTCTTAAATCTGACTATGTGTATAGAGTTAGAAAGGCTTTATATGGGTTAAAACAGGCCCCTAGGGCTTGGTATGAAACCCTGTCTAGTTTCCTCATTGAGAACAAATTCTCAAGGGGAAAAATAGACAAGACTCTATTCCTTAGGGAATCCAGAGGCAAGATTATCTTAGTCCAAATATATGTAGATGACATAATATTTGGGTCTACAGAAAGTAGTCTTTGTAGGAAGTTTGCAAAACTAATGCAAGGACAATTTGAAATGAGCAGTATGGGGGAACTTAAGTTCTTCTTGAGTGTCCAAGTTAGACAGACTGAAGATGGATTATCCATATGCCAGTCTAAGTTCACCCTCGAGTTAATAAGGAAATATAGTATGCAATCATCCAGCACCATGAAAACTCCTATGGGGTCAAGCTTGTCTCTAAGCGAAGATGATGCAGGAAAACTTGTAGATGAGACTTTGTATAGAGGGATAGTTGGCTCCCTACTGTATTTGACTGCTAGTAAACCAGATATCATGTATGCTACATGTGTCTGTGCTAGGTACCAAGCTTGCCCTAAATAATCTCATTTGACAGCAGTCAAAAGAATTTTGAGATATCTTAAGGGCACAACTTATTTAGGCCTTTGGTACCCTAGGAATGGGGATTTTGTACTGACAGGTTATTCAGATGCAGATTTTGCAGGCTGCAAGGAAGATAGGAAAAGTACCACAGGAACCTGTCAATTTCTAGGTGGAAGGCTGGTGTCATGGAGTAGCAAGAAGCAGACCAGTGTGGCTATCTCCATAGCTGAGTCAGAGTATGTGGCTGCAGGAAGTTGATGTGCTCAACTTCTATGGATTAAACATCAGCTAGAATATTATGGTATTCAAGTAAGTAGAACACCTTTATTTTGTGATTCTACTAGTGTCATTTCTATTGCAAATAATCCTGTCTCCCATAGTAGGACTAAACACATAGAAATTAAATACCATTTTCAAAGAGAACATGTGAAAAAAGAAGATATTTCCTTAGAGTATGTTAAGACTGATAATCAGTTAGCTGATATGTTTACTAAGCCCTTAGATGAAACCAAATTCAATAAGTTTAAAATTGAATTAGGAATGATAAACTTAGAATAGTTTACAAAAATTGGCTAAGTAAAATTGTGTCGACACACAGAGTTATCTGTGTCGACACATAGAAGTGGTGTCGACATTTCAGAGAAATGGTGTCGACACATCTAGGCAGTCTGTGTCGACACTTCAGAGAATTAGTGTCGACACATGCAGTGTAGGTGTCGACACATCCAGGGTGGTGTCGACACTTAGACTTTACACAGAAGTAGTCTAGTAGAGTCTCGACTAAGTGTCGAGCTGAGATATATAAGTGTCGACACATATATTCTGTCGACTATATTTGTGTCGACACATAGTTGTCGAGACATTAGCAGTAAGTGTCGACACTTTTCAACAGTGTCAACACATTTCAAGTAATCTGACGCGCCTTTCCACCTTCAATTTTAGAAAGGTATAAATAGGTCTTCGCCATTGTTTTTCGACACACTCACCTTAGTTTCTAGACCAAACTTGTGTGTCGACATCTCTCTTCTCTAAATTCAAAATTTCTTCAAACCCTAATGGTGCCCAAGCTGGAAGAGAACATTAATGAAGGATATGAGCTCGTGCGTCACGCCTTTGATGACGCGAAACCCGAAATCAAAGGTGTGGTAACCCTAATTGCCGAGACTGGATTAGAGTACCTTGTATCAGAACCAATCAAGATCTGGAAGAAGGAAGTCCTCGAATTCTTGAGTGCAACAACTCTTGATGAATCTGGACTCAAGATTAAGTCCAAAGTTCATGGGGCAAAGGTGAAGGTCTCCCATAAGACTCTAAGAAAAGTTCTGCATCTCCCTAGAACAAAAGAAGAGGAAGATGTATCTGCTTCAAGGATAAGGGAGGCACTGACATAGTGTGGACTGGATTCAAGCTTGAAGATTGGTTCAGTCTTTAATAGGAAAGGAATTAATATATAAGGAAAGTTTTTATCTGAGATAGTTGGGAAGGTGATACTGAGTAAGCCTGGTAGGCGTGATAGAATATCTGCTCACATGTTCAGTCTGATGACAAGGATAATTTTCAATCTTAATACTGATTGGTCTGCAATAATGTTTGATAAGATAAAAGAGAGCATGAAGAAACCCAATCTGGGTAGAATTCTGAGTTTATACTTAGCTGGCAGTATCCCTGAGGTAATGAAGCAAGCTGTAGGTTCTAAGATAAACCACATGAGAAGAATGGATGTAAGAATTTTCTCCAGGTGGGATAGAGTGTTGACAAAGGAAATGCCAACTCCAGAAAAGGAAACTCCTCAAAAGAAGAAGAAGAAGACAGCCACTGTGGCACGAGAATCCTCAAGTAGCTCAGAGGAGCAAGTGGTGTTTAGTTCTGATGGTGGAGAAGATGACAATGTTGGAGAGTCACCAGCAAGACAAGAAGATGCACAAAGGCAGGGGGAGCTACCATCAGCTAGCCCTATTCACCTTGATCCACACCAGGGGAAGCCTCTACATGTGGATGAGCCAACTCAATTAGAGAGTGAAAGGGCTAACCAAACCATTCTAGAGGTAATCACTGAAGTTAATCAATTAAATTTCACTATTGAGGATGAAGTTTTGACTGAATCATTACTTAATGTTGATCAGCAAACACAGTTACCTAATCCACCCCAAGATGTTGTCATGGAGGACACATCTGTTGCTGATAGAGTGGAATCAGTTGCTCTAGAGATAAGAGATTCTCCTGTACAACCTCCACATGAGTTTACATTAGAAGAGTTGTTCCCTGATCTCTTACAGACTGATTTTGAGGGAGGGAAAACAGCTGTTGAGGGGGAGAAGGCAAATCTTGAGGGGGAGCAAATAGAGGAGACTGCTGCAAAAGAGACTGGAGAGCAAAGAAATGCTGAGGAACTACCAAGGACTGAGAAGGAGTTACCTCCTACTCCTAAGGACAGAGTAGAGATTGCCAGTACTTCTGCATCAGAAGATGAAGAGGCTGCTAGAGCCAAGAAAAGGAAGTTCCAGGTCTTCAAGAGAAGAAGCCAGAACTAAAAGAAAGCTTTACAAACAGTTGCACCACAACAAGCTCCAACAACTGATTATAGTTCTCTAATGGTGGCATTGCAAATCAAGCTGGATGAGCAAAGGCAAGCTCTAGAGAAATATGTGGATGAAGGACATAAATCCCTTCAGTTTGATTTAGCTCAAGACAAAAAGTCTATAAGATTTGAAGTGAATCAAAACAAGAAGGAAATGACTGATTGTTTACATAAAGGAGGAAATGCAGTGGTATATCTGGCTACTCATCAAGAGAATATGAAGAAACAGATTGATGACATGACATTCAAACAAGGATATGTTCTGAAAAACCAGATCAGAATGAATGAAAATTTAACTGAATCACATAATGTGATAGTCACTGAAATCAAGAATCTTGCAGCTGCTTAGATTGCAGCAAGTGCTATTGCCAAGGAAGAGTTTGATAAGCAACTACAAGAAAGCCTACTTACAGTTCACACTGCCATTACAGATTCTCAAAAGGCTATCACTGAAAAGCTCCAAAGGTTCAAACCTTTTTACAAAGATGAAGTTAACTATTTGAATGCTCAAATTAGATTCCAAAAGGATGATCTTAGAGATCATATAGAAAGATAAGTCATAAAGGGGGAGAGGGTATTAGTCAAGGCAGTCTCTAATCATGCAAAATGGATTTCAAACTCCATCAGAGCTACCCTTGGATATCCACCCTTATGTGATGATGATAATGTTGCAGAGTCTGGATTAAATCCTGCTTATTTTGGAGGAGAGCAAGCTGAAGTAGCTCAAGTGATATACCCTCCTACTGATTTTGACATGATACATTAGGAGTTACAGTCTATGTATAGTCCTCCTAAGGTTAATCAGAATGTTATTCTTGAGAAAGTAGTCCAGCCTGTGCTAGAGGCAATCTTAAAAGAATAAGAGTCCCAATTATCTAAGAAGAGGTTCAGAGAACAAGCTGAATTAAGGCCAGATTTTGAGCAATGGAGCCCAACTTCTAGAAATATTATTCTGACTGCTTGCAAGGCTGCTAAGGATAATTTCATAGAAAGGGGCAAATGGTATTCTGACCAGGAATGGAGAAAACATGAGGCTAGATAAGAGGCCATAGTACAATATAGAAGAAAGGCTAAATTAGGGAAGCTACCTCCTAATGCACAGGAGCCTAGCAAGTACTTCCCTAAACCTTATCACTATTTTGAAAGACAGAAGATAAGAGCTGAAGAACAGAAAAAGAAAGATCTTAAAGGGAAGAAGCCTGCTGTTGATGATCACAATGAAGCTCCAATCCAAGCAAAGATTCAATCTGGAAAGGGCATTGTCATCAAGGAGCCTGAACAACCATATATTAGAATTTTCTTAAGTTTACAATTTGTAATCATTTACATTTAACTCTATGTAAACTTTTGATTAATGAAAATGTTGGAAGTTGTAAAAACAATGTTTCATGATTCAATCTATTACATTGTTATTATGAGATAATTGATTGTACAAGTTCTGTTTATACATGTTTAGTATTTACCCTGTCATATAATATTGTTTTACATCATACTGAGAATTTGTTATGTATGGTGTATATCATTGACTAAGGGTTATGACTTCTCCAAATAGGGGGGATTGTTGGGTACATTGGAAAATGTATACCAGATTTGAAGAAGCCTCACCCTACTCAATGATATACATCAAGGTGTATTTGATATGTTTTGAGTTTATTTGTGCAGGTTAAGTAACTGCAGGATTGCAGGAAAAATACTATGTTCATGTGTCGACACCTAGAGGTGAAGTGTCGACACTTATGAAGACTTGTGTCGACACCCAGAGAAGATGTGTCGACACTTGGAGTAATTGTGTCAACACCAGGAAGGCAGAGTCGACACCAGAAGAAAAGTGTCGATACATACAGGCTGTGTCGACACACTATGAAGAATAGTCAACATTATCTGTGTCGACACTTAGAGGCAGTGTCGACACCCAGAGAAACTTTGTTGACATCAAAAGTGTCGACACCAGGAGGCTGTGTCGACACTCAGCAAACTTCAACAAAGTTAAAGTACATGTGTCGACACAAAGGAGATGTTTCGACACTCAGCAAAGTTTCAACACATGAAGGCATGTGTCGACACAAAGGAGATGTGTCGACACTCAACAAAGTTTCAACACAAGAAGATGTGTCGACACAAAGGAGTTCTGTCGACACACAGCTGAAATCAACTAAGTATTGAAAAAGTAGTACTTGTGTCGACACACTCAATCAGTGTCGACACATCCTACAGAAGGCTTGTGTCGACACATAGAATCAGTGTCGACACATTCTGAAGAAGCAGTGTCGAGAAGCTGTTACAACAACACAAGGAGTTGCGTCGACACCATGAAGGCTAGTGTCGACACTTAGTCTACTTGTGTCGACACTTAGTCTATTTGTGTCGACACATAATGACTATCTGTCTCGACACTTTCAGATAGTGACAGAGATTTCAAGAAGTGACTGGATGACTTGTCAGCTGCCATTACAACCGGTCAACTGCAACTGTCAAAGCTGTCAGGAAGTTGTTAGAAACCGGATCAGCCGGTTAGCTTGGAGGAAGACTATTTAAAGACCTTTCTCCTTCAACAGAAAGTGTGATTACAGATTGACAACAATAAATCAAGAAGACAACAACAAGTAAAGTATTCAACCAGAAGATTAATACTATAGAAGATCAAGACAGAAGATCTAAGAAGTTGGAGAGAGAGAGCTCCTTCTAAGAAGAGAAGCTGCTGAACCGGGCTGCAAAGTAAGATTCAGATTGAGATCTGAATCTCAAGACAGAAGTTGATTGAAGATCATCTTCAGGAGATTCAACCCTACTGTGTTCTAATTCAAGAAGCTTTGAAGAAAGCCAAGGGAGGTTGATCTATGCCAAGTTCTTCCAAGAACTCATCAAGAAGCCAGTCAACTCATCTCTCTCTTTCAGAGTTGTGGTTAAATACTTTGTGTTATCAAATTCCTATAGGATCTTGTATAGATCTGAGTTGTAAGCCTAAATATATAAAGGCTGAGTGGTAGGGCTTTGAGCCTGAGTGTAGGAGAATCATTTCTCTGAGTGTAGGTCTTGTTGAAGGCTGAGGTAGGACTGTTTTATCCTGAGTGTAGGTCTTGGTGAAGACTGAGTGGTAAGGCTTTGTGCCTGAGTTATCGGAGTGGGGTCACTCTGAGTTGTAGGAACCTGTTTTGGGTTCTGAGTTGTAAGATCTAAGGATCTGAGGAGAAGTGGAGAAGTTAGGCCGAATCTAGTACACTACTAGATAGGCGAAGGGGGAAAGTGGATGTACCCAGATCTTGGGGAACCACTATAAATCCTGTGTGCACTCTGTGAATGTATGCTTGTATGGTTGTTGTGCTGTGAAACTTGTATAATTATAATTACTGTACTGTATTTCTGCCTTTAAAGTTAAAAAGATATAGGTCACCTATTAACCCCCCCCCCCCCCCCCCCCCTCTAGGTGATTAGGCACTATAACTTTCAGCAGCCACTCACAGTGCCGGAGTGGAAATTCGATGATGTCGTGATGGACTTCATACATGAGCTTCCCCGATCGCGGACGAGAAATGATTCGATCTGGGTGATCGTCGACCGACTGACGAAGGTAGCCAAATTTATTCTAATCAGGAAGGATGACTAGGTTGGTGTGCTGGTTCGGATGTTCGTGGAACAGTTCATCCGTTATCATGGCGTACCCAGGTCGATCGTATCGGATCGGGATGGACGGTTTACGTCTAGGGAGTGGAGATCAGTGCAGACGTACTTGGGCACTCAACTGACATTCAGTACAACATTTCATCCCCAGACTGATGGGCAGACGGAACGCACCAATCAGACCTTGGAAGATCTGCTGCGACTTTGCATATTGAATCGCAGTGAGCCCTGGTAGAAGGTGTTGCTACTGATCGAGTTCTCATAAAATAACAACTACCAGTCCAGCATATGGATGGCTCCTTATGAGGCCCTGTACGGATGAAGGTGTAGGACTCCGCTGTCATGGATACAGGATGAGGATCCAAAGGCTTTGGGTTCGGAGTTTGTTGAGGACACCGAGGCTAAGGTGAGATTGATACGGGATAGGATACTAGAGGCACATAACCGATAGACTAAGTATTACGACGCTCAGCTTCATCAGGTGGAGTTTCAGGTGGGGGACCAAGTGTTCTTGAAGATCCGACCAATGCATGGGGTTTCACGGGTGCGCAGTCGGAAGAAGAATCTCATCCCAAGAAATATTGGACCTTATAGGATCTGGGAGCGGATCGGTCCCTTGGCATACAGGCTGGAACTGCCGCCAGAGCTGGCGAACCAGCACGACATGTTCCATGTATCCTCTCTCAGGAGGGCTCTACTACGCTCGGAGCAGCAGATTACGGCCACGGATGGGCCAGTATCCTCTGATCGGTCAGTTCACCTGGAACCGGTCCAGATTGACGATAGGGGAATACGAGTCTTGCGCCGCAAGATGGTTCTTATGGTCAAGGTCCTGTGGAGGAATCACGGGCGAGTGGAGCATACATGGGAGACCCAGGACTTGATGCAACAGAGGTACCCGGAGCTTTTCAGTCAGGTATTACTCACAACCTCTCGGGATGTTACAATTTTCCTTTTATATTTGAAACCCCGTGGGCCTAACTAGAATTTCAAGGATGAAATTTTTTGTTTATATATTGGGATTTGTAACATCACTCAAACAAATAGACCCCTAGGAGTGGTTTTGCCATGACTAGGTCATGTGAAAACCCTAGGAAGCCCAAGAAGGCCAAGTGAACCTAGGAATGTAGGTGAGATCACTATGGTCTACAAATAGTAGAATCCTAAACACTAGTTTAGGATGACCATGAGGCTTACCATGACTCTAAGATCCCACCATGATCCCACCAACCCACTGTAAGGTCCATTAGAGCCCTAAGGGTCCATTAGAGTCAACCCGGGGTGGCCAAGATGACCTAGGACCACTCTAGGCCTAAATTGAGCAAGGTGCCCTAATTAAGGGCAGTGTGCCCTAGTTAAGCCCAACTAACCCTTCCAGGGTCTTCCTAGACCTAAAATGCGGTCAATGGATCACTAAGGACCCATGGAGGGCAGTCAAAGTGGTTAAGTTGACCAAAGTCAACTCTAGCCCTAAATGGGTCAAACTAAATATAATGGGTCAATTGACGATCCCCTAGCCAAGTGGACCCCACTCATACCTCCTAACCCTTAGGTGAGATCAATGGGTCACCAAGGATCCATTGGGGGCAACCCAAAAGGTCAAAAAGACAAAGTCAACCCAAGCCTACTTTGGGTCCACCTAGCCCAAATGGGTTAGCCCAAGCTCAAGCCTCCTCATGTGGCTTCTTTAGGGAATAATGTGCATGGATGGGCTGCAAATAGTCCTCCAGGTTGACCAAATCAACTTGGTGACTAGGAGAGAGGGTGAGCTTCATTACATGTTAATGGAGGAGAGAGAAAAGAAGAAAGAGGAGGGAATGAAGGGGCTCGGCCAAGGGGAGGACAAAGGCCACCTTTAATGGCTGAATTCAACTCCACTAGGGAAGGGGAGAAGTTTCCAGCCATTTCCTGGCCACCAAAGGCCTGGTTCAGCCCCCTCCTCCTTGGCCTAGCCTAGCCATTAATGGCTTTAATGGACATTGATAATCCAGCCCCTCCTCTCCCCAACTGAGGCTTTAAACACTATCAGTGGGTCGAGAGAAGACTTTCCAAATACTTACCTGAAGAAATCGAGCCTCCCCCCATGTGCAGTTGCAGAAATCGAGTGGAACCGCCTTCAAAAATGGTTTCCCGGCAATCTTCTCGACTTCAGGCCGCCGGCAAGGTCCTCCACCTCTCCTTGCCTCATTATTAGATCATAACAATGCTTAGGTTCAAGGTTCGGGCTCAATTGAGCCCGAACCAATTCCTAGTTTTCATGTTTTCGGGCCGAGAAATCTTCTTGGTAGAATCGCCGGAATCCGCCCCTCCGGCGGTTGTGTCACCGCCAGTCGATAGCCAACACCTCGATGGAGGTGTTGGTGGCGGTGGATGGCGGAGGAAGTGTCGGGATGAGCGACAGCGGCGGTTGGAATTGGCTCCAGGCTCTGGCTATCTCAGTCATTGGCTGGAGGTAGACGATCAGCCCCGAACATTGGATCTGCGCCAAAATTGGTGCACCAGATTTGATAAGAATCATTTTAATTTCATTTTTATTTCGTTTCTGTCACATTATTTGCAGTAGATATTTTTAGTTTTTAAAAATAGTTAGACTCCTCTACTGAAAAAGTCACCAACATGAAGTTTGTATCCCTAAGGGTCCACTTTAATTCAAAATAAATTTGAACTAATTTGGACCTATGGTCGGACTAGGGCAACCATTTTGGTGGGACCTATACCTAGGGCTATCCTGAGATTAAAATGGGTGCCCATTTTTCATCCCTTATCCAAATGACCTGCAATTTGGGCAGGGGGTCACCCTTAGCTATACCTAGGGCCTGTCCAAAAATAGGAATTTTTGGAGATACTTTGGCACTGTTTTTTGTTTTTATTTAATAACAATAGGGTAATTTAATTAGGTGGTCTAATGACCTCCAAACCCTCCCAAATTTTGGTGAGTGGTCCATGGCCTCATGATATGTCTCTGTATAAATTTTCACCTCAGTTGGATGTGGTTTGGATGGGGAATGACCTAACCCTAATTTTACCTTAATGAGGGGTTCTTAAGTAAAAAGTGCACCTTGAGGTTTAGTGGCCAAATCACCTCAATAGAGGCTGAGATTTTGACCACTGACTTGGCAAAACATTTAACACCCTCATAGGGATTAAGGGGTGGTCTAGGGTAGTTTTGCCCTAGGATCAAAACTCAAACCCTAATGAGGGGTTTTGAGTGTTGTGAAGGGCATGGGGTCAAATGCCCTTGTGTGATCTTGCAACTTGGTAGAACTGATGCTAGGGTAGCCCAAGTCCTCTGGTATGAATCTTAGAGGATTTGGAGGTGGATAGACATCTCGAATCGCTAACCGTAGTTTAGGGCATAACCACTTTTTGTGTAGAATAAGCCACCAAAACTTGCTAAAATGGTGTGAAACTTAAGTAGCGTGGACTCTAAGTTAGATAGGACCTCTGGTGAATTTATTGGAATTTTATGAGTAATATTACTAGCACCCCCTTTGTTATACATGATGTGGCCCTAAATGGAATTTTATTTATTATGATCACACTGTACATTATAGACTCATGAAATTTTGGCAGAAGATGTTTTAAGTCAAAATGATTATTTCTGAATTTTGTTATAAATTTTAGTTGAAAAACTTTAGTACTTACTTCAAAAGTTTTAAAAGTGCAATTATGGTAAATAAATTATTTAGAGCTATTTACTTGTTGCAAAAATTGTGAAATTAGGTCTCTGATAATTTTAGGACAATAACCACTTGGAGAAAAATAATTCATGAATTTTAGACGATTATTTGCAGTATATACTTTACAAATCCATAATTTTGGGGATCTGATGTAGAATTTGGGCACACGAGTTGGGGTTAGAGATTATGCTGTTTGGATAAACAATTGGGGGCATCTCAGGAAGATAGGTTGAGTAAAGTGTGGAGTTGGCTAGTGTTAGGCGGTGCTCGGTATCGATGAAAGATCGTCTTTCCCGTGGGGAGGAAGTGTCAAATACACTAGGGTTAGACTCAATACAACATCTAAGGAACTAGGAGTTGGGTACAAACAAATATAAAATAAGTGCCTTGCGAAAGGGAGCTTTGGGCCTAATCCCATCGTAGTTCCTAGTGCCTTCGAGAGCCCTTCACGGGGTATACCTTCGACAGTTCTGGGATAACCTAAATAGTAGGTAAAACTGAAATGCAAGAGTAATTAGAAATTATCTAGGGTTCCACTGACACTCCCCGGGGTTATGGAAGTTAGGTTAGGTTACTCGGGCAGTAGGCTCAGTGGATTTGGTGATGGGCAGGTTGGCCCGCGAGCTTTGGCTCGGTTGATGTTTGTGATGGTCAGGTTGGCCCGACGAGCTTTGGCTCGGTTGATGTTTGTGTCGGACGGGATGGTCCGGGGAGCTTTGGCTCTGTGGTTATACATCAAGGTTGCATGTGCATAAAGTAAAGGTGGCGGGTCTTTGATATTGGAGAGTCGATGTACCGACGCCAATACGTTGACTCGGCAAGTGTGGTTTAGCACTTGGCCAAGTAAAGTCCGGTGCGCCAGCCGACAAGAGTACGTAGGAGGTTCGCTTAGTGCACCAACATTGAGGCGTACGATAGGTCTGAGTGGTAGTGCAATTACCGGTTTAGAGGTGGGTGAGGCACAACCCACCCCTTCTATTTGCCACTACGGAGGTATCCTGGGAGGTTCGGCTCCAGAAAGGGGGAACTAAAGGTCTGTGTACACAGAGTCGAGTGGGTGTGTTACACTTGTATGTTCACAGCATGACATAATTGTATTTCATAGCATAACCTTGCATTCAACCCTGACAATCATTGTATAAAGTGGTATGGGACGCTTTATACAATAGGCCCTGCAAAATGAGCCCTTTGTTTATAAGTCGTGCGAGCGTGCTTATAAGTTAAGGTTTTTATTCAGTAAAATATATATCTGTGCTTGTTAGGAAACCGACACCCTATCGTAAAAATTGGTATGGGATTTTTTATACGATAGGGGCCCCGCAAAAGATCCCTTGGCTTATGATGGCGTGCCTCCTCCTCCACCATTTGAAGACGATGGTGACGATGCTGATGATGATCCGGTTGATAAGGCAATACAACTCAAGGATGTGAGGCGGCACGATGATGCTAACGGAAGGCTACGCTACAACCTCCTCCCGCGGCGTGCTACCGCCACTACAACGCATTAGCCTTATTTATTTCCTTTCTTGCACTCTATTTTATATTTTGAATATAAAATTATCCTATGTTTAAGTGATAATTTTATATTCATTGCATGTTTTATTATTTTTAATTTAGAACATTTTTCATGTTGGTGTGCCTTTAGACATTCGGATGGGTGAGATTACATCTCCATCATGAAGGGCTAAGGCTTGTTTGTAACTCCTATAAAAGGAGGCTTTCTTATGAGATCATTAGACAAGAATTAACCCTAAACTCTCATTGAGAAATTCGGCCAAGAGGAGGACTCTCCAAGCCGCCCCCCCCCCCTTGGTTGTGGTGTGAAACCGCCGCCCCCCTTACTCCCTCCATCCGTTCGGTGCGACTCCGGCGCGGCTTCCTTCGGTGCGACTCCTTGGAAGAAGGTTCCAAACCCTTCGGTGTGACGCCGGTGGATCCGTGGAGAGAGTGATTCTCCCATAGTTATCTTGTGTGAAAGCTTTCCAGTTTTGTAATCTCTTCCCCCTCCCTTGTGTGATTTATTCTCTTTATATGTGGTGGTTTTCGCAAATCGTTTTCTCCGGATCGTTAATTTAATCGTTGCAAGTTTTGAATCGAAATCTCCGTTGCAAGGCTTTTTATTTCCGGATCGGGTGGATCCTATTTGCCTGAGCGGATCTTGGCCTATAGCCTTGGTCTTGTTCTCAAAAAGGAGTGGCAACCTTTGTGTTTTCTTGGGGAATATTCCGACTCAAATTTCCGATCGTTGTTTTCGAGTCGACCATTCCTCCTTTGTTGTTTGTGCTGCGTTCTTATGACAAGGAACTATTGTGGGCGATAGGTGCTGTGTAGGTGCGGTAGATCTACGACGTGTAGATCGGAGATAGAGCATTAGCTTCGTGGAGATCTCCGATCCGACATCCCTACATCAATTTGGTATCAGAGGCGGTCGTTTCAACTTTCACGTTGCAAACATCCTCTGTTGGAACCAGCTTTCTGATCCCTCCTAAAGTTCGAAACAGGATGCAGCCCACACGTACTCTCCCTGCGCTACCCTCCTGACGAGAGTCAGTGACCTGAAAACAGACCGAGGGGGCCCAGCTTGGAGGTCCCGCCTCTTACCCGGAAGAACTGAGTCTTCCCCTCCCTAGCCAGTGCTGAGCTAGGTGCCTGTTAGGAAGATAGTGGAAAGGTTCAACAACATTCTCAGGCACCTTATCGGTCTATTTATAGGCCTCTGAATCTGATCTGCCAATATCACTTCTAAATCCACCTGAAATGACCAAAACACCCTGGACTGGGTCTGCCAACAGTCAAACTCCGCTATTCTAGAGAGCTATATGTAGTCCCCCCGGGGTAAAAATGTAAAACTATCTGGGGCACAAAGGTAAAATCCCCCTTGTGGGTAAAAAGGTAAAGACATATCTTTTTTCATGTGGCGAGTGGGGAGGGACCCGTCAAGCCTAGGGAGGTCTCGCCTGCGGGGCCATCTCGCCCACGCCAGGAGGTCTCGCCTAGCAAGATCTCGCCTAGCGAGGTCTCGCCTTAACTTATGGGCTGCCCCTTCCTCTCGCCTCTTATGGGTAGGCCTCCCCCCATCTCACCAGTCCTCCTTCCTCGCTTGTTGTGTCACTCGCGAGCCCAAGGTTGTACACAATCCCCGCTCTTTTCGAGGTTGCCCTAACCTCGAAAAGACAGTCCAACCGTGGCTCGCGATGCTAGGATTCCTTTATGAGAATCTTGGGTGGGCCCCCCCCACATTGCCTATAAATATGAGAAGAAAGCCTTCATTAGGAACTCTTTTGCCTTCATCCTCTCTTCTTTCAGAATGTCTCATAGTCAAAGTTTCCGTGAGTGCCTTGCGATTGTGTGAAGGCGAAACAAAGCCAACACGGATGCCCTTTTCTCGGATCTGGGGCGTACTCCCCCCTTGGCCTCTCCGCCCTCTCGCACAAAAAGGACGAAAGCCGCCTGCGCCCCTCTCTCGGCGGGCGCAACCTCTTATGCCCCTCCGATAGACAACCCATTCGCTTCTTCTGGGGAGAAGCAGGTGATCCCATTATCTTTCCCTTCTCTGGTTTCGCCTGTCTGACTATGCTTTTTCAGGGAAGTTTCGCTGATTCGCCGGTGTCTGCCAATCCCCCCGATAATATAAGCCAAGTTCCTCAGCGCACAGACTCGCCCAAGGTGACCTCCCCACCCCCTCGCGGAGAGAAAACCTCTCGCGAGTTGTGGGGAACCCTCGCATCCCTAGTAAGATCTCTTCCCATCTCGCCTCTCGGTTTCTTCGCCTTCTTTTATCCGACTCGTGCGGGCTCACCCTTGCTTGTGATCTCTCGCTATTCCCGCAGGCATCCACTTTGATTCCGATACTGAAGAATATCCCGCGTCTCCCCCCTCTCGCCTCTTCCTCATCCGGGCGAGATCGAGGACTACCTGGGTGATCCCATGGACCCTCTGGAATTGAAGCGGAGGACTGCCAGGATGTTTCGGAAATATACACACATAATCCGCGAGATGGAGCTCGAGAAGAAAGCCTCCGACCGGTGCATGGAGTGGATTGAAGCAGATCATCACCGCCTTTTCGCAATGGTGGAAGCGGACGGGGTGCTAGACGGGACCGACCCCCAGGCCATCTTGAACGAGACGGATGAACATCTCCATCTCGCGCGCCGCAGCATGATTGCCGCTCGCGCCTTTCATCTTCCTGGCCGCCCGCCATGCGCGGGAGGTAAAGATGGCCGCTGGCAGTGGGTGCGGAACTAAACTTTCGCAGTCCCGTCTCGCCTTCTCTGGATCTCGTTTTTTTATCAATTTTGTTGTTTTATTACTGATATGTTGTATAAACCTATTTGGGCGAGGTGTTTCCTTCTGCGGGACGATTTATTTTTAAACTTTTGGTAATGCACTGGTCATATCACGCCGTCTTTTCATTATTGCCATGATTAGATATTATTTTATTAATCCTGTAATGATGGCTTGCCTCGAAAAGGTTTCTGCGGCGCCCCCCGCCTCTTGAGTTCTAGAGAGAGAGTGCGATAGGGAGAGTGGGATAAGAGAGAGAGAGGGGGAAAGAACGAAGCGTCGGGGTGTCCTCTCATTTCCCGCCGCCTGATATTCCCGCCTTTTTTCCCTATCCCTTATAAATATCTAACCACGACCCCTCTCATTATTCTAAGCCGTTCTTTTGATCCCGGTTCCCGTCTCTCCTTCACCATCTCGCGTCTCTCCCTGGGCCATCCACCCTTTCTTTCGCCGCTTTCTCGCCAATTATGGGAAAGAAGAAGATTGAAGAGGGCGAGGGACGCAGCCGCTGCGGGAAGCGCTTCGTGGATCATGACTTCCCTCTCGGCAGACTGCCAGAGGAAGACCACGCTCGCTTCGCCCGCGAGTATCTCTCTGATAGCTACCCATCTCGCCCGCCCAAGGTGGGCGAGTGCATCAACACCTTTTACTCCCACGAGCTGGCTTTCCCGGTCTCGCACTTCGAGACGGGGCTGTGGCTTCCCCTCTGGCCAGAGGTCAAATTAGTGCTGAAGTACTTTGGGGTCGTCCCGGCCCAGTTCAACCCCAACGCCATCTCCATGTTGATCTCTTTCGCCTGCTACCTGCCGCGAGAGCGTATCGAGTTTAGTCTAACCGCCTTCCGCAAGCTGTTTGTCTACCACGCCAAGGACGACGACATCTCTTACTTCACAGGCCAAGGCCTTAAAGTATGTGAGACGCCGAACAAGAACCACCATTGGTTGATGCGGTTCGTCTTCATCCGCGGGGATCTGGGAGGCATCCCTCTCGCCCCCGTATCCCCCGCCGAGTGCTATTATGATACCCCCAAGGTGGGGGGTGCCGAAAAAGAGCTCTGCGATTTCTTCGTGGGGAAGAATTTTGAAGTCCAATACCTGCGACGAGACCTTGACTCGCTCCCCGCCGTTTTCCCCGGCGAAGGTACACTTCTATTTCCTTCTTTATCCTCTTAAATTCTTACCTTCCGCTGACTGTCACTTTATATAGGAGAAAGGACCGTCCCCGTCCATCCACCCTACCAGAGCAATCGAACTCTCGCTTTGGCGAGCATGGTAGCGGAGGCTGTGAAAGATACGCTGACCCCTGCCACCAAGAAGAGGCCCGCGGGCGAGGGGGCTTCTCGCCTCAGCCCCAAGAAGAAGAAGAAATCTGTGTCCTTCAAGAAGGAAAAACCGGCCAAGGAAAGAGAAGAGCTAGAGGGGTCTCTGTCCCCCATCACCCTATCGTCTCCCTCGCCTCCGCGACGACCCGTCTCGCCCTCCCGCGAGACGGTCTCTGCAGAACCAGGTACCCACAACCATATTCAGCCCTCTCAGCTTCCTCCTGGCAAGACTGGCTCGTCCAGCCGCCCGACTCCCGCCTCACACCCTAATTATAATATGGGGCCCGTGACGGACGATGATGTCGGCGAGCCGGTTCTCATATGGGAGCAAGACTCCAACCGTGTGTCGGTGTCCACCCTCCTCCCTTCCTAGAAGGAACAGGACCCCCCCCCCCCCCACCAGTCATGCCTTCTCCTTAGGTTTTGGGCTGTATGGAGGTCTTGGCTCCGAGCCTGCTGATAACGAGGCATCGCGAGACCTCATTCTAAAAAGTGCCCACTCGCAGTTTCGCTCCCTGGAGCTCGCGCATCGGGTCTCGCGCCGCCTCGTTTTCAACGACAGGAAATGGAAAGAGGCGGAGGCCGGTCTCGCCGCAGAGCGCGAGAAGTCCCTTGACCTGGAGAAGCGGTTGCTTGTTGCTGACAACCTCCTTGCGCAGAGCCAGGGCGGCGTGGTAAGTTTCCTTATCTTTGCCTTGTTAGTCTTACTCTTGCTTCTTAGTCCCTTACTTGCCCCCTCCCGCAGGATGCCGAGACGGCCAACAGGATGCGCTCGCGTATTGAGGAGCTGGAGGGGGAAAACAAGAAGTTGAAAGCCGAGAATATCCACCTCCGGAGCAGCGCGACACCCCCACCGGATCAGTTTCCCGTTTCTTCTCGCTATTCCGTAGATGAGGTGGACGCCATCTGCCGGGACTCAAATATCAAGACGGCAGAGGTTGCCCTCAAGATGATGAAGGAGCTGGGAGTGGTGCGCGCGGATGCAGAGACGGTGACCGTCCGCGACCTGGTCCCTCGCTTATACGGCGAGTCGGACGGCAGCGCCTTCTCTGATAGTGAGTAGCGTACCATCCCCTGCAATGTCTTCCTTTCGCCATCTTCTTTTGTCTAGTACTTGTGATTCTGGTTTACTTCCTTAAAAGGAGAGCGAGGTGTCCCCGCTTTATGGATATTTTGTTTAAAACTTTTTATATACTAATTGTCGCTTCCCTCTTTGGGGCGTCTTGTGTAATAGTTAGTCAAGAGGAAACTTTTTAGATGTTATTTTAATTGCCGCCTTGATCTTCTGCCATCTCTCTTAGCTGCTAGCCAAAGGTGTAAGACAATTTTTTGGACGTTGTTTAATTGCTGCTTTTATCGTCTGCCATCTCGCTTAAAAGCCAGCGCGAGGCAATTTTTATCTCTTTTCACCCCTATCTTGATTACCACCCACCGTTAGCGCTCGCCGCGCCGCGAGATTATCTCGTGCCGGAATCCTTGGGGACCGGCCGTCTCGCCCGGTCGGTTCTGGCGACTTCCGCTTACTTGTGCCTGGGATAAGGAAAACCCTCCCGCCAGTTGCGAGACCACCTATGGCGAGTGCCGGCCAGGGACCTTCTTCCCTGGCCCAATTCCTGGCCCCTCTCCGTTTTAGGGACTATCACCCTTTTGATGAACATGGATCTTTCCCCATACGAATTCTTACCCTTAGACTTGTCCCCTCGAGTGAGTCTACCGCCCTGCCAGCTAGATGGGAATCTGGTCAGTGGGTCTGCTCGGGGTCTCCTTTCCGAAAAACCTTCAACCACCGAGTGAGCCTATAGCCCTGCCAGCTGGATGGGAGCCTGGTCAGCGGGTCTGCTCGGGGTCTCCTCTCCAAAACACCACCAACCACCGAGTAAGCCTACAGCCCTGCCAGCTAGATGGGAGCCTGGTCAGCGGGTCTGCTCGGGGTCTCCTCTCCACAACACCACCAACCACCGAGTGAGCCTACAGCCCTGCCAGCTAGATGGGAGCCTGGTCAGCGGGTCTGCTCGGGGTCTCCTCTCCAAAACACCGCCAACCACCGAGTACAACCCTGCCAGCTAGATGGGAGCGTGGTCAGCGGGTCTGCTCGGGGTCTCCTCTCCAAAACACCACCAACCACCGAGTGAGCCTACAACCCTGCCATCTTGATGGGAGCCTGGTCAGCGGGTCTGCTCGGGGTCTCCTCTCCAAAACACCACCAACCACCGAGTGAGCCTACAGCCCTGCCAGCTGGATGGGAGCCTGGTCAGCGGGTCTGCTCGGGGTCTCCTCTCCAAATACCACCAACCACCGAGTGAGCCTACAGCCCTGCCAGCTAGATGGGAGCCTGGTCAGCGGGTCTGCTCGGGGTCTCCTCTCCACAACACCACCAACCACCGAGTGAGCCTACAGCCCTGCTAGCTAGATGGGAGCCTCGTCTGCGGGTCTGCTCGGGGTCTCCTCTCCAAAACACCGCCAACCACCGAGTGAGCCTACAGCCCTGCCAGCTAGATGGGAGCCTGGTCAGCGGGTCTGCTCGGGGTCTCCTCTCCAAAACACCACCAACCACCGAGTGAGCCTACAGCCCTGCCAGCTTGATGGGAGCCTGGTCAGCAGGTCTGCTCGGGGTCTCCTCTCCAAAACACCACCAACCACCGAGTGAGCCTACAGCCCTGCCAGCTAGATGGGAGCCTGGTCAGCGGGTCTGCTCGGGGTCTCCTCTCCAAAACACCACCAACTACCGAGTGAGCCTACAGCCCTGCCAGCTAGATGGGAGCCTGGCCAGCGGGTCTGCTCGGGGTTGTTTCTACAAATCACCTCGCCCCTGGTGCCTCACAAAGGTCACCCACACTTTCGTCGCATCAAAAGAGCACGTCGGGATGATAAGCATTACACCATAATAATAAAAAGGTGCGATGGAATAGAGTGCTACGGATAAAATCTCTTCAAATCATCACCACTCCGGGCTCGCTCGAGGGATACCCCGTCCACATCCTGGAGGTGGTACCCTCCTGACTTTAAGACTTCTTTTATTACAAAAGGACCCTCCCAATTGGGGTTAAGCTTCCCTACGGAGGCTCCTCTACCCACCGCGTCTACCTTTTTCAGGACCAAATCTCCTTTCACAAACTGTTTGACCCTTACATGCTTGTCGAAGTACCTCGCCATCCGTTGCTTGACCTCCTCCTGCCTGACCATGGCTAAATCCCGGAGCTCCTCCACGAGATCCAACGAAAGTCTCTGTTCTTCTTCGTTCTCTGCTCTTCATCCTTCGGCTCCTTCCCTTGCTACCGCTACTCTTGGTGATGTGACCACAAATTCGATAGGTATGACGGCCTCTGAGCCATGAGAGAGCTTAAACGGGGTTTCCCCCGTGGCTGTGTTTGGTGTGGTCCTCAAGGCCCACAGTACTGAAGGTAGTTGCTCTACCCAGCTTCCTCTCAAATTTTCCACCTTTTTCTTCAATAGATTGACAATGACCTTATTAGCCGCTTCGACCTGTCCATTACTCCGTGGATGATGAACAGAGGCAAAGCGGAGATCTATCCCCAAACGAATGCAGAAATCCACGAACTCCCTGCTTGAAAATTATGGTCCGTTATCTGTCACAATGGCTAGGGGCAACCCATGCCGGCAGATGATCTCCCCCCATACGAAGTTCTTGACCACCTGCGAGGTTACCTTAGCCAATGCTTTCACCTCCAACCACTTCGAAAAGTAGTCCACCATGACTATCAGGAATTTCCTTTGGCCACTTGCTTGGGGGAAGGGGCCCACCAGATCTAGTCCCCATATAGCGAATGGCCAGGGAGCTGTGATGGTCCGCAACCTCTGGGCCGGAAGGAGCTGAAGGGGGGAGAATTCCTGTCACTTTTGACACTTTTTCGTGAATTCCTCCGCATCTTTCCGGAGGGTGGGCCAAAAGTACCCCTGCCTCAGCACCCTCCCTTCTAAAGTCCGGCTCCCCGAATGACTCCCACATTCTCCCGAGTGAATCTCTTGCAGAACCTTGTGAGCCTCCTCCTCTGACACACATCTGGCCAGCAGACCCGACAAGGTTTTGCGATATAAAACTCCATCCTTCAGCAGGTAGTACGCCGATTTGTATCTGGTAAGCTTCTTGTCGAGTTCCATTGCGGGTAACTGCCCTAATGCCAAAAAGGTGATAAAGGGGTCCATCCACGACCTCTGCTGGCATATTTCCATGAGCTCCCCTTCCTCTATAGATGGTCTGAAGAGTTCTGTCACCGTTCCCCCGGCTCGAGGGCCATGCGTGGCGAGTTGGTCAACCTGAATGCTCTCCTCCCTCGGGACGTGCTGAATGGAGAAGCTTCGGAACTGCCCTATGATGTCTTTGACCTTTCCTAGATACAACTGGAGGGTGAGCTCCCTTGCCTCGAACTCCCCTTTGATCTGGCATGCCACAACCATGGAGTCTGTCGAGGCCTCAATGTCTTGTATGCCCAGCTCCCGGGCTAACCTGAGTCCCGCAATGACCGCCTCATATTCCGCTTGGTTGTTGGTGATTGCGAAATGGATCTTCAAGGCCTGCTCAATCTGGGTCCCCTCCGGGCTGATCAAGACCACTCCTCCTCCAAAGGAATTTCTCCCCGACGCTCCATCTGCTATCATCTTTCAGGATGCCCGAGGGGACGCCTCCGTCTCCTGGACCTCCACTATATAGTCCACCAGGAAATCGGCCACCGCCTGTGCCTTTATGGCGAGCCGGGGAACGAAGGCGAGATCGAATTCACTGAGCTCTATTGACCATTTTGCCAACCTCCCAGAATGCTCTACCCCTCCAAGATGCGACGGAGGGGGTGATCCGTTACCACTTGTATGGAGTGAGCCTGAAAATATGGCCGGAGCTTTCGGGCCGAGATGATGAGGGCAAATGCTAACTTCTCAAGAATGGGGTACCCGAGCTCCGCTTTCTTCAGGACCCTGCTCACATAATAGATCGGAAATTGTTTCCTCCCTTCTTCTCGCACAAGAACCGAGCTCACCGCCACAGTTCCTACCCCCAAATATAGAAATAAGACCTCTGCTTCCGTTGGTCCCTGGAGTAAGGGCGTATGTGTAAGCTGTTGTTTTATGGCCTGAAAAGCCGTCTCACATTCCGAGGTCCACTCGAATCTCTTGCCTCCTCGCAGCATTCGGAAAAAGGGCGAGCACCTCTCCCCGGCTCGAGAGAGGAACCTGCTTAGCCCGGCCAACTTGCCGGTGAGACGCTGGACTTCCTTAACATTCCTAGGGGACTCCAATTCTAGGATTGCTCTTACTTTTTCGGGGTTGGGCTCCACTCCAGATGGAGTGAGTAGGTGTCCCAGGAACTTTCCCCTGCTAGCACCAAAAACGCATTTCAGGTGGTTGAGTCTCATTTTATACTCCCTTAGGGTTTTAAAGGTCTCCTCCAGATCTAGGATATGAGCTCCGAGGTCCTTGCTTTTGATCATCAAGTCATCTACGTAAACCTCGAGATTCCTTCCTCTCTGCTCTCGGAAGATCCGATCCATCATCCTTTGATTGGTCACGCCCGTATTTTTCAAATCGAAAGGCATCATATTAAAGCAGAAGCATCCATCCTCTGTGACGAAGGTGACGTCCTTAATGTCCGGAGGATGCATGCGTATTTGATGGTACCCAGAAAACGCCTCCAAGAAACTCATAAAGGGGAAACCGACGGCTGAGTCAACCAGCGCGTCGATTCGGGGCAGCGGGTAACAATCCTTGGGGCATGCTTTATTTAAAAGAGAAAAATCAACGCACATTCTCCACTTACCCTCCCCTTGTTTGACCATTACAACATTACTCACCCACCCCGGATACTTACAGGCGGACACAAACCCCGCCTTAAGTAATTTTTCCACTTCCTCTCTAATAGGTCCGGCCATCTTGGAGGCGATGGCCCTCTTCTTCTATTGTATGGGGCGAGTGTTGGGGTCTAGATTGAGGCGGTGACAGGCGACGTCTGCATCGACCCCTGGCATGTCCGTGGCGCTCCATGTGAAGACGTCAATATTTTTCTGTACGCAGGTCCTGATCTTCTCCCGGTCCACCGGGCTGAGCTCGCCACTGATTTTTATCTTTTCCTCTCGGCCTTCCTTGGTACGTATCGCTACCTCGAGGACCTCCACGGCCGCTTTCAGCCTTGATGGCTCTTCCTCTCCTTCCTGCTCTGCCTGCACATCCTGCTCCTTAGTTTTGCCTCCTACGTTGGCCATCATCCTCTCTTCCCCCGGCTGCTCCGTCTCCCACTTGCTTGCGTCCTCCTCCTCCTGTCGTGAGGCCCTTCTCTTTTCTGGCCGGGCCCCCTCCCCGGGCGGCCCTCCCTCTTCTTCCCTCTGCCTTTTCTCTCTCCTCCCTACCTCTCCTTTTGGCTCCTCTCTGAAAGTGCAACTAGATCTGATATACTCTAGAGGGGGGTGAATAGAGTATATGGTGTTTTAGTACTTTTAAAAACTTTTACAATAATTGTTGTAATAAGTGTGAGCAGGGAAGCAAATATAAATCTAATCACAGAACTAAGCTATGCAAAAACTAATCACAGACAAATCAAGGCGAGAAACAAATAGTAAACAAGCAGAGCCAGATGACACAAGGAAATATAGTGGTTCCCCAAACTTGGGTACATCCACTCTTCTACCACCCTAGGTAGGAATCCACTGCAGGATGAGTTGATCAGGTGTCCTGGGCACCAATGAGCTTTTGATAAGGTGCTCAAAAACCAAAGCAGATTTTTTGATCAGGTGTCTTGCCACCAATGAGCTTTTGACAAGGTGCTCAAAAACCAGATTCAAATTTTTGAAGGGAGTGTGAGAAACCCTTTACAGAATGTGGGTGAGAGAGTGATGGCAGTCTTCTCTTTCTCAATCAACTGAGAAGACTAAGTGGATTGATGTCAAAGCTCCCCCTGAATCCTTGAAATCTTCAGGAAGAAAAGCTTTGCTTGAGGGTGATAGGCCTTCAAAGATAGATCTCCAGCAATAGATGATTTCAGCAAGCTGAAATGTTGAGTGTCTGGAGTCTTGAGATGATGTTGGCCTTGAACACTTTGAAAGCTGAAGAGATCTGATGATTTTTGAAAACTTGATCTCTTTGATGAGTGTTCTTCAGAAATCTTTTTGACAGAAGTTTTTGAGAGAGTCTCTGTATTCTGTATTGTGTGTCCTCTTCTTGTTAATCTCTGTATATCTTCTGTGTTGATTCAAAAACATTCTGTCTTTTATTCTCTATGCTATAATAGAATATCACTCTGTCAAAGATAGCCGTTGGCCTGCATTGATTGCATCCTTAATTGCAAAAACTCTTCTGGAGGAAAGTCCACAGAATTATTCCTTGAAAAATCCCTTGAAACTTGGTCCAGAAATAAATGAAAACGGCTAGCAAATCTTCTGAATTAATTGCATAATAACTCCTGTCTGATTTGAATTTGAGTTCTGAAGATTATCTGAAATCGTCGAACTGAGCTCTGCTATCGTCGAGCTGAGCTCAGCGAACTGGAAAACTCAAGCAGCAAAATAATCGTCGATCTGAGCTCAAAGATCGTCGAACTGAGCTCAGAGATAAAGATCCAAAGCAGAGTCAAGATCGTCGAACTGAGCTCACCGATCGTCGAATGGAGTTCGACGATATTATGAAGTTGAGCTCAGCGATCGTCGAGTGGAGCTCGACGATCTGTTGAAGTTGAGCTCGACGATCGTCGATCTGAGTTCGACGAATCGTCGTGCTGAGCTCGACGATCAGACTTGGTCTCCAGTCAGAAAAACTTGGTCTTCAGGGCAGCTTCCAATCCTAGACTTCTAACCCTTAGACTCAATTCTAATTGACCTATTAGGCTATACAGAAGGTCAAGCACAGATTCCTAGAGACATAGTGATCCTGACCCAAATTAGTAATAGGGCGTTCCAACAATCTCCCCCTATTTGGGTTAGGATTACTATTTACAGATTTTGGAAAAAATTCAAATAACAACATACAATCAGAAAAGCATAAAAACAACATACAAACATTGCAGAAACATCACAGATATATATATATATATATATATATATAGCATCCAGATAGCAGTCAGAAAATCCAAAGATTGTCACCTTACAGAGTCACTTCTTCTCTTTGCCTTTAACCATTTTGATTTCTCTGTTAGGATTCAGGGCTTCTTGTTTGGATCTGGTGTCATCTGCTGCACCCAAATAAATTTGCTTAGTAGCCCTGGGAACCATAGCAGCAGGATGCAATTCCATATATCTTTCTGCATCAAAGAATTTGCTGGAAGCATATCTCTCTAATTCCTTCTGTCTTTGTTCTGACATAGTAGAAATATTGGAAGTGTCTAGGCCTTACTCTCTGGCTTTCTTTATCTGGTCTAATGCAGCCAACTCCTTCATCCTAGCAGTCCAAGCAACTGGATTCTTTTCAGGGTCCTCAAATGGTACAGGTGGCTCATACCTGTTGGAAGAATTGTCTTGAGGAGGCCTGGCAGACACTGTCTCTTTGAGCTTGTAGGGGAATGGACCAGAAGCAGTATCAGATGAAACATGTCCTCCCCTTGAGTATGGGTGCTGCCTGGAATGCCCTTTAGAATAAACTTGAAGATCTCTTTGACTTCCCCTGTATCCTCCTCTCCTAGAGTAAGAACCCCTAGATTGGCTTTCCCTTTGATATGATCTGGCATGGGGTTGATAGGGAGCCTGGCTTCTAGATGGGGCTCGACTTGCAGAGCTTCCACCTGCACCTGCATCAGGAGGAGGTGGTGGAGGAGGATGAGGGTGCTGGAACTGGGAGGAGCCCTTTTCATACTTTCTTTTCTTCTTCATGGCTTTCAGCTGATTTTTAGAATACTGCATCTAATGTTCTGTAATTTGGCAGTTATGCAGAATATAATAAGGTATATCATTATTATCCTTGACTTTTGCAGGAGGCACCCTTTTCATTGCTTTGCTTCTAGCCTTCCTCTTCCTGGCAATAGTGGCAGCAGAGTCATCAGAGTCTGTCTTGAACTCATCATAGTCAGAACTCTGGTCATCATATATAGCATCAATCTTCTTCATAAGATCCTTCTTTAATTGAGCAGCAGCAGATGAGGCAGAAGCAGAAGGAGCAGCAGCAGGGACAGTAGCAAATGCAACAGTAGATACAACATCAGATACAGGAACAACAGCAGATGGGGCAGCAGATGGAGCAACAGAATCATCAGCAGATACAGAAGGAGAAGCAGAAACAACAACAGTAGCTTCGGGAGTGATGGCAGCAACAACTTCAGTAACATCAACAAAATCTTCAGCAGGCTCAAGATCAGTGGCCTCTGTCATCAGAAAATCCTTTGATATCTGCTCATCAGAGGCGGTTGGAATTTCAGCAGCAGCAAAAACAGTCCTTTCTTCAACAGCAGCAGCAGCAGCAGTTACTGAGAGTACAAAGGAGGATATAATGCTGGGGTCACAGCCAGAGAAAGGCACCAGTGCCTTGGACAAGTCTTCTGGGGGCTGGACAGCATTAGGCTCTAGGAGATAACTGAAGTATGCAGTATCAAAGGTAGAAAGCAAAGACCTTAGGTCTATTGCCAAGACTGCAGTAGGAGCCACAGGAACAACAGATACAAAATCAACAGCAGCAGCAGCAGTATCATGAACAGCAGGAGCAGAAGCAGCAGCAATAGCAGCATGAAGGCTTGCTTCATATGGCATCTCCCCCTGCCTGGATGCAAATGCATCTAGATCAAGGCACACTGCTGGAGGTGCTGCCTGAGGAATGAGGGAGGAAAGCCTGGCAGAGAGAGCTGCCACTGACTGTTGTAGAGGAGCTAAGGATGCCTCCATGAGAAGAGAGAGCCTGGGGGCAAGTAGCTCATACAACTTGTCAGCTAAGGCTGAGAGGTCTACATGCTCAACAGCAGGAGCAGAGGTAGATGGAATAGGGATGGCTGAGGATGCTGGAAGTGGAGTGCTGGGTTGTGGAATGGATGGCTCAGGAGTGGGGATAGTGGATATGGAGGATAAGGGGATGTATATGGATGGGGTGAATGTTGGTTGGTCAATGATATGGTGGAGAAGATCTTGGAATGAGGTTGAGGAGGAGGGTAAATCTGGAGGAGAGGATGGGGAATCATCCATGTAGGAGTCATCCAGAAGAGTGAAGGATGGTATGGATGGAGAAGAGGTGACAGCTGGTGGTGGATAGGAGAACAATGGGTGGAATTGGTCTACTAGAGGTGATGAAATGGTTGCTGGAGATGGAATTGATGTTGGGGAAGGGCTAAAGATGGTAATGGGGGATGAAGCAGGAATGGTGGATGGAAGAGGTAGGGTTGGAATTGGAGGAGGAGAAGAGGCAGTAACAGCAGCAGCCAGGTCTTCTGCAGGAGCAGAGACTTGTGGGGGAGTGACTCTTTGAGTCCTGGTGCCTGAAGGAGCATTAGATGATGGCCTGCTTGGCTTGCTGATTTGTCTGTCCCACTTGCCAAAGAGGGCACAGGTGAGTCTCTTGGAGGCATTTATGTGCACTCCAGAGGAGACTAGCAAGGTGGGGCACTTATTCTGCAGGAAGACTCCAACAATCCTTCCAAAATTTACAAAGCTTTTATTTATTTTCTTCTTTATTAGGTCAAAGAAGACCTCTCCCCAGTTCAGACTTTTCTTATCTACCAGAGCTCCCATGATGCAGAGCTGATGTCTGGAGATAGTGTCATGTACAGAGTGCTTTGCCAACAGCACTTTTCCTACAATATCTGCTAGGAACTTGTACTCAACAGACAAGTTCCTTTTGAATAAATTGCTAGGGTTTCCCTCAGGATGACCCATCCTGGCAAGTATGTCAGAAAACTCTTCTCCAGATAATTCAGCAGTTTCTTCTCCATTTCTTAAACCAAAAACCTCTGTTAAAACTGTGGGGGTCAGAAGTACCTGAGTTCCAGTAATAGTTCCAACTATTGTGTTGTTGTCTAGATTGTGAGCAGTATAGACCCATTCCTTTATTTCATCTGAAGCAAGCTTGATTCTAGTGGTCATGAGGGCAGACAAGTGTTGATCCTTGAATAAATTCAGAATGTCTTGGAAAACTTGATCAGTAGTGTTGAACGATTCCAGATCAATGTCGAAGCCTGCATCAAACTTCATGGAGGCTAGAACAGCAACTGATACGGCCATTGTACCTGCAAAAACTTAACAAACAAAACGACCAAGCGTAGAACTGTTTGGAGGGAAGAAAGTTCTTGCAGAGAAATTGAAAGCGCAAGAGAGAATGACGGCGAAAAAAGAGTTTTATATTAGGGTTCGACGCAGAAATGGAAAGATCGTTGAACTCAGTTCGACGATCGAGGCTTCTAAAGGAATCTGAAGAGACTCCAACATCGGCGATCTCCGTTCGACGATCTTGGAAAGCGTCGAGCTCCGTTCGACGATCGTTCCGTGAACATAATCGTCGAGCGCCGTTCGACGATCGTTGACTGGAAGAGATAGTCCATACTATCTGAGAGGCGCTAAACTCAGTTCGACGATTCTGGAAATCATCGATCTCCGTTCGACGATCTTTGGGGAAATCGTCGAGCGCAGTTCAGAGATCAGAAAATTCTAGACACTAAGAAAAATCAGAATTTTGCCTAGTCTTGGTCAATTTTTAGCTTTCAAAATCTTGGAGATTATTTAAGACTTCCTCCATCTAACATTCCTAATTGATTTAGGAAGAAGGTGTGTTTCTTTTCATCCAAAGGCTTGGTGAAAATATCTCCCCTTTGTAAATCAGTTGGGATATATTGCAATTCAATTTTATTCTTTTCAACATTGTCCCTTAAGAAGTGATGCCTAATCTCTATGTGTTTTGTCCTACTATGGAGGACTGGATTTTGAGCTATGGAAATAACACTTGTATTGTCACAAAAGATTTTTGACTTCTCTAAGTTGTAGCCATAGTCTAGGAGTTGGTTTTGAATCCACAATATTTCTGAACAACAACTGCCTGCAGCCATATATTCAGCTTTAGCAGTTGAGGTTGACACAGATGTTTGTTTCTTACAAAACCAAGAGACAAGTCTGTCACCAAGGAACTGACAGGTTTCACTGGTGCTTTTCCTGTCAATTCTGCATCCAGCATAATCAGCATCAGAGAATCCAGTTAAATCAAATGCTGAATCTTTTGGATACCAGAGACCTAGATTTGGACAACTTTTAACATACCTGAGAATCCTCTTTACTAATGTTAGGTGTGACTCTCTAGGGCTTACTTGGAACCTAGCACATATACATGTAGCAAACATTATATCTGGTCTACTAGCTGTAAGATACAGTAAAGAGCCAATCATTGCTCTATATGTTGTCTGATCAACAGGTTTCCCATATTCATCAGCATCTAATACAGCATTGGTAGGCATGGGTGTTTTCATACAAGATGCCTCAGACATACCAAATTTCTTAACCAGTTCATTAGCATATTTGGTTTGAGAAATAAAGATGCCTTCAGCATGTTGTTTGACTTATAATCCTAGAAAGAAGGATAGCTCACCCATGCTACTCATCTCAAATTTAAAGTGCATCAGGTTAGAAAACCTTCTGCACAATTTTGAGTCAGTAGGGCCAAAAATGATATTGTCTACATAAATTTGTACTAGTAGGGTATGAGACTTATGGGATCTAATAAAAAGAGTTTGGTCTACTCTACCCCTTATAAAACTATTTTCCAAGAGAAAGCATGCTAAGGTCTCATACCATGCTCTAGGAGCTTGCTTGAGACCATATAATGCTTTATTGAGTCTAAAAACATAATCAGGATAAGTTGGAGAGATAAAACCTGGAGGTTGTCTGACATAGACTTCCTCTTTGATGTCTCCATTTAAGAAGGCACTCTTGACATCCATCTGATAAACCTTGAAGCCTTTGTGAGCTGCATAAGCTAGAAATATTCTGATGGCTTCTAATCTTGCAACAGGTGCAAAAGTATGGTCGTACTCAATTCCTTCTTCTTGAGAATATCCCTGGGCAACTAGCCTTGCCTTGTTCCTTATTATTACTCCTTGATCATCCAGTTTATTTCTGAATACCCATTTTGTTCCAACAATGGAATGATCCTTTGGCTTTGGCACTAGTTCCCATACTTTGTTCCACTCAAATTGATGCAACTCCTCTTGCATTGCAATGATCCAGTGTGGATCTTGCTCTGCATCTTGAATGGACTGAGGTTCAATTTGAGAAAGGAAGCAGGTGTGCAACAGGTTTTGGTTGACCTGATTTCTGGTTTGCACACCAGCTGAGAGTTCTCCAATTATTTGGGTAATTGGATGGTCTCTTGATGTTACTAGATCAACAGGGGGTGTTGATTGTTCACCAACCTGTGTTGTTGTTTCCTCTTGTGGAACAACAACTGGCTCTTCAAGTTGAGCTTCAATGTGTTGATCATTGCTTTCATCTTCACTGCTTTCTTCTTCTTGAGCAACCTGTAGCTTGTTCATATCTTCAACTAGAGAGTGTTCCTGCAAAGGTTCTATGGTAGAAGAAATCTTCTCCTTGAAAGACATGTTAGTTTCATCAAAAGAAATATGAACAGATTCCTCAATTTTCAAAGATAATTTATTGTAGACCCTATAGGCCTTGCTGATCATGGAGTATCCCAGAAACACTCCTTCATCAGCTTTGGCTTGAAATTTTGCTAAGTATTTCTTGTCATTATTGTGAATATAGCAAATGCAACCAAAAATTCTGAAATAGTCAATTTTAGGTTTCTTCCCTTTGAATAATTCATAGGGAGTCTTTCCCTTCAGTTTATGTATCAGACTTCTGTTGAGCACATAGTTGGAGGTGTTCACTGCCTCTGCCCAAAAGGATAGAGGTAGATGAGCATCTGACAACAATGTAGTGGCAGATTCAATAAGGGTTCTATTTTTCATTTCAGCTACCCCATTTTGTTGAGGAGCTCTAGGAGCTGAGAAAGTATGCCTGATCCCTTCACTCTGACAGAACTCTTGCATAAGAAGAGAATCAAACTCTGTCCCATGATCACTTCTGATCAGGGCAATGTGAGTATTGAACTCAATCTGTATACATTTGAGAAACTCTGTCAGACACTTAAAGTTATCAGACTTCTTCCTTAGAAAGAACACCCAAGTGAATCTAGAGAAGTCATCTACAATTACTAAAGTGTAGGATTTCGCTCCTAGGCTTTGTACTGTGATGGGTCCAAATAGATCCATGTGTAACAGATACAATATCCTAGGTGAATCACTCTTATTAAGTGACTTAAAACTGTTTTTAGTTTGCTTGCCTAATTGACAAGCCTTGCAGAGTCCTTCCTTCTTGTAGGGGTCAGAAGGTAGTCCTCTAACAAGGTTGTCCTTGGATAGCCTAGCAATAGTTCTAAGGTTTAGGTGTCCTAATCTCTTATGCCATAACATATTTGGTCTACAGACTGAGTTAAACAGGCAAATATCTATATCAGTTGAAAGAAAGTCTACTAAGTAGATGTTACCTTTCCTTATACCTGTCAACACAGTTGTGTTGTCCTCTGACTTGATTTTGCATAAGGTTTTGCTGAAGGTCACCTGGTAGCCTTCATCACATAGCTGACTGATGCTGATTAGGTTGTGCTTCAGTCCTTCCACATATGCTACCTTCTTGAAGGTTACTGAACCAATCTGGATTGCACCATATCCTTTAGTTTGTCCAAAGTTGGAATCACCAAAGATAACTTTGGGTCCAAGCTTGGCTCTAAAGGAATTGAGGTTGTCCTTGTTCCCTGTCATGTGCTTAGAGCACCCACTATCCAAATACCATTGCTGGTTAGATGTTGGATAGGTCTTCACCTGCACATGAAACAATTTACTTGTTTTTGACCCAGTTTACCTTGGGCCTAGGTTGATAACCTCTAAATTCAGAAATGAAAGACATCCCTGGCTGACTCTTATATCCTTCAGGATGATATCTCCTTGGAGGTAAAATCCATTCAGTATAAGGGTTGAAGGTTTGGGATGAAGAACCCTCAGGATTCAATTTTTATTTGCCTTTGAAAATTTTTCCAGAGCTCTGACCTCTGTTTGACGATCTTGTAGCTGAGTTCGACAATCTTGGGTCAGATCGTCGAGCTCCGTTCGACGGTCGACTATGGGTGAGGCCAGGTATATGAGATTGTCGAGCTGCGTTCGACGACTTTGGCTGAGATCGTCAATCAGCGTTCGACGATTTTCCCTAAGATCGCCGAGCTGCGTTCAGCGATCGTCGATCTTCATTCGGCGATCGTCAAGCTTCGTTCGACGATTTTTGCTGGGACTTAGTTTTCTGAGGCAGATCAGAATTTTTCCTAGCAACCTCTACAACTCCCTTTCCCTTACTAGAGATAAACTTGATGGGAGTTGTTAGAACTATAGGTTGGCTGGATGAAGCACCCAAGCCCAGTGTACTGTTGAATCTAGAGTTCACTGTGCTTGTGATGTCCATCAGCTTGATGCTTCTCCCATTAAGGGATTCTTCAAGCTTCTTGGCCTCAGAGAGCTCACTTTTCAGTGTAGCTATCTGTTCCCTACAGTTCTCCAACTCCTGAGAGAGTTTGAGGTTTTCTGACTTTAAACCATTGTGTCAGATAATTGATTTCTGAGAGAGATAATCTCTTTCTCAGACTTTAGCAGGTCTAAACACAGTGTTTTAAATTCAGATTTAAAATCTTCTGAAGTAAAATCAAAAGAACTAATTACCTGATCTTCTTCAGGTTGAGTTTCTGAGTCTGACTCTGACTCTTCTTCCTCTGAGTTGTGTTGTGAGGCATTAATTGCCATCATGCAGAATTCCTTTTCTTCTGCATCATCCTCATCATCACTGGAGCTGGATGAGGCTTCTGATTCCTCTTCTGTCTCACTCCAGGATTCAGCAACAAACCCTTTCCTTGTATGCTTATTTTTGCTGGAAGAAGGTTTTCTATTGCCATTCCTTTTGGGGTCCTTCTCCTTTCTTCTTTCTTTTCTGTCCCTTCTGTCCTTGTTCTTGTTCTCTGGACACTCAGGAACTATGTGCCCTGATTTCCTGCAACCAAAGCAGATAATGTCTTTGTTATTGCCAATGGACTTGTCATACCTTGTCTTATCCTGCTCCTTGTATGATCTTCTTCTGAAGTCCTTTCTGGCCATCTTATAGAATCTTTTGGCCAACAAGCTGAGAAGTTCATCATTGCCTGTAGCTTTATCTTCAGGCAGATCCTCAGTTGCCTTGAATGCTATGGTCTTCTCCTTTCTTGTGGCTGGTGAAGCAGCCTTCTGTTCTTCCTCTCTATTCTTGATGAGCAGCTCATAAGACTTGAGCTTACCCAACAAGGCTTCAGTGGTGATCTCATTTAGACTTCTGGCATCTTTGATTGGCCAGATTCTTGAATCCCAAGTGTTGGGGAAGCACATTAGGATCTTGTCATTAAGTTCTGTCAGAGAGATCTCTTTGTCTAATGTCTTTAGTTCACTGACAATTAGACTCAGTCTGTTATACATGTCTCCCACTGACTCATTCTCTCCCTTCTTGAAGTTCTCATATTGGGAGATGAGATGGGATCTTCTGTCCTTTCTCTCATCAGCTGAGCCTGAGACAATTTCTGAGAGCTTGTCCCAAATCTCCTTGGCTGAGTTGCATTCAGCTACCTTTTGGAATATGTCATCTGACATTGTCTGGGCTAGAATGTTCATGGCCTTGGCATCAGCTACTTTCCATTTTTTGATATCAGCATCTGTTCCTGATGGAGGTGGAACAACATTTGTACTTGTACTTTCTGGGGGTCTTGGACACACTGTCAAAACAGAATTAAATATATCTTCGTCAATAGAATTCATGTAGAGTCTAATCCTTGCTTTCCAAAGTGCAAACTTTGACAGATTGCACACTGGAGGTCTGGTGCTAGCATAGTCTTTGTTTTGGGCCATGATTTGTGCAAACAAAATCTAATAATAGAATACAAAAGAAAAAAAGATCTAGTGTAGGATCTTGGGGTTCAGGTGTTAGCCTGTACAACCAATCAGGTATGGTATGTTTAACCAACCTGGCTCTGATACCAATTGAAAGTGCAACTAGATCTGATATACTCTAGAGGGGGGTGAATAGAGTATATGGTGTTTTAGTACTTTTAAAAACTTTTACAACAATTGTTGTAATAAGTGTGAGCAGGGAAGCAAATATAAATCTAATCACAGAACTAAGCTATGCAAAAACTAATCATAGACAAATCAAGGCCAGAAACAAAAAGTAAACAAGCAGAGCCAGATGACACAAGGAAATATAGTGGTTCCCCAAACTTGGGTACATCCACTCTTCTACCACCCTAGGTAGGAATCCACTGCAGGATGAGTTGATCAGGTGTCCTGGGCACCAATGAGCTTTTGATAAGGTGCTCAAAAACCAAAGCAGATTTTTTGATCAGGTGTCTTGCCACCAATGAGCTTTTGACAAGGTGCTCAAAAACCAGATTCAAACTTTTGAAGGGAGTTTGAGAAACCCTTTACAGAATGGGGGTGAGAGAGTGATGGCAGTCTTCTCTTTCTCAATCAACTGAGAAGACTAAGTGGATTGATGTCAAAGCTCCCCCTGAATCCTTGAAATCTTCAGGAAGAAAAGCTTTGCTTGAGGGTGATAGGCCTTCAAAGATAGATCTCCAATAATAGATGATTTTAGCAAGCTAAAATGTTGAGTGTCTGGAGTCTTGAGATGATGTTGGCCTTGAACACTTTGAAAGCTGAAGAGATCTGATGATTTTTGAAAACTTGATCTCTTTGATGAGTGTTCTTCAGAAATCTTTTTGACAAAAGTTTTTGAGAGAGTCTCTATATTCTGTATTGTGTGTCCTCTTCTTGTTAATCTCTGTATATCTTCTGTGTTGATTCAAAAACATTCTGTCTTTTATTCTCTGTGCTAGAATAGAATATCACTCTGTCAAAGATAGCTGTTGGCCTGCATTGATTGCATCCTTAATTGCAAAAACTCTTCTGGAGGAAAGTCCACAGAATTATTCCTTGAAAAATCCCTTGAAACTTGGTCCAGAAATAAATGAAAACGGCTAGAAAATCTTCTGAATTAATTGCATAATAACTCCTGTCTGATTTGAATTTGAGTTCTGAAGATTATCTGAAATCGTCGAACTGAGCTATGCTATCGTCGAGCTGAGCTCAGCGAACTGGAAAACTCAAGCAGCAAAATAATCGTCGATCTGAGCTCAAAGATCGTCGAACTGAGCTCAGAGATAAAGATCCAAAGCAGAGTCAAGATCGTCGAACTGAGCTCACCGATCGTCGAATGGAGTTCAACGATATTATGAAGTGGAGCTCAGCGATCGTCGAGTGGAGCTCGACGATCTGTCGAAGTTGAGCTCGACGATCGTCGATCTGAGTTCGACGAATCGTCGTGCTGAGCTCGACGATCAGACTTGGTCTCCAGTCAGAAAAACTTGGTCTTCAGGGCAGCTTCCAATCCTAGACTTCTAACCCTTACACTCAATTCTAATTGACCTATTAGGCTATACAGAATGTCAAGCACAGATTCCTAGAGACATAGTGATCCTGACCCAAATTAGTAATAGGGTGTTCCAACACTCTCCCCCTGCTTCCTCCTTCTCTTCGCCCTCCTTTCCAGCCGCTCCCAGCCTCCCCCCCAGGCCTGAGCTCCTTACCCCTTCTTCCTTCCCCTTCGCACTTTCCTTCCCTTTTTCTACTACCATCATCTCCCCGAACTCCTCTCCCTCCATTTCTGGTTCCCCCGCAATACCTCCCACCATTACTACTTCTTCTCCTCCAGCATCTTCCTCCTCTCTTTTCTCTTCCCCGCCTCCCTGTTCTTATTGCAATTGCTCCATCCGCTTTTCAAACTCCTCCGCGTCTCCCCGCCAGGAGATGATGTTCACTACCGTCACGTAGCACTCCCTAGCAGCCTTTGGATCCCCCCGTACCCTGATTTGGGTACCTCCTGAATTCAGCTTCAAGCACTGGTGAAACGAGGATGGGACGCATCTGAAAGCGCTGATTAAGGGGCGCCCAAAGATAGCGTTGTAGCTACTGGGGGCATCCACTATGACAAAGTGGCAATTCCGGGACAGCCCTCCCAGGGTCACCTGAAGCCCTACTCCCCCCTCGACTTCTTTCCTTTCCCCTAAGAACCCAAACAGCGGTCCATCCGCCGCCAGCACCCTCCGGGCCTCCACCCTCATTGCATTGAATGCCTTCTTGAAAATCACGTTCACTGAGCTCCCATTGTCCCCTAGGATCCGCGACACCGTGAAGTTTTCGATGGCGGTCCATATGACCAGCGCGACACAGAAGGGGTCCTCATGGTCAGGCATGTCTTTCCTTGAAAAGGTAATCTTTTCATCTGGAGGGGGCGGATTGTGAAGTCGAGGCGACGCTTCGGCGATACATAGTGTGAAGGCTCGCCTTTCGAGCCGCCTCTATCCCCACCCTCCCATTGATCACTCCAATTCCCCCGTGATCCCCTTCATCTGCTCGATCCACACAGCGATCCTCTTCTCCAGTAACTGTTACTTCCTCTATCCGCACCGGCCTGGGCTGTTCTCCTGCCCCTCGAGTTCTCCTCATCTCTAAGAAATCTGGGCAGGTAGCCGTTGCGTGACGTTCCTCCTCGTGACGTTCCCCCCTGTCTTCCTTCCCAAGGGTTCCTCCTTCTCCCTGCTCCTGCTCCTCTTCCTCTCTCCCGGCCCGTTCCTCTGCCTCGGCCGATGGCCATGGCCTATTGCGGAGGGGGTAGGGGTGGTCTATGACCATATCCCCACCCCTGCTGGTGAAACCTTCCCGGTCCTCCCTGTTGGTTCCTCCCCCCTTGGGGAAATCCCCTACCTTGTCCTGGGGCCGGGCCTCCCTGCTGTCTCCACCCCAGCTCTGGATACGCCTGCGCCCTTGGCTCCTCTCTTCTCCTTGCCTCCTGTTGCCTCCCACCTGACTCCTTCGACTCTACCTCAGTAAGCCTTGCCAGCTTCTTTGCAAAAGCTGGGTTTGCCGCCGCCATCGCTATTTCCTTTGCCGCCTTCTCCATCAAGCCCTCAAAGGACAGCGGTGCCTTCCGGGTGAGGCTCATCTTGAAGAATTCTTCCCGCAGTCCCACCGTGAAGGCCATCTGGAGGGCAAACCCTGACACCTCCTGTATATCCAAAATCGCTTCTTGAAACCTGTCCACGTACTGAGCCAGCGATTCCTCCGCCTTCTGCTTAATTAAAAAGATCGATTCCGGGTTCTTCTTCCTTTTCTTAGATGTGGAGAACCGGAGCTGGAAACTCCTACTTAAGTCCTCGAAGCAGTATATCGAGCCTGTCGGGAGTTGATGGAACCAGTCCCTAGCTTTGTCCTTTAGGGTGATTGCAAAAAGGCGGCACTTAAATGCGTCCGTCATGGGTCTGATCGAGACAGCGTCTTCTAACCACTGCAAGTGATGGAGAGGATCATCCTTCCCTACATAGTAGTTCATCTCGGGCTCTCGGAAGCCCTCCGGGACGGGAGCGGACAGGATCAGCTCGCAAAAAGGGGACCCTCTCGCCGCAGGTCTCACTGCCCCTACTTGCGCGACGACCTCCCCTGGCGAGATGGCACTCGCCGGGCTTGGGAACAGCTCCCTTCTTGCCATGTCTCTCCCGCTCCCTTCCATCATCACCTCCTTTCCCGGCCTTCTCCCCGGGGCATCCTCTCCTACTCGTGCAGAGACGAGTTCTTCCTGAGTCGCGAGAGCTGGCACTGGAGGCAGTGGAGTTGAACAGTCTCCCTGCCGCGAGATCCCTTCCAGTAGATCCATGATCCCCTTGATCGAATCCATAAACTCCGCTCTCCCTACAAATCCCCCCGGGTTATCCGACTCCCCTCCTTCTCCTTCTCTGTGATCTCCTGCCATGTGGTTGCTCAAGGTTCTTCTCTGAGGGCTGCGGTCCACGCTCACCGCACCAAAAATGTTGGAACCAGCTTTCTGATCCTTCCTAAAGTTCGAAACAGGATGCAGCCCACACGTACTCTCCCTGCGCTACCCTCCTGACGAGAGTCAGTGACCTGAAAACAAACCGAGGGGGCCCAGCTTGGAGGTCCCGCCTCTTACCCGGAAGAACTGAGTCTTCCACTCCCTAGCCAGTGCTGAGCTAGGTGCCTGTTAGGAAGATAGTGGAAATGTTCAACAACCTTCTCAGGCACCTTATCGGTCTATTTATAGGCCTCTGAATCTGATCTGCCAATATCACTTCTAAATCCACCTGAAATGACCAAAACACCCTGGACTGGGTTTGCCAACAGTCAAACTCCGTTGTTCTGGAGAGCTATATGCAGGCCCCCCGGGGTAAAAATGTAAAACTATCTGGGGCACAAAGGTAAAATCCCCCTTGTGGGTAAAAAGGTAAAGACATATCTTTTTTCATGTGGCGAGTGGGGAGGGACCCGTCAAGCCTAGGGAGGTCTCGCCTGTGGGGCCATCTCGCCCACACCAGGAGGTCTCGCCTAGCGAGATCTCGCCTAGCGAGGTCTCGCCTTAACTTATGGGCTGCCCCTTCCTCTCGCCTCTTATGGGTAGGCCTCCCCCCATCTCGCCAGTCCTCCTTCCTCGCTTGTTGGGTCACTCGCGAGCCCAAGGTTGTACATCCTCCCTGCGTTCCTTGTTGGAGATCAGATCGTTAGAAAATCAAAAAAATTATTTTCTATGGTCTGCCAATAGCGTGCTGAAATCTTTATTTTTCGGCAAAATTCAAAAAACAAAAATTTTAACGATCTACGTGTTATTCACATTGGGAATATATAAAAATATCTTATTTTCAACATAACTACAGCCCTAGGAAAAATCATCTTTCCAAACTTTTACTAAACTTGAATGTGCACTAGGCTCGGATCGGAATATTCGACTCCGTCTACGTCTAGGATGGCTGCGAATGTGCGTGGGGATACCAACACCGAGGCCATAGCAGGTCTGCGAAATGAAATAACAGAACTTAGAGACATGTTAACACAGATCCTACAAAACGAAGCTAGGCCACCCCCGCCACCCGTTAATGTTGACCGGCCCAACCGGCACCAACATAACTATGATTCGGATTCTGATGGGGACTCTCCGCGGGTGCCCCCTAGAGGACACCACCCCGAGCGAGACTTTGTCATTACTGGGGCCATTAAGATAAATTCCCTCACTTATGATGGCATGGGAGACCCCCAAATCTTCCTTAACTGGACTGTGGATATGGAGTGTTACTTCGAGTGGCACAACCTGACGGATCCCCAAAAGGTCCAAGTTACCCGGATGAAGTTAACAGGTCATGCAAAGACGTTCTGGCTGAATGAGGAGCGAAGATTAGGAACCGGACATGGAGCCCCCCTTATAGTTTGACCAGTAATGAAGAACCTATTGACCGATCAGTATGTTCCTGCGTACCATCGGACACAGATGTTCGATGAGCTTGCCACTCTGCGGCAGGGCTCAAGCTCGGTGGATGAATATATGGGTGAACTTAAGGACCGAATGGTGCGATGTGACCTTAGGGAGATCCCCGAAGTCACTTTATCTAGATTTCGAAATGGCCTTAACCCCGATATCCAAAGGAAGCTCTTGCGATATGGGCATACGGACTTGAACACGACTTTCAATGCCGCCTTGGACATTGAAAAACACCTAGCCTCTAAGGCTCACTCCCGTTACGCTCATGCGAAGAACAAGTCCACCACTGGGGCATCTTCTTCCACATACCCTGATAAGGGAAAGTTCAAATCCACCGAGTCGAAGTCAATCATGATCACCGCTAGGAACACCAAGAACCCTGCGAGTGAGCGTGTCCCTATAGGGAAGGTTAGCAAGGCTAACACCACTTGTTACTCGTGCGGCATTCAAGGCCACTATGCCTACGAATGCCCAACAAAGACAAAAACACTAGCCTTGCTAGAGCCAACTACCGACCCTGACGATTATGTATACGAGGCCGCAGAGGAGAGTGACCCCGAAGGAGTCCCTAGTGACTTAGAGGACGATCACCCCCTTATGGTGATGCGTTGTATCTTGATCACTCCTTGTTCATTAGATGATTGGAAGAGGACGAGCATATTTTCCCTGATTTTTAAGAGTGACGAGAAACTTTGCAAGTTGATTATTGATAGTGGTAGCTGCGTGAATGTCGTGTCTGAGAACACCGTTGCACGTATGTCCTTGAACACGGAACCACACCCGACCCCATATCAGGTCGCTTGGATCAACAAGATCTCTGTACCCGTTACCAAGCGCTGCCTGGTCCCACTCTCAATCAAATCCTACATTGATGAGGTGTGGTGTGATGTCCTTCCGATGGACGCTTATCATGTGTTGTTAGGCCGTCCTTGGCTATACGACCGTGATGTTACACATTTTGGTAGAGCCAACACTTATGTGTTCAAATTCAATGGCAAAACCATCACTTTGAAGCCGACCATCCCAAAGGAGCCCGTAGTCTTGGCTAAGGACACCACTATTCCGGTAGAACGGAAAACGTTGAATCTAGTTGGTAGGAAAGAGTTTGAGAGAGATCTGTTCTTTGATGGAATTATGTATGCGCTAGTCGTCCTAAGTCCGAGGCCCGATTCTAGTATATTGGATGAGTTACCTAGTGAGTTACAGGTACTGTTGGAGGAATATAGGGACGTGTACCCGGATGAGTTGCCATCCACGTTACCCCCGCTTAGGAATATCCAGCATGTGATAGATCTCATCCCGGGGTCTTCCTTGCCAAATCAGCCCCATTATCGACTCCACCCCGCAGCTCACCTGGAGTTGCAGTCCCAGATAGAGGGTTTGCTAGCGAAAGGTTTTATTTGGACTAGTATGAGTCCATGTGTTGTACCAGCCCTACTTGCCCCCAAGAAGGATGGTACATGACAGATGTGCGTTGATAGCCGGGCTATCAACAAAATCACCATCAAGTATAGGTTCCCCATTCCCCGCCTAGATGATTTGTTGGATGTCTTGTCTGGAGCCACCGTATTCTCCAAATTAGATCTTCGGAGTGGCTATCACCAGATTAGGATACGAGAGGGCGATGAGTGGAAGACGGCGTTTAAGTCGAAGATGGTCTGTACGAATGGCTTGTGATGCCCTTTGGGTTGTCCAATGCCCCTAGTACCTTCTCCCGGATGATGACACATGTCTTTCAGCCATTCATGGGGAAGTTCGTTGTCGTCTACTTTGACGATATTCTCATTTATAGCTCCTCTACTACCGAACACATCTCCCACATGAGAGTGATCCTTTCCACCCTGCGGAAGGAGACTTTATTTCTCAATCTTAAGAAAAGCACTTTCTATGTCTCGGAGGTAGAGTTCTTAGGCTATATAGTCGGCTCTGAGGGTATTCGAGTCGATCCGCGCAAGGTTCAGGTCATTAAGGACTGGCCCGTGCCAGCCACCCTACGTGAGGTGCGTAGTTTCCATGGGTTAGCCACGTTTTATCGTTGTTTCATACGAGACTTCAGTAGTATTATGGCGCCTATCACAGATTGTATGAAGAAGGGAGAGTTTACGTGGACGAAGTCCGGCACCCATGCTTTTGAACGAATCAAGGAGCTTATGACTGAGGCACCTGTCTTACGTCTACCTGACTTTGCTAAAGTCTTTGAGCTCACATGCGATGCGTCTGCGGGTAGGGATTGGAGGTGTCTTGAGCCAGGAGGGCCATCCCATTAGTTATTTTAGCGAGAAGTTGTCTGGCCCTAAGCTGAACTATTCCAATTACGATAGGGAATTTTATGTTGTAGTCCGATGTCTACACCATTGGAGGCAATATCTCCTCTCCAAGGAGTTTGTGATCCTCTCCGATCATGAGGCTTTACGTTTTATCAACGGCCAGCATAAGATCAGCCCACGACACGCTAAGTGGGTAGCTTTCTTACAAGGTTACACGTTTAATCTCAAGCACCTTAAGGGAGCTGATAACCGAGTCGCGGACGCCCTTAGTCGTCTTACTCTTTTACTCACCTCTATGGAAGTACATGTTGTAGGATTTGAGCGGATTAAGAATGAGTACGCCACGTGTCCTGACTTCCAGGACTTCTATCTATCTGCCCAGGATAGCACCCCCACGACGATATCTGCATACGTCATCAAGGACGGTTACCTGTTTAGGAACGGGAAGCTATGTATCCCGCAGTCATCGTTACGTCTACATATCATATGGGAGTTGCATAGCGGAGGGTTGAGTGGCCACTTCGGTAGAGATAAGACCATTACGTTAGTCGAGGACAAATTCTATTGGCCAAAACTTAAGGTTTTGGTGGGACAAGTAGTGAGTAGCTGCCGCACGTGCCAGGTGTCTAAGGCTAGTAAAACCAACGTAGGATTATATACACCCTTGCCTATTCCCTCCATACCTTGGGTAGACGTTAGTATGGATTTTGTATTAGGACTCCCTATTACCCTACGCCGTCACGACTCAATTTTTGTAGTGGTGGATAGGTTTTCAAAGATGGCTTATTTCATCCCGTGCAGTAGGACAAATGATGCGTCTCACGTCGCTAAACTTTATTTTAAAGAAGTCATTAGTCACCGTGGAGTGCCAAAGACCATAGTATCGTATAGGGACGTAAAATTCACTAGTTATTTTTGGAAGACTCTTTGGATATTAATGTGAACAAAATTATTGTTTTCCTCCGCCTATCAAACCCAAACCAATGGGCAGACGGAAGTGGTTAATCGGAGCTTAGGAAATTTGTTACGATGCCTTGTGAGTGATCACAAGAGCACTTGGGATCTTCTCCTTCCCCATTCCCAATTAGCCTACAATAATTCCAAGAATAGGTCTACGGGTCTGTCTCCAAATGAGATTGTCCACGGGTACAAGGCTCCTATGTCGCTTGACTTGGTGTCGTTGCCCCCAACATACAAGGCAAGTCAGTTTGCACAATCCTTCGACCAGTACATCCATGATTTACATGCACGTATACGGGCCACCTTGACTACACAATACGACTCTTATCAAGCGCACACTAATTTACATAGGAGAGTATCAGACTTCAAAATTGGCGATCTAGTTTTAGTTCGTTTGGTTCCCGAACGCTTGCCAACTGGCACCGTTAAAACGATAGCACCAAAGCGCGCCGACCCTTTTCGGATTATTAAGAAGTTAGGTGACAACGCTTTCATTTTGGACTTGCCTGCTGATTGGGGTATCTCCCCCATTTTTAATGTTTCGGATTTAACGATGTTTGTGTCACCATCACAAGAGTTGATTTCTTTGTCATCTTCTTCTCCCACTCTAAATTCTCATGGGTTGGGGTGTGGAAGTACGGATGATTTCTCTCTTTCGGTCCCCACAGGTATATCATCGGATGGTAAGTTGCCTTCTTTCCTGCCTACTGCTAATATGTTCCCCAAGTTTCCACGGACGTTTTCCACTCCAGAGATGATACTTGATGCTGAGCCTGTTACCACTGCTGATGGCGACACCCACCGCTTTCTCATCCGTTGGTGTGATCGGCCCCCTTCGGAATACTCTTGGGTACTCGAGATGGAGCTGCAAAGTTTGGATGCCGCTCTCCTTCACCGCTATCGCTTGGACCATGCAACGGAGATGCGTGCATTTGAGCGGGGGAGGGTTGATGGCGTGCCCCCTCCTCCACCATTTGAAGACGATGCTGACGATACTGATGTTGATTCGGTTGATAAGGCAATACAACTCAAAGATGTGAGGCGACACGATGACGCTAACGGAAGGCTACGCTACAACCTCCTCCCGCGGCGTGCTACCGCCACTGAAATGCATTAGCCTTATTTATTTCCTTTCTTGCACTCTATTTTATATTTGGAATATAAAATTATCCTATGTTTAAGTGATAATTTTATATTCATTGCATGTTTTATTATTTTTAATTTAGAACATTTTTCATGTTGGTGTGCCTTTAGCCATTCGGATGGGTGAGATTACATCTCCATCATGAAGGGCTAAGGCTTGTTTCTAAATCCTATATAAGGAGGCTTTCTTATGAGATCATTAGACAAGAATTAACACTAAACTCTCATTGAGAAATTCGGCCAAGAGGAGGTTTCTCCAAGCCGCCGCCCCCCTTGGTTGTGGTGTGAAACCGTCGGCCCCGCTTGCTCCCTCCATCCGTTCGGTGCGACTCCGGCGCGGCTTCCTTCGGTGCGACTACTTGGAAGAAGGTTGCAAACCCTTCGGTGTGATGCCGGTGGATCCGTGGAGAGAGTGATTCTCCCACAGTTATCTTGTGTGAAAGCTTTCTGGTTGGGTAATCTCTTCCCCCTCCCTTGTGTGATTTCTTCTCTTTATATGTGGTGGTTTTCGCAAATCGTTTTTGCCGGATCGTTAATTTAATCGCTGCAAGTTTTGAATCAAAATCTCCGTTGCAAGGCTTTTTATTTCCGGATCGGGTGGATCCTATTTGCCTGATCGGATCTTGGCCTATAGCCTTGTTCTTGTTCTCAAAAAGGAGTGGCAACCTTTGTGTTTTCTTGGGGAATATTCCGACTCAAATTTCCGATCATTTTTTTCGAGTCGACCGTTCCTCCTTTGTTGTTTGTGCTGCGTTCTTGTGACGAGGAACTATTGTGGGCGATATGTGCTGTGTAGGTGTGGTAGATCTACAACATGTAGAGCGGAGATAGAGCGTTAGCTTCGTGGAGATCTCCGATCCGACATCCCTAAATAAGCTGATGTGTTTTCATATAATTTAAGGTTACCTTTCTTGTTCAGTCTTTCTTAACTGCACCCTGTCTTATATAAAATAGAACTGCAAGATTAGCTCCGCCGCCATCTGCTTATTTGTCATTCTCCACGTTCATGTTCTCTCCTCTCCTTCTCCCCGCTCTGTGCCTAGGATCCATGGGGAAAGGGGCGGGGAATGATAGGACTTAGTCTTTTATACTAACGGTTTTCGAATCACATAATTTTAGGTGTCCGTGGAGCCCAGCGTGGAGGAGCAGCCCCGGAGGTCGACGCGCTTGGAGATGGGGCAGTCTAGTACCGAAGTTCAGACGGCAGGGACTGTTATTCCTGTTCGCTACTAGTTTGTATTAGTTTTGCTTCCGCTAGGAGAGACATGTAGTGAGGATCTGATGTACTGGGCATGATCCCAAGATTCCGTGCTTTTTTCTATTATTTCTGTGGACACTCCCTTCGTGGAGATTATTTACTTTATCATATATGTGATTCTCTGTGGACTTGCTTTTCATTTATTACTTGCTACAGATGTGATCGATTTTGGCCGGCAGGATCGACATTTTGTAGTGATGACCTTCCCGGGCGTGAAGTTGTCAGCGCAAAGCGGAGGTTCTGGGCCTAAGACCCTGAAGTTTCAAAAAAAGGGGGTCTTATACTATCGCCCGACAACATCCACTGTCGCCACTCGACGAGACTAGTTTGACGTTCGTCCAGTGCGTCTCGCGTGTGCCCATACGTGACCCCGCACATGCATCCGCGCATACACGTACATGACTGAGATCGCGTGCAACCATGCGCGACCCCGCGTACGTATCCGCGCGGACCTTCGCGGCTACGGGAGCAACACCTTCCTCCCCCAGGCGCATTCATCGCCTCTTCCACACCATAACATATGCTAACATTTTTACCCGAGTTTGTAGGGCGCAGCCACTCATCGTCTCAATTCCATTACTGTTCGCCATCATCACCACCATAAAAGTGAGCAGAGAAAGATCCTTACTTTCCTTCGCCTGATGCGATCTCGCACAATAAGGATTTGGGGGGACAATGTTGGGGATGACCCTCATTTTATGGAAATTAGGTCTGCACATAACCACACACCCATGATCCCCACCTCAAAGGAAGTGGGATCATGAGATTGATCGCGCACACGATCACTGTGCCAGATCCCTCGCACACCAACCCCATTACGCGTAAAGGGCAAACCGCCGCATGCCCTACCTCACCGGAGGCAAGCGGCCGGCTGTTCGATCTCGTATCCAACCTTAGAGGGGGGTTGAATAAGGTTTGACGCGTTAAATGGAATTTTAAAAATATTTCACACCAGGAAATCAAGTCCCGGAAGCTACCACGAGGCATTATGTATCTAACGTGCGGCAGTACATCTGTGGACTCGTTTTCCTGCACAAGTTAGTTCGCAAACTACATAGCACAACCACTAATTTGACATAACCAGAACAATCACACAATCAGATGAAGAATAAATAAGAGTTCCATTGCATGGGGGCATTTGTTCTTGCCAAGCTCTCCATGTTGCGATGGATGTTTCATATCCTTGTGGCAGACTGTCCTGATGATTGGCGGTCTGGGACTTCTGTATCCGCCGTGCTCGCGCCAGTTGCTTGATGGGCTGCTGAACTTGGTCATTTTCTGTGAAAAGCCCATGGTGTCCGCAGAGTCCGTAGAGTCCGCTGTTAACCGGGCAGACTGCCTGTTGGTCGTGGACTCGTGGCAGGCTATGGCATTGTTGTCCAGCTGTGTGGGCTGCCTCCTTATCCGCGTACAATATGCGGACTGATGCAACATGAGTTGTGGTTGTGTCCGCATGTTGTGGTGTATTGCGACCTGATGTAGCATGAGCTGCGGCTGTGTCCGCATGCTGTATTGAGTGGTGGTCTGGCGCTATGCTTGTGTTGGGCGGGATGGCGCTGTGCCTGTAATGTGCGGGCTGGTAATGTGTCCGCATAATGTCGGACTTTTCTTGATCTGGCGCCTGGATGATTGAAGTCTGGCCAAGTCCTTGCGGACTTGGAGGACTGGGTTGTGTTAGAGCGCGGGCTGGGGAGGTGACTCTATTCACTAGTGTGGTGGCCACAATCCTCACCTCACCTATAAATAGACCCCCCTGACACATCTACAGTAACTGAGTGAACAGTAAGTGAGGGCTTGGTTAATTGTTACGGTCTATTTTTTGTTGTCCGTGCGGGTTGAGCAGAGATAACTGTTTGTTATTTGCAAGTTGCGTGGATAACACTGAGGAGCCAGGAGTTTGGCTTTGACTGTGGTCAGCATCAGTGAAGTTTGCGATTTTAATCAGCAATTTCAGCAGGTCGCTTCTACGGCTTGTCAGTTTTCTCTACTTCAGCTTTTCCAAGGTCAATAACCTTTCCGTCGAACTCGGCGGTCCAGGCAGTCTGTTGTTTAGTTCGGCAGCGGCTTGTAGCAGTCAGCGAATAACGATGTGTCCGCGCGACCTCACGTTCTCAGCGGACTCCATGTTCTATTCGTCTTTTAGCAGCAGAAGTTCGGGAGGCCTCGCCGACTTGGCGGACTGGGCGGTCTCGGCGGTCTGCAGTTCTGTCTGCTCGAATTGTTTTACTTGTAATTTTTTCCTGTATTCCCATGTACTCGCGAAATCATGTCTCGCCATGTATACCTCGCTTTGTAAAAAAGAAATAAAGAATATATGATCTGCTTGCCCCTGTGGTAGCATTTGGTTGTGGAGCTTGCTTTCCTGGTTTCCGCATGATCAAGGTGTGATCTTGATAGTTCTGAGGATATTAATTTGGCATTAGACTATCTTGGTGACCACTTTGAGAAAATTCAACTTGGTATCAGAGCAAGGTTCAGTTGCTTGAGTGGTGATCAACTTGTATTGTTGCTCTGTGCTTCTGAAGTCTTAACCAAAGTTGCTGCAATAGAAGGGAACTAAACAAGAGGTCTGGGTATTGAACTCTTGACCACGACTAAATTTAAGAAGTGGAAGTCGTGTATGAAGAGTTTTCTTTTTGACGAGGAGTTATGGGAGGTTGTCGGTGTTGACGACAGGCAGGAGATTACTGCAGCTTTTGGGTCTGCAGAGCAGGTGAGTGTCTTGAGGAAAACTAACATAAAGGCAGAGTTTACTCTCAAGTGGGCTATTTCACAGGAGTTATTTGATCACGTCATAGGATGTGAATCAGCTGCTGATATTTGGACAACTATTGATGGGTTGTTCAATAGGAAGAATGTAGCAAGGCTAGAGTTCTTGGAGAATGAGTTGGCCAGGATAACTCAAGAAGACCTGACTATCTCTATGTTTTTTCTGAAGATGAAGAGCCTGTGTGCTGAGATATCAACGCTTGATCCTGATGTGCCTATTTCTGAGGCTAAGTTGAAAAGGCACATAATTCGCTTCTTGCGGAAGGAGTATGTTGCCTTTATAACTTCTGTTCAAGGCTGGGCACCTCAGCCATATCTACTAGAGCTTGAGAACCTGGTTGCTTCGCAGGAAAGTTTGGCCAGACAGATGGAAGGAGTGACTATCTCTGTAGGAGGTAGTGAAGCTCTCTTCACAGGCAAGAAGAAGAAGAGATGGGAACGGTATAAGAAGAAAATCGTTGCTGAAAATGAGCCTTCAACTTCTTATCAGCCAGAGTGGAGCGCTGCTCCTAAGAAGGATTAGAAGAAGAACTTGAAGTGCTATAGGTGTCATCAGCGGGGACACTTCAAGCATGAATGTAAGGTCAAACTGCAACCTGGGCATGCTGCTGGCAAGGAGGAAGCTTGCTTGAGTACTGAAGACGTGGATGGGGCGGAGCTTTCATGACGGGTACTTGTGTTTGTGCCTTGTCCGCTGTCGACTTCAATGACGAGTGGATCGTGGAATCCGTGTGTGGTCATCACCTCACTGGAGACAAGTCGAAGTTCTCTTCTCTACAAGTCTACTCATGTAACGAAGCTATCATCACTATTGATAATACTATTTATGCAGTAGAGAACGAGGGGGTTGTGTCTTTGGGTAGTGATAAGGGGCCACTCACGTTAAGGCACAACAAGTAGATACTTTTCAAGCTGATGGACATTACAAGCACAGTGATGATACTCCAGAACCCCTATGAGCTCCTGTGTATGCTGCGACTAGGAGGCCTCCACCTATAAAAATGATGCCCCTACTAGACCTCACGTTCAAATGGTAAAGCATGAGTACAAAAGGAGGTACAACATGTTTGACTGTTGGTGTTGCGGCAAAAATGGTCATTTTGGCGCAGATTGTTGGTATAATCCTCCCAATAATGTAACCCCACGAGTTAGCAATGTGAGACTGACCACTCACAAGGTTAATGTTCCTAGTGGTGTTAAGCTAAACAGGAACCAAGGACCCAAATCCGTTTGGGTTCCTAAGGTAAAATGATTTGTTTTTGCAGGTATGTCCAAAGGCACCAAAAATCTAATCTAGTATTTGGACAGTGGATGCTCCGGACACATGACCGGGACAAGAAGCCTTTTACTTGAGTATACCCCAATCGAAGACGGACCAATAGTGATCTTTCGAGGGCCAGATAGGGGAACAACAAAAGGCTATGGTATGATCTCCAACCGCGTAGTCTCTTCCACAGATGTAGCTAATGTTGAAGTATTACACCATAATATTATAAGCATAGGTTAACTATATGATAAAGGCTACATCATTGAGTTCTACAAGTACAAGTGCTTAATAAAATCGTCTTCAAATTTGGAGATGGTCTTAGCAGGCAATCAGAGCAGAAATATTTTTTGTTTGAACTTTCTTTGTTTAAACAATTCTACCCCAGTGTGTTTTATGGCTAAAAGTAGTATGTCTCTCTGTGACCAATGACACAAGAGATTTGCACAAATTAATTCCAAAATTATAAATATGTTATTTTCTCAAAATTTAGTGCATGATGCCCCCAGCATTAAGTGCCTTAAAGAGAGTTCATGTCACTCCTGTCAAATGGGTAAGCCGATACGGGCTACCTTCAAGGGTATTGTTGAAAAAGATTCTTCAAGAAGTTTATACTTACTTCACATGGAGTTATTCAGTCCTATTCCTATTCACAGCTTAGGAGGTAAGTTCTGCATGTTAGTAATTATTGATGACAACTCGCATTTTACTTGAGTGTTCTTCCTGAAACACAAGTCAGACACCTTCGAGTCTTTGACCAATTTTGTCCGGCAAATTTAGAACGAACTGAACTGCTCAGTGGTCAAAATTAGAAGTGACCACATAACAGAGTTTGAGTTTGGTCCCATGACAGAATTCTGTGAATATCAAGGTATCTTTCATGAGTTTTCTCTCCGCGCACTCTACAGTAAAATGGAGTTGCTGAGAGAAGGAATAGAACCCTAATTGAAGCATGTACAACTATGTTGAACGATGCATCACTTTCGGAGTACTTCTGGGCTGAAGCAGTCAACACTACGTGTCACGTACAAACCGAGCACTTATCAACAAAAGCTATCGTAAGACCCCTTATGAGATATTAAAGGGCAGAAATCCGACTGTGTCCTATTTTAGGATCTTTGGAAGTAAATGCTTCGTACATAATAATAGGAAGTATTACCACACAAAGTTTAGTGAAAAGTATTTTGAAGGTATTTTTATAGAATATAATAGTCATAGTAAGACAAATAAGATTTTTAATAAGAAAACAATGGTGGAAGAAGAGTCAATAAATATTGTATTTGATGAGATAAGCCTGCTAAAAAGCAGCTTGTCCAGAGTTATTAGTGCATATGCAAGTACCAGGTTCAAGGAGCTAAGCTTGGGTGAAGATATCAAGGATGAAGCTCCAAGCTCAGTCAAGCTCATCGATCCAGGCTTGGTGGATGAAGAACCGCAAGAAGAAGAATTGCCACAACCTACGGAGGATGCACCATATGTTGCAAAGCCTGCTGGAGGGAGAGCAAGGAATCTAGGTTTCAGATACCTAAGATATCATTTAGCTGATCAATTAATAGGACAGCTAGGCAATGATGTCAGAACCAAAAGAGGTACAACTAATGATATTACGCATCTAAGTTTTATTTCTCAGGTTAAGCCAAAGAAATTCGAAGAGGCAAACAATGACGCTTCTTGGATATTGGCAATGCAAGAGGAGCTCAATCAATTTGAACGATGCAAAGTCTGGGAGTTGGTACCCAGGCAAAAGGTACAGAATGTGTTCGACACCAAGTGGATATTCAGAAACATGCTGGACGAATACGGAGCAATCATCAAGAACAAGGCTAGACTTGTAGCATAAGGATACAAACAAGAAGAGGGGATCAACTTCGACCAGAGCATTTCTCTAGTGGCTCGGCTCGAGGCGATCAGGTTATTTCTTGCGTATGCTACCCTCAAAGGCTTCACTGTCTACCAAATAGACGTGAAGTCAGCATTCCTCAATGGGATTTTGAAATAGGAAGTATACGTAGCGCAACCACCAGGTTTTGTAAATTCTCAATTCCCTGATTACGTTTACTTTTTGAATAAAGCATTATACGACTTAAAGCAAGCACCTCGAGCATGGTATGAGACGTCGTCTAGCTTTCTTCTTGAAAACAAGTTCACAAGGGGAAAAATAGACAAGACATTATTTCTCAGGGAAGTTAAAAGAAAGATTCTGCTAGTGCAAATCTATGTCAATGGTATTATTTTGGACTCTACAGAAGACAACCTTTGCAAAACATTTTCCAAACTTATGCAAGGAAAGTTTGAAATGAGCAGTATTGGAGAGCTGAAGTATTTCTTAGAACTTCAAGTGAAGAAATCTGAAGATGGAATTTTCATCTCTCAAATGAAGTTCGCCAAGGAGATTCTTAAGAAATTCGTAATGAAGAATGCAACCTCTATAAGGACTCCAATGTGTTCAACTGTGTCTCTGGACAAGGATAGGAAAGGGAAAACTTTTGATGAAACCAAGTACTGAAGCATAATTGGATCCTTGCTCTAACTCACTGCCCGTAGAGCAGATATAATGTTTTCAACATGTGTTTGTGCTAGATTGCAAGTGAACTCTAAATATTCTCATTACGTCATTGTAAAGCGAATTTTAAGATACCTTAAGGGTACGCCCAATCTTGGATTATGATACCTGAGAAATAATGATGTCGAGCTAATGGGTTTTTCAGATGCCGACTTTGCAGGAATTAGGGATGATAGGAAAAGCACTTCTAGGACGTGTCAATTTCTCGGAAGACTGCTTATATCTTGGAGCAGTAAGAAGCAGAATTGTCTGGCAACTTCTACTACTGAGTCAGAGTATATCTCTGTAGGTAGTTGTTGCACACAACTTCTATGGATCCGGAATGAATTAGAAGACTATTACTGGAAGTTCAGAGATATTCCAATGTATTGCGACTCATCCAACGCAATAGCAATCGCAAACAATCCAGTCTCCCAATGCCGGACAAAGCACATCAAGGTGCGCTATCACATCATCCGAGAGCATGTGAAGAACAAGGAAATAGCCCTCACCTATGTCCCGACAGACAAGCAGGTGTTAGATATCTTCACAAAGCCACTGGATGAGGCCAAGTTTTCATTTTCAAAACAGAACTAGGTATGTTAAATATCGACTAATAATAAAGACCAAGCAAGAAGGAGGAAATCTATCAGGAATTACTTCAGAAAGGCAGAATTTTGTCCAAGGCTAAATTCATTTTTCTATATTGGACCCAAAGAATAGCCGACTATCAGGTGGGACAGAAGGATATTGAGGACAGGGGGGGCCCAATTATTTCCCTTGAAAGAGGATGTGCTAGCTCCTGAGGATAGGATTCCTGGGAGTTTGAGTGCAAAAAATGAGGGGAGCAAGTTGATACACAAGTGGCTATTCAGTGAGTTCCCTTGAGTGTTTCTTCTGAGACAGTGTCTGATGTCCCAGCTCCAGAAGTTCCAATGTTAATATTATAGCTGCAGAAGCCAAAAAGGGGGAGGTTGCCCTTACATCTAAGGTGGATGACGTGGGAACATCCTTGCCAAGGTGTATGTTGTAGGAACTTCCTTGGTAGAGTATTTCTACTATTAATTATTATTATTATTAATGTTTTTTCATTTATCATGTGCAATTCACCTTAGCTTGTAGGATTTTGGCTTCTTCAAATAGGGGGAGATTGTTGGATATTGTATCCACAATAACTCTAATTTTAACAAGGGTCCAGTCATGCTAAGATGAATTGAGATTGTATTTGATGCTACTTTTTAGTTATGTATTTGCAGGTCTACAATGCCAAGTACACACCAATGTCAAGTTACAGTAGGTCATTAAACACAGGACTATACAATATAATTCCTCATTATGTAGGCCAAGGTGTTGACTCGCGTGTAGTCTCTTTATTGGGGTGTACTTCTATCCCAAGTACAAGAGAAGGCTCAAGGATGGTCAAGGGTTAGACCCCGGAAAAATAGGAATTTTACCTAAGTAAAATTCGGCGAGTATGGTTAATCATACACGTAGAATTCGTCGAGTATCATTGATGATATACGCTGAATTCGTCAAGTATACTTACCAATACTCATCGAATTCATCGTATATACTTAGGGAAAACTCGTTGGAGAAATAGAAAAATCCACCAAGTAAAATTCGCCGAGTATCGTTGTGCATACTCGCCGAATTCATCGAATGTATCTAATGATACTCGCCGAATTCGTCTAATATGCTAAGTGATACACGCCAAATTCGCCGAGTCCAGTACACACTACTTGTCTAGATTTTTCCCAGTTCAATTTGTTGAATATCAAAGCATTGAGTGCGTTGAGTCATCTCCCTGATATTTGACGAATGTAGCCTTTAGCATTGAGTCAATTCAATTCATCAAATACCATAGCGTCGAGAGCATTGAGTCATATCAACGCTATTTGATGAATGTCGCTCATAGCGTTGAGTGAACAGAAAGCATTGAGTATGCAATGACGTTGAGTGTTTCAGCCGATACACGACAAATTCGTTGAGTATACCTGCTGATACTCGACGAATTCATCGAGTATGAATCCTCGCCATGGCGTTGAGTGACCGGCCAGCCTGGGATGATATGTCTAAGTCATTTTCGTCGTATATCAAGATATATTTGACGAGTATCAATATGATTCATGACGATACTCGAAAAATTTGACTTGGATCATTTTTCCGAAAATTTTCAAAAACCAGTCACGGGTTCGGCGGCCATGCAAAGTGCTTCTTGCTTTTGTTTTTGGAAAATTTCTTTTTACCGTTGGAGGGCTTATCTTTATAAATACCTAAGGATATTCCTCTTAATTGCTAATCATGCTATTATGCTAATTTGCTCTTCGATTCAAACGAGAGAAATTTTCAAATCTGCAACCCGTCGACCTCCTTTCGCACGTCATCTTCCGATCGGCCTACACCTGCAAGCACCACAAGATCCCGTCATCTTCTACCTCTAGATCTGGATTGTTATCTTCTCAAGACGTCTATTCCTCCAGATCTAGACGTGTGAAGACTCAAGATTCAAGTTCTTTAAGATCTCAACTTTTCGAGTTCTCCAAGCTTCAAGATCTACTTTTACGAAGAACGTCAGAGCGAAGACTTGTAATCATTGTTGTTGTAATATTGTTTTAAATATTATAAGAGATTTTTCTCTGAGTTAGTAGATCCTTTTGTGGATCAAGTGAGTAGATCTATTTATGGATCAAGTGTGTAGATCCAGTTTGTAGATCGAGTTGTAGGAGAGGTTGTTCTCCGAGTGGTAGGAGCGTCGTCTCCGATTTGTAGGAGTTGTGGCTCCGAGGTGTAAGATTTGATGAAATCTGAGTTTGGTGAAGTAGCTGAATCTAGCCCTTCATGGTAGATAGGCAAGGCAGGAAAGTGGGCGTACCCAACTCAGGTAACCACAATAAAATCTTTGTGTTTGTGAGCTTGTTTTTAAGTGATTTTTTATTCTGTGAAAACTCACAAACATCACCTATTCACCTCCCTCTAGGTGATTTAGGTAGACGCTAGATACTTTCATAGGATTGAATAGGGCTAAACCTGCTCGATGCTCCATGGCTACGGGAGAAGATAAAACCTAGACAGACGACTCACCTCCTCTGTCAGTTGTTACAAGGTATAGGCATCTGGTTGGCAAACTCATTTATCTCACGGTAACCAGACCCAACATCTCCTATGTTTTATGCAAGGTTAGCTAGTTCATGCAAGATCCTAGAGAGTGTCATCTACTGTCTACCCTAAGAATATTGGAATATGTTAAATCGTCGTCTGGTAAGGCACTACTATTTTAGAGGAATGATCATTTAAAGGTTGAAGCCTACTCAGATTCTAGCTATGCTGACGACAAAGGTGATCTCAAGTCCACATCGTGATTCTGCACCTTTGTGGGACGAAACCTAGTGAGCTGGAAGAGTAAGAAACAGACGGTCGTCTCCAAGTCTAGTGTCGAAGCTGAATATCGGAGTATGATGTCAATGACCTATGAGTTAAAGTGGTTACGAGCTCTCATGCTAGACGTAGGAGAAGTCTATAATCATCCTCTACCTATGTTCTACGACAACATGGTTATTATATATATCTCGAAAAATTTGATATTTCATGAGAGAACAAAGCACATTGAAGTTGACAGTCATTTCATTATAGAAGAGATCTTAAAGAAACAGATTTGCACACCGTTCTTTACTTCAGACAACGAGTTGCCAGATGTCTTCACCAAGCCCGTGTCCGCTTCCTTTTTCACATTTGCGACAAGCTGAGCATAATTGATATACATGCTCCAGCATGAGGGGGATTGTTGCATTATGGAAACCGTGCAGTCTTGCGACTTGACTCTAGCGGTTTGGAAATTGGGCGGTCTGGAGGTTTCACTCTGGCGGCATAATAGACGGGCGGTCTGGCGGCTTCACTCCAGCGGCTTGGTAGTCGGGCGATCAAGCATTTTCCTCTGGCAGCTTGTCGTTATGGTCGTGCGGTTAGCCTTATCATTTAACCGGGCGACTTGTGCGATCTGGTTTTGTCTAGTCGCTAGTCATCGAAAATGTATTTAGTCCCACGTTGCTTATTTGTAATCTTCCTCTTCTCTTCTATTCTATAAAAGGGAGGCCAAACCTTTGTAATACACATAATTTTTGGAAATAAAAATTCTATTATTGTCCAAATTTCAATTTCGCTTTTTCTATTCGAACACCCTTGACTTCCCTTAGAAATAATGTCTTATCTATCTTTCCCCTTGAGAATTTGTTCTCATTGAGAAAACTAGACATGGCGTCATACCAACCCTTGGGGCCTGTTTCAGCCCATATAAATCTTTTCTTAAAATAAATACATGGTTAGGGAGAGAAGGATTGATAAAACCTGATGGCTACTTAACATAGACCTCTTTTAGGTCACCATTCAAGAAAACTGACTATACATCCATTTTGTAGACCTTAAATCCTTTGTAAGCAGCATATGCAAGGAATAAACATATGGCTTCAAGTCTAGCTATTGGTGCAAAGGTTTGATCAAAGTCAATACCTTTCTCTTGCATGTATCCTTAACAACCAGTCTAGCTTTATTCTTGATTATATCATCATTCTCTTTTACTTTGTTTCTGTATATCCATTTGGTTCCTATGATGTTATATCCTTGAGGTCTGGGATCCAGCTTCTAAACATTACATCTTTTGAACGTGTTTAACTCTTCTTGCATAGCCACTATCCAGAATAGGTCAATGTTGGCTTCTTCAAACTTCTTGGGTTCTATCTAAGATAAAAAGCTTGAATACATAGCAATATTGTGATTTATGCACCTTGTGGTTACACCATTACTTGAATCCCCAATAATCAGATCTCTGGGATGGTCTCTTAGGTGTCTCATGGCTGCTGGCATCCTCTCTTCAGATTCTTGAACTTCATCTTCAGTGGCCTGAAGTTCATTAGCTCTTGGCATTTCACAGGTACTTTCTGCTAGGATGATCACACTTTCATCCTTTTCTTATTCAACTTGAATTATGTCTTCAATACTTAGTTTGTCCATCCTTAATTCTGCATCTGCAGCACTAGAAGAGTTTGACAGCTCATTGTGAATCATTGAAGTTTCATCAAAAACAACAATAAAAAACTCTTTTATGTGCGAACAAAAAAAGAGAAACCAAAATTTGGACAATAATAGAGTTTTTATTTCCAAAAATTATATCTATTAGAAAGGTATGGCCTCCCTTTTATAGAATAGAGTATGTTGGAACCCCACCTATATTTAGGGTTGATTTGGGCTAGGTTCACTATTAGGATTATTAGATGACCCAACATGTATAGCCAAGGGTCATAGGGTTTTTATTGGGGTCAAGGTCAGTCAATAACCTAGATTGATTGGTTCTTACCTTCAGAAGACTTAGAGATAGAAGACCTACAGAGAAAAGTAGTTTTCTAAGAGACAGAAAGTCGTTCGAAGATTAGCTGAAAAGATCTCGACTTTCGTCGATCTCAGATCGACAAACTCAGATTTCTTCTCTAAGTTGAGTTCGACGAAAGCCTAGCTGAGATCGACGAACTTCGATCTCACCTCAGTAGTTTAGCTCGACGAAAGACTATCTCTGTTCGATGAACTTGGTGATAAGTTTGGCAAGTTAATTTTCTGGTCAACTATCGTGGAGCTCAGCTCAACAAAGGAGAGGTTTTAGTTAGATGAATTTGGATCTCAAGTCGACGAGAATTTGTTGAGTTCGACTAATTTATCCCAGTTTCAGTTCGACGAATTTGGATCTCAGGTCAACGAGAATTTGATGAGTTCGACTAATTTCTCCCAGGTTCAGTTCTACTATTTCTCTGATTGTGTTCAGTTCAACTAAGGCAGATGATTTTCAAATTATATTATAATATGTTTATAATGCTCTGATAATTAATGCACAATATTCTTATAAATATAGTCGTTCCATGGCAGCATTAATTATGTTTTCACAGAGTTATTACTTGACTTACTTTATTGGAACAGTTGAGGAAACTCATTAAAGACAAATTCCTGTCGTTCAACTCCCAGAATTTCAACAGTCAGTAAAGGAAAGGAATTAAAAATTCAAAGGCTGCAATCTGCATGGAATATATACAAGGATTATTTTTTAAAAGATTAGAAGCAATTTAGATAGCTGTGATAGAAAGAAGAATTTATAGAAAACTGAAAGAAGAACAGCTCATATACAACTCAAGTTCTTCATCAGTTTTTACTTCAGGGCATTCAAGAGACAATCCATCAACATCTGTCTAAAAGCTTTCTGAAGATCAACAAACAATCTGAAGGCCTACACCCTGAGCAAAGCTTCCATTCTGCTGAACTATTTTATATATCAGGGGGAGCTTTGACAACAGCATCAATCCACTAGTATTCTCAGAACATTGAGAAAGAGAAGATAATATCAAATTTCTTTTTACTCTACTGTAAAAGGGTTTCTAACTCCCTTCAAAAGTTATACCTTTGGTTGTTAAGTCTCCTAATCAAAAGACTTAGTTTGCTTTTTGGGCACCTGATCAAAAGCTCAAACGGTTGTTAGATCTCCCTTGAAAATAGATCCTTTTGTGATAGGGCACCTGAGCAAAAACCTATGGTGGCAGGGCACCTGATTAAAAACCTATAGTGTATTCCTACTATGGTGGTAGAAGAGTGGATGTACCAAGGTTTATTGGGTAACCACTATAAATTTCTTTGTGTCGTCTGGTTGTGCTCTATTTTTTATTTTCCTGTGCTGTGATATATATATATTTTCTTTTCTTATATATTTATATATATCAGCTATTTTAATCCGCTATAAAAAAAACTCAAAGTTTTTAAAACACTCTATTCACCCCCCCCCCCCCAGAGTAAAGATAAGATCTATCACTCACTTTAAATTGGTATCATAGCATATATGATATCACTTTCAAATGGTATCAGAGGGTAAGGTTAATTGGTTGTACAGGCTAACACCTGAACTATAAGATCTTTGATAGATCCCATTTACTCTAGTGTCTTTTTATATCATAGCACAAAATATGAAGTACTCAAGCACCAGATCTCCAGTGTGCAATCTAAATAAGTTTGGACTTTGGAAGGCAAGGATTAGGATGCATATGAATTCTATTGATGAAGATATTTATAATTCTATCTTGACAGGCCCCCCTACACCAACTACAACAATAAGCAGAACTGCAGTTCCACCACCTAAGTGGACTGATGCTCAGAAGAAGCTGAAAATTGTAGATGCCAAAGCCATGAACATTTTCGCTCAAACAATGTCAGATGACATATTTCAAAAAGTTGCTGGATGCTCTTCAGCCAAGGATATTTGGGATTACTTAAATGTTATGGTTGCTAGTTCAGCAGATGAAAGAAAGGACAGAAAGTCCTACTTGATTTCATAATATGAGAATTTCAAGAAGGAAGAGTTAGAGTCAGTAGCAGATATGTACAACAGACTCAGCCTGATTATCAATGAGGTGAAGAACTTGGACAAGAACATCTCATTAACAGAAATTAATGATAAGATTCTTATGTGCTTCCCCAACACATGGGATTCTAGTAATCTGGCCAATCAAGGAGGCCAAAAGCCTAAATATATTTTTACTAAGTCATTATTAGGCAAGCTCAAGTATTATGAGCAGCTTATCAAAACCAAGGAAGCAACTTTACAAAAGACTTCTACCTCAGGAAGGAAGGAGCAAAGTATTGCCTTAAACACATCTGAGGAATCAGAAGCACTACCTGCTAGTGAAGAGGTAATGAGTCTATTAGCTAAACGATTCTACAAAATGGCTAAGACGGACTTCAGGAGATGGTCAACCAGAAATGAGTACAAGACAAGGTATGACAAGACTCCTACTAAGGAAATTGTTTGCTATGGATACAGGAAGCCAAGACACATTCACCCAGAATGTCCAGAGGCTCAAAATAAGGACAAGAGAAAAGATAAAGAGTCTAAGAAGCACACCAGCAAGCCCTTCTCCAACAAATATAAGAATAAGAAGGAGAATTTATTTGTGGCAGAGACCTGGAGTGACTTAGAAGAAGAAACTTCATCCAGCTCTAGTGAGGATGAAGAAAAGGCAAAAGCTAGAGAGATCTACTTGATGGCAATCAATGCCTCTTGCAGCAACTCAGAAGCTGCTGATTCAGGAGTAGAAAATTCAGAATCTGAATCAGAAGAGGTCCAAGTAATAGCTTCTTTTGATTTCACTTCTGATCAATTTAAAATTGAATTCAAACTCCTATGTAATGATTTAATTAAATTTGAGAAGGAAATCAAACTTCTCAGAGAAAAAACAAATTGAATATGACAATCTTTTTTCTGAAAACATCAAACTACGAGATGAATTAGACTTAGCTTCTAAACAAATTATTTCATTAAAAATTAAATTAAATGTGGTTAAAGAATTTGAAGAATCCCTTAATGGGAGAAGCATTAAATTGATGAATATCACAGGCATATTCAATGTCAGGCTTAATGGAAAACTGGGCTTGGGAGCTTCATCAAGTCAACCTCCTCTTCTTAAGAAAAACATTCTTTCTACCCCCATAAAATTAATCTCTGCTAAAGAAAAAGGAAAAGAAGTTTTACAACTCACAAATAAAAATACTGAAATCTTACCAAAGAATAAATGAATGAAAAATAAAACTTCACAGAAAAATCATTTTGAACAAAATTCATCGAACCGAGATCAACGAAATTAGTATTATGCGTTGAGCGGCGATCGACGAACTCTGAACTCAGAATTTGGGTACAATTACTCATCTGCGAGGGCTCGACAAAATCAACATGTTTCGTCGAACAGAGATCAACGATCATGAAACGCAGGAAATGAGTATTATCTTTCTGTGAACCGAGATTGACGAAATCAATACTTTTCGTCGAACTCAGTTCGATAAACTCAATTAAATTGGTCGAACTCAAATACTTAAAATAGAAATTTTAATTACCATCAAACTAATTGTAACAGAAACCTAAATTCCTTTAGATATTTTAATAAACCTAGATCTTTTATTAATCCCTTTTACCCAGTGGATAATTCCCCCTAGAAGATTTCATCCATTAGGATATAAAGATCAATCAGAATTTTCTTTCATTTCCAGTTATAAATTTGAGTAGAATCAAGGACCCAAGATTACCTGGGTCAAGAATACCTAATCTATTTTCATGCAGGTGATGGACTATCCTACCACAGATCAACAGTGGTACTTGGATAGTGGGTGTTCAAAACATATGATAGGCAGTAAGAGAAATCTAACTGATTACAAGTCAAAGCTTGGAACAAAGGCGATCTTTGCAGACTCCAACTATGGTCAAACAAAAGGATATGGGAATGTCAAAATTAGAGCTGTCACCTTCAGGAAGCTAGCCTATGTGAGTGGTCTCAAGCATAACCTGATATCCATAAGCCAGTTATGTGATGAAGATTATCATGTATCATTTAATCAATCTTGTTGTGCCATTACTTTTGATAAACATAAAATTGTTTTAAATGGAATTAGACAAGGAAATATTTATGTAGTAAATTTTAAATCAGCAATTACATAAATCTGTCTATTTAATCAGATTAGTAATACTAATGATTTACGGCATAAAAGACTAGGACATGTAAATTTAAGAAATATTGCTAAACTATCTAGGGACAACCTTGTTATAGGATTGCCTTCTGGCCCCTACAAGAAGGAAAGTCTCTACAGGGCTTGTCAATTATGCAAGCAAACTAAAAATAGTTTTAAATCAATTAATAAGAGTGATTCACCCAGAATTTTATATTTGCTACACATGTATCTTTTTGGACCCATTACTATACAAAGTTTGTCAGGGAAATCTTACACTCTAGTTATTGCAGATGACTTCTCTAGATTCACTTGGGTGTTCTTTCTGAGAAACAAGTCAAATAACTTTAAAGTTCTTACAGACTTTCTTAGGAGCATAAAGATTGAGTACTTTACTCCAGATGCATTGATCAGAAGTGATCGTGGTACTGAGTTTGAATCTCTTCTTATGCAAGAATTCTGTAAGAAGGAAGGTATCAGTCATTGCTTCTCTGCTCCTAGATCTCCTCAACAAAATGGGGTAGCGGAAAAGATAAAATAGAACCCTTATTAAAGTTGCAGGGACATTACTTGCAGATGCTTACTTTCCCCTATCCTTTTGGGCAGAGGCTGTAAGCATGGCAAATCATGTTCTGAATAGAAGTTTAATACATAAACTTAAGGGCAAGACTCCCAATGAATTGCTTAAAGGGAAGTAACCTAAAATAGATTATTTTATAGTATTTGGTTGTAGATGTTATATCCATAATAATAACAAGAAACATCTTAGAAAGTTTGAAGGCAAAGCTGCGGAGGGAGTTTTTCTTGGATATTCCCAAGTCAGTAAGGCTTATAGGGTATTTAACAAATCAACCTTAAAAATTAAAGAATCTGTACATATAACTTTTGATGAAGCTAATATGTGTTATAAGGAGAAGGATTCTTCTACTAAAGATACATTGCAGGTACCCTTTCTGTGTGAGATATTGGATGACTTAAACCTCACCCAATAGGTTACATCTCATCCTTCTCCATAGACTGATAAAGTGAGTGAAGAAGAAATTATTGGAACAGTTGAACAAACAACAGCTAACATAATTCCACAAGAGGAATTAATTCTCCAAGCAGTTGATGAACCAATTCCTCCTACTAATCTTGTCACACTTAGAGATTGTTGAGTACATTGGTCTCAATGTACTTGATTTGAAAAAGTCTTCTCAGCTCAATGATATACACATTATTATATTCGATGGATGTTAAGTTTATTTGTGCAGGTTTATAAAGCTAAGTACAATGTGTCGATAATTAGGACTAGTGTCGACACATACTGAATAAGTTGTGTCGAGACAAGAAAAAGTTGTGTCGACACTTAGGACAACTGTGTCGACACGTTGTGTTGAGACTAAATACAATTGTATCGACACTCAGAACTAGTGTCGACACACTCTATTCAAGCTGTGTCGAGACTAAAGACAACTGTGTCTACACTCAGGACTAGTGTCGACACACTCTATTCTAGCTATGTCAAGATTAAAAATAACTGTGTCGACACTCAGGACTCGTGTCGACACACTATAATCAAGCTATAATGAGACTGAAGACAACTGTATCGACACACAGGACTTGTGTCTACACATTTAATAGAAGTTCTGTCGAGACATATTAAAGAGCTTTGTCGACACATTCAGAAGTATGTCGACACCACTACAGGAGCTGCGTCGACACCAAGGACCTGTGTCAACACATTTCACAGTCAAGTCTCAACACTTCAGCAGACTTATTTCCTAAGTACATATATCAAGACTGAGGTACTGACAGCTGTCAGAACTGTCAGTTATTAACCAGACCAGTAGGTTACTCCTATCGGAGCTTATTTAAAGGGATGTAGTGTTCAGAAGAAAGCAGACACGAAGAGAGAGAAAAAAACCAAAAACTTTTAAATAAGAAGCAGCACAACTTTGAAGCTCCAGCTACAATTAAGAAGGTGCAGAGAGGTCTGATCAAGAATCATCTACAACATCTCTCCAGCCTAGATCAACCCTAATTTATACTTCAAAAACTTTTGAAAAGATAAGAAGGGTATGACCAGATCTATCTTGTCAGAATTAAAGGAAGAACAATCATCAAGATCAGATCAAGAAGCAGTTACTCAAATATCATACTAGGTGACATTTTTTGATTCATTTCTCGGTTATATTCAGTTTGTAAGATCTGTCTGTAGATCTGAGTGGAGGAGATTTATTCTCTTGTTATTGTAAGTCTGTGTTATAAAGGCTGAGGTAGGGCTAGGATTGCCTGAGGTAGTAGAAGTTGAAAATTCTCTGAGTTGTAGGGCATTTGTGGCCTGAGAAGTAGGAGTGAGGATTCATTTTGAGGTAAAGTTCTTGGGAAGAACTTGAGGTGTAGGATCTTGGTGATCTGAGTGTTAAGACTTGTGAAGTATGAGTTGTAGGAGCCGGGTGGGCTCTGGGCTGTAAGATCTACTGATATGAGTAAAGGAAAGAGGAGGAGTTTTGCCGAATCTAGTTCATTACTAGATAGGCGAAGGGGGAAAGTGGATGTACCCATAAATTGGGGAACCACTATAAAACTGTGTGCATTGTGATGTGTGTGCTGATGTGCTGTGCTTTGTTAATTCTGTTGATTGCTATTTAGTTTATGATAATAAGTAAATCACTTTATTTAAAGTAGTATTCAGATTATAGAAAAGGGGAATCATATTTAAATGGGACCTATTCACCCCCATCTAGGTCATTTTCAATACTAAAGTAAACATTTACAATTGGTATTATAGGGAGGTTCACTGAAAAAGTCATAACAATCTAGTGAGAATCCAAATGTATTGCAAAGAAAAACATTTCATGGCCCAGAGGGAAAATAATTCCATTAAGCTCCTTGTCTGCTCCAAAGAAAACTTTGGAATTTGGAAAGAAAGAGTCAGATTATTCGTGGAGGAAGCAGATCCAAGAATATACATTACCGTGGTTGAAGGACCACTCATACCCATGAAAGTGTCAGTTCTTGATGCAAACATCAAGACACCCAAGACTTATATGGAAATGGATAAGGATGAAATCATACTGGCCTCTATGGACAAAAGAGCTCGGAATATTATAATCAGTGTAATTGATGATTCAACTTTTCAGAATATGATTCATTGCAGAACAGCTAAAGAAATCTGGGAGTCTTTGATAGTTTATATGGAAGGTACTGAAGAAGTCAGAGATGATAGAAAATATCTGCAAAATCAACAATATGAAGCCTTCTGACACGATAAAAAGGATTCAGTGGCTGAGTATTTTGAAAAATTCTTCAAAATTATTAACAACCTGAGGACTTATGACAGAAGTTTTACTAATTATGAACTTAATGATAAGTTCTTGAGGTCCCTGAACAAGAAATGGGACATCAAGATCTGTGACATAAGAGAAATGGGAAACTTAGCCAATATAGAACCCCAAGCCCTTTTTGGAAAGCTGTTGTCTCATGAGTTACAGCTTAATATCAGAAAGTCTGAAGAAGAATCAGCCAGAGCACTCAATAGAGAAAAAACCTTGGTTCTAAAGGCTGAGTCATCCAGAAAAGTCAGAGAGAAGTCTATACTCACAGAAAAACTGGAAACTACCTGAGTGCTCAGAATCATCCTCAATTGAAGGAGAAATAACTAAGGAGGAACTGTCACTCTTCTCTAGAAAGTTCAAGAAGATGTTAAGGAGAAGAAAATAAGGGAGATGGAAGGGTTCAGCAGGAGACTCTTCTCACAAAAAGATCAATCATCCAGAGAAACCCAGGAAGAAGAATTCTGGGGACAGGTATGGCTCTTCTCAGAATAAATATATTAAAATTAATATAGTGTGCAATTGTAGCAACAAGAAAGTGCATGTCATAGTTGATTTCCCAGTAAATAGGAAGCAAAAAAAGTCTTAGAACTTGAAGGATGGACAACACAAGAAGGCTGACAAAAGCCTATTGGGAAAACGACAGTTAACACTGTCTGAGAGTGAGTCTGATTCATCTGAATCAGAAGAGGAGGAGGCTATTATGGGCCTAATGGCTATTAAGTAAACTCAACTAGGAGAAAAATATCAGGATTGTTCAGATCCTGCTAAGGTAAAATCAATCTCTAATAGATTTTCCTCAGATTATATTTCTGCATCAGAAAATGAATCATGTTCACATAATAAAGAACATGATTCGGAAATTGAAGCAGATTTTAACTCCCTTATGAACAGGTATGGGAAGGTATTAAGGCCTTAATTGCAAGCAAACAGCTTGCTAAGGATCAAGCCAAAGAGTTAGATTCCTTGAGAGGAGTATCTTCTCAGTTGATAAGTGCTAACACAAAGTTGGATTTACAAAAACTGAAACTAATTGAATTAACTAACAAGATAGATAGCCAGGCAGAGGTGATAATTGAACAAGTCAAGAGTGTCAAAGATCTGGAAGCAAAGCTTGCTCAGGAAAGACAGCTCCTGACTCAGTTCTCAAAGCCTAAGTTATTTTTACCTATCATAGATACCTTTTCTGCACCATTTAGAAGTGGTGTAGGGTTTGGTAAGAATAAAAATTTAAAAAGAAGTTTGTATCCAAAGATAAAATTCCAAGTGGTCCAGTTAGGCCACCTGTCAAGTATCTGCCCTCTAATAGATGTTTGAGATAATGTGTTCCTGAACACATGATGTCTGAGTGCTCTACCAGCAAGGTCAATAGAGATCCTTAATTGAATGATTAGATGTCAAAAGGAAATGTAGGCCAAGAACCACCATAGAAAGTGATCAATCCAAGAAGCCAAGGAATTCTTGGGGTTGATCCCAGTGTAGCTCACTCAAATATGAAAGGTAAGGGTGTGAATTATGCACCTCTACCTTGGAAATTGTATGAGAATTCTGTGTTGCACAAGAAAATACCTTCAAATATGCAACTAAAGAGAAGATACAACAGATTTGAGTGTTGGTATTGTGGGAAGGTTGGGCATTTGGCCCCAGATTGTTGGTATAATCCAACATGCCCTTCATATAGATTTCAACCGTCTTTATTTAGAAAGACTGTTGTGTTTTACACAGCAAAGCCTAACAAGAACTAAGGCCCCAAAACTTGTTGGGTGTCTAAGGTGAACTAAATTTGTGTTTGCAGGTGGAGCCAAGTACCAATAATAGGCCAATATGGTACTTGGATAGTGGATGTTTCAGGCATATGACTGGATCAAGGAGTTTACTAAGAGACTACATTCTAATTAAGAATGGACCAAAAGTCATCTTTGGAGGGTCAGAGAAAGGACTCACCAAGGTATATGGTAAAATTTCTAATGGCCTAGTTACTGATGCGTTTGAACAGCAAGTGTACCGGTCGCACAAGTAATATAAAATGGGCGAATTTTCCGAAGTATCGATCTCGAGGGAACACAGAAAGGTGGAGTTAATTTTGAGGAGGACTTGAGATTGAAGTCCTAAGGTCGGGGTTTACGATGGGGGGTTTTGGTTGCTGCGAAAAAGGAAAATAAAACACTATCGATTACTCCTATGCAATGCCGCTATGCATCGCTTCGCCAGGCGGGATGAAGACTAGTCGGGCCGCTATGCACCGAATCGTTGGGCGCATGGCCAAGTAGGCTTGCGGAATAAGGGTCGAGAGCACCTCTTCGCTACGCTCACACCTAGCACTTGCTAGTGTGGAAAACATAAACATTCACACCATAAGTAACTTAAGCCAACAAACCACTGCATCGCTCACGAGCATGAACAATAGTAAATAGCATTAAGCCCAAAGTTCATCAAAGTTCTTGCATCAAATAATAATAAAAATCCAATCCAAAAACATAGAAATGTGGAAGAGAATGATAGAGATACAAACAACGAATGAGTCTTTGTCGTAGACGTGGGAGGAAGCACCAGGTTGTCAATCTGTGTCCAGCGAGCCACTCATCGATTGCGTCCGGGGTCGGGGAAGGCTGTCACTGCTTCCTAAGCGCCCGTCTTCTCGTTTGTCTACATTATCCACGTCAAACCTTCACTTCTTCCTTACTTTACGGAGATCGTAGAGTGGAAACTCACTTCTTTACGCCATGGATACAAGGGAACTTCATAAGGAGTAAAGCCCTAGCTTTGAGGATGAAGAACGTGGCAAAAACCCCTTCCGGCGGAAGAAAATGGCTGCAAAATCGTGTGCCTGAAACCTTGAAAAACAGCAGTTTAAATAGAAATCGCGCAGAATTTTCTTAACACACGGGCAAAACGCACGGGCGCAGACCGTGCGCGAAGATAAACCCACGGGCAAAAATAGAACTGAGTATTTTGTGAAATGATCGCGCACAACCAGCCCAAAACGTGCATGAAGGAAACGCACGACCGTGCGATCAGGAATAAGTAATAAAAGCGTGCGAAAAAGGTCACGCACTGTTGGAATCAACCGTGCAAGGCCAAAACACATGGGTAACCACAGAGAACCCAGAACAAGGCCAAAATAGGCAGGACGTGTGATTCCTCATTGCACGGTTTGGAACAAACCGTGCGGGAACCAAACACACGGGCGGATCAGAAATCCCAAGAAACCACTGAGTAAAACACACGATTACACTAAAACAATGAGCAAAGAAAATACACGACCGTGCATTTTACACAAGAGACAATCTATAGACTGGGCTTTCTGACCACCTGCACAGCAAACCTCACAATGGTGGCACAAGCCACCAATATATAGAACAAAAAGAAAAACTAAAAGAGAGACTTGGGGAGCACCATGTGCTTACCCCTAACAGAATAGTGTGCAATTGCACACCACAACGAGCCAAAATGTGCACTTCATGTTGAAATAAAGCTAGAAGAAATATGAACAATATAGAACTAAAAGTGAAGTGCAAACGCGTGAAAACTAACCCAAATGAGTCCAAAAAACCGTATATAAATCGAACTCATCACACCCCCAGACTTATCTGTTTGTGCATCCCGAGCAAACAAAATCTATGCAAAGAGGGAAAATGATTTAGCTAACAAGGAAATTGCGATACGGAGTACCATGCGAAGTCGCATGCTCGTACGCGTAAAAATATAAATAGAGGAAATTTCTAAGTATGCAAAATAATTTACACTTTTCACAATGCGTATCAAAATTTTATTATTACTCAAAAATGGAATCACGATGGATCTTCCGGTCACACATAAGGAGAAAGTAGACTAATCGCTAGGCGAGCATTGCCAAAGATCGGGGCTCGGGATAACCTCTAAAGGAATCCACCAGTGTCGGTGACCATATGCTTGCCCGTTCACAATCTCTCCACGGCACTGGTTTGGTTCACACATGAATTAGAACGACTTTAGGTGATGAGATGGGGCTTGGGTTTCGGTGAGGTAAACAAGATAAATAATAATGACTACGCACAAAACCCAAATGAGCTAGCATAAAATGAATCTATCCACTAACCAAAATAAACACGGGTACCCCACACCCCCAGACTTAATTTTTAACATATGGGTGTGTGCACCGCCTACTCCATAAATAATCTCATCTCAAATAGGATTTTCAATTATACGTTTTCTTTTCTTTTTCACAATTACTTTTTAAATATTCTTTGAATCTTTTTTTTTACTTTAACAAACTCAGCAAATGAAAACTTTTGAGCACAACCACAAATTCACAAGTAATATCACCACATCAAGACCCCAAATGAAAATATAAAACACTAAAGCATCGACTTGGGTGTGCGACTAGGATCGATTGTGAGGCTTTGGTGAAATAAAGGTGGAGTTGAATCAAAATAAGGGTAGGCACTACGGGGCTAGCGAGGATAAGATGTTAGGAACGGTACAAAGCTCAATCGGGCCAACGAGAATAGCTTGGGGAATGAACTAACCTATACCCATGCAACAAGAATAGCTTGGGGAAATTTCTTAGCCAACGAGAAAGACTATCCATCCTCCCGACTCAAGCAATACGAACCTAACGACCGTCTACACACATCCCTAAGCTACCGTTCAATTCACACCGGATTCACCAATCTTTGAGTAAAATAAAAAGTATTTACGCAATTAGAAAAATATAAAATTATAAGCATACAGAAAAATTAAATCTACTCAAATTTTTACATGAGACGAGAGCACTTGACTAGGATCACAGCAAGGTCAACATTTTACTCCATCTCACAATCCTATGCCAGCACAAACATTTTCCCAAATCATACAAAAGAAACGAGTTTAACTCGCAGCACGCTAACAGCTAAGAACGCGCTCATGTGGGTGCATTGGTGTGCGATGCAATGAACTAATCAAAATAAAATAATAAAAGCTTCTAGTATGCACATGAAATGTGTGCGTGCAAAAGGTAACAAATATTGATTATCCCCCAAACATAAACTAAGCTACACAACAAATGATATTGAAATTAAAATCAGATAGAGACAAGGGAAGAGGTTACCCAATGCTCAGCCAATGTGCATACCAGAGGACGCGTGAACACATAAGCAGCTCAGCCATAAAAAGAATCATAACACTGCCAATACGAAGTAGCCAAGAATACCTGCAGGGGTGAGCTCCGCAAAAACAAAAGAAAAATATACAATGTATAAAGAAATACTAAGCTAAGATAGACATGAAAAAAATGCAGGAAAATAAGATAAGTACTGGGGTTACTGTCATCCCAGCACGACTTATTCAGCTAAGAAAAAGGTTTTAGCTAATGGGCCTTTGAAAGGAAAAGTGCACAAGCAACTGTTCCATTTTCTGTTTCGGTAACGGGTACCGATACGGTGATAGAGAAGTTACCCCTCTGCCGAAATAATCATACCTGCTCCTTGCAGGCAGAGGAAAAAGGAAGTAAGAACAGGAGGAGCGCTGGTCCTCACTCTTCGTTCCCCGGTAACGGCGCCAAAAACTTGATGCGGGTTAAAACTCCAAAAATTATTACGAGGTCGCGACACCCCGGGCGGTTTATTTAAGAAAAGTGGATTTGGTTTTATTTAGAAAACGGGGCGCGCGGATTTACTATTTGGATATAAAATAGTGAAATCGAGTTTTAACGAAAGGAGGCAAGTGTACCTATCATGAGCAGTACATGATATTCCGGTGTGGAATATCGAGGTCGTATTGTTCTCGGGGTCGGGTTGATTATTTCTACTCTTCCCTGGAAAGGACTAATATTTTATCGATATTTAACTTGTCGGGTTATATTTTTTATATGTAATAAAAGAAAGGCAGAAAATGAAAGCATAAAAGGTGGAGCCGATGAAAAGCTTGATGCGATAGAATCGAATAAAATTGAACTAAAATAATCTTTTCATGAAAAGACATCATAAGTTTCAAATTAATTAAGGCGAAGACTTGGCCGTGGAGGTTCCACTAAAATGAGCTCACCTAGCTATAAGAATATCGCTCACCTGAATGCTAAGACAATTCGACCGGGCTTTCGTCCGACGAAGGATTCCTCTTAACGCCTGCATTACGATAAGAACCCCGCTATTGGGTGGGGAACCCAATCCGGTAGAGCTTGTGTGCCTCCTCTCTCGAGGGTTAGTGCGGAACTCTCTTTACCCAGTGGCGATCGGTCCATAGCCACGGCCTCTCGGCTAGCTAGCGTATGGACTACGGATATAGAGCCCACACATCGATTATGTGGTCCTACGCTTCGTAAACCCTAGGCAAACCTTAAGTTAATTTAATTAATTAGAAAAACAGGACGTTTAATTTTCTAAACTATTTTATTTGTGCCAATGCTCTTCGATACTGAGGGCTAATAATGATTAGCCACTCATCGGAATGGGAACGTCAAGCGGGAAAAAGTAATAAAAAGAAAGCATTAAATGGAAAGCAGTAAAGGAAAGTTATAAAGGAAAGCAGTAAATTGCAAGTCCTACTCAAACGAGTAGGACTGAAATGGAAGCGATTCCAACTCAAACGAGTAGGACAAAATAAATGCATCCACTCACGCACTCTACTTGAACGTAAACACACGCACACACTCGACATAATTGAAAACACACGCACACAAGTCCTACTCAAATGAGTAGGCGGAAAATAAAGACCTGTCATTTAACTCCTAGCGAGTAGGCGGAAATAAATGTTAGTACAAGTACTACTCAAATAATTACAAAACAATAAAGACCCGCCATTTAACTCAAATGAGTAGGCGGTAAATAAAGTCCTGACATTTAACTCCTAGCGAGAGGCGGAAATAAATGCTAACACTCACTCACTCTACTTGAAAGTAAAACACACACACATAACAAAAAGTAAAACCACACATTCACACACTCTACTGAAAGAAAATACCCACACACACTGCAAAATTTAAAACGCACACGTACAAGTCATACTCAAATGAAAAGGCAGGAAATTAAGGCACGCCATTTAACCCTTAACGAGTAGGCAAAAATAAATGAAACACATGCACTCACTCTACAGAATTGAAAGAAAACTATAGAATCTATCTTATACACGCACGCACACGTACAAGAAAAAGGAAAAACTAAGTTGCTAAAAAATTAAATCAAATACATTTCTACTGCTAGAATACGGTAGAAATACATAAACAGTGAAAATAAAATTTAAAGGAGCAAAAAATATATGCAAATAAACGGAAAGTGCAAGTGCTCGAGAAATTAAAACGAATACATTTCTACCGCTAGAATGCGGTAGAAATGCGTAAAATGAACGTAATAAAATAAAACGAGCAAAAGTTTAAAATGAAAATCAAGGTGCACGAAAAATTAAAACGGCTATATAAACCTAAGTATAAATAAGACTAAGCAAAAAAATAAAAATGAAAACATAAAAAGAACAAGTTATTCTTATACACGCACACACCCATATGAAAAGACGAGAAAAACAAAGTTAAAGCAAAGAAAAGAAATAAGATTGCTTAGAGAGGGGCTTAGATCCATTCCAAAACAATATAAAGAGACAAAAATCTAAACATTTTATTAAGCTAAAATGAGTGTTACAGAAAGTTAAAAACAAACATAGGAGAGGGGGAGAAAGTCACTTTAAATAGCTTTGAAATGCATCTAACAGTCCCCCTATACAAAATGGTTTAAGAAGAAGGAATAGGAATTCAGATAGAATATCTGAATTTATAGACAAAATTTCATGGTACACGCCCTCTGACACGGGCGTGTCAAGGGGCGTGTCAACACTGTACATATGGCAGCTGTCGATTTGATTGGAGATTTGAATTTGCGGCTGAAAATACAACGGTCACGCCCCCGGTCACGGGCGTGACGGTGGGCGTGTCAGCACTATTCATCGTCTGATTTCAGTGATTTAATGGCGTTATTGACTTTGGGAGGTCCATGTGGCAGTCACACCCCTGGTCATGGGCGTGACTGTGGGCGTGTCGGGGAGGTTGAACTGGGCGCCGTTTGCATCGAAAGTCATCGGCGGCGGTTTGTCGGGTCAGGTGGAGGAGTCACGCCCTAGGCCATGGGCATGACTGGGGGCGTATCGGGTTGTTCGGTGATCGTTGAGGGCGTTTCATCGAGCTGGATGGTCACGGGCTTGGGCATGGGGCATGTCACATGACACGGGCGTGTCGGATCATGGGACACGGGTGTGTCCTTGTCTGGTCGACGAACATTGAATGCAGTTTCGTCGAGCTGGGTGGCACGGGCCTAGAACATGGGGCGTGTCCAATGACACGGGCATGTGCCCGAGCGTGTCATGTTTCTTCTTCAGAAATTTGTTGATTTCACGGGAAATTGACGTATCACGCCCTAGTCACGGGCGTGACCCATAGTACACGGGCGTGTACTTGCAATTTTTTGACATTTTTCCTGAAAATTTAAGGAAACAAAATAAAGATAAGTTAGAATATTTTTTACAAAAGAGAAACATTTTATTGGACAAAATTAAGTAAAAATAACAAAAATAAATGAAAATGACTTAATTAATGTACAAAAAATACGTATATTTACAACTCATCAAATACCCCCATACTTAAGCTTTTGCTATTCCAGAGCAAAAGTTGGAGATGAACTTATAAGGAATTAAAGAAATCCTATGTTTAAATACCGTTTTAATTAATTGAAAGAAAGATCAAAATGAATATCCATGGTATAAGAATTAAAATAAAGGAAGAGTTTCAGCAAAAGACTTCTGATATAAGCAAATAGATAGCAAAAAATTTTATTTGTTAGTCTAACAAAACTATATTGGATTATTAAAACTTTAGCTTAAAAGTATTATAGAAAATAATGAAATTTACAAATTATGCTCTCAAAAAGATTTTAAAATTAAATCTACAATCTATTGAAACTGGCGGCGTAGGATATCGTGGTATATGAAGAAGTCTTTGGTTTAGAGGCGAGGGTATATTTTTTCGCTCGAACCTCTAATGAATTTTTTTTGGTTCAAAGATGGATGTTAGGAAAACAAAATCTTATTTTTCATAACATAATATACTTTTTAACAACTTCATAATAATCCAATGTATATGTATAGGAGCAATTAATTTTATCCTCTTACTTCGTAACATATAATCTTTTCAAATATTAGATGCCTATATTTACGGAACGAAATCTTATTCTTATTGATATAGGATCTTTTAAGGATCGAAAACATGCCAAGTATGATATGAAAAAAAGAGTGATAGGTTTGTTTTTGTTTTTCAAAAAGAAAACTATGTTTAATAAAAAGTTTTTGAGAGCAACTTTTATAAATTAAATGTTCCTATATTTCGAAAAAAAGCTTGGAGTAACATAACTTGAAATCTAAGATTGTTATTTTCTAACAAAAGAAATGTGCAGCTATTTAGATAGTTTAGAAGTAATGTTGAAAACAAGTCTCTATCTAAATAAAAAAACATACGAAAATTTTTAAAACTTAACCTCAGGTATGTTAATCTATCGATCTCCAATTAATAAACGAATAGTAAGCAAAGAATTAAAAGAATTCCTCTATAGATTAACTCGCAACTAACTTTTTGGAGAGCGAAAAGGGTTAAGAATAAGATAATTGATTTATTCGTTACATAATTAACAAAATATTTTTTTGATTTTTAGGTTTTTATGATTTTTTTTGATTTTTTGACTATTATCTTCTTTTTGTTCATTTGTAAAGGTGTTTTAATCTTTTTGTATATTTTAAGTAATTTTCTTTTTTTGAATGTTTAAAATTTTGTCTTTTTTGGGTTTTTTGGGATTATCTAAGTTTTTTTTGTTTTTTAAGTTTATTCTGATAAATTATTTACAAGAAAGGGGAAAGAAAGAAGTAGAGAGGGGGGAAAGAGATTTTTACAAATTGTACAATGCAAAAACTTGATGGCCCGCGAACAAACTCTTATTTAAGTGGTTGGTTCGATAAGTCGAACACCACAGGCTTGCTAAAAAACGAGTTTTTACAAATAAGAAGAGAAGTGGGGGGGGGGGGAAGCGAAAGATTTATTTTTACAAAACATTTTTACAAAACAAAAGATTTTTTTTTGAATTTTTATTTTATTTATGGATTTTTGTTTTAGATTTTTGATTATAAAAACAAGAAATTTTTTTTTGGAGTTTTAAATTTTTATGCATTTTTTTTATTTTTGCTAAATGCAAAATATAAAATGTGCAAAATAGGAAAAATAGGAAAACACCCTCATACTTAAACCCAACATTGTCCCCCATGTTGCAATCTAAGTATACGGAACAAATATTTTTCAAAAGATAGTATGTACAAAAATAGAGGGGAAGGGGGTAGGAACTAGCCTTACACGAGTTCGGGGAGGCCCGGATTGAAACCCTGCATTATTTTAGAAGAAACAAAAATATAACAGAAAAAAGTAAAATGAAAAATATAAACTCGGACAAAAGATTGTGTGTGGTAGGGGGCAAATTTGTGTGTGACTCGAAGCTAACGTCTTAGCTTATGAGCGTGATAGAAATGCGCCGCCCTAGCGCGCACAAAAGTGTAAAGTGCGTCGAAGTTAACCCAAAGAAGTTAAAATAAGCTAAACAAAATATATACATTTTAGTAACAAAAAAAATATATATTTTTGTTAAAGATTTTTGTGGGTTTTGGGGTTTTTTTTGTTTTGTGATTTTTACTTTTTTAAGTTTTTTTGATTTTTTAGGTTGTTTGAGTTTTTGTGTTTTATAGTTTTTAGGTTATTGGATTTTTTTTTAGTGTTTTAGTTTTTTTTAGTTTTGGTTTTAGATTTTTTTAGAGTTTTTGGGTTTGTATTGTTTTTGTCATAATGAAATTTTTTTTAAGTTTGTTTTTTTTGTTTAAATTTTTAGTTTTATAGGTTTTTGGATTTTTAGTTTTTAGTTTGTTTTTTTTAGTTTTTATTTTTAAAGTAGTTAGTATTATTATTATTATTATTAGTATTATATTTTTTATTTTTTTTTGTTGGACATTTTAAATTTTTTTGATATATATGTATATAGGTAAAACTAATAGTTTTCCAAAGTTCAAAATAACGACTCGAAAAGCTCCCCGACAACGGCGTCAAAAACTTTATTGATTATTTTACATCAAGTCCGCAGTAACGGCGCTAAAAACTTGATGCGTTTGAACGACAAGTGTACCGGTCGCACAAATAATATAAAATGGGCGAATTTTCCCAAGTATCGATCTCGAGGGAACACAGAAAGGTGGAGTTAATTTTGAGGTGGACTTGAGATTGAAGTCCTAAGGTCGGGGTTTACGATGGGGGGTTTTGGTTACTGCAGAAAAGGAAAATAAAACACTATCAACTACTCTTATATAATGTTGCTATGCATCGCTTCGCCAGGCGGGATGAAGACTAGTCGGGCCGCTATGCACCGAATCGCTGGGCGGATGGCCGAGTAGGCTTGCAGAATGAGGGTCGAGAGCACCTCTTCGCTACGCTCACACCTAGCACTTGCTAGTGTGGCAAACACAAACATTCACACCATAACTAACTTAAGCCAACAAACCACTGCATCGCTCACAAGAATGAACAATAGTAAATAACCTTAAGACCAAGGTTAATCAAAGTTCTTGCATCAAATAATAATGAAAATCCAATACAAAAACCTAGAAATGTGGAAGACAAAGATAGAGATACAAACAACGAACGAGTCTTTGCCGTAAACGTGGGAGGAAGCACCGGGTTGTCAATCTGTGTCCAGCGAGGCACTCATCGGTTGCGTTAGGGGTCGAGGAAGGCTGTCACTGCTTCCTAAGCGCCCGTCTTCTCGTTGGTCTACATTGTCCATGTCAAACCTTCACTTCTTCCTTACTTTACGGAGATCGTAGAGTGGAAACTCACTTCTTTACGCCATGGATGCAAGGGAACTTCATAGGGAGCAAAGCCCTAGCTTTGAGGATGAAGAACGGGGCAAAACCCCCTTTCGGCGGAAGAAAACGACTGCAAAATCACGTCCCTGAAACCCCGGAAAACATCAGTTTAAATCGAAATTGGGCAGAATTTTCTTAACATATAGGCAAAACGCACGGGCGCAGACCGTGCGTGAAGACAAACGCACGGGCAAAAACAGAATTGAGTATTTTGTGAAATGATCACACACGACCGGCCCAAAACGTGCGTGAAGGAAACGCACGACCGTGCGATCAGGAATAAGTAATAAAAGCGTGCGAAAAAGGTCACGCACGGTTGGAATCAACCGTGCGAGGCTAAAACGCACAGGTAACCACAGAGCCCCCAGAACAAGGCCAAAACAAGCAGGACGTGCGATTCCTTATCGCATGGTTTGGAACAAACCGTGTGGGAACCAAACACACAGGCGGATCAGAAATCCCAGGAAACCACCGAGTAAAACGCACGATTACACTGAAACAGTGCGCGAAGAAAATGCACGACCGTGCATTTTACATAAGAGACAATCTGTAGACTGGGCTTTCTGACCACCTGCACAGCAAACCTCACAATGGGGGCACAAGCCACCAACATATAGAACAGAAAGAAAAAACTAAAAGAGAGACTTGGGGAGCACCATGTGCTGACCCCCAATAGAATAATGCACAATTGCACACCATAACGAGCCAAAATGTGCAATTCATGTGGAAATAAAGCTAGGAGAAATATGAATGATATAGAACTAAAAGTGAAGTGCAAACACATGAAAACTAACTCAGATGAGTCCGAAAAACCCTATATAAATCGGACTCATCAGTTACCATCACTAAAGTTGCTTATGTGGAAGGATTGAATCACAATTTGATAAGCATAAGTCAGCTTTGTGACATAGGATATGAAATTGTCTTCCATAATGGCAAGTGTCTGATAAGGAATTCAAGTGATCAAGAGATCATCTTATTAGTCACTCAGAGTGGGAACATTTATTTTCAAATTTTCTTAGTATAAATGAAAAATCACTAGTATGTCTTATAGCTAGTGAGAAAGACACTTTGTGTGTACAGTGGCACAGGAGGCTGGCTCACTTAAACTACAAAGATATCAGTAAACTATTTTCTTTGGACTTAGTTAGAAATAGCCCACAACTAAAATGCTCCAAAGAGGGCATATGTATTGCATGTCAAAAATGCAAACAAACAAAAGTCTCTTTAAGAGTATTCAGTTCAAAGAAACTGAGAGGTGTTTGTACTTACTTCATATGGATCTATTTGGTCCTATGCAAGTTCTTAGTTTGGGAAGAAAGTCTTATAACTATATAATTGTCGATGATCACTCCAGGTTTGCTTGGGTGTTCTTCTTAAGAAAAAAGTCTGAAACTCTAGGCATCCTTGCTGATTTTGTCCAACAAATTCAGAATGAGATGGGTTATATTGTGGTCAAACTAAGAAGTGACCATGGTACAGAATTTCAATCTGAAAGGATGATAAATTTCTGTAAGAAAATAGGAATCTTTCAGGAGTTCTCTCCAAGAACACCACAGCAAAATGGAGTTGTTGAGAGGAAAAATAGAACTATTATTGAGGCAGCTAGAATAATGCTGAGTGATACATCTCTCCCAGAATATTTCTGGGCTGAGGCTATAAACACATCATGACATGTTCAAAATAGGGCATTGATCAACAAGTATCACAATAAGACTCCGTATGAACTAATGAAAAGCAGAAAACCAAATCCGTCCTACTTCAAAATTTTTGGAAGCAAGTGCTATGTCTTGGACAATGGGAAAACTTATCTAACCAGGTTCACAAAGAAATTCTATGAATGAATCTTTGTAGGGTATAGTCTTCATAGCAAAGCATACAGGATCTAAAACTTGAGACATCAAGTTGTAGAAGAATCTATTAATGTAGTATTTGATGAATCATCTGTTTTATGTAATGATATCTCTAACAGTTCTAGTCTAGGTGATGTAAAGTCTAGAATGGAAAAACTAAATATTAGTGACTCACCTAACATAGAGTTAGACATTAGGGACAATATAGAAGTTCCTTTAGAAGATACTGCATCAGCTCAGGGGGAGGAAGAGAATCACCCTAATCCTCATGCAGTATTAGGTGACAATAGACACCTTCCTGTAGCTGTTAGACACCTTAGAGATCATCATGTAGATCAAATAATAGGTGATGCCATATTAGGTATGACTACTAGAAGTAGACATCACAATGAGGTTTTATACTCTAGTTTTCTCTCACGGGTAGAACCTAAAAGGTTTGAAGATGCCAATTCAGATCCTAACAGTATTATGGCTATGCAAGAAGATTTAAATCAATTTGAGAGATTCAAAGTCTGCTGTCTAGTTCCTATATCTAGTGATCACAATATCATAGGCACTTAGTGGATCTATAGAAATAAATTAGATGACTATGGGTTATAGTAAAGAACAAAGCTAGATTAGTGGCTAAAGGATATAGACAAGAGGAAGGATTAGATTATGACCAAACCTTTGCACCTGTAGCTAGGCTAGAAGCCATTAGATTTTTTTTAGCTCATACAGCATTCAAAGGATAAAAAGTCTACCAAATGGATGTAAAGTCAGCATTCCTAAATAGTACACTGAAGGAAGAAGTTTTTGTCGAGCAACCACCAAGTTTTGTTTACCCTAAACACAAAAACTATGTTTTCAGATTAAATAAGGCTTTGTATGGGTTAAAACAGGCACCTAGGGCCTGGTATGAAACATTCTCTACCTTTCTTATAGAGAACAAGTTCTCTAGATAAAAGATAGACAAGACACTATTCCTTAGGAACATCAAAGGTTCAAGCATATTAGTCCAGATTTATGTAGATGACATAATTTTTGAGTCTACCAATGAGATGCTCTGTAGTAAATTTGCAAGGCTTATGCAAGGCAAGTTTAAGATATGCAGCATGGGTGAGCTAAAGTTCTTCTTGGTATTCCAAGTTAGACAATCTGAGGATGGAATATCCATCTCTCAATCTAAGTTCACTAAGGAGTTGATTAAGAGATATGGTGTGGAGAATTCTTCTACCATGAGAACTCCAATGGGTTCTACAGTGTCACTACACAAGGATGAATCTGGAAAACCAGTTGATGAAACCTTATATAGAGGCATAATTGCATCACTCCTGTATTTAACAGCTAGTAGGTCAGATATTATGTTCTCAATATGTGTCTGCGCTAGGTACCAAGCATGCCCCAAGGAGTCTCATTATACTGTTGTAAAGAGAATACTGAGATATCTTAAGGGCACACCCAATCTTGGGCTTTGGTATCCTAGGGATAGTGATTTTGAACTTATTGGGTACACAGATGCAGATTTTACAGGGTGTAAATAAGACAGAAAAAGCACTTCTAGAACTTGCCAGTTTCTAGGAAAAGGACTTATTAGTTGGAGTAGCAAGAAGCAAACAAGTGTTGTTATCTCTACAGTAGAATCAGAGTACATATCTGTTGGATGTTGTTGTGCATAGTTGTTATGGATTCAACATCAACTACTGCACTATAGTATTCAGCTAAGTAAATCTATTATGTTCTGTGACTCTACAAGTTCAATTTCTACTGCCAATAATCTTGTTTCGCATAGTAGAACTAAATATATAGAAATTAGATATCACTTTCTCATAGATAATATAGAAAAAGAAAATATCAGCTTATAACATATTCCAACTGAAAGACAAGTTGTTGATATCTTCACAAAACCCTAGATGAAAGTAAATTCAATTATTTTAAGTTTGAACAAGGTATGTTGAATATTGAATAATTATTTACACTTAAAAGAATGACTAATTAGGAATGCAAATATTTAAAAATTTTTACTTTAATTAGTCAGGACATATAAGTCAGAACACAAAATTTGTCTAAGTCACAGAATTATGTCGAGACACCAGGGTGTGTGTCGACACTATTAGTACAGGTGTGTCGAGGCACCACAGCCTGTGTCGACACTCGTAGAAAAGGTGTGTCGAGACACGTGACTGTGTGTCGACACTGATTAGTGGATGTGTGTCGACACTAATAAAAGGATGTGTGTCGAGACATTACAAGTTTGTGTCGAGAAACATAAAACTTGTGTTGACACATGTCGACATATCTCGACAGCTTAGGTTTTTTTTTGTCGACTACAGAAATTTCCCAATAGTAGACACCCTTCATACTCAAGATCTTTCAACAAGAATGGTACCAAAGATAGACGATCACATCAACGAGGGATATGAACTGGTGCGCAACGCATTCGATGCTGCTTCTAAAGCGATAAGGAAAGTGATTGTACTTGTGAATGAGGCAGGGTTGGAGTATCTTCTTTCAGAACCAACCAAGATCTGGAAGAGAGAGGTATCTAAATTTTTCTCTAATGCCTCCTTAAACTCTAATTCTGACATGATAAAATCCACTATTAATGGATAAAGTATAAAGGTTTCTACCAAAAGATTAGCTAAAGTCTTTAAGATTCCAAAAATTTCACAAGAAAATGAACTGAATTCAACCAAGACAGCTGAGACACTAGTTTGGTGTGGTCTACCTCCAACCACTAGTATTGGACATTCTTTCAATGGGAAGGGAATGAATTCACAAGTTAAATTCCTATCTAAAATAGTAGGAAAGGTGCTCCTCTGCAAGACTAGAGCACATGACAGGATTTCTAATGCATGTTTAATTTGATGACGAGAATTATCTTCAAAATCAATACTGACTACAATAGAGTGTTGTTTGATAAGATTGTAGAAGGAATTCAGAAGCCCAATATGGGAAGAATAATAAGTTTGTATCTGGTAAAGGTCATTCCAGATTACATTAATCAGAAACATGACACTAAGATCAATCATATGAGGAGAATGGACCTAAGAATCTTTTCTAGGTGGGACAGAGTCTTGATTAAGGAATCTCCTATACCTAAGAAAAAAAAGGAAATAAAAAGTAAGAAATCATTCGTAGAGGAAGTAATATCCTCTAGTGATTCTGAAGAAGAAGTGAACTTCAGTTCATATGAAAATCTAGAGGAAATCCAACGCAGGTCTCCTAGGCAATTCCCTGATACCAGTGTACAAGTGCAGGGGGAGATCATCCCAGAAAAAGAATTAGCTGAGGGGGAGAACCTCACAGAATTACCAATGGATACAACAACAATAATTATCATGGATGTAGTACAAGACCTATAAAAGACAAGCTACTATACATGAGATATCTGATCAAGTATTGGAAGAAGCATCTCTACAAGAGACTGAAGAAGAAGTTCCAATGACAAAAAATACAAATATTCAGGAAGAGAGAATTGCAGACTCTCAGTTTGAGATACCTGATGTTGCAATTCAGCATGTAGATATTACTGTGGATAATATACCTATTAATCGAGAAGGTACTGGGATTGAGGGGGAGTTGGCCCCTGTTACTGAGAAATCTAAAGAGATAACTCAAGTTGAAGAGGTTAGTTCTTCTGAATCCGAGGATGCAGATGCTACTCAATAGAAGAAAAGAAAAATTTCTTCAATGAAGACAAAGTGCAAGAACTATAAGCAATATCTTCAGTCTGGACCACCATCTACTCTTACAATAGATCACAGCTCTTTGCTTGTGCAACTACAGCTAATGCTTGATAAGCAAAGGAAAGATTGGGAGAAATATATGGATGAAAGAAATAAAGAGTTGCAATTTCAGCTGGCCCAAGAGATCAAGTCAATAAGATTTGAAGTAAATCTTTTGAAAACTGAAATGACTTCATTTTTTGAGAAAGTGGCTCATATAGTTGTTTAGCTAGCAAAGCAACAATAGGGTGCCAAGAAAATAAAGGATGATGTGGCAATCAATCAAGGATGTGTCCTTGAAAATCAGAACAGACTGAATGAGAATCTGAAAGTAATGCATGCAACTAGCTTGGGAGAAATTAAGACTCAAACTACTGCTTTAGAAGACAAAATTGATTCTACTGCTATAGATATTAATACCAAACTACAAAGTCATTCTGAATCTCTACTTCAGGATATCAAAGATTCTTACAAAACTTTGGACAATAATTTACTGAGGGTTAAGAATACCGTGACTACAGGTATCAATTATGATGAAGGACAGGTCAGATTTCAAAAGAATGATCTAAGAGATCATATTGAGAGAGAAGTCATAAAGGGGGAGAGAGTCATAATTCAGGCAAGTGTCGAACAAGCTACCTGGATTGCATACAATATCAGAGATACTTTAGGCTTTCCCCCCCTATTGTATGAGGGTGATCAAACAACTAAATCTAGTTGTCAACAACCACCTCTACTTCATGCACCTCCTGCTGAATGGAATCCTCCTGCAGCCCCAGCCAATTTTGAGTTTGTTCAAGTAGTTGTTCACCACATGTATAGTCCTCCTCAAGGCATAAATAAGCATGTAATATTTGAGAAAGTGGACAGGCCTGCTACTGCTCTAGATACTGAGGCTCAGTTATCAAAGAAAAGGTTTAGAGAACAGACTGAGACTAAACCTAATTTTGAGTAATAGAGTCCAACCTATAGATCAATCATTCTTACTGCATGGAAAGCTATGAATGCTAATATTACTAACAGAGGAAAATGGTATTCTGAACAGGAATGAGCTAAACACTTGAAACAACATGATGTAATTCAGAAATTCAGGCAAGATTTGAAGATAGGAAAGGTTCCTGCTAATTCCATAGAACCCAGCAAGTATTTACCAAAGTCATATCATTATTTTGAGAGGCAAAGGCTGGAGGAAGAAGTTATAGCAAAAGCTAAAGCTAAGTAAGCCCAAGGTAAGGCAGTTGTTGAGAAGAAGGAGCCAAAAATGAAAGCTAAGATACAATCAGGGAAATACATAGTTATTAAGGAACCTGAGCTACCTTAGGATTTTCTAAGTTTTATATTTTATATGAACATTTTGATCTGTAACTTTTATAAAACAAAAAAACTTGTATCAGTAAAATAAACAAATAATGGAAATTATGGCGTATTCTACATTTCATGTGTTGATTAATTAAGACTGAAATTGTTTGCCTTATTTTCTACTCTGCATCATTATTAAGTTTGTGTGCTTATCTGTTATAATTCACTTACTGAACTGCACTGGATGTCTATATGTATTTATCTTTTTACTATTATATCTTGTTGTATATCATTGTATTAGGGTTATGACTTCTCCAAATAGGGGGAGATTGTTGAGTACATTGGTCTCAATGTACTTGATTTGAAGAAGTCTTCTCAGCTCAATGATATACACATTGTTGTATCTGATGGATGTTAAGTTTATTTGTGCAGGTTAATAAAGCTAAGTACAATGTGTCGACACTTAGGACTTGTGTCGACACGCACTAAACAAGTTGTGTCGAGACAAGGAAAAGTTGTGTCGACACTTAGGACAACTATGTCGACATGTTGTGTCAAGACTAAACACAATTGTGTCGACACTCAGGACTAGTTTCGACACACTCTATTAAAGCTATGTCAAGACTAAAGATAACTGTGTCGACACTTAGGACTAGTGTCGACACACTCTATTCTAGTTGTGTGAAGATTAAAAATAACTGTGTCGACACTCAGTACTAGTGTCTACACACTATAATAAAGCTATAATGAGATTAAAAATAACTGTGTCGACACACAAGACTTGTGTCGACATATTTCACAGAAGTTGTGTCGAGACATATTATAGAGCTTTGTCGACACATTCGGAAGTATGTTGAAACCACTATAGGAGCTGTATCGACACCCAAGACTTGTGTCAACACATTTCACAGCAAAGTCTCAACACTTCAGCAGACTTATTTCCTATGTACAGATATCAAGACTGAGGTACTGATAGCTGTCAGAACTATCAGTTATTAACCGAATCAGCAAGTTACTCCTGTTAGAGCCTATTTAAAGGGATGCAGTCTTCAGAAGAAAGCAGACACAGAGAGAGAAAAAAACAAAAAAAATAAAGACGAAGCAGCATAACTTTGAAGCTCCAGCTACAATTAAGAAGGTGGAGAGAGGCCTGATCAAGAATCATCTACAATATCTCTCCAGCCTAGATCAATCCTAATTTCTACTTCAAGAAGTTTTGAAAAGCTAAGAAGGGTTTGTTCAGATGTGTCTTGTCACAATCAAAGGAAGCACAATCATCAAGATCAGATCAAGAAGCAGTTACTCAAATCTCATACTGGGTGACATTTTCTGATTCATTTCTCTTTTATATTTAGTTTGTAAGATCTGTTTGTAGATATAAGTGGAGGAGATTTATGCTCTTATTATTGTAAGCCTGTGTTATAAAGGTTGAGGTAGGGCTAGGATTGCCTGAGGTAGGAGAAGTTGAAAATTCTCTGAGTTGTAGGGCATTTGTTGCCTGCGAAGTAGGAGTCAGGATTCATTCTGAGGTAAACTTCTTGGAAAGAACTTGAGGTCTAGGATCTTGGTGATCTGAGTGGTAATACTTGTGAAGTCTGAGTTATAGGAGTCGGGTGCTCTCTGAGTTGTATGATCTATTGATCTGAGTAAAGGAAAGAGGTGGAGTTTTGCCGAATCAAGTTCGTGGCTAGATAGGCGAAGGGGGGAAAATGGATGTACCCATAAATTGGGGAACCACTATAAAACTGTGTGCATTGTGCTGTCTGTGCTGATGTACTATGCTTTGATAATTCTGTTGATTGTTATTTAGTTTACGATAATAAGTAAATCACTTTATTTAAAGTAGTATTCTGATTATAGAAAAGGGGACCCATATTTAAATTGGACTTATTCACCCCCCTCTAGGTCATTTTCAATCCTAAAGTAAATATTTACAGAGATCATCTCATATCTCAAGTGATTGGAGACATTAGTTTGTATGCAAACAAGGCATCAACTCAGCCAAGATTTGATTCATGCTTGCTTCATATCTCAGATTAAACCTCAATCCATAAAAGATGCAGAGAAAGATCCTCACTGGATTATTGTAATGCAAGAGGAGCTCAATCAATTTGAGAGATACATAGTTTGGGATTTAGTTCCAAGACCCAAAGACTACCCATCATTGGAACTAAATGGGTTTTCAAGAACAAGTTGGATGCTCAAGGATCAATTGTAAGGAATAAAGCAAGATTTGTAGCTCAAGGCTATTCACAAAAGGAAGGAATTGATTATGACAAGACCTTTGCCCCTATTGCAAGGTTGGAGGCTATCAGAATATTTCTTGCATATGCATCATATAAGAAATTCAAAGTCTACCAAATGGATGTCAAAAGTGCATTCATTAATGGTGAACTCAAAGAGGAAGTCTATTTGGAGCAACCACCATGTTTCATCTCTTCAACTCATCCCTCTTTTGTTTTTAAGTTGCATAAACCTCTCTATAGTTTAAAGCAAGGTCCAAGAGCTTGGTATGAGATCCTAGCTAGCTTTCTCTTAGAGCATAAGTTCACTAGGGACGTTGTAGATAGAACTTTGTTTATTAGGCATCATAAAAAAAAATTTTGATAGTAAAAATATATGTAGATGACATCATATTTGGCTCTACTGATTCCAAACTATGCAAAAGGTTTCTTGACCTGAAGCATTCCAAGTTTGAAATGAGTAGCATGGGTGAGCTTTCTTACTTCCTTGATCTTCAAGTGAAACAATCCCCTGATGGAATTTTCATCTCCCAATCTAAATATGCTAAGGAGCTAATTAAGAGATTTGAGATGTCTGATGCCTCATCTATGAAAACACCCATGGCTTCCAATGCTGTGATATATTCTGATGAATAGGGCAAGTCGGTTGATCAGAAAACATATAAGGCTATTGGAAGTCAGATCTAGATGAGTTAATAATGGCAGATATAGAGGCAGAGAACCAATCAGCTATTGTACATAGTCCTCCAGCTCCAGCTCCAGCTCTACCTCCAGCTCCTCCTCAGGATGAAAAGTTGTTGATCTCTACAGAAGCTTTAAAGGAGATTAATACTTTATATGATAATCCCTAAGAATATTCAGAGGATGATGATGAAGATGATTCAGATGACAATCCTTCTGCAAAGAAAAGAAAATCTCTAAGAAAAGGAAATCCCCTCCAACAGCTGATCCTAAACCTAATCCTACTCATGATACCCCATACTACATTCTTCAAAATATTACTCCTTACAAGGGCATGCCAGCTTGGATGTGGCTGTCCAAAAAACATGAGAAGGATAGAAATAAGGACAAAATCATGGGAAGGTTATTGGAAGCCATGGGTGTGATATAAGGACTATGTACATTATATCTGGCCTACTAGTTGTGAGATAAAACAAGGACAAAACCAAACCTCAAGTCTTTTGGAAGCAGACTTGCAACCAGGAATCACGTTTGAAGGGAGATGACAAATCTTTATACAGGAGGGGGTGAGAGAGTGATGGAAGTCTTCTCTTTCTCAATAACAACTGAGAAGACTATGTGGATATTGATGTTAGCAGAAAGCTCCCCTTGAGATATTAAATGGTTCAGGGAAAATTGGATCTCTACTACAGGGTGATAGACCTTCAATCTTCAGGCCTGGACCAGAGTATACTTCAGGAACTTCTGACAGATAGATTATTTATTGTCCTTTGAAGTTATCCTGTAGAGTTGAAGGAAGAAGAAGACTCTTGATAGTGATTAGATGTTCTTCTTCTTCTTCTGATGGCTGTTATCGCTCTGGTCTTGGGCTTGTAGTTACTGCAGTGATATTGCCTTTCCTGTGTCTTTCTTTCTCTATCACTTGTTGTTTTTCTCTACAGTGATTTTTCTTCTTTTTCTATCTATTGTATCTGTTCTCTCTTCTTCCCTCTATTTGAATTTCGTAGACTTGATGGTGGAAGAAACATTCCCGAGAGTGAAGATGCTTTGAAAACTGATCCTCACTTAATTCCTCTGTAACTGTTCATTTGAACGGCTATTTTCACTGGGAATGTTGACTGTAATAAATCCCCAATTAATTCTGCCAACTGTTACTGATTCCACAGAAATTGTCAACCCGAGCATTCGTCGAGTTCATCAATCGTCGACCTGAGTTCGACATTCGTCGAACTTAGCAAGATTCGTCGAGCTGAATATCTTGCCTGCGTTCGTCGACCGGAGCTTGCAGTTCATCGAGCTCAGTTTCTGTGTTCATCGAGCTGAGAGAACTATTGAGTGTCGACACAGTTGCTGTGATGGTGTCGACAAAGCCTTGCTAGAGACTTTGAGATCATCGACCTGAGTTCAGAGAAGTGTTGGGTATTGTATCCACAATCACCTGGATTTGAGGAAGCCACCTGTCAAGCTAAGATGAATTCACAATGTATTTGATGAAACTTCTTAGGTTGTGCTTGCAATTATTCCACGCTAAGTGCACACCAATGCCAGGGTGCAGTAGGTCAATATACACGGGTCTGCACGACGTAATCCCTCGTTGAGCAGATCAGTGTGTTGGCCTACGTGTACTCTCTCTATTGGAGTGCACTTACTTTCAAGTACAGGGCTGTAATCTTGCAAGAGCAGACAAGGAGCAAGGATAGGTCAAGGAGCTCATCATGGGTGGAAAGACGAAAATTCGTCTAAGTACAATTCGACGAGAATCACCAAGTGATTCTCGCCGATTCATTCTCACCGAATCGTCGAGAATCATTAGTGATTCTCGCCGACTCTTTCCGACTGCCTCAAAACGGTGCCAAGTAAGATTCGGCGAGAATCACTAGTGATTCTCGCCGAACCCATCGCAGAGCAGATCATGAATACCAAGTAATATTCGTTGAGAATCAAAAAGTGATTCGGCGAGAATCACTAGTGATTCTCGACGAATCGTCGAGAATCACTAACTGATTCTCGCCGATTCGTCGAGAATCACCTGCGATTCTCGCCGATTTTTACTTAGCGATTTCTCTGGAAGTTCCTGAACCGGATTCTGCCGCTGTCAATGTTCTGGACCGGGATTTAGGGATTCTTCTTGTGGGTCCCACAATGGTCTTATTGGAGTTGTCTACAGTATATATATTCAGGTATTTTGAACAGTAGCGATACACTCAGAAAAGAAGCCGAGCACGATCTAACCCTAAAATCTCGAAACTGCTCCGCCGCCGCCGTCGCCGCTCGCGCTATTTGAACGCCGTTGTTGATCGCGTTTCTTCCCGATCTCCGGCGACAGAAGCTTAGCAAAGCTTAGAGTCTCACGCGTCTATCCAGAGATCCCTTGTCTCTCGATTTGTTGATCGGGAAAAACTTCCCCGTCCGAATCGATCGAGACGACCGATCCTCGAGTGACCGTTGGTAGACCTAGCTAGCTTCGCTACGAAGTTTGGATGTCTAAAGAACAGCAGCCGTACATCATCGTCGCCGCCGATCCCATGAACCTAGCCGCCGCCCTTCTTGCCGCCGCCAGTTCCGGGGAGATCCTCTCCAAGAGAGACCAAGGTTGTGGACTCTTTGTAGACTTCAAGATCACATCGTCAACAAAGAGGGACACCGTAGTCTCCACACGTAGTTTGTATTTCTTGTACATTCTATTTTACTTTTGTTGTAAAGGAACGTTGGTTCCTAGTTGTAAGGGTTGGGTGCAACCCGTTTTGTGGGAGTGTTGACTCCTACGTGTGGAAGGGTTCCTTCCGATAGTGCAGGGATTGGATTTCAATCCCGTTGGAGAAGAGACCGAGTCGTCCCTGGTTGGGAGATAGGTCGAAGGGGGAAAGTGGATGTACCCAAGTCGGGGAACCACTATAAATAGCCTGTGTACTCTGTTGTGCTGTGTTGTTTTATTTTCGTGTGCAGGTACCAATTAAATTCCGCAAAAGCGCTGCACGTCACCTATTCCCCCCCCCCATATGTGAACATAGTTGACACTAGGTGGACTTTCAAGTGGTATCAGAGGCAGGTTGCTCATCAAAAAGGTTTACACCTTGAGTAGTATCCTGTCACCGGTGTCAGAAGCATGGAGCTGGATTATGAGATATCGCCACTAAGACTCCCCGCATGTACAAAGGAGTATTATCCCGTCTAGAGGATGAGAGTATCATATCATTTGGATGCTATCGATCCTCGAACATCCTTCATCCTGGAAGAGGGTCCGTTTATTCCTATGAAGACCTCTGACTCTGGAATCCAAGTGCCCATGTGCATTGCTGAGATGTCAGAGACGGAACTTTCATTATTTAAATTGGACCAGAGGATTCGTCAAATTATCATGGATATCTGGTCTGGAGCTTCTCGCTCTAGATTGGAAAAATATAGGACGGCTAAATCTATGTGGGAGATGATCTCAGAGCTGATGGGGGGGGGTCAGAGAAAGCTGGAATATGCTGTCAACCAGAGGATGAAGCCTATGTGGGGGTCCTCACCTCTGAAGATGAAGGCAAGGATCTCTCGGACAGCATCAGAGCTCCAGTGTCCGTGTCTGAGACTGAAGAGGCCAGTGAGGAAAGCAGCTCTGATGAGGATGACACAATGGTCACTGGCTCGAATGACAATAACACTGAAGAGCAGGTAACTTCTTCATCCTGCCCCATCTCTTTTGAACTTTCTGAAGACAGGAACTGCTTTCCTCCAGAAAATTCTGATTCTCTGAAGAGAGCCCTTCAGTCAAGCAACCTACTTGCTGAGGAGCAAGCTCAAGAGATTGCTCGACTGAAGATCTTGTTGGTTCTCCAATTGGCGTCCAACAAGGTCAAGGACTCCAAAATCTCAGCTCTAGAGAGTAGTCTAGAAAATGAGAAAAGAATAGTATCAAACTTTTCCAAGGTTGATGCTATAAAGAGAAAGCAAGAAAATGGGTGGATCTCCCGGATTATCAATTCGTGGAGAAATGGGGAAACGGTATTCCGACCCCCCACTCCAAGCAGGAAGGCAACTCATCATGCCTTCAGGTATGACCACAGGAATAGTCGTGGTCACCGTAAGGGTGATCTGTCCCCATGTGGAGACACCCAGAGTGCAAGGGCCGTCGTGGCCACCCATGAGAGAATACCTAAGGCTCATTTTGAGCCCTTTGTATTCACTGCCACTGCCTCAACTCGGTGTGAATCTACATGTCCCAGCTCACAGAAGACTTCTCACCACCCGAGGACACATGATAGGGAGGACAGAAGTCATGGTGTAAGTTTTCATGGGGCCTCAGGAAGGGGGATGCCTGAAAGAAAGGCACCACCTTCCCGGCCTCATGACGCTCACAACATGCATTCCTTCCACCCTTCCACGTGTCACGATGGAAGAGGAAATTTTGTGAGGAGATCATGCTCTATCCCGTTTAGACCGAGGACCGTGACTACCTTAGTCACTAGATCAGGTCGGAAACGGCGATACAACATTCACCCATGTTGGTGCTGTGGCAAAGTGGGGCACTTTGCCATCGACTGTTGGCACAACCCCTCTGTGCCAAAGGCAAGGGCTTATCCACATTCACGGGACAGAGGTAGTCTTCCTGGCAGGTTTTCTGAAGGAAGGCAGTCGAGTGCTTATGCTAACAGGAACCTAGGACCCAATATGATTTGGGTTCCTAAGGTAAAGTAATTCTTTCTTGCAGGGTAGTCTAGGTTCCCTTAAATATGATGGGAACTAGACAGTAGGTGGCTCAAGACTAAATTGGAACAAGCGTCTGGAATAACAGATGTGATATCTAATTGAGCTTATTCACATCGAGCTCCTAATATGTTTTACCTGAGGGACTAAAAGATAACTCTCATAATCCTAGGTACGTTTGCTTAGTTCCAGGACTTGAGTCATAGGGTATCCACAGTTATATATATATATATATATACATATACATATTTATACGTATACTTCACTTGTATGTAAGTACATCTAAGGAATGTCAACTGGTATGAGGGTGATTGCAAGTCAGTGTTTTCTTGATCACTTTCTAGTTATCCTTGAATCATCTAATAACATGGAGGAAAAAAGTCCTTATTACATTGGCCTTGAAAAGCTTATTTAGTGATCCTGGTTATTGTTCTAACCTCTTCTTTTAGTGTTCCCTTCATGAACTAGGAATTGATTTTATGATGGCCAATGTACAGATTTAAATAAAGGACCTGTAGCATATGCAAAACGTATTTACTAGCCTTTGAGGAAACTTAAAAGCTATTCATCACTCGTTGCAGAAACCCTGAAAGAAATAATGAATTTTCCATCTGTTCACTAAAAACTAGCGAAGATTGTCATCAAGAAATATATGGAATAGCTGGAAACCCGTTAAAATCCTTCTAAATCCCGTCAATCTCACATAGACTCCCGCCGAACTCACCTTTATATATTTAGAATCCCGCCGACTCTTCACCTTCCATAGGAATCCCGCCGAAGGAGCAAACTCTCGGAATCCCGCCGAACTTCACAGGAAACACGCGAACCTTCGCCGAATCGTCTTCCCGTAGGGTTCTCGCCAAATCTCGCAGAACTCCGCAGGACTCCGCAGGAAACTCACCAGGAATCACGCAGGCATCCGTCGAATCCCGCCTAATCCCGTCGAATCACCGAAGGTTTCCCGCAAGAATCCCGCCGAAGCTCTCACCGACGATCTCTCCCAGTTTCGATTCTTCTCCGCTCGAACTAACTCACCGTCTACACCGTTAGGTATCCCCTCACCCTCACTTGGACTTGATCACTAGTGTCGCTTCCTTTTTGATTTTTGATTAAGCGTAGAGTAGGGCTTCTCTTCCTAGATCGGCAATGGCTCCAAGGACAACCGCTGGGCTGGTCACTTGTTGCGAGCTAGTTCGAACGGGGTTCTCTCATGCCTCTGACGAATTCCGAAACATCATTCTGATGCTGGAAGAGGCTGGGCTTTCATTTGTCCTAGAACACCCGTGCAAAGTCTTGGACAAAGAGGTGCTGGAGTTCTTCGCTACCGCCAGACTCCGAAATGAAGACTCTCTTATCAAGAGCAAGGTGGCTGGGGCGAAGATCAAGATGTCTACCAGCAAGCTGACCCGCTTCCTGCAGCTCTCTAGCTCGGAGCATGAGGACTATCTTGAGGAAGAAGACAAAAGCAGGACTCTCCTATTCTGTGGTCTCCCACGAGGAACTCGGTCAATTAAGCGCAAGGATATGAATGAAGAAGGGAAGCTTCTATCTGATATAATTGGAAAGGTACTCATCTGCAAGCTAGGATCTCATGACCATATCTCTGCGGATATGTTCAAGATCCTGGTGGCTATTGTCTGCCGTAAAAGGTTCAACTGGGGGGCGTTGCTGTTCGAGAAGATAAAGGACACCGTGAGCTCTCCGAGCTTTGGTCGAATCATAACTCTGTATCTAAATCAGCTAAATGGAGACAAGTTTGACATGAGTAAAGGTGTTCCTCTACACTACTTGAAGAAGATGGACTCAAGTGTGTTTGATAGATGGGAGAGGTGTATTGGGCAGACTGCCGTGGAAGAACAACATGGAGTATCTCCAGCAGCAATCCCCAGTGAAATTCCTGACGCTTTGACTGCAGGAATTGAGGGGGAGACTCTACCCACTCATGCTGATATAGTATCTGACATCTCCCAGATGGCCCGGGATGCTGTGACAGATATACAAGAAGACAGTGAAGCTGTGCCGGAGAATGAGGAGGCCCTGAACCGGAACGATCAAGGAGCCGAAGCTGATGTACAGGGGACTGCTGACCAAGAGTTGGAAGAGGATGCTGATGAAGATGATTTCATGGATGATGAAGGAGAGGATGATGGCAATGAGGGACAAGAATCCTTGGAGACTCAGGATCTCATAGAACCTCCATCTGACAAGCACGCACCTGAAATCATTCCTGAAAACATTGGTGCACGAGTGGAGGGGGAGTCAGAGAAGCATCCAGAGGCCGCCAGCATTCCCCCATTAGAGACTGTGATGGTGTCTAGCTCTACAGGTGCTTCTGCTGAAGAGCAAGGCCAAGAAGTGCCTCAGAATATTCCCCTACGAGATGATATAGCCACTCACACCGTGAATATCATTCAGGGCATAGTGGATGAGCTTAAGACCTCTTTTGAAAAAGCTCAAAATAAAATGCTGAAAAGGATTAAGGAATCTGAAAATCTCATGCTCAAGAATATGGTGGAGATCAATCATAAACTTGACGTGATGGAAAAGAAATTTGAAGAAATGTATACCGCGGCCGGCCAAGCGGTCACTCTTCTGATGGACGGGTTGAAAAAGAACACCGACACTCTTGTCGTGGTAAATCAGAATGCTCATGTTGTAGCAAACAACATTCAAAAGTTTGACGGTAATATGGTAACTCTCAACGCCAATCAGCAAGCCTTAGTCAATGAATTCTCCAGGACTTCAAAGCATATTGATGAGTCACTGCATTCTTATGCAAACTCCATAACGGTCGAAGCCAAAAAGGGGGAGAAAGAGTATCTAGCTAAGATGGCCGAGCTTCAAGAAATCATGATCACAAACTTCGAACAGTCAAACAAATATGTCTATGAGAGCCGCTGGTGGATGCTCCAACAGGCGTTAGGCGTGTTAGGCATCATTTTGCCTGACAATCCTGCAGGTATTCATGCTCCTGAGACTTCTACGGCTGCTGCGGGAGTAAGTGCTGCTGAGGGAGTAAGTGCGGCAGAGGTTCCCATGAGTGAAGATGATGGTAGGGCAATTTCTAAAGCAAAACTGATGAGCATGTTTGACCAAGAGGCCCTAGCAAAAGCCAGGGGGAAGAGAAAAGCTCAAGAAGGGACCTCCAAGGAGACACAGGCTGAAAAGAGAACTCGACTGAGTGAGGAGGAAGTAAGAAATGAAAAGTGGAGTCCAGTTTCAAAGAATATCATCTTGGACACCTTCTGGCTACAGGAACAAGGGGAAATCAATCGAAAGGAGGTATACAGCCAGTATGAATGAGAGATGCATAAGACGTATGAAGCCAAAAGGAACATCTTCTTTAGGACCAACACGGCAGCAGATAAAGTTCCTCCTCCCAGATATTATCCGAAGCCTAAAGAGTATATGGAGAGGCAAAGGAAGAAGTATTTGGCGCAAAAACTCAAGGATGACTTAGCTAAGGAAAAATAGTCAACAATTTATAGCTTGTCATTCTCTCTCAAGAACACTTAATGCTTATTGTTATTATAGGAACAATTCTGAGATTATACATGTATATATATATTGGTATATATATTTGAATTTGTGAATGACTCAAGTCTTGATCTGTTTGCTTATATTCTCTTGTGCTGCATGTTTAAATTCTGAATGCTGTTTTTATTATTTGATTAGTGTTATTCATCTTAGCTAGTAGGGTTTTGGCTTCGTCAAATAGGGGGAGATTGTTGGGTATTGTATCCACAATCACCTGGATTTGAGGAAGCCACCTGTCAAGCTAAGATGAATTCACAATGTATTTGATGAAACTTCTTAAGTTGTGCTTGCAGTTATTCCACGCTAAGTGCACACCAATGTCAGGGTGCAGTAGGTCAATATACACGGGTCTGCACGACGTAATCCCTCGTTGAGCAGATCAGTGTGTTGGCCTACGTGTACTCTCTCTATTGGAGTGCACTTACTTTCAAGTACAGGGCTGTAATCTTGCAAGAGCAGACAAGGAGCAAGGATAGGTCAAGGAGCTCATCATGGGTGGAAAGACGAAAATTCGTCTAAGTACAATTCGACGAGAATCACCAAGTGATTCTCGCCGATTCGGCGAGAATCACTAGTGATTCTCGCCGAATCGTCGAGAATCATTAGTGATTCTCGCCGACTCTTTCCGACTGCCTCAAAACGGTGCCAAGTAAGATTCGGCGAGAATCACTAGTGATTCTCGCCGAACCCATCGCAGAGCAGATCATGAATACCAAGTAATATTCGTTGAGAATCAAAAAGTGATTCGGCGAGAATCACTAGTGATTCTCGACGAATCGTCGAGAATCACTAACTGATTCTCGCTGATTCGTCGAGAATCACCTGCGATTCTCGCCGATTTTTACTTAGCGATTTCTCTGGAAGTTCCTGAACCGGATTCTGCCGCTGTCAATGTTGTGGACCGGGATTTAGGGATTCTTCTTGTGGGTCCCACAATGGTCTTATTGGAGTTGTCTACAGTATATATATTCGGGTATTTTGAATAGTAGCGATACACTCAAAAAAGAAGCCGAGCACGATCTAACCCTAAAATCGCGAAACTGCTCTGCCACCGTCGTCGCCGCTCGCGCTATTTGGACGCCGCTGTTGATCGCGTTTCTTCCCGATCTCCGGCGATAGAAGCTTAGCAAAGCTTAGAGTCTCACGCGTCTATCTAGAGATCCCTTGTCTCTCGATTTGTTGATCGGGAAAAACTTCCCCATCCGAATCGATCGAGACGACCGATCCTCGAGTGACCGTTGGTAGACCTAGCTAGCTTCGGTACGAAGTTTGGATCTCTAAAGAACAGCAGATGTACATCGTCGTCGCCGCCAATCCCGTGAACCTAGCTTCTTGCCACCGCCGTTTCCGGTGAGATCCTCTCCAAGAGAGACCAAGGTTGTGGACTCTTTGTAGACTTCAAGATCACGTCGTCAACAAAGAGGGACACCGTAGTCTCCACACGTAGTTTGTATTTCTTGTACATTCTATTTTACTTTTGTTGTAAAGGAACGTTGGTTTCTAGTTGTAAGGGTTGGGTGCAACCCGGTTTGTGGGAGTGTTGACTCCTACGTGTGGAAGGGTTCCTTCCGATAGTGCAGGGATTGGATTTCAATCCCGTTGGAGAAGAGACCGAGTCGTCCCTGGTTGGGAGATAGGTCGAAGGGGGAAAGTGGATGTACCCAAGTCGGGGAACCACTATAAATAACCTGTGTACTCTGTTGTGCTGTGTTGTTTTATTTTCGTGTGCAGGTACCAATTAAATTCCGCAAAAGCACTGCACGTCACCTATTCCCCCCCCCCCATAGGTGAACATAGTTGACACTAGGTGGACTTTCAAGAAGCAACTCAGAATTTGTCGACCGGAGATCGCCATTCATAAAACTGCATTTGACGATCGTCGATCTGATTCTCTGACTTTGTCTTAACTACATTCCTTTCAGCAATTCTGGAAATCTTCTGAATGGCCAATCACGGGAAAAGTACTATGACCCATGACTATACATGTTGTGTCAATCTAAGCAATCCTAATAGTGTTCCTTGCCCAAATTGAAAGATATTGTACCTAATCACCTAGAGGGGGGTGAATAGGTGACTTAAATCTTTTTGACTTTTTAGGCAGAATTCAGATTTTATCACAGAGTTATGATTACTTTAACACAGCAATCAATCAGCAATCACAGCAATCAATCAAGCACACAGTGAACACACCAATTTATAGTGGCTCCCCAAGGATTGGGTACATCCACTTTCCCCCTTCGCCTATCTAGCAGTGTAATAGATTTGGCCAAACTCCTTCACTATCTCAGATCCTCAGATCTTACACTCAGAACCCCAAACAGGTTCCTACAGCTCAGGCCCAAGGCCCTACAACTCAGTCTTCTCCAAAGACCTACACTCAGCTTCTTCACAAAGCCTACACTCAGCCACAACAGGCCTACACTCAGCCATAACAGGCCTACACTCAGAGAATTAGATCTCCTACACTCAGGCACACAGGCTCTACACTCAGCCATTATAATTACAGGCTTACAACTTAGATCCCTAAGGATCCTACAAGAAATATAAAATACAAAGTGTATATACCTACAACTCTGAATAGAGAGATGAGTTGATAGGTTCTTGATGAGTTCTTGGAAGAACTCTGCTGAGATCAACCACACTTGGCTTTTCTTCAAAGCTTCTTGAATGTAGAACACAATAGCGTTGATCTTTTCTGCAGCTGATCTTTGATCTCTGCAACTTAAGATTCAGAACAAAGTCTGAACCCTTCTTCTCAGCCTGGTTCCAACGGCTGTCTTCTTGGAAGGAGCTCTCTCTCTCCAACTACTTAGAACTTTACTTGAAAGTCTTCAATGAATTGCTTTTCAACAACTTGATCATCTCTTTCTGTTGACAGTATAAGCCTATTTATAGGCCTTCTTCATGGTAACCGGCTGGTCCGGTTCCTAACTGATTTCTGACAACTCTGACAGGTGCAGTAGACCGGCTGGAATGGCAGCTGTTAAGTCATCCAGTCAGTTCTTGAAATATCTGTAACTGTCTGAAAGTGTCGAGACAATCTGTCTTTAAGTGTCGACACTTGTAGACTAAGTGTCGACACAAGTAGACTAAGTGTCGACACTAGCCTCCAAGGTGTCGACACAACTCCTTGTGTTGTAGAATTCACTTCTCGACACAGTTTCTTCATCATGTGTCGATACTGATATTGAGTGTCGACACAACTCCTTGTTCTTCAGCACTTAGTTGAATTCTTGTAAGTATCGACACAACTCCTTTGTGTCGACACATATTCATGTGTTGAACTTGTTCAGTGTCGACACATCTTCTTGGTGTCGACACAAGACTTCTGTGTTGATACTTGCTGAGTGTCGACATAGCTGATTTGTGTCGACACTTGTACTTAGTCTTCATCGAAATTTGCTGAGTGTCGACACAGCTCCTTATGTCGACACATTCTTCTTCTGTTGAGACTTTAGCTGAGTGTCGACACATCTCCTTTGTGTCGACACTTGTACTTAGAATATTCTGTTGAACTTTGCTGAGTGTCGACACAGCATCCTAGTGTCGACACTTTCTTCATGTGTTGAGTCTTCTGCTATGTGTCGACACATTCTTCATTGTGTCGACACTTTCTTCAAGTGTTGAGTGTTCCGCTGAGTGTCGACACATTCTTTATTATGTCGACACTTATACTTAGACTCTGCTGACTTTTGCTGAGTGTCGACACAGCCTCCAAGTGTCGACACTTTCTGATGTAGACTCAGTTCCTCTGGGTGTCGACACTGCTGCTAAGTGTCGACACTGCTTCACTGGACTTTTCTTCATTGAGTGTCGACACAATCTGTATGTGTCGACACTTTCTGTCTGGTGTCGACTCTGCATCCCTGGTGTCGACATAAGTACTCCAAGTGTCGACACTGCTTACCTGGGTGTCGACACAAGTCTTTTTAAGTGTCGACACTTTGCTCCTGGATGTCGACACATGGACTTAGAAACTTTTCAGCTTTTCCCTGTGAATGCTTGGCCTGCACAACTAAACTCAAAATACATCAAATATATTTTGATGTATATCATTGAGTAGGGTGAGGCTTCTTCAAATCAGGTACATTTAAACCAATGTACCCAACAATCTCCCCCTATTTGGAGAAGTCATAACCCTTAGTCAATGATATACACCATTCATAATAAAATTACAGAATGATGTAAAACATGATTATGCAATCAGGGAAAACATAAACATGTATTAAACAAACATGTATACATATACATCATTTCATAACAATTATGAAATAGATTTATCACACAGCACATTATTCTAACAACTTTGTCATATTCATTTTTCAAAAGTTTATAAGGTGTTTAAAATCAAAAGATTACAATTGTAAACTGAAGAAAATTCTATTCTATTTTTGATCAGCATCTTTGATCACTATTCCCTTTCCAGACTGTATCTTGGCTTGCACAGGAGCTTCAGCATCTTCAGTATCAACAGGCTTTTCCCCTTTCAGCTCCTTCTTATTTAGCTCTTCAGCTTTAATCTTCTGCCTCTCAAAGTAATGATAAGGCTTGAGAAAGTACTTGCTAGGCTCCTGGGTAGTAGGAGGTAGCTTTCCCATCTTTGCCTTTCTTCTATATTGCACTATAGCTTCTTGCCTAGTCTCATGCTTCCTCCATTCTAGTTCAGAAAACCATTTGTTTCTATCTTGAATATTATCTTTGGCAGCCTTCCATGCAGTTAGGATAATATTCCTTGAAGTGGGGCTCCACTGCTTAAAATCAGGCCTTTGTTCAGCTTGCTCTCTGAACCTCTTCTTAGACAGTCTGGCTTCTTGTTCTTTCAGTAGAGCTTCTTGCATAGCCTCAGATACTGGCTGAACCACTTTTTCTATAATGACATTTTCCTTTCCCTCAGGTGGGCTATACATGGACTATATATCAGCATGTATCATATCAAAATCTGGAGGAGGATAGATCACTTGAGCCACTTCAGGTTGCTCCCCTCTTAGATATGCAGGATGTATCCCAGATTCTGCTACATTATCATCATCACATAAAGGAGGATAACCAAGAGTAGCTCTGATAGAATTAGAAATTCACTTGGCATGATCAGAGCTGCCTTTGACTAACACCCTCTCCCCCTTTATGACTTCTCTAACCATGTGATCCCTCAGATCATCCTTTTGAAATCTGATTTGGGCATCCAAATAGTTGACTCCATCTTTAAAGTAAGGTTTCAACCTTTGGAGTTTGTCAGTTATGATCTTCTGAGAGTCTTGTATGGCAGTTGTAACAACAGTTAAGCTCTCTTGCAAGTGCTTATCAAAAGTTACTTTGGCTGTGGTACTTTCTGTAGACTGTGTAGTGGCTATATTCTTTATCTCAGTGACAATAGCATTGTGAGAAGCAGTCAAATTGTCATTCATTATGATTTGATTCTCCAGTACATAGCCTTGCTTAACTTCAAGTTCATCCACTTGAGCTTTTATCTTCTCTTGATGTGTTGCCAAGTACACCACTGCATTCCCTCCCTTGTGGAAGCAGTCAGTCATCTCCTTCTTATTGAGATTAATTTCAAATCTTATAGACTTAATGTCTTGGGCCAGATCAAACTGTAAAGACTTATGCCCCTCATACACATATGTTTCTATGGCTTTTCTGTGCTCATCAAGCTTAAGTTGCATAGCAACCATCAGAGCACTGTAATCTACAGTTGGTGCTGGCTGTAGTGCAAGCTGTGGTGCTATAGTTTGCAAAGCCTTCTTATAATTCTGGCTCCTTCTTTTAAATACTTGAAATTTCCTTTTCTTTGCTCTTGTATCCTCCTCATCTTCAGAAGCTGAGGTGCTTGCTATGTCTACCCTCTCCCTAGGTAGCTCCTCAACAGTCTTTTGCTTCTCAGGCTCTTTTCTTGCTGTTTCTTCTAAAATTTCCACATGCTCCCCCTGAACTTGAGCATTCTCCCCCTCAGCAGTAGCACTTTCCTTCTCAAAGTCTATCTGATCTAAGTTAAGGAAGAGATCTTCCATAGTAAATTCTTGTTGAGGAAGAGATGGAGATTCTCTTATCTCATCTGTTACTTGATGTGGTTCCACTTGATCTGCAACAGATGTGTCCTCTATGACAACATCTGGGGGTAGACTATCAATCTGTGGTTGCTGATTAACATCAGATAAGTTGTCAATTATAACTTCACTCTCAATAAGGAAATCTAATTGATTGATTTCTGAGATTACCTCAAGGATAGTATGTGTTGCTTGCTCACTCTCTAGTGGAGTTGGCTCTTCCACTACTAATGGCTCCCCCTAGATAGTATCCTGGTGAATGGGGCTAGCTTGAGTAGCTCCCCCTGCCTCTCTGCAACTTCTTGTTGAGCTGGAGACTTCCCAGCATCTCCAGTGTCTTCTTCATCAGGAGTGAAGACAACTTGTTCTTCTGAACTGCTGGAAGATTCTTGAGCCACTGGGGCTTTCTTCTTCTTCTGCTTTAGGGATGTTACTTTCTCAGGAGTAGCCATCTCCTTAGTTAAAACTCTGTCCCACCTAGAGAATATCTTCATGTCCATCTTCCTCATATGGTTGATCTTAGTGCCAGCAACTTGACTCATTACTTCTAGTATATTACCAGCCAAGTAAAGACTTAATATTCTACCCAAATTGGGTTTCTTCAGACTTTCGTTAATCTTATCAAAGACAACAACAGACCAATCAGTTTGCAGGGTGAAGATAATCCTTGTCATAAGATTGAACATGTGGGTTGATACCCTGTCATGCCCTCCAGGCTTACTCAATATCACTTTGCCAACAATTTCTGAGAGAAATTTTCCCTGGTTGTTCATCCCCTTTCTATTGAACACTGATCCAATTTTCAATTTGGAATCCAGTCCACACCAAGTTAAAGCTTCTCTGGTTTTTGAAGCAGTAACTTCATCTTCTTCCTTTGTCCTTGGGAGGTTTAATACCTTTCTCAAACCTTTTGGTGAGACCTTCACTTTTACTCCATGTACCCTTGACTTGATCTTGAATCCAGATTCGTCTAGGGTTGCTCCATTCAGAAACTCTAGAACTTCTTTCTTCCAAATCTTGGTTGGTTCTGATACAAGAAAATCTAACCCTGAGTCTGCAACTAGGGTTACCACATCCTTGATCTCCTGATCTGCATCGTCAAATGCATGTCGCACCAGTTCATAGCCTTCGTTCACGTTCTCCTCGAGCTTTGGCGCCATTAGGGTTTGAAGAATTTGAATGGAGAGAAGAGAGGTGTCGACACACAAGTTTGGTCTCGAAACTTTAGTGAGCGTGTCGACAGACAATGGAGAAATTCTATTTATACCTTTCTAGGATTGAAGATGAAAGGGCGGGTTAACTAACTTAAATTTGTGTCGACACTGAGGAAAAGTGTCGACACTGACTAATAATGTCTCGACACATACGTGTCGACACAAGTTTAGTCAACAGAATATATGTGTCGACACTTGTTTATGTGTCGACACCACTTAACTCGACATTTAGTCGAGACTTTACTTAGATAATTCTGAGTAAACTCTAAGTGTCGACACCACCTTGGTTGTGTCGACACTGACCCTGTATGTGTCGACACTAATTTTCTGAAGTGTCGACACCAACTTCCTAGATGTGTCGACACCTTTTCCCTGAAGTGTCGACGCCACTTTTCTGTCTCGACACAGACAACTCTGTGTGTCGACACTATTTTACTTAGCCATTTCTATAAACTTATTCTAAGTTTATCATACCTAGTTCAATTTTAAACCTATTGAACTTTGTTTCTTCTAAAGGCTTAGTATACATATCAGCTAGTTGATTATCTGTCTTAACATATTCTAGTGAAATATCTTCTTTCTCTACATGTTCTCTAAGAAAATGATATTTTATTTCAATATGTTTAGTTCTACTATGGGAAACAGGATTGTTTGCAATTGATATAGCACTAGTAGAATCACAAAAGAGTGGTGTTCTACTTACCTGAATACCATAATCCTCAAGCTGATGTTGTATCCATAGAAGTTGAGCACAATAACTTCCTGCAGCCACATATTCTGATTCTGCAGTAGAGATAGCCACACTTGTTTGCTTCTTGCTACTCCATGATATCAGTCTTCCACCTAGGAATTGACAGGTTCTAGTTGTACTTTTTCTGTCTTCTTTGCAGCCTGCAAAATCTGCATCTGAATAACCTGTTAGTTCAAAGTCCCCATTCCTAGGGTACCAAAGGCCTAGATAAGGAGTGCCCTTTAGATATCTCAGTATCCTTTTGACTGCTGTCAAATGAGACTCTTTAGGGCATGCTTGGTACCTAGCACAGACACATGTAGCATACATGATATCTGGTCTACTTGCAGTCAAATAGAGTAGGGAGCCAACTATCCCTCTATACAAAGTCTCATCTACAGGTTTCCCTGCATCATCTTTGCTAAGAGACATACTTGACCCCATAGGAGTCTTCATGGTACTGGATGAATCCATACCATACTTCCTTATGAGTTCTAGGATGAACTTAGACTGGCATATGGATAATCCATTCTCAGTCTGTCTAACTTGGAGACCCAAGAAGAACTTAAGTTCTCCCATACTACTCATCTCAAATTGTCCTTGCATTAGTTTTGCAAACTTTTTGCAAAAACTACTTTCAGTAGACCCAAATATGATGTCATCTACATATATTTGGACTAGTATTATCTTACCTCTGGATTCCCTAAGGAATAGAGTCTTGTCTATTTCCCCCCTTGTGAATTTATTCTCAATGAGGAAACTAGACAGGGTTTCATACCAAGCCCTAGGGGCATGTTTTAACACATACAAAGCTTTCCTAAGTCTATAGACATGATTAGGTTGAGTTGAATCAACAAAACCTGATGGCTGTTCCACATAGACCTCTTTCTTTAGATTACCATTCAAAAAGGCTGACTTAACATCCATTTGGTAAACTTTAAACCCTTGATAGGTTGCATAGGCCAGGAACATCCTTATGGCTTCCAGTCTGGCTACTGGAGCAAAGGTTTGATCAAAGTCAATACATTCTTCCTGCCTATATCCTTTAGCAACCAATCTTGCTTTGTTCTTGACAATTACTCCATGTTCATCCATCTTGTTCCTAAAGATCCACTTGGTTCCAATTATGTTGTTGTCTTTTGGTTTAGGAACAAGCTCCTAGACTTTACACCTCTTGAACTGATTCAGCTCTTCTTGCATTGCCTCAATCCAATGAGGGTCTAGGATGGCTTCTTCAAACTTCTTTGGCTCTACTTGGGATAGAAAACTGGAGTAGAGTGCTGCACTCAGATTTCTGCTCCTTGTTTGTACCCCTTGTCTTAGATCACCAATGATTTGATCAGCTGGATGATCTCTTACATTCCTATTAGCTGGAGGCATCCTGGCTTCAGGTTGAACTTCTTCAGTTTCTTCAACTTGCTGCACTCCTTGGACTTCTTCTTCATTAGGTACATGTAGTACTCCCCCTGGACAGCAGCCACTATCTTCTACTTGCTATCTTGCAGTAGGTTCTTCTTCAATAGTGAGCTTGTCCATCTTCTTAGTAATACCTGTGGAGCTGCAAATACTTCTAGACAACTCATGGTTAATAAGTCTAGCTTCATCAAATACTACATGTACAGACTCTTCTACAACTTGAGTAGACAAGTTGTAGACTTTATAAGCCTTACTATTGTTGCTGTACCCAGCAAAGATCCCCTCTTGGGACTTGGCAGCAAACTTAGTCAAGTAAGACTTTCCATTGTTAAGTATAAAGCACTTACAACCAAAGATCCTGAAATAGGATAGGTTTGGTTTTCTGCCTTTCACAATCTCATAGGGGGTCTTGTTGTGGCTTTTAGTAATGATAGCCCTATTAATTACATGGCATGCAGTATTAACTGTCTCAGCCCAGAAATATTCTGGGAGAGATGTGTCACTTAATAAGGTTTTACCAGCCTCAATCAAGGTTCTATTTTTCCTCTCAGCAATGTCATTTTGCTGAGGTGTTCTTGGTGAAGAAAACTCCTGAAATATCCCAAATTCTTCACATAGTTTTGCCATACTATCAGACTGAAATTCAGTACCATGGTCACTTCTTATCTTGACCACTGTACTGTCTAGTTCATTCTAAATTTGTTTGACAAAGCTATAGAAGATACTAGGTGTTTCACATTTCTGTCTAAGGAAGAACACCCATGAAAACCTTGAGTAGTCATCTACAACCACAAAGGTATAGACCTTCCTACCTAGGCTGTGAACTGGCATAGGACCAAAGAGATCCATATGCAAGAGGTATAAACACCTCACAGCATCTTTGTTTTCAATGTTATTAAAGGTGGATCTAGTCTGCTTGCCCTTTTGACAAGCTGAGCATATTCCATCTTTAATACACTTAACTTGAGGACCATTCCTCACTAACTCTTTACTATAGAGTTTGCCAATTGTCTTGTAGTTGAGATGGGCTAGCCTCTTGTGCCATTTGATACAATGAGAGACTTTCTCATCAGCTACAAGACACACTGGAGAACCATTGTTCTCAACCATAATGTCTAGGCAATAGACATTCCTCTTTCTATAACCTGTCAAAATGATCTCTTGATCTTTTGACCTCCTGATATGACAACCATCTTTAACAAATGAGATGTCATATCCTACATCACTCAGTTGACTTATACTAATAAGGTTATGTTTCAAACCTTTAACATAAGCCACTTGAGTAATAGTTATATGGGAGCTAGAAATGTTACCAAAACTCTTGATGATTCCTTTTTCAGAACCACCAAAGGTGACTTTAGGACCATCTTTGATTGGTGTGAAGTCCTTTAGCAATCCCCTAGTTCCAGTCATGTGTCTGGAACATCCACTGTCCAAGTACCATATTGGGGCATGACCACTTGGACTTACCTGCAAAACAGATTAGTTGACCTTAGAACCCAAAGAATTCTTGGATCCTTGGTACTGGTTAGTTTGCTTCCTAACAAAGCTACCTGCAGAATTTCCAACAGGCAGTTTGCTACTCACTTTGGCACTTGCATTGTGCCAACAGTCCATGACAAAGTGGCCTACCTTGCCACAGCACCAGCACTCAAACCTATTGTACCTTTACTTAGGTACATTCTTAGCTGTTTTATCTACAGCTGGCTTGTTGAGAGCTGGGGCTTTGCCCTTGGACTTGGACTGAACAGTCCTAGCTGGTTTAGTAAACCCCAGTCCAGCTTTACCTTTTTGATGAACAAATTCATCAATTAAGGGTAGAACTGACTTTGGTTTAGAAAACCTAGCAACTAAATCTTTCTCCTTCTGAAGACTAATATCCAGACTTCTGATTTGATCATTCTTAAAAATTATAGTCCCCATCCGAATCACAGTTATGTGCTTCAGTCTGGCTATTTCATTTAGCTTTTGATCAATCATTTTCTCAAAATCAGTTGCAGCAACTTTGAGACTAGCAATTTCCTTTGCCTGACTCTTGGCTAGGGACTTGCTCTTCTTAAAAGCTTGCAACAGGACTTTATATTCATCTATCAATTGATAAATATCCCCTTCAGACTCAGATGCACTCTCATCACTTGATGATGATGAATCTGATTCTGAACTAGCACAATAAATTGAACTTAAAGAACAATTTTGTACCTTACTAGGTCCAGGCTGCTCCTGGGTTTTGTCACTTTCTGTCAATGCCATTAGTCCTTGGCACTGACTGTCCTCTTGTTCATATATAGAGTTCATGATTTGTATGAACTCTTCTTCCTCTTCCTCAGCAAACAGTCCTATGTATGCTTCAGCATCTGACTCAGTTTCTGATGAAGATGTGTCTGACAGGCTCTTATCCTTTTTGGCAACAAAAGATCTTTCCTTCTTGCCCTTGAATTGAGTCTTTTTCTTATCATTAGACTCCTTCCTTTTCTCTGGACAGTCTGCAATAACATGTCCTTGTCTGTTACAGCAATAGCATATAATTTTTGATAGAGTTGCTTTGCTAGACTTGGTCATTTTCCTGTCTTTCTTTGATGACTTCTTATTCTGATAATAGTCATCTTTTCCTTGTGAAGTGGATGGCTTTGTCCTCCACTGTTTCTTCTTTAAGAACTTCTGAAAGTGTCTTGTGAATGCTGCAAAGTCCTCATCACTTTCACTGCTTTCAGACTTTCTACTTGCTGACTCATCTGATTCAGTCTCAGCCACTTTTGGAGGTGGAGAAGGTGACTTACTTCTGTATTTTCTGGTGGCTTATGTCTTGAATGCCACTGTCCTTTATTTATTCTCAATTCTGGTAGTTTTTTTTCTCTTCTTTCCTCACCATCAACTGCATTTCATAGGATAACAATTTTCCAAACAAAGTTGGAGGAGGAATTTCTGCTAACTTTGTCATTTCCCTTATGACACAGATCTTGGTGTCCCAATCTTTTGTAAGGGACATTAAGAACTTATCATTTAACTCATAATTACTGAATTCTCTGCCATAGGACATTAGCTCATTGACAATCCTATAGAACTTTTTATAGCATTCTGTTATGCTATCAGATCTACCTTGCATGAAGCTTTCATATTCTTGGTTTAATAAGGACTTCCTGTCCTGCCTCACTTCTTCAGAACCCTCCATGTACACTATAAGAGTATCCCACATCTCCTTAGATGTCTTCCAGTGTATCAAATTCTGAAAGGTAGCATCATCTATAACACTCACAATGATATTCCGAGCCCTCTTGTCCATTGTGGCTAGAATTATCTCATCTTTTGTCATTTCAGAGAAGTCTTTATGTGTTCTCTGAATTGCATCCAGAACTGAAACCTTCATGGGCACATATGGCCCTTCCTTAACTGTGATATATATTCTAGGGTCTGAGGCTTCCATAAATAGTCTCACCCTTTCTTTCCAGATGCCAAAAATTTCTTTTCTGCAAATGAGCAACTTCATGGATCCAAGTTCCTTATGATTCTCAGTTGAACCCATGATTCTTGATTTTCTTGATTCTGCAATTTACTAAGACTGAATCTGCCAACAGGAACTACTCAGACTATTAAGTCCTTTTTGAGTAACCTGGCTCTGATACCACTTGAAAGATATTGTACCTAATCACCTAGAGGGGGGGGGGGTGAATAGGTGACTTAAATCTTTTTGACTTTTTAGGCAGAATTCAGATTTTATCACAGAGTTATAATTACTTTAACACAGCAATCAATCAGCAATCACAACAATCAATCAAGCACACAGTGAACATACCAATTTATAGTGGTTCCCCAAGGATTGGGTACATCCACTTTCCCCCTTCTCCTATCAAGCAGTGTACTAGATTCGGCCAAACTCCTTCACTATCTCAGATCCTCAGATCTTACACTCAGAACCCCAAATAGGTTCCTACAGCTTAGGCCCAAGGCCCTACAACTCAGTCTTCTCCAAAGACCTACACTCAGCTTCTTCACAAAGCCTACACTCAGCCACAACAGGCCTACACTCAGCCACAACAGGCCTACACTCAAAGAATTAGATCTCCTACACTCAGGCACACAGGCCCTACACTCAGCCTTTATAATTACAAGCTTACAACTCAGATCCCTAAGGATCCTACAAGAAATATAAAATACAAAGTGTATATACCTACAACTCTGAATAGAGAGATGAGTTGATAGGTTCTTGATGAGTTCTTGGAAGAACTCTGCTGAGATCAACCACACTTGGCTTTTCTTCAAAGATTCTTGAATGTAGAACACAATAGGGTTGATATTCTCTGCAGTTGATCTTTGATCTCTGCAACTTAAGATTCAGAACAAAGTCTGAACCCTTCTTCTCAGCCTGGTTCCAATGGCTGTCTTCTTGGAAGGAGCTCTCTCTCTCCAACTACTTAGAACTTTACTTGAAAGTCTTCAATGAATTGCTTTTCAACAACTTGATCATCTCTTTCTGTTGACAGTATTAGCCTATTTATAGGCCTTCTTCATGGTAACAGGCTGGTCCGGTTCCTAACTGATTTCTGACAACTCTGACAGGTGCAGTAGACCGGTTGGAATGGCAGCTGTCAAGTCATCCAGTCAGTTCTTGAAATATCTGTAACTATCTGAAAGTGTCGAGACAATCTGTCTTTAAGTGTCGACACTTGTAGACTAAGTGTCGACACAAGTAGAATAAGTGTCGACACTAGCATCCAAGGTATCGACACAACTCCTTGTGTTGTAGAATTCACTTCTCGACACAGTTTCTTCATCATGTGTCGACACTGATATTGAGTGTCGACACAACTCCTTGTTCTTCAGCACTTAGTTGAATTCTTGTAAGTGTCGACACAACTCCTTTGTGTCGACACATCTTCATATGTTGAACTTGTTCAGTGTCGACACATCTTCTTGTTGTCGACAAAAGCCTTCCGTGTTGATACTTGCTGAGTGTCGACACAGCTGATTTGTGTCGACACTTGTACTTAGTCTTCATCGAAATTTGCTGAGTGTCGACACAGCTCCTTGTGTCGACACATTCTTCTTCTGTTGAGACTTTGGCGGAGTGTCGACACATCTCCTTTGTGTCGAAACTTGTACTTAGAATATTCTGTTGAACTTTGCTGAGTGTCGACACAGCATCCTAGTGTCGACACTTTCTTCATGTGTTGAGTCTTCTGCTATGTGTCGACACATTCTTCATTGTGTCGACACTTTCTTCAAGTGTTGAGTCTTCTGCTGAGTGTCGACACATTCTTTATTATGTCGACACTTATACTTAGACTCCGCTGACTTTTGCTGAGTGTCGACACAGTCTCCAAGTGTCGACACTTTCTGATGTAGACTCAGTTCCTCTAGGTGTCGACACTGCTGCTAAGTGTCGACACTTCTTCACTGGACTTTTGTTCATTAAGTGTCGACACAATCTGTATGTGTCGACACTTTCGGTCTGGTGTCGACTCTGCATCCCTAGTGTCGACACAAGTACTCCAAGTGTCGACACTGCTTGCCTGGGTGTCGACACAAGTCTTCTTAAGTGTCGACACTTTGCTACTGGATGTCGACACATGGACTCAGAAACTTTTCAGCTTTTCCCTGTGAATACTTGACCTGCACAACTAAACTCAAAATACATCAAATACATTTTGATGTATATCATTGAGTAGGGTGAGGCTTCTTCAAATCAGGTACATTTAAACCAATGTACCCAACACAAATCCTAACTAGGGTTCCAACAATCTACCCCTATTTGGGTAAGGACACTATTTACATCAAAAGCAAATAAAATGCAAAGCAAAAACAGATCTGCTTGATTTATAAGATATCAGCAGATTTAAATAGAAGCTTTGAAAATAAAATAAATAAAACAAAAACTAATCTACTGAAACTAGCCAAACTCCCCCTATATGCATAGCCTTGCACAAATTATTCAGCCACTAATATCCTGTATATTTGCTGTACTGAATTGTTTTCCTGCAAGGAGATGTTAGGAGTTTTGGACCTAGATAACCTTGAGTCCTGGTTCTCTTTTATAATAGTCAGAAATAAAAGAATAAAAATTTCTGTTTCGAAATTCTGAGTTCGACGAAAAATATTTTCATCGATCTGAATGATATTGAGATCGTTGATCTCTGTTCACAGAATGATAATAATTATTTTCTGTGATCCATTTTCATCGATCTCTGTTCGATGAATTAAATTTGTTTCGTTGAGCACAGAGTCCTGAATAGTTCAAAGCAAAATCTTTGTTCATAATTCGTCGATCTGAGTTCGATGAATAGTATTGATGTCGTCGATCTCCGTTCGACGAAATATTTTGAACTAAGATTTTCTGATGATTTTCATGTGATAATCTGAAATCAGTGTTAAATTTAGCTGAAGAAGAGTCAAGCGAAGAAATAACCTGATCCTCTACATCTGATTCATACTCTGATTCTTCAGATTATGCAGCATAGCTGCTGCGAGAAGCATCTATTGCCATTAGGCAAAATTCTTTTGATCTTGCTTCTTCTTCATCACTCCAGGATTCAGCTTCAATTATTCTACCTTTTACTGATACAGCAGCCATTGCTGTGATGAAGTACCACATCTCTTTTGCAGATGAACATTCAGCAAGTTCTTCAAAAATGTCATCAGACATTGATTGTGCCAGAATGTTCATTGCTTGTGCATCAGCAATCCTCATCTTTTGATGGGTATCTGTCCATTGGGATGATGGAACAACATCTGGACTTGTTGTTTGCTGAGGTGGAGCTGGATCTGACAAAATAGATTTAAAGATGTTTTCATCAATGGAGTCCATATAAAATCTAATCCTTGTCTTCCATAGTGCATGCATATCTAGATTGCACATGGTCAGTCTAGTGCTTGAAAAATCTGCAATTTGTGCCATGATAAAACTCAAAAGATTCTTAAGATCTACCAAAGGATCTTTGTGGTTCAGGTGTTAGCCTGTACAACCAATAAGGTGTGGTATTTTTAACCAACCTGCCTCTGATACCAATTGAAAGTGATAGATCTAAAGCAAAGTAGCTAGAGTTTATCACAGCACAATAACAAAACTAAAAACTAAAAAGAACAGAGCAGATCAAGCCACACAGAAGAGACAGAAGGATTTTATAGTGGTTCCCCAAATCTGGGTAGTCCACTCTTCTACCACCCTGGTAGGAATACACTCAGGTTTTTGATCAGGTGCCTGACACCAATGGGTTTTGATCAGGTCCCCCAAAACCAAACCTCAAGTCTTTTGGAAGGAGACTTGCAACCAGGAATCACTTTTGAAGGGAGATGACAACCCTTTATACAGGAGGGGGTGAGAGAGTGATGGAAGTCTTCTCTTTCTCAATAACAACTGAGAAGACTATGTGGATATTGATGTTAGCAGAAAGCTCCCCCTGATATATTAAATGGTTCAGGGAAAACTGGAGCTCTGCTACAGGGTAATAGGCCTTCAATCTTCAGGCCTGGACAAGAGTATCCTTCAGGAACTTCTGACAGATAGATTATTTGTTGTCCTTTGAAGTTATCCTGTAGAGTTGAAGGAAGAAGAAGACTCTTGATAGTGATTAGATGTTCTTCTTCTTCTTCTGATCGCTGTTATCGCTCTGGTCTGGGGCTTGTAGTTACTGTACTGATATTGCCTTTCCTGTGTCTTTCTTTCTCTATCACATGTTGTTTTTATCTACAGTGATTTTTCTTCTTATTCTGTCTATTGTATATGTTCTCTCTTCTTCCCTCTGTTTGAATTCCGTAGACTTGTTGGTGGAAGAAACATTCGCGAGCGTGAAGATGCTTTGAAAACTGATCCTCACTTAATTCCTCTGTAACTGTCCGTTTGAACGGCTATTTTTACTGAGAATGTTGACTGTAATAAATCCCCAATTAATTCTGCCAACTATTACTGATTCCACAAAAATCGTCGACCTGAGCATTCGTCGAGTTCATCAATCGTCGACCTGAGTTCGACATTCGTCGAACTCAGTTAGATTCGTCGAGCTGAATATCTTGCCTGCGTTCGTCGACCGGAGCTTGCAGTTTGTCGAGCTCAGTTTCTGTGTTCGTCGAGCTGAGAGAACTGTTGAGTGTCGACACAGTTGCTGTGATGGTGTCGACACAGCCTTGCTAGAGTCTTTGAGATCGTCGACCTAAGTTCAGAGAAGCAACTCAGAATTCGTCGACCGGAGATCGCCGTTCGTCAAACTGCGTTCGACGATCATCGATCTGATTCTCTGACTTTGTCTTAACTGCATTCCTTTCAACAATTCTGGAAATATTCTGAATGGCCAATCCTGGGAAAAGTCCTATGACCCATGACTATACATGTTGGGTCAATCTAAGCAACCCTAATAGTGTTCCTTCCCCAAATCCTAACTGGGTTCCAACATAGAGTATCTTTTAAAACTTTCTTTTGTTGTTTATATAATTTTCAGAGTTGAGCAAATAATATATACTAACATTAACAGTAAGCAACCTAAGATAAACTAATCTAACACAGCCACAGCAAAAATAGATGATCGTTAAAACTCCAAAATTATTTACGGTCATGCGACGACCCGGCGGTTTTATTTGAGAAAAAGGCGGAAGTGGTTTTATTTAGAAAACGGGGCGCGCGTATTTATTTATTTGGATATAAAACAGGTTAGATCGAGTTTTAACGAAAGGAGACAAGTGCACCTATCGTGAGTAGTACAGTATATTCCGGGTGGAATATCGAGGTCATATTGTTCTTGTAGTCGGTTCGATTATTTCTACTCTTCCCTAGAGGGGACTATTATTTTACCGATAATTAACTTGTCGGGTTATTTTATATATAATAAAAATGACAGAAAAAGAAAGCATAAAAAGAAAGCAATAAGGTGGTGTCGATGAAGAGCATAGCTCGATGGCACCGAAAAAATAATTGAACTAAAATAGACTTTAAATAAAAAGAGCTCCTAAAATTCTAATTAATTAAGGCGGAGACTTGGCCGTGGAGGTTCCACTAAAATGAGCTCACCTAGCTATAGGGTTATCGCTCACCTGAACGCTAAGACTATTCGACCGGACTCTCATCCGATGAAGGATTCCTCTTAACGCTCGCATTACGCTAAGAACCCCGCTATTGGGTGGGGAACCCAATCCGGTAGAGTTGGTGCGCCTCCTCTCTCGAGGGTTAGTGCGGAACTCTCTTTGCCAAGGGGTGATCGGTCCATAGGCTGTGATCCTACGCGTCGTTAACCCCGGGCAAAACCTTAAGTACTTTTAATTAATTAGAAAGATATGACCTTTAATTATTTTAAGCTATTTTATTTGTCCCAATGCTCTTCGATTCCGAGGGCTAAGCACGGTTAGCCACTCATCGGAATGGGGACGGCTTGCGGGAAAAGCAGAAAATAAAGCAGTAAAGAAAGCGGTAAAAGAAAGCAGTAAATGAAAGCAGGAAAATAAAGCAGTAAATTGCAAGTCCTAATCAAACGAGTAGGACTGAAGAAAGCTATAAATTGCGAGTCCCGGCGCAAATGCGTGGGCGGGAGAAAGAAAGCGGGTCCTACTCAAATGAGTAGGACTAAATAAATGCAACACACGCACACACTCGACAGAAATTAAAACTCACACACACACTCTCTCGACATAAAGTAAAACACACGCACTCTACTGAATTGAAAACTCACACACACAATATAAAGTAAACACACCCACACGACAAAATGTAAAAACTCACACACTCTACTGAATGGAATAAAGCAAAGCGCCATTTAACTCTTAACGAGTAGGCGGAAATAAATGAGCACACATAAGCGAAAAAAATAAGAAAAACTAAGTTGACGAAAAATTAAAATAACTGCATTTCTACCGCTAAAATGCGGTAGAAATGCGTAAAAAGCTGAAATAAAAATAAACCGGGCAAAAAGGTTTGCAAATAAACGCAAAATGAAAATGCCCGAAAAATTAAAATGAATACATTTCTACCGCTAGAATGCGGTAGAAATGCATAAAAAGAGAACGAAAAAATTAAAAGAGCAAAAAGTTTTTGAAATAAAAGCAGAAACGAAAATGCTTGAAAAATTAAAACGATTATATTTTCATTCTTATAATTTTATAGAAACGCCTAAAAAGTGGAAATAAGACTAAAAGAGAATGAAAAGTTTTACAATCCTAAAGAGCCTAATTTAAAAGAAATTAAAAACCACTCTTATAACCGTTTTTATAGTCTTATAAGAATGAAAATAGAGAGTACAAAAAAGGAATCCTAAAACTAAACTAACCTAAGTAAACAGAACTTATGAAAACATAAAAGTAAAACTCTAACCTCATACACACACACGCATTTTAAAAGAATGAAAATAAAGTTAAAACAAATCATAAATAAGATTGCATAAAGAGAGGCTTAGATCGATTCCAACATAACATAAGGAGATAAAAATTTAACATTTCATTAAGCTGAAAAAAAGAGTTACAAAAGAACGAAAACAAAAACTAAGGAGAGGGGGAGAAATTTCCCTTACATAGCATTGGAATACATCTAGGCAACACCTCCCTAAGGCAAAATGGTTCAAAAAGGGGAACAGGAACCCAAGCAGAAGCTCTGAATTTATAGACAGAAATTTTACAAGGACACGCCCTCTGACACGGGCGTGTCAGGGGGCGTGTGGTACTATTTGCGAAGGCGGCCGGCAATTTGACGGGAAAGTGGACTTCGGGATGGACACGTGTCGGTCTCGCAGTGGTCATGCCCCAGGTCACGGGCATGACGGTGGGCGTGTCGGGGAGGTGGATCTGGGCGCGGGTCGCGCAGAAAGTCATCGCGCGGGTCTTGTCGGCCAGGTGGAGATGTCACGCCCCCGGTCACGGGCGTGCCTCTGGGCGTGTCGGTTGGTGTCGACACTCGACAAACGTCGAGCGGAAAATGTCGAGTTGAAAATCGTCGAGCGGGAAGAGGTGTCACGCCCTAGGTCACGGGCGTGACGCTAGGCGTGTCGAGGAGGTCGACGATCGTTGAGCTGAAAATGTCGAGCGGGTGGACACGGGCTTGGGTCACACCCCGTGTTGGGTGACACGGGCGTGTGGCCGGGCGTGTCGACGCTTTTCTTCTCTAAAATTGCTGATTTCACGGTTTTTGCATTGTCACGCCCTAGTCACGGGCGTGACCAATTTGTCACGGGCGTGACCAATTTGTCACGGGCGTGACCAATTTGTCACGGGCGTGACCTAGCATTTTTTGACATTTTTCCTGAAAATTTCAGAAAACAGAAATAAATTAAAGTTAGAAATATTTACAAAAAAGAAGCAATTTATTAAAGAAATATAAAACAAAAATAACAAAAATAAACTAAAATGACTTATTTAATGTACATAAAAATAGGTATATTTACAATTCATCAAATACCCTCATACTTAAGTTTTTGCTATTTCAGAGCAAAAGTTGGAGATGAACTTATAAGGAATAACAAAAATCCTAAGTTTAGCTACCGCTTGAATTAATTAAAAGTAAGATCAAAATAAACATCCGGGGTTAAAGAATTAAATCCTAATTTATGAAATGTTATAAATAGAGGAAAAGTTTCAAAAAGACTTCTAGATAAAATAAAGTAGAATGCAAAAATTTATTTTTGTTAGTTTAACAAAGATGGATTGTATTTATATAAAAAACTTTAGCTTAAAACAAGTTAAAGGAAATAATGCAATTTAAAAATTATGCTCTCAAAAAAATTTTAAATTAATTTTAGAATCATTGAAATAGGCTAAGTGGTTTGGTGGTTTATGAAGAAGGCTTGAATATTGAGGTGAGGTAATTTTTTCTCGAACCTCCAATTTTTTTCTTTTCGGATAGTTAGGAAAATGAAATATTATTTTCCTAACACATAATTTTTTTTCTTTCATCATAAATAATAAATAACCCAATGTATATGTGTAGGAGTAATGAATTTTATCTTCTTACTCCATAACATATAATCTTTTTAAATATTGGGTGCCTATGTTTACAGAATGAAATCTTATTCTCATTGACATAAGATCTTTTAAAGGATAGGGGTAAACATGTCAAGTAAGACATGCAAAAATGGAAGTGGGTTTATTTTTTCAAAAAGAAAACTAGATTTTAATAAAAAAGTTTTGAGAGCAACCTTTTTAAAATGAACGTTCCGATGTTTCTAAAAGCATGAAGTAAAAATAATTGAAATCCATGGATGTTATTTTCTAACATAAAAAACGAGCTTCTATTTAAAAAATTAGAAGTGGTGGTGAAAAACAAGTTCCCTATTATAAGGAAAAGACATAAAAAATTCTTTAAATCTTAACCCCAGACACTTAAATCTATCAAACTTTAATTAATAAACGAATAGTAAGCAAATAATTAAAAGAATTCGCTTATAAATTAACTCGAAACTAGATTTGTGGAAAGCAAGAAGGGTTAAGAAATGGTATATTCGATTCATTTTGTTACATAATTTAACAAAATATTTTTTGGAATTTTTAGAGTTTTTATCATTTTTTGTATTTTTTTTGTGATTATTATCTTTTTTTTGTTGAATTTTTAGAGTTATTATCTTTTTTTAGGAAAAAGTTTTTTTGTTTTTCTAATTTTTTTGATGTTTTAGTGTTTTTTGATAAGTAATTTACAAGAATGAGGAGAGAAAGAAGTGTTATTTACAAAGAAGGTTGTGGGGAAAGAGAGATTTTTACAAAAAAAAGTACGAAGTAAAAACTCGAATGCAGCCCGCGAACAGACTCTTATTGAGATGGTTGGTTCGATGAGTCGAACGCCGCGGGCGAGGCAAAATGCGAGTTTTTACAAAAAAAAAAAAGAAGAGGGGGGAAGAGAGATTTATTTTTTTAAAAAAATATTTACAAAGTAAAATAACAAAATTTTTTTGAATTTTTTATGTTTTATAAGTTTTGTTTTTGTGAATTTTTTGTGTTTTATGATTTTTTTGTTTAGTTGTTTTTTTATTATTATTATTATTATTATAAAAACAAGAAAAAAAATTTAAGGTTTTAATTTTTGTAATTTTTTATGTATTTTAATGAGTTTTTGAATAAAAATGCAGAATAGGAAAACACCTCCATACTTAAACCCAACATTGTCCCCAATGTTGCAATCTAAGTATGCGGAATGAATAATATACAGAATAAGATGTACAAAATGAAAAAAGGGAGGGCAGAAGCTTCCCTGAAGATGAGTACGGGGAGGCCCGGGTTAAAACCCTGCATTATTTAGAAGAAAAAGCAAAAAGATAACAGAAAAAACAAAAAAGATAAACTCGGCCTAAAGTGTGCGGGCGGTAGAGAGCAAGTGCGTGGGCGACTCGAAGGTAGCTAAGGCCTTAGCGACATGAGTTCTATAGAAATGCGCTCCCCTATAGCGCACAAGAGTGAGAAGCGCGCCGAATCAAAATAAATTAAAATATAATAAGTTAAATTAAATTAAACAAAATACATACATTGTTTTTTTTTTGGTTTTTTGGTTTTTTTGTTTTTTTTCTTTTTAAATATATATATTTTTTGTGTTTTTAAGTAGTTTTTTAGTTTTTAGTTTGTTTTTAGCTTGTTTTTCATAAGGAAAATATATTTTTTAAAGTTTTTCCATTTTTAGTTTTTTTTTTAGTTTTATAGTTTTTTTTTCATAAAAATAATGAAAAACAAATTTTTTTCTTTTTGTTAAGTTTTTTTTTCATTTTTTATTGGTTTTTAGTTTTTTTGTTTAGTTTTTTTTTTAGTTTTATATTTTTTTCAAATTTTTAGTTTTTAAGGTTTTTCAAATATTTTTTGTTTTGTAAGTTTTTTTGATTTTTTTGTTTTGTTTTATAATTTTGTAATAATAATTTTTTATATAGTTTTTAGTATTATTATTATTATTATATTTTTTTGGCCATTTTTAATTTTTGTTATAAATATAGATATAAGTAAAATTAATAGATTTCCAGGGTTCAAAATAACAAAACGACAAAGTCCCCGGCAACGGCGCCAAAAACTTGATGGTTAAAACTCCAAAATTATTTACGGTCACGCGGCGACCCGGCGGTTTTATTTGAGAAAAAGGCGGAAGTGGTTTTATTTAGAAAACGGGGCGCGCGTATTTATTTATTTGGATATAAAACGGGTTAGATCGAGTTTTAACGAAAGGAGGCAAGTGCACCTATCGTGAGTAGTACAGGATATTCCGGGTTGAATATCGAGGTCGTATTGTTCTCGGGGTCGGTTCGATTATTTCTACTCTTCCCTAGAGTGGACTATTATTTTACCGATAATTAACTTGTCGGGTTATGTTATATATAATAAAAATGACAGAAAAAGAAAGCATAAAAAGAAAGCAATAAGGTGGTGCCGATGAAGAGCATTGCTCGATGGCACCGAAAAAATAATTGAACTAAAATAGACTTTATATAAAAAGAGCTCCTAAAATTCTAATTAATTAAGGCGGAGATTTGGCCGTGGTGGTTCCACTAAAATGAGCTTATCTAGCTATAGGGCTATCGCTCACCTGAACTCTAAGACTATTCGACCGGGCTCTCGTCCGACGAAGGATTTCTCTTAACGCCCGCATTACGCTAAGAACCCCGCTATTGGGTGGGGAACCCAATCCAGTAGATTTGGCGCGCCTCCTCTCTCGAGGGTTAGTGCGGAACTCTCTTTGCCAAGGGGTGATAGGTCCATATGCACGGCCTCTCGGCTAGCTAGCATATGGACTAAGGAAATAGGGCCCACACATCGATATATGGTCCTACGCGTCGTTAACCCCGGGCAAAACCTTAAGAACTTTTAATTAATCAGAAAGATATGACCTTTAATTATTTTAAGCTATTTTATTTGTCTCAATGCTCTTCGATACCGAGGGCTAAGCACGGTTAGCCACTCATCGGAATGGGGACGGCTTGCGGGAAAAGCAGAAAATAAAGCAGTAAAGAAAGCGGTAAAATAAAGCAGTAAATGAAAGCAGGAAAATAAAGCAGTAAATTGGAAGTCCTACTCAAACGAGTAGGACTGAAGAAAGCTGTAAATTGCGAGTCCCGGTGCAAATGCATGGGCGGGAGAAAGAAAGCGGGTCCTACTCAAATGAGTAGGACTGAATAAATGCAACACACGCACACACTCGACAGAAATTAAAACTCACACACACACTCTCTCGACATAAAGTAAAACACACGAACTCTACTGAATTGAAAACTCTCACACACAACATAAAGTAAACACACCCACACGACAAAATGTAAAAACTCACACACTCTACTGAATGGAATAAAGCAAAGCGTCATTTAACTCTTAACGAGTAGGTAGAAATAAATGCGCACACATGAGCGAAAAAAATAAGTAAAACTAAGTTGACGAAAAATTAAAATAACTGCATTTCTACCGCTAGAATGCAGTAGAAATGCGTAAAAAGCTGAAATAAAAATAAATCGGCAAAAAGGTTTGCAAATAAACGCAAAATGAAAATGCCCGAAAAATTTAAACGAATACATTTCTACCGCTAGAATGCGGTAGAAATGCATAAAAAGAGAACGAAAAAATTAAAAGAGCAAAAAGTTTTTGAAATAAAAGTAGAAACAAAAATGCTTGAAAAATTAAAACGATTATATTTTCATTCTTATAATTTTATAGAAATGCCTAAAAAGTGGAAATAAGACTAAAAGAGAATGAAAAGTTTTACAATCCTAAAGAGCCTAATTTAAAAGAAATTAAAAATCACTCTTATAACCGTTTTTATAGTCTTATAAGAATGAAAATAGAGAGTACAAAAAAGGAATCCTAAAACTAAACTAACCTAAGTAAACAGAACTTATGAAAACATAAAAGTAAAACTCTAACCTCATACACACACACGCATTTTAAAAGAACGAAAATAAAGTTAAAACAAAGCATAAATAAGATTGCATAAAGAGGGGCTTAGATCCATTCCAACATAACATAAGGAGATAAAAATTTAACATTTCATTAAGCTGAAAAAAAGAGTTACAAAAGAACGAAAACAAAAACTAAGAAGAGGGGGAGAAATTTCCCTTACATAGCATTGTAATACATCTAGGCAGCACCTCCCTAAGGCAAAATGGTTCAAAAAGGGGAAGAGGAACTCAAGCAGAAGCTCTGAATTTATAGACAGAGATTTTACAAGTACACGCTCTCTGATACGGGCGTGTCAGGGGGCGTGTCAGTACTATTTGCGAAGACGACCGACGATTTGACGGGAAAGTGGACTTCGGGCTGGACACGTGTCGGTCTCGCAGTGGTCAAGCCCCAGGTCACGGGCGTGACGGTGGGCGTGTCGGGGAGGTGGATCTGGGCGCGGGCCGCGCCGAAAGTCATCGCGCGGGTCTTGTCGGCCAGGTGGAGATGTCACGCCCCCGGTCACGGGCGTGCCTCTGGGCGTGTCAGTTGGTGTCGACACTCGACAAACGTCGAGCGGAAAATGTCAGTTGAAAATCGTCGAGCGGGAAGAGGTTTCACGCCCTAGGTCACGGCCGTGACGCTAGGCGTGTCGAGGAGGTCGATGATCGTTGAGATGAAAACGTCGAGAAGGTGGACACGGGCTTGGGTCACGCCCCGTGTTGGGTGACATGGGCGTGTGGCCGGGCGTGTCGACGCTTTTCTTCTCGAAAATTGCTGATTTCACGGTTTTTGCATTATCACGCCCTGGTCACGGGCGTGACCAATTTGTCACGGGTGTGACCAATTTGTCACGGGCGTGACCTAGCATTTTTGACATTTTTCCTGAAAATTTCAGGAAACAGAAATAAATTAAAGTTAGAAATATTTACAAAAAAGAAGCAATTTATTAAAGAAATATAAAACAAAAATAACAAAAATAAACTAAAATGACTTATTTAATGTACATAAAAATAGGTATATTTACAATTCATCAATAGACTAACACGGCCACATCAAGAACAAAAAAAAGGGGCTACCAGACAACAAAAGAACTTTTATAGTGGTTCCCCAACCTGGGCGCATCCACTCTTCTACCCCCTAGTAGGAATCCACTAGCAGGTTTTGATAAGGTGATTGCCACAAATGAGCTTTTGATCAGGTGCTCAAAAACCAACTAAAGTCTTTTGATCGGGAGACTTGCAACCAAGGAATAACTTTTGAAGGGAGTTAAAGAACCCTTTGTACAGAGAGGTGGTGAGAGATTTATGGTGTCTTCTCTTTCTCAAAACAAGTGAGAAGACTAGTGGATTTTGATGTTGTCAAAGCTCCCCCTGAGATATTGAATTGTTCAGGAAGATTTGAGCTTTGCTTCAGGTTGTAGGTCTTCTATCTTCAGCCTTGATTTGAACAGATCCAGGAACTTCTTGACTGATAGAAGTTTGTTGTCCTTGAAGAATCCTGCAGTGAAGGTTGAAGAAGACTCTTGATTTATAATGGATGTTCTTCTTCTTCTTCATCAATGTCAAGGAGAAGACAAGATTGTTTTCAATGTAGAGAAGGATTAGAATAATGATTGTTGTTGATCTTATCTAAATGCCTTGTATTGTCTTTTTTGGTTTTTACTGTCGCCTCTCTTTAAAATAAAAGAGAATCTCTTTTATATGATCAGTCAAAATTTTTCCTTTGAATTTTTGAATTCCTTTTTGCATTGATTGCTGACTGCCTGGAGAATGAAATACGGCTAGATATAATATCTGTATTAATGGATTTCCCCAACTGTCCTATTGAAAAGCGGCAAGTAATAATCCTGATGAATACCATAATCAATGCTACTTCTAACAGTTATATTCAGAGAATATTAAGCATTGATTATTCATGAATTACTGCAATAGAATAAGGATAAAATAAGGAAAATTCAAGTATGGATCTGCATAGAATTCGTCGAGCAAAGAATAGATTTCGTTGACCTGAGTCCAGAGTTCGTCGACCAGACAAATCATGTTCGTCAGATAGATAATTCCTGTTTGTCGACCTGAGCACCAAGTCCGTCGACCTGAGAACAGCTAACTGCTTTCTGATAAATCTTGCTGATTCTGTGCTCTAAGTTCGTCGAGCTGATAACATAACTTCGTCGACTAGAGTTCAGAGAAAGGATTCTGGACTTAGAATGTTGAAGTTGAACTTCCAAAAATCGTCGATCTGAGCTCAAATATCATCGAGCTCAACTCAGAGAATTATCTCTGAGTTTTTCGAGCGGAGCACGACTTTCGTCGAGCAGAGTTCAACGAACGTCAAACTCACTTTCATGAACTTGATTTTTCTCTAAGTCTGGAGTCTTCTGGAGTCTTTTGTTGGCTGGTACATGTGATGTTAACTCTAAGGACATAGCCTAAACTCTAGGACACAGATATGATCCTGGCAATACATGGTTGGTCAATTATCCTATTTAGTGAACCTAGCCCAAATCAAACTAGGGATCCAACAGTCTCCCACTATTTGGGTGAGGTCACTAATGCAAATGAAAACAAAACAACATTCACAAAGCAAAAGAAAGAATATATCTGGCAGAAAGATTAAAAAATGTAGCAGATATATATATACATTGTAGATGTGTGTGAGTTTATGAATAAAAAATTTTAAGAGACACAGAAATAGAGCTGTAAATTTTAATTTCTTCTTCTTAATCTCCTTTTGCTTATCCTACTTTGCTTTATCAGCAGGCTGAGTGAATTTGATCTCCCTGTTAGGATTAGCTTCTTGACTCTTTGTCATAGTCATATCAGCAGCTCCAATGATGTTGAGAGATGTATCCCTTTGCACAATAGCCTCTGGATGTAACTGCATATAATCATCTACATTAAAGAACTTATTTGCTTTTGCATACCTGTTTAATTCTTCTTTCCTATATTTTGACATTGTTGAGTACTGTGAGGAATCCTTTCCTTCAGCTTTGGCCTTATTTATCATAGATAATCCAACCAGTTCTTGAAACCTGGCCGTTCTAGCAGTGGTTGATTTTTCAGGATCGTCAAAAGGAACAGGAGGAGATTCAGGCTTCTTTGGACTGTCAGCTTTCTGAGATTCTGGAGCTTGTTGTTGATGTTGCTGATATTGTTGATGTTGATGCTGTTGATGTTACCTGCTTGAGGAGTACCTGCACTGACTACTTCTAAAATGAGAAGAGGATCTACCCTGTTGTCTCTGATAGGTTTGAGTATATTGGGTAGACCTCTGAGAGGAACTGCCTGAATCACCAATAGCAGGTGGAGGAGGAGGAGGAGGTCCTTTTCTATATTTTTGTGGTGGAGGAGAATATCTATTACTTTTTTCTATCCTTCTCATGATTTTTGGACAGCCACATCCAAGCTGGCATGCCCTTGTAAGGAGTAATATTTTGAAGAATGTAGTATGGGGTATCATGAGTAGGATTAGGTTTAGGATCAGCTGTTGGAGGGGCTTTCCTTTTCTTAGAGATTTTCTTTTCTTTGCAGAAGGATTGTCATATGAATCATCTTCATCATCATCATCTGAAGATTCTTGGGGATTATCATATAAAGCATTAATCTCCTTTAAAGCTTCTGTAGATATCAACAACTTTTCATCCTAAGGAGGAGCTGGAGGTAGAGCTGGAGCTGGAGCTGGAGCTGGAGGACTATGCACAATAGCTGATTGGTTCTCTGCCTCTATATCTGCCATTATTAATTCATCTAGATCTGGCATGGGGCTGTCATCCATTATATATGTTGGAGCAAAGATGGCTTTGAGAGGGGATGGAATAATGAAAGAATCTTCTCTTGGTGGAACTGCTGGAATTACGAGATCCATGGCTGTGAAGGAGAAGATGCCGCCAAGGAGAATTGCCATCGCCGTGAAGGAGAAGATGCCGCCAAGGAGAATTACGAGATCCATGGCCGGAAATGTTGGAACCACTGGAATCGATGTGAGTTTCCTACCCTCTCCCTTGGTGCTAGATCTATAGTTATTTTCCTAGGCGAGACATCGACTCAAGAGAGTCTTGATGGAGAGGAGTTTTCTAGGAAAGGACATGCTAGGACTTGTGTCTTAGGTTTTAGATCTCTTCAACCACACCCTTCTTCTATGTGATGATAGGGGATGGTTTCGTGAAGGGTATTGGCCTCTTGAGGTTGAATAAGGGAGGAGGTTTTCTGAAATGATTTGGGTAGATCGCCTTAAGGAGGAAGATGAATTGATGTCGTTCATTCCGCCTTAAGATGCGTGCAGAATCTGTATTCTGCGCGCAGCAAACTTCGTGGCCATTTTTAGGTGTGATATGTCCAGATCTGGGCTTTCGTCTAAACACGAAAGTTGAATCCCTTGAAAATACCTTTCCAACGAATGGTTGCATGACTTCAGGCGAAGTATGTAGCCACAGGAAAGTCTGAACGAATTTGATGTCCGACAAATCCTGTATGCAGAAATTGTGTTCTGTACGCAGTGGATCTTAAGTCCGATTTCAAATAGCATGATGTCAAATCTGGGTTGAGGTCTGAATACGAAAGTTGTAGCCCATGGAAATACATGTCCATCGAGTGGTTACACGCCTTCACCGGATTCATATAGCTTGAGGAATCTCCAGTCGAAGTTGCTGTCCAGATTCAATCTGCACCAAAATTCTGGGCTTTATATAAGATGGATTTGGATTTGGTGGAATTAATGTTGCAAGTTAATTGGCTTGGATGAACTCTTATGGTTGATCATTTGTTGCATGACTAATGAAGATTATTAATTAGAATTTATATAATCAAATTGTGAAGCAAGCTTATTAAAATGAATTGACTTGATAGGAATGGAAAGATTGTTATTTGTGCGCATCATGATTATATTATGTCTTTACCATATGGAGAGTCTGATAGATCTTTATATGCGTAACATGTTCATATTACATTGTCATCTTTTGGAAAGTCATGTAGAGGAATAAATTTTTGCCATGAGTATGGTTAACTATTGGAATGAGTTTAGTAGTCCAATACTTAGAGCGTCGTCTCCCTACGTGTGGTATTGTGAAGGGATGTAAGTGCGGTGTTGACTGTCACTTGTTTGGTTGTGTTGAGATAGGGTATGGATGGACGATTGGGCTGTGTCCTCGTGCTTACTTCCGAGGCCCCTTCCATGTTATGATGATGTGGTATTTGCATGTGGTGTGAGTCGACACGCGGTGTCGTAATCCTGGGTTAAGGATAGTGTGGCAGGTCTAAGGGCTCGCCAGTCGTCACACCGACGGGAGTCGACAGTTAGACTTTAGGCGGTTGGGCTTGGTACTCGGTGTTCACATCCCGGGGCTCCTTCCGTGCTAGGTGAATGGTTGGGCTTGGTCCTCGTGCTCACTCTGAGGCTCCTCCCGGTTCACACAAGGTCAGCTCAGGTCATGGTCCTCGGTGCACATCTACCCAAGGCTCCCACTAGGCCATAGTATGCATGGGCTCCGCTGTTGTGTTCTTAGCGTTGAGGCGTACGGAGGCCTAGGTGAAGTAGTGTGGATACCCGCCTAGTAGTAAAAGTGCCCGTTCTGCTGTCACCGCCTGGCCACGGCGGCTGATTCCTGAGAGGTTAGCTACCTGATCGAAAAGTGGGAACTATAGTCTGTGTCGACATAGCAATTGCATGTGTGTGATCATGGGTGAGTCATTGCATAGCATACATAGCATTTCATAACATTGTACCACAAGATCCTCATCGTATAAGTTTGTATGGGCACTCCTATATGATGAGTTACTTTTATGTAACACGATCCTTAACTTATAAGTTTGTATGGGCATTCTTATAAGTTAAGTTACTTTTCTGCTGTTACTTATACTTGTTAGTTTATTGTAGCTCTTAAATATTTGCTAGATCATGTTATTGTTACTCTTACACTACTGCCACCTGCTTATACTTCTTTACTTGCATATATATATATATATATATATATATATATATATATATATATATATATATATATATATATATATATATATATATATATATATATATATATTACCCTTGTTCCTTCTCTACGCCCGGTGCCGAGGAGTCGCCGGGGGAGCGGATGTGAAGCCACTTAGTTGTTTCGACTAACGGTTGCTACGTCTTCCTTTTAGGAGGTCACGCCGCAGGTAGAGCAGCCGCGGACTACGTAGCAGGACAACGGGGCCAGGACGACAGGGCCTGAAGTGACGGTGCCGTCGGTACCGTCGGTTACCGATGTTAGTATTTGATACTCTAATGTAGCCCGTTTGGGCAATAATTAGTTGTACTCTGATATAATGTCGAAGCATGTTTTAGCTTCTCCTTTATTGATGTATTTGGACAATATTACTTGATGTGGATTTTGACTTCTCTTGCTTATTATATTTGGTTGGGTTGACATGATCTATTGATATTGTTGTAGTTGGCGGAATAGACATCTTGTGGTACAGATTATCCCGCGTGCTAATGCTACCGCAAGGCGGTTGTTCCGGGCATAAGATCCCCCTTCGTGCTGTATTTTGGGATCCGGGAGGGGGGGGGGGTCTTACAAATGGTATCAGTTTGCCACGATCCTCAACTAAAGAAGTATTTCAACAATGGAACCACCCCTGTTCGATTAGTCAGTTTGCGGACAAACTGACTTAGCGGAAGCAGTGGTGTGCCCATATGTAATTCACACTAGGTATGTCCAACTTTGACCCTACGATTAGCCAACCTGACCTTTGGTACATACCTTTATATGTCGATCTTCCAAGGTTGGACGACCCAAAGTATGTAAAACTATGGTGTAAAGTCTTGTGAGATCCCCTCGGGCAAGCACTTTTGTTTATAGCGGATCTTGAATCTAACGGAGATAATAGACATGGCAGATTTCCTAGGGCAACCACTTTTGTTTATAGGAGACTTGAGCTTGGTGGAGATAATGTGTTGAGTACATTGGTTTAAATGTACCTGATTTGAAGAATCCTCACCCTACTCAATGATATACATCAAAATGTATTTGATGTATTTTGATTTTAGTTGTGTAGGTCAAGTATTCACAGGGAAAAGCTGAAAAGTTTCTAAGTCCATGTGTCGACATCCACGAGCAATGTGTCGACACTTATGAAAACTTGTGTCGACACCCAGGCAAGCAGTGTCGACACTTGGAGTACTTGTGTCGACACCAGGGATGCAGAGTCGACACCAGACAGAAAGTGTCGACACATACAGATTGTGTCGACACTCAATGAAGAAAAGTCCAGTGAAGCAGTGTCGACACTTAGCAGCAGTGTCGACACCCAGAGGAACTGAGTCTACATCAGAAAGTGTCGACACTTGGAGGCTGTGTCGACAATCAGCAAAAGTCAGCAGAGTCTAAGTACAAGTGTCGACATAATAAAGAATGTGTCGACACTCAGCAGAAGACTCAACACTTGAAGAAAGTGTCGACACAATGGAGAATGTGTCGACACATAGCAGAAGACTCAACAAATGAAGAAAGTGTCGACACTAGGATGCTGTGTCGACACTCAGCAAAGTTCAAGAAAATTCTAAGTACAAGTGTCGACACAAAGGAGATGTGTCGACACTCAGCCAAAGTCTTAACAGAAGAAAAATGTGTCGACACAAGGAGCTGTGTCGACACTCAGCAAGTATCGACACAAAGGAGTTGTGTAGACATTTACAAGAATTCAACAAAGTACAGAAGAACAAAGAGTTGTGTCGACACTCAATATCAGTGTCGACACATATTGAAGAAGCTGTGTCGAGAAGTGAATTCTACAACACAAGGAGTTGTGTCGACACCTTAAAGGCTAGTGTCGACACTTAGTCAACTTGTGTCGACACTTAATCTATAAGTGTTGACACTTAAAGACAGACAGTCTCGACACTTTCAGACAGTTATAGTTATTTCAAGAACTGACTGGATGACTTGACAGCTGCCATTCCAGCCGGTCTACTGCACCTGTCAGAGTTGTCAGAAATCAGTTAGGAACCGGACCAGCCGGTCACCATGAAGAAGGCCTATAAATAGGCTTATACTGTCAACAGAAAAATATGATTCAACAGATGATCAAGTAGTTGAAAAGCAATTCATTGAAGACTTTCAAGTAAAGTTCTAAGTAGTTGGAGAGAGAGAGCTCCTTCCAAGAAGACAGCCGTTGGAACCAGGCTGAGAAGAAGGGTTCAGACTTTGTTCTGAATCTTAAGTTGCAGAGATCAAAGATCAGCTGCAGAGAAGATCAACCCTATTGTGTTCTACATTCAAGAAGCTTTGAAGAAAAGCTATGTGTGGTTTATCTCAGCAGAGTTCTTCCAAGAACTCATCAAGAACCTATCAACTCATCTCTCTATTCAGAGTTATAGGTATATACACTTTGTATTTTATATTTCTTGTAGGATACTTAAGGATCTGAGTTGTAAGCCTGTAATTATAAAGGCTGAGTGTAGGGCCTGTGTGCCTGAGTGTAGGAGATCTAATTATCTGAGTGTAGGCCTGTTGTGGCTGAGTGTAGGCCTGTTGTGGCTGAGTGTAGGCTTTGTGAAGAAGCTGAGTGTAGGTCTTTGGAGAAGACTGAGTTGTAGGGCCTTGGGCCTGAGCTGTAGGAACCTGTTTTGGGGTTCTGAGTGTAAGATCTGAGGATCTGAGATAGTGGAGGAGTTTGGCCGAATCTAGTACACTACTAGATAGGCGAAGGGGGAAAGTGGATGTACCCAAACCTTGGGGAACCACTATAAATTTGTGTGTTCACTGTGTGCTTGATTGATTGCTGTGATTGCTGTGAAAAATAGTTAAAATTCTGTGATATAATCTGAATTCTGCCTAAAAAGTTAAAAAGATTTAAGTCACCTATTCACCCCTCCCCCCCCTCTAGGTGATAAGGTACAATATCTTTCAAGTGGTATCAGAGCCAGGTTACTCAAAAAGGACTTAACAGTCTGAGTAGATCCTGTTGGCAGATTCATTCTTAGTAAATTGTAGAATCAAGAAAATCAAGAATCATGCGTTCAACTGAGAATCATAAGGAACTTGGATCCATGAAGTTGCCCATTTGCAGAAAAAAACTTTTTGGCATCTGGAAAGAAAGGGTGAGACTATTTATGGAAGCCTCAGACCCTAGAATATATATCACAGTTAAGGAAGGGTCATATGTACCCATAAAGGTTTCAGTTCTGGATGCAAATCAGAGAACACCTAAAGAGTTCTCTGAAATGACAAAAGATGAGATAATTCTAGCCACAATGGACAAGAGGGCTCAGAATATCATTGTGAGTGCTATAGATGATGCTACCTTTCAGAATTTGATACACTGTAAGACATCTAAGGAGATGTGGGATACTCTTATAGTGTACATGGAGGGTTCTGAAGAAGTGAGGCAGGACAGGAAGTCCTTATTAAACCAAGAATATGAAAGCTTCAGGCAAGGTTGATCTGATAGCATAACATAATGCTATAAAAAGTTCTATAGGATTATCAATGAGCTAATGTCCTATGGCAAAGAATTCAGTAATTATGAGTTAAATGATAAGTTCTTAAGGTCCCTTACAAAAGATTGGGACACTAAGATCTGTGCCATAAGGGAAATGGCAAAGTTAGCAGAAATTCCTCCTCCAACTTTGTTTGGAAAATTGCTATCCTATGAAATGCAGTTGATGGTGAGGAAAGAAGAGGAGAAAACTACCAGAATTGAGAATAAAGAAAGGACAGTGGCATTCAAGACAGAAGCCACCAGAAAATACAGAAGTAAGTCACCTTCTCCACCTCCAAAAGTGGCTGAGACTGAATCAGATGAGTCAGCAAGTAGAAAGTCTGAAAGCAGTGAAAGTGATGAGGACTTTGCAGCATTCACAAGACACTTTCAGAAGTTCTTAAAGAAGAAACAGTGGAGGACAAAGTCATCCACTTCACAAGGAAAAGATGACTATTATCAGAACAAGAAGTCATCAAAGAAAGACAGGAAAAAAACCAAGTCTAGCAAAACAACTCTATCAAAAATTGTATGCTATTGCTGTAACAGACAAGGACATGTTATTGCAGACTGTCCAGAGAAAAGGAAGGAGTCTATTGATAAGAAAAAGACTCAATTCAAGGGAAAGAAGGAAAGATCTTTTGTTGCCAAAAAGGATAAGAGCCTGTCAGACATATCTTCATTAGAAACTGAGTCAGATGCTGAAGCATACATAGGACTGTTTGCTGAGGAAGAGGAAGAAGAGTTCATCTAGATCATGAACTCTATATATGAACAAGAGGACAGTCAGTGCCAAGGACTGATGGCATTGACAGAAAGTGACAAAATCCAGGAGCAGTCTGGACCTAGTAAGGTACAAAATTGTTCTTTAAGTTCAATTTCTTGTGCTACTTCAGAATCAGATTCATCATCATCAAGTGATGAGAGTGCATCTGAGTCTGAAGGGGATATTCATCAATTGATAGATGAATATAAAGTCCTGTTGCAAGCTTTTAAGAAGAGCAAGTCCCTAACCAAGAGTTAGGCAAAGGAAATTGCTAGTCTCAAAGTTGCTGCAACTGATTTTGAGAAAATGATTGATCAAAAGCTAAATGAAATAGCCAGACTGAAGCACATAACTGAGATTCAGATGGGGACTATAACTTTTAAGAATGATCAAATCAGAAGTCTGGAGATTAGTCTTCAGAAGGAGAAAGATTTAGTTGCTAGGTTTTCTAAACCAAAGTCAGTTCTACCCTTAATTGATGAATTTGTTCTTCAAAAAGGTAAAGCTGGACTGGGGTTTACTAAACCAGCTAGGACTGTTCAGTACAAGTCCAAGGGCAAAGCCCCAGCTCTCAACAAGCCAGCTATAGATAAAACAGCTAAGAATGTACCTAAGCAAAGGTACAATAGGTTTGAGTGCTGGTGCTGTGACTAGGTTGGCCACTTTGCCATGGACTGTTGGCACAATGCAAGTGCCAAAGTGAGTAGCAAACTGCCTGTTGGAAAATCTGCAGGTAGCTTTGTTAGGAAGCAAACTAACCAGTACCAAGGACCCAAGAATTCTTTGGGTTCTAAGGTCAACTAATTTATTTTTCAGGTAAGTCCAAGTGGCCATGCCCCAATATGGTACTTGGACAGTGGATGTTCCAGACACATGACTGGAACTAGGGGATTGCTAAAGGACTTCACACCAATAAAAGATGGTCCTAAAGTCACCTTTGGTGGTTCTGAAAAAGGAATCATCAAGGGTTTTGTTAACATTTCTAGCTCCCATATAACTATTACTCAAGTGTCTTATATTAAAGGTTTGAAACATAACCTTATTAGTATAAGTCAACTGAGTGATGTAGGATATGACATCTCATTTGTTAAAGATGGTTGTCATATCAGGAGGTCAAAAGATCAAGAGATCATTTTGACAGGTTATAGAAAGAGGAATGTCTATTGCCTAGACATTATGGTTGAGAACAATGGTTCTCTAGTGTGTCTTGTAGCTGATGAGAAAGTCTCTCATTGTGTCAAATGGCATAAGAGGCTAGCCCATCTCAACTACAAGATAATTGGCAAACTCTATAGAAAAGAGTTAGTGAGGAATGGTCCTCAAGTTAAGTGTATTAAAGATGGAATATGCTCAGCTTGTCAAAAGGGCAAGCAGACTAGATCCACCTTTAATAGCATTGAAAACAAAGATGCTGTGAGGTGTTTATACCTCTTGCATATGGATCTCTTTGGTCCTATGCCAGTTCACAGCCTAGGTAGGAAGGTCTATACCTTTGTGGTTGTAGATGACTACTCAAGGTTTTCCTGGGTGTTCTTCCTTAGACAGAAATCTGAAACACCTAGTATCTTCTATAGCTTTGTCAAACAAATTCAGAATGAACTAGACAGTACAGTGGTCAAGATAATAAGTGACTATGGTATTGAATTTCAGTCTGATAGTATGGCAAAACTATGGGAAGAATTTGGGTTATTTCAGGAGTTTTCTTCACCAATAACATCTCAGCAAAATGGCATTGCTGAGATGAAAAATAGAACCTTGATTGAGGCTGGTAGAACCTTATTAAGTGACACATCTCTCCCAGAATATTTCTGGGCTGAGGCAGTTAATACTGCATGCCATGTAATTAATAGGGCTACTATTACTAAAGGCCACAACAAGACCCCCTATGAGATTGTGAAAGGCAGAAAACCAAACCTATCCTATTTCAGGATCTTTGGTTGTAAGTGCTTTATACTTAACAATGGAAAGTCTTACTTGACTAAGTTTGCTGCCAAGTCCCAAGAGGGGATCTTTGTTGGGTACAGCAACAGTAGTAAGGCTTATAGAGTCTACAACTTGTCAACTCAAGTTGTAGAGGAGTATGTACATGTAGTATTTGATGAAACTAGACTTATTAACAATGAGTTGTCTAGTAGTATATGCAGCTCCACAGGTATAACTAAGAAGATGGACAAGCTCACTATTGAAGAAGAACCTACTACAAGACAGCAAGTAGAAGATAGTGGCTGTTGTCTGGGGGAGTACTACATGTACCTAATGAAGAAGAAGTCCAAGGAGTGCAGCAAGATGAAGAAGCTGAAGCAATTCAACCTGAAGTCAGGATGCCTCCAACCAATAGGAATCTAAGAGATCATCCAGCTGATCAAATCATTGGTGATCTAAGACAAGGGGTACAAACATGGAGCAGAAATCTGAGTGCAACACTCTACTCCAGTTTTCTATCCCAAGTAGAGCCAAAGAAGTTTGAAGAAGCCATCCTAGACCCTCATTGGATTGAGGCAATGCAAGAAGAGCTGAATCAGTTCAAGAGGTGTAAAGTCTAGGAGCTTGTTCCTAAACCAAAAGACCACAATATAATTGGAACCAAGTGGATCTTTAGGAATAAGATGGATGAACATGGAGTAATTGTCAAGAACAAAGCAAGATTGGTTGCTAAAGGATATAGGCAGGAAGAATGTATTGACTTTGATCAAACCTTTGCTCCAGTAGCCAGACTGGAAGCCATAAGGATGTTCCTGGCCTATGCAACCTATCAAGGGTTTAAAGTTTACCAAATGGATGTTAAGTCAGCCTTTTTGAATGGTAATCTAAAGGAAGAGGTCTATGTGGAACAGCCATCAGGTTTTATTGATTCAACTCAACCTAATCATGTCTATAGACTTAGGAAAGCTTTGTATGGGTTAAAACAAGACCCTAGGGCTTGGTATGAAACCCTATCTAGTTTCTTCATTGAGAATAAATTCACAAGGGGGAAAATAGACAAGACTCTATTCCTTAGGGAATCCAGAGGTAAGATAATACTAGTCCAAATATATGTAGATGACATCATATTTGGGTCTACTGAGAGTAGTCTTTGCAAAAAGTTTGCAAAACTAATGCAAGGACAATTTGAGATGAGTAGTATGGGGGAACTTAAGTTCTTCTTGGGTCTCTAAGTTAAAAGACTGAGAATGGTTTATCCATATGCCAGTCTAAGTTCACCCTAGAACTGATAAGGAAGTATGGTATGGAATCATCCAGTACCATAAAGACTCCTATGGGGTCAAGTATGTCTCTTAGCAAAGATGATGCAGGGAAACCTGTAGATGAGACTTTGTATAGAGGGATAGTTGGCTCCCTACTCTATTTGATTACAAGTAGACCAGATATCATGTATGCTACATGTGTCTGTGCTAGGTACCAAGCATGCCCTAAAGAGTCTCATTTGACAGCAGATAAAAGGATACTGAGATATCTAAAGGGCACTCCTTATCTAGGCCTTTGGTACCCTAGGAATGGGGACTTTGAACTAGTAGGTTATTCAGATGCAGATTTTGCAGGCTGCAAAGAAGACAGAAAAAGTACAACTGGAACCTATCAATTCCTAGGTGGAAGACTGATATCATGGAGTAGCAAGAAGCAAACAAGTGTGGCTATCTCCACTGCAGAATCAGAATATGTGGCTGCAGGAAGTTACTGTGCTCAACTTCTATGGATACAACATCAGCTTGAGGATTATTGTATTCAGGTAAGTAGAACACCACTATTTTGTGATTCTACTAGTGCTATATTAATTGCAAACAATCTTGTTTCCAATATTAGAACTAAACATATTGAAATAAAATATCATATTCTTAGGGAACATGTACAGAAAGAAGATATTTCACTAGAATATGTTAAGACAGATAATCAACTAGCTGATATGTATACTAAGCCTTTAGAAGAAACAAAGTTCAATAGGTTTAAAATTGAACTAGGTATGATAAACTTAGAATAAATTTACAGAAATGGCTAAGTAAAATAGTGTCGACACACAGAGTTGTATGTGTCGAGATAGAAAAGTGGTGTCGACACTTCAGGGAAAAGGTGTCGACACATCTAGGAAGTTGGTGTCGACACTTCAGAAAATTAGTGTCGACACATACAGGGTCAGTGTCCACACAACCAAGGTGGTGTCGACACTTACACTTTACTCGGAATTAGTAAAGTAAAGTCTCGACTATGTGTCGAGCTAAGTGGTGTCGACACATAAACAAGTGTCTACACATATATTCTGTTGACTAAACTTGTGTCGACACATAAGTGTCGAGACATTATAAGCCGGTGTCGACAATTTTTAACAGTGTCGACACAATTTGAGTTTGTTACCGCGCCCTTTCATCTTCAACACTAGAAAGGTATAAATAGGGTTTCAACATTGTCTGTCGACACGCTCACTAAAGTTTCAAGACCAAACTTGTGTGTCTACACCTCTCTTCTCTCCCTTCAAATTCTTCAAACCCTAATGGCACCAAAGCTCGAGGAGAACGTGAACGAAGGCTATGAACTGGTGCGACATGCGTTTGACGATGCAGATCAGGAGATCAAGGATGTGGTAACCCTAGTTGCAGACTCAGGGTTAGATTTTCTTGTATCAGAACCAACCAAGATTTGGAAGAAAGAAGTTCTAGAGTTTCTGAATGGAGCAACCCTAGACGAATCTGGATTCAAGATCAAGTCAAGGGTACATGGAGTAAAAGTGAAGGTCTCACCAAAAGGTTTGAGAAAGGTATTAAACCTCCCAAGGACAAAGGAAGAAAATGAAGTTACTGCTTCAAAAACCAGAGAAGCTTTAACTTGGTGTGGACTGGATTCCAAATTGAAAATTGGATCAGTGTTCAATAGAAAGGGGATGAACAGCCAGGGAAAATTTCTCCCAGAAATTGTTGGCAAAGTGATATTGAGTAAGCCTAGAGGGCATGACAGGGTATCAGCCCACATGTTCAATCTTATGACAAGGATTATCTTCACCCTGCAAACTGATTGATCTGTTGTTGTCTTTGATAAGATTAAAGAAAGTCTGAAGAAACCCAATTTGGGTAGAATATTAAGTCTTTTCTTGGCTGGTAGTATACCAGAAGTAATGAGTCAAACTGCTGGATCTAAGATCAATCATATGAGGAAAATGGACATGAAACTCTTCTCCAGATGGGATAGGGTTTTGTCTTAGGAGATGCCAACACCAGATGATGAACAAGAACCTGGAACTGATGGGAAGTCTCCAGCTCAACAAGAGGTTGTTGAGAGGCAGGGAGAGCTACCTCAAGCTAGCCCCATACACCAGGATTCTATCCAGGGGGAGCCTCTAGTAGTGGAAGAGCCAACTCCACTAGAAAGTGAGCAAGCAACCCACACTATCCTTGAGGTAATCTCAGAAATCAATCAATTAGATTTCCTTATTGAGAGTGAAGTTATAATTGACAACTTATCTGATGTTAATCAGCAACCTCAGATTGATAGTCAACTCCCAGATGTTGTCATGGAGGACACATCTGTTACAGCTCAAGTTATGTCTAATCAAGTTGTTGATGAGACTAGGGAATCTCCATCACTACCTCAACATGAGTTTACAATGGAAGATCTCTTCCTCAATCTAGACCAAACAGACTTTGAGAAGGAAAGTTTTGCTGCTGAGGGGGAGAATGCCCAAGTTGAGGGGGAGCAAGTGGAAGTTCTAGAAGAACCTCCAAGCAAAGAGCCTGAAAAGCAAAAGAATGTTGAGGAGCTACCTAGGGAGAGGGTAGACATAGCAAGCACCTCAGCTTCTGAAGATGAGGAGGCTACAAGAGCAAAGAAAAGGAAATTTCAAGTATTTAAAAGAAGGAGCCAGAATTATAAGAAGGCTTTGCAAACTATAGCACCACAGCTTGCACTACAGCCAGCACCAACTGTAGATTACAGTGCTCTGATGTTTGCTATGCAACTTAAGCTTGATGAGCACAGAAAATCCATAGAAACATATGTGGATGAGGGGCATAAGTCTTTACAGTTTGATCTGGCCCAAGACATTAAGTCTATAAGATTTGAAATGAATCTCAATAAGAAGGAGATGACTGACTGCTTCCACAAGGGAGGGAATGCAGTGGTGTACTTGGCAACACATTAAGAGAAGATAAAAGCTCAAGTGGATGAACTTGAAGTTAAGCAAGGCTATGTACTGGAGAATCAAATCAGAATGAATGATAATTTGACTGCTTCTCACAATGCTATTGTCACTGAGATAAAGAATATAGCCACTGCACAGTCTGCAGAAAGTGCCACAGCCAAACTAACTTTTGATAAGCACTTGCAAGAGAGCTTAACTGCTGTTACAACTGCCATACAAGACTCTCAGAAGATCATAACTGACAAACTCCAAAGGTTGAAACCTTACTTTAAAGATGGAGTCAACTATTTGGATGCCCAAATCAGGTTTCAAAAGGATGATCTGAGGGATCACATGGTTAGAGAAGTCATAAAGGGGGAGAGGGTGTTAGTCAAAGCCAGCTCTGATCATGCCAAGTGGATTTCTAATTCTATCAGAGCTACTCTTGGTTATCCTCCTTTATGTGATGATGATAATGTAGCAGAATCTGGGATACATCCTCTATATCTATGAGGGGAGCAACCTGAAGTGGCTCAAGTGATCTATCCTCCTCCAGATTTTGATATGATACATGCTGATATACAGTCCATGTATAGCCCACCTGAGGGAAAGGAAAATGTCATTATAGAAAAAGTGGTTCAGCCAGTATCTGAGGCTATGCAAGAAGCTTTACTAAAAGAACAAGAAGCCAGACTGTCTAAGAAGAGGTTCAGAGAGCAAGCTGAACAAAGGCCTGATTTTGAGCAGTGGAGCCCCACTTCAAGGAATATTATCCTAACTGCATGGAAGGCTGCCAAAGATAATATTCAAGATAAAAACAAATGGTTTTCTGAACTAGAATGGAGGAAGCATGAGACTAGGCAAGAAGCTATAATGCAATATAGAAGAAAGGCAAAGATGGGAAAGCTACCTCCTACTGCCCAGGAGCCTAGCAAGTACTTTCCCAAGCCTTATCATTACTTTGAGAGGCAGAAGATTAAAGCTGAAGAGCTAAAGAAGAAGGAGCTGAAAGGGAAAAAGCCTGTTGATACTGAAGATGCTGAAGCTCCTGTGCAAGCCAAGATACAGTCTGGAAAGGGAATAGTGATCAAAGATGCTGATCAAAAATAGAATAGAATTTTCTTCAGTTTATAATTGTAATCTTTTAATTTTAAACACCTTGTAAACTTTTGAAAACTGAATATGACAAAGTTGTTAGAACAATGTGATGTGTGATAAATCTATTTCATAATTGTTCTGAAAAGATGTCTATGTATACATGTTTTTTTAATACATGTTTATGTTTTCCCTGATTGTATAATCCTGTTTTACATCATTCTGTAATTTTATTATGAATGGTGTATATCATTGACTAAGGGTTATGACTTTTCCAAATAGGGGGAGATTGTTGGGTACATTGGTTTAAATGTACCTGATTTGAAGAAGCCTCACCCTACTCAATGATATACATCAAAATGTATTTGATGTATTTTGAGTTTAGTTGTGCAGGTCAAGTATTCACAGGGAAAAGCTGAAAAGTTTCTAAGTCCATGTGTCGACATCCAGGAGCAAAGTGTCGACACTTAAGAAGACTTGTGTCGACACCCAGGCAAGCAGTGTCGACACTTGGATTACTTGTGTCGACACCAGGGATGCAGAGTCGACACCAGACAGAAAGTGTCGACACATATAGATTGTGTCGACACTCAATGAAGAAAAGTCCAGTGAAGCAGTGTCGACACTTAGCAGCAGTGTCGACACCCAGAGGAACTGAGTCTACATCAGAAAGTGTCGACACTTGGAGGCTGTGTCGACACTCAGCAAAAGTCAGCAGAGTCTAAGTACAAGTGTCGACATAATAAAGAATGTGTCGACACTCAGCAGAAGACTCAACACTTGAAGAAAGTGTCGACACAATGGAGAATGTGTTGACACATAGCAGAAGACTCAACACATGAAGAAAGTGTCGACACTAGGATGCTGTGTCGACACTCAGCAAAGTTCAAGAAAATTCTAAGTACAAGTGTCGACACAAAGGAGATGTGTCAACACTCAGCCAAAGTCTTAACAGAAGAAGAATGTGTCGACACAAGGAGCTGTGTCGACACTCAGCAAGTATCGACACAAAGGAGTTGTGTCGACACTTACAAGAATTCAACAAAGTACTGAAGAACAAAGAGTTGTGTCGACACTCAATATCAGTGTCGACACATATTGAAGAAGCTGTGTCGAGAAATGAATTCTACAACACAAGGAGTTGTGTCGACACCTTAAAGGCTAGTGTCGACACTTAGTCAACTTGTGTCGACACTTAGTCTATAAGTTTCGACACTTAAAGACAGACAGTCTCGACACTTTCAGACAGTTACAGTTATTTCAAGAACTGACTTGATGACTTGATAGCTGCCATTCCAGCCGGTCTACTGCACCTGTCAGAGTTGTCAGAAATCAGTTAGGAACCGGATCAGCCGGTCACCATGAAGAAGGCCTATAAATAGGCTTATACTGTCAACAGAAAAAGATGATTCAACAGATGTTCAAGTAGTTGAAAAGCAATTCATTAAAGACTTTCAAGTAAAGTTCTAAGTAGTTGGAGAGAGAGAGATCCTTCCAAGAAGACAACTGTTGGAACCAGGCTGAGAAGAAGGGTTCAGACTTTGTTCTGAATCTTAAGTTGCAGAGATCAAAGATCAGCTGTAGAGAAGATCAACCCTATTGTGTTTTACATTCAAGAAGCTTTGAAGAAAAGCCAAGTGTGGTTGATCTCGGCAGAGTTCTTCCAAGAACTCATCAAGAACCTATCAACTCATCTCTCTATTCAGAGTTATAGGTATATACACTTTGTATTTTATATTTCTTGTAGGATCCTTAGGGATCTGAGTTGTAAGCCTGTAATTATAAAGGCTGAGTGTAGGGCCTATGTGCCTGAGTGTAGGAGATATAATTCTCTGAGTGTAGGCCTGTTGTGGCTGAGTGTAAGCCTGTTGTGGCTGAGTGTAGGCTTTGTGAAGAAGCTGAGTGTAGGTCTTTGGAGAAGACTGAGTTGTAGGGCCTTGGGCCTGAGCTGTAGGAACCTGTTTTTGGGGTTCTGAGTGTAAGATCTGAGGATCTGAGATAGTGGAGGAGTTTGGCCGAAACTAGTACAGTACTAGATAGGCGAAGGGGGAAAGTGGATGTACCCAAACCTTGGTGAACCACTATAAATTTGTTTGTTCACTGTGTGCTTGATTGATTGCTGTGATTGCTGATTGATTGCTGTGAAAAATAATTAAAATTCTGTGATATAATCTGAATTCTGCCTAAAAAGTTAAAAAGATTTAAGTCACCTATTCACCCCCCCCCCCCCTCTAGGTGATAAGATACAATATCTTTCATAATGGATATGGTAAAGTGGTTGGAAGCGGGTCTTTTGGGTGTTCAGACAAACGTTAAGAGACTCGCTGAAGGAGTAATTGAAGCAGGAACCATCCCAAAGACGAGCACTACGAGGAAGAAATTAAGCATTCGTCCTTAGTCCGCCTAGGTTTTTCTAGGAATCTGGCTTGAGCCTTCACAATTTTGATGCTTAGGCATAATGGTTAGTGAGAAACCGGCATACACTCAATTCGATACCGGTGCCTCACACTCTTTTGTGTCCGAGGATTTCATTAAAGGCATAGAGGGTGTGAAATATTTCACTGAAATAGCCCGACGAGTGCGCCTTCCGGACGGCTCGAAGATGATCGCTACAGCCAAGTGCGAATTTGAGATGTTTATTGATGGGAAGGCCTTTGATACGCCGGCCATGATTTTGAGAATGCCGGAGTTTGACATCATTTTGGGCATGGCATGGCTGTACTGGCACTTCGCGAGGATCGACTGCGCGGAGAAGCGGATCTATTTGAGACATGGAGACTCTGACGTCATCTTCCAAGGTATTGGCTTTGCGCCTCGCATGATGTTATCTTCCCTCCAGGTTGTAAAAGCTCATATGAAGGGGGACGAGATCTTCATGATCTGGTTCGAGTTGAAGGAAGAAGCATTGGAAGTGAAGGATGTACGGGTAGTGCGGGATTTTCCCGAGGTATTCTATGAGAAGTTGTCAGGATTGCCCCCGCATAGAGAGGTTGACTTCCAGATTAATCTAGTACCAGGTGCCAACCCTGTATCCATGGCTCCGTACAGAATGGCCCCGAAAGAACTCGCGGAGTTTAGAGTTCAATTGCAAGAACTGGTGGAGTCACGGTTTGTTTGCCCCAGTTCATCGCCTGGGGATCTCCTGTGCTGTTCTTAAAGAAGAAGGATGGAACCCTGCGGTTGTGCATAGATTATCGGGAACTCAATCGGTTGATGGTGCGGAACACTTATCCGCTACCTCGGATCGACGAGTTATTCGATCAACTAGTGGGAGCACATTAGTTTTCTAAACTGGATTTGCTCTCTGGATACTATCAGTTGAGGATGCAAGAAGGGGACATCTAGAAAACAGCTTTCAGTTCAAGATATGGTTTGTATGAGTTCACGGTAATGCCGTTTGGGCTCACTAATGCCCCTTCGGCCTTCATGAGCCTGATGAACAAGGTGTTTGAACCGTATTTGGACATCTTCATCATAGTTTTCATCGATGACATCTTGGTCTACTCAAAGACGGAGGAGGAGCATGTCGAGCACCTGACCTTGGTTTTGAAGAAATTGAAGGAGCACGCCTTGTATGCCAAGTTTAGCAAGTGTGAATTCTGGCTTAAGGAGGTTGCTTTCTTGGGGCATGTGATCAGTGGGGTAAGATTAGCAGTGGATCCAGCAAAGGTACGAGCCATGAAGGAGTGGTCGCCCTTGAAGTCGGCGGCCGATATACGAAGCTTTCTTGGACTTGCTGGCTACTACCGCAAGTTCGTGAAGGATTTTCCAAGATTGCCATTCCTCTTACTTCTTTGACGAAGAAGGGTGTGCCATTTGAGTGGACACCTCAATGTGAAGCGGTATTTCAAGAGTTGAAGGATAGACTTACCTCCGCCCCCATCCTTGCACTTCCATCTAGGAAGGAAGGATTTCAAGTTTACACGGACGCGTCATATCAAGGGATGAGAGCGGTGTTGATGCAGCACGGGCATGTGATTGCTTATGCTTCAAGGCAACTAAAGAAGCATGAAATCAATTACCCGGTTCACGATTTGGAGTTGGGAGCTGTGGTGTTCGCCTTGAAGGTTTGGAGGCACTATCTATACGGCGTCCACTGCGAGATCTTTTCGGATCATAAAAACTTGAAGTATGTTCATACACAGAAGGAACTGAACTTGAGGCAATGGCGGTGGTTAGAATTTCTATGCGACTATGAGTTTACCATGAACTACCACCCCGGAAAGGCGAACTCGGTGGCTGATGCGTTGAGTAGAAAAGTGTCAGGCTCTAGCCCAGAGTCTCGGTTGATGAGCATGGCGTTCTCTCGGATGATCGAAGAGATGGATATTACATTGATATTCAAGGCTCCTTCGGTAGAGTATACATAATTTTTGGCAAGCATGAGCATAATTTGTGATATTCGGGACCGGATTCGGGTGGAACAAGGAATGGATGCGGCTTTGGCTCCGACAATTAAATCAATTGAAGAAGGAACTACCGACGAGTATACACTCAAAGACGGCCTCATTTACTTTCGCGGCCGGCTCTACATTCCCAAGGGCGGAAAAATCTGGGAGGATATCTTGAGATAGGCACATAGCTCTCAATATTCAGTGCACCCGGGAATTGCTGAGATGTACGGCGGTTTGCGGAATACCATGTGTTGGCCGGGAATGAATAAGGACGTCCGGTATTATGTTACTCATTGTGTAGCCTGCCAAAGGGTAAAGGCTGAATACAGGAGCCCCGGTGGTTTGTTGCAGCCATTGCCCATACCCGAATGGAAGTTCGAGGATATCTCCATGGACTTTGTCCATGGGCTACCTCGCTCCCGCTCCGGAAATGATTCGGTGTGGATTGTTGTTGACCGGCTGACAAAAGTAGCCTGGTTCATTCCCATGAAGAAAGAAGCTCATGTGGACGTCTTGGTACGCCTTTTCGTGGAGCAGTTCGTACGATATCACGGCATGCCTAAGACGATCGTTTCTGACCGTGACGGTCGCTTTACTTCCAAGGAGTGGAAGGCACTACAGACGTATTTGGGCTCACGCCTTACCTTCAGCACCGCATTTCATCCTCAGACGGACGGGCAGTCTGAAAGGACCAACAGGACATTGGAGGATCTGCTGAGATTATGTGTGTTGGATAGGGGTGAGCCGTGGGAAAGTCTCTTGCCACTAGTGGAATTCTCCTATAATAATAGCCATCAGGCGAGCATCGGTATGGCTGATTGTCTCTTAGATATCTGCAAGGAGAAAATAATCAAACTAACAATTCAACAAGGCAAGTATACCTATCGAAATGCAGCTAGGGGACACAAGTGTCGTATTAAAATCCGGGAACAGTTGAGTAAGCTTACTCACACGAAATCTATTATTTTATCGACGGAAAAATTAGGTTTTTTAGAAGAAAGCTAAACGTACTAAAGGAAGAGAACTACTTGCAATGAAAGAGAGCTACTTGCATGAAACGATAAAGAGAACTAAAAGAGCGATTAACTTAAGCTTAATAACGATGAGGGGAAAATGCACTCGATCAGAAATCACCTCGGCAAGAGTGGTTAGAAAAATACGATAAATAAACCTAAGCTAATTAGGGTAAAGGTCCTTGACCGTGGAGGTTCCATGAATATTGACACGCTTCTCTCGAAGGTCGTGCCTAACTGAGTTTAGGAAGGTCCGACCGACTCTCGCCTAAATCGGAGGCCTAAAACTCGCTTTACGCGGTGAACCCCGCTATTGGATTTTACTCCAATCCGGGAGATTTGAACGTCTGCCTCTCTCGAGGGGTGCGAACAACTCCCTTTACTCTTGAGTGCTCATTTCAAACTTTCGGCCTCTCGGCTAGCCCAGAATGAAAGCAAAGGTGGAGAGTATATATCGATGATATATCTCCAACCCGTGATAAATCAAGAGTAATTCAAAGATAAACCCTAAAAAGAAAAGGTAAGATTCAAAGCATCATAACCTAATCACTCGAATCTCGGATCATCAAGATCGAGTACATGGAGGATTAGTTAATCATGGTGAGGTGGAAGAGGGGGGATGAGTAGAAGAAGAATAATGAAAATAGAGCAGAAATGAAAAAGAAAACAACACTTTTTATTAATGGAAACAGGGATCTTACAGCTTGAAAACCAGAGATTACAATTGCATGGAAAGGTAAACTACATTATCATTAACATTATACTACAGAACGAAGCTAGGAACTAATACAGGGAAAGCATAAAGCTAGAGATAAGAACTAAAAATGGAAAGACATGCTTAAAAACGTTCAAAAATACAAAGGACAGAACCTCCCCTCTCAATGCAAAAAGTGTCCCAGAACCCTTAGAGTTGGGCTCTATTTATAGAATTTTTCGGGTCGGGTCACGCCCCCCTGTCACGCCCTGGTCGGGCGTGACCCTGGAGCGTGACACATTCGGCGCGACTTTTTCGGGCCGGAATTTAATTCTGGCGAAGTAGTTGAGGTACACGCCCACAAGTCACGCCCTGGTAGGGCGTGTACCTGGGGAGTGTTATTTGCGGCGTGACTTTGTTGAGCTGAAATTGAATACTGGACGTGACGGGCGGAATTGCTGAAGTACACGCCCATATATCACGCCCGGGTCAGGCGTGACCTTGGGGCGTGACACTTTCTGTGCAACGGTGGAGTGGGAAAATCGAGCGTGCTGCGGTGATTCCTCGGAACCTGGGGACACGCCTCTGGAACACGCCCGTGTCGGATGTGACACGGGCGTGACCAAGGGCGTGTTCACTAAGTTTTCACGGAATGCAGTTTCGGACCAATTGCTTAATTCCTCTGGGTTACACGCCCTAGGTACACGCCCTGGTAGGGCGTGACCTTGGGGCATGTCACAGCAAAATTCGGCTGAAAGCCGTGAAAACCTGCAAAAAGCAGAAAAAATGCATTAGCGACAAAAATATATACAAAGGGGAATCAAAATAAGTACTTTACAAGACATGATTTGCTTTATAACCCCGAAAATATCCTAATAAAATTGACTGCAAACCGTATTATCAAATTCCCCCAAGCTTAAGTTTTGTTTGTCCCCAAGCAAAGATATAAAGACTAGTTAATCATAAAAAGTGACTAATTCAAAAAGTTTTAATCATACTTACACAAGTACTATGCGAAATTCTGGGTAGGGAGAATGTAAAACGTAAATCTAAAACAATTATTTTGGTATGGTGTAACTTTTATAAACTTTACTTAATAAAAATAAATCATCCAGAATTTTGACGAAATTCTTTAAATAGATTTGAGCAAGGAAATGAAAATGAAAAGAACGTATTGAGTTATTACTAGATCCAAGCAACGCATTATAATTATATCAATTAAATAACAAAAATCTAAGTTTAAATCCAAAACTAAAACTGATTTACTTTTCTTCTTTTCTTAGTTGTTAAATAAAATTAAAAAAGGGTGTGAATCAAAAGGACTTAATAGGACCAAACCGTTTGGTTTAGGAATATGAATAGGAGTGGAATTCAAATATAAACATGGAGGCTTAAAAATCACACTAAACCAAAACAACGAGTTTCAAAAAAAAAAATTTATTTTAAACAAAATATGTATAAATAAATTTATTTTTTTTCTTTATGATTATTTATCTCTTTTTTTATTTATTTATTATTATTTTCATTCATTTTTTCTCTTTTGTTTTTCAATACATAGCTTTTGAGTTCACTTTTTTCAACAATTTCTCCAAAGATAACACAAAATTTCCTATCAAAAAAAATTAGCGTGATTAGATAGGTAGGAATTTGGGCTTTGGTGAAAATGAAATACTGTGTGGAGTTATCAAATGAATTTGGAAAAAAAGGCTCCAAAGCGGCTAACTAGTGGTAAAAGATTTTAGGTTGGCAGGAAAGCTCAAACGTAAACAAAAATGGCCTAAATCATTTTCACGCTTTTTTTAAATTTATTTAAAACATAGAGTCGATAAATTTCAAAAAGCAAGTTCGAGATAATAAAAGAAGATTGATGAAATTATCTTGAAAATAAAAATAATATGTGACTTGGATCGTTGATATCTACTACGTTATTCAAAATTTGTTCTTACAAAAATTATCAAAAGACGAAAAGGAAAATAGTGGATGATAAATTTTTAGAGAAAGTAAAGAAAATAAAGAACGGAAAACCATAATAGAAATGCACGTTTTAGAGAAATATTTTACCTTAACATGCTACCGTGAATTAGAAACACAGCATGGCCAACATTTTACTTGTGAAATATGAGTAAAAAAAATGATTAGAAAAATTATAATTAACCACGTTGTTTATAAAGAAGTTTGAGAAAAACAAAACAGAAACATGTGGTACTTATTGAAATACCAAAATGCAGCTATATATATTTTTTTTTTGTTTTTGAATTGTTTGGATTTTTTGGATATTTACAAAAAGCAAAAAGGAGGAACTCATCCCCCAAGCTTAAAATCTACATTTTCCTCAATGGACAAAGAGGTCGGAGAACGAGAGAAAAGTAAAGTACAGAAATGAAAGACAGAATTGAAAAACAGGTACTACCCCGGTTTTATGTGGCAGGGAAAGCATAGTGATGCCGCTCCTCCATGCGTGTGCTGTGGATCTTCAGGAAACATCGTCTATTGGACTTTGTCATGGAATCAGAACCGGTGGTGCAGACGATCGCAGAAGTTTCAGCTTGCCGGAGCTATTCGGGGCAAAAATTATAAAATAAAGAAAACAGAAAAAGATAACTTGGGTTGCCTCCCAAGAGCGCCCTTTGTTTAAAGCGTCGTTTGAGCTCGACGCATCAAACTAAGATTCTCCCAAATATTGTTTAACAATAAAGTTCGAATAAAGTTCAAAGTTTATGAGAAAAATAAAGTTCAGATTAATCAAATGTCAGGACCGGAAAGATAGAGTTAACAGGGTTGAGACTGACATCATCACAGAAATACAGTTTAAGACGCTGACCATTCACTTTGAAAGCACCCTTATCAGGGTGGGAAATTAAAATAGTACCATAAGAAAAGACTTCTAAAACAGTAAAAGGCCCCGACCAACGTGATTTTAATTTACCCGGGAATAAACGTAAACGAGAATTATAAAGAAGCACTTGGTTGCCCGTCTTAAATATTTTTGGGTTCCTAAGATGTCGATCGTGTAAACGCTTCGTCCGCTCTTTATAAAGTCTGTTATTTTCATACACGTAATAGCGCCACTCGTCGATTTCGTTAAGTTGAAATTTTCTAAAATCGCCGACAGAGTGGGGATCGAAGTTTAAAAATCGTAAGGCCCAAAAGGCGCGGTGCTCTAACTCTACGGGTAAATGACACGATTTTCCGTAAACCAACCGATATGGCGTACATCCGAGGGCGGTTTTGTATGCTGTTCGGTAGGCCCATAGAGCATCGTCTAATTTGGCTGACCAGTCTTTTCTAGATGTTGAAACAGTCTTTTCTAAAATTCTTTTTATTTCTCTATTCACTACTTCGACTTGTCCGTTAGTTTGGGGGTGGTAGGCAGTGGAAAGCTTATGAGTAACGCCATATTTAGTTAGGATTTTTGAAAATTGCGCGTTACAGAAATGGGAACCCCTATCACTAACGATAGCACGCGGCGTACCGAATCGAGAAAATAATTTTTTTAGGAAATTAACTACGACTCGGGCGTCATTCGTAGGAAGATCTTGGGCTTCGGCCCAACGCGAAACATAATCAACGTCAACTAAAATAGACTTATTCCCGAAGCTAGAAGGAAAAGGGCCAACAAAATCAATCCCTCAGAGGTCGAAAACTTCGCACTCTAGGAAATAATTTTGTGGCATTTCATTTTTATTCGAAATATTCCCCGACCGTTGGCAACTATCACACCTACTCACAAAGGCATGCACGTCTTTAAACAGGGTGGGCCAGTAAAAACCCGTGCTTAACACTTTGTGAGTGGTGCGAGCAGCTTGATAGTGCCAACCTGTCGGTCCTTCATGCAAATGTCTAATAATATTTAATCCTTCATCAAAAGAAACACACCTCCTGATCACTTGGTCGGCACAAATTCTGAAAAGATGCGGGTCCTCCCAAAAATAGTTTTTCAGCTCAGAAAAGAATTTCTTCTTTTGATGAGATGAAAACCCTTTTGGGAGCACACGGGCCACTAGATAGTTGACGATGCGGGCAAACCAAGGAGAAGTAGATGTGTTAATTATGAACAACTTCTCATCAGGGAAATAGTAATGAAAAGAATTTTCGTCTAATTGTTCTATAAACGGGTTATCTAGGCGCGAAAGGTGGTCGGAGGCCAAGTTCTCGGCACCTCGCTTATCACGGATCTCTAAGTCAAACTCCTGGAGGAGTAATATCCAGCGAATAAAGCGAGGCTTGGCATCCGTTTTAGAGAGAAGATATTTGAGGGCCGAGTGGTCCGTAAAAACAATAATTTTCGAAAGAGTAATATAAGGGCGAAATTTGTCAAAAGCGAATACTACAGCTAAGAGCTCCTTCTCGGTTGTGGTGTAAGTTTCCTGTGCAGATGTGAGTGTTTTACTAGCATAATAAATGGGGTGGAAGTTTTTGGAAATACATTGACCTAGTACGGCTCCCATCGCATAACTACTCGCATCACACATTATTTCAAATGGAAGATCCCACACCGGAGCTATCATGATTGGGGCATTAACTAATTTTTCTTTTATTAAATTGAAGGCAGCTAGACAGAGGTCATCAAAGATGAATGGGGCGTCTTTTTCTAAGAGATGGGTAAGGGGCTTGGTGATTTTGGAAAAGTCCTTTATGAAGCGGCGGTAGAAACCCGCATGACCCAGGAAACTTCTTATAGCTTTTATGTTCGTAGGTGGCGGCAGCTTCTCGATAACTTCTATTTTCGCAACGTCTACTTCAATACCCCTTTCAGAAATTTTATGTCCCAAAACTAACCCTTCCCTTACCATAAAATGACATTTTTCCCAATTTAAGGCGAGGTTAGTTTCTTCGCATCGTTCTAAGACTTTTTCAAGGTTCTCTAAGCAACTATCGAAGGAATTTCCGAACACGGAGAAATCATCCATGAAAACTTCCATGATGCTTTCTACGTACTTGTCAAAGATGGCGAGCATACATCGTTGGAATGTAGCTGGCGCATTGCACAATCCAAACGACATTCTTCGGTAGGCGAAGGTGCCGAAGGGACAAGTAAACGTAGTTTTCTCCTGGTCCTCGGGGGAGATGGGGATTTGAAGATACCCCGAGAGGCCATCGAGAAAACAATAAAAGCTATGTCCGGAAAGTCGTTCTAAAATTTGATCAATGAACGGCAAGGGGAAGTGATCCTTGCGGGTGGCGTCATTCAACTTACGGTAATCTATACACATTCGCCATCCGGTCACCGTCCGAGTCAGGATTAATTCATTATTTTCATTACTTACGACCGTTATCCCGTCCTTCTTTGGTACTACCTGCACTGGGCTAACCCACTTACTATCGGATATAGGATAGATAATTCCTGCGTCTAACAATTTCATAACCTCGCCCTTAACTACGTCTTTCATGTTTGGGTTTATTCGGTGCTGAGGTTGTATAGAGTTATGTGAATTATCTTCCATTAAGATTTTATGAGTGCAGAAAGATGGGCTTATGCCCTTGATATCAGATATCTGCCAAGCAATAGCTTGGCGATGCTTTTGTAAAATTGAAAGAAGTTTATCCTTTTGTGCATCCGTGAGGTAGGTCAAAATTATGACAGGCAGCTTGGAGTTCTTTTCTAAGAAAGCGTATCGAAGGTGCTCTGGTAGTTCTTTCAGTTCCAAGGTAGGGGGGTCATCATACGAGGTTTTGGAAATTTGTTCTTTTTCAAAAACTATGTCCTCGTACATTTTTTTAAATGTAAAATTAAAAGGGGTGTTGCTAGCGGCCATAGCGGCTTTGTGCAGCGATTCAGTTGGAAAAGTAGAAGAGGAACAGAAATCAAAAAATTCTTTTTCAAAATCAGAAAGGCGGGTGGAGGATTCTTCACTTAGGTGTAGAGATTCAGTTGGAGGAGTAGGAGAGGAACAAAAATTGGAAAATCCTTCTTCAAAATCAGAGGTGTGAGAGAAGGATTCTTCACTTACGGTATCCATGAAAAAACAGGAGTCATCATTAGCTAGTGTGTTCTTCATCGAGGGGGTGATAGAGAAAGTTACCTCATCGTCGCCCACTCGAAGGAAGAGCTTACCATTGCTTAGGTCAATGATAGCTCGGGAGGTGGCAAGGAAGGGTCGGCCAAGGATCAGGGGAACCTCGACGTCTTCTTCGATGTCCAAAATGACAAAATCCACCGGGAAGATGAACTTGTCAACTTTGACTAGGACGTCCTCCACTATTCCTAACAGGTATTTGACTGATCTGTCGGCGAGCTGGATACTCATGCGTGTGGGGTTGAGACTACCAATTCCTAACTTTTTAAACAACGAGAGGGGCATAAGATTAATACTCGCACCTAAGTCGGCTAAAGCGTGTTTGACAAAGAGATCACCAAAGACACACGGGATAGAGAAACTACCCGGGTCACTGATTTTCTTCGGTAATCCGTTTGTCAAAACCGCCGAGCACTCGGCATTTAACGTGACATGAGAAAGTTTCTCTAACTTCTTTTTATTGGTTAGGAGGTCCTTAAGGTATTTTGCGTACTTAGGCATCTGGGATATGGCTTCGTGGAAAGGCAGATTTATGTGGATTTGTTTAAACATTTCTAAAAAACGGGTGTATTGATCATCCTGTCGTTGTTTATTAAGTTCGGAAGGGTATGGCGGGGATGGATTATTTTTAAAGGTGGGTGGTGGAGTGAGTTGTTTTTCTAAAATAGGAGTGATAATTTCTTCGGCAGAGGGTGGAATTTTTAAAACGGGAACGGAGCTTTGATTTTTTAAAGCGGAAGCGGAGATTGCCTCGGGCTCTTCACTTATCGTACCGGGAACTTTCTTCCCACTCCGAAGAGTTATAGCTTTCGCTTGCTCTCTCGGGTTGGGCTCGGTATTGGAAGGAAGAGACCCTACGGGTCGCTCAGAAATCATTTTAGCGAGCTGTCCTACCTGATTTTCTAAATTTTTAACACTTCCGGTTAAGGTTCTAATCGTAGCGTCATTAGCATTCATGTATTTTGAAAACATTTCCTCCAAATTTGGAGGTTTTGGAAAACTTTGAGGAGGTGGTGGTGGTGCAGAAAAATCACTTTGCGGTGGCGGGCGCACAGCATTTGATGGATTGCTCCACGAAAACTTCGGATGATTTCTTAACGCAGGATTATAACTATTCGGAAAATTAAAACCAGGAGGATGATAATTCGCAGCAGAAAAATTATTAAAAGCAGTTCTAGGCATATTATTTATATAATCCAAATGTTCGGCGGGAGGAGTTGCAGATTCCCATACCTGAGGGGCGGAGGCAGCAGTCATCTCCGTAATTTTTTTGCTTAATATTTCAACTTGCAGTACGAGTTGGGAGACGTTGTCCACTTCAAAGAGACCTGCAGGTTTGTTTGGGAAGATCCTAGGCACATTCCACTGGTAAGTGTTCATGGCCATGTCCTCAAACAGCTCAAGAGCTGCTTTCGGGGTCTTATGGTTTAAAGTACCGCCAGAAGCTGCGTCTATCATTTGCTTCGTGCTTTGATTTAGCCCATTATAGAACGTCTGCACCTGCAACCATACAGGCAGAGCGTGATGTGGGCATCGTCTTAATAATTCTTTAAATCTTTCCCAGGTTTCGTAAAGGGTCTCAGAGTCTATTTGTCCAAAGGCAGAAATGTCATTCCTAAGTTTAGCATTTTTAGCAGGCGGAAAATACTTGACCAAAAATTTTTCAGTTAATTGCGTCCAAGTAGTTATGCTATTTTTAGGAAGGGTGTTCAGCCACTGCTTAGCCTTAATTCTAAGAGAGAAAGGGAATAATCTTAGCCTAATAGCATCATTTGTGACACCATTTATCTTGAAGGTGTCACAAATCTCAAGAAAGCTGGCTATGTGTGCGTTCAGGTCTTCATCTTGAAGCCCGTCAAATTGCACATACTGCTGCACCATTTGAATTATGCTAGGCTTCAGTTCGAAATTATTATTATTTATTGCAGGGCGAACTATACTAGATTCTGTAACCTCGAGATTCGGTCGTGCATAATAGGACATAGGCCTTTGCACGGCTTCCTCCACATTGGGTTCTGCCATTCTTAAGGTAGAAAATGACTCGGAATCCTCAACCGGCACTTGGGTAGTAGGGCATTGAAATCGCGATCTTCTCCGAAGAGTACGCTCAATTTCGTGGTCCAGGTCCAAAGTAACCGACGGACTTCCGCGGGTCATACACTAGAAGAAGAGAGGAGAAGAAAGACTAGAAAATAAAAGAGCTAATGAAGTTCGAAATTTTTTTTTTTTAAATAGATTTTTTATGTTTTAACTCCCGAACTTCCCAAGGGCTACCCAGTGAAGGGTTCGCAAGGTACTAGACAAGATAGTGGCATTTAGAGCCACTTTGCCCTTTTTGAGAGAGTTAGGTGGTGTAGAAAAATTTGTGATGTGGGTTTCTATTAAGTAGGCGGTAATTAAAATCCAGCCATTTAACTCCGAGCGAGTAGGCGGAAAATAAAAGCTACACTCACGCACTCGATAGAAAATTAAAACACACCCACTCTACAGAAAGTAAACACACTCTACTGAAATAAAGCCTGCCAATTAACTCAAGTGAGTAGGCGGAAAAAGAAAAGACGCACACATGCTTGAATAAAATCCAGCCAATTAACTCAAGTGAGTAGGCGGAAAAATTAAAAATACACACACTTGCTTGAACACAATCCAGCCATTTAACTCAAGTGAGTAGGCGGAAAAATTTTAAGAAGGAGGGTGAGAAAGAGAAGTGATAAAATTAATATATTCGTGTTTTCAATTTATCAACGAGCGTTGCCTCCCCGGCAACGGCGCCAAAAACTTGATTGTCTCTTAGATATCTGCAAGGAGAAAATAATCAAACTAACAATTCAACAAGGCAAGTATACCTATCGAAATGCAGCTAGGGGACACAAGTGTCGTATTAAAATTCGGGAACAGTTGAGTAAGCTTACTCACACGAAATCTATTATTTTATCGACGGAAAAATTAGGTTTTTTAGAAGAAAGCTAAACGTACTAAAGGAAGAGAACTACTTGCAATGAAAGAGAGCTACTTGCATGAAAAGATAAAGAGAGCTAAAAGAGCGATTAACTTAAGCTTAATAACGATGAGGGGAAAATGCACTCGATCAGAAATCACCTCGGCAAGAGTGGTTAGAAAAATACGATAAATAAACCTAAACTAATTAGGGTAAAGGTCCTTGACCGTGGAGGTTCCATGAATATTGACACGCTTCTTTCGAAGGCCGTGCCTAACTGAGTTTAGGAAGGTCCGACCGACTCTCACCTAAATCGGAGGCCTAAAACTCACTTTATGCGGTGAACCCCTCTATTGGATTTTACTCCAATCCGGGAGATTTGAACGTCTGCCTCTCTCGAGGGGTGCGAACAACTCCCTTTACTCTTGAGTGCTCATTTCAAACTTTCAGCCTCTCGGCTAGCCCAGAATGAAAGCAAAGGTGGAGAGTATATATCGATGATATACCTCCAACCCGTGATAAATCAAGAGTAATTCAAAGCTAAACCCTAAAAAGAAAAGGTAAGATTCAAAGCATCATAACCTAATCACTCGAACCTCGGATCATCAAGATCGAGTACATGGAGGATTAGTTAATCATGGTGAGGTGGAAGAGGGGGGATGAGTAGAAGAAGAATAATGAAAACAGAGCAGAAATGAAAAAGAAAATAACACTTTTTATTAATGGAAACAGGGATCTTACAGCTTGAAAACCAGAGATTACAAGTGCATGGAAAGGTAAACTACACTATCATTAACATTATACTACAAAACGAAGCTAGGAACTAATACAGGGAAAGCATAAAGCTAGAGCTAAGAACTAAAAATGGAAAGACATGCTTAAAAAAGTTCAAAAATACAAAGTACAGAACCTCCCCTCTCAATGCAAAAAGTGTCCCAGAACCCTTAGAGTTGGGCTCTATTTATAGAATTTTTCGGGTCGGGTCACGCCCCCCTGTCACGCCCTGGTCGGGCGTGACCCTGGGGCGTGACACTTTCGGCGCGACTTTTTCGGGCTGGAATTTAATTCTGGCGAAGTAGTTGAGGTACATGCCCACAAGTAAGGCCCTGGTAGGGCGTGTACCTGGGGCGTGTTCTTTGCGGCATGACTTTGTTGAGCTAAAATTGAATGCTGGAGGTGACGGGCGGAATTGCTGAAGTACACGCCCATATGTCACGCCCGGGTCAGGCGTGACCCTGGGGCGTGACACTTTCGGTGCGAGGGTGGAGCGGGAAAAATGAGCGCGCTGCGGCGATTCCTCGGAACCTGGGTACACGCCTCTAGAACACGCCTGTGTCGGATGTGACACGGGCGTGACCGAGGGCGTGTTCACTAAGTTTCCACGGAATGCAGTTTCGGACCAATTGCTTCATTCCTCTGTGTTACACGCCCTAGGTACACGCCCTGGTAGGGCGTGACCTTGGGGCGTGTCACAGCAAAATTCGGCTGAAAGCCGTGAAAACCTGCAAAAAGCAGAAAAAATGCATTAGCGACAAAAATATATACAAAGGGGAATCAAAATAAGTACCTTACAAGACATGATTTGCTTTAAAACCCCAAAAATATCCTAATAAAATTGACTGCAAACCGTATTATCAATGACGCCCCATGAAGCCCTTTACGGAAGAAGGTGCAGGACCCCCTTGTCTTGGGTGCAAGATGAAGATCCGAAGACATTGGGAAATGAATATATAGATGATACTGATGCGGCGGTCTGATTGATATGGGATCGCATGTTGGAGGCTCAAAGTCGGCAGGCGAAGTATTACAATGCAAAGCACCAGGTGGTGGAGTTCCATGTGGGTGATAAAGTGTTCCTTAAGATTCAGCCGATGCATGGAGTGTCGCGGGTGCGTGGAGTGAAAACGCTCAGCCCAAGGTATGTTGGGCCTTACACTATACTGGAAAGGATTGGCTCGTTGGGCTATCGGTTGGAGTTACCACCAGAGCTTGAGAATCTCCACAACGTGTTCCATGTGTCGTCGCTTCGAAAGGCGTTGTTGCGTCCCGATCAACATATTCCCACTACTGATGGTGTTGTGGCGTCTGATAGGTCGGTGCGACTGGAGCCGGTGCGGATCGTAGATAGCGAGACAAGAATGTTGCGCCGCAAGAGTGTTCCCTTAGTGAAGGTGCTATGGTCAAATCATGGGAAAGAGGAGTACACATGGGAGCCAATGGATTTGATGCAACAACGCTACCCGGAGTTGTTTGCACAAGCTCATTTTAATTAAAAGCATATGTTAATTTTCCTGTTATGCTTTTCTCCCCTAGCCCAAGCCTGATTTCGAGGACGAAATCTTTTATTTTGTTTATAGGATTTGTAACGTCCTGAATCGCTCTAGGCCCCTCGTGTGTATTTTTGAGTCAGGAGGGTTGGCTCGAGTCCTGAGAAGTGCAGGGAGTTGGTCTGCACATGTGGGGAGTGGAGAAATCTGTGCTGGGAAGGACACGGGTAGAGACACGGGCGTGTCCCTACCCGTGTGGCTATGTGTCGAGCTGAACCGACGAGATATGTCGAGATCGACGAGGTGTGTCTACATCGAATGACACGGGTAGCGACACGGCCGTGTCCCTACCCGTGTGTGTCGAGTTATGCTCGACGAGGCGTGTCGAGATCGATGAGGTGTGTCGACATCGAATGACATGGGTAGCGACACGGGCGTGTCCCTACCCGTGTGTGTAGAGTTACACTCGATGAGGCGTGTCGAGATCGACGAACTACGTGGCGAGATCGACGAATGATATGACACTGGTAGAGACACGGGCGTGTCCCTACCCGTGTGCTCCAGTCGACGATTTTGATCTAGATCGACAAAGTGTTGAGATCGTCGAGATGCATCCCGAGAAGGACACGGCCCAGGATATGGCCGGGAACACGGTCGTGTCATGTGGACACGGGTCGGGACACGCCCCGTGTCAAGTATTGAACCGACACGGAAACTATCGTTTTTGCTTCGCCAGGCAGGACACGGGTAAGGACACGGCCGTGTCCCTACCCGTGTCACTTTTCATATATAAGGGGAGAGAAAACCCTAACCGTTTCACGCTCACTTAATCCCTGTTTTCTGAGAGAACTTCTGTAGAAGGAGAACTGCAGGAGCAAGTTCTAGGGAGGGAAAATCCTCCATCACCGTGAAGGAGAAGATGCTGCCAAGGAGAATTACGAGATCCATGGTCGGAAATGGTGGAACCGCTGGAATCGATGTGAGTTTCCTACCCTCTCCCTTGGTGCTAGATCTATAGTTATTTTCCTAGGCGAGACATCGACTCAAGAGAGTCTTGATGGAGAGGAGGAGTTTTCTAGTAAAGGCCATGCTAGGACTTGTGTCCTAGGTTTTAGATCTCTTCAACCATGCCCTTCTTCTATGTGATGATAGGGGATGGTTTCGTGAAGGGTATTGGCCTCTTGAGGTTGAATAAGGGAGGAGTTTTTCTGAAATGATTTGGGGAGATCGCCTTGAGGAGGAAGATGAACCGATGTCGTTCATTATGCCTTAAGATGCGTGCAGAATCTGTATTCTGCGCGCAGCGAACTTCGTGGCCATTTTTAGGTGTGATATGGCCAGATCTGGGCCTTCGGCTAAACACAAAAGTTGAAGCCCTTGAAAATACCTTTCCAACGAATGATTGCACGACTTCAGACGAAGTATGTAGCTACAGGAAAGTCTGAACGAATTTGATGTCCGACAAATCCTGTATGCAGAAATTGTGTTCTATACGCAGTAGACCTCAAGTCCGATTTCAAATAGGATGATATCAAATCTTGGTTGAGGTCTGAATACGAAAGTTGTAGCCCATGGAAATACCTTTCCATCGAGTGGTTACATGCCTTCACCGGATATCTGTAGCTTCGGGATTCTCCGGTAGACGTTGCTGTCCAGATTCAATCTGCACCAAAATTCTGGGCTTTATATAAGATGGATTTGGATTCGGTGGAATTAATGTTGCAAGTTACTTGGCTTGGATGAACTCTTATGGTTGATCATTTGTTGCATGAGTAATGAAGCTTATTAATCAGAATTCATATAATCAAATTGTGAAGCAAGCTTATTAAAACGAATTGACTTGATAGGAATGGGAAGATTGTTATTTGTGCGCATCATGATTATAATATGTCTTCACCATATGGAGAGTGTGATAGTTCTTGTTGGATCCCTAGTTGATTTTGGCTAGGTTCACTGACTTAGGATGTGACCCATCTTGTATAGCCAGGGTCAAGTTGTGTCCTAGAGTCTAGGCTAAGTCCTTATGTTCAAATTCAGAAGGACTAGCTATCATCAAGACCATCAGAGACCTCAGACTTAAAGGATTTCAAGACCAAGTTAAATGAGTTCAACGTTCGTTGAACTCAGCTCGACGAAAGAAGTTCTGCGCTCGACGATCGTGAGATAATTCTTAGAGATGAGCTCGACAATCTTGGTTCTCTGTCCGACGAAGACTCAGTTTCTACTTCAAGCCAAAGTCAGGATAACTTCAGGATTTTTCTAAGTCCAGCTTCAAGCTTTGGTCGACGAATTGGATTTTAAGCTCGATGAACTTGGACCTCAAGTTTTCAGCTTCTCAGGTCAATGAATGTTGTACTCTGCTCAACGAATTCTGTCTGACAGTGATAATTCTTAGCTCGACGAATGAAGAATGTCTGTTCAACAAATGAAGACTGTCTGGTAGACGAACTCTCTCAAGCTCAGTTCGACGAACTCAAGCTCAGCTCGACGAACTCAAGCTCAGCATGACGAACTCAAATCTCAGCTCGACAAATTGTGTTCTCCGTTCGACGATTCCAGACTAGGTTGATGCTAAGGCAATGAATATCTTATCCCAAACTATGTCAGATGACATATTCCAGAAGGTGGCTGAGTGCACCTCAGCCAAAGCCATTTGGGATTCCCTCAACCAAATGGTAATTGCCTCTGCAGATGAAAGAAAGGATAGAAAATCCAATCTTATATCCCTGTATGAGAACTTTAAAAAGGATGAGAATGAATCAGTGGCAGAGATATACAACAGATTGAGTTCAATCATCAATGAACTCAAAACCCTAGATAAGGACATCACCTTGACATAGGTGAATGATAAGATTCTGATGTGTTTCCCTAGCTCTTGGGATTCCAGAATCTGGCCAATCGAAGAAGCCAGAAGCCTCAATGAGATCTCAACTGAGTCTCTACTAGGCAAGTTGAAATCCTATGAGCAGCTGATAAAATCAAGAGAAGCAGCAGAACAGAAGGCAATAACTCCAGTCAGAAAGGAGCACATCATAGCCTTCAAAGCTTCTAAAGATAGTGAGACATCAACTTCCAATGAAGAACTCATGAGCCTCTTTGCCAAAAGGTTTTACAAGATGGCAAGGAAGGATTTCAGAAGGAAATCATCCAGACAAGATGATAAGCCCAAGTTTGATAAGACACCAACCAAGGAGGTTGTATACTTTGGCTGCAGAAAGCCTGGACATTACATCTCAGAATGCCCAGAAAATTAGAAAAAGGATAAGAGCAGAGAAAAGGATTCAAGGAGAAAGCACAGTAGCAGACCCTCCTCCAGCAAATATAAAAAGAAGGACAAGGGATTTGTTGTTGAGACGTGGAGTGACACAGAAGAAGAAACATCTTCCTCCAGTTCAAGTGAAGAAGAGGAAGAAGCAAGATCTAAGGAGGTGTTCCTAATGGCAATTGATGCCTCCAGGAGCAATTCTGGATCAGAAGAAGATTCTGAAGAGGAAGCTGCCTCAGACTTAGAGGCAGATCATGTTATCTCTAGCTTTGACTTTAGTTCTGATTTATTTAAAGCTGAATTCAAATCTATGTGTTTAGACCTAATCAATTCAGAAAAAGAAATCAAATCTCTTAGAGAAAGATTAGGAAATCTTGAATCAGTTAATTCAGAGAACATATAGCTAACAAACCAATTAACTTTAGCTAATGAACAAATAATTAAACTAAAATCTGAATTATGTGAGGCAAAGCAACTTGAGCAATCTCTAAATGGGATAAGCCACAAGCTGATGGACATTACAAGCACAGTGAATGCTAGATTAAATAGCAAGCTGGGCTTGGGTGCTTCATCAAGCTTACCCCCCATAATCAAGAAAAATATACTTTCAACCCCCATCAAATTTATTTCTGCAAAGGGAAAAGAAAAACTAATAGACAAACCAAGGTCAGAAAATAATCTAAAACCTATAGACAAGAGAAACAAAAATCTGAAAACAGCAAATAAAAACAAAGTTCAGCAGCATTCGTCGAACGCAAATCGACTAAATGTGGCCAGTTTGTCGAACTCAGATCGACGAACTCTGAACGCAAACTTCAGATATAACAACTCGTCTAACTGCAATCGACGAACTGTGTATGGTTCGTCGAGCAGAGGTCGACGAACTTGGGGCACAGAAAATGACTACTATCACTCTCTGAGCAGAGATCGACGATCTCAACCCTATTTTTCGAACTCTGGTCGACGAACATACAACAATTCGTTGAACCCAGAAATACCAAACCTAAACTACTTCTCTTACAGAAACCTTAAACCAACTAAGAAGACATTTAATCCAGTAGCTGATTGGGTAATTCCACCTATGAGATACCACCCCTTAGGGTATAAATCTCAACCTGCTTTATTAGTTACTTCCAGCTTTACCTTTCAACCAAATAAAGGACCCAAGATAACCTCGGTCAAGAACAATTGAATTTTGTTTTTCTTTGCAGGTACAGGTGAAGAGCTGTCCAAGGGTGAGTGAAACATGGTACTTGGACAGTGGTTGCTCCAAACACATGACAGGCAGCAAGGGCAATCAATCCAATTACAAGCCCAAGCTAGAACCAAAGGTGATTTTTGGAGACTCCAACAGTGGTCAATTAGAAGGATATGAGACAGTGAAGATTGGAGCAGTGACTTTCAAGAAAGTAACTTATGTAAGAGGACTCAAACATAACCTTATATTCATAAGTCAATTATGTGATGAAGGTTATCATGTACATTTTAACTCTACTTCCTGTTCTATTATTGAAAATAAAAACAAAACTCTTTTAATTGGACTTAGACAAGGTAACATATATTTAGTAGATTTTATATCTAGCACAACTGATATCTGCTTACTGAATGTTACTAGTAATCAAAATGAGTTATGGCATAAAAGACTAGAACATGTAAATCTTAAGAACATATCTAGGTTATTTAAAGACAACCTTGTTAGAGGTTTACCTTCTGGCCCCTACAAGAAGGAAAGCCTATGCAGGGCTTGTCAATTAGGCAAGCAAACCAAAACTAGCTTTAAATCCATTAATAAAAGTGATTCACCTAGGATATTGTATTTGCTTCATGTGGATCTATTTGGACCCATTTTAGTACAAAGCCTAGGAGGGAAGTCCTATACTTTAGTGATTGTTCATGACTTCTCTACATTTAGTTGGGTAGCCTTTCTGAGAGCTAAGTCAGATACATTCAAGGTTCTTACAGATTTTCTCAGGACCATACAGATTGAGTTCTCTACTCATGTTGCATTGATCTGAAGTGATCATGTCACAGAGTTTGAGTCTCTTATTATGCATGAGTTCTGTGAGGAAGAAGGTATCAGGCGGTGCTTCTCATCTCCTAGAACTCCCCAACAAAATGGGGTTGCTGAAAGGAAAAATAGGACACTCATTGAATCTGCAGGTACATTATTGGCAGATGCTTACATGCCTCTTTCCTTTTAGGCAGAAGCTGTAAATAGTGCCAACTATGTCCTGAATAGAAGTCTTATACATAAGCTAAAAAATAAGACCCCCTATGAATTACTTAAAGGGAAGAAACCTAAAATCACATACTTTAAAGTTTTTTGTTGTATTTATTACATTCACCTTAATAACAAGAGATACATTAGAAAGTTTAAGGCCAAGGCTGAAGAAGGGATTTTTCTAGGATATTCTCAAGCAAGCAAGGCCTATAGGGTTTTTAATAAATCAACTCTTAAAATTGAAGAATCTATTCATGTATCTTTTGATGAAGCTAACATGTCATACAAGGAGAAAGAGATTTCTACCAATAGCTTATTGCAGGTACCTCAACTGTGTGAGTCTATGGATGGACTAAAGCTTACCCATGAGGTGTCAACCCATCCTACTCCACAGGTTGCTGAAGAAAGTGAAGAAGAAATTCAAGAGGAAGTGGTTGAACTTCCTTCAATAGCTAGTACCATTCCCCAAGAGGAATTAATTACAGAAGTTGTTGCTCAACCAACTCCACCAACTGATCTTGTCACACTTAGAGATCACCCCAGATCTCAAGTAATTGGAGACATTTCAGGAGGTGTACAGACAAGGCATCAAGTCAACCAAGACTTGATGCATGCCTGTTTTCTCTCTCAAATTGAACCTCTCACCATCCATGAGGCAGAGCAAGATCCCCACTGTGTCATTGCAATGCAAGAGGAACTAAATCAGTTTGAGAGATGTAGAGTTTGGGATTTGGTTCCAAGACCCCATAACTACCTAGTTATTGGAACCAAATGGGTCTAAAGGAACAAGTTGGATGCTCAAGGCAACATAGTGAGGAACAAGGCTAGGCTTGTTGCTCAAGGCTACAGGCAAGAGGAAGGAATAGACTATGACCAAACCTTTGCCCCTGTTGCAAGGTTAGAGGCCATTAGAATATTGCTTGCCTATGCAGCTCACAAGAGATTCAAGGTCTACCAAATGGATGTCAAAAGTGCCTTTCTGAATGGAGTACTTCAAGAAGAGGTTTATGTAGAACAACCTCTAGGTTTTATCTCTCTAACTCAATCCTCTTTTGTTTTTAAATTGCATAAAGCTTTCTATGGTTTAAAGCAAGCTCCAGGAGCTTGATATGAGACTCTAACAAGCTTTCTTTTAGAGCATAAATTTACAAGAGGAAACATAGATAAAACCCATTTCACTAGACATCATAAGGACCAAATTTTGTTTGTACAAATATATGTGGATGATATTATCTTTGGGTCTACTGATCCCAAATTGTGCAAGAGGTTTGCTGACCTCATGCATTCTAAATTTGAGATGAGTAGCATGGGTGAGCTTTCCTACTTCCTTGGTCTCCAAGTGAAGCAGCTCCCAGATGGTATCTTCCTTTCCCAAGCTAAGTATGCTAAAGAGCTTATCAAAAAGTTTGGGATGTGTGATGCTTCAGGAATGAAAACCCCTATGGCTACAAATGCTGTTGTGGATTCTGATGCAGCAGGGAAACCTGTAGATCAGAAAAATTATAGGGCAATTGTTAGATCCCTATTATACCTAACAGCTAGCAGACCTGACATAATATTTGTCACATGCCTTTGTGCTAGGTTCCAAGTGAACCCTAAAGAATCTCACCTTATTTTCCTAAAAAGAATTTTGACATATATAAAGAGTTGCCCTAATATAGGACTCTGGTATCCTATAGAGTCAGAATTTGAGTTAACTGGATACTCAGATGCTGACTATGCTGGATGTAGAGTGGACAGGAAAAGTACCTCTGGAACTTGCCAGTTCCTTAGTATGAGACTTGTCTCCTGGTTTTGTAAAAAGCAGACATATGTGTCCACATCAACTGCAGAAGCAGAATATATGGCTGGTGACAGCTGCTGCTCACAGATGTTATGGATACAAAATCAACTTTTAGACTATGGTATCAACTTAAATAATTCAACAATATTTTTTGATAATACTAGTGTTATTGCTATAGCACAGAATCCAGTTCACCATTCTAGGACTAAACATATTGAAATAAGACATCATTTCATTAGAGATAATGTAGACAAAAAGAAAATTAACTTAATCCATATTCCTACTGATTTACAGAGAGCAGACATTTTCACCAAGCCATTGGATAAGAAGACCCATCTATTCTTTATAAATCAACTTGGAATGATTAATGGAGAAGAGTTAACCTAGTTTCTGTCTGCATTCGACGAATTTTCCAGAGTTCGTCGAACGGAGTTCGACGAATTAGGGAGAGTTTGACAGATTCTCGTCGAACGGAGATCGACGAATTCTCTGTGTGTGGAAATAATATTCGTCGAACGGAGATCGACGAACTTTGATTCAGAAGATATTTCGTCGAACGGAGTTCGACGAACTGTTTTCGATTCTTTTGGATGAGATCGACGAATTATCTGTCTATAATTTATTTCGTCGAGCTCAGTTCGAAGAATTTTTTTCTTTTTCGTGGACCGGAGTTTGTCGATTCATATTCTGAAAATCCTATATCTAGGTTTTCTTCGACCTCCGTCCCGTGCTTTCAGTTCTCTTGCTTTTGATCGCTGTTTTTCTCTATGTTTTTCTTGCAGGACATCAATGGCGATTCCCACAGGAGCTTTGGTTGCGATGAAGTTTGATACTGGATTCGACATGGATTTTGAGTCTTTACAGCATTCTGACCCTATTTTTCTGTATATCTTGGAACTACTAGAGGAATTGAATCTAAAGGATTTCATGACCCGGAGAATTAAATTGCACTCAACTGAAATAAGAGAATGGGTGTATACATCTACTACTTATGAGGATGATACCGTGACAGGAACTATCGGGAGTACTGCGGTTTCCCTCTCTCCCGCAACTTTGTCTGAGATTTTTGGTCTAGTCAATGGAGAAGACAATATAGAAATGGATTCTGAAGAGTTTGGTGACATGCTGAAACTAATGGGTTTTTCAAGAAGCAACCCTAATAAGCTGCTGAAGAAGCAACTGTCTGCCGCCTACCAATTTCTGGCAGAGATAGTAGGAAAAGTGCTAATGGGAAAGCACGCTGCGCATGATTACATAACCCGCCACCAATTTCTGATTATGTGCGTCGTGGTGAATAAGAGACGTGTCAACTGGGGCACCATCTTCTTTGAATTGATCAAGAAAAAGAACATCAAGAAAGAAGTCTGCTTCGGCAGAATTTTGGGAATCTTCCTCCAAGAGAAGGCTGCTGAATGTATGGTCTCTCCGACCATCTTCATAAATGCCAGCAAGCGCCTCACTTGTGCTCTATTTGGCAGGTGGGAGAGGACAATCTCTAAGCCATCAAAGGCTTCCTCCTCTTCCATCAAAACGTCTTAGAGAACAAGGACTATAAATGCCGCTCCTCACCCTGCAGAAGAGGTCCTTCCATCTCCACCCTCTCTTCCTGCACTTCCAGCCAAACAACTTCCCTCCCCTTCCACTCCTGCTACCACACCTAAATCTCCACCACATACTCATGTGTCTACTCCACCCCCATCTCCACCAATGGACATTACCAACATTCCTACACCTCCAGCTTCACCTCATGAGACCAGAATTCCTACACCTCCACAGTCTCCTCTTCCCCCTCATTTGTCATCCATTCCCTCCTACAACATACCATCAGATTCTGTCACACCAGATGTTATTCCTCCTCTATCCCCTCCATCTATTCTTCCTCCATCATCTACCTCTCTACCCTCAACCACCATCTCTCCATCATTGGAAACCCCCACTGTATCCCCCATCATCTCCTTGCTCACTCCCCTCATCAAATCTCTAATCCAAGAGGCCATTACACCTCTTGTGACCTCCATCCATTCTTTATCTGCCCAAATCTCTCTTCTATCTATTGTCCCCTCTTCATCTAGGGGCATGGCTCCAGGTTCTCCTGAACCCAGGCAGTGGGAGATGCTCAGTGATGAAGTTGCAGCAGATGTAGATATAGCAGCAGCAGTAGTCACAACAACAGCTCTCTCTCCAGCAGATGCAGACTCAGATGAGGATACAACAATTTTGCCAGTTTTTGATTCTGAAATGATTGAGCTAATTCATTTTATGGATACTGACAATGATCTAGATGAGTCAGTTGAGGAAATAAAACCTGTTGGTGATTTCCAGTTAAATCCCACAGTTAATTTATCTATTTTGTTGAAAAGTTTCGATACTCTTTTTGTACAGCTACCCTATACTAAGCCACATTTGGCTATTGTACCATACACCTCTCCAGTAAGTCCAGATGTTGCTAAGCAACTCTGTGAAAGTTTTGCTATCTCAGCTTCAGCTTCCATCTCAGCTTCCAGTTCAGAGGTCATTCCAGAAGACATTCCAGTCCCAACTTTTATTATGGATGACTCTCCCCTACCAGATTTGGATGAGCTGATTCAGGCTGACATTAAAGAAGAGAATAGGACAACAGCTGAATGCTCTGTCCCTGTTGTTTCTGTTTCCTGTGCAGCTCCCTCCTCTCTTGTTGCTGAAACCCCACTTCCTGAACCTTCTGCACCTCCTCCAGAAAAGGCTACTATTTCTGAAAAATCATTAAAAGCTCTGAATGCCTTGTATGATAACCCTCAGGGTTCAGATAGTGAAGAAGATGATGATGATGATTCTGATGAAGATGCTGCAAGCAAGAAAAAGAAGATGCTATCAAAGAAAAGAAAGGCTCCTCCTCCTCCAGCTCCCAAGCCCAATCCCACTGCAGACACCCCCTACTATATTCTGCACAATGTTGCTCCATACAAAGGGATGCCTGCATGGATGTGTCTATCCAAGAATCAACAGAAAGAAAGGAAGAGAAGCAGGAGATACTCTGCTCCTCCAGTGCACAGATTCAGGAAGGATCCACCTCGTCCTCCTCCTCCAGCAGCTGGTGCCAGTGGCTCTAGCTCCCAGAGTGTTGGAAACCCAGTTAGGATTTGGGTAAGGAACACTATTAGGAATATTAGATTGACCCACCATGTATAGTCATGGGTCATAGGATTAGTTCCAGGACAGGTCATTCAGAAGGACTCTCCAGCATTGCAGAAATGAAGTGAAAGAAATGCAGTTAAGACAAATTCAGAAAATCAGCTCGACGATCGTCGAACGCAGTTTGACGAACAAGCCAAGCTCAGGTCGATGAATGATGACAGAAGCTGAGTTCGACGAACGTCGAACTCAGGTCGACAATTGGTGGACAACACTTGTTCAGCTCGACGAAATTAGCAAGTCAGTTTCTCAGCTCGCCGAAATAGAAACTAAGCTCGACAAATTGCAAGCTCCGGTCGACGAACGCAGGCAAGATATTCAGCTCGACGAATCTAGCTGAGTTCGACAAACGTTGAACTCAGGTCGACGATCGCTGAACTCATCAAATGCTCCGGTCGATGATTTTTGTGGAATCAGTAACAGTTGGCAGAAGTAATTGAGGATTTATTACAGTCATTATTCTCAGTGAATATAGTCGTTCAAACGGACAGTTACAGTTGTATTAATTATAAATCAATTCCCAATGCATCTCTGCTCTCGGGAATGTTTTTCTTCCGCCATCAAGGCTAAGGATTTTGAATGTCTGAATATATACAGAGTTTTCATATACATAGAACAGACAATAGAGACACAGTACAGAGAAAAAGAAGAACAGTGAAAACATACACAGGGCAATATCTCTACAGTAACTAGAAGCCCTAGACCAAAGGAGACAACTATCATAAGAAGAAGAAGAACATCCATTCATATTAAGAGTCTTCTTCTTCCTCATTACTGCAGGACAATTTCAAGGACAACAAATTTCTATCTGTCAGAAGTTCCTGAAGGATACTCTGGTCCAGGCCTGAAGATTGAAGGCCTATCACCCTGAAGCAGTGCTCCAGATTTCCCTGCACCATTCAAGATCTCAGGGGGAGCAAATCTGCTAACATCAATATCCACTTGAGTCTTCTCTCTGATTGTTGACAGAGAAGACAATATCACTCTCTCCCCCCCCCCTCATGTATAAAGGGTTGTCATCTCCCTTCAAAAGTGATTCCTGGTTGCAAGTCTCCTTATCAAAAGACTTGAGGGTTTGGTTTTTGGGGACCTGATCAAAACCCATTGGTGGCAGTCACCTGATCAAAACCTGAGTGGATTCCTACCAGGGTGGTAGAAGAGTGGACTACCCAGATTTGGGGAACCACTATAAATTTCCTTGTGTCTTCTGTGTTGCTTGATTTCTTTCTACATTTCTCATATTATATTTGTGTTGTGATAAACCTCTACTAGTTTGGTAAGATCTGTCACTTTCAATTGGTATCAGAGCGAGTGAAAGTGCAACTAGATCTGATATACTCTAGAGGGGGGTGAATAGAGTATATGGTGTTTTAAAACCTTTTTAAAAGCTTTTACAACAATTGTTGTACTAAGTGTGAACATGGAAGCAAATATAAAACAAATCACAGAACTAAGCTATGCAAAAATTAATCACAGACAAATCAAGGCCAGAAACAAAAAGTAAACAAGCAGAACCAGAGGACACAAGGAAATATAGTGGTTCCCCAAACTTGGGTACATCCACTCTTCTACCACCCTAGGTAGGAATCCACTGCAGGATGAGTTGATCAGGTGTCCTGGGCACCAATGAGCTTTTGATAAGGTGCTCAAAAACCAAAGCAGATTTTTTGATCAGGTGTCTTGCCACCAATGAGCTTTTAACAAGGTGCTCAAAAACCAGATTCAAACTTTTGAAGGGAGTTTGAAAAACCCTTTACAGAATGGGGGTGAGAGAGTGATGGCAGTCTTCTCTTTCTCAAACAACTGAGAAGACTAAGTGGATTGATGTCAAAGCTCCCCCTGAATCCTTGAAATCTTCAAGAAGAAAAGCTTTGCTTGAGGGTGATAGGCCTTCAAATGTAGAACTCCAGCAAAGGATGATTTCAGCAATGGATGAAATGTTGAGTGTCTGGAGTCTTGAAAATGATGTTGGCCTTGAACACTTTGAAAGATGAAGAGATTTTTGAAAGCTTGATTTCTTTGATGAGTGTTCTTCAGAATTCTTTTTGACAGAAGATTTTGAAATGAGTCTCTGTAATCTGTGTTGTGTGTACTCTTCTTGTTAATCTCTGTATCTCTTCTATATTCATTCCAAAAAACATTCTGTATTTTATTCTCTGTATAGAATATTATTCTCTATCAAAGATAGCCGTTGGACTGCATTGATTGCATCCTTAATTGCAAAAACTCTTCTGGAGGAAAGTCCACAGAATTATTCCTTGAAAGTTCCCTTGAGACTTGCTCCAGAAGTAAATGAAAACGGCTAGCAAATCTTCTGAATTAAATGCAGAATAACTCCTAACTGATTTGAATTTGAATTCTGAAGATTATCTGAAATCGTCGAACTGAGCTCTGCTATCGTCGATCTGAGCTCAAAGATCGTCGAACTGAGCTCAGAGATAAAGATCCAAAGCAGAGTCAAGATCGTCGAACTGAGCTCACCGATCGTCGAATGGAGTTCGACGATATTATGAAGTTGAGCTCAGCGATCGTCGAGTGGAGCTCGACGATCTGTCGAAGTTGAGCTCGACGATCGTCGATCTGAGTTCGACGAATCGTCGTGCTGAGCTCGACGATCAGACTTGGTCTCCAGTCAGAAAAACTTGGTCTTCAGGGCAGCTTCCAATCCTAGACTTCTAACCCTTAGACTCAATTCTAATTGACCTTTTAAGCTATACAGAAGGTCAAGTAAAGGTTCCTAGAGACATAGTGATCCTGACCCAAATTAGTAATAGGGTGTTCCAACAATCTCCCCCTATTTGGGTTAGGATTACTATTTACAGATTTTGGAAAATCAAATAACAACATACAATCAGAAAAGCATAAAAACAACAGCAGCTAGACATGGCAGGAACATCACAGATATATATATATATATGGCATCCAGATAGCAGTCAGAAAATCCAAAGATTGTCACCTTACAGAGTTACTTCTTCTCTTTGCCTTTAACCATTTTGATTTCTCTGTTTGGATTTAAGGCTTCCTTGTTGGACCTGGTGTCATCAGCTGCACCCAAGTATGTTTGCTTTGAAGTCCTGGGAACCACAGCAGCAGGATGCAACTCCATATATCTGTCTGCATCAAAGAATTTGCTGGAGGCATATCTTTCTAGCTCTTTTTGTCTTTGCACTGACATGGTAGAAATATTTGAAGTGTCTAGGCCTTGCTCTCTGGCTTTCTTTATCTGGTCTAATGCAGCCAACTCCTTCATCCTAGCAGTCCAAGCAACTGGATTCTTTTCAGGGTCCTCAAATGGTACAGGTGGCTCATACCTGTTGGAAGAATTGTCTTGAGGAGGCCTGGCAGACACTGTCTCTTTGAGCTTGTAGGGGAATGGACCAGAAGCAGTATCATATGAAACATGTCCTCCCCTGGAGTATGGGTGCTGCCTGGAATTCCCTTTAGAATAAACTTGAAGATCTCTTTGACTTCCCCTGTATCCTCCTCTCCTAGAGTTAGAACCCCTAGATTGGCTTTCCCTTTGGTATGATCTGGCATAGGGTTGATAGGGAGCCTGGCTTCTAGATGGGGCTTGAATTGCAGAGCTTCCACCTGCACCTGCATCAGGAGGAGGTGGTGGAGGAGGATGAGGGTGCTGGAACTGGGAGGAGCCCTTTTCATACTTTCTCTTCTTTTTCATTGCTTTCAGCTGATTTTTGGAATACTGCATCCAATGTTCAGTAATTTGGCAGTTATGCAGAATATAATAGGGAATATCATTATCATCCTTTACTTTTGCAGGAGGAACCCTTTTCATAGCTTTGCTTCTAGCCTTCCTCTTCCTGGCAATAGTGGCAGCAGAGTCATCAGAGTCTGTCTTGAACTCATCAGAGTCAGAACTCTGGGCATCATATATAGCATCAATCTTTTTCATAAGATCCTTCTTTAATTGAACAGCAGCAGATGAGGCAGAAGCAGAAGGAGCAGCAGTAGGGACAGTAGCAAATGCAACAGTAGATACAACATCAGATACAGGAACAACAGCAGATGGGGCAGCAGATGGAGCAACAGAATCATCAGCAGATACAGAAGGAGAAGCAAAAACAACAACAGTAGCTTCAGGAGTGATGGCAGCAGCAACTTCAGTAACATCAACAAAATCTTCAGCAGGCTCAAGATCAGTGGCCTCTGTCATCAGAAAATCCTTGGATATCTGCTCATCAGAGGCAGTTGGGATTTCAGCAGCAGCAAAAACAGTTCTTTCTTCAACAGCAGCAGCAGTTACTGAGAGTACAAAGGAGGATATAATGCTGGGGTCACAGCCAGAGAAAGGCACCAGTGCCTTGGACAAATCTTCTGGGGGCTGGACAGCATTAGGCTCTGGGAGATAACTGAAGTATGTAGTATCAAAGGCAGAAAGCAAAGACCTTAGGTCTATTGCCAAGACAGCAGTAGGAGCCACAGAAACAGCAGATACAAAAACAACAGCAGCAGCAGCAGTATCATGAACAGCAGGAGCAGAAGCAGCAGCAACAGCATCATGAAGGCTTACTTCATATGGCATCTCCCCCTGCCTGGATGCAGATGCATCTGTATCAAGGCACACTGCTGGAGGTGCTGCCTGAGGAATGAGGGAGGAAAGCCTGGTAGAGAGAGCTGCCACTGACTGTTGTAGAGGAGCTAAGGAGGCCTCCATGAGAAGAGAGAGCCTAGGGGCAAGTAGCTCATACAACTTGTCAGCTAAGGCTGGGAGATCTACATGCTCAATAGCAGGAGCAGAGGTAGATGGAATAGGGATGGCTGAGGATGCTTGAAGTGGAGAGCTGGGTAGTGGAATGGATGGCTCAGAAGTGGGGATAGTGGAGATGGAGGATAAGGGGATGGATATGGAGGGGGTGAATGTTGGTTGGTCAATGATATGGTGGAGAAGATCTTGGAATGAGGTTGAGGAGGAGGGTAAATCTGGAGGAGAGGATGGGGAATCATCCATATAGGAGTCATCCAGAAGGGTGAATGATGGTATGGATGGAGAAGGGGTGACAACTGGTGGTGGATAGGAGAACAATGGGTGGAATTGGTCTACTGGAGGTGATGAAATGGTTGCTGGAGATGGAATTGATGTTGGTGAAGGGCTAGAGATGGTAATGGTGGATGGAGCTGGAATGGTGGATGGTAGAGGTAAGGTTGGACTTGGAGGAGGAGAAGAGGCAGCAACAGCAGCAGCCAGGTCTTCTATAGGAGCAGAGACCTGTGGGAGAGTGACTCTGTGAGTCCTGGTGCCTGAAGGAGCATTTGAGGAGGGCCTGCTGGGCTTGCTTATCTGCCTGTCCCACTTGCCAAAGAGGGCACATGTGAGTCTCTTGGAGGCATTTATGTGCACTCCAGAGGAGACTAGCAAGGTGGGGCACTTGTTCTGCAGGAAGACTCCAATAATCCTTCCAAAATTTACAAAGCTTTTATTTATTTTCTTCTTTATTAGGTCAAAGAAGACCTCTCCCCAGTTCAAACTTTTCTTATCTACCAGAGCTCCCATGAGGCAGAACTGATGTCTGGAGATAGTGTCATGTGCAGAGTGCTTTGCCAATAGCACTTTTCCTACAACATCTGCTAGGAACCTGTACTCAACAGACAAGTTCCTTTTGAATAACTTGCTAGGGTTTCCCTCAGGATGACCCATCCTGGCAAGTATATCAGAAAACTCTTCTCCAGATAATTCAGCAGTTTCTTCTCCATTTCTCAAACCAAAAACCTCTGTTAAAACTGTGGGGGTCAGAGGTACCTGAGTTCCAGCAATAGTTCCAACTATTGTGTTGTTGTCTAGATTGTGAGCAGTATAGACCCATTCCTTTATTTCATCTGAAGCAAGCTTGATTCTAGTGGTCATGAGGGCAGACAAGTTCTGATCCTTGAATAAATTCAGAATGTCTTGGAAAACTTGATCAGTAGTGTTGAATGATTCCAGATCAATGTCGAAGCCTGCATCAAACTTTATGACGGCTAGAACAACAACTGATACGGCCATTGTACCTGAAAAAACTTAACAAACAAAATGACCAAGCGTAGAACTGTTTGGAGGGAAGAAAGTTCTTGCAGAGAAATTGAAAGCGCAAGAGAGAATGACGGCGAAAAATGAGTTTTATATTAGGGTTCGACGCAGAAATGAAAAGATCGTTGAACTCAGTTCGACGATCGAGGCTTCTAAAGGAATCTGAAGAGACTCCAACATCGTCGATCTCCGTTCGACGATCTTGGAGAGCGTCGAGCTCCGTTCGACGATCGTTCAGTGAACATAATCGTCAAGCGCCGTTTGACGATCGTTGACCGGAAGAGATAGTCCATACTATCTGAGAGGCGCTGAACTCAGTTCGACGATTCTGGAAATCGTCGATCTCCGTTCGACGATCTTTGGGGAAATCGTCGAGCGCAGTTCAGAGATCAGAAAATTCTAGACACTAAGAAAAATCAGAATTTTGCCTAGTCTTGCTCAATTTTTAGCTTTCAAAATCTTGGAGATTATTTAAGACTTCCTCCATCTAACATTCCTAACTGATTTAGGAAGAAGGTGTGTTTCTTTTCATCCAAAGGCTTGGTGAAAATATCTCCCCTTTGTAAATCAGTTGGGATATATTGTAATTCAATTTTATTCTTTTCAACATTGTCCCTTAAGAAGTGATGCCTAATCTCTATGTGTTTTGTCCTACTATGGAGGACTGGATTTTGAGCTATGGAAATAGCACTTGTATTGTCACAAAAGATTTTTGACTTCTCTAAGTTGTAGCCATAGTCTAGGAGTTGGTTTTGAATCCACAATATTTGTGAACAACAACTGCCTGCAGCCATATATTCAGCTTCAGCAGTTAAGGTTGACACAGATGTTTGTTTCTTACAAAACCAAGAGACAAGTCTGTCACCAAGGAACTGACAGGTTCCACTGGTGCTTTTCCTGTCAATTCTGCATCCAGCATAATCAGCATCAGAGAATCCAGTTAAATCAAATGCTGAATCTTTTGGATATAAGAGACCTAGATTTGGACAACTTTTAACATACCTGAGAATCCTCTTTACTAATGTTAGGTGTGACTCTCTAGGGCTTACTTGGAACCTAGCACATATACATGTAGCAAACATTATATCTGGTCTACTAGCTGTAAGATACAGTAAAGAGCCAATCATTGCTCTATATGTTGTCTGATCAACAGGTTTCCCATGTTCATCAGCATCTAATACAGCATTGGTAGGCATGGGTGTTTTCATACAGGATGCCTCAGACATACCAAATTTCTTAACCACCTCATTAGCATATTTGGTTTGAGAAATAAAGATGCCTTCAGCATGTTGTTTGACTTGCAACCCTAGGAAGAAGGATAGCTCACCCATGCTACTCATCTCAAATTTAGAATGCATCAGGTTAGAAAACCTTCTGCACAATTTTGAGTCAGTAGAACCAAAAATGATATTGTCTACATAAATTTGTACTAGTAGGGTATGAGACTTATGGGTTCTAATAAAAAGAGTTTGGTCTACTCTACCCCTTATAAAACCATTTTCCAAGAGAAAGCATGCTAAGGTCTCATACCATGCTCTAGGAGCTTGCTTGAGACCATATAATGCTTTATTTAGTCTAAAAACATAATCAGGATAAGTTGGAGAGATAAAACCTGGAGGTTGTCTGACATAGACTTCCTCTTTGATGTCTCCATTTAAGAAGGCACTCTTGACATCCATCTGATAAACCTTGAAGCCTTTGTGAGCTGCATAAGCTAGAAATATTCTGATGGCTTCCAATCTTGCAACATGTGCAAAAGTCTGGTCGTAGTCAATGCCTTCTTCTTGAGAATATCCCTGAGCAACTAGCCTTGCCTTGTTCCTTATTATTACTCCTTGATCATCCAGTTTATTTCTGAATACCCATTTTGTTCCAACAATGGAATGATCCTTAGGCTTTGGCACTAGTTCCCATACTTTGTTTCTCTCAAATTGATGCAACTCCTCTTGCATTGCAATGATCCAGTGTGGATCTTGATCTGCATCTTGAATGGACTGAGGTTCAATTTGAGAAAGGAAGCAGGTGTGCAACAGGTTTTGGTTGACCTGATTTCTGGTTTGCACACCAGCTGAGAGTTCTCCAATTATTTGGGTAATTGGATGGTCTCTTGATGTTACTAGATCAACAGGGGGTGTTGATTGTTCACCAACCTGTGTTGTTGTTTCCTCTTGTGGTACAACAACTGGCTCTTCAAGTGGTGGTTCAATATGTTGAGCATTGCTTTCATCTTCACTGCTTTCTTCTTCTTGAGCAACCTGTAACTTGTTCATATCTTCAACTAGAGAATGTTCCTGCAAAGGTTCTATGGTAGAAGAAATCTTCTCCTCGAAAGACATGTTAGTTTCATCAAAAGAAATATGAACAGATTCCTCAATTTTCAAAGATGATTTATTATAGACCCTATAGGCCTTGCTGATCATGGAGTATCCCAGAAACACTCCTTCATCAGCTTTGGTTTGAAATTTTGCTAAGTATTTCTTGTCATTATTGTGAATATAGCAAATGCAGCCAAAAATTCTGAAATAGTCAACTTTAGGTTTCTTCCCTTTGAGTAATTCATAGGGAGTCTTTCCCTTTAGTTTATGTATCAGACTTCTGTTCAGCACATAGTTGGAGGTGTTCACTGCCTCTGCCCAAAAGGATAGAGGTAGATGAGCATCTGACAACAATGTAGTGGCAGATTCAATAAGGGTTCTATTTTTCCTTTCAGCTACCCCATTTTGTTGAGGAGTTCTAGGAGCTGAGAAAGTATGCCTGATCCCTTCACTCTGACAGAACTCTTGCATAAGTAGAGAATCAAACTCTGTCCCATGATCACTTCTGATCAGGGCAATGCGAGTATTGAACTCAATCTGTATACATTTGAGAAACTCTGTCAGACACTTAAAGTTATCAGACTTCTTCCTTAGAAAGAACACCCAAGTGAATCTAGAGAAGTCATCTACAATTACTAAAGTGTAGGATTTCCCTCCTAGGCTTTGTACTGTGATGGGTCCAAATAGATCCATGTGTAACAGATACAATATCCTAGGTGAATCACTCTTATTAAGTGACTTAAAACTGTTTTTAGTTTGCTTGCCTAGTTGACAAGCCTTGCAGAGTCCTTCCTTCTTGTAGGGGCCAGAAGGTAGTCCTCTAACAAGGTTGTCCTTGGATAGCCTAGCAATAGTTCTAAGGTTTAGGTGTCCTAATCTCTTATGCCATAACACATTTGGTCTACAGACTGAATTGAACAGGCAAATATCTATATCAGTTGAAAGAAAATCTACTAAGTAGATGTTACCTTTCCTTTTACCTGTCAACACAGTTGTGTTGTCCTCTGACTTGATTTTGCATAAGGTCTTGCTGAAGGTCACCTGGTAGCCTTCATCACATAGCTGACTGATGCTGATCAGGTTGTGCTTCAGTCCTTCCACATATGCTACCTTCTTGAAGGTTACTGATCCAATCTGGACTGTACCATATCCTTTAGTCTGTCCAAAGTTGGAATCACCAAAGATAACTTTGGGTCCAAGCTTGGCTCTAAAGGAAGTGAGGTTGTCCTTATTCTCTATCATGTGCTTAGAGCACCCACTATCCAAGTACCATTGCTGGTTAGATGTTGGATAGGTCTTCACCTGCACATAAAACAATTCACTTGTTTTTGACCCAGTTTACCTTGGGCCTAGGTTGATAACCTCTAAATTCAGAAATGAAAGACATCCCTGGCTGACTCTTATATCCTTCAGGATGATATCTCCTTGGAGGTAAAATCCATTCAGTATAAGGGTTGAAGGTTTGGGATGAAGAACCCTTAGGATTCAATTTTGACTTGCCTTTGAAAAAGTTTCCAGAGTTCTGACCTCTATTCGACGATCTTGGAGCTGAGTTCGACGATCTTGGGTCAGATCGTCGAGCTCCGTTCGACGGTCGACTATGGGTGAGGTCAGGTATATGAGATCGTCGAGCTGCGTTCGACGACTTTGGCTGAGATCGTCGATCAGCGTTCGACGATTTTCCCTGAGATCGTCGAGCTGCGTTCGGCGATCGTCGATCTTCATTTGGCGATCGTCGAGCTTCGTTCGACGATTTCTGCTGGGACTTAACTTTCTGAGGTAGATCAGAATTTTTCCTGGCAACCTCTACAACTCCCTTTCCCTTGCTAGAAATAAACTTGATGGGAGTTGTTAGGACTATAGGTTGGCTGGATGAAGCACCCAAGCCCAGTATACTGTTAAGTCTAGAGTTCACTGTGCTTGTGATGTCCATCAGCTTGATGCTTCTCCCATTAAGGGATTCTTCAAGCTTCTTGGCCTCAGAGAGCAAACTTTTTAGTGTAGCTATCTGTTCCCTGCAGTTCTCCAACTCCTGAGAGAGTTTGAGGTTTTCTGACTTTAAACCATTGTGTTCAGATAATTGATTTCTGAGAGAGATAATCTCTTTCTCAGACTTTAATAGGTCTAAACACAGTGTTTTAAATTCAGATTTAAAATCTTCTGAAGTAAAATCAAAAGAACTAATTACCTGATCTTCTTCAGGTTGAGTTTCTGAGTCTGAGTCTGACTCTTCTTCCTCTGAGTTGTGTTGTGAGCCATTGATTGCCATCATGCAGAATTCCTTTTCTTCTGCATCATCCTCATCATCACTGGAGCTGGATGAGGCTTCTGATTCCTCTTCTGTCTCACTCCAGGATTCTGCAACAAACGCTTTCCTTGTATGCTTATTTTTGCTGGAAGAAGGTTTGTTATTGCCATTCCTTTTGGGGTCCTTCTCCTTTCTTCTTTCTTTTCTGTCCCTTCTGTCCTTGTTCTTGTTCTCTGGACAGTCAGGAACTATGTGCCCTGGTTTCCTGCAACCAAAGCAGATAATGTCTTTGTTATTGCCAATGGACTTGTCATACCTTGGCTTATCCTGCTCCTTGTATGATCTTCTTCTGAAGTCCTTTCTGGCCATCTTATAAAATCTTTTGGCCAACAAGCTGAGAAGTTCATCATTGCCTGTAGCTTTATCTTCAGGCAGATCCTCTCTTACCTTGAATGCTATGGTCTTCTCCTTTCTTGTGGCTGGTGAAGCAGCCTTCTGTTCTTCCTCTCTGTTCTTGATGAGCAGCTCATAAGACTTGAGCTTACCCAACAAGGCTTCAGTGGTGATCTCATTTAGACTTCTGGCATCTTTGATTGGCGAGATTCTTGAATCCCAAGTGCTGGGGAAGCACATTAGGATCTTGTCATTAAGTTCTGTCAGAGAGATCTCTTTGTCTAATGTCTTTAGTTCACTGACAATTAGACTCAGTCTGTTATACATGTCTCCCACTGACTCATTCTCTCCCTTCTTGAAGTTCTCATATTGGGAGATGAGATGGGATCTTCTGTCCTTTCTCTCATCAGCTGAGCCTGATACAATTTCTGAGAGCTTGTCCCAAATCTCCTTGGCTGAGTTGCATTCAGCTACCTTTTGGAATATGTCATCTGACATTGTCTGGGCTAGAATGTTCATAGCCTTGGCATCAGCTACTTTCCATTTTTTGATGTCAGCATCTGTTCCTGATGGAGGTGGAACAGCATTTGTACTTGTGCTTTCTGGGGGTCTTGGACACACTGTCAAAACAGAATTAAATATATCTTCATCAATAGAATTCATGTAGAGTCTAATACTTACTTTCCAAAGTGCAAACTTTGACAGATTGCACACTGGAGGTCTGGTGCTAGCATAATCCTTGTTTTGGGCCATGATTTGTGCAAACAAAATCTAATAATAAAATACAAAAGAAAAACAGATCTAGTTTAGGATCTTGGGGTTCAGGTGTTAGCCTGTACAACCAATCAGGTATGGTATGTTTAACCAACCTCGCTTTGATACCAATTGAAAGTGCAACTAGATCTGATATACTCTAGAGGGGGGTGAATAGAGTATATGGTGTTTTAAAACCTTTTTAAAAGCTTTTACAACAATTGTTGTACTAAGTGTGAATAGGGAAGCAAATATAAAACAAATCACAGAACTAAGCTATGCAAAAATTAATCACAGACAAATCAAGGCCAGAAACAAAAAGTAAACAAGCAGAACCAGAGGACACAAGGAAATATAGTGGTTCCCCAAACTTAGGTACATCCACTCTTCTACCACCCTAGGTAGGAATCCACTGCAGGATGAGTTGATCAGGTGTCCTGGGCACCAATGAGTTTTTCATAAGGTGCTCAAAAACCAAAGTAGATTTTTTGATCAGGTGTCTTGCCACCAATGAGCTGTTGACAAGGTGCTCAAAAACCAGATTCAAACTTTTGAAGGGAGTTTGAAAAACCCTTTACAGAATGGGGGTGAGAGAGTGATGGCAGTCTTCTCTTTCTCAAACAACTAAGAAGACTAAGTGGATTGATGTCAAAGCTCCCCCTGAATCCTTGAAATCTTCAGGAAGAAAAGCTTTGCTTGAGGGTGATAGGCCTTCAAATGTAGAACTCCAGCAATGGATGATTTCAGCAATGGCTGAAATGTTGAGTGTCTGGAGTCTTGAAAATGATGTTGGCCTTGAACACTTTGAAAGATGAAGAGATTTTTGAAAGCTTGATTTCTTTGATGAGTGTTCTTCAGAATTCTTTTTGACAGAAGATTTTGAAATGAGTCTCTGTAATCTGTGTTGTGTGTACTCTTCTTGTTAATCTCTGTATCTCTTCTATATTCATTCCAAAAAACATTCTGTATTTTATTCTCTGTATAGAATATTATTCTCTGTCAAAGATAGTCGTTAGACTGCATTGATTGCATACTTAATTGCAAAAACTCTTCTGGAGGAAAGTCCACAGAATTATTCCTTGAAAGTTCCCTTGAGACTTGGTCCAGAAGTAAATGAAAACGGCTAGCAAATCTTCTGAATTAAATGTAGAATAACTCCTAACTGATTTGAATTTGAATTCTGAAGATTATCTGAAATCGTCGAACTGAGCTCTGCTATCGTCGATCTGAGCTCAAAGATCGTCGAACTGAGCTCAAAGATAAAGATCCAAAGCAGAGTCAAGATCGTCGAACTGAGCTCACCGATCGTCGAATGGAGTTCGACGATATTATGAAGTTGAGCTCAGCGATCGTCGAGTGGAGCTCGACGATCTGTCGAAGTTGAGCTCGACGATCGTCGATCTGAGTTCGACGAATCGTCGTGCTGAGCTCGACGATCAGACTTGGTCTCCAGTCAGAAAAACTTGGTCTTCAGGGCAGCTTCCAATCCTAGACTTCTAACCCTTAGACTCAATTCTAATTGACCTTTTAAGTTATACAGAAGGTCAAGTAAAGGTTACTAGAGACATAGTGATCCTGACCCAAATTAGTAATAGGGTGTTCCAACAGCGAGGTTGGTTAAAATACCAGACCTTAGCAGGTTGGTTAAAATACCAGACCTTAGCAGGTTAGTTAAAATACCACACCTTAGTGGTTGTACAGGCTAACACCTGAACCAAAAGATCCTTTGATAGATCTTAAAATCTTTTGAGTTTTATCATGGCACAAATTGCAGATTTTTCAAGCACCAGACTGCCCATGTGCAATCTAGATATGCTTGCACTATGGAAGACAAGGATTCAAATTTATATGGACTCCATTGATGAAAACATCTTTAAATCTATTTTATCAGGTCCAGCTCAATCTCAGCAAACAACAAGTCCAGATGTTGTTCCATCATCCCAGTGGACACATGCCCAGCAAAAGCTGAAGGTTGCTGATGCACAAGCCATGAACATTCTAGCACAATCAATGTCTGATGACATTTTTGAAGAACTTGCTGAATGTTCATCTGCTAAAGAAATGTGGGACTCCATCACAGCAATTGCTGCTGGATCAGCTAAAGAAATAATATTTGAAGCTGAATCCTGGAGTGATGAAAAAGAAGCAAGAGCAATAGAATTTTGCCTAATGACAATAGATGCTTCCCGCAGCAGCTATGCTGAAGAATCTGAAGAATCAAAGTGTGAATCAGAAGAAGAAGAGCAGGTAATCTCTACCCTTGATCTTTCATCAGGTATACATCTTCAGAAAATCTTAGTTAAAAATAATTCGTCGAACAAAGATCGACGAAATCAATCCTATTCGTCAAACTCAGATCGACGATCGCTGAACAAAGATTTTGTCTTGTACTATTCAGAAATCTGTGCTCAACAAAATAAATATCATTCATCGAACAGAGATCGATGAAAATGGATCACAGAAAACAATTATCATTTTGTGAATAGAGATCAACGATCTCAATATCATTCGTCGAACTCAGCTCGACGAAAGTACTTTAATTCGTCGAACTCAGAATTTCAAAACAGAAATTTTTATTCTTTTATTTCTGATTATTTTAAAAGAGAACCAGGACCCAAGGTCATCTGGGTCCAGAGCTCCTAACATCTTCTTGCAGGAAAAGTATTCAGTCCAGCAAATGTACAGGCTATATCAGTGGCTGTCAGATTTGGGCAAAGAAATGTAAACAGGGAGAGATTGGATGAATAATGGTTATGCAAAATAGGGGGAGATGCCTCTAAATGAAGCTGCAGAACTTCTAGCAGCAGCAACAACAACAGATTATAATGATGCAGATTTGGACAATGATCATCAACAGCAACAGCAGCTTTTCTTGATCCAGATTTAGAGGGAGATTGTTTTTAATTGTATTTTACTTGTATTTTATCTGTTTTTATGTAAATAGTGTCCTCACCCAAATAGGGGGAGATTGTTGGAACCTAGTTAGGATTTGGGTAAGGAACACTATTAGGAATATTAGATTGACCCACCATGTATAGTCATGGGTCATAGGATTAGTTCCAGGACAGGTCATTCAGAAGTACTCTCCAGCATTACAGAAAAGAAGTGAAAGAAATGCAGTTAAGAAAAAGTCAGAAAATAAGCTCGACGATCGTCGAACGCAGTTCGACGAACAAGCCAAGCTAAGGTCGACGAATGATGACAGAAGCTGAGTTCGACGAACGTCGAACTCAGGTCGACAATTGGTGGACAACACTTGTTCAGCTCGACGAAATTAGCAAGTCAGTTTCTCAGCTCGCCGAAATAGAAACTGAGCTCGACGAATTGCAAGCTCCGGTCGACGAACGCAGGCAAGATATTCAGCTCGATGAATCTAACTGAGTTCGACGAACGTCGAACTCAGGTCGACGATCGCTAAACTCATCAAATGCTCCGGTCGACGATTTCTGTGGAATCAGTAACAGTTGGCAGAAGTAATTGAGGATTAATTACAGTCATTATTCTCAGTGAATATAGTCGTTCAAACGGACAGTTACAGCTGGATTAATTATAAATAAATTCCCAATGCATCTCCGCTCTCGGGAATGTTTTTCTTCCGCCATCAAGGCCAAGGATTTTGAATGTCTGAATATATACAGAGTTTTCATATACAGAGAACAGACAATAGAGAAACAGTACAGAGAAAAAGAAGAACAGTGAAAACATACACAGGGCAATATCTCTACAGTAACTAGAAGCACTAGACCAGAGGAGACAGCTATCATAAGAAGAAGAAGAACATACATTCATATCAAGAGTCTTCTTCTTCCTCACTACTGCAGGACAACTTCAAGGACAACAAATTTCTATCTGTCAAAAGTTCCTGAAGGATACTCTGGTCCAGGCCTGAAGATTGAAGGCCTATCACCCTGAAGCAGTGCTCCAAATTTCACTGCACCATTCAAGATCTCAGGGGGGGGGGGGGCAAATCTGCTAACATCAATATCCACTTGAGTCTTCTCTCTGATTGTTGACAGAGAAGACAATATCACTCTCTCCCCCCCCTCCTGTATAAAGGGTTGTCATCTCCCTTCAAAAGTGATTCCTGGTTGCAAGTCTCCTTATCAAAAGACTTGAGGGTTTGGTTTTTGGGGACCTGATCAAAACCCATTGGTGGCAGCCACCTGATGAAAACCTGAGTGGATTCCTACCAGGGTGGTAGAAGAGTGGACTACCCAGATTTGGGGAACCACTATAAATTTCCTTGTGTCTTCTGTGTTGCTTGATTTCTTTCTGCATTTCTCATGTTATATTTGTGCTGTGATAAACCTCTACTAGTTTTGTAAGATCTGTCACTTTCACAGAGATCTGCCCCAATGCAAACATACCAGAGACAGTCAGGGAGATCTTCTGGAAGCAGCCAGCATAGGCAGCCCTCCTCAGGTAGTCAACAACAGCATCAGCAGCAGCAACAACAAAGTTTTGAAGTTCAAAAAGCTGAAAGTTCAAAGAGACCTTACTCTCCTCCAACTCCTTTTGAAGATCCTGAAACTGCTAATACAACAAGAATGGCTAGATACCAGGAATTGATTGGACTATCTTTGATTAATAAAGCCAAGGCTGAAGGAAAAGATATTTCTGGATATAGAACAATGTCAATGTATAGAAAGGAAGAGCTGAAAAGGTTTGACAAAGGTAATAAGTTGTTTAATGTTGATTATTACATGAAGCTTCATCCAGAAGCAGCTGTCCCCAGGGCTACTTCATTGAAGGTTATTTGGGCAGCTGATATGACCATGACAATAGCTCAAGCTCAAGATCCTAATAGAGAAATTATCTTCAAGAAGCCAGGAGAGCAGACATCTGAAGACAAATCCAAGCAGAAGAAGCAAAAGAAGTAATCTTCTTATTATTTCTATTTCTGTCTGTTTTTTGTTTTTCAAACTGTGCTATCTGTTTAAACAAAGCTTTGTATATATATTTGTTGCATGTGTTGGTAATTCTCTGCCAGATATATTTCTTTCCTGCTTTGTTTCACTATTTGTTTTTCTGTTTTGAGTCTCTGTTAGTGACCTCACCTAAATAGAGGGAGATTGTTGGATCCCTAATTAATTTGGGCTAGGTTCACTGACTTAGGATGTGACCCATCTTGTATAGCCAGGGTCAAGTTATGTCCTAGAGTTTAGGCTAAGTCCTTAGGTTCAAATTTAGAAGGACCAGCTATCATCAAGACTATCAGAGACCTCAGACTTAAAGGATTTCAAGACCAAGTTAAATGAGTTCGACGTTCGTCGAACTCAGCTCGACGAAAGAAGTTCTGCGCTCGACGATCGTGAGACAATTCTTAGTGCTGAGCTCGACGATCTTGGTTTACTGTCCGACGAAGACTCAGTTTCTACTTCAAGCCAAAGTTAGGACAACTTCAGGATTTTTCTAAGTACAGCTTCAAGCTTTGGTCGACGAATTGGATTCTAAGCTCGACGAACTTGGACCTCAAGTTCTCAGCTTCTCAGGTCGATGAATGTTGTACTCTGCTCAACGAATTCTGTCTGACAGTGATAATTCCCAGCTCGACAAATGAAGATTATCTATTCAATGAATGAAGAATGTCTGGTCGACGAACTCTCTCAAGCTCAGTTCGACGAACTCAAGCTCAGCTCGACGAACTCAAGATCGGCTCGATGAACTCAAATCTCAGCTCGACGAATTCTGTTCTCCGTTCGACGATTTCAGACTAGGTTTTCTTCAAGTTTCCCGTCCCGTTTCTTGGCGATGATTCCGGAGTTATTAATGTCAGATCTTCTCAGAATGTTACCGTTGGAACGCGCATTGATTATGTATTATTACATGCCGTTTTTTTATGGGACAATTGGGGAATTCATTGATTGCCGCTTCCTTCCAAGGCCGACTGCCATTACTGCTCAAACATTCAAATTTTGAATGTTCCTCAGTCAGATAGATATAAAAAGAAAAGAAAACAATCAATGAGTATCACAGAAGTACGGAGAAATAGTACAACAAGCAAGACAATTAGATAGACACTCTCAGATTGCACAGAAGAACAATCACACTAAAATCAAAAGTTCTACTACAATCAGCCTGACAAGAGAACATTTTCAAGAAGAAGAAGAACAACCAATCACTATCAAGAGTCTTCTTCCTTCTAACTCTACAGGACTACTTCAAAGGACAACAAATTTCAGTCTGTCAAAGCAGTTCCTAAAACAAATCCTGGTCCAGGCATTCTAGGTCCTTGAAGACCTATCACCCTGAAGCAGTGCTCCAACATTCCTGATTAGTTCAAGATCTCAGGGGGAGCAAGATCTGCTACAATCAATCCACAAGTCTTCTCTCAGATTATTGACAGAGAAGACACCATCTATTTTCTTCCAATTCCTGTACAGGGTTTTAATTCCCTTCAAAATTATTCTGGTTGCAAGACTCCCTTCCAAAAGACTTGAGGTTTGGTTTTTGAGCACCTGATCAAAAGCTCATTGGTGTTAGGCACCTGATCAAAAACTTGAGTGAATTCCTACCAGGGTGGTAGAAGAGTGGATGTACCCAGGTTGGGGAACCACTATAAAAATTCTTGTGTCGTCTGGTTGCCCTTCTTTATGTTTTGGCTGTGTTGTGCTGTGATTTTTAGGTTGCTGTGTTTATTTATTTTTTTTGTTGAATTGTTCACCTAAGCTTACAACAAAAGTTGTAAAACATTTGTAGTGAGCACAATACTCTATTCACCCCCCCCCCCACCTCTATAGTATTTCAGATCTAACCTACAATTTTAGATCTTTATATGCGCAACATATTCATATTACGTTGTCATCTTTAGAAAGTCATGTAGAGGAATAAATTATGGCCATGAGTATAGTTGACTATTGGAATGAGTTTAGTAGTCCAATACTTAGAGTGTCGTCTCCCTACGGGTGGTATTGTGAAGGGATGAAAGTGCGGTGTTGACTGTCACTTGTTTGGTTGTGTTGAGATAGGGTATGGATGGACGATTGGGCTATGTCCTCGTGCTTACTTCTGAGGCCCCTTCCATGTTATGTTGATGTGGTATTTGCATGTGGTGTGAGTCGACACGCGGTGTCGTAATCCTGGGTTAAGGATAGTGTGCAAGTCTACGAGCTCGCCAATCGTCACACCGACGGGAGTCGACAGTTAGACTTTAGGCGGTTGGGCTTGTTCCTCGGTGTTCACGTCCCGGGGCTCCTTCCGTGCCAGGTGAACGGTTGGGATTGGTCCTCGTGCTCACTCCGAGGTTCCTTCCGGGTCACACAAGGTCAGTTCGGGGCTTGGTCCTCGGTGCACATCTACCCGAGGCTCCCGCTGGGCCATAGTATGCATGGGCTCCGCTATTGTGTTGTTAGAGTTGAGGCATACGGAGGCCTATGTGAAGTAGTGTGGATACCCGCCTAGTAGTAAAAGTGCCCGTTCTACTGTCACCGCCTGGCCACGGCGGCTGATGCCTGAGAGGTTAGCTACCTGCTCGAAAAGTGGGAACTATAGTCTGTGTCGACATAGCAATTGCATGTGTGTGATCATGGGTGAGTCATTGCATAGCATACATAGCATTTCATGACATTGTACCACAAGAGCCTCATCGTATATGTTTGTATGGGCACTCCTATATGATGAGTTACTTTTATGTAACCCGCTCCTTAACTTATAAGTTTGTATGTGCATTCTTATAAGTTAAGTTACTTTCCTGCTGTTACTTATACTTGTTAGTTTGTTGTAGCTCTTAAATATTTGCTGGATCATGTTATTGTTACTATTACACTACTGCCGCCTGCTTATACTTCTTTACTTGCATATATATATATATATATATATATATATATATATATATATATATATATATATATATATATATATATATATATACCCTTGTTCCTTCTCTCCGCCCGGTGCCGAGGAGTCGCCGGGGGAGCGGATGTGAAGCCACTTAGTCGTTTCGACTAACGGTTGCTACAACTTCCTTTTAGGAGGTCACGCCGCAGGTAGAGCAGCCGCGAACTACGCAGCAGGACAGCCAGGCCAGGACGACAGGGCCTGAACTGACGGTGCCGTCGGTACCGTCGGTTACCGATATTAGTATTTGATACTCTGATGTAGCCCGTTTGGGCAATGATTAGTTGTACTCTGATATAATGTAGAAGCATGTTTTAGCTTCTCCTTTATTGATGTATTTGGATAATATTACTTGATGTGGATTTTGACTTTCTTGCTTATTATATTTGGTTGGGTTGGCATGATCTATTGATATTGTTGTAGCCGGCGAAATAGGCGTCTTGTGGTACAGGTTAGCCCGCATGCTAATGCTACCACAAGGCAGTTGTTCTGGGCATAAGATCCCCCTTCGTGCCGTGTTTTGGGATCCGATATGGGGGGGGTCTTACAAATGGTATCAGAGCAGTGATACCAAAACACCCTTGCGGTAGCATTAGCACGCGGGCTAACCTGTACCACAAGACGCCTATTCCGTCGCCTACAATAATATCAATAGATCATGCCAACCCAACCAAATATAATAAGCAGGAGAAGTCAAAATCCACATCAAGTAATATGGTCCAAATAAATCAATAAAGGAGAAGCTAAAACATGCTTATACATTATATCAGAGTACAACTAATCATTGCCCAAACAGGATATATCAGAGTATCAAAAACTAACATCGGTAACCGACGGTACCGACGGCACCGTCACTTCAGGCCCTGTCGTCCTGGCCTGGCTGTCCTGCTGCGTAGTCCGCGATTGCTCTACCTGCGGCATGACCTCCTAAAAGGAAGACGTAGCAACCGTTAGTCGAAACGACTAAGTGGCTTCACATCCGCTCCCCCGGCGACTCCTCGGCACCGGGCGGAGAGAAGGAACAAGGGTAATATATATATATATATATATATATATATATATATATATATATATATATATATATATATATATATATATATATATATATATATATATGCAAGTAAAGAAGTATAAGCAGGTGGCAGTAGTGCAAGAGTAACAATAACATGATCTAGCAAATATTTAAGAGCTACAACAAACTAACAAGTATAAGTAACAACAGAAAAGTAACTTAACTTATAAGAATGCCCATAAAAACTTATAAGTTAAGGATCGGGTTACATAAAAGTAACTCATCGTATAGGAGTGCCCATACAAACTTATATGATGAGGATCTTGTGGTACAATATTATGAAATGCTATGTATGCTATGCAATGACTCACCCATGATCACACACATGCAATTGCTATGTCGACACAGACTATAGATCCCACTTTTCGAGCAGGTAGCTAACCTCTCAGGCATCAGACGTCGTGGTCAGGCGGTGACAGTAGAACGGGCACTTTTACTACTAGGCGGGTATCCATACTACTTCACCTAGGCCTCCATACGCCTCAACGCTAAGAACACAACAGTGGAGCCCATGCGTACTATGGCCCAGCGGGAGCCTAGGGTAGATGTGCACCGAGGACCAAGCCCCGAACTAATCTTGTGTGACCCGGAAGGAGCCTCGGAGTGAGCACGAGGACCAAGCCCAACCGTTCACCTGGCACGGAAGGAGCCCCGGGACGCGAACACCGAGGACCAAGCCCAACCACCCAAAGTCTAACTGTTGACTCCCGTCGGTGTGACGACTGGCGAGCCCGTAGACCTGCCACACTATCCTTAACGCAGGATTACGACACCGTGTGTCGACTCACACCACATGCAAATACCACATCAACATAATATGGAAGGAGCCTCAGAAGTAAGCACGAGGACACAGCCCAATCGTCCATCCATACCCTATCTCAACACAACCAAACAAGTGACAGTCAACACCGTACTTTCATCCCTTCACAATACCACCCGTAGGGAGACGACACTCTAAGTATTGGACTACTAAACTCATTCCAATAGTCAACCATACTCATGGCCATAATTTATTCCTCTACATGACTTTCTAAAGATGACAACGTAATATGAATATGTTGCGCATATAAAGATCTATCACACTCTCCATATGGTAAAGACATATTATAATCATGATGCACACAAATAACAATCTTTCCATTCCTATCAAGTCAATTCGTTTTGATAAGCTTGCTTCACAATTTGATTATATGAATTCTGATTAATAAGCTTTATTAGTCATGCAACAAATGATCAACCATAAGAGTTCATCCAAGCAAAGTAACTTGCAACATTAATTGCACCGAATCCAAATCCATCTTATATAAAGCCCAGAATTTTGGTGCTGATTGAATCTGGACAGCAACTTCGACCGGAGATTCCCGAAGCTACAGGATTCTGGTGAAGGCGTGTAACCACTCGATGGAAATTTCTTTCCATGGGTTACAACGTTCGTATTCAGACCTCAACCCATATTTGATATCATCCTATTTGAAATCGGACTTCAGGTCCGCTGCGTACATAACACAATTTCTGCATACAGGATTTGTCGGACACCAAATTCATTCAGACTTTCCCATGGCTACAGACTTCTCCTGAAGTCGTGCATCCATTCGTTGGAAAGGTATTTTCAAGGGCTTCAACTTTCATGTTTAGCCGAAATCCCAGATCTGGACATATCACACATAAAAATGGCCACGAAGTTCGCTGCGCGCAGAATACAGATTCCGCACGCATCTTAAGGCGGAATGAACGGCATCGGTTCATCTTCCTCCTCATGGCGATCTCCCCAAATCACTTCAGAAAACCTCCTCCCTTATTCAACCTCAACAGTCCAATACCCTTCACGAAACCATCCCCTATCATCACATAGAAGAAGGCTGTGGTTGAAGAGATCTAAAACCTAGGACACAAGTCCTATCATGGCCTTTACTAGAAAACTCCTCCTCTCCATCAAGACTCTCTTGAGTCGATGTCTCGCCTAGGAAAATAACTGTAGATCTTTCACCAAGGGAGAGGGTAGGAAACTCACATCGATTCCAGCGGTTCCACCATTTCCGGCCATGGATCTCGTAATTCTCCTTGGAGGCATCTTCTCCTTCACGACGATGACGGATTTTCCCTCCCTGGAACTTGCTCCTGCAGTTCTCCTTCTACAGAAGTTCTCTCAGAAAACAGGGATTAAGTGAGCGTGGAAATGGTTAGGGTTTTCTCTCCCCTTATATATGAAAAGTGACACGGGTAGGGACATGGCCGTGTCCTTACCCATGTCCTGCCTGGCGAAGCGGCAACGACAGTTTCCGTGTCGGTTCAATACATGACACGGGTAGGGACACGCCCGTGTCCCAACCCGTGTCCACATGACACGGCCGTGTTCCTGGTGGTGTCCTTGGCCGTGTCCTTCTCGGGATGCATCTCGACGATCTCAACACTTTGTCGGTCTTGATCAAAATCTTCGACTGGAGAACACGGGTAGGGACACGCCCGTGTCTCTACCCGTGTCATATCATTCGTCGATCTCGCCACATAGTTCGTCGATCTCGACACGCCCCGTCGAGTGTAACTCGACACACACGGGTAGGGACACGCCCGTGTCGCTACCCATGTCATTCGATGTCGACACACCTCGTCGATCTCGACACGCCTCGTCGAGCGTAATTCGACACACACGGGTAGGGACACGCCCGTATCGCTACCCGTGTCATTCGATTTCGACACACCTCATCGATCTCGACATATCTCGTCGAGTTCAGCTCTACACATAGCCACACGGGTAGGGACACCCCCGTGTCTCTACCCGTGTCCTTCCCAGCACAGATTTCTCCACTCCCCACAAGTGCAGACCAACTCCATGCACTTCTCAGAACTCGAGCCAACCCTCCTGACTCAAAAATACACACGAGGGGGCTAGAGTGATTCGAGACGTTACACATGACAAGGTCTATCTTTGACGTACTTGATATTTGGGCATCACGAACTAAGTTCATTGAAAAAAATTTGTTTATAGTTTTGGAATTAATATGTGTTAATCTCTTGTGCCATTGGTCACCAAGAGACGCACTATCTTTTGCTAAAAGTCACACTGGTGTCGAAGAATCTATATAAATGAAATTTAAACAGAAAATGTTTCTGCTTCGAGTGCCGGATAGAATCATTTCCATATTGTCAATAGATTTTATCAAGCACTTGTCAGCGTGAAACTCAACTATGTATCCTTTATCGCAGAGTTGGCTTATGCTTATAAGGTTATGTTCTAAACCTTCAACGTAAGCCACATCTGAGAAGAATACATTGTTGTTAGTAATCATACAATAGCCTCTAGTAATTCCACGGTCTGAACCTCCAAAGAGGACCTTCCATCCGTTCACAACTGAAGTAAAGTTCTGAATATGGCTTCTTGTCCCGGTCGTATGCCGAGAGCATCCACTGTCCAAATACTAGATTGGCATTTTGTTGGCCTTTGGACATTCCTGCAATCACAATCAGTTAGCCTTAGGAACCCAAATACGTTTGGGTCCTTGGTCTCGAGTTAGAACACTCCCCCTACGAATATTAGCATTAGGATTGGTCTTCCTCATATTGCTAACATGTGGGGTTGCAGCATTTCTAGGATTAAACCAACAATCAATGGCAAAGTGACCAATTCTGCCACAACACCAACAGTCAAATCTGTTGTATCTTCGCCTTAAGTTCTTTTGCTTGACCTTTTGGAATTGTGGTATAACAGAGGTTGCATTCTTGTTGGAAGATGCAACATGATGATGGCAATCACATGGCTTCTTCTCCTTTACTGGCTTTTCTAAAACAGGCTTTTTCTTTAGTGCCTTCTTGTTGGGTACATTGGAATATATATACCAGATTTGAAGAAGCCTCACCCTACTCAATGATATACATCAAGGTGTATTTGATGTGCTTTGAGTGTATTTGTGAAGGTTAAGTAATTGCAGGGAAAGCATGAAAGTTTCTAAGTCCATGTGTCGACACACAAAAGAAAAGTGTCGACACTTAAGAAGGCTTGTGTCGACACCTAGAGAAGCTGTGTCGACACTTGGAGTAATTGTGTCGACACCAGGAAGGCAGAGTCGACACCAGAAGAGAAGTGTCGACACATACAGGCAGTGTCGACACACAATGAAGAATTTTCTACATAATCAGTATCGACACTTAGAAGCAGTGTCGACACCCAGAGAAACTTTGTCGACAGCAAAAGTGTCGACACTAGGAGGCTGTGTCGACACTCAGTAAACTTCAATAAAGTTCAAGTACATGTGTTGACACTAGAAGGCTGTGTCGACACTCAGCGAACTTCAACAAAGTTTAAGTACAAGTGTCGACACAAAGGAGATGTGTCGACACTCAGCAAAGTCTCAACACATGAAGAATGTGTCGACACAAAGGAGATGTGTCGACACACAGCAAAGTTTCAACACATGAAGAAGGTGTCGACACAAAGGAGTTGTGTCGACACTTAGCAAGTTTCAACACAAGAAGATGTGTCAACACAAAGGAGTTGTGTCGACACTTAGCAGAATTCAACTAAGTATTAAAGAAGAAGGCTTGTGTCGACACACAGAATCAGTGTCGACACATTCTGAAGAAGTAGTGTCGAGAAGCTGTTACAACAACACAAGGAGTTGTGTCTATACCATAAAGGCTAGTGTCGACACTTAGTTTACTTGTGTCGACACTTAGTCTATTTTTGTCGACACATAAAGACTATCTGTCTCGACACTTTCAGACAGTGACAGAATTTCAAGAAGTGACTGGATGGCTTGACAGCTGCCATTTCAGCCGGTCAACTGCAACTGTCAGAGCCAACAGAAAGTTGTTAGAAACCGGATCAGCCGGTCACCATGGAGAAAGCTTATTTAAAGAACTTTCTCCTTCAACAGAAAAAAAAAATCGATCAATGAAGTGAAAAACAATACAACAAGAAGAAGACCTTCGAGAGAAGATCTAAGTAGTTGGAGAGAGAGAGAGCTCCTTCTAAGAAGAACAGCTGTTGAACCAGGCTGATAAGTAAGATTCATATTGAGATCTGATTCACAAGACAGCAGTTGATTGAAGATCATCTGCACAGGAGATTCAACCCTACTGCGTTCTAATTCAAGAAGCTTTGAAGAAAGCCAAGGGAGGTTGATCTCTGCCAAGTTCTTCCAAGAACTCATTAAGAAGCCAGTCAACTCATCTCTCTCTATCAGAGTTGTGGTTATATACTTTGTATTTTCTAATTTCTGTAGGATCTTGTATAGATCTGAGTTGTAAGCCTAAATCTATAAAGGCTGAGGTAGGGCCTGTGAGCCTGAGTGTAGGAGAATCATTTCTCTGAGTGTAGTCCTTGTTGAAGGCTGAGGTAGGGCTGGTTAGCCTGAGTGTAGGTCTTGGTGAAGACTGAGTGGTAGGGCTTTGTGCCTGAGTTGTAGGAGTGGGATCACTCTGAGTTGTAGGAACCTGTTTGGGGTTCTGAGTTGTAAGATCTGAGGATCTGAGGAGAAGTGGAGAAGTTAGGCCGAATCTAGTACACTACTAGATAGGCGAAGGGGAAAAGTGGATGTACCCAGACCTTGGGGAACCACTATAAATCCTGTGTGCACTCTATGAATGTATGCTTGTATGGTTGTTGTGCTGTGATACTTATAGAATTGCAATTACTATACTGTATTTCTGCCTTTAAAGTTAAAAAGATATAGGTCACCTATTCACCCCCCCCCCCCCCCCCCCCTCTAGGTGATTAGGCACTATTACTTTCAAGTGGTATTAGAGCCAGGTTACTCAAAAAGGACATAACAGTCTGAGTAAAGATCCTGTTGGCAGAATCAGAATAATCAAGAATTAGAAAATGGGTTCTACTGAGAATCACAAAGAGCTATGATCCATGAAATTGTCAATCTGTAGAAAAGAGATTTTTGGCATATGGAAAGAGAGAGTTAGACTCTTTATGGAAGCATCTGACCCAAGAATATACATCACAGTCAAAGAAGGGCCATATGTGCCAATGAAGATTTCCATTCTAGATGCAAATCAGAAAACTCCCAAAGACTATTCAGAAATGACTAAAGATGAGATTATTCTGTCCACTATGGACAAGAGGGCCGAGAATATTATTGTAAGTGCAATTGATGATGCCACATTTCAGAACCTAATACATTGTAAAACCTCAAAAGAAATGTTGGACACATTAATAGTTTACATGGAGGGATCTGAAGAGGTAAGACAAGACATGAAGTCTTTGTTAAATCAGGAGTATGAAAGCTTCAGACAAGGAAAGTCTGATAGTATTACTGAATGCTACAAGAAATTCTATAGGATTGTTAATGAGTTGATGTCCTATGGAAGAGAATTCAGCAACTATGAGCTGAATGACAAGTTCTTAAGATCCCTGACTAAGGACTGGAATACCAAGATTTGTGTCATTAGGGAAATGGCCAAATTAGCTGATATACCTCCTCCAACCTTGTTTGGAAAACTGCTATCTTATGAAATGCAGTTAATGTTTAGAAAGGAGGAAGAGAAGACTACCAGAGTGGAGCACAAGGAAAGAGCTGTGGCCTTCAAGACTGAAGCCACTATGAAGTATGGAAGCAACTCTCCATCTCCACCACAAATTGTTGCTGATACTGCTTCAGAAAATTCAGAGAACCAAATCTCAGACAGCAGTGAAAGTGATGAGAATTTTGCTGCCTTTACAAGGCAATTTCAAAAGTTTCTGAAAAAGAAGCAGTGGAGGTCTAAGCCATCCACTTCATAGTCAAAAGATGACTATTATCAGAACAGGAAGTCCTCAAGGAATGACAAAAGAAAGTCTAAGCCTAGTAAAAATACATCCTCAAAGATAGTATGCTATTGTTTTAATAGACAAGGACATATAATAGCTGACTGTCCAGAAAAGAGAAAAGAGTCAACTGACAAGAAGAAGACTCAGTTCAAGGGCAAAAAGGAAAGGTCCTATGGTGCCATGAAGGATAAGAGTTTGACTGATCAGTCATCTTCAGAAACAGATTCAGAAGCTGAAGCCTATATTAGACTGTTTGCTGAAGAGGAGGAAGATGAGTTCATGCAGTTAATGAACTCAATTTATGAGCATGAGGACAATCAGTGCAATGGACTGATGGCCTTAACAGAAGGAGACAAGATCCAGGATCAGCCTGGACCAAGTAAGGTACAATGTCTTTCAGATTATAGTACTGATTCAGAATCAGATACATCTGCATCAAGTGATGTGGGTGGGTCTGAATCTTAGGGTGATATTCATCAGTTGATGGATGAATATAGAGATGTATTGCAGGCACTTAAGAAGAGCAAAAATCTGGTCAAAACACTAACTAAGGAAATTGCTAATCTTAAGTTGGCAGCTACTGATTCAGATAAAGTGTTAGATCAAAACCTGAATGAGATTGCCAAGTTGAAAAACATTACTGTCATTCAATTGGGCACAATCGTATTTAAGAATGATCAAATTAAAAATCTGGAGGCTAGACTTTAGAAGGAGAGAGAGATTGTTGCAAGTTTTTCTAAACCAAAATCAGTTTTACCTATGATAGATGAGTTTATTCCTCAAAAGGGTAAGACTGGATTGGGGTTTTCTAAACCTGCCAAGACAGTTAGGTCCAAGTCTAAGGGCAAAGCCCCAGCACTTAACAAAAAGCCTGCTGTAGATACTTCAGCTAGGGTTGTACCAAAACAAAGGTACAACAGGTTTTAGTGCTGGTGTTGTGGCAAGATAGGCCACTTTGCCATAGATTGTTGGCACAATTCAAGTGTCAAGGAAAGTAGCAAACTACCTGCTAGAAGAGCTACAAGTAGTTTTGTTAAAAGTCAAACTAACCTGCACCAAGGACCCAAGATTTATTTGGGTTCTAAGGTTAAGTAATCTGTTTTGTAGGTGAGTCCAAGTGGCCATGCCCCTATATGGTACTTGGACAGTGGATGCTCCAGGCACATGACTGGAACTAGGGGATTGTTGAAGGATTATACATCTATCAAAGATGTGCCTAAGGTTACCTTTGGTGGTTCAGAAAAAGGGATCATCAAAGTCTTTGGTAACATTTCTTGTAACCAAATTACAATTACTCAAGTGGCTTATATAAAGGGTTTGAAACATAACCTCATTAGCATAAGTCAGCTGAGTGATTTAGGATATGACATCTCATTTGTCAAGGATGGTTGTCATATCAAAAGGTCAAGTGATCAAAAGATCATTCTGACAGGATATAGGAAGAGAAATGTCTATTGTCTAGACATTATGTGTGAGAACATTGTTTCTCCTATTTGTCTTGTAGCTGATGAGAAAGTCTCACATTGTGTTAAATGGCACAAGAGGCTGGCTCATCTTAACTATAAGACAATTGGTCAACTCTTTAGCAAAGAGTTAGTGAGGAATGGTCCTCAAGTTAAGTGTATAAAGAATGGTATATGCTCAGCTTGTCAAAAAGGCAAGCAGACCAAATCAACCTCTCATAGCCTTGATAACAAGGATTCTGTGAGGTGTCTATACCTCTTGCATATGGATCTTTTTAGTCCTATGCCAGTTCACAGCCTAGGTAGGAAGGTCTACACATTTGTGGTTGTAGATGACTACTCAAGGTATTCCTGGGTGTTCTTCCTAAGGCAAAAATCTGAAACTCCAAGTATCTTGTATACTTTTGTTAAACAAATTCAGAATGAATTGGACAGTATAGTGGTCAAAATCAGAAGTGATCATGGTACTGAATTTTAGACTGAAAGTATGACAAAACTGTGTGAATAGTTTGGAATTTTTCAGGAATTTTCCTCACCAAGAACACCTCAGCAAAATGGTATTGCTGAAAGGAAAAATAGAACCTTGATAGAGGCTGGTAGAACCGTATTGAGTGACACTTCTCTCCCAGAATATTTTTGGGCTGAGGTAGTTAATACTGCATGTCATGTAATCAATAGGGCTACTATCACCAAGAGCCACAAGAAGACCCCCTATGAGATTGTGAAGGGCAGAAAACCAAATCTATCCTATTTCAGGATCTTTGGTATCAAGTGCTATATCCTTAACAATGGTAAGTCTTATCTAACCAAGTTTGCTGTAAAATCCCAAGAGGGGATCTTTGTTGGGTACAGCAACAATAGTAAGGCTTATAGGGTCTACAACTTGATTACTCAAGTTGTTGAAGAGTGTGTTCATGTAGTTTTTGATGAAACTAGACTCATTAACAATGAATTGCCTAGAAGTGTTTGCAGCTCCACAGGTATAGCTGATAGCCGGGACAAGCTAACTATTAATGAAGGTCCTTCTACAAGTCAGCAAGTGGAGGATGGTAGCTGCTATCCAGGGGGAGTACAAGATACTCCTGAAGCTGAAGAAGACGAAGAAGTGCAGCTAAATGAAGAGAATGAAGGTGTACAACCTGAAGACAGGCTGCCTCCTGCAAATAGGCATTTAAAAGATCATCCAGCCAATCAAATTATTGGAGATCTCAGACAAGGGGTTCAAACAAGGAGCAGGAATTGTCACAACCCGCATTTTCACCGCAAATCAAGTTTATCGGAGTAAGGGAAAATGCGCGTCATGATGCCACGTCAGCAGGGGATAACTGCGGGCGCTCAGGCAGACACCAACTGACAATGAAGAAAGGTTCCTTTTTAAGTTGTTTTAAGGAAAAATCAGTCACGAGTAGAAGTTAGCCGTATCCCTCGGCTTAGTGGCTCATCTAGTCCACGAATCAAAATATAAGATACGCTGCGGAAAAAAATAGTTGATTACATTAACTCAAACATCCTACATGAGAATAAACGTCCCCAAAGGACAACTCATGCCATGCAGAACTCTAAATTTATTATAGTAGGAAAGATAGCTTTTACGGTCGCTAAAACTAACGGGTTAGAGTTTCAAATCATGTAATGTATGAAGTAATAGTAGTAGATTTTATAGTTGAAAATACCTAACATGCATTCCTAGCATAAATCCTCCTAGAGAGCAAGCAAAGCACATCCACTTTTAAATAAATGAGTAGCTAGCAAGTATCAACAACTAACAATCAGTGGGCGCCAACAAGCTGACACGAACCCACGTACAAAAGTATGTCTGAACTAGTAAAAACAAAACCAACAACAAACTATCTCGCTATAACGAGGCAACAACCACGACCAACACTGCCGCCAGAAATCCAACACCGGCACTGCTAACTGCTACAGCTCTGAACCTGAGGCATTCCAAAAAAAGAATACCTCAGCAAGAAGGTACAAGTAGTGGCATGAAGAGTAATAAGCCAAAATAAACAAAGGTCAACAGGGGTACCAATCAAAGACCAAAAGCAATGAAGTAATGAACAAAATAAAACATGGCATCAATAGGAAAAGAACTCCTTCGTGATTTTTTTCACGTCCACAAGGGTGCACCAGATGCACATGGCTATAAGGTGACTACAAAAATATCTCTTCAGAGAGAAAGTACAAAACCTTCATTAGGCACCTGTGGTTGACTCTACCCCAAAAACACGGCGAAGTGGTCACTCTTGGACACACCCCCGAAAACAAACACAGGCGTAGTGGTCACTCTTGGACACACCACTCAAAACAAACGGATATATTATCCATCTAACTGCGAGGGAGTCTCATGCTCTCCACTGTACACCGCAGACATCCAAAAACCAGGTAGACTTCCACAGGGCACTAATGAAGGTAATAAATACCGCGGAGGTGGAATCGTCCACTAACTCTCGCATTCAAGAAACCCAAAAAAACCATAACACAAATATCTCGGGATTTGGCTCGACAAACTCTACTTGACATTAGAGAACTCAAGACGCGGTTGATCAACCCTTAGGAATGATTTACAACCCTAATTAAACTCTAAAACATTTGATAACGAGAGCTAAGGTACTTAAACCATCGATAAAAGACTTCAAGAACGATTAAACATAAATAGACAAGATCGAGTTTAGCACGGCAAAACATCATAACGACATGTGATCAACAGAGCGGTTAATAATAGCAATATTTTGGAGGAATAATTGTAGAAAATATTAGGGGATGTGAAAAACATAGCCGTTACCATCGAATCGGACAAGGAGAAACGAGGAGAAACCACCAGTTGCCTTGGTTTTGCCGGAAAAGTCCACTGAATCACTCCACGTCGTAGATCGGGGCAAAAGGATGCGGGAGAGGTTGAGATCTAGACAAAAATGGTGGAAAAGGGGTTAGGGCCGAAAAACCCTAACAAAAAAAACTCAAGGAATGGGGAAGAAATTACCACGATAGCGTAGCTCTCGGCGAGAGCTTTCCGGATCTAAGTTCAGTTGAAGATTTCGAGCACCGGAGAACCGTCGGCGGCAACCGGAAGATTCACGAAAAAGAAACTCTCTCTCTCGCTCGCTGCTCTGGTTCGGGAGAAGAATAACGGAGAAGATGAATTTTGGTTCTAAAACCTAAGTCCATATATATATATATATATATATATATATATATATATATATATATATATATATATATATATATATATGTTTATAAAAAGTTTTGTCAAAAACGGTTTATTTCGAGCAGTTTTGCGGGAACCCAAAATAAAGGTCTAGCATGACTTCAAATCAAAAGGTTGTCAACATGAACGTTGTGGATCCCGTCGAGACGAACAAATTTCATGTTGACCATTGTTTTATACGATGCCGTTTTGACTCTCAAAATGGCCTCTGAACTCAGACAGAAAACATCCTACTCGAGTGGCAGCATACCTACTCGAGTAGCAGCATACCTACTCGAGTAACAACATACATACTCGAGTAGTAACATATCTACTCGAGTAATAACCTACCTACTCGAGTAGTAACACAATATACTCGAGTAGCGGCTCATTACTCGAGTAAAAACATGACTAACTCGAGTAGAACTAGCACATACTCGAGTAACAGCTCACCACACGAGTTATAGCGGAAACAACGGAATTAGGGGTTTAAAAAGACCTCAAATGGAAACGTGGTCAACATGAACGTTGTAGATCTCGTCGATACGAACAAATTTCATGTTGACCATTTTTTGATACGACGCCGTTTTGACCCTCACAATGGCCTCTGAACGCAGACAGAAAACAGCCTACTCGAGTGGCAGCATACCTACTCGAGTAGCAGCATACCTACTCGAGTAACAGCATACCTACTCGAGTACTAACATACCTACTCGAGTAATAACATATCTACTCGAGTAGTAACACAATATACTCGAGTAGGGGCTCATTACTCGAGTAAAAACATGACTTACTCGAGTAGAAGCAGCATATACTCGAGTAGCAGCCCACCACTCGAGTTATTGCATAAAACATGGAATTAGGTGTTTAAAACGACCTCAAATCAAAAAGTGGTCAACATGAAAGTTGTATATATCGTCGAGACGAACAAAGTTCATGTTGACCATATTTTGATACAATGTGGTTTTGGCCCCAAAAAGGCGCCCGAGTAAGAAATCTAAAACGGGCTAATCGAGTTGAACCACAGCTTCACGAGACGACTCAGCACGGAAGCCCGAACGAGCGCCGAAGTAAACGAAACTCACGCCGTAGGCAAACACTGACGCTACGAACTCAACGGCGAAGTCAAAACCAGAATCCGACGAGCCATTCCCGAGATATTAATCTTCGAAGTATACGGCGAACATAAACAACCCAATACTTAAATCGCGCGCCGAGACTCCAAAAATGCTCGGATTGCGATGAAACTTGACGAGCAAGTCCAAAATTACTTAACTTAAATTCCAAATGCAAAATCTTCCCATTACAATAAGAATTCGGCCTACTCGACCGCACGGACGTGAAATTGCCTTATCGACACTGCGCCGTCAAATCGACGTTAAAAGTAACGCCACGATGTCATAAATCTCACGTTCCCAAACAAATAAATCATCGAAAAATCGGGGGCGTTACAGGAATCTAAGGTCGGTTCTCTACTCCAGTTTTATATCCCAATTAGAGCCAAAGAAATTTGAAGAAGCAATCCTAGACCCTCATTGGATTGAGGTCATGCAAGAGAAACTGAACCAGTTCAAAAGATGCAAAGTTTGGGAGCTAGTTCCTAAACCAAAAGACCACAATATTATTGGAACTAAGTGGATCTTTAGGAACAAGTTGGATGAGAATGAAATTATTATAAAGAATAAAGCTAGACTAGTTGCAAAAGGATATAGGCAGGAAGAATGTATTGATTTTGATCAAACCTTTGCTCCAGTAGCAAGGCTGGAAGCAATAAGGATGCTCCTTGCCTATGCAACAAATCAAGGATTTAAGGTATATCAAATGGATGTTAAGTCAGCTTTTCTGAATGGAAACCTGAAGGAAGAAGTCTATATAGAGAAGCCATCAGGTTTTGTAGATTCTCTTAAACCTGATTATATTTATAGACTTAGGAAGGCTTTGTATGGGTTAAAACAAGCCCCAAGGGCTTGGTATGAAACCCTGTCTAGTTTCCTCATTGAGAATAAATTCTCAAGGGGGAAAATAGACAAGACTCTATTCCTTAGGGAATCCAGAGGCAAGATTATCTTAGTCCAAATATATTTAGATGACATAATATTTGAGTCTACAGAAAGTAGTCTTTACAAAAAGTTTGCAAAACTAATGCAAGGACAATTTGAAATGAGCAGTATGGGGGAACTTAAGTTATTCTTGGGTCTACAAGTTAGACAGACTGAGGATGGTTTATCCATATACCAGTCTAAGTTCACCCTAAAATTGATAAGGAAGTATGACATGGAATCATCCACTACCATGAAAACTCTTATGGGGTCAAGCATGTCTCTAAGCAAAGATGATGCAGGGAAACCTGTAGATGAAACTTTGTATAAAGGGATAGTTGGCTCCCTACTATATTTGAATGCTAGTAGACCAGATATCATGTATGCTACATGTGTATGTGCTAGGTACCAAGCTTGCCCTAAAGAATCTCATTTAACAGCAGTCAAAAGAATTTTGAGATATCTTAAGGGCTCTCCTTATCTAGGCCTTTGGTACCCTAGGAATGGAGATTTTGAACTGACAGGTTATTCAGATATAGATTTTGCAGGCTGCAAGGAAGATAGGAAAAGTACCACAGGAACCTGTCAATTTCTAGTTGGGAGGCTGGTGTCATGGAGTAGCAAGAAGCATACCAGTGTGGCTATCTCCACAGCTGAGTCAGAGTATGTTGCTGCAGGAAGCTGCTGTGCACAACTACTATGGATACAACACCAGCTAGAAGATTTTGGTATTCAAGTAAGTAGGACACCTTTATTTTGTGATTCTACTAGTGCCATTTCTATTGCAAATAATCCTGTCTCTCATAGTAGGACTAAGCACATAGAAATAAAATACCATTTTCTAAGAGAACATGTGGAAAAAGAAGATATTTCCCTAGAGTATGTTAAGACAGATAATCAGTTAGCTGATATGTTTACTAAACCCTTAGATGAAACCAAATTCAATAAATTTAAAATTGAATTAGGGATGATAAACTTAGAATAGTTTACAAAATTTGGCTAAGTAAAATAGTGTCGACACACAGAGTTGTCTGTGTCAACACATAGAAGTGGTGTTGACATTTCAGAGAAATGGTGTCGACACATCTAGGAAGTCTATGTCGACACTTCAGAAATTTAGTGTCGACACATGCAGTGTAGGTGTCGACACATCCAGGGTAGTGTCGACACTTAAAATTTACACAGAATTAGTCTAGTAGAGTCTCGACTAAGTGTCGAGCTGAGATATATAAGTGTCGACACATATATTCTGTCGACTATATTTGTGTCGACACATAGGTGTCGAGACATTAGCAGTAACTGTCGACACTTTTCAACAGTGTCGACACAATTCAAGTATTTTGACGCACCTTTTCACCTTCGATTCTAGAAAGGTATAAATAGGTTTTCGCCATTGTTTGTCGACACGCTCACCAAAGTTTCGAGACCAAACTTGTGTGTCGACATCTCTCTTCTCTAAATTCAAAATTTCTTCAAACCCTAATGGCGCCCCAGCTAGAAGAGAACATTAATGAAGGATATGAGCTCGTGCGACACGCCTTTGATGACGCGGAACCCGAAATCAAAGGTGTGGTAACCCTAATTGCCGAGACTGGATTAGAGTATCTTCTTTCAGAACCTATCAAGATCTGGAAGAAGGAAGTCCTTGAATTCTTGGGTGCAGCTACTCTTGATGACTCAGGACTCAAGATTAAGTCCAGAGTTCATGGGACAAAAGTCAAGGTCACATAGAAAAGTCTAAGAAAGGTACTTCAACTACCAAGAAGAAAAGAGCAAGAAGATGTATCTGCTTCTAAGACTAGAGATGCATTGAAATGGTGTGGATTAGACTCAAACCTGAAAATTGGATCAGTTTTCAACAGAAAAGGCATGAACATGCAGGGCAAATTCTTATCTAAAATAGTTGGCAAGGTCATCCTGAGCAAGCCTGGAGGACATGACAGAATTTCAACTCATATGTTCAGTTTGATGACAAGGATAATCTTCAAACTTGAAACTGATTGGTCAGCAGTGATGTTTGACAAGATAAAAGAAAGTATGAAGAAACCCAATTTGGGTAGAATTCTGAGTCTATACCTAGCTGGAAGCATTCCTTAGGTGATGAATCAAGCTGCTGGTTCAAAGATAAACCACATGAGGAGAATGGATTTGAGAATTTTCTCTAGGTGGGATAGAGTATTGACAAAAGAAATGCCTACTCCAGAAAAGGCAACACCCCAGAAGAAGAAGAAGAGAGCCATTGTGGCTCAAGTAACTTCAAGTAGCTCAGAGGAGCAAGTGGTCTTTAGTTCTGATGGTGAAGAGACTGGAAATGATGGAAAGTCTCCAGCAAGACAAGAAGATGCACAGATGCAGGGGGAGCTACCATCAGCTAGCCCAATTCACCTGGATCCACTCCAGGGGGAGCCTCTACTTGTGGATGAGTCAACCCTATTAGAAAGTGAAAGGGCTACCCAAATCATTCTTGAGGTAATTACTGCAGTTAATCAATTAGATTTTACTATTGAGGATGAAGTTTTGTTTGAACCATTACTTGATATTGATCAGCAAACACAGATACAACCCCAACCACAAGATGTTGTCATGAAGGACACATCTATTGGTGATAAAGTGGTTGGTGAGATCAGAGATTCTCCAGTCCATCCTCAACAGGAATATACATTAGAAGAGCTGTTCCCTGACCTTCTACAGACTGATTTTGAGAGAGAGAAAGCTGCTGCTTAGGGGGAGAAAGTAGACTTTGAGGGGGAGCATGTGGAGAATGTAAAGGACACTGCTAGACAAGAGGCTGAGGAGCCAAAAGATGCTGAGGAGCTACCAAGGACTAAGAAGTATTCACATCCTAGTCCTAAGGAAAGAGTAGATATTGCTAGCACTTCTGCTTTAGAGGATGAAGAGGCTGTTAGGGCCAAGAAGAGGAAGTTCCAGGTGTTCAAGAGAAGAAGCCAGAACTACAAGAAAGCTTTACAAACAGTTGCTCCACAGCCTGCCCCATCTTCTGATTATAGTTCTCTGCTGGTGGCATTGCAAATCAAGCTGGATGAGCAAAGGCAAGCTCTAGAGAAATATGTGGATGAAGGACATAAAACCCTTCAGTTTGATCTGGCTCAAGACATCAAATCTATCAGATTTGAAGTAAATCAAAACAAAAAGGAAATGACTGACTTCTTTCATAAAGGAGGGAATGCAGTGGTCTATCTGGCTACACATCAAGAGAATCTCAAGAAACAGCTTGATGATCTGGAAGTGAAACAAGGCTATGTCCTGGAAAACCAGATAAGAATGAATGACAATTTAACTGAATCACACAATGTGATAGTCACTGAAATGCAGAATCTAGCTGCTGCTCAAACTACAGCCATGACTACATCTAAGGCAGAATTTGATTAGGCATTACAAGAAGGTATCACTGCTGTTACATCTGCCATCAAGGATTCACAGCAGCTAATCACTGAAAAGCTCCAAAGGTTGAAACCTTTTTATAAAGATGGAGTTAACTATCTGAATGCCCAGATCAGGTTTCAGAAAGATGATCTGAGTGATCACATAGAGAGAGAAGTCATAAAGGGGGAGAGGGTATTAGTCAAGGCAGGCTCTGATCATGCAAAGTGGATTTCCAACTCCATCAGAGCCACCCTTGGATATCCACCTTTATGTGATGATGATAATGTTGCAGAATCTGGCATAAATCCTGCATACTTTGGAGGAGAGCAAGCTGAAGTGCCTCAAGTGATATATCCTCCTGCAGATTTTGACATGATACATCAGGAGGTACAGTCTATGTATAGTCCTCCTAAGGGTTATCAAAATATTATCTTTGAGAAAGTAGTACAGCCAGTGCCAGAGGCAGTACTAAAAGAGCAAGAGGCAGTTCTAAAAGAACAAGAGGCTCAATTATCCAAGAAAAGGTTCGGAGAGCAAGCTGAATTAAGGCCAGATTTTGAACAATGGAGCCCCACATCCAGGAATATCATCTTGACTACTTGGAAGACTGCTAAGGACAATGTCCTGGATAGAGGCAAGTGGTATTCTGACCTGGAGTGGAGAAAACATGAGAATAGGCAAGAGGCCATAGTATAATATAGAAGGAAGGCTAAAATGGGAAACCTACCTCCTAATGCACAGGAGCCTAGCAAGTATTTCCCTAAGCCTTATCACTATTTTGAAAGGCAGAAGATAAAGGCTGAAGAGCAGAAAAAGAAAGATCTCAAAGGGAAGAAGGCTGTTGATGACAATGAAGCTCCTATTCAAGCAAAGATTCAATCTGGAAAGGGGATTGTTATCAAGGAGCCTGAGCAGCCATAGGATAGAAATTTTCTTAAGTTTACAATTTGTAATCATTTGTATTAAACTCTATGTAAACTTTTAATTAATGAAAATGTTGGAATTTGTAAAAACAATGTGTCATGATTCAAATCTATTACATTATTCTGAGATAATTGATTGTACATGTTTTGTTTATACATGTTTAGTATTTTCCCTGTCATTTAATATTGATTTACATCATATTGAGTATTTGTTATGTATGGTGTATATCATTGACTAAGGGTTATGACTTCTCCAAATAGGGGGAGATTGTTGGGTACATTGGAATTCCAAAACCAGATTTGAAGAAGCCTCACCCTACTCAATGATATACATCAAGGTGTATTTGATGTGCTTTCAGCGTATTTGTGCAGGTTAAGTAATTGCAGGGAAAGCATGAAAGTTTCTAAGTCCATGTGTCGACACACAGAAGAAAAGTGTCGACACTTAAGAAGGCTTGTGTCGACACTTAGAGAAGTTGTGTCGACACTTGGAGTAATTGTGTCGACACCAGGAAGGCAAATTCGACACCAGAAGAGAAGTGTCGACACATACAGGCATTGTCGACACATAATGAAGAATTCTCTAAATAATCAGTGTCGACACTTAGAAGCAGTGTCGACACCCAGAGAAACTTTGTCGACAGCAAAAGTGTCGACACTAGGAGGCTGTGTCGACACTCAGTAAACTTCAACAAAGTTCAAGTACATGTGTCGACACTAGAAGGCTGTGTCGACACTCAGCGAACTTCAACAAAGTTTAAGTACAAGTGTCGACACAAAGGAGATGTGTCGACACTCAGCAAAGTCTCAACATATGAAGAATGTGTTGACACAAAGGAGATGTGTCGACACTCAGCAAAGTTTCAACACATGAAGAAGGTGTCGACACAAAGGAGTTGTGTCGACACTTAGCAAGTTTCAACACAAGAAGATTTGTCGACACAAAGGAGTTGTGTCGACACTTAGCAGAATTCAACTAAGTATTAAAGAAGAAGGCTTGTGTCGACACACAGAATCAGTGTCGACACATTCTGAAGAAGCAGTGTCGAGAAGCTGTTACAACAACATAAGGAGTTCTGTCCACACCATAAAGGCTAGTGTCGACACTTGGTCTACTTGTGTTGACACTTAGTCTATTTGTATCGACACATAAAGACTATTTGTCTCGACACTTTCAGACAGTGACAGAGATTTCAAGAAGTGACTGGATGACTTGACAGCTGCCATTTCAGCCGGTCAACTGCAACTGTCAGAGCCAACAGAAAGTTGTTAGAAACCGGATCAGCCGGTCACCATGGAGAAAGCTTATTTAAAGACCTTTCTCCTTCAACAGAAAAAAAAATCGATCAATGAAGTGAAAAACAATACAACAAGAAGAAGACCTTCAAGAGAAGATCTAAGTAGTTGGAGAGAGAGAGCTCCTTCCAAGAAGAACAGTTGTTGAACCAGGCTGATAAGTAAGATTCAGATTGAGATCTGATTCACAAGAGAGCAGTTGATTGAAGATCATCTGCATAGGAGATTCAACCCTACTGTGTTCTAATTCAAGAAGCTTTGAAGAAAGCCAAGGGAGGTTGATCTCTGCCAAGTTCTTGCAAGAACTCATAAAGAAGCCAGTCAACTCATCTATCTCTATTAGAGTTGTGGTTATATACTTTGTATTTTCTAATTTCTGTAGGATCTTGTATAGATCTGAGTTGTAAGCCTAAATCTATAAAGGCTGAGGTAGGTCCTGTGAGCCTGATTGTAGGAGAATCATTTCTCTGAGTGTAGGCCTTGTTGAAGGCTGAGGTAGGGCTGGTTAGCCTGAGTGCAGGTCTTGGTGAACACTGAGTGGTAGGGCTTTGTGTCTGAGTTGTAGGAGTGGGATCACTCTGAGTTGTAGGAACCTGTTTGGGGTTCTGAGTTGTAAGATCTGAGGATCTGAGGAGAAGTGGAGAAGTTAGGCCGAATCTAGTACACGACTAGATAGGCGAAGGGGGAAAGTGGATGTACCCAGACCTTGGGGAACCACTATAAATCCTGTGTGCACTCTGTGAATGTATGCTTGTATGGTTGCTGTTCTGTGATACTTATAGAATTGCAATTACTGTACTGTATTTCTGCCTTTAAAGTTAAAAAGATATAGGTCACCTATTCACCCCCCCCCCCCTCTAGGTGATTAGGCACTATTACTTTCACTTCTTGAAGTTATGCCCATGATTGAACGGGCCATAGCTCTGAAGAATAACTTCTTCATAAGGTGCCTTAAAGACACGTTCGCCAAAGTTTCTGGGTCGAGTCCATCCTTGATAACGGGACTTCGGCTCTACATAGGTAGGCCTAGCAAAGTGCCCATAGGATGAGTCAAAATCAAACTCATTTGAAGGAAATATAGCCTTCTTGAACGTGGTCTGATCTTGAGGGGCTTTCCCCTTCTCATTGGCTAAGGCCTTTTTGGCAGCCTTATTCTTCCGTTGAGCCCTATTTCTCCTAGAGGATTTACTAGGAGCTTCTTCATGGCCTAATTCGGCACCCTTGGCCTTGGCTGAGAATTCTACAACGAGTGGAAGAACTGTCTTGGGCTTCGAGAAACTTTCAACTAGTTTCTTTTCAGCTGCAAGTTGGGCTTCCAATTCCTTGATGATTTTCTCTTTGAGGTCAAGGTGCTCAAGAGCCTTGTTATATTCTTCAATAGTATTATTGAAATTTTCTTCGAGGGAGTCTGTCTTTGAGACTTTCTCTCTCAAGATGCTCTCTTCAGCTTTGAGAGATTTTTTCTCCTTAGCCTGAGTTTTCACGACTCAGCGACATTTGTCGTAAGCCATAATTAACTCCTTATATTGGGTCATGAGTTCTGACTCATCGTCAGAAGAGCTATCCACACAATCATGTTTAGAAACTTCAGAATCAGAGAGAGGAGTGTGAGAGTTTACCTTCCCAGTTAACTGGGGCTCTTGTTCATCATCAGTTTGAGCCATTAGTCCAAAATAGGCTTCTTCTTCTTCAATCGACTCAGATGAGTCAGAGTCACTAAGAGTCTTGCCCTTTTTGGCCATCAAGCTCTTCTCTGTCATCTTCTTGCTGTACAAGGACTTCTTTTCCTCTCTTCTACCACCCTCCTTCTTCTTGTGAGGGCAGTCAGCGATGACGTGTCCTGTCTTATTACAACAGTAGCAAATAATTTCAGTCGAAATATGTTTGTTCTGTTTAGTATTATACCTGTCATGGCTGCTTGAGCCTTTTCTTTGTCGATCACCATCGCATCGTGATCTTCTATAAGAGTCATCCTTGCCTTTCCATTGCTTCTTCTTATTCAAGAATTTCTTGAACTGCCGTGAGAGTAGTGAGAAGTCTCCTTCTGATAGTTCAGAGCCTGAGGTGCTTGGCTCTGAGGTTTCTTCTTCACTAACTTCTAGTGCTGGTGTAGGAGGAACAGCCTTGGACTTCTTAGAGGTGTCTGCCTTTAATGCGACAGACTTCTCTTTGAATGCAGACATGTTTTTCTCTTCTTCAGCCTTCTTGGTGTTGTGTTGGAGCTCATAGGACATCAGCTTCCCGAAGCGATTTTGAGGATCTGTCTCAGCCAGTTTTCCAAACTCCCTAATAGCACAGGCCTTGTTATCCCATTCCTTAGTCAGGGATCTCAAGAACTTATCATTCAGCTCTCCATTAGTGAAGACTCTGTCGTATACCCTTAGCCCATTCACTATCTTGAAGAAGTTCTCAAACATGTTAGCAATGGTTTCTTTGTTTCCTTGTCAGAAAGTATCATACTTCTGATTAAGTAGGGATCTTCTATCATCCCTCACTTCCTCGGTACCTTCCATCAAGGTAACTAATGACTGCCACATCTCCTTTGCAGACTGGCAGTGAATCAGATTTTGTAGCATTGAATCATCCACTGCACTTGCTATGATATTTTTCGCCTTTTTGTCCAATGAGACAAATGCGATCTCATCCTTGTCTAGATCCATAAGTTTCTTGGGGACTTTCTTTGTAGGATCTATAATGAAGACGGTCATGGGAACATAAGGACCTTCTTCAACTATCATGAAGATCCTTGGTTCCACAGCTTCCATGAAGAACTTGATTCTTTCTTTCCACATAGGGAAATTATTTTTGTTGCACAGAGGAAGCTTGGCAAAATCTTTAGCCTTGTCCATTTGGTAGATCTCAAATGACAACTATTTAAGGATTTGATCAAGGTGTTAACCTTTTAACGATCAACCTCCCTCTGATACCAATTGAAAGATAATATTTGCCAACCTAAATCACCTAGAGGGGGTGAATAGGTGAGTTGTGCGTCTTTTTGCGGAATAAAAAAAAATCTCAACCAATGCACAGAACTATCTACCAAACAAGCAAACACAGACGAGGCAAAATTTATAGTGGTTCCCCAACCTTGGGTATATCCACTTTCCCTCGCTGATCTAGCAATATACTAGACTCGGCTACTCCACTATCTCGGATTGGAAAACAATCCCACCCTCGGAACAAGGTTCCTACAAACTCGATCCACAAACGGATCTACACTCGGAAGACAAAACTTCCTACAATCTCAGAGTTGAAAAACCACTACACTCGGAGAAATATTCTCCTACAATAATAAAATACAACAGTACAGAAATACAAACAGTAAATATTTGGTTCAGATCTGTAACAGAAAATCAGAAAATCCTTCTTCTAGGCGTGCAACTTTATCAAAATATTGAAGAAGAATTTCGGCAAGATCAGATCTGGAACTTCTCGACTTTACACGATCGAAAGAGTAGATGAATCATTAAGCGGAGATCTCGATCTATAGAGTCTTCTTAATATGAATCCTCTGAACAGAAGAAACTCTAGCCGGTCGGAATTTAGCGATGGCGGCGGCGGTAATTTTCCGGTTCTTGCAGAGAGAGAGGAGACATAATTCTTTTGGAAAGAGACGGCTGCAAAACTTAGAATAATTTTCTTCTTGAAAAACTTAGGGTTTGTCGGTTTGATAAGACCTTTTATAGGAGACAAGAAGATTAGACTTAAATGATTCATAAAGAGAAAGACACGTGGACCAATCACGTCAGAGTTTAAGAATAAGACCGTTAGGTCTGGACTTAAGGAATTTCTGAAAATATCAAGGTAAGTTACTCGAGTCAAGCAGAACTACTCGAGTATATGCAGCACTACTCGCGTAGGTAGAAGGGACTACTCGAGTACATGAGAAAAAGATACTCGGGAGATAAAAAAATCATTACTCGAGTACATGGAGTCAATTACTCGAGTAAATAAGAATGAGAGACTCAGTTACTCGAGTAACAGAAATGACTTACTCGAGTACTTTAGTATTTACACGAGAGGTGGAGTATATTACACGAGTTCAAGAAGTACTCCTCGAGTATATAAAAATGAACTACTCGAGTATATCAGAAACTTACTCGAGACAAACATTTGGAAAAATTCTTGATCAGGAAAAATTGAACTACTCGAGTACGTAACATGAACTACTCGAGATAGAATGATCTACTCGAGTATATAACATGAACTACTCGAGTAATTCACTTAGTGAAGTTTTCCTAGAAAGGATTCTGGATTACACGAGTAAAAGCATTTGACTACTCGAGTAGTAGATGAACTACTCGAGTATATGAGTTAGATTACTCGAGTAACTAGGAACTACACGAGAGTCAGAATACCATTAACTCGAGATAGAAGATATAACTACTCGAGTATTTAACTTAGACAATTTTGAGAAGTGAGAATCTAAACACTCGAGAGATACGAGGAAATTACTCAAGTATACATGATGAATTACTCGAGAGCTATAATTGGACTACTCGAGTATATCTTAACTACTCGAGTAAGTGAATTACCACTCGAGTATAGACTCAGTAACTTACTCGAGTAAATAAGAAGGTACTTGAGTACTTTACTTAGGAAAAATCTTTCGGAGAGATTTTCTTCTTCTAAGGGAAATCGGCATCAAGTCTTTTCTCATAGTCCTAGAGCTTGAATATGAAGTGTATCCCAATAGAGAGGCTACATATGAGTCAACACTTTGGAACACACAATGAGGGATTACATTGTATGGTCCTGTGTTTGGTGACCCATTGTAGACTGACATTGGTCTACACTTCCCATTGGAATCCTGCAAACACATAACTCAAACCAAGCATCAAATATAACTTAATTCATCTTAGTTCAAGGGTGACTTCATTAAATCTGGGTTAGTGTGGATACAATACCCAACAGATTTGTACTCTGTTTGTCACTTCTGACAATGAGTTGGCAGACGTCTTCACCAAGCCAGTATCTGCTTCCTTCTTCCACATTTGCGACAAGATGGTCATGATTGATATCTATGCTCCAGCTTGAGGGGGAGTGTTGTAGTATGGAGGCCGGGCGATCTTTTACTGCTCGGAGGCCGGGCGGCGTGGCGGTTTATCCTAGCCGGCTTGTCTACCGGGCTATTTTTGTTTGGTATCCTAGCGGTCTGGAGGTTTGTCTCAGACGACTTGGAGACCGGGCAGACTAGCTGTCTCCTATGGCAGCTTGTGCTCTGTGGCACTTGTTATCTCCTACTGTCGGTTGTCGGGCGGTTAGCCGGCTTGTCTAACCGCACAACTTATCCGGTTTGTCTTTTTGTAAAGCTGCATATACATGTAAATTTTTAGTCCCATATTGCTTATTTGTAATCTCTTTCATCTCCTCCATTCTATAAAAGGGACTCTATACCTTTGTAATAGATACCTTTTTTGGATAATAAAGTTTGTGTTATTCCAAATTTTCGTCTACCTTTTTCTGTTCGCACATCTATTAAAGGTTTAATTGTTGGGGGAGTTGGCTGGTTGTCTGTGGTCTGGATAACTCAGGTATTTTGTTGGATTTCATTTTTTTACTTTGAAGAACATGTTTTGTTGGAGACCTCAATTTCTCAATCTGTGCAAGATCTAATATATATAATTTTGTGGTTTTTAAAGCACATCCCAACTCATAGCCTAAGGAAAAATGCTCTAAAGTTATATTTGGCCCTTTCAAATGGGATTCTCTTCGTATCCGTTGGTGGTTCCTTTGTAGATTTGAAGTCTTGGGTGATTCCCTATATAAATATATTGATATTTGCATTATTTATTTTATTTTGTAAACTACTTTGCTGATCTGAATCAGAACTTGCATAAATTCCATTTTTTAAAACTTCTTTGCTGATATGATGTCGGGTTTTAAGCTTTAAAAAATGAATTGCAAGTAGCTATGTTATCTACATTAACCACAAGCTGGATGGGGATTTCTTGATGTGTGAGCAAGGTGAGGAGCTTTGAAGCTAACTGTAACCTAGACTGACTTCCTTATGCAATGAGTGAGTTGGATGAGGATTTCAAAACATTGAGCTATCGAGTGCAAGGTGTTTGTGAAAGGTATCATACAGATTTTTTGTTTTAAGATTTTGTGTATTCAGTTTTATTTTTGTTTTTAGATTTGTGTTTCCGATTTATTTTGTGTTTTCAGATCTCTACCATATCTCAAAAAAAATTTAAGTCTCAGCTATTTAATATTTAGAAGTAAATGTACTCTGTTTGTGATTTTCATATGCTTCCCAAAAATATGATCTATGATTTGTGTTTTCTCATTTACCTTTCCCAATGGATATTTTGTTGTCTATTGTTTGTGTTGCTCTCTTCATTAAAGATTTATTTTTCCAACTCATTCTAATTAACTCAAAAATTATTTCACAAATATATTATGTTTGGGCTTAATTTTTGTTTACTTTTGACATTTTTATTGCATCTGCAATGCAAGTGAAACCTCTAAATTGAACTCCACCGTCTTTTGGAATCCATTGTGTTTCCTTCTCAATAAAGATTGTGAGCATTACACGAAGTCCAATTATTTTACTCTCTTACTATTTTTCAAGTTTCTCCTAATTAGATAGTGTTCCCCATCTTCAACATTTTGGGTTGCATGGCTTGGAAGTTCGTGGATATATAGGCTCGATGCTGCAATCTCTTAGGTTTGCAATCATCTAATTTTGTTCATATACTTTCCAATTATCAAACTCATTAAAAAAAAGCTTTATTAATACAGTTTAAATTAACATGGATTTTTTAAATAATTGATTTTTCCTCTTGAAAATGACAAAAACAATTTATATTAACATTGAAATGTGTTTTTCATAGAAAACTCCACTTAAATATTTCCATACTAAATTTGGCTGATGCATGAGAATTAACTCTTTATCTCTCTGCCAACTTTTTTTGCGCTATTGATAAACATCTTTCTAAGATTAAAGTGTTGATTTTGTCCCAGTAGAAGATATTTCTCTTTGAACAAAAAACATCTAATTAGCTCGCTTACCAGCAAGCCATTCTCATATTTATATGTTCACAGGGATTCCTGACTTTATGTGGGAAGAGTTAAAGGAGAATGATTTTTGTAACTCACCCAATGGGAGAGAACTCTTGAAAGGTATTGTGAAGAATATATATCTGATGGTTCAAGAAAGAGAGGTATTTTATTTTAAATTATTGCTTTGGATATTGTATCTAGATTAATAATAAGATCACCCTATCAACGGACCTTAAATTCATAGAAGCTCGGTAGAGATTTGAAGAGAGAGAGATAATATCTTCTCATGGATGGAATATTGAGTTTTAACATTGTTTTTGCCTACTTCAAATTTTATTGCAGTTACCCAATTCTTAAACGGTGAGTGGGATACGAGTGATGTCAAGGAGTGCTCACTTTGAAGAAATGCAAGCATTATTATTATTGTAACATAGTAGAGATGACAAAAGAAGCTAAGTGTCCATATTTCATGTACAGGTTACTAAGTTAGAGTTTGTTTAATAACATGTACATTGGACTTGAGGATATTACAAATGAATTGTTATTTCATGCTTAAAATCATGCATATGCCGGGACAATTGAATAAAGGATAATTATCTTTGTAATGTCTCTTTCATTGTTAATTAAATGTTAAATGTGTATATTGATGCAACTAAATGTTAAATGTGTATATTGATTCAACTAAATGTTAAATGTGTATATTGATTCAACAAATTGTTAAATGTGTATATTAATTAAATTAGTTTTTTAATGTATATATTGATTCATGTGTCACTTCATTTCATTAAATTCACATATATTGTTTTGTCAATTTTAAAAGCCCAATTCTATTATTTCATTTGAAGGATTAAGATAGACATAATCAAACATGAGTTTGGGCTTTCAATTTCATCTTTATATGTAGTCGCCTTGTTTGTTTGCAAGAACTCATTGAATATATTGTTTGGACTTTGGGAAAAGTGCGCTATCTTACTTGAAAAAGAAGTTGGTTCACTAGACTGACTTTTGGTAGAATCCTATAAATAGATGTTAGCAGAACCACTGACCCAATATATTGCATGTCGTACATTCGATGAATGTTTCAACAAACTTTATTGTGTCTAATATTAATAGATTGTATTATTTCCTCTGTTTTCTTCTTTTCAATTATTTTCATGTTATCTTGTTTTCAAGCACTAAATGTGAGATATATACTATTGTATTTGAGAATTCATTTCAAATGTTATCCATGAGTTAGAGATCACGAATGTCGTCGACCCCGCCGAATGTCGCCGCCCACGCACGGGGTCCCCCGTACCCTTAAACCACCCACCTTAAAATGGTGTTGGTCCTACGGACCGTGAACGGATTCACCTTTGCCCTTTGGGCACGTCGGAACCGCATGAGTTCACCGGGGTGGAGCACAGTCTGCCAAAATCGTCATAGGTTAGGTGCTATTGATGGAACATGGTAAGCCAATCTTTCTCCATATGGAAGTGCTGCTGGCACATAGAGACGTGGGTAGAGGAAGTCTCAAAAAGCGACGAGTTGTAGGTCACGTGACATGCACCGAAAAGGTAGCTGACTGGGCTTTCTCTTGGTTCAAAGTAGATCAGCTTACCGAATTTGTCGATCAAATACCCCGGAAAAATGAAAATAGTTAGTCTTCTACAACCCTCTTTATATGAGTAGGTCAAGGGCCCTGATGTTTAGGAGCGGGATTTGCAATGTATTATCTTACTCAAAGAAAGATGGTGGTCTTGTGGGGGGGGGGGAGAGGCACAGACTCCTCGAGCGTCCCGCACCCTCATAGATAGAAACTCCTCAACCATCACAAGAAAAAAAGTTTGATACTCTATGTCTGACTCTATTGGTCATATTTCCTTACTGTTGTGGCCAGTGCTCGTTTGCGCGCACGTGAACCACCCCCAAAGAAAGACGGTAATGTTGGAAATGATGCCTCTCAGGGCATCTGAGAATGACTCGAGCCATATGATGGGAAACTCCCACGTAAAGTTTGTTTGGGGTGTGGGGGAAGGAGCCCGACAAGGTCCCCTCACTAACTGCGCCTCAGTAAAAGTGAAGTGTTGGGCCTACCCATCCCAACCTGGGGTATGCTGGGATTCGTGAAGAGCAGCATCTTATGATGTTCATGACCAATCAGATCCTGACGTACCAGTAGGTACCAGAGGAGATCTCTATGATCGTTATTGTATCAGTATCGAAGAGATGCGACAAAGTTTTCAGATCATTGTGTAATGTCCTAATCAAATGTATAGTGGCTTGATCAAAGCCGATGATCGTCATCCATGTCCTCCATCACGAGGTCGAATGAAACTATCCATTGAATCGTGCGTCGTGTGAACTGTAGATCATCATCATTCTTAATCGAGACTCGGGTTAAGCTACATCTCGGAACAGTCGTGGCATTAGGAGTAAAGCATCCCGAGGTTGGCGCATCTCGTTGGGTGTGGAGAAGCATTGGGAACCCCAATCTCTTTCTTCGGAGCAGTTTCTTTTCCCATCCCCTCTCCCCGGCATAGTGCTTCACTTTCGTTTCTTCGGAAGAATCAACTGACTTCTCCCTTCTGCATGGATCTGGTGGAAAATGAACCATCTACCAGTTAGGAAGATAGACATCAAGGTTGTGGCTTGATGAGGCGCATAGCGAAGTTGACACGCCGGAGTTGGCTGCTGACACAACTAGTAGGTGACTTGCCGAAGGCACATGTGCGGTAGCGGTCGTGGTGGTGCTTCAGGATTCCAATGTACTGCGTCCAAGATCTGAAAGAGCTTGTTGGCAGACCTTTGCCATCCCATAATTGAGTGAGCTGGAGCGCAACCATCTTATCCACTGAAAATGCGTCTATCGCTTTGGGTCAAAGCACTGCGATGGATCGTCAACAAACCTTAGCTATTCATTGGATCATGTTCGCAGCTTTCAAATTATGTATAAGCTACTGTATAAGCTTAGAGAAATGTATATTTGTGGAGATACTGGATGCTTACCGAAAGACGGGAATTGCACGTCAGAGAATGGAGAATCTTCATGGACTGGCTTCCACCAATTGAAGTTTCACGCATTGCAGATGGTGTTAAGGTGTCAAGTGATACCAGATCTTTCTCATTCTGTCATCTTCTTCAGTCAGAAATGTTTGACTAGCGACTTTCTTCATCTTCATATAGAAAGTTGGCCTGACTCATACTCCCCCCTGAAATTCATTGAGTTGGAGGAGGCCCGCCCGTTATGCATTGCATAAAAGAACCTTTCTTTACTCAGGTCGAATGAAGACGAAAGGGAGATCCATCAAATCAATCGGCGATAGTGAAGAAGTAGTGGGCCTTTCACCTCTGCTTTTGCTCGTGGAGCTGAGAAATCCACTTCAAAGGGAGGGAAGCTAGCTTCATCATCCTTTCCGGTAGGAAAAAGAGATCTATTTCTGACTATGACGTACCAGTCCGTTCAATTGGATTCATCTGCCAAGTCAAGGTAAACGTACGTAGCGTAGCAGACCGATCATCTGCCTCTTTCTCGTTCTCGCTCGGGGGTAGAGAAAGTCTACAGATCTCCCTTTTCTCCTTACTACTATACTATACCTACAAACATTGTTGATTGACTTATCGAATCCCACCCCCTTTCTTGCTTGGCTCTCAAAAATTTTAGCGGGTGCTGGTCCCGTACACAGATCTAGATTCAATCTTCCCTCACAACCGGTTGGTCAGACAGAATTGGACAAAGAAATCCAATAGCAAAGTGTACTTCATATACCCCCACAAGGTCAAACCATAGAACACAGCTCCTTTCGGTCGAACCCGCCTCCAAGACCTTCCCTTTTTCGTAGATAGTCTCAGTGGTTTACCTTCTGATATATCTCTCACTAGAATATGAAATTCTTGGAGGACTCCCTTTCTCCGCAGTACGAGCCTCATAGCCCTTGTGATATGATAAGAAGAAAAAGAGCCCTCTTTTCTTTTCCAACCCTTCTTGGTTAATCGGGTGTATAGCTCAGTTGGTAGAGCATTGGGCGGTCCTGCTATACCCAAAAAAACCACTCTTGTCTTCGTAAGGATGCATAGTAGCGTTCAAAGAGCACTCTTTGGCCCGGCACGAGTAAGCAAGTCAAAACTACCTTGAGACTCGTTTCATTGAAAATGACGGGGTTTCGGAAACTCGTTCAAAATGGAATGGATTCAACTTCACTTATACTTACTTATCTTATAGTACACCCTTCGTCGCTATCGCGACTCACCTACTATCTTGGACTAAATATGACCCTACGCTCATTCTATTGACACTTTTGCTTCGCTACGCTCGCCTTGCCCGGCTTTCCAACACGAACTCATAACGAAGATCTAATAGGGCTTCTCAGTGTGACGAGTGCTTCCAATGGTGGAATCACTCACTCCTTTTTCATAGATCTTGGATAATACCAGGCGCTAGAAGCCCTAATTATACCAGTTCACTGCCACCGAAAGCTTCCATAAGAGATCGTTCTTCATGCTATATCTAATCTTCATCTAGAATGAAAATATAAAGAGAAAATATTAGGTTGTGGGGGCGCCCAATCCAATAAATATAGTAAAGGAGACCAATCATCTATTGGAGATTCTAGGGGTGTGTCCTTGCGACGAGTGCGAGACATGAGCATTTTGTAGAAAGTCGAGCGATCTTTTGAAGAAGGCGCTTAAGCTAATACTCTTTCATACCTGCTATTCTCTAGTCACATTCGCGAAATGGTTTTGGTACCTCTGACAACGGAGGTGGGAGCAAAGAGTAGGCGAGCGAGAGTGAAGATTTTCCTTGAACCCATTCTATTGAGAGTCTCCCCAAAAAAGAAAAGAAGCAAAAAAGGGATCCTGAACTAGTACCGAATCCATATTGAATTCCAGCTTGGGTAGACTTTTGCCTTGCACTAAGAAGAATGTTCTTGCTCAAGCTCTTTCTGTTGGACCGATGTTTCGCATGTCCTATGTTTGATAATATCAACTCCCAAATTATATTTGATCACGTCTTCTGTTGATAGAGTGTGCAGGTTGACAGGTTAAAGTGAAGAGTAGAAGCCTACTATAGTGCCTACCGCCGGGCGTTAGAAGTTACCTCCATGCGCTATCCCACTCAACACTTCGTCGAGAGCATTTAGAAGAATGACGTTGAGTGAGTTGAGAAAGTGGCATTGAGGGGATGCTACCACCAAGCGCTATCACCTAACACGTCGCTCTATCCATGGCATTGAGTGCGTCGAGATAGTGTCGTTGAGTGGATGCTACCGCCAAGCGCTATTGCCTACCGTGCTGCACTATCCCTTCTACGAACGTCGAGCCAAATTCGTCGAGCGCTGGACTACCGACTAGCGCTAGTTCTACCTCAGGCGTTATCACGATGAAATATTTGGACCTAGGGCTCGGGACAAAATCGGCGTTAGTCATACCACGTCGTGCTAGCCCTTCGAAGAACGTCAAACCAGTTTTCGTCGAATGCTGGACTACAGCCTGGCGCTAGTACTACCATAGGCATTACCGAAATGATTTTTTTGGACATAGCGCTCTGGACGAAATTTGCGCTAGCCCTACCGCGCTGCGCTTGCCAGACGTCGAATTGTTGCATAAAACATTACCGCGCGGCGGAATTGGTAACCGCGCGGCGCTAGCATATTTAAAATGACGAATATTTATTTTGAATATTTCTTTCCAGATTTAGAGGACATCTGGTACAACAAGCGCGTGAACATACCGTCGGGCGCTAGTCTTACCATCGGCGGGAGCCTATTTTCCAGAAGATGTATAAAAGGCCACCTAAGTTTATGTTCCTGATTATCAGGAGAAAAAAGAAACGATGGGAGTTCGAGAATTCTAGGGTTCGGCCGCCTTCTTACGGTCCATTCCGCAAGTCTCCGTCAAAGAAGAAGATAGTTATCTCCCTCCCGCTCGTGATCAAAAGACTACGAAGATCCAAGATCTATATTGAATACGAAGAGCTGACCGGTTGCCTATAAACGGAGATCTTAAGCACCGACTGTGGATCGGTACACGGAGTATTCTACAAGAGGGAGAACTTCATCGTTTTAAACATTTATATCTCTTAGTTTTGTAATCTTCTTGTCTTTTCTAAATTTTGAGGAGAGGAAAATCGACCGGTAAGGGTCGTCGGATTCCGGGAAGGATTCTGTGGGAAATTGTCCTGGGGATAAGGACGTCTAGATTTAGAGGATCTAGCGTGCTTAAGCCCGGTACATCAGATCCTCACTACAAACTCTCGCGGAAGCTATAAGAAGACTATCACTCACGGAGCTGGCCACTGGTGCTCCGGTACTAGACTAGACCATCTCCATGCCCACCGTACTCTGCTGGTGCTGGTCCCTGTCTCCCATCCAGAGCCCCTGTAATGTTGTGTTCCTAAAACCATTAGTCATAAAGACTAAGCCTTATCATCCCCTACCCCTCCCCCATGGCTCCTAGGCACCGAGCGAGGAGGAGGAAAGGGAAGCTACAATGCTGGAGAGTAAGCAAAGCAGGTGACAGTGGAACTAGTCTAACAGTTATTTATATTGTATAAACAGCTAAGGAATAAAGGTACAAGCTAGCATTTCTATAATAGTATGCAGGAAGGTAAGCAAGTATAGTAACCAGCATATGTAAGAAAGACAAGGTAAGAAGTAAGTAACCTTAACTTATGTGAATGTCCATACAAACTTATAAGTTAAGGGGTCTTCTGCAAGGCTCCCATCATATAAAAAGTCTCATACCAATTTATATGTTGGGGTGTTGGTTGTATGCAAGTATGAGTGTAGTGATATGCTATGTCATGATTCATGCAAGTGCAACTCACGTACACGACTCTATGCGCACAGACCTTGAGTTCCCCCTTTTTGGAGCCAAAACCTCCAAGGATGCCTTCGTAGTGGCAAACAGAAGTGGTGGGTTGGGCCTTGCAGACCTATAAACTGGTAATAGCACTACCAGTCAGACCTATCGTATACCTCGACGCTGGTGCACTAAGTGGAGATCCTGCGTACTCTTTACCGGCTGGTACACCTGACTTAAATTGGCGAAGTGCTAAACCACACTTGCTGAGTCAACGTATTTCCGTTGGTGCATAGACCCTCCAATACCGATGACCGACCACCTTATAGTGCACATGCAGTCTTGATGTATCACCACCGAGCTAACGCACCCTAGACTAAACTGTCTGTCACAAATATCTACCGAGCCAAAGCTCCTCGGACTATCCCGTCCGTGCATCTACCTTCCGAACCTACCGTCCGGATGGCAATGAAAGCAACCTAACCAACCTCCCGAGGTACCGGGATGTGTGAATGTGAAACCCAAGTTATACTAGTTGCTCTTGTAATTTATTATTCCTACTGTTTTCGTTAGCCCAGGACTGCCCAAGGTATTCCCCGTGAGGGGCTCTCGAGGTCACTAAGAACTATGGTGATAGCTGAAGCCCATCGTTCCCTTTCGCAAGACACTTGCTATTATTGGTTGTAACCCAACTCCCAATCCCTTTAATGTTGTACTGGATCTAACCCTGTTGTATTTTGACTCTTTCTCTCTCTACAAGGAAGAGGATGTTTCGTCGACCTCGTGAATCTCTTAATAGTAGTCAAACTTCTCACTCCTCATCACGACTCCCGATGATAATCCCATTTCACGTACCAGATCAACATGCTAATACCCCAACTTCCTAAGATCATTTTGCACCATGTTTGATTTCTGCTGTTTTTACTAAACGTAGACCATCCTAAGCTATATGATGTATACAATGGGAGGTACTCCAAATTATCTTCCAAAAATCCCTATAATATTTATTGGAGGTCTATCATGACATGATTAGCCTAAATCCAGAAGTTTATAATGTTCCTAATTTATTTGATAATTTATTTAATTTCCAAATTGATCAAAATGCCTTAGTTTGAACATGAAGTACTATTTTCAGGCATGCCAAATGTTCCACAAAACTATCATAAATAAAAAACAACTATTTATCAGTAAATCCAAGGTCTCCAATTTTTTCCGTAAAACTTAAACCTCTAAACATAATTTTTGAACATAACCCACATTAACCAAATTAAAGAGGCAAGTACTGTCAATATTCTTCTAAAAATTCTGAGAAATTTCAAGGATGAATATAAAGACATATAAACACTCCAGGTCAAGTTTCACAATTTATTAGTCAATAATGAACTCTATAATTGATTTTCTAATAATATTCCAAGTAATAGGTTAATGAACTAAGTACAACAATTAATCATCTAATAATTGCAATAAAATTCCCATATGAACATATTGATCTAGAAACACTACTGATCAAGTTTCATAATTTTACAATAAAAATGGAGCTCTAAATCTATTATTGATCATATTCCCATGTTTATACATTTGTGAAGTAAGTACTGGGAATACACATCCAAAAACAGTAATAAAACTCAAGTAAGAGTAAATTGACCAAAAACAATCTCTACCCAAATTCCATAACTTCCTAACAAACAGTGTGATCATAATAATTAAAAGATTATAAGTGCAATTTCATGTACTATAAGGGAGGTACTAAGTGAAATGTTCCTAAATTACTTATAAAATCACCAGAGGCTATAATTAACCCTATGACCATACTTATCAAGTTTCATAACTTTTTATTAAGTTTTGGTGGCTTATGTTGCATATATAAGTAATGTGCCCTAAACTAGGGTTAGGGTTTTGCGGGGTTTAACCATCTCCAAATCCACTAGTATTTTTACCAGAGGAATTTAGCTACCCTAGAGTGCTCTCTACCAAATTTGAAATCCATACTAGGGCATTTGACCACATGCCCTTCACAAACCCCCCAAGTCCAAATTTAGGGTTTGAACTTGGGCCCTAGGGCAATCCTACCCCACACCACGCCATAACCCATATGTGGGTGTAAAAAGTCATGACAAGTTAGTGGCCCAAATTTCAATCTCTGTTGAGGTGGTTTGGCCACCTAAACCCACAAGTGCACTTTTGACCTAAATACCCTTATTATGGCAAGGCTAGTGTTTGCAAGAATTCAATCCAAATCATCTCCAAATGAGATAACATTTTATCAAAAGTCTTCTGATGACCCCAAGGACCACTCACCAATATTTGGGAGAGTTTGGAGGTCATTTGGTCCCATAATTAATTTACCCGAGAGTAATTAAATAATTTCAAAAATTATAGAAATATTATACCCAAAAATTCTCATTAAAATTCTCATTTTTGGGCAGGACTAGGTATAGACTAGGGTGACTCCATGTCTAAATTTCAAGTCATTTGGACAAGATATGAAGTGTGGGCATTCATTTTTATCTCTGCCTAGCTCTAGGTATAGACCCCACCAAAATGTGTGCTCTGGTCATACCAGGCACCCAAATTGGTTCAAACAAATTTTAAATTAACGTAGACCCATAGGGCAACATATTATATGGTGACCATTTTCTCTGACTTAAAATCTAGTTATTTTTAATAATTAAAAACATTAAATATAAATTATGTGACATAAATGATTTAATAAGGAAATATATAACCTATAGTTTAATACATCGCCAACACGAATCTTCGTGCAGATCGGGCGACTGCCGGTCATCTTCAACCTCCGGCCAACGACCTCGATTGCTTCTTCCTGGAGCAACTTCCATGCGGTGTCGCCGGACACCCAGCCAGCTCCCCGGCCGACCACTGCCACCACCACCTCCGTTGAGGTGGTGGCTATCACCAGGAGGCGGTACAGCAGCCGGAGGGTCAGATTCCGGCGATCCCGACGGGATAAAAAATGCGGAAAAACCAGGAAATTACAAACTTTGAAAGGGCTCAATTGAGCCCGATTCCCATCCTAAATGATTCCTACGATCTACCCATAAGAAGAGGAGAGGGGGAGGACCTTGCTTGCATCCTGGAGACGCATCGATCGTCGGGATGCCATTGGTGGTGGAGGTGTCGCCGACGCTTTGAACCAATGCAGTGAAGTTGTTAGTCTCCTTCGGTCAAGGTGTGGAAACGAAAGCTTGGACCCTAGGGAAGCTTTTAAAACAATAAAAAGGGGAAGGGGAGGGGTCTAGCTGGTGGTGGACATTAATGGCCCTTTCATGTAACTTTCGGCCATGGTATGTGGGGGTGAATTTGGGCTCAATCCGGCCGGGAAACTATTGGAAATTCCTTCTCTTTCCTAGAGGAGTTAATTCCAGCCATAAAGAGGTGGAGGGAAAGGCCAAGGCTTCAATGGCCATTAATGGCCATTGAAGGCACTATTCGGCCATGGTGTGGTGGCACTATTCTGGCCATGAACAACCTCCAAAATGGCCCCCTAGTCTTCTTGGACTGAATGGGGAGTGGATCAGCCAATGAAGAATGGCCCTTGGCCTCCTTGGCCATGAATAGCTCCCTTTCACCCCTTTTCTCTCTCCTCCATTAAAGAGAGGTTGGACTTCTCTCTCTCCTAGTAATCTAGGTTGACCTTGCTGACCACTCCAGTCTATTGGCAGCCCATTAACATATAATTTCCATGGAAATAAGGTTAGCCCAAGTGGAAAGAGGGCTTGAGCTTAGGTTAGCCCATTTGAGCTATGTTTGACTTGACCTAGCTTGGTGTTGACTTTGGTCAATTTGACCTTTTGAGTTGTCATCAATGAGTCCTTGGTGACCCATTGGACTCCCCTAAGGTCTAGGTAGGGTTGGGTATGGTTGACTTGGCACTTTGGAGGTCACCTGCCAATAGGAAGGGTACTTATACCAAATTACGGCTAGGGTTGGCCTTCGTTAACCTAAGCTCTTTGCTTAACCCCAATGGGTCCTTTGTGGCCAATTGACCTCACTTTAGTGTTAGGAGGGCATGAGTGGGGTCCACTTGGCTAGGGGAAGGTCAATTGATCCTAAGTAGGCTAGTTTGACCCATTTAGGGTTAGGGTTGACTTAGGTCAACTTAACCACTTTGACTGCCTACAGTGGGTCCTTAGTGGCCCTATGGACTACCCAAGGTGTTAGGGGTGTTGTGGTAGGATCATGGGATCAAGGTGTAGCCTTAAAGTCAAACCTTAAGTCTAAATGTTATGGATGAGCTATAGGCAGACCAAGATGATTTTCACCTTGGCCTTTGTTCACTTGGTCCTTTGAGCTTCTGATGGTTTTGTCATGACCTAGTCATGACAAAACAAAATCCTAGGGATCTAGTTGTTTGAGGGATGCTACAAATCCTAATATATATAAAAAAAACTTCGTCCCCGAAGTTAACGTTAAGCCTACGGGGGTTTCTACTAAAATAAATGAAACTTGTAACATCCCTAAGGTTTAGGGTATACCTGACTCGAAGAGTTCCGGGTACTTTTGCTGCATCAAGTCTTGTGGCTCCCATATATGCTCCTCCTCCCCATGGTTTCTCCACAGAAGCTTGACTAGCGAAACCTTCTTGCGTCGCAAGACCCGCACTGCCATATCATCGATCCGGATCGGCTCCAAGCTGACTGATCGATCTGAGGACACCGGACCATTGGCTGTGGAAATTAGCTTCTCAGGGCATAGTAGAGCTCTCCGTAGTGAGGAGACGTGGAAGACTTCATTCAATCCCGCAAACTCTGGCAGTAGCTACAGTTTAATTCAAATGTCCGATCCACTGCAGGATCCTCTAGAGCCCCATATATCTCGGACTGAGCTTCTTCCGCCCCCGAACCTGCGAGACTCCATGCATCAGCTGTATCTTCAAAAAGACCCGGTCTCCCACCTAGAACTCCACCTGACGATGCCTCGCATAGTAATACTTGGTCTGCCTACTCTGGGCTTCCAGCATCATGTCCCGGATCAATCTAACCTGAGCATCAGTATCCTCCACAAACTCCGAGCCGAGTGCCTGCAGATCTTCGTCCTAAATCCATGATAGTGGAGTCCTGCACTGCCATCCATATAATGCCTCGTAAGGGGCCATGCATATACTGTACTGATGGTTGTTGTTGTACGAAAACTCGATCAGTGGTAGCAATCTCTCCCAAGGCTCGAAGCTGTCCAAAATACATAGGCGCAGAAGATCTTCCAATGTACGGTTGGTGTGCTCTGGCTGTTCATCGGTCTGAGGGTGAAAGGACATGTTGAATGTCAAACGAGAGCCCAGATGGGCCTAAAATTACCTCCACTCATTGGACGTAAACCGCCCATCCCGATCTGAAACGATAGTCCTGGGTACTCCATGATAGTGCACAAACTGCTCGATGAATCTCTGTACTAATCCCCTGACCGGAGAGTCCTTTGCCACTAGAATAAATCTGGCCACCTTCGTTAGTCTGTCCACTATCATCCAGATCGAGTCATTCCCCGCACGAGACCGGGGTAGCCCATGTATGAAATCCATTGTTATATCCTCAAACTTCCACTCCGGCACCGGAAGTGGCTGTAGTAGACCGACCGGATTCTTGCACTCAGCCTTTATGAGTTGGCAAGCCTCGCAATGCATCACAAAATATGTAATATCCTTCTTCATACCTGGCCAACACATCATCTTTTTCAGGTCCGCTGCCATCTTAGTGATCCTTGGGTGCACTGAGTATCTACTACACTGTGCCTCTGTCATGATGTCGTCCCGGATCTGGCCCCTTGCCGGTATATATACCCTGCCTCTGAAGCATAGGAGCCCATCCATCAAGGAGTAATCCCCTGTCGTGCCTTCCTCCAAGGCTCTGAATATTGGCTCTGCCCTCGCATTGATCCTATGCCAGTCTCTGATATGGTCCTGAATGTCATCGGTGGCAGTCATCGATGCTAGGTACTCTGTATATAACTCCGGATCATCCTCAAACACTAGTGATATCTATATCTTCTTAAACGACTTAGCCAACTCCAAGGCCGTCAACTGCGGGCCTACTCCTGACGTACTCGCTCTCCGGCTCAGAGCGTCTGCCACAATGTTTCCCTTCCCAGGATGGTAGTGCATGGTGTACTGATAGTCCGATAGAAACTCCACAAAGCATCTCTGCCTGATGTTTAGCTCCTTCTATTTGTCTACGTACTTAAAATTCTTGTGGTCTGAGAATATATCGCAGTGGACCCCATAGAGGTAGTGTCGCCAGATCTTTAGAGCAAATATAACGGCCCCCATCTCCAAGTCGTGTATCGGGTTATTTTTCTCATGTTTCTTCTGCGGACAGGAGGCGTAGGCTATCACGTGCCCATTCTGCATCAGAACGACACCCATCCCTTGATAGGAAGTAGTCGTGTACACTTGGAATCCTTCCTTCCCTGATGGAAGAGCAAGGATAGGGGCCGAAGTAAGCCGACCCTTCAGCTCCAGAAAGGCAGACTTGCATTGTGGCGTCCAAATGAAAGGAGACTCCTTCGTCAGGGTCATAAGAGGGAGGGAAATCTGAAAGAACCCCTCTACAAACTTCCGGTAATAACCGGCAAGTCCTAAAAACTCCGAACATCCATGACCGTCTTCAGCGGTGGCCAATCTCGTACTGCCTGGACCTTCGCCGGATCTACTGCCAAACTTGCTCCACTGATGACATGGCCCAAAAAGGCCACCTCCTTTAGCCAGAATTGGCACTTGCTGAACTTAGCATACATCTTATGCTCCCGGAGCTTCTCCAAAGTCAAAACCAGATGTCTCACGTGCTCCTCTTCAGTCCTCGAATAAATAAGGATGTCGTCAATGAATATGATGACAAAGACATCCAGATACTCTTCAAACAACCGGTTCATCAAGACCATGAACACGGAGGGTGCATTCGTGAGCCCGAAGGGCATCACGGTAAACTCATGCAATCCATATCTACTGCTGAAGGCCGTCTTCGGGATGTCCTCCTCCTGAATGCGTAGCTGGTAGTACCACGATCTCAGGTCCAGCTTTGAGAGCCTATGCGCTCCATCTAGCTGGTCAAATAACTCATCTATCTATGGTAAGGGATACCTATTCCAGACCGTCAGCCTATTCAGGGCCTGGTAATCAATACACAGCCGAAGTGTCCCGTCCTTCTTTTTAACGAGTAGTGTCGGAGCTCCCGATGGTGAAGAGCTAGGCCGGACGAACCCGGCATCCACTAACTCTTGAAGCTGGATTCGAAATTCCACCAACTCCTTCGGGGCCATTCGGTAAGGAGCTCTGGATAATGGCTTAGCCCCCGACACAAGCTGAATATGGAAGTCCTTCTCCCGGTGCGAGGGTAGCCTTGGTAGCTTCTCCGAAAATACATCGGTAAAGTACCCCACCACTGGAATATCTGAAATAGAATCTTTGGTCGCGGCCATCTCGAGGAGAACCTGATAAACTTCATCTCCCTATAGGTGGGCCTTGACGGCCTGCATAGACGATAATAATATGTGGGGGGATGGTATAATACCTTCAATAATAATATGGGAGTCCCCGTGCCTCACGGTGATCCTCTTCACCAAGCAGTCAATCTGGGCATGGTTCCAGTGCAGCCATGTCATGCCCAAGATCAAATCATAGCCTGACATCCTCAGAATTGTCGCTAGTGCCTCAAACGCCTTCGCGCCAATCTCCACCTCCATGTTGAAATGAGAAGATGTCATTAGCTCTGATCCATCGGGTAGACGCACCCTCATCATCATTCCTATGAATTGCCCCACACCTGCCAGTCCTTTCACGAAATCTTCTGACATAAATCAGTGTGATGCACCGATGTCGAAGAGTGTGTGAGCAGGATTGCCGCTGATGAAAACCATGCCTGAGGGAATTAAATGTCTTAGTGTACTAGTTATAGTTTTTCTTTTCTTAATTTCTAACTTGTGTATGTTTATGAAAACTAGTTCTTAGGAAGGAAGAAATTCAAAGGTACTGGCGTACCTACTATAACCTGCTCCGAGTTCCGGGGTTGTGCCAGATCTAGAGTGTACACCTGCTCACTCTCTGGCATGTGGCCTCTGCCCTGATATCCTCGTCCTCGGTCGCCAAACTGTCGAGGAGGTGGGGCACCCTGAAGTGCTGGTGGGGGTTCTCGCCCCATGGGACAATTCCTCTTGAAATGTCCAGGCTGCTTGCACTGGAAGCATACCGTTGCCTTCTCTACTGTCCACGGTATCTCCAGCATCTGTAAGGGCTGGGGGGCCAATAACCCCTGGTTCCTCTGATCCTTTACAATCTCCTGACGGGGTTGATCCATGTTCCTTCTTTCCCCCAATGACCTGGACTCGACGTCGGTCTCTACGACCTCCAATCACTACATCGTCAGTCGGTCTCTTCTGGCACTTGACTGTAAGCTGATATGCTTCCCTTTTCTTCGCCATTTCCAGAATCCTGGCCAAACTTCTCTCAGAGATGAAGAGGATGGACTGCCTCATGTTGTCGTGCAGTCCCATGTAGAACCTCCTAGCATAGCCAGCGTCATCCAACTGATAAGAGTCCACATAGTGGGCTAAGTGAGTAAATTCCTGGTAATACTCCAGCACTGTCTGGTTGCCCTGCTTCAACTACAGGAACCTATCCTCCAACTCATCCCTTGCTGACTGAGGTACGAAATGTCCCAAAAGTGCCGCTCTGAACTCTCCCCAAGAGATATCTACGCAATCCATATTCGCAAAGGTGGTGTCCAGCTATGACTTCCACAATCTCTATCCGTGTGACTCCAGGCAGGAGACTGCCAAAGCAACTGCCTCCTCAGTGGGTCATCGAATCCCCGCAAGCATCTCATAAATGGTATCTAAACATTCCTACGTGCGAACTGCCGACTCCGTGCCCTGGTAGGATGGAGGGGAAAGTTCTCCTAAGGAACTCATCCAGTTGGCCCCGAGATTTGGTTGTGGAGCAGGGGCTTGCAGAGCTCTGAAGGCCTCCAGAATGGCCGTCAGTGTTTACCCCATCTCCGTCTGCTGAAATGGAACCGGAGCCGGCAAAGGTGGAACTATATTCGGAGCCTGAGGTGTCCCCAGCTGTGGAGTAGTGTTCGTCGCAGTCTATAAGGAAAATTCCAATAGTTACATAGCGTACGAATGGAGTAAAAGAAGACGAAGAATGGACTTTTACATGTGATTTGCCTTATGGGCACACCACTGCTTCCGCTGCTAGTTTGTCCGCAAACTAATCTTGCGTCGGGGTGGCCCAAGGTTTTTGTGGACTACTTCTCTTTCAATCGAGGTTTGCTCTGATACCACTTGTAAGACCCCCATTTTTTTTCAAATCCCGGGGTCTTATGCCCAGAACCGCCTTTTTGCGGTGGCCCGACACTCAGGAAAGCCTCCACTAAAAAATGCCATTTCTGCCGGCCTTTTCGATCATCATAGAGAGAGTAGTAATCATGAATGAAATATAGCTTAGTCCACAAATGTCATATATAATGAGAAACCACAACAAGCCCATAATATAGAGAAGAGAAAGTACTACAAAAGAACAATACAAATGAAATATAAATGGGATTAAGCCCGGTACATCAGATCCTCACCACAAACTCTCGTGGAAGCTATAAGAAGACTATCACTCACGAAGCTGGCCACTGGTGCTCCGGTACTAGACTGGTCAACCTCCATGTGCACCGTACTCTGTTGGTGCTGGTCCCTATGCTGCTGGTCCCTGTCTCCCATCCGGAGCCCCTATAATATTGTGGTCCAAAAACCATTAGTCATAAAGACTAAGCCCTATCATACCCTACCCCTCCCCCATGGCTCCTAGGTACCGAGAGCGGAGGAGGAAAAGGAAGCTACAATGCTTGAGAGTAAGAAAAGCAAGTGACAGTGGAACTAGTCTAGCAGTTATTGATATTGTATAAACATCTAAGGAAGAAAGGTACAAGCTAGTAATTCTATAATAGTATGTAGTAAGGTAAGAAAGTAGAGCAAGCAGCAGATGTAAAAAAGATATGGTAAGTAACCTTAACTTATATGAATGCCCATACAAACTTATAAGTTAAGGAGTCTTCTACAAGCCTCCCATCGTACAAAAAATCCCATACCAAATTATACGTTGGGGTGTCTGTTGTATGCATGTATGAGTGTAGTGATATGTTATGCCATGATTCATGCAAGTGCAACTCAGGCGCATGACTCTATGCGCAAAGACCTTGAGTTCCCCTTTTCTGGAGTCAAAATCTCTCATGATACCTCCGTAGTTGCAAACGGAAGAGGTGGGTTGCGCCTCGCCCACCTCCAAACCGGTAATAGCACTACCAGTCAGACCTATCGTACGCTTCGATGCTGGTGCACTAAGCGGAGCTCCTGCGTACTCTTTGCCGGCTGGTCCACCGGACTTAAATTGGCAAAGTGCTAAACCACACTTGCCGAGTCAACATATTGCCATCGGTGCATCGACCCTCCAACACTGATGACCCACCACCTTATAGTGCACATGCAGTCTTGATGTATCACCACCGAGCTAAAGCTCACCGGACTAACCTGACGGTCACAAATATCTACCGAGCCAAAGCTCCTCGGACTATCCCGTTCGTGCATCTACCTTTCGAACCTACCGTCCGGATGGCAATTCAAACAACATAACCAACCTCCCGAGGTATTGGGGTGTGTGAATGTGAAACCCTAGTTATACTAGTTGCTCTTGTAATTTATTATTCCTACTGCTTTGGTTAGCCCAGGACTGCCCAAGGTATTCCCCTGAGGGGCTTTTGAGGTCGCTAAGAACTATGGTGCAGCTGAAGCCCATCATTCCCTTTCGTAAGGCACTTGCTATTATTTGTTATTACCAAACTCCCAATCCCTTTAATGTTGTACTGGATCTAACTGTAACACCTCCCCTGTAATAGACGTATAATATGGGTCCGGCCGGGGCCCCACAACATACGAACACCACAGCTTCAGTATTAAAAGTTGATATAGCTACCCAAACTCAAAACACTTGCACAACACAGCGGAAAACCAAGCACAACTAGAAGTTATCCACTAATCCAAAAGAGTAAACAAATGACCTTAAGGCCTTACATCAAATGTCCAAAAGGGTAAACAGTACAACCAAACATGAATGTGCTCAGCACTCCTACTCTACCTCGGCATGCAAGCCGGACAAAATAGTCTCAAACATACATCATCAAAAGTAGTGCTACAAAAGAGAAAACACTTCATGGGCTTAGGCCTTTTTTGCCGGCGTGCTAGCTCCTGCGTGCGATCCTTGCCCTGTAAAAATTATTAGTAACGTGGGTCAGCAAAGGCTGACCTCAAACTGTGTAACAACACATCTCCTCCCGGCCGCCCCTAACGGACCCCGGGGAACCCTCCAACCTGCAAGTCAGCACTTCATATGCAATATAAATTTCTATAAATAGAAATACACTAAAACAGGCTTGGATGTCTCAATCAACAAACATGTTCTCTACTGGTTGAGCATATAAAGAAAGGGCCTACAATGCAACATGAATGCAACACCCGGGCTTCACCCAAGGTACCCTAAACCGTATGCATCTAGCACAACATCACAACATTTGGGTACTCACATTTCCCCAATTGGCATAAAGCCGCAAACATTGAGGGAGACACAACTCCCTCACACGGCGCACAGGCCGCCACATGGAAATCTTGCCAAGGCCCCACCCGCTCGTGGGCTTAGCCCCGGGCTTGCCTGCAAGCTCTGACGTCTCATGTCAGGATTCCAACAACCACAGACTGACCGATTCTAAGAAGCCTTGCTGGACCCCACCCGCTCATGGCCTCTTTGCCCGGGCTTGCCCCAAGCTTGGCATTCTCGTCAGTCTCACAGAAGGGGACTAGTCTCGCCGGGACACTCTCCACACATGACGCACGTGTCACGGGATAGCCAGCCGACCACGGAGACATAGCCACGCCTTGGCACAACACAACCAAGACTAAACACATCGCAATCCCTCTTTGTACCGCAGCGTTCCCGCGCACCAAGGAAAACATCTCCAACTCGTGCGGAGCTAACCTTGTCCACCAAGGAAACCATCTCCATTCTCATTTGGAGCTAACCTTGTCAAGGAAACCATCTACCACCACGAGGAGCTAACCTTGTCCGGGTTCGACTACATGTACTCTTTTCAAGCAAACGGGACAATCACCACCACAACACAAACGGCATCTTGCCGCATCGGAAACCTCTACGAATCCCTAAGTTCGTATGCAACATCACCGTGTCGGACTAACGGTCGCGACTACGGCTTCACCCACCATGCCTAATCCACTAGCGAAGCGGATCTCTAATGCAAAATATGCCGGGGACGGACTCAATCGACCCGGAAGTTCCTCTTGAAACTTGGCAAGCCAAAACCCCTCTCATTTGAGAGTTTGGTGCCCAAAAATTAGAGAAATGAAAACTAGATGATGCTAAAACGTGCATCCTAAAGACCGAGAGGAGAGATGTCGTTACCTTCCGACTCCTCTTCCTTGCCATGGCAAAAATAGCCGGATGGAACACTTCGCAATGCTCCAAGCTTCACGGATCCGGACTCGGCTCGCGATTCGGAGCTCCGACACCCTTCCTACAGCCCAAGAGTTCTTCTTCTTCCTCCTTGCTCTAGGTTTTCTCAAGATCTAAGAAAGAGAGAACTTGGAAAAAGTGAGGATCTGCAGCCCTAACTTCGGGCTTAAATCCCCAGGAGATGGCCTGAACCGTTAGATCCCAAAACCAGAAAAAGACTGGCTGCGATTCGCCTGGAAAATAAAAGATCTGGGCCGAACACGGCCTGGCACACGCCCGTGTCCAGGGCCGTGTGCCTCATTCGCCGTCTCAAATCGACGCGCCTGGAATCAGACACGGGCATCCGACACGCCCGTGTTCGATCCGACACGCCCGTGTCCCCAGTGACACGGCCGTGTGGCCTGCCGTGTAGCTCCAACGACACGGCCCCATCACCAACCCGAGAGGTGACACGGCCTGGGACACGCCCGTGTCCCAAGCCGTGTGCCCCAGTCTCGACACACTGTCGAGCACAAAGTGTCGACACTTGGGCCGAGTGTCGACACGGCCTCGACACGCCCTGCGACACGCCCGTGTCGCAGGCCGTGTGCCCCACTCTCGACACTTTGTCGAGCACAAAGTGTCGACACTTGGGCCGAGTGTCGACACGGCCTCGACACGCCCTGCGACACGCCCGTGTCGCAGGCCGTGTGCCTCACTCTCGACACTTTGTCGAGCACAAAGTGTCGACACTTGGGCCGAGTGTCGACACGGCCTCGACACGCCCTGCGACACGCCCGTGTCGCAGGCCGTGTGCCTCCTGCCAGAACCCAAAAATTTTCCAGAACAGCAGATTGAACCTCTTGCAAAAACTGGGGTGTTACAACTCTCCCCCACTTAACTGAATTTCGTCCCGAAATTACAAAACAAAAGGGTACACAACTTAAATTGTACCTGACAAAAATAGTTCTGGATAGTCTTCTAGCATGGCCTGTTCTCGCTCCCACAAGAACTCCTCACGACCGCAGTTGTCCCAACGAACTTTCACAAGTTTAACTTCTTTATTCCGCAACTGCCGAATCTCTGAATCTTCTATAGCGATTGGAAGGACTCGCGTCCTCAAGTCTTCCTCAATCGGCACCGATGCCGGCTCAATCACCATGCTAGACTCCACCAAGGCTTTCCTCAACACGGAGACGTGGAAGACGTCATGTAATCCACTCAAATCTGCGGACAATGCCAACCGATAGGCTGCTTCTCCTATCCGCTCAACAATTTCAAAAGGCCCCAAAAACCTTGGACTCAACTTCTTGAGTCGGCGAATCCGCGAGACGCCTTTGAACGGCTTGACCTTCAGATAAACCCAATCACCAACTGCAAATTCTAACTTCCGGTGACGAGCATTAAAATATTTCGCTTGTCTGTCTTGTGCCACCTTCATACGCTCTTGGATGGTTCGTACCATCTCACAAGCGTCAACTACCGCACCCTTCCCCAGAAGTTTGGTGTCTCCCGCCTCTGCCCAAGACATTGGCGTTCGACACCGCCTCCCATACAAAGCTTCGTATGGCGCCATCTTTATACTAGCTTGAAAACTGTTGTTGTACGCAAATTCTACCATGAAGAGGTGATCCTCCCACCTCTTGCCAAAATCAAGAACGCACATCCTCAACATATCCTCCATAGTACGGTTCGTTCTCTCCGTTTGCCCATCAGTTTGAGGATGGAACGCCGTACTAAACTTTAGCTTCGTGCCCAAGTTCTTCTGAACCAGTCTCCAGTCCTTGGACGTAAACCGTCCATCGCGATCACTGACTATGCTCTTAGGAATTCCGTGCAGTCGCACGATGTTGCGAACATACAACTCCACCAGCTTCTCCACGCTGTCCTCTTTCCGGTTCGGGATGAAGTGAGCCACCTTGGTTAGGCGATCCACGATCACCCAAATAGCATCATTCCCATGCTGCGATCTAGGCAAACCATGCACAAAGTCCATGGAGATGTCCTCAAATTTCCATTCAGGAATTGGAAGGGGCTTCAGGAACCCACCCGGTTTCTGACATTCGGCCTTCACCAAGGCACATGTTTGGCAACGACTCACATACAAAGCCACATCTCGCTTCAACCCCGGCCACCAAAAGGATTTCTTCATATCCAAGTACATCTTTGTACTGCCTGGGTAATGGAGTACTTTGAGAAGTGAGCCTCGAACATCAACTCCTCACGGAGATTGCCAAACTGCGGTACACAAACCCTTCCATCCTTTCTCAAGATTCCCCCGGTCATCTCCCAGGTGCTGCTCTCGCCCATTTGAGCCTCCAACACTAAAGGTTGAAACTCCACATCTAATCGAGTCGCTTCCCGAATACGATCGGACAAGTCGTTTTGCACTTCAATCCAGTTCAACCGAGCCACGCTAGACTCGCCTCTCGCAACACATTCCAATCCAAGGGACTCCCATTCCCGTACCAACCGCTCATCATGAGCTTCGATCCAATTTCCTAGCCCCGAGTACTTTCTACTCAACGCATCCGCCACCACATTGGCTTTACCCGGCGTGTACTGAATCGCCACTTCGTAGTCTCCAAGAAACTCAACCCATCTGCGTTGCCGCATATTCAAGTCCTTTTGATCTAAGAGATACTTCAGGCTTTTATGGTCCGTGAAGATCTCCACTTTTGCGCCATAAACATAATGCCGCCAAATTTTCAGCGCAAAGATTACCGCCGCCAACTCCAAGTCATGGACGGGGTAATTCCTCTCATGAGGTTTCAGCTGTCTAGACCCAAAGGCTATCACCTTCCCATGTTGCACCAAAACGCAACCCAAACCGCATCCCGATGCGTCACTGAAAATTTGAAATCCATCTGTCCCTTGCGGTAAACTCAAGATCGGAGCCATCATAAGCCTCTCCTTTAGTGCCTCGAATGCTTGACCGCACTCTTGGGTCCACACAAATTTATGGTCTTTGCGAGTGAGAGAGGTGAGGGGTAGAGCTATCTTCGAGAAATTCTCCACGAATCTCCTATAATACCCGGCTAGTCCAAGAAAACTTCGGACTTCCGCCACGGTCCTCAACACCGGCCAATCTCTGATGGCCTCCACTTTCGCTGGATCCACTGCCACCCCAACACCACTAATCACGTGGCCCAAAAATGCCACCTTCTCTAACCAGAACTCGCATTTGGAGAATTTTGCATACAACTCATTCTCCCTCAACACTTGCAAAACTATTCTCAAGTGGGCCTCATGCTCCACTTCCGATTTGGAATACACCAAAATGTCATCAATGAAAACAACCACAAAAGAATCCAAGTATTCCCGGAATACCCGATTCATCAGATCCATGAACACCGATGGTGCGTTCGTCAGCCCGAACGGCATCACCGTAAACTCAAAGTGTCCATACCTTGTCCCAAAAGCAGTTTTGGGTATGTCCTCATCCCGAATTCGTAGCTGATAGTAGCCTGACTTCAAGTCCAACTTCGAATATACCATCGACCCCACCAATTGGTCAAATAAATCATCTATCCGAGGAATCGGATACTTATTCTTGACGGTCAACTTATTAAGCTCTCGGTAGTCTATGCACAGGCGCATGCTACCGTCTTTCTTCTTCACAAACAACACCGGTGCGCTCCACGGTGAAGAACTGGGTCTAATATACCCTTGCTCCAACAGTTCCTGTAACTGAACCTTAAGTTCCGCTAACTCCTTTGGTGCCATCCTAAATGGAGGACGTGACACCGGTCTAGCCTCCGGCACTAACTCGATCGAGAAGTCGATCTCCCGCCGAGGAGGCGCTCCAGGAAGTTCATCCGGAAACACATCCTTGAACTCTGCCACCACAGGCACTTCCTCAATCGACAGTTGGGAGAGACGAACCTCCAATAACGCTACAAGCGCTACACCACCCTGGTTAACCGCCCGCACCAACTGCATGGCCGATATCAGGGAACAGGCCACTCCACCAAGGCCCTCAAACTTGACTTCTGCTTGCCCTTTACTCCTTAAGGTCACCACCTTAGAAAGGCAGTCAATACTGGCGCGCTGCTCTGCAAGCCAGTCCATACCCAAAATGACATCGAACTCTACTAATGGTAACACTGCCGCTTCCAGAGCGAAGACAACTCCGTCTAGCTCCCAACAAATGCGCCCTTTAGCCCCGGTGGTCATAGATGACCCATTGGGCATGCGCACTTTCAGCTCTGCACCCGACGAGAGAGACTCAACTCCTATTCTCCGGATGAAGCTCTCCGCAAGAAAGGAGTGCGATGCTCCTGTATCAAACAATACCCTAGCGGGGTATCCGGAAACTAACACGAAGCCTACAACATAGACATTACACAAAAGTCTAAAAGGATGAAGCACGAAATTTAAACTTAAATTCTCTTCATACCTGTCACCACATCCGTCTGGCGGATCGCTTCTTGCTGTCCAAGGTTGTAGGCCCTTGGTTGCACCGGTTGGAACCGAGAAGCGCTCGACTCCGCCATCTTTCCTTTCTCTGCAGCACTGGGGCCCGAGCGCACAGACTGCTCCTGCTTTGACTCTTGCCCCGCTCCCCCTTGCTGACAAGCACGGGCTATGTGCCCAACCTTCCCGCAGTTGTAGCACGTCGGCGGTCCCCTAGAGTGGGAACCCCCAGGCGTCCAGTTGCTCCTCTCACCAGATCTGGAAGTGAAAGGCTTCTTCCTCCACCTACTCCCATCAGACTTTCCATGAGGTTGGGAAGGCTTCCCTTCCCCTTGCTTGGGAGTAAAACCCTTACGGCGTTGGGTTCGCTCCAAATCATTCTCCAAACTCCTGGCGGCTTCAACTAACTCATTAAATCCCGCCCTCTTCATGGAGATGAGGGGCTGCCTCAGATTCTCCCTCAAACCTTGGTAGAAGAGGTTATCCCTCTCTACATCATCAGCCATTGTCGTTCCCGCATAACGACCCAAACGGGTGAACTCTTGCACGTACTCGTCCACCGTCTTTTCGCGCTGCATTAGATGCAAAAACTGTCTCTGCAGGGCCAACCGAGTTGAAACGGGGATATACCTCTTAAGAAAAGCGTCCCCGAACTCTTCCACTGACGGGGTGCGTCCCGGAAACTGGCGGCCGCTATGGCTCACCCACCACAACTTGGCGTCTCCTTCCAACATGAACGCAGCATACTCAGCTTTCTTTTCCTCTGGCGTCTCTGCCGCCCTTAACAGTTCTTGAATGCGAACCCACCAGTCTTCCGCATCCGTTGGCGTTCCGACACCCTTGAAAGACGGGGGATGGAAACTCAAGAAATACTTCATGTGTCGGTCTCCATGTCCAACAACTACTCTCTCCGCCAAAGGTTCCACTCGCCTGGCTTCTGTTCCTGGCACGGCCGTTGCCGTATCTGGTGTGGCAGGGGCTGCCACCTGAGCCGCTGCTGCAGCCTGAGCTGCCACCATCGCTTCTGCAAGCATGCGGCAGAAGTCGGCCGGGTCTACACCCGTGCCCAAAAGACCTGGAGCAGTAGCACTGCTCGCCGAGAGATCATCCCTTGCTCTTGAAGTGCCCGCCTCGTTGCTTGCACTCTTCAGGAAGACAAGAAATAAGGGATTAGTCTCCAATCTCAAGACTAAAACATAAGGACACTCATGGTCCTGCGTTACTCTTATGTGGATAACTTCTCTACGCACTGACCTTGAATCAAACCTCGCTTTGATACCAAATTGTAACACCTCCCCTGTAATAGACGTATAATATGGGTCCGGCCGGGGCCCCACAACATACGAACACCACAGCTTCAGTATTAAAAGTTGATATAGCTACCCAAACTCAAAACACTTGCACAACACAGCGGAAAACCAAGCACAACTAGAAGTTATCCACTAATCCAAAAGAGTAAACAAATGACCTTAAGGCCTTACATCAAATGTCCAAAAGGGTAAACAGTACAACCAAACATGAATGTGCTCAGCACTCCTAGTCTACCTCGGCATGCAAGCCGGACAAAATAGTCTCAAACATACATCATCAAAAGTAGTGCTACAAAAGAGAAAACACTTCATGGGCTTAGGCCTTTTTGGCCGGCGTGCTAGCTCCTGCGTGCGATCCTTGCCCTGTAAAAATTATTAGTAACGTGGGTCAGCAAAGGCTGACCTCAAACTGTGTAACAACACATCTCCTCCCGGCCGCCCCTAACGGACCCCGGGGAACCCTCCAACCTGCAAGTCAGCACTTCATATGCAATATAAATTTCTATAAATAGAAATACACTAAAACAGGCTTGGATGTCTCAATCAACAAACATGTTCTCTACTGGTTGAGCATATAAAGAAAGGGCCTACTATGCAACATGAATGCAACACCCGGGCTTCACCCAAGGTACCCTAAACCGTATGCATCTAGCACAACATCACAACATTTGGGTACTCACATTTCCCCAATTGGCATAAAGCCGCAAACATTGAGGGAGACACAACTCCCTCACACGGCGCACAGGCCGCCACATGGAAATCTTGCCAAGGCCCCACCCGCTCGTGGGCTTAGCCCCGGGCTTGCCTGCAAGCTCTGACGTCTCATGTCAGGATTCCAACAACCACAGACTGACCGATTCTAAGAAGCCTTGCTGGACCCCACCCGCTCATGGCCTCTTTGCCCGGGCTTGCCCTAAGCTTGGCATTCTCGTCAGTCTCACAGAAGGGGACTAGTCTCGCCGGGACACTCTCCACACATGACGCACGTGTCACGGGATAGCCAGCCGACCACGGAGACATAGCCACGCCTTGGCACAACACAACCAAGACTAAACACATCGCAATCCCTCTTTGTACCGCAGCGTTCCCGCGCACCAAGGAAAACATCTCCAACTCGTGCGGAGCTAACCTTGTCCACCAAGGAAACCATCTCCATTCTCATTTGGAGCTAACCTTGTCAAGGAAACCATCTACCACCACGAGGAGCTAACCTTGTCCGGGTTCGACTACATGTACTCTTTTCAAGCAAACGGGACAATCACCACCACAACACAAACGGCATCTTGCCGCATCGGAAACCTCTACGAATCCCTAAGTTCGTATGCAACATCACCGTGTCGGACTAACGGTCGCGACTACGGCTTCACCCACCATGCCTAATCCACTAGCGAAGCGGATCTCTAATGCAAAATATGCCGGGGACGGACTCAATCGACCCGGAAGTTCCTCTTGAAACTTGGCAAGCCAAAACCCCTCTCATTTGAGAGTTTGGTGCCCAAAAATTAGAGAAAAGAAAACTAGATGATGCTAAAACGTGCATCCTAAAGACCGAGAGGAGAGATGTCGTTACCTTCCGACTCCTCTTCCTTGCCATGGCAAAAATAGCCGGATGGAACACTTCGCAATGCTCCAAGCTTCACGGATCCGGACTCGGCTCGCGATTCGGAGCTCCGACACCCTTCCTACAGCCCAAGAGTTCTTCTTCTTCCTCCTTGCTCTAGGTTTTCTCAAGATCTAAGAAAGAGAGAACTTGGAAAAAGTGAGGATCTGCAGCCCTAACTTCGGGCTTAAATCCCCAGGAGATGGCCTGAACCGTTAGATCCCAAAACCAGAAAAAGACTGGCTGCGATTCGCCTGGAAAATAAAAGATCTGGGCCGAACACGGCCTGGCACACGCCCGTGTCCAGGGCCGTGTGCCTCATTCGCCGTCTCAAATCGACGCGCCTGGAATCAGACACGGGCATCCGACACGCCCGTGTTCGATCCGACACGCCCGTGTCCCCAGTGACACGGCCGTGTGGCCTGCCGTGTAGCTCCAACGACACGGCCCCATCACCAACCCGAGAGGTGACACGGCCTGGGACACGCCCGTGTCCCAAGCCGTGTGCCCCAGTCTCGACACACTGTCGAGCACAAAGTGTCGACACTTGGGCCGAGTGTCGACACGGCCTCGACACGCCCTGCGACACGCCCGTGTCGCAGGCCGTGTGCCCCACTCTCGACACTTTGTCGAGCACAAAGTGTCGACACTTGGGCCGAGTGTCGACACGGCCTCGACACGCCCTGCGACACGCCCGTGTCGCAGGCCGTGTGCCTCACTCTCGACACTTTGTCGAGCACAAAGTGTCGACACTTGGGCCGAGTGTCGACACGGCCTCGACACGCCCTGCGACACGCCCGTGTCGCAGGCCGTGTGCCTCACTCTCGACACTTTGTCGAGCACAAAGTGTCGACACTTGGGCCGAGTGTCGACACGGCCTCGACACGCCCTGCGACACGCCCGTGTCGCAGGCCGTGTGCCTCCTGCCAGAACCCAAAAATTTTCCAGAACAGCAGATTGAACCTCTTGCAAAAACTGGGGTGTTACACTAACCCTGGTGTATTTTGACTCTTTCTCTCACTACGGCGAAGACGATGTTTCGTCAACCCCGAGAATCTCTTAACACTAGTCAAACTACTCACTCCTCATCATGACTCCCGATGATAATCCTATTTCACTTACCCGATCAACACACTAATACCCCAACTTCCTAAGTTCATTTTGCACCATGTTTGATTTCTGCAGTTTTTTACTAAACGCGGACCACCCTAAGCTATATAATGTATACAATGGGAGGTACTCCAAATTATCTTCCAAAAATCACTATAATATTTATTGGTGGTCTATCATGACATGATTAGCCTAAATGCAGAAGTTTATAATTTTCCTAATTTATTTGATAATTTATTTAATTTCCAAATTGATCCAATTGCCGTAGTTTGAACATGAAGTACTATATTCAGACATGCCAAATGTTCCACAAAATTATGATAAATAAAAGACAACTATTTATCAGTAAATCCAAGGTCTCCAAAATTTTCAGTAAGACTTAAATCTCTAAACATAATTTTTGAACATAACCTACATTAACCAAAATAAAGAGGCAATTACTGTTAATATTCTTCTAAAAATTCTGAGAAATTTCAAGGATGAATATAAAGACATATAAACATTCTAGGTCAAGTTTCACAATTTATTAGTGAATAATGAACTCTACAATTGATTTTCTAATAATATTCCAAGTAATAGGTTAATGAACTAAGTACAACAATTAATCATCTAATAATTGCAATAAAATTCCCATATGAACATATTGACCTAGAAACACTACTGATCAAGTTTCATAATTTTACAATAAAAAGGGAGCTCTAAATCTATTATTGATCTAATTCCCGTGTTTATACATCTGTGAAGTAAGTACTGAGAATACACATCCAAAATTGTAATAAAACTCAAGTAAGAGTAAATTGACCTAAAACATTCTCTGCCCAAATTCCATAACTTCCTACTAAACAGTGTGATCATAATAATTAAAAGATTACAAGGGCAATTTCATGTACTATAAGGGAGGTACTAAGTGAAATGTTCCTAAATTACTTATAAAATCACTAGAGGCTATAATTAACCTTATGACCATACCTACCAAGTTTCATAACTTTTTATTCAGTTTTGGTGGCTTATCTTGCATGTATAAGTGATGTGCCCTAAATTAAAGTAGACCCATAGGGCTACAAATTATATGTTGACCATTTTCTCTAACTTAGCCTCTATGTATTTTTAATAATTAAAACATTAAATACGAATTGTGTGACAGAAATGATTTAATAAGAAAATATATAACCTATAGTTTAATACATCGCCAGCACGAATCTTGGCCCAGATCGAGCGACTGTCGGTCGTCTTCAACCTCCAGCCAACATCCCCAATTGCTTCTTCGTGGAGCAACTTCCACGCGCTGCCGCCAGCAACACAGCCACCTCCCCGACCGGCCACCACCACCTAGGTTGAGGTGGTGGCTATCGCCAGGAGGCGGCACAGCCGCCGGAGGGGCGGATTCCGGCGATCCCGACGGTATGAAAAATATGGAAAAACCAGGAAATTACAAACTTTGATCGGGCTCAATTGAACCTGATTCCCATCCTAAATGATTACTGCGATCTACGCATAAGAAGAGGAGAAGGGGAGGACCTTGCTTGCGGCCTGGAGATGCGTCGATCGCTGGGATTCCATTGATGGTGGAGGTGTCGTCGGTGCTCTGCAACAACATAATGAAGTCGTTCGTCTCCTTCGGGCAAGGTGTGGAAACGAAAGCTTGAAGCCTAGGGAAGCTTTTAAAACAATAAAAAGGGGGAGGGGAGGGGTCTGGCTGGTGGTGTCCATTAATGGCCCCTTCATGTAACTTTCGGCCATGTTGTGTGTGTGGGGGGGGGGGTGAATTTGGGATCAATCCAGCCAGGTAAATGGCTGGAAATTCCTCCTCTTCCCCAGAGGAGTTGAATCCAGACATTAAGAGGTGGAGGGAAGGGCCAAGGCTTCAATGGCCATTAATGGTTATTAAAGGAAATATTCGGCCATGGTGTGGTGGCACTGTTTCGGCAATGAATAGCCACCAAAATGGCCCCCTGGTCTTCCTCGACTGAATGCGGAGTGGATCCGCCAATGAAGAATGGACCTTGGCCTCCTTGGCCATGAATGGATCCCATTCACACCTTTTCTCTCTCCTCCATTAAAGAGAGGTTGGAGTTTTCTCTCTCCTAGTCATCTAGGTTGACCTTGCTGACCAATCCAGCCCATTGGCAGCCCATTAACGTATAATTTCCATGGAAATAAGGTTAGCCCAAGTGGAAAGAGGGCTTGAGATTAGGTTAGCCCATTTGAGCTAAGTTTGACTTGACCTAGCTTAGGGTTGACTTTGGTCAATTTGACCTTTTGAGTCGTCATCAATGGGTTGTTGGTGACCCATTGGACTCCCCTATGGTCTAGGTATGGTTGGGTATGGTTGACTTGGCGCTTTGGAGGTCACCTACCCTTAGGAAGGGTACTTTGACCAAATTAGGTCTATGGTTGACTTTGGTCAACCTAAACTCTTTGGTTGACCCCAATGGGTCCTTGGTGGCCCATTGACCTCACTTTAGGGTTAGGAGGGCATGGGTGGCGTCCACTTCGCTAGGTGAAGGCTAATTGACCCTAAGTAGGCTAGTTTGACCCATTTAGAGTTAGAGTTGACTTAGGTCAACTTAACCACTTTGACTGCCTACAGTGGGTCCTTAGTGTCCCTATGGACTACCCAAGCTATTAGGGGTGTTGTGGTAGGGTCATGTGATCAAGGTGTAGCCTTAAAGTTAAACCTTAGGTCTAAATGTTAAGGATGAGCTATAGGCAAACCAAGGTGATTTTCACCTTGGCCTTTGTTCACTTGGTCCTTTGAGCTTCTGTTAGTTTTGTCATGACCTAGTCATGACAAAACAAAATCCTAGGGGTCTAGTTATTTGAGAGATGTTACAGAAAAAGAAAGAAGAAAAGAGCTTCGTCGCCAAAAAATCGAAGAATCTTAGTGACAGTGACTCGAGTGAGCCGAGTTCTGAAAATAAAGATGCTTACTCTGGGCTTATGGCTCAATCAGATGAGGAAGTGGGTGACTCTGAATACTATGGGAAGGTAAATTCGCACACCATCCTCTCAGAATCTGAAACGTCCTCTAATGGTCATGAACACTACTCTTTTGATGAGGATGAATCAGAGTTGATGGCTCAGCACGAGCACCTGTTAAAGTCTTTCGACAAATGTCGTAAGGTTGTACAAAAGCACGTAAAAGAGATTGCCTCCCTCAAGACAGTGGAAGCAAATTTGAAGGAAGAAATTGCTCAATTACATCCTCTTAGAGATGAAGACCACTCCTTGAAAGAGGAACTCAAGGAATCTGCTGAGACATTAAAACTGAAAGAAAAATATCTTGATGAGCTGGAAGAAAAGCTCGCGGTCGAGAGAAAACTCGTGGAGAGTTACTCCAAGTCGAAGACTATTCTCCCTCTCATTGATGAGTTCTCAGTTCAGAAGAAGGGTAGTAGTCCTGGCCATGTCGGTGAAAAAGGTAAGGCTGCTAAGAAGGCTAGCACCAAAGAAAAGGGGAAAACACCAATGAGTCAACCATCGTTCAGGAAAGTAATCTTCCCATCGAACAGGTTTGACTTTGAGTCATCCTATGGACATTATGCAAGTCCTACTCATGTAGAGCCCAAGAGTAGATACCGGGGATGGACCCATCCCCGTGACTTTGGTGCCAGCATATTCAAAGCACCATTTGAGGTGATTCAGATAAAGAGTTGTGTTCATGGCCATGACAATAAGAAGACACCTAAAGGCAAGCATGTTGTATAGAAGGAAAAGGAGATGCAGAAACCTTGTGTATGCTGCAATCGTGAGGCCTCCACCTCAAAGTACGATGCCTCTGCTAGACCTAAATTTCAAAAGGTAAAGCAGGAGTACCCGAGAAGGTACAACAGGTTTCATTGTTGGTGTTGCAGCAAAGTTGGTCACTTTGAAGCTGATTGCTGGTACAACCCAACTAACGTTGTAATCCCACGGCTTAGTTATGCGAGACAGACCACTCATACAGTTAAAGTTCATAAAGGTGGTAAGCTGACCATGAATCAAGGACCCAAATACGTTTGGGTTCCTAAGGTAAAATGATCTGTTTTTGGAACTATGTATTTATCCTCTGTTGTATCACCATAATTTTGAATTTGATTTATTAAACTAACAACTCTCTAAAAAAAATCTTTTACAGGCTCACCAGCTTTCATGCTTACCAGGTCCAGCTCTGCCCAAAGTGTTTGTAACTTCATGGCAATTACTTTAGTAGAGCCTTTGTATTCTTCCTGAAGAATATCCCATGCCTCCTTGGCAGTTTCAGGACCCATTATTTGTGGCAAGAATGCTTCTGCTACACCTTGTTGAATGAGCATGAGTGATTTGGAATCCTTCCTTAGAATTTTTGCATTCATTTGTATATCCCTTGTTTTAATTCCTTTTTCTTTGCCTCCTACAAGTATAACAAGACCTTCTTGCACAATCTCCCATAGACCTTGAGATCGAAACACAGTGCGCATTTGAACCCATCAGTGTTGATATTTTTCACCATTAAATACATAGATGGAAGAGTGAGAATAGTTCCCTGCTACTACAGTAGATGATGAAGCCATAGTTGATCCTTTGATGAAAAGATGTTCAGGCAAAAAGGAATGCTGAAACAAAGGCTCTGATACTGGAGAGTTGGCTTGTCACCCTCTAAGGAGTTCAAACACTTGTAACTTTAATGAAGATATATAGTGGACTATGACTTGACACCGATTCGGCCACATGGGTTATCACACTTTCCGGATTTTTCACGCTAAAAAACCTGTGTCATTGCTGCTTGATTTACTTTTAACTGTTTGTGCGCCCAATATAATGACTTGGAGCTAAGGCGGCCTGAATCTCTAAAAATCCGGCGACCCGCAACAATAGTAAAATTAGATGGAACACAATTTAAATATAGAACATTGAAAATATATATATGAACAGGGGTCGCAGTGACAAAAGTAATTGTTCTGCGGTGATGGTAAAAGAAAAAAAAGAGCATACAAATATCATGCCTATAGAAGCAATATATAGACATAGTCTACGTGAATCGCCCAAAATAATTATCTTGTATGCATATTGTTGGGGATGACCCCCATTTTATAAAGACTATGTGTGCACATAACCACACACTCATGATCTCCACCTCAAAAGAAGTGAGATCATGGGATTAACCGCGCACGTGATCATAGCGCCCGATCCCCCGCGCTCCGATCCCATTACGCATAATGTGCAAAACCGTCGCAAGCCCCACCTCGCCGGCAGCGGGCGGCCGACCTACTCCCCGGACGCCGCCCGCCTGCCCTCTCTCGCCATGTCGGCCCCGATGCGGCTGAGGAAACGGCCGCCCAGGCTGCGCCTCCCTCCGCCGCCGCCACGACCAAGTGGGTGGTCGCCTGGGCCGCCCCTTTCCTCGGCCACCCGCACGGCCAAGGGGGCGGCCGCTCGGGCCGCCTCCTTGCTCGGTCACAGTCGCGGACAGGGGGAGGTGGGTGCACGGGCCACCCACTTCCTCAGCCACCTGTGCGGCTCAAGGGGCGCCCACCCCCCCCCCCCCCATCCCCCGGCCACTAGAGCGTCCAAGGGGGAGACCGCCCGGGTCTCACCCTTCCTCGGCCCCCAGCACGGCCAAGGGGGGCGACCGCCCGGGCCGCACCCTTCCTCGGTCGCCCGTACGGCAGAGAGGGTGGCCACCCGGGCCGCAACCTCCCTCGGCTGCCGGCGCGGCCGAGGGGGTGGTCGCTCGGGCCGCACCCTCCCTTGGCCACCCACGCAGCCGTGGGGGCGGTCGCCCGCTCCCTCGGCCACCTGCACGCGGCCGAGGGGAGCAACGGCTCCGACCCGGCCACCATCGGCGGTCCTCCCCTCATCGGCGAACATGGCGGCATGTACGCCGGCCGCTCGTGGAGTCCCGCTCCCATCGTCCGATCGATGGGGAGCGTCCCGGCCTTCTGATTAATGTGTAACCACCCACTAACCACCTGATTAGTAGGGGGAAATTTATTAATAATTTATGATTTATTTAAATAGTCTCCAAATACCGAAATATGCGCATTTAGTCTATACCAAAAACAATTATGATGGTAGTTATGGTGTGCGGATAGCCGTTTAAACACCATAACCACCACCCAGAGTCTATAAAAGGAGTCTTAGGCCTCCTCATTTCTGACCTTTTTCCTCCGAGTCTTCTTCTTCCTCGGGTGGAAGTTTTGATGAATTCTCATACGAGCAGCACCAGAGCCGCACCCGAGCAGCACCTGAGTTACACCCGAGGCAGGAGCGAGTCTAGTCGAGGCCACCTAACAAAGCCAAATCTCTCAATTCCAATGTGGTCCACGCAATTGCAAGTCTAATTGCTCTGCTTCATATCCAAAATCAGCAAGCCGCTAACTAAAGACCACCAGTGCGAAGCGCAATTTGTCACGACTCCCGACCTGACGGCCTGTTGTCCGCCATGTGCCAAGTGTTCTCTAACCCAAAAGCTGTAACGAGAGGTGGTCTGTCACCCTCGACTTCACAAACAAGTTATAATAACCAGAGAATTGTGGAATTTTACCGACACAAATCTGGTCACATGGTTTTTAACCAATTGAGGGGTTTTCCACATTAAAACTGCTTGTGTACAATCGACCTACTCTAATGACTATGTGTGTGCTCGACCGTTCCGAGAGCAAAGATGATCCAGGTATTCTGGTCCAACCGGGACATCGAGTTAGACCACAACTATTTGGCTCCGTCTGTGGGAAACGAGTTCCCAACATCCTCAGAAGATTGTACCATCGGCATAGCGGTACTCAAGATAGAACTTTCAACCCTACAGTTTCCAAAGGAATAGCTTCATTGGAAAAGAGAAGCGCCCAAACAGCTGAAGCATCCGTCCAAGGAGGGTGCACTGAGCCAGCCCACTCCCATTTACTTGTAGACGTGCCTCTCGAAGCAGAAACCGTTCTCGCCCCAATAACAGTATTGGATGGACGAGTTCGACAGATGGAGGAGCAGCAAACCGAGATGCTCACTCTCCTCAGGAATATGGTAGCACCTCCGGCTCAGCCTCCTGCACCGGCCAATCCCCCGCCTCCTTTAGCCATGGCCTAGTAATAGAAGCTCCATGAAGAGAAATGTCAGAAGAATTCTCTGATGACCTTAGTACCACTCACCCAATCCTTAGAGCAGCCGGAGCCGGTCGTCGCGACCAAATCCTAGAAGCAGAACCCCGTTTACCACCATGCGAAAGATTCACTCGGGAAGGGATATGGGAAGTGATCACCGAGGAATACAGACAGATTGCCCGACGGATGTTCCACCTCGTCGACCACTATACCAAGGCTCCCAACTTGCATGCCCGGTTTTGACTCATCCAATGCCATATGGCTTTAAACTACCGAATTTCGAAACCTTCGACGGGACAGACAACCCGTTAGAACACATCAACCACTTTACTACGATCATGAGGATCTATAATGCACCTGACCAATTACTCTGCCAAGACTTCCCAGCCACTCTTAACGGCCAAGCTTGGACCAGATTCCACTCTCTGAGGAAAGGAACTATCACAAACTTTGCAGAATTGACAAGGCAATTCGCCGACCAGTTCATTGCCAACCAAAGAATCGTTTGAGACCCCTCACATTTGTCAGGGATTCGACAAAATGAAGGAGAATCCTTAAAGGAATTCTTCGGAAGATTTACTGCAGAATCTCACCAGATTCTGGGACTTCTCGAAGCGCTTGAGGGGAGTATTTCTTGGAGGACATCGCCCCAGTGGTTTCTACTCGGCTCTGATGAGAGAAACTGCCCCTAGCAACCCATACATTGTACAGCGCGTGGAAGTGCAAATAGCAGCAGATGAATCCATCGAAGCACATCATCAATAGTTCGATGGAGGCCAGAAACACAAAAGGGACATGGAACAGTATTGAAAAGTCTAGGAAGGATGATTTCAGGAAGCGAGTCGGAATGGGCAGCGACGGCGTGACTTTTTGAGGGACCAGCTACCCCGAGAATAAACTCTGTTAAATACAACCCGCAAGAATGTGCTTTATGCCATCCAGAATGAGACGGCTCTACACTGACCCAAGCAGCCTGCCCCAAATCCTAGAAGTGACCAGTCAAAGAATTGTGAATTCCATCGGGTAATCGGGCATACCATGGAGGAGTGTGCAAGAGTGAAAGATGAAATCGAACATCTAGTTCGCCAGAGACACCGGGGTAGTTTCTTTCAGGGACATCAACAAGATCAATAAGCTCCCCCAAGGCAGGCAAGAGACCATCAGAATGCGCATCAAGGAACTAATGGCATGTAGATAGTTCGGGGCATCGAAACTATCGCCTGGTCACCAATTCTCTCTACCCAGACATTTTCAGCAAGCACCCAGGGAGATATAAGAGGCAAGCAAGACTCCACCATAGCCTTCGGGGATAAAGATCTTGTGCGAATCCAAACACCCCACCAAGACACTCTCGTGATCAGCCCAGGGATCAGTGATCCCTGCTATAAGGTCAAGAGGATACTCATCGACAAAAGAAGTTCGGTCGACGTCTTATTCTTCTCCAGTCTTCAAAGAATGAAGCTTAACATTCAGCATCTCACGCCAGAAGCTGGACCTATGTATGGCTTCAATAACCATCCAGTCCGAGTGCAAGGGACGGAAACTCTACCAGTCACCATAGGAGAGTTTCCAAGGCAAGCTACGCACGAAATCCAGTTCGTCGTGGCGGATTCAAGCTCAGCCTACAATGTGATCTTTGGGAGACCCATTTACTCAATCTTCAAAGCCATTCCTTCAATCCCGCACCTTACCATGAAAATCCCCACTCTGGAGGGATAAGTATCGTACGTGAAAACCAAGAAGCTGCCAAGATTTGTTACTCTAAGCAAGCCTAGCCAGTAGAAGCCAAAGCCCTGAGTATTAGTGACTCCTTGTTTTAAACTTCCTAAAAGTAGTTTTACCATATTTGAACTCTATGACGAGTAAGAACCGCAACCCCCGACACATATAGACAATCAATTGTTCAAACAATATGTTTCCTATTCAACAATTTCCAACTAGTTTAAGGTAAGACTAAGACGCGAGCGAACCTCGTGCAAAAGGTAAGACTAAGCCGCGAGCGATCCTCATGCAAAAGTTAAGACTAAGTCGCGAGCGATCCTTGTGCAAAAGGTAAGACTAAGACGCGAGCGTTCCTCGTGTGAACTAAGCCACGAGCGATCCTCATATGAACTAAGCCGCGAGCGATTCTCCTGCGAACTAAGTCGCGAGCGAGCCTTGTGCGAACTAAGCCACGAGCGATCCTCATGCAAAACGTAAGACTGTGCATGCGGTTTGAATACCAAAGCTATTCAATGAACATGTCTTTCTACGTCAGGTTGTCGTCAGGGCTTGCCCCCCTAACGACCAAGCCGCGAGTGATCCTCATGTGAATTAAGCCACTGGCAATCCTCGTGCGAATTAAGCCGTGAGCGATCCTCGTGTGAATTAATCCGCGAGCGATCCTCGTGCGAATTAAGCCACGAGTGATCCTCGTGCGAACTAAGTCGTTAGCGATCCTCGTGCGAACAAAGCCGCGTGCGATACTCGTGTGAACTAAGCTATGAGCAATACTCGTGTAAATTAAGACGCGAGCGATCCACGTGCAAACTAGGTTACTAACAAGCTACAAACGCAATTATAGCCCGCGCAAAGCAACACCACGAGTCAAATAGAACTCAGGCAAGAAAAAGAAAAAGGGACACAATTATCATCACAGCAACTTGCAAATACATGGGCAAACGTGTTAATCAAGAACCGTCAAATAACAAAAACAACATACAAGACATCAGACTAGAAAAGCAAAAAATGCAAACGCACTAATACAAAGAAATAGCGTCGCTACACGTCGGACGTGTCAACATCAGAGCTCTCGTCTCCAGAGATATCAATGAAACTAAGGTCGGATACGTCGCATCCCAAGCTCCTGCCAACGAGTCGAAAAGCCTTCGAGACTCCATGCCTGATGGACAACTCTAGAACATATTCCATTTGAGGCTCCGCCTCCTTGCTCCAGATCTCATCGCGAACTTCCTTGCTGACAAAACACTGATCTCGCAAGTAATCCAGAGACTTCATGTACTCTGTAAGACCAGCAGCCTTCAACTCTGACACACAGTTGTCAAAATATAATGCCTCCACTTGGGCTTTCGCCGCGCAAAGCTCCATCTCCAAATGAGAAGTCTCCCCTTGAACACGCTTAAACATCTATGTGTCCTCTCCACTAGAGATTTCTCCACCTCCAGGGATGCTCGAGTCTCCTCCAATTCTGACTTCAGCTCCGATCCAATCCGGCGAAATCGAGAAACATCCCGGTCATGATCATCCTTCAGAGCGACAAGAGAACACTTCGTAGCTCGAAACTTCTACTGGAGGGCCTAGAACTCGTCGTAATTCTGACCCCCGCGCATGCATCCAGGCGACTACTCGTGACTACGAGTCCAACAACTTCCCTCTCCAGGCGCGTTCATCACCTCTCCTACACCATAATATATTCTAACATTTTTACCCGAGTTTGCAGGGCACAATTACTCGCCATCTCAAGTCCATCGCCGCCCGCCATCATCACCGCCATAAAAGATGAACAAGAAAAGATCCTTGTTTTTCTTCGTCTAATGTGGTCTCGTACAATAAGGATCTGGGGGGAAATTTTTGGGGATGAGCCCCATTTCATGAAGACTGGGTGTGCACATAACCACACACCCATGATGTCCATCTCAAACGAAGTGGGATCATGGGATTGACCGCGCGAGCGATCACCGCTCCTGATCCCCCGTGCATTGATCCCATTACGCGTAATGGGCAAAATTGTCGCGAGCCCCACCTCACCGGCGGCAGGAGGCTGACCTCCTCCCTAGACGCCGCCCGCCCGCCCTCCCCGCAACGCCGGCCACGGCAGCGGCCGCTCGGACCGCTCCTCCCTCGGCCGCTGGCACAGCCGAGGGGGTGGTCGCCCGAGCCGCCCCCTGCCTCGGCCACTCGCATGGCAAAGGGGCGACCTCCCAGGCTGCACCCTCCCTCGGCCCACCAGCATGGCCTAGGGGGAGGCCACCCGGGCTGCCCCCACGCTCGGCCGCGGTTGCGGCCAAGCTGGCCGGCCTCCAGGGCCTCCCCCTTCCTTGGCCGCCCGCGCAGACTCGGGGGCGGACTCCCGGGCTATCGCCTCCCCCGGCCGCTGGAGTAGCCAAGGGGGTGGCCACCAGAGCCACCCCCTTCCTCGGCTGCCCATACGGCCAAGGGGAAGGCCGCCCGGGATGCCCCCTTCCTCGGCCGCCCACGCAGCCTAGGGGGCAGCCGCCCCGGCCGCCCCTCCCTCGGCCACCGCTGGAAGTCCTCCCCGCGCTAGCAAACTTGGCGGCATGTTTGTCGGCCGCCCGTGGAGTCCCGCTCCCGTCATACGATCGATGGGGAGAGCCATGGTCGTACAATTCACGCGTAACCACCCACTAACCATCGGGTTAGTGGGGGCGATTTAATTAAAAAATTATGAATAATTTAAATGGTCTTCAAATAGTGAAATACGCGCATTTAAAATATACCAAAAATAATTATGATGGTAGTTATGGTGTGCGGATAGCCGCATAACCACCATAACCACCACCCGGAGCCTATAAAAGGAGTCTTGGGCCTCCTCATTTCTAATATTTTTCCTCTGATACTTAGTCTTCTTCAGGTGGAAGCTCTGTCGAATTCCTCCTACAAGCCACACCTGAGCCGCACTCGAGATTCACCTGAGCCACGAGCGAGTCAAGTCAAGGCCACCTAACGAAGCCAAATCTCTCAAGTCACAAGTAGTCCCCACAACAGCAAGTTCAGGTGATCCGCTCCACAACCAGAATAAGCAAGCCGCTAATCGAAGACCCCCAGCGCGAACCGCAATTTGTAATGATCCCGGCAAGATGGCATGTTGTCCACCGTGTGCCAACTGTTCTCTCACCCCAAAGCTGTAATGAGAGATGGTCTGTCACCCTCGACTTCACAAACAAGATATAACAACTAGAGAATAGTGGACTTTGACCGGCACAGATCGAGTAACGTGATTTTTTATCCAGTTGAGGTGTTTTTCCAAGTTAAAACTGCTTGTGTACAATCGACCTACTCTATTGACTGTGTGCGCGCTCGACCGTTCCGAGGGCTAAGACGATCTAGGTATTCCGATCTGACCGAGACGTCGAGTTAGACTGCAACTCATATATCACTGCAATACTCCATCAAATTTGCATGCTTACAAATAGCAAGTTGGCTAAGTCCATGCAAACAATAGAAAAGCTCCTTATGATCTTGACCCATATCCTACACACATGTCATACATGTCCTTCTTCACAAGCTAGAGAGAAAGAGAAAGAGAGAGAGAGACGAGTTAGAGAGGGGGGGGGGGTGATGCATGATAAATAACAAGTAATCACATGGCCGCCGAGGATGTGATGGACAATTCAATTCTTGCTGATAAGAACCATCTGTGCAAATGGAGCCCATCTCCTGTCTCTAAGGCTCTCTCACACAATCTCTCTTGAAGGAGATCAGAATTGCTGCATCCTGGCCGTGACTCGGCGCTCTCTAACAAGTCATAATATATAATAAGAGTATGTCAGACATATATGTTCTCCAACGGTATTTATTTAAACAAATTCAAACCAGATCTGACCGACCAATTAAGATGGCGTTTGGTTGGGATTTTGCCTGCGGTGAGGTAGAAACACAGTGGTGTTTTGGTAAAAAAAATAGCGTTTGGATCCACTTATTTTCCAAACTTCATTTATTTATTTCTGAGGTTTCCTGTTTATACCCAGACACAACTTTTTCCATTGCCGACCACAGACACTCCTGATCTTCTTCCCGATCCCATCCCCCCTCCCGCTCGATGTCCTTCTTCTTCTTCCTGATCTTCCCTCCCGATCTTCTTCTTCATGATCTTCTGCTTCCCGATATCCTCCCCACCCCCGCTCGCAGCTCCCGCTCTTCTTCTTCCCAAAACCTAGGCGGCGAACTTCGAAACCCAGGCGGCGACTTTCGAAAACAATGCGATGACCTTTGAATCCCAGGCCGCGACCTTCGAAACCGATGCTGCGGTCTTCTTCTTGAAACAATGGTTTTGAGCCGCCCAGCGAACGGGCAGGCTCAGTCGGCCCCTGTAAGGCCGGCCACCCCCTTGGCTGCCCGATGCCCAGGCGTCCTCAGTCAGCTTCCGCGAGGCCGGCTAAGCTTTGGCACCCCAAGAGGCCTCGGCTGGCCTCCACGAGGCCAGCCGTTCCCTGGCCTCCCGATGTCTGGGCGGGCTTGGTCAGCCCTAACAAGGCAAGCTGCCCCACACGGTCGTTTCTGACCTCCGCAATGCCGTCCATGCCCTGGACGCCCGGTGCTCAAGTGACATCGGCTGGCCTTCGCAAGGTCGGACACCTCGTGTCCACCTAGTACCTCGGGCGGCCTCAGCCAGTATCTGTGAGGTCGACCATGCCTAGGCTGCCAGGCACCCATGCGGACTCCGCAAGGCCGGTCGCCCAATGGCCACCCTGCTTACCGGGCGACCTCGGTCGGCCTCCGCGAGGTCAGCCTTGTATTGGCCGCTCGGCGCTTGGGCGGTGTCGGCCGGCCTTCGCAAGGCTGGTCACCCCGTGGCAGCCTGGCACCCACCTGGCCTCCGCCGGCCTCCTCGAGGTCGGCCGAGCCTTGGCCACCCAACGCAAGGGCAGCCACGGCCTTGGCCACAGGTCGCAGCTTTGGCTGTCGGTCTCATGAGGCCTCCTGTTTCCCCGAGCGGGTCTTTTTTGGCCTTGGGGGTGGGGTCATCATTTCACTAAAAATAGAGATCCCTGAACTCAAATCCAGTCATTCTTATTCGTCCGTCCGATAGTTATTCAGTAAAATTACCAGACCGCCCCTAAAAATCTATAAATAGCCCACATTTTCCCTTCATTTTCATCTTTTCCTTGCCTGAATTTCCTCCTGCATTTATCTCTCTGTCTCTCTTTTTCTCTCTCCGCGGGTTCCAAACAAAAGTTCTCCTTGGCCATCGAAGCCGCCCGTTCCTTCGAGCACTTCAGAGATCGCAGGAAGACCATCAACCATATTCTGCCTTTTGCCACCCGCGTGGCGCCCAAACAATCTACAAGACTTCTTAGCACCATCATTCCAAGCCTGCCAACTCCCCCAAGTTCGTGTGCCCTTTGCCATGTGAAGAAGAAAGACCACAGTTGTTGGATTTTCTATACAGGAGTGGAACAACACATCATATGTATACAACAGAATAGAGTACAAGAAAACCCTAAAGAGAAACTGGATCTTGTGATGAAACATTGATCAAGAAGTAAAACTGAAAAGTGATTGCAATATGCCTTATAGGGATTGAGTCAGTACTCAACAAAGATGCTCCACAAGGCTGAGACCACGCAGAAATAAATACGCGGATATACAGGTATCCACACAAGTGGAGGAGAACACCAAAACCAAGTCCAACAACATTTGGGATGGAGAAAAGAATGCCCTTTGTGTCTCTATAAACTGCTAGGTTTGCTCAAGGAGTGCCGGCGGCGACAAGATGAAGTCAAGACGGGATCTAGTGTTAGTGACGGCTTGAATAACATGGACTAACAGTTACTTGGAAAACTCTTTTCCAAGTCTATTTATACCCCGGTAAAACAAACAGACAAAAGTCTCCTTAGAAATCCGTCAAAACTCAACATGTGTCGACATGCGTTGAAAAGAAATCGACGTAACAACAAGATACACTCGACAACATTCGATGCAATCGCGTCGACATGCAGTCGACGTACCTGCGTCGAGTAGAACTCAGTGTTGTGTCGATTTCTACTCAACGTAGCGTCGACAAAGCACCTGCTTCGACATTGAGCTTGGATGTGTCGACATCAAGTCGATGTGAATCGATACGCATGCGACGTGCGTCGATACGCACTTGACGCAACTCGTCTGAATTCTTTGTCATAGATTGGGTCCCTTTATTATATCCCATATGAGTGGGGTCAACACAGTATTTCCTTTAATTTATCCAAACACACTTATGTGCAACCATATATGCTCATATTGTGTTAGCAGTGAGACTAACTGTTTTATTGCTTTGTGATCACCTTGGAAACGCGAACAAATGTTTCATGAGCGGTGCCTACACACGCTCTGAGTGCCTTACCTCTCTCACCTCACAAGTTATAATGAGTAGCAATCTATATCCCTCAATTCTCTTCAAAGGCATGTAAAACAATGCTACTTAGTGGAAGTTTGGTCGACGGCGAATTGACCACGTAGTTTTTCACATAGTTTACGGGCTTTCCGCGTCAAAAAGGCTTTTTCTTGTTCTGTGTTTTTCTAATTGTTTGTGTGCTTGATCGATCAACGGGATAAGGAAACTCATTTAGTCTGGTCTACTAAGAGCCTCAAGCGGACCGCAAAAGTTTGGCATCTCCTGTGGGAACGGGGTTCCCGGGAGTTCACAAGAAATCTAGAGCACAATAACCTCCCTTAGAGGGAAGATGAAAATGATGAGACGAACCACTCATAAAACGCAGGGATCGGTCCGCTGAGTTAGCGTTAATTCAGGTCCATCACATTCACTCATCAACGCCCCCAAGAAGAAGAAGCAGAGAAAGCGACACTAACATTTCAGAGAGGGCGCATCGCCCAAATGGAAGAACAGCGGGCCGAGATGTTAGCCCTACTAAGGAACCAGGGAACGCCTCAGGTCCCTGTAGCACATCCTTCTCCAGCCGATTTACCCCGACCAGTTCGAGACACAAGGGTCGACTAGGGAGAGGACTTTGAGTCCTCGCAAGAAGATATTACAACGCACCCCGCCCTCCAGGCCCGGGTCTCCAAAGTCGGCCTACATAATCACTGTCAGCGGGGGGGTGGGGGTGCCTTTAAGAACCCGGACAAAGGAATGACCAGAAAAGAGATTACGGAACTATTTGAGGAAGAGTACATCTAGGTCAGCCGCCAACCCACGCAGATCCACCGCCCACCTTAAAAATTGTTCACCATTGGCGCAATAGGTTATGCCACACCGAGTCCCAATAGGATTCAAGCTTTCGAGCATCGAGTCCTACGATGGGGCCAAAGACCCCCTTAAGCATGTGAATGACTTTTTCACGATCCTCTGAATCTACAATGTGCCTGACCAGCTACTCTGCCAGGTGATCCCAGCCACGTTGAAGGGTCGAGCGAGGACATGGTTCTACGCGCTTCACGAAGGAACCATTCGAAATTTGCTCAATTGAACCAGTAATTCTTGGTTCAATTTTTTGCCAATCGTAGGATCGTCAAGGAACTGTCACTTCTCTCTGGGATCCGTTACAGTGAGGGGGAGACCCTTAAAGAGTTCTTTTGTTGGTTCACAGTGGAGGCAAGGCAAATCCCCGGGGTGGATCCCGAACTCCTACGAGGAATCTTCCCTGGGAGACTCTGCCTCGACGGAGTCTATTCTGCCCTGATGAGGTAAACAGTCCCTAGTTATCTAGCAGTCATGCCGGAGCGTGTCCTGCCTTGGGACGTGGCTCCCCCTGAGGACCATCTCCCCGACAAATGCTCTAACGAAGCAAGATCCACGCATGTCACACGTCGGTCGATCCGCTGGGGAACGCTCAATTCAACCCTCGCCCAATGGAGGTGGATGCCAGACAAGATGACCGAAGACTCACTCGCCAAGGAGTGAGGAATATGATCGAGGAAGAGTACGTCCAAGGCAGGCACAGCACTACTAATGGGCGGCGCCCATTCCATCATGGGCCCCCTCTCACTCCTCAGGTTCTAGCGTACCCTGTGTCGCACGGATTCAAGCTGACCCACTTTGAGGCCATCGATGGGATAGAGGACCCCCTGGAACTTGTCAAAAACTTCAAGATAATCATGTGCATATTCAACATGACAGATCAACTAGTTTGCCAAGTGTTCCTCGAGGTTCTAAAGGGTCAACCGCGCACTTGGTTTCACTCACTACGGAAAGGGGAGATCAACAGTTTTGAGGAGCTCACACACCTCCTCACAAATCAATAAATAACAAACCGTCAAATCGTCAAGTACCCCTCATATCTGCCAAACATTCTCCATAACGAAAGAGAGTCGCTTAAGGAGTTCTTCGGCTGTTTTACCTTTGAGGCTCAATAAATCCCGTGAGTCGGCCTGGAACTCATTCGCGGCATCTTACTTGGGGGGATCCGCCTGAGCGGATTTTACTCTACTCTAATGCAATAAACCGTGTTAGGATACACAGACCTCGTTCACTGGGTCGAGACCCAAATTGTGGCAGACGAGGCCATCGTGTCCCACTGCCAGCAGTACAAATGAGCTTCCAAACGGAAGAGGGTGCCAGAGCCCTCACTGCCGGCGCACCGTAAGAATGACGACTTCCGCAACAGCCCTCACATGGATTAGGACATTCACCAGCACCAGGAGTTCGCCCCTCTGAACACCAACTGGGCTAAAGTTCTCATGGCCTTTCAAGACTCTGATATGCTTCGTCAACCAAAGATGTATCCCCCCCAACCGGGGAGACCAAACGAAGTACAGCGAGTTTCACTGTGAGAGTGGGCACATCACGAAGGATTGCTCCCGACTGAAAGAGGAGATAGAGAAATTCATCTGCCATGGTCATCTTGGGAGGTACATATAAAATCAGGCACCAAATCGACCCCCACCACACCAGCAAGGGCAGTAGCAACCCCCGACGCACCAGGTAGCATAGGGGGCAGACAAGTTATCAGGGAGGTTGAAACCATCACTGGCTCTCCATTCTTCGTTGCCCATGTCCTCTCAATCGCTCAGCTGGAGAAGGATTCGGAAAATCCGAATCCATAATCATACACCGCCATCAACTTCGGGTACAAGGACCTAGAGGGAGTGTGCACGCTGCACCAAGATCCCCTTATCATCAACGCAGGAATCGACAATCCTTATTTTAGGGTTAGGAGTGTACATCATGTTCACATCCATGCTAATCAACATGAAGGTCTCCCAGGAGCGTCTCGAGCCAGTAACGGGACCTCTATACGGGTTTGACAACAACCCAGTTCACTCTCCTCATCACTCCGGGGCAATTCCTAGGGCAGGTCGTAAGGAATGTTCAGTTAAGGTAATCAACTCTAGCTCGGCATACAACACCATCTTTGGTCGGCCGCTCCAGACGCTCTTCAAGGTGATCCCCTCCATTCTGCATCTCGATATGAAGTTCGTCACCCCTAGAGGGATAGGCATTGTATGAGTAGATCAGGAGACAGCTCGACTCTGCTACCTATAATAGTCATACCTCGAGAGGGATCTGAATCATGAAGAACCACGTAGAACCTAAGTTATTATCAGGGGAGAGACGGGCGAAATGCTCTCCCCATTATCTAGTATTTTACCTATTTTCACAAGAATAAGACACGAGAAGATATTCATGAGAACATGTATCTTCCCTTTCAGCAACAAAGCATCTTCTTTCCCTGATGGATGGATCTCTGGAAGATGAACGAGCTTTGTGACCCCATACTACTAAGGCAAGATGGACGAAAGTCATTCTTCACCTCCCTGGAAAGATGGACAAAAGTACTTCTACACCTCCCAGGCGAGATGGACAAAAGTCATTCTGTACCTCTCAAGCGAGATGGACGAAAGTACTTTTGCAACTCCCAGGCGAGATGGACGAAAGTCCTTCTACACCTCTCAGGCGAGGAGAACGAATGTTCTTCGCCACCTCCACTCGGACAAACCTTGGTCCTCCTAAGGTCTGAATGAACAAAGGTTCTTTGCCATCTCCGTGCGAACGGACCGGGTCCTCCTAATGTGCAAACGAACAAAGGTTCTTTGCTAACTCCACCAGGACGGACCTCGATCCTCCTGAGGCACAAACGAATGAAGGTTCTTCGCCACCTCCGCACGGACAAACCCCGGTCCTCCTGAGGCGCGAACGAATAATAACTTTTCTCCACCTCTACCCGGATGGACCACGGTCCTCCTGAGGAGCGAACGAACAAATGTTCTTCACCACCTCCTCCGACAATAGAACGGACCTCAGGTCCTTCCAAACACAAGAGGATAAATGTCTCTTGCTAACATCACACCCTGCTCAAGCACCAATGCTCAAACCAAGCACTGGTCCACGACAACAATAGCTAAACACTAAACTTTGTGCGTGTACACGGTACTGTTAACATAATGTAAAAGATCTGAAAAAAGGACCTCCATTCAAACAAAAAGTTGTCCAACGAGCTACATCATCATGAAAGAAATAATATACAACGGCACAAAGCTGCACCCCAAAAAAACAGAAACAACGCAAGCAAACAAATGCGAGAAAGGTGCAACAGGATTATCGTTCGATGTTGTTGTTTGGGTCATTGACAGAGGCATCCTACAAATTAAGATCAGAATGCTCTAACATCCTCTGAGCAAGCTACAACCCCTTGTTGAATCCCAGGCGAAACCCGGCGTCACACTCGTCCACCAAAAGAGGATCAACCGTTGAAGTCATCATCACAGTACCAGCACCCTCCACGACACGGGAATGCTCCACCTTGAAGTCATAAGACTCCTTGTACTCTGCTACTATTGCTGCTCACACAACTCTGTGTCCTTTTGTGCCGAGAGCAACTGGGATCTCTCCTCCTTTAACTGCTCCACCGCTGCTTCCAACTTCTATATTTCTACATCAGATGTCTCTGTACAGCAAAGATACTCAGCAAGTTCCGCCTTAGCTACAGCAAAAATCCCTAAGATCTCCTCGGCCGCTGCCCTGGAAGCGGCATACGTAGACTCTGACCAGTCCAACTGGGAGAGAACTTTCTCCCTCTTCGTTTGAGCAGCAGCCAATGACTCCTCTGATGTGGCTAGCTTTTCCCGAAGGGAGAACTCATCCTTCATGGGTATATAACTATTGTCTCGGGTAAGAAGGACCTCCCGCAATTCATATAACTACAAATACAAAAGCTAGATTAGGGAAACAAAAAAGGGCATAGGGAGGAACCAAGTAAGCAGAACAACCATACCTTCGACATAACATCTCAGAAGGAAGAAGACTCCACTTCTTGCCTCTTGCATCAGCCAGCGGCGGCACTGTTCTCTCCCACAATGTCGGCTCTTCCTCAGGCAACTCCGACGGATCCTCAGCATCAGGAGCAGCAGGAGGCGGACCATCACAAAGATCGTCTGAGCCATCATCGGCCACCTCTATGATGGGCTTTGGGGTAGCCAAGGATGGATCTTCCTCCCCCAGCTTTAGGGAAAAGTCCCGCATCCTCTTCTTTCCCCGCTCCAAGGGTATGATACAGCTCCGCTCCACGTCAGTAGAGATGCCCGCCAGGATCAGCCTCTTCTCGTAAACAAATGTTCCAATCCAAAAGAGCACATTGGCCAGCTCGCGCGGATCTTCAAAACCTAACACATAAGTAAAGTAATACTTTTGTCCCACAAGACGACCATTATATCATGGGAACTCGCGCCAAGTCTTGGGCAGCTTCTAGGGATTCTTGATGAATCTAAAACTATCCCCATGATGGTAATCTGCCTTGTCCTCGAACATAAACCACTTTTTGTTGCTCCTAACCTTAATTTAGTGACATGAATCGGGGTATACTTCGCACCACTCGCGGAACAGCTACAAGGACGGACGCGGGTAGTACTTTCGAAAGAAGCAGATAAGCTTCATTATCCAAAGAATTGTGTTACTGGGATACCGAAAAACTAGAAAATCTTGAGATTCTTGAAAGAAATTGTACCTAATCACCTAGAGGGGGGGGGGGGTGAATAGGTGACTAAATCTTTTTTAAACTTTTTAGGCAGATTTCAGATTATATCACAGAGTTATAACTAATTCTTCACAGCAATCAATCAGCAATCACAGAATAAACATGCACATAGTGAACACACAGATTTATAGTGGTTCCCCCAAGGTTTGGGTACATCCACTTTCCCCCTTCGCCTATCTAGTAGTGTACTAGATTCGGCCAAACTCCTCCACAATCTCAGATCCTCAGATCTTACACTCAGAACCCCAAACAGGTTCCTACAGCTCATGCCCAAGGCCCTACAACTCAGTCTTCTCCAAAGACCTACACTCAGCCACAAGGCCTACACTTAGCCACAAGGCCTACACTCAGCCACAAGGCCTACACTCAGCCACAATAGGCCTACACTCAGAGAAATAGATCTCCTACACTCAGGCACACAGGCCCTACCACTCAGCCTTTATAATTACAGGCTTACAACTCAGATCCTTAAGGATCCTATAAGAAATTTAGAATACAAAGAATATACCTACAACTCAGAAAAAGAGAGATGAGTTAACAGGTTCTTGATGAGTTTTTGAATGAACTCTGCTGAGATCAACCTCACTTGGCTTTCTTCAAAGCTTCTTGATTGTAGAACACAATAGGATTGATTCTCTGCAGCTGATCTTCAATCACTGCAACTTAAGATTCAGAATTAGGTCTGAACCCTTCTTCACAGCCTGGTTCCAATGGCTGTCTTCTTGGAAGGAGATCTCTCTCTCCAACTTCTTAGATCATCACTTGATTCTTCAATGAATAGCTAAATCTTCTTCTCTTTTTCAATCTCTTGATCTGTTGATCATATATTTCTGTTGACAGTATAAGCCTTTATATAGGCCTTCTTCATGGTGACCGGCTGATCCAGTTTCTAACGGCTTTCTGACATCTCTGACAGTTGCAGTAGACCGGCTGGAATGGCAGCTGTCATGTCATCCAGTCACTTCTTGAAATATTTGTAACTGTCTGAAAGTGTCGAGACTGTCTGTCTTTAAGTGTCGACACTTATAGACCAAGTGTCGACACAAGTAGACTAAGTGTCGACACTAGCCTTCAAGGTGTCGACACAACTCCTTGTGTTGTAGAATTTATATCTCAACACTGCTTTTTCATCATGTGTCGACACTGACATTGTGTGTCGACACAACTTCTTGTTCTTCAGTACTTAGTTGAATTCTTATAAGTGTCGACACAACTCTTTTGTGTTGACACAACTTCTTTGTGTTGAACTTGTTCAGTGTCGACACATCTTCTTGGTGTCGACACATGCCTTCTGTGTTGATACTTACTGAGTGTCGACACAGCTCCTTGTGTCGACACATTCTTCTTCTGTTGAGACTTTGGCTTAGTGTCGACACATCTCCTTTGTGTCGACACTTGTACTTAGAATTTTGTTGAACTTTGCTGAGTGTCGACACAGCCTCCTAGTGTCGACACTTTCTTTATGTATTGAGTCTTCTGCTGTGTGTCGACACATTCTTCATTGTGTCGACACCTTCTTCATGTGTTGAGTCTTCTGCTGAGTGTCGACACATTCTTTATTATGTCGACACGTATACTTAGACTCTGTTGAAATTTGCTGAGTGTCAACACAGCCTCCAAGTGTCGACACTTTCTGATGTAGACACAGTTCCTCTGGGTGTCGACACTACTGCTAAGTGTCGACACAGCTTCACTGGACTTTTCTTCATTGAGTGTCGACACAACCTGTATGTGTCGACACTTTCTGTCTGGTGTCGACTCTGCATCCCTGGTGTCGACACAATGACTCCAAGTGTCGACACTGCTTGTCTGGCTGTCGACACAAATCTTCTTAAGTGTCGACACTTTCCTTCTGGGTGTCGACACATGTACTTAGAAACTTTTCAGCTTTCCCTGTAAATACTTGACCTACACAACTAAACTCAAAACACATCAAATACATTTTGATGTATATCATTGAGTAGGGTGAGGCTTCTTCAAATCAGGTACATTTAATCCAATGTACCCAACAATCTCCCCCTATTTGGAGAAGTCATAACCCTTAGTCAATGATATACACCATACATAATAAAATTACAGTATGATGTAAAGCAGGATTATATAACAGGGTAAATTCATAAACATGTAATAACAAAACATGTATATACCAATATCTCAGAACAAGAATATAACATATTTCACATAGTTCTAAGAACTTCAACATTTTCATTATCAAAAGTTTACAGAAAGTTTTAATACAAGTGATTACACATAGCAAACTTAAGATAATTCTATTCTATTTCTTCTCAGTCTCCTTGATCACTATGCCCTTTCCAGATTATATTTTTGCTTGAACAGGGGCTTCAACATCTTCAGCAGCAGCAGGCTTCTTGCCTTTAAGATCCTTCTTTGTCTGCTCTTCAGCCTTGATCTTTTGCCTCTCAAAGTAATGATAAGGCTTGGGAAAGTACTTGCTAGGCTCCTGGGCAGTGGGAGGTAGCTTTCTCATCTTTGCCTTTCTTCTATACTGCACAATTGATTTTTGTCTGTTCTCATGCTTCCTCCACTCTACATCAAAATACCATTTGCTTCTATCCACAATATTATCTTTGGCAGCCTTCCATGCAGTCAGAATGATATTCCTTGAAATGGGGCTCCACTGTTCAAAATCAGGCCTTTGTTCAGCTTGCTCTCTGAACCTCTTCTTAGACAATCTGGCTTCTTGTTCTTTTAGTATAGCTTCTTGTATAGCCTCAGATACTGGCTGAACCACTTTCTCTATGATGACCTTCTCAATTCCCTTAGGAGGGCTATACATGGATTGTGTATCAGCATGTATCATATCAAAGTCTGGAGGAGGGTAGATTACTTGAGCCACTTCAGGTTGCTCCCCTCCTAGATATGCAGGATTTATCCCAGACTCTGCAACATTATCATCATCACACAATGGAGGATATCCAAGCGTGGCTCTGATGGAATTAGAAATCCATTTTGCATGATCAGAGCTGGCTTTGACTAACACCCTCTCCCCCTTTATGACTTCTCTAACCATGTGATCCCTCAGATCATCTTTCTGAAATCTTATTTGTGCATCCAAATAGTTTACGCCATCCTTAAAGTAAGGTTTCAACCTTTGGATTTTGTCAGTTATTATCTTCTGAGAGTCTTGTATTGCAGTCTTAACAGCAGTTATTCCCTCTTGGAATGCTTTATCAAAGTCTGCTTTAGCTGTAGCATTAGCTGTAGTCTGCCCTGCAACTATATTCTTCATCTCTGTTACTATGGCATTGTGTGAAGCAGTTAAGTTATCATTCATCCTTAGCTGATTCTCCAGTACATAACCTTGCTTTACTGCAAGTTCATCCACTTGAGCTTTGATCTTCTCTTGATGTGTAGCTAAATAGACTACTGCATTCCCTCCCTTGTGGAAGCAGTCAGTCATCTCCTTCTTATTTAGATTCATCTCAAATCTAATAGACTTAATATCTTGGGCTAGATCAAACTGTAGAGACTTATGCCCCTCATCAATATATGTTTCTATTGCTTTCCTTTGCTCATCAAGCTTTATCTGCATAGCAACCATCAGAGAACTGTAATCTACAAATGGTGCTGGTTGTGGTGTAGGCTGTGGGGCAATGGTTTGTAAAGCCTTTTTATAAGTTTGGCTTCTTCTCTTAAATACTTGGAATTTCCTCTTTTTGGCTCTGGCAGCCTCCTCATCCTCAGAAGCAGATGTACTAGCTATATCAACCCTGTCCTTTGGGCTTGGAGGCAAATCCTTCCTAGGTAATTCCTCGGCATTCTTAGGCTTTTCAGTCTCTTTGCTTGCAGTTTCTTCTAGAATCTCCACTTGCTCCCCCTCAACTTAGGCCTTCTCCCCCTCAGCAGCAGCACTTTCCTTCTCAAAGTCTGTTTGGAGAAGATTAGGGAAAAGTTCTTCCAAAGTAAACTCTTGTTGATGAGGGGGTGGAGAATTCCTGATCTCATCAACTACTTGATCAGACACTACTTGATCTGCAACAGATGTGTCCTCCATGACAACATCTTGGGGTTGACTAGGAACCTGAGGTTGCTAATTTGCAGTAGATAATGTGTCAGTTATAACTGTATTCTCAATAGAGAAATCTAATTGGTTTATTTTAGTTATTACCTCAAGTATGGTTTGTGTAGCTCTTTCACTTTCTAGAGGTGTTGGCTCTTCAACCAGTAGAGGCTCCCCCTGGATAGAATCCTGGTGAAGAGGGCTAGCCTGTGGTAGCTCCCCCTACCTGTCTGCAGCTACTTGTCTATCTAGAGACTTTCCAACAGTTTTAGTTTCTTGTTCATCATCTGGTGTAAAGACAACATGCTCTTCAGAGCTACTAGATGATTCTTGAGCCACTGGGGCTATCTTCTTCTTCTTCTTTTGGGGTGTTACCTTCTCAGGTGTTGGCAATTCCTTAGTCAAGACCCTATCCCACCTTGAGAAGATCCTCATGTCCATCTTCCTCATGTGGTTGATTTTTGATACTGCAACTTGACTCATTACTTCTGGTATACTACCAGCCAAGTAAATACTTAGTATCCTACCCAAATTGGGTTTCTTCAGGCTCTCCTTAATCTTCTCAAACACTACTCCAGACCAATCAGTGTTTAGTTGGAAGATTAACCTTGTCATTAGACTGAACATATATGCTGAAATCCTGTCACGTCCTCCAGACTTGCACAGGATCACCTTGCCCACAATTTCAGAGAGAAATTTGCCTTGGTTGTTCATTCCCTTTCTATTGAACACTGATCCAATTTTCATCTTAGAATCCAGTCCACACCATTGTAAAGCTTCTCTGGTCTTAGAAGCAGAAACTTAAGCTTCATCCTTAGTCCTTGGTAGGTTTAGTACCTTTCTTAAACTCTTAGGTGAGACCTTCACCTTTTCTCCATGAACCCTAGACTTTATCTTGAGTCCAGATTCATCTACTTTAGCTCCATTCAAGAATTCCAGGACCTCTTTCTTCCATATCTTGGTCGGCACTGAAACAAGAAAATCTAATCCAGAGTTTGCAACTAGGGTTACCACATCCTTGATCTCTGGTTCTACGTCATCAAACGCATGCCGCACCAGTTCAAAGCCTTCGTTCACGTTCTCTTCGAGCTTGGGCGCCATTAGGGTTTGAAGAATTTGAATTGAGAGAAAAGAGGTGTCGACACATAAGTTTGGTCTCGAAACTTTGGTGAGCGTGTCGACAGACAATGTTGAAACCCTATTTATACCTTTCAAGGATTGAAGATGAAAGGGCGCGTCAAGAAACTTAAATTGTGTCGACACTGTTGAAAAGTGTCGACACAGACTTATAATGTCTCGACAACTATGTGTCGACACAAGTATAGTCGACAGAATATATGTGTCGACACTTGTTTATGTGTCGACACCACTTAGCCCGACACTTAGTCGAGACTTTACTTCACTAATTCTGAGTAAAGCCTAAGTGTCGACACCACCTTGGATGTGTCGAAACCTATCCTGTATGTGTCGACACTAATTTTCTGAAGTGTCGACACCAACTTCCTAGATGTGTCGACACCTTTTCTCTGAAGTGTCGACACCACTTTTCTGTCTCGACACAGACAACTCTGTGTGTCGACACTATTTTACTTAGCCATTTCTGTAAACTTATTCTAAGTTTATCATACCTAATTCAATTTTAAACCTATTGAATTTGGTTTCTTCTAAAGGCTTACTATACATGTCAGCTAGTTGATTATCTGTATTAACATATTCTAGTGAAATATCTTCTTTTTCAACATGTTCCCTTAGAAAATGATATTTTATTTCAATGTGTTTAGTTCTACTATGGGAAACAGAATTGTTTGCAATAGATATAACACTTGTAGAATCACAAAATAGTGGTATTCTACTTACCTGAATACTATAATCCTCAAGCTGATGTTGTATCCATAGAAGTTGAGCACATCAACTTCCTGCAGCCACATATTCTGATTCTGCTGTGGAGATAGCCACACTTGTTTGTTTTTTGCTACTCTATGAAATCAGTCTTCCACCTAGGAATTGACAGGTACCAGTTGTACTTTTCCTATCTTCCTTGCAGCCTGCAAAATCTGCATCTGAATAACCTGTCAGTTCAAAGTCTCCATTCCTAGGGTACCATAGGCCTAAATAAGGAGTGCCCTTAAGATATCTTAGTATCCTTTTGACTGCTATCAAATGAGACTCTTTAGGTCAAGCTTGGTATCTAGCACAGACACATGTAGCATACATGATATCTGGTCTACTTGCAGTCAAATAGAGTAGGGAGCCAACTATCCCTCTATACAAAGTCTCATCTACAGGTTTCCCTGCATCATCTTTGCTAAGAGACATACTTGACCCCATAGGAGTCTTCATGGTACTGGATGAATCCATACCATACTTCCTTATCAGTTCTAGGGTGAACTTAGACTGGCATATGGATAAACCATTCTCAGTCTGTCTAACTTGGAGACCCAAGAAGAACTTAAGTTCCCCCATACTGCTCATCTCAAATTATCCTTGCATAAGTTTTGTAAATTTTTTGCAAAGACTACTTTCAGTAGACCGAAATATTATGTCATCTACATATATTTGGACTAGTATGATCTTGCCTCTGGATTCCCTAAGGAATAGAGTCTTGTCTATTTTCCCCCTTGTGAATTTATTCTCAATGAGGAAACTAGATAGGGTTTCATACCAAGCCCTAGGGGCTTGTTTTAACCCATACAAAGCCTTCCTAAGTCTATAGACATAATTAGGTTGAGTTGAATCAACAAAACCTGATGGCTGTTCCACATAGACCTCTTCCTTTAGATTACCAGAGCAAAGGTTTGATCAAAGTCAATACCTTCTTCTTGCCTATATCCCTTAGCAACCGGTCTTGCTTTGTTCTTAATAATCACTCCACGTTCATCCATCTTGTTCCTAAAGATCCACTTGGTTCCAATTATGTTGTGGTCTTTTGGTTTAGGGACAAGCTCCCAGACTTTGCATCTCTTGAACTGATTCAGCTCCTCTTGCATTGCCTCAATCCAATGAGGGTCTAGGATGGCTTCTTCAAACTTCTTTGGTTCTACTTGGGATAGAAAACTGGAGTAAAGTGCTGCACTCAGATTTCTGCTCCTTGTTTGTACCCCTTATCTTATATCACCAATGATTTGATCTGCTGGATGATCTCTTAGATGCCTATTAGCTAGAGGCATCCTGACTTCAGGTTGAACTTCTTTAGTTTCTTCAACTTGCTGCACTCCTTGGACTTCTTCTGCATTAGGTACATGTAGTACTCCCCCTGGACAACAGCCACTATCTTCTACTTGCTGTCTTGCAGTAGGTCCTTCTTCTATAGTGAGCTTGTCCATCTTCTCAGTCACACCTGTGGAGCTGCAAATACTTCTAGACAACTCATTGTTAATAAGTCTAGCTTCATCAAATACTACATGTACTGACTCTTCTACAACTTGAGTAGATAAGTTGTAGACCCTATAAGCCTTACTATTGTTGTTGTACCCAACAAAGATCCCCTCTTGGGATTTGGCAGCAAACTTGGTCAAGTAAGACTTTTCATTGTTAAGTATAAAGCATTTACAACCAAAGATCCTGAAATAGGATAGGTTTGGTTTTCTGCCTTTCACAATCTCATAGGGGGTCTTATTGTGGCTCTTAGTAATGGTAGCCCTATTAATTACATGACATGCAGAATTAACTACCTCAGCCCAAAAATTCTCTGGTAGAGATGTGTCACTTAATAGGGTTCTACCAGTCTCAATCAAGGTTCTATTTTTCCTCTCAGCAATGCCATTTTGCTGAGGTGTTCTTGGTGAAGAAAATTCCTGAAATATCCCAAATTCTTCACATAGTTTTGTCATACTATCAGACTGAAATTCAGTACCATGGTCACTTCTTATTTTGACCACTGTACTGTCTAACTCATTCTGAATTTGTTTGACAAAGCTATAGAAGATACTAGGTGTTTCAGATTTCTGTCTAAGGAAGAACACACAGGAAAACCTTGAGTAGTCATCTACAACCACAAAAGTGTACACCTTCCTACCTAGGCTGTGAACTCGCATAGGACCAAAGAGATCCATATGCAAGAGATATAAACACCTCACAACATCTTTGTTCTCAATTCTATTAAAGGTGGATCTACTCTGCTTGCCCTTTTGACAAGCTGAACATATTCCATCTTTAATACAATTAACTTGAGGACCATTCCTCACTAACTCTTTGCTATATAGTTGGCCAATTGTCTTGTAGTTAAGATGGCCTAGCCTCTTGTGCCATTTGACACAATGAGAGACTTTCTCATCAGCTACAAGACACACTGGAGAAGCATTGTTCTCACTCATAATGTCTAGACAATAGACATTTCTTTTTCTGTAACCAGTCAAAATGATCTCTTGATCATTTGATCTCCTGATATGACAACCATCTTTCACAAATGAGATGTCATATCCTAAATCACTCAGTTGACTTATACTAATAAGGTTATGTTTCAAACCATTAACATAAGCCACTTGAGTAATAGTAATATGGGTGCTAGAAATGTTACCAAAACCCTTGATAATTCCTTTTTCAGAACCACCAAAGGTGACTTTAGGACCATCCTTGATTGGTGTGAAGTCCTTTAGCACTCCCCTAGTTCCAGTCATGTGTCTGGAACAACCACTGTCTAAGTACCATATTGGGGCATGGCCACTTGGACTCACCTGCAAAACAGATTAGTTGACCTTAAAACCCAAAGAATTCTTGGGTCCTTGGTGCTGGTTAGTTTGCCTCTTAACAAAGCTACATGTAGGTCTTCTAACATGCAGTTTGCTACTCAACTTGGCACTAGAATTGTGCCAATAGTCCATGGTAAAGTGGCCTACCTTGCCACAGCACCAGCACTCAAATCTATTGTACCTTTGCTTAGGTACATCCCTAGCTATTTTATCTACAGCTGGTTTATTGAGAGCTGGGGCTTTGCCCTTAGACTTGGACTTTACAGTCCAAGCAGGGTTAGTAAACCCCAATCCAGTTTTACCCTTGTGAGGTATAAATTTATCAATCAAAGATAGAACAGACTTAGGTTTTGAAAACCTTGCAACAATGTCTCTCTTCTTCTGAAGACTAATCTCCAGATTTCTGATTTGATCATTCTTGAATGTTATAGTCCCCATCTGAATAACAGTTATGTTCTTCAGTCTGGCTATTTCATTTAACTTTTGATCAATCAGCTTATCAAAATCAGTTACAGCCACTTTGAGACTTGCAATCTCCTTAGCCTGACTCTTGGCCAAGGATTTGCTTTTCTTAAATGCTTGCAACAGAACTCTATATTCATCAATCAACTGATGAACATCCCCTTCAGATTCAGATCCATTGGCATCACTTGATGCTGATGTAACTGAATCTGAATTAGCACTAGAAATTGAACTTAAAGAATAATTTTGTATATTACTAGGTCCAGGCTGATCCTGGATTTTGTCACCTTCTGTTAAGGCCATCAGTCCTTTGCACTGAATGTCCTCTTGCTCATATATAGAGTTCATTATCTGAATGAACTCCTCTTCCTCTTCTTCAGCAAACAGTCTTATGTATGCTTCAGCTTCTGACTCAGTTTCTGAAGAAGATATGTCTGACAGGCTTTTGTCCTTCTTGGCAACAAAGGACCTTTCCTTCTTGCCCTTGGTTTGAATATTCTTCTTATCATTAGACTCTTTCCTTTTCTCAGGACAGTCAGCAATAACATGTCCTTGTCTGTTACAGCAATAGCAAACAATTTTTGATAAAGTTGCTTTGCTTGACTTGGTCTTTCTCCTGTCTTTCTTTGATGACTTCTTGTTCTGATAATAGTCATCTTTTCCCTGTGAAGTGGATGGCTTTGACCTCCACTGTTTCTTCTTTAGAAACTTCTGAAAGTGTCTTGTGAAGGCTGTATAATCCTCATCACTCTCACTGCTTTCAGAATCCTTGCATTCTATCTCATCTGACTCAGTTCCAGCAACTCTTGGAGGTGGAGATGGAGACTTACTTTTGTATTTCCTGGTGGCTTCTGTCTTGAATGCCACTGTCCTTTCTTTATGCTCACTTCTTGTAGTCTTCTCCTCTTCTTTCCTCACCATCAACTGCATCTCATAGGATAGCAGTTTTCCAAACAATGTTGGAGGAGGGATATCTACTAACTTGGCCATTTCCCTTATGGCACAGATCTTGGTGTCCCAATCCTTTGTTAGAGACCTCAAGAACTTATCATTCAGCTCATAGTTGCTGAATTCTCTTTCATAAGACATCAACTCATTGACAATCCTATAGAATTTTTTATAGCATTCTGTTATGCTATCAGATCTGCCTTGCTTGAAACTTTCATATTCCTGGTTTAACAAAGACTTTTTGTCCTGCCTAACTTCTTCAGAACCCTCCATATACACTATCAAAGTATCCCACATCTCCTTAGATGTCTTACAATGTATCAAGTTCTGAAAGGTAGCATCATCTATGGCACTCACAATGATATTCTGAGCCCTCTTGTCCATGGTGGCCAGAATAATCTCATCTTTTGTCATTTCAGAAAAGTCCTTAGGTGTTCTCTGATTTGCATCCAGTACTAAAACCTTCATAGGAACATATGACCCTTCTTTAACTGTGATATAAATTCTAGGGTCTGAGGCTTCCATAAATAGTCTCACCCTTTTCTTTCCAGACCCCAAAATCTCTTTTCTGCAAATGGGCAACTTCATGGATCCAAGTTCCTTATGATTCTCTGTTGAACCCATGTTTCTTGATTTTCTTGATTCTGCACTTTACTTATACTAAATCTGCCAATAGGATCTACTCAGACAGTTAAGTCCTTTTTGAGGAACTTGGCTCTGATACCACTTGAAAGAAATTGTACCTAATCACCTAGAGGGGGGGGGGGTGAATAGGTGACTAAATCTTTTTTAAACTTTTTAGGCAGATTTCAGATTATATCACAGAGTTATAACTAATTCTTCACAGCAATCAATCGGCAATCACAGAATAAACATGCACACAGTGAACACACAGATTTATAGTGGTTCCCCAAGGTTTGGGTACATCCACTTTCCCCCTTTGCCTATCTAGTAGTGTACTAGATTCGGCCAAACTCCTCCACTATCTCAGATCCTCAGATCTTACACTCAGAACCCCAAACAGGTTCCTACAGCTCAGGCCCAAGGCCCTACAACTCAGTCTTCTCCAAAGACCTACACTCAGCCACAAGGCCTACACTCAGCCACAAGGCCTACACTCAGCCACAAGGCCTACACTCAGCCACAACAGGCCTACACTCAGAGAAATAGATCTCCTACACTCAGGCACACAGGCCCTACCACTCAGCCTTTATAATTACAGGCTTACAACTCAGATCCTTAAGGATCCTACAAGAAATTTAGAATACAAAGAATATACCTACAACTCAGAAAAAGAGAGAAGAGTTGACAGGTTCTTGATGAGTTCTTGAATGAACTCTGCTGAGATCAACCTCACTTGGCTTTCTTCAAAGCTTCTTGAATGTAGAACACAATAGGATTGATTCTCTGCAGCTGATCTTCAATCACTCCAACTTAAGATTCAGAACTAGGTCTGAACCCTTCTTCACAGCCTGGTTCCAACGGCTGTCTTCTTGGAAGGAGCTCTCTCTTTCCAACTTCTTAGATCTTCACTTGATTCTTCAATGAATAGCTAGATCTTCTTCTCTTTTTCAATCTCTTGATCTGTTGATCATATATTTTTGTTGATAGTATAAGCCTTTATATAGGCCTTCTTCATGGTGACCGGCTGATCCGGTTTCTAACGGCTTTCTGACATCTCTGACAGTTGTAGTAGACCGGCTGGAATAGCAGCTGTCATGTCATCCAGTCACTTCTTGAAATATTTGTAACTGTCTGAAAGTGTCGAGACTGTCTGTCTTTAAGTGTCGACACTTATAGACCAAGTGTCGACACAAGTAGACTAAGTGTCGACACTAGCCTTCAAGGTGTCGACACAACTCCTTGTGTTGTAGAATTTATATCTCGACACTGCTTCTTCATCATGTGTCGACACTGACATTGTGTGTCGACACAACTTCTTATTCTTCAGTACTTAGTTAAATTCTTGTAAGTGTCGACACAACTCCTTTGTGTCGACACAACTTCTTTATGTTGAACTTGTTCAGTGTCGACACATATTCTTGGTGTTGAAACATGCCTTCTGTGTTGATACTTGCTGAGTGTCGACACAGCTCCTTGTGTCGACACATTCTTCTTCTGTTGAGACTTTGGCTGAGTGTCGACACATCTCCTTTGTGTCGGCACTTGTACTTAGAATTTTGTTGAACTTTGCTGAGTGTCGACACAGCCTCCTAGTGTCGACACTTTCTTCATATATTGAGTCTTCTGCTGTGTGTCGACACATTCTTCATTATGTCGACACCTTCTTCATGTGTTGAGTCTTCTGCTGAGTGTCGACACATTCTTTATTATGTCGACACGTATACTTGGACTCTGTTGAAATTTGCTGAGTGTCGACACAGCCTCCAAGTATCGACACTTTCTGATGTAGACACAGTTCCTCTGGGTGTCGACACTGCTGCTAAGTGTCGACACAGCTTCACTGGACTTTTCTTCATTGAGTGTCGACACAACCTGTATGTGTCGACACTTTATGTCTGGTGTCGACTCTGCATCCCTGGTATCGACACAATGACTCCAAGTGTCGACACTGCTTGTCTGGCTGTCGACACAAGTCTTCTTAAGTGTCGACACTTTCCTTCTGGGTGTCGACACATGGACTTAGAAACTTTTCAGCTTTCCCTGTAAATACTTGACCTGCACAACTAAACTCAAAACACATCAAATACATTTTGATGTATATCATTGAGTAGGGTGAGGCTTCTTCAAATCAGGTACATTTAATCCAATGTACCCAACAATTCTCCTTAGTAGGAGGGACCCGAAAGCCAGGCTCAATCATCCTTCCGAGACAGCGAAATAACTCGAGGGAGGATTTTGGACTTCCTTCGACGAAGAACGAATCCTGATCTCCACATTCGTCATAATCTTGAAGCGCTTCCGCCATATGCACACCAGATCCGAGGTCAAATAAGAGGAAATACATATCAATCTCGACGGAATGTCACGCCTCAGAGCCTGAAAAGAAAACCCAAGTCAACACAGGGAACCACTACAAGAAAAATCCCAGACAAGCGCCACACATTTGTGCCAACACGAGCACTGCAAGACAACCAAAGCAATGAAAGGGAGCTATCGAGAGCACCACATGCGCCATCGCGTGAGGGCTCTGCTGCCCACGCTCGTGCGGGCACCACCCACGCGCAACTATAAGTTATCGTTGCACGCGACCACGCGGTCCACGCGCATGCCCGCGTTGTATATCGTACACCCATACGGGAGCCACCGCCCACACCACTGCAGAACCGTTGCATGCCCTCACGCGAGAAATGTCGCGCACGTACCCGTAGCATCATCACGAGCGGGCACTGTTATACGCGCCTACACAGCGTTGTTGCGCACAGGCACTGCAGCGCATGCCCATGCAAACTTTGTTGCATGCGCTCATCGAACTTCGTTGCATGCACTGATCGAACTTCGTTACCTGTGCCCACCATCCTCATCCGCTTCTCCCTCTTTGAGCTTGGACAAATATCATGAAAAACACTCACCTTTCTGGATGAAGACAAGACAACCGCGAGACTTCACAAACTTCAAACAAGAACTCATATGGCTCTGTTGCAATATAAATAAGAGAGCGAGGTCCTCTATAATCTATAGGCATGCATGGGGACGCTTGCATAAGGGAAAGCTCCATTAAGGCAAGTAAATATCCAGCCAAATTTCATTCTCCTTAAAAGGGAAATAAAGTCAATTATAATCTGATCTGATATTTCGTAGAAATAACACGAAATATCCTCCCAATCATTATGAATATTTGACAAATAACGGAGATTCTCCTAAATTCAAATCACATGTGAATAATAATTAATGACATACACTTATGATTACGTCCATGAATGCTATAGATGCCTGAAAAAAGTTTCGCATTATCACTTCAAGAATTACGATGCACAAAAATTTTTGGCATCTGAGAGGATTCCCCCAGAATTTTTTAAGTCTGTGAGTTGTGTGTGTGCATGTGAGTTGTGTGTGAGTTGTGCCTGTGTGTGTGTGTGTGTGCCTGTGAGTTGTGCCTGTGTGTGTGGGTGTGTGCCTGTGAGTTGTGCCTGTGTGTGCGTGTGTGTGCCTGTGAGTTGTGCATGTGCCTATGTGTGCCTGTGAGTTGTGTTTGTGCCTGTGTGTGCCTGTGAGTTGAGCCTGTGCCTGTGACTGTGCATGTGCCTGTGAGTTGTATCTGTGCCTGTGTGTGCTTGTGAGTTGTGCCTGTGCCTGTGCCTATGCCTATGCATGTGCCTATGCATGTGCCTGTGCCTATTCCTGTGCCTTTGCATGTGTCTGTGCCTGTGCCTGTGCATGTGCCTGTGTCTGTGCATGTGACTGTGCCTGTGCCTGTGCCTGTGCCTTTGTGTGTGTGTGTGTGTGAGTTGTGTGTGTGTGTGTCCCTATGAGTTGTGTGTGTGTACCTGTGAGTTGTATGTGTTGTGTTTATTGTGTGTGTGTGAGAGAGAGAGAGTTGTGTGTGTATGTGTGTGTATAATTGTTCGCAATTAAAAAATAGGGAAAAAATTTCACTCAAAACACCATTTTGTTTTCAAACAACTTTTTGAAAATTCCGTTTTGCAAACTCCATTTCACCCAAACAGTTTTTAACAAAACTCCATTTTTCGGAATCAGCACTTTTTCTATCAGCAGCATACCATCAGCAGCTTACCATCAGCAACAGCCCAACCAAACAGGCATTTAGTGCGCCGCGACACCCAAATTTTGGACTTTTACCAAATGAACACCAATTCGATCCCGGTCAGTGGCATTGGACTCGTATGATCAATACAAAGTCAACAGAAGTTGTCCGGGTCAAATTCGATGACGGGTGGTCAACTCGTGGTCAAATCAAGCACAATTGTGCACTAAAAAGCATGGCACACCAATTGCGACACGACACCCCAACTTTTACCAGACCCCGATTACCTGGACCCCCCTTTGACTTTGACCAGCATGGGGACCCCCCCACCCAACCCCCCAGTGTTCCGCATCTTTTGAAAATAGGTATACTATATGACATTTTTAGAAAAAATGTTCAACATTAAAGTTGTAGATCTCGTCGAAATCTACAACTATCATGTTGAACACATTTTCTAAAAAATGTCATATAGTAAAACTGTTTTGGGCTGCTATTAGAGGTCATATTATGCGTGTTTTTTTATTATTTTGTCGGGCTGTCAATAGCCAAAGCTGGACTGCCAATATAAAAGCCCATAAATAATTTGGACTACAAATAACAATAGACTGTGAATAGTCATTATAGGACTGCTTATAACATTGCCATAAGAAAAAAGAAAAGTAATTTTGAATATAAAAGTGGATGAAGGTCCTTAAGCGACGCCATACATTCACAAGCGACAATTCATAATCACCACGCTCACAGCTGCCACTGCCTCGCCAAACGGAGCCTAAATCTCCACTAATTTGACTTTTTTATATTGCTTGTATTATTTTTACTTATTTAATTATAATTTTTAATGATCAGTCTAATTAATATAATTTTATTAAGAATCATTTTCTATTAATTTATAGTATGCAAATTATATTTATTTTCCATTTCTCCCACTCTTTCTTCTATCCTCTCTCTCTCTCTCTAATATATTTTCATTTCTTATTTATTTAGTTAGTTGGCGTCCTGATTGGTTTTAAATGAATGAATGTGAGTTAAATGGAGGGATTAGATAAAAAGATTAGCTAAATTTTCATGGCTAAAATTTATTTAATGATTTGGTATTTTATTTGGTATTCCATTTTAATAAATGAAAATGTATGCATTTCTCATAAAATCACCCAAACAACCCGTGCTATGCCCGTAATTGCTTCGCTCAGGTGCACGGGGTTCGCCTATGATCGACAAGAATGCCCCGCCGCTCGCACCCTCCGAGCATATAAGTGATCGAGAGACAGATTGAATTTCGCACAGCTGCATCCACCGCACCATCAAGTATATAGAAAGGGTGATGTTATTTGCAGGTCATTTTCGGCAATGTGCAGACCACGGATAAATAAATACCAAACTAAAAAACACAGGAAAAAGTGCACTCATATAAATCTTGGTCTGCACATAACCATTATAAAATTACGTTGTCTGCACATAGACGAAGTCAGTAGGCATATAGTTATTATCCATAGAAACTAATTGAGCTCCTTAGATCGCATGTCCTCTAGCCCTCAGTAGTAAAAATCAGCACCAATAAATTCACCACACCATGAAGAATTCTCATGCTCTCCTCAAACGGCGGGTGCTCACGGTGGTGTCAATGTAACATATTAGTCAATGTAATGAGTAAATGGACCACCCCTCCCTCAGGTCCCTATGCTCAAAAGAAGGGTAGAGTCTGTCATGCTGTAGCAAGTATCAGATAAGTGAATACATTGTAACACTCAAACTTTCGCAAAATTAACTTACAAAAATCCCTTTCAGTTTAATAAAAAAATTTTAAATGAATTCCCAATGACCCGCACCCCTTCTGTTGGAACACCCTATTACTAATTTGGGTCAGGATCACTATGTCTCTTAGGAACCTGTTTTGACCTCATTGTATAGATCTAAAGGTCAAGTAGAATTGAGTCTAAGGGTTAGTACTTAGGTTTGGAAGCTGCCCTCAAGACCCAGGTTTTTCAGTTTGGAAACTAAGTCATTTCGTCGAGCTCAGTATGACGAATCGTCAAACTCCAATCGATGATCGTTGAGCTCACTTCGACGGATCGTCCAACTCCATTCGACGATCGCTGAGCTCAACTTCATCAAGTCGTCGAACTCCATTCGACGATCTTCGAGCTTAGTTCGGTGATCTTGACTTCAGTTTGATTCTCTATCTCTGAGCTCAGTTCGACGATAGTTGAGCTCAGATCGACGATCTCAATTGCTGTCTAAGTCCAAATCTCTGAGCTCAGTTTGACGATAGTGGAGCTCAGTTCGATGATTTTCTGAAGAGTTCAACGATTTTCAAGATTCAAATTCAGACAGTTGAAGAATTATTATAAGCATTTAATTCAGAGATCTTGTAGCCGTTTCTCATTTATTCTGGAGCAAGTTTCAAGGAATTATCAAGGAATGTTTTATTGGACTTTCCTCCAGAAGACAAAAGCAATTAAGGAAGTAATTAATGACAGGCTAACGGCTATTCTGGACAGAGGATCATTTCTATTCAGAGAAAAAGGAATAAAAGACGAGATTTTTGAATTCAAGAAACAACAAGAAGAACAGAAAGAAGAATAAGGAGAGACATATATTCTGCAATATTCATTCTCTGCAAAACTTCTTCTGCAATAACTCTTACAATAACAAATACACAAGAGAAAAAGAAAGAGTTGTAGACTTCCTTAGTCTCAAGATTCATACAAGAACATACATCCAAAGGAGATCAACAAACTGAAATCTTCAGATCTCTTTTGATTCAAGTGTTCAAGACCATCAACATTCAAGACTCCAGACACCTCACATTTCAGCTGTTGCTGAAATCATCATTTGCTCGAGATCAATTTTCTGAAGGCCTATCACCCTACTGCAAAGCTTCAATTCCTGAACAACTACAGATCTCAGGAGGAGCTTTGACAACATCAATATCCATATAGTCTTCTCAGCTGCTTTGAGAAAAAGAAGACTTCCATCACTTTATCATCCCACCTCTGTAAAGGGTTTTTCAAACTCCCTTCAAAAGTTTGTGTGTGTGGTTTTTGAGCACCTTATCAAAAGCTCAATGGTGGCAAGACACTTGATCAAAAATCTGGTTTGGTTTTTGAGCACCTTATCAAAAGCTCATTGGTGCCCAGGACACCTGATCAACTCATCCTGCAGTGGATTCCTACATAGGTTGGTAGAAGAGTGGATGTACCCAGGTTGATTGGGGAACCACTATAGCTCCTTGTGTCTTTTGGTTGCTTGTCTTTATTTTTGTTTCTAGCTGTGATTGTTTTGTGACTAGATAGTATCTGTGATTAGATAGGTTTGATCCCTGTTCACATTAGAATACAACAACTGTTGTAAAATTTTGTAGCAAGCACCATACTCTATTCACCCCCCTCAAGAGTATATCAGATCTAACTCTCACTCTCAATTGGTATCAGAGAGAGGTTGGTTAAACATACCACATCTCAGTGGTTGCACAGGCTAACACCTGAACCCAAAGATCCCTATTTAGATCTACTTGTTTTGATTTTGTTGTTAGAATTACTTATTCACAAATCATGGCCCAAAACAAAGATTATGCTAGCACCAGACCTCCAGTGTGCAATCTATCCAATTTTGCACTTTGGAAGGCAAGGATTAGACTATACATGAACTCTATTGATGAGGACATTTTTAATTCTATGTTGACAGTGTGTCCAAGACCTCCAGAGAACACAAGCACAAGTGCTATTCCACCTCCATCAGGAACAGATGCTGATATCAAGAAGTGGAAAGTAGCAGATGCAAAGGCTATGAATATCTTAGCCCAGACTATGTCTGATGACATTTTCCAAAAGGTGGCTGAATGTAATTCAGCAAAGGAAATCTGGGATAAGCTGTTTGAAATAGCCTCAGGATCAGCTGATGAAAGAAAGGACTGGAGATCCCACCTCATATCCTAATATGAGAATTTCAAGAAAGGAGAAGCTGAGTCAGTAACTGAAATGTATAACATACTCAGTTTGATAGTCAATGAACTGATGACTCTAGATAAGGAGATCTCATTGATTGAGCTAAATGACAAAATCCTAATGTGCTTCCCAAGCACTTGGGACTCAAGGATCTGGCCAATCAAGGATGCCAGAAGCCTGAATGAGATTACAACAGAAGCTCTCTTGGGCAAGCTCAAGTCTTATGAGTTGCTCATTAAGAACAGAGAAGAAGAGCAGAAGGCTGCCTCACCAGCCATAAGAAAAGAAAAGACAATAACTTTCAAAGCCACTGAAGATCAGCCTGAAGACAAAATCCCAGGCAATGATGAACTGCTTAGTCTACTGACTAAAAGATTTTACAAGATGGCCAGGAAGGACTTCAGGAAGAGATCATATAAAGAGCATGACAAGCCAAGGTATGATAGATCAAATAATAAGGAAATTGTTTGTTTTGGTTGCAGGAAACCAGGGCACATTGTGCCTGACTGTCCAGAGAACAAAAACCAGGACAGAAAGAACAAGAGAGAAAGAAGAAAAGACAAGGACTTCAAGAAGAATAGCAATGGCAAACCCTCCTCCAGCAAGAAAAAACACACAAGGAAGGGATTTATTGCTGAATCTTGGAGTGAGACTGAAGAGGAATCAAAAGCTTCTTCCAGCTCAAGTGATGATGAAGATGATGCTGAAGAGAAGGAGTTCTGCATGATGGAAATCAATGCCTCTCAACACAATTCAGATGTAGAAGAGTTAGAGTCAGACTCAGAAACTCAACTTGAAGAGGACCAGGTAATTAGTTCTTTTGATTTCAATTCTGAGGACTTTAAGTATGAATTTAAAGCACTATGCTTAGACTTATTAAAATCGGAGAAGGAAATTACCTCTCTCAGAAATCAATTCTCTGAACATAGTTCCTTAAAATCAGAAAACCTCAAACTCTCTAAGGAGTTGGAGTGTTGTAGGGAGCAGATAGCTTCACTGAAAAGTGAACTATCAGAGGCCAAGAAGCTTGAAGAATCCCTCAATGGGAGAAGTATCAAGCTGATGGACATCACAAGCACAGTGAACTCTAGATTCAACAGTACACCGGGCTTGGGTGCTTCATCCAGCCAACCTATAGTTCTAACAACCCCAATCAAATTTATCTCTGATAAAGGGAAGGGAGTTGTAGAGGTAGCTAGAAAAAATTCTGATCTACCTAAGAAAACCAAGTTCCAGCAGAAATCGTCGAACGGAGCTCGCCGATCGCCGAATGCAGATCGACGATCTCAGGCAAAATCGTCGAACTCAGGTCGACGATCTCTAATTCCTGAACTCTGCCACAGTCGACCGTCGAATGGAGCTCAACGATCTGACCCAAGATCGTCGAACGCAGCTCCACGATCGTCGAACAGAGATCAGAGCTTTGGAAATTCTTTCAAGGGTAAATCAAAATCCAATCCTAGGGGTCCTTCATCCCAAAGATTTAACCCTTATACTGAATGGATAATACCCCCAAGGAGATATCATCCTGATGGTTATAAGAGTCAACCAGGGATGTCATTTATTTCTGAGTTTAAAGGCTATCAACCTAGGCCCAAGGTAAACTGAGTCAAAAACAAGTGAATTATTTTATGTGCAGGTGAAGACCTATCCAACATCAAACCAGCAATGGTACTTGGATAGTGGGTGCTCAAAGCACATGACAGGAAACAAGGAAAACCTCACATCCTTTAAGGCAAAGAATGGACCCAAAGTCATATTTGGTGATTCAAACTTTGGACTGACAAAAGGATATGGTGCAGTTCAAATTGGCACAGTCACATTCAAAAAGGTAGCCTATGTGGAAGGACTGAAGCACAATTTGATCAGTATCAGTCAGCTATGTGATGAAGGCTACCAGGTGACTTTCAGAAAAGCCATATGCAAGATCAAGTCAGAGGACAACACAACTGTGTTGACGGGTAAAAGGAAAGGTAACATCTACTTAGTAGATTTTCTTTCAACAGATGTAGACATTTGCTTGTTTAATTCTGTTAGTAGACCCAATGTTTTGTGGCATAAGAGACTAGGGCATATAAATATTAAAACCATTACTAGGCTATCCAAGGACAACCTTATTAGAGGACTACCTTCTGGACCCTACAAGAAGGAAGGACTCTGCGGGGCTTGTCAATTAGGCAAGCAAATTAAAAATAGTTTCAAGTCACTTAATAAGAGTGATTCAATTAGGATTTTGTATCTGTTACACATGGATCTTTTTGGACCCATTACAGTACAAAGTCTAGGAGGGAAATCTTACACTTTAGTAGTTGTAGATGACTTCTCTAGATTCACATGAGTGTTCTTTCTGAGAAAGAAGTCTGATAACTTTAAGTGTTTGACAGAGTTTCTCAAATGCATACAGACTGAGTTCAATACTCACATTGCCCTGATCAGAAGTGATCATGGGATAGAGTTTGATTCTCTTCTTATGCAAGAGTTCTGTCAGAGTGAAGGGATCTGGCACACTTTCTGAGCTCCTAGAACTCCTCAACAAAATGGGGTAGCTGAAAGGAAAAATATAACCCTTATTGAATCTGCCACTACATTGTTGTCAGATGCTCACCTTCCTCTATCTTTTTGGGCAGAGGCAGTGAACACCTCCAACTATGTGCTGAACAGAAGTTTAATACATAAACTGAAGGGCAAGACTCCCTATGAATTACTCAAAGGGAAGAAATCTAAAGTAGATTACTTTAGAATTTTTGGTTGTATTTGTTATATACACAATAATGACAAGAAGTATTTAGCAAAATTTCAAGCTAAAGCTGATGAAGGAGTGTTTCTGGGATATTACATGATCAGTAAGGCTTATATGGTTTATAATAAATCAACTCTTAAAATTGAAGAATTTGTTCACATATCTTTTGATGAAACTAACATGTCTTTCAAGGAGAAGAACACTTCTACCATAGAACCTTTGCAGGTACATTCTCTTGCTGAAGATTTGGATAGATTACAAATCATTCAAAAAGAGGAAAGCAGTAAAGATGAAGAAGACATTCAACATCATGAAGAGAAACCTCTTGAAAAGCCAGTTGTTGTACCACAAGAGGAAACAACAACACAGGTTGGTGAACAATCAACACCCCCTGTTGATTTAGTAACATCAAGAGACCATCCAATTTCCCAAGTAATTGGAGACATCTCAGCTGGTGTGCAAACCCGAAATCAGGTCAACCAACACCTGTTGCACACTTGCTTCCTATCTCAAATTGAACCTCAATCCATTCAAGATGCAGAGCAAGATCCACACTGGATCATGGCAATGCAAGAAGAGTTGCATCAATTTGAAAGGAACAAAGTTTGGGAACTAGTACCAAAGCCTAAGGATCACTCTATTGTAGGAACAAAGTGGGTGTTCAGAAACAAATTGGATGATCAAGGAGTAATTGTAAGGAACAAGGCAATGCTAGTTGCTCAAGGTACTCTCAAGAAGAAGGCATAGACTATGACCGGACTTTTGCACCAGTTGCAAGGTTGGAGGCCATAAGGATCTTCTTAGCATATGCAGCACACAAAGGCTTCAAAGTATACCAGATGGATGTAAAGAGTGCCTTTCTCAATGGAGACATCAAAGAAGAAGTCTATGTCAGACAACCTCTAGGTTTTATCTCTCCAATCCATCCTGATTATGTTTTTAAATTGAACAAAGCATTATATGGTTTCAAGCAAGCTCCTAGAGCATGGTATGAGACCCTAGCATGCTTTCTCCTGAAAAATGAATTTATAAGGGGTAGAGTAGACCAAACTTTTTTTATTAGAACCTATAAGTCTCATACCCTACTAGTACAAATCTATGTAGATGATATTATCTTTGGTTCTACTGATTCAAATTTGTGCACAAGGTTCTCTAATCTAATGCATTCTAAATTTGAAATGAGTAGCATGGGTGAGCTATCCTTCTTTCTAGGATTGCAAGTCAAACAACATGCTGAAGGCATATTCATTTCTCAAACCAAGTATGCAAAAGAATTGGTTAAGAAATTTGGTATGTCTGAAGCATCTTGTATGAAAACACCTATGCCTACTAATGCTGTATTGGATGCTGATGGACATGAGAAACCTATTGATCAGACAACATATAGAGCAATGATTGGCTCTTTACTGTACCTTACAGCTAGTAGACCTGACATAATGTTTGCTACATGCATATGTGCTAGATTCCAAGTGAGCCCTACAGAGTCACACCTAAAATTAGTAAAAAGGATTCTCAGGTATGTTAAAAGTTGTCCAAATCTAGGTCTCTGGTATCCAAAAGATTCAGCATTTGACTTAACTGGATTTTCTGATGCTGATTATGCTGGATGCAGAATTGACAGGAAAAGCACCAGTAGAACTTGTCAGTTTCTTGGTGATAGACTTGTCTCTTGGTTTTGCAAGAAACAAACATATGTATCAACTTCAACTGCTGAAGCTGAATATATGGCTGCAGGTAGTTGTTGTTCACAAATATTGTGGATTCAAAACCAACTCCTACACTATGGCTACAACTTAAAGAAGTCTAAAATCTTTTGTGATAATACCAGTGCTATTTCTATAGCACAAAATCCAGTCCTCCATAGTAGGACAAAACACATAGAAATTAGGCATCACTTTTTAAGGGATAATGTTGAGAAAAATAAAATTGAACTTCAATATATCCCAACTGATTTGCAAAGGGGAGATATTTTCACCAAACCCTTGGATGAAAAGAAACACACCTTCTTCCTGAATCAGTTAGGAATGTTAGATGGAGGAAGTCTAAAATAAGTTCCACGATTTTGAAACTCTAAAAATTGACCAAGACTAGGCAAACTTCTCAATTTTTCTAGTGTATAGAGTGTTTTTCTGTCTCTAAACTGCGCTCGACAATTTTCCCCCCGATCGTCGAACGGAGATCGACGTTTTTCGAAATCGTCGACCTGAGTTCAGCGCTTCTCAGATAGTGCTCAACTATCTCTCCAGGTCAACGATCGTCGAACGGCGCTCGACGAGTTTGTTTTCTGAACTATCGTCGAACGGAGCTCGATGCTCTCCAATATCGTCGAACGGAGATCGACGATATTGAAGACCTTTCAGATTCCTTTAGAAGCCCCGATCGTCGAACTGAGTTCAACGACCTTTCCTTTTCTGCATCGAACCCTAATATAAAATTCATTTTTCGGCCGTCGTTCTCCTTTTGCGCTTTCAATCTCTCTGCAAATTTTCTCTTTCCCTCCAAACCTCTCTACACTTGGTCGTTTGGTTGTTTATTCTTTGCAGGAAACCATGGTCGTCTCCGTCGCCGTTCTGGAAGCCATGAAATTTGATGCCGGATTCGATATTGACATGGATTGTTTCAGCACTAGTGATCAGATTTTCCAAGACATTCTAGAACTGTTCAAGGAACAAAAGCTTGTTGCTATCATGTCCACCAGAATCAAACTGCCAGCAGATGAAATCAAAGAGTGGGTGTATACTGCCCACAACCAAGACCAGAATACAGTTGTTGGATCAATTTCTGGAACCCAGGTACCTCTGACACCTACCATTCTGACAGAAGTTTTTCAATTAAATTCTGGAAGAGATTCTATTGAAATGTCTAGAGAAGAATTTTATACCATGCTTGATAGAATGGGTCATTCTGATGCAAACCCTAGCAAGCTGCTGAAAAAGAACTTATCTGTGGAATATAGATTTTTAGCTGATGTTGTGGGAAAAGTTCTTTTGGCGAAGCATTCAACCCATGATACCATCTCTAGGTATCAGCTGTGTTTGATGGGTGCTTTAGTTGATAAGAAACAATTACACTGGGGAGAGATATTTTCTTTGATCTAATTAAGAAGAAGATAAATAAGAATTTTGTGAATTATGGAAGGATTCTAGGGCTGTTTCTTCAAAACAGATGCCCTGCCCTGCTTGTATCAAATGGGATGCACATCAATGCCTCCAAGAGGCTTTCCTGTGCTCTCTATGGCAAGTGGGACAGACAGATAGTGAAGCCCAGCAGGCCCTTTGCAGCTGCAACTTTAGGCACAAGGGCTGTTACAGTCTCTTCCCCTCAAGTCTCTGCCCCTGCAGAAGACTTGCCTGCTGTTTCTCCTCCTCCACCTCTTATTTCATCTCCTCCAGTCACCTCCACCATTCAAATTTCATCCACCATTATTATTTCCAGCACATCTCCTACCACAATTCCATCTCCAATTCCTACACTCACAGAAGAAATCTTCCACCCTCTACATCACTACCCTCCACCAGATCTTGACACATCATCTCACATTCCATCATTCAATATGATAGATTATTCCTTTATGGATGATTCACCTTCTTCCCCTCCTGAACTACCCTCTTCATCCACATCTTATCAACAGCTACTGCAAGATATCATTTCTCAACCCTCCTTCACACCCTCTATTTCCATTCCCCTATCTTCCATTTCAACAATCCCCACACCTCAACCTTCACTTCTACCATCCACTAGCTCTCCACCAGCCTCTCCAGCATTTCCACCTTCATTCTCTACCTCTGCTCAAGTCCCTACTGAGCAAGTAGATATTCCAGCCTTAGCTGACAAATTGTATGAGCTGATAGCTCCCAGGCTATCACCCTTGTTGGAGACCTCCTTGGCTCCACTTCTACAGTCAGTTGAAGACCTTTCTGCCAGGCTCTCTTCCCTCATTCCTCAGGCAATCCCTTCCTTTGGGTGCCTTAATCCAGCTGTCTCTGAATCTAGGCAGGGGGAGATGCCTCATGAAGATGTTAGATTTCCTGCTGCTACTGCTGCTGCTATTACTTCAACTCAAGCCCAAGCTTCAACACTATCTCAGGTTGCAGTTTTCTCAGTGGACCTCAGGTCCCTACTATCAGAGTTTGATTATACACATTTCAGCTGTCTTCCATAGAGCAATGCAGTCCAGCTATCAGAAGATCTCTCCAAGGTCATTGTGCCCTTTTCAAGCTGTGACACCAGTGTTATAAATTCCATTGTTAATTCAGTTTATGCTGGTAGTTCTGTTGCTGCTGCCCCTACTATTGTTATTGATGATACTGCTGATGATTTAGTTTCTAAAGATATACATATGACAGAGGCATATGATTTTGATCCTACTGTCACTACAGATGTTTCCCCTGCTGATGTTTTTGTATATGAAACTGTTTTCTCTGAATCTGCTGCTGCCCCAATTACTGCTGTTATTTCTGCTGATGTATCTTCTGAGAGTGTTGCTCCTGCAAGTTCTGTATCTGCTGTATCTACTGTTGCTGCTACAACTTCTTCTGTTAGTGCTATTTTCATTCCTTCATCTACTGATGCTGCCACAACTATTGTCACTACTGTTACCTCTACTCAAACCAAACAACAGATAGACTACCTTAAAAGGATTGATGCTTTATATGAGGAACAAAGCTCTGAAAGTGATCAGTTTAGAACTGATTCTGATGACTCCTCAGCCACTATAGCAAGGAAAAGAAAAGCAAGAAGCAAGGCAATGAAAAGAGTTCCTCCAGCTAAAGTAAAAGATACAAATGATATTCCCTACTATATTCTGCATGACTGCCCTATAACTGAACACTAAATGCAATATTCCAAGAATCAATTAAAGGCTATGAAAAAGAAAAGAAAATATGACAAAGGATCTTCTCAGTTTCATCATCCTCCTCCTCCTCCTTCACCAGGTGCAGGTACAAGTGGTAGCTCTGCATCTCAACCCTCTGCCAGAAGTCAAACCCCCTATCAGCCTCATGGGAGATCTCAACATAGGGGAAGCCAATCCAGAGGCTATCAATCAAGGAGAGGAAGCTACAGAGGCAACCAAAGAGAACTTCAAGTTTATTCAAAAGGATACTCCAGGCAGCACCCATACTCAAGGGAAGGAGAAGGTCCATCTGATACAACTTCAGGTCCTTTCCCTTATAAGATCAAAGAATTAGTCTCCTCTAGAGATCCTCCAGATAATCCCTCTAACAGATATGATCCTCCAGTGCCTTTTGAAGATCCAGAGAACAATCCAACTTCTTGGACAGCCAGGATGAAAGAGTTAGCTGCTCTGGACCAGATCAAGAAAGCCAGAGAGCAAGGCAGAGACACTTCCAACATTACTACTCTATCTGAACAAAGGAAAAAGGAACTGGAAAGATACTCCTCCAGCAAGTTCTTTGATTCTGAAAGCTATATGAAGTTGCACCCTGAAGTTATAGTACCAAGGCCTAAACAACAAACATTTCTAGGTGCAGTTGATGACAGGAGATCAAAGAAGGAAGCTCTTAATCCAAATAGAGAAATTAAACTTATAAAGAGCAAAGAAAAGGAATAATTCTGTAAGGTTACAATATATTCTGTTTTCTGATCTATCTGAGATTATTATCTGTGGTTCTGCAATGTTTTGTTGTTATATTGTTGCTGCGTATATTCTTAATTTTTCAATGTATGTAAAAAGTAATCCTAACCCAAATAGGGGGAGATTGTTGGAACACCCTATTACTAATTTGGGTCAGGATCACTATGTCTCTTAGGAACCTGTTTTGACCTCATTGTATAGATCTAAAGGTTAAGTAGAATTGAGTCTAAGGGTTAGTACTTAGGTTTGGAAGTTGCCCTCAAGACCCAGATTTTTCAGTTTGGAAACTAAGTCATTTCGTCGAGCTCAGTATGACGAATCGTCGAACTCCAATCGACGATCGTTGAGCTCAATTCGACGGATCGTCGAACTCCATTCGACGATCGCTGAGCTCAACTTCATCAAGTCGTCGAACTCCATTCGACGATCTTCGAGCTCAGTTCGACGATCTTGACTTCAGTTTGATTCTCTATCTCTGAGCTCAGTTCGACGATAGTTGAGCTCAGATCGACGATCTCTATTGCTGTCTAAGTCCAAATCTCTGAGCTCAGTTCGACGATAGTGGAGCTCAGTTCGACGATTTTCTGAAGAGTTCAACGATTTTCAAGATTCAAATTCAGACAGTTGAAGAATTATTGTCAGCATTTAATTCAGAGATCTTGTAGCCGTTTCTCATTTATTCTGGAGCAAGTTTCAAGGAATTATCAAGGAATGTTTTATTGGAATTTCCTCCAAAAGAGAAAAGCAATTAAGGAAGTAATTAATGACAGGCTAACGGCTATTCTGGACAGAGGATCATTTCTATTCAGAGAAAAAGGAATAAAAGATGAGATTTTTGAATTCAAGAAACAACAAGAAGAACAGAAGGAAGAACAAGGAGAGACACATATTCTGCAATATTCATTCTCTACAAAACTTCTTTTGCAACAACTCTTACAACAACAAATACACAAGAGAAAAAGAAAGAGTTGCAGACTTCCTTAGTCTCAAGATTCATACAAGAACACACATCCAAAGGATATCAACAAACTGAAATCTTCAGATCTCTTTTGATTCAAGTGTTCAAGGCCATCAACATTCAAGACTCCAGACACCTCACATTTCAGCTGTTGCTGAAATCATCATTTGCTGGAGATCAATTTTCTGAAGGCCTATCACCCTACTGCAAAGCTTAAATTCCTGAACAACTACAGATCTCAGGGGGAGCTTTGACAACATCAATATCCACATAGTCTTCTCAGCTGCTTTGAGAAAAAGAAGACTTCCATCACTCTCTCATCCCACCTCTGTAAAGGGTTTTTCAAACTCCCTTCAAAAGTTTATGTGTGTGGTTTTGAGCACCTTATCAAAAGCTCATTGGTGGCAAGACACCTGATCAAAAATCTGGTTTGGTTTTTGAGCACCTTTTCAAAAGCTCTTTGGTGCCTAGGACACCTGATCAACTTATCATGTAGTGGATTCCTACCTAGGGTGGTAGATGAGTGGATGTACACAGGTTGATTGGGGAACCACTATAGCTCCTTGTGTCTTCTGGTTGCTTGTCTTTATTTTTGTTTCTGGCTGTGATTGTTTTGTGACTAGATAGTATTTGTGATTAGATAGGTTTGCTTCCCTGTTCACACTATAATACAACAACTGTTGTAAAATTTTGTAGCAAGCACCATACTCTATTCACCCCCCCTCTAGAGTATATCAGATCTAACTCTCACTTTCACCTTCTTTCGCTCTCGCTCTCGCCTGGGTTTCTTCCCTAAGCTATGAAGAGAATTTAAGGCTCAATTCCACTCTACTCTACTCTCCACCTCTTTTGAGTGAGCTTGTGCAGTTTATTCTCATTCGACTACAATTGCAGCCCTATTCCAGTGTTAGACTGAGCTCTACCTCAAGTTCTTCCTTTATTGTAAGCTCGTCTCTCTCCTTTTCCCTTATTATCCTTCTTCATATTTCTTTTTTGTGTCTGTCTTCTTCCTTTGATTGCTGGAATAAAACTGCTCGATGATCTCAAGTGTTGAATTCATCATTTCAAAATGTTAAAATTTTAATTGAGTTAGATTTCACCACTGGAGGCAGAAGTTGGATTTTCTCTACATATTGTCGGTTGTAGTTGAAATATTTGAATTGGGGGGGGGGGGCATTCTTTAAGTTTGGTGGGCAGTTTGTGTAAAGCATGTTTTTCTATTGGGGTTTTTCCTTTAGCTCTCAATTCCTATTTGATTTGGGGTTACAGATGTGATCATGGTTGGATTGAATCAAATTAAAGAACAAAGTTTAGATTTGTACACAACCAGAGAGATACAACGTGAAGGTTTGAGAGAGAAATAGTCACACCCCGCGATTCACCCTAGTGAGACATGCTTCAATTTCACGAAAAAAAACACTTGGGGTGGGGGGAGAAAAGTGATCAGGGAATCGATCTTGAAACACTTGATCTGTTGTATGAGGAAGAGGCGAGAGAGATGGAGTTTCGACATAAGCGGCATCCTTTATCCAGCGAGAAAAAACTGAAAAAAACCTGAGAGAGATGGATGCTATAGAACAGAAAACCCATCAGAATAAAACAGCCCCTGAGCGGCAATAACAAGAGAGAACCGGTTCCACGTGGACCAATAAAAAATATGACAAAACTAAAACTAAAATCGAAAATAAATACACGTGTGATTCATATTGACTTTTAACACCCCCTCAAACGGTCCTTTAGGCAAAGGCTTCGTGAAGATGTGTGAGCACATTATCGTGGCTTTGAACGTACTCCACCACGATAGCTCCTTCAATCACCCTTTCGCCAATGAAATGGTGTTCAATCTCTGTGTTTCGTCTGAGCATGAAAAATTGGGTTCTCCATGAGCTTCAAAGCACTCTCATTATCCCCGTGAAGCATGGTAGCCTTTTCAATCTTCATAAACACATCCTCTACAAATTGACGAAGCCAGACACACTTATGAGCTACCAAAATGATACTTTGTATTCTTCTACGATAATGCAAATGGACACACAGTCTTGTTTCTTGATGCATCACAAGACTGTTGAAGATCCACACTTGAATGCATACCCAGATGTCGACATTTAATCATCTTTATCTCTAGCAAGAACCTCATTTGTGAACTGATGTAAACAAATATACCACAGTACGCAGACTGGAAACTAGTAATCGTAATTTAAATGATAGTGGCAAAAAATAATATTCATCGTCTCAAATGTCAGAATCAACTGAGCAAAAGTAAAGCAGCAAGAAGCATCACCGCGATCTATGAACTTTGAACTATCTGGGCATTGGCCCACTATGCACCACCTTGATCCCTACAACCAAATTCGCGTCAAGTAAACACGGGTCAGCACAGGGCTGACCAACGCTATGAAATGACTCCTCCAACCCACCACCAGCCTCGGTCAGCCTAACATACTCGGGTCAAGTTACCACACTCCTACGAGTACACACGTAGCCAATCATGCACATAAAAATTAAACTGAAAAGTCAAGTGTTAGTATAAGAAAACTACTCTACACAGGGTGAAAGAATCAATACACATGGATATAAGTTGAGCATGTAATTAAAGTAGACCTAGATGTTGTCACATCCCTAGCACATGACCTCTGGATCACGTCAAGTGCTTCACAATAGCAGCCCTAGAGTTCCTTGTCATCCAACCTCCTCACGAAAAGGAGTGAGTTCTCCCTTGCTTTGTGGACCACCAATGGATGAGGAAGAAGGGTTTCTCACAAAAGGGAAGAAAGGCCCCATCGCAGCTCTCAACTTGTGGGTGGGGGTGGGGGCGTCGGTTCTCCCGGCAAGGAGGGTCATCAATTGGGTAGTCACCGGCTTTGGAGAAGTCAGACAGAGAGGAGACTGTCAGAATGCAGAAGATCAACGGAGAAGGAGCTCGGTGGTCGGCTGTCGCGAGAGAGAGAGGGGCAACGGGCTTCCATCGATTTTCACAAGGGGGTTGTCACTCGGGTGATCATGTTGGAGGTGGCTCAGGTAACAGCAATTTGTTTACGACATAATAAAATTTATGTTTATATTAGTATATATCTTAGGAGGCCGACCCTTTTTCAGAAATATTCAAACACCTGTAACTTTTTATTGGGACTCGGATTTTATCCCGGATAAGCTCTTTACAATTGTCTCGTTGATACACACCCACTGAAATGGTCAGATCCTGATTTTGAGTTCCTTTGCTCGATTTTCGCTTCTCGGGGTATTTTTTGCTCGATTTAACTAAAACATCAAAACCACCCCAACGATGTCGAAATTGCACGTGGAAGACTTCACTGAACTCATATAGTCGATACGAGTCTAACGAAACTAACTAAGGTCAATTATAATGTTGTTTGCTCTGTTTCACCTTTTTGAATAATTGGGGGGTTACAATTCTCTCCCCCTCACCTCAGGTCGCGATCTCAGTTAGGCTCAAGTGTAGTGATTGGAAAAGCAATGGTGGAAAAATCAACTATTTTGCAGAGTGGTAGTAAAATCTATGAAATTGTTTGGAAGAACAACGTTTACAGTATTATTTCAAATTAAGAAATTATTTAAGCTGTTTGGCACATACGAATAACGACTTTAGATTTTCATATGAATAACAACAATCCATTTGGAGAATAAAAACAAAAATTATCTTAAATGAAATCTTGTATGAGATCGGAAATGATATCTGAAATGCAAAATAAAAAAAGAACTTCAATCGATTTTTGAAATTATCTAAAATGAAATGAGATTTGAAATGCAGTGGTGGGAAGAACTGAAATCGCAGTAGTGATGAAGATGCAGTCTTGGAAAGATCAGAAATGGAGCAGACCAACCCGACGCAGTGGTGAGGAACTTGGAGTAATCCAACCCGATGTCGGCCACCCACGAATGGTTGATGCTCTGGCAATGAGGGTGAGCTTGTGCCAGGTGGAAGAGGCAGAGGATGCAGTCTTGGGAGGAGAAAGCTGTGAAGATGAGGAGGTTTCTGACATCCTTGGCAGCGAGCTTGTTGTTTTCGGGCTGGGCGGAGACAATGGCAGCGACTATCAGGCAGCCTCTAGCAAAGGAGTTTAGGGCGAGAACAGGGCGACATCCGGAAAAGGGTGGGCGAGAATCGTGAATCGCGCTTTCTGCGTGATTCAAAAGTCGTGAAAAAAATCACGACTCCAAATCTCAATTATTGTGCAATTTTAGAGTGGTGGCGGATTCCACTGCTGGCATTAAAATTCTTTTTGGCATAGCTGACTTAAAATTTGTGGCATGTTTCTCATAAAATGCTCTCCCAAACATAGCCTTAATGAAATTTTGTCCCAAAATTTATTCTCAATCTCAGCCGCAATGGATACAAAATGTCAAATTTTCATACGTCGTGTGGGTTATTGACCCGCCATGCATTCGTTGCGCTACACCGATCTACACCTTCACGAGGAAAACCAAACGAACTCAGACGCGGTGAAATACCAAACTAGGAGGTCAAAAAAATATTTTACATCTTTTCAAAAATTGAGAGATTGACATGGATTCGGACATACAAGAGTCGATCAATCATCTCGTACACTCTATCGCAGAGATCCTTCCGTCACTTAGGTCATAACCAAAAGAGCCATACAAATCATCTTATTTTTTGCTCCATAGTCATTTTATTACAGCAGGAACAGTTATAATCCTTTCCAGCGAGAAAAATAAAAAAAAAACGAGAGAGATAAATGCTACAAAATCGAAAACCCCTTGGAATAAAATAGCCCCTGGGCGACAACAACTAGAGAGAACAAGTTCCATGTGTCCCAATCAAAAACACGACAAAATTTAAACCAAAAATAAATAAAACTGTGTGATTCATACTTTTAATACTCCCCCTCAAGATGAGACTGACAAAATTTTGAGCAAACTACGGAGACGCTTAGATAGTCATTTTGGCAAAGGCTTCGTGAAGATGTCCACCACATTATCATGGCTTCAAACGTGATCCACCACGATAGCTCTGTCAAGCAACTTTTCTCGAATGAAATGGTGTTCAATCTCAATGTGCTTCGCCTGAACATGAAAAACTAGGTTCGTCGTGAACTTCAAAGCACTCTCGTTATCCCCGTGAAGCATGGTAGCCATTATCTTCATAAACAAATCATTCACAAGTCGACAAAACCTTATGCACTCCTGAGCTACCAAACATGACGTCTTGTATTCTTCTTCGGTAGTGGAAATGGACATACAGTCTTGTTTCTTGCTGCATCATGAGACTGTTATTAATCCACACATGAATGCATACCCAGATGTCAACCTTTAATCAACTTTATCTCTATAAAGAACCGCATCTGTGAACCCATACACAAAAATATACCATAGTATGCAGACTGAAAACTACTAATAATAATTGAAATAAAAGTGGCAAAAAATCTTATTCATCGTCTTAAATGTCGGAATCAGCTGGACAAAAGCAAAGAAGCAAGAAGCATCACCACAATCAATGAACTTTAAACGGTCTTGGCTTTGTCCCGTCGTGCATCACCATGAGCTATGCTCCCTATAGCCAAATACGCGTCAAAAAATATGGGTCATCACATGGCTAACCAACGCTACGTAACGAAACCTTTCCCCGTTCATCCTAACGTACTACGGGGCGAGGTATCGCACACCTACGAGTATGCATGTAACCAAGCATGCATATAAAAATTAAATAGAAAAGTCAAGTGCAAGTATAAGAAAACTACTCTACACAGGATGAAAGAATCAATACATAAGGATTTGAGCATGTAAATTAAGTGGACCTAAATGTTTTCACATCCCTGGCACACGACCTCTGGATCGCGACAAGTGCTTTACAGCAGTAGCCCTAGAGTTCTCGGTCGTCCAACCACCTCACGACAAGGGGAGAGTTCTCCCATGATCTGTGGGCTACTGATGGATGAGGAAGAAGGGTTTTCCACAAAAGGGAAAAAGGCCACATGGTAGTTCTCAGTTGGGGGGTGTCATCAGTTATCTCGACAAGGAGGGTGTTCATTGGGTAGTCACCAGATTTAGAGGAGTCAGACGGAGAGGAGACTGTCGGAATGGAAAAGTTCATCTGAAAAGGAGCTCGGTGGCCTGTTGTCGTGAGATAGGGGTGAGGGAGGCAGGCAAGGAGCTCGGTGGCCTGTTGTCGTGCGAGAGAGGGGTGAGGGGTTAGGTAGGGCACCTCAGGCCCTCAGCATAACACACAGGTTATCTTTAGAACCCAATCTCAGAACCATAAGGGTTCATACCTCAGATGTATCGCCCCGAAACTCCAGAGAGCGACGGGGGACGTTTTGGGCCAGTTTTTGGGTTCTGGCAGGAGGCACACGGCCTGGGACACGGGTGTGTCCCAGGGCGTGTCAGGCTTGTGTGGACACTCAGCCAGTGAAGTCGACATTTTGCTCTCGACATTGTGTCGAGACTGGGCACACGGCCTGCGATACGGGCGTGTCGCAGGGCGTGTAGACCCGTGTCGACACTCAGCCCGCGAAGTCGACACTCTGCGCTCGACGAAGTGTCGAGACATGGAACACGGACTGGGACACGGGCGTGTCGCAGTGCATGTCGACCTGTGTCAACACTCATCCCGGGGAGTCGACAAATTTTGCTCGACGATGTGTCGAGACAAGGCACACGGCCTAGGACACGGGCATGTCCAAGGCCGTGTCGTGTGGTCGACGAACTTCGCTCAACGAAGTGTCGAGACCGTGTACACTGCATGGAGCTCAGGCATGTTTGAGTGGACACAGATAAGGACACGGGCGTGTCCAATACCCGTGTAGTTCTCGGGTTGTTTTCGGGGTAAAAAGATGGGGGTACACGGCTGACCACACGGCCGTGTCAGTTGGAACACGGGCGAGTCAGGTCGAACACGGGTATGTCGGATGCCCGTGTGTTGTTCCAGGCGCGTCGATTTTGACGGCGAATGAGGCACACGGCCCTGGACACGGGCGTGTGACAGGCCGTGTGCGATCAAGATTGGACATTTCAGTCCCGAATCAAAGCCGTTCGTTTCTTTAATTGATGATCCAACGACTGGGGGTTGTTCCTGATGGGATATACTCGGGATTGGGCCTTAGAAACCCTCACTTTTCATGAGTTGTTATCTTTCTAAAGCTTAGAGAGAGAGGAGAGCCAAGGAAGGAAGAAGAAGCTAGGTCCGGCCATTGGAGGAGCTTCGAAGCTCCAAATCGCGAGCCGACTCCGAATCCACGGAGGCAAAGATAGTGCGGTGCTTTTCATCCGCTTACTTTTCCATGGCACCAAAGAGAAATGCTAGGGTAACGATCCTCTTCTTGAGCATGTTAAGATCTACTTCTTTTGCAAAAGGGAAGGCCGCTCTCGCGAGTTTGCGGTGAGTTGGAGGCGTTCCTTCGGGTAGACATGAATAGTCCCCGTTGTTAGAGTCCGTTAGCGAGAACGGACATAGGCATGTTGTGTGAAGCCTACCCGGACATGTTGGTCTTGATCGGTGATGTTGCATTGCATAAATGCCGGAGAAGACTCCGTGCGATTGGTTGTTTTTTGGGTTTTCTACCCGGTAGATTGCAACAGGGAGCCTTGGGGACTAACCCTAAGGTGCACCCGTAAAACTGGGCGGATGCGTGATCATGCCAACATGGAGGCCTGAGAGCCAACTTGAACATAACCGAGTTATGTGAAATTGTGTGACGAAAATGGGACCCGGGAGATGTTTGACCTGCGCATATGGCTTAAATTGTCGTTGCGACGTGAGCACGGGTTAGATGGAACCGTACTCATTTCTATGTCATTCTGGTTAAAGAGACCTAAAGTTACGTGGCACTTGTCGTCTGCATAGATGAGAGTCTTCGGCGGTCTATGGCTTAAATTGTCATGACCCATGCCGGGAAGACAAATTGCTCATATGTTTGGCCGTCAAAGTGGCGGTGGTGGGTCCGGAATGTCTATGGCTTTAACTGATGTGACATCGAGCAGTTCACCGAGAATGTGCCCTGAGTGCACGGGGTGTGTGGCCGTGTGAGCCTACGCCTGTGATGAAATGAATATTATTATATTGCTCGCTTGTGCTAATAAAATTGCAGGGAAGGAGCATCGCCGCCCCGAGTTGGGGGCGGGATCGTTATAATTTGGTCAGCATTGCTGACCGTTGCCTTTTTGTTTGCCACCGTGCGGTGGTTATGTTGCTTGCAGGTGCTGCTGGACCAAGCGGTCAATAGCGGGCTAAAGCCCAAATTGCGAAGCCGGCCCTCGAAGGCCTAAGTAGCGTGTTTACTGCTTTATTCATGTATGACCGGTCTGCGTTTCGTGGTTTGTAAAACATATAATATCTAGTGAACCATTTTGTAAGGCCTTAAGGCTTGTACTGGTGTATGTATAACATTCCTATTTGGTATTAGTGGATATTCATGCTTTAGTGCTGGGTTCTTTATTGCAACTTATTTAAACTGCTTCCGCTAGAATGCTCTAGGTAGGACGTTATGATTAGTTGGATGGTTTCCATTGAGTAACCACCCGGTCTGTCTGTAGTATATGGCGTCGGGCCCCGGCCGGACCTACTGCTATATGCTATGCGACGGATAGGGGGTGTTACAATTTGGTATCAGACTACTGGTTTTGGTCGGGCTTAAGATGAATTCGTGGGCGAATTCTTTTTATGGGGTGGTGAGCACATGTGTGTCCGTCATCGTTATAACAGTAAAAGAACCCATGAATGTCCACTTAAGAATGAAAATACACGTGTTTGAGGAACCTGCGTGTTCCTATAATTACAGTTTGCAATTTTATTTGGTCGCTTAACGGTGTTTTGTACCACTATAGGTGATCGGAAGCGGTGCTGGACCGCCAAAATGTCAGGTTTCTGAGGAGTATAGTGCGCCCGTTGAGGTGTTTGAGACTCCTCCTTTGTATGAAACCGTTAGAAGGATCGTTGAAGCGGTGTTCGCTGTGACGGGTGCACAGCTTGGAGGAAATGTACAACCCTGCGCCCCTGTTGTGGCTTCAATGCCAGTTGGCGTGATGGAGCAGATGACCTTTGGTAGACCATCGGGGCAGCAGCTGAATATGCATTTAGTGCAGGGAGCGCACACAGTTGATGAATATTTGCAAGCATTTCTTGTAAGACCCCCCTCCCGGATCCAAAAACACGGCACGAAGGGGGAGTCTTATGCCCGGAACAACCGCCTTGCGGTAGCATTAGCACACGGACTAACCTGTACCACAAGATGCCTATTCCGCCGGCTATAACAATATTAATAGAACATGCCAACCCAACCAAAAACAATAAGCAAGAGAAGTCAATATCCACACTAAGTATATAATGTCCAAATACATGAATAAGGAGAAGCTAAACATGCTTCTACGATATATCAGAGTACAACTAATCATTGCCCAAACGGGCTACATCAGAGTAAACAAAATACTAACATCAGTAACCGACGGTATCGACGGCACGGTCACTTCAGGCCCTGTCGTCCTGGCCTGGCTGTCCTGCTGCGTAGTCTGCGGCTGATCTACCTGCGGTGTGACCTCCTAAAAAGGAAGACGTAGCAACCGTTAGTCGAAACGACTTAGTCGTTTCACATCCGCTCCCCCGGCGACTCCTCGGCACCGGGAGGAGAAAAGGAACAAGAGTATAGTATATAACAAGTATACAAGTAAAGCAGTATAAGCAGGTGGCAAGGTACATGAGTATAATGTATAATCTAGCAGTTCTACAAGCTAACATCAAATAACAGCATGTGTAAGGAAATCTACAGCAGGTAAGTAACTTAACTTATAAGAATGCTCATACAAACTTATAAGTTAAGGATCGGGTTACATAAATGTAACTCATCGTATAAGAGTGCCCATACAAACTTATACGATGAGGATCTTGTTGTGTAATGTTATGAAATGCTATGAATGCTATGCAATGACTCACCCATGCACACCCATGCAATTGCTATGTCGACACAGACTATAGTTCCCACTTTTCGAGTAGGTAGCTAACCTCTCAGGCATCAGCCGTCGTGGCCAGGCGGTGTGGTGGCGACGACGGCCCCCAAGTTGACGACGGCCTCCAAATTGATGACGGCCCCCAAGTTGATGACGGCCCCCAAGTGGTTGATGACGGCACTCTAACGGAAGACCCTCCTTCGTCTCCAACAAAGGACTCGCGTCGCCGAGGTGTTCGTATGGAGCGGCGCTACAATTTCCGCCCTCGGCGCAAGACAAATATATAGTTAAATTTATCTTTAGATTTATCTTATTTTCTTTATGCTATTTTATTTGGGATATTGTATTGTGGGCTGCATGTAGCCATTTGGTGTGTTGTTTTATTTTTATTTTGGGCTGCATATAGCCTAGACTTATTTTTAAGCCTATATATAGGCATGTATGTTTGGTTTAAATTAAGTTGAATGAGAAAGAAAAAACCCTAGTCTTTTCCCCTCTAAACATTCTCTCCCTCTCTCTCTACATATCCTAGCCGCCACCCTCACTCCCCCTCTCTCTCTCTCTAAAAGTTCGGCCAGCACTTTCCCTTCCCCTCTCTTCAACAAGCTGCCACCCTCATCTCTCACTCTCCCTCTAAAAGTTTCGGCCAGCCCACACATCTCCATCTTCCAAGCCCCACCTCCTCTCACCACCCACAACCCGGCCTCCACCTTCTCCAAAACCGACCGGCCACCCTTCTCCTCGTGAAGCTTTGTCCGGAAAGGTCTCCTTCTACGGCGAGAAATCTGGACTTTGGTGTGAAGCGGCCAAGGCGGACGATCTATCTCTCCATCCGGCGCGACTCCGGCGGAACCGTGGAAGAGCGACCCTTCAAGGGTAGTCGGAATCATCTATTCCGACTTGGGTAACGATCCTCTCCACTCACGTGTGATTCCCTCTTGATATTCTAGTGGACGGAAAAATTTTTGCGTTAGATTTGAATCGTTAGATTCTTCGTGGGTTTTTCTTTGGATTTTTGCATAGAGCCTAACCGCGTTATTTCCGAACAAGGGTTTGGCGAACCCCGTTTTTTTTTTGTTGGGAGAGATCTACCATTTTTCGATCGCATTTTGGGGTAGATCTCTTTTGGTACAACCTTCGCTCGGTCGGACCCAATATTGGTCCTTTTAGCTTGGGAGAACGTCGGCCTATCGCCGTTCGCTCGACCTTCCCGCGGAGTGGCTACCGTACGTTGGTGAACTGTGATAATACGCTTGCGAGTGCGCTGCGATTAAATCTAGTGCGTGAGAGATTGTGGGTTGAACGTGGCGTTCGTTTCTTCCCCTTACCCGTCTAGTGTCCGCGGTAGTGGCCTACATCAAATTTTGGTATCAGAGGGAGGTTCTTGTCAATTTTTTAATTGGCACCCTCCCCTCTTTTAGCACGTTAACCTGCACTTGTGTTTGCGCGTTAGTTGTCACAAAAAAAAAAATCTCCAAAAAAAATTATCTTTGGTCTGCCAATAGCGGCGTAGTTTTCTTAATTTTCAGCCAAAAAAAATCAAAATAAATTTTTTAATAATCCTCTTTTTATTTCCTGTAAGAAAATCAAAAAAAAAAATTTATTTTCCTATAGTCATTAAGCGGGATTAATTCCTTCTTCGTTCTGCCTGAAATATGTTGTCCTCCATTTGCATGCGTACTAGGCTCGGTACGGAATATCCTCCATCATCGTCTAATATGGATGATGACCGGGGTGAAGGTCGTCCCCTCACGGAGATTGAGGAGCTCCGTCAGGATTTCACGGAGCAGTTGACGGCCATTAGGGAAGCACTTCACGGATTGGGGTTACCACACGGGGCACCCCGTAATCAACCCGGTCACCCACGGTGGGCGAGCATCACAACCCTTACCCCCACCCCCCTAATGAGAACGCCCCACGAGCACCGTACGAGTTTGACCTTACTCGGGTCATCCGAGTCAAGCCACCATCCTACGATGGTTTAGGAGATCCCCAAGTCTTCCAGGACTGGATCATGGAGATCGAATGTTATTTCGAGTGGTATACCCTGAACGACGCGGATAAGGTGCGAGTAGCGAGAATGAAGTTGCTAGGGCGCGCCAAAATATTTTGGCTGAATGAGGAGCGGCGTATGAGGGTCGAGAACGGAGCGTTGCCCATAGGATGGGATGCAATGAAGGCTAGGCTAACGGAACAGTACGTCCCTACTTACCATCGAACACAAATGTTCGATGATTTAGCCACCCTTAAGCAAGGGACTAGGTCGGTGTCTGAGTATATGAGTTTGCTGAAGGACATGATGGTTAGGTGCGACGTGAAAGAGATGCCCGAGGTCACTCTCTCCAGGTTCCGTAAGGGACTAAACCCCGATATCCAAGGAAAGCTTCTGCGTTATGGTCACACCGATTTGCACACCACTTTCAATGCCGCATTAGATATTGAGCAGCACAACGCGATTAAGGGCAAGTCTCGCTCGTTCCAAAAGGGGAAGTCCATTTTAGGGCCGCCTCCCACCGCCACCTATAAGGCTAAAGGAAAGTATCAGTCCCCCGACTCGACCTCCATAGTCGTAACGGCTAGGAATGATAGAAACCCCTCTGGTGAGAGAGTCCCGGTGGGTCGGGTCAACAGAACGAATGTCACCTGTTACGCTTGCGGGATCCAAGGGCACTATGCTAGTGATTATCCTACTACACCCAGACCATTAGCCCTGTTAGATTCCGCCGGTGGGCCGACGACATTACTTACGAGACGGGCGAAGAGAGCGAGTCGGACGGAGTGCCTAGTGATATGGAGGATGACCCCCGTATGATGGTTATGAGGTGTATCCTGGCGACCCCTCGAGCATTAGACGATTGGAATAGGACGAACATTTTCACGTTGAATTTTAAGAGTGGTGAAAAATGGTGTAGGTTGATCATCGATAGCGGTAGTTGCATGAACGTAATTTCTGAAGCCGCGGTGAGGCGAATGTCTCTTGTTGCCGAGCCACACCCTCACCCTTACAAAGTGGCATGGGTAGACAAGTCGTCCCTCCCTGTGACGAAGCGATGCTTGGTACCCCTTACCATCAAAGCTTATTCTGAGCAGATTTGGTGTGACGTCATCCCTATGGATGCGTGTCATGTATTGTTGGGTCGCCCTTGGTTGTACGATCATGACGTCACCCACTTTGGTCGGGCCAACACTTACGAGTTTAAATTTAATGGCAGGACCATACTCTTAAAACCCGCCCCGCCAAAGGATCCTTCGGCCCCCTCGAAGGATACGGTCGTCCCGGTCGAGAAGAAGACGTTGAGCCTGATAGGAAGGAAAGAATTGAAGCGTACTACCTTCGTAGATGGGGTCCTCTATGCCTTAGTGTGCCTACAAGTTAAGGAAGACGCAGTCCATTTTGAGGACTTGCCGTCGGCGTTGAGAAAACTCCTAGAAGAGTTTGTGGACGTATACCCGGAAGAGCTACCGGCTGAATTACCCCCGTTGCGGGAAATCCAACATGCCATTGATTTCATTCCGGGCTCTTCATTGCCCAACCTCCCACATTATCGGCTAAACCCCTCCGCGCACTTAGAGTTGCAAACCCAGATCTCGGATTTATTGCAAAAGGGTTTTATCCGCCACAGCAAGAGCCCGTGTGCCGTGCCCGCCTTACTTGCCCCCAAGAAGGACGGCTCTTGGAGGATGTGTGTGGATAGTAGAGCCATTAATAAAATCTCTATTAAATATCGCTTTCCCATCCCACGCTTGGATGATTTATTGGACATGTTAGCCGGTGCCACGATTTTTTCGAAATTGGATCTTAGGAGTGGCTACCATCAAATCCGAATTAGGGAAGTGACGAGTGGAAAACCGCCTTTAAGTCTAAGGAAGGGCTCTACTACGAGTGGTTAGTTATGCCGTTTGGACTTTCCAATGCACCGAGCACGTTTTCAAGGATGATGACCCACGTCTTCCAACCCTATATGGGAAGATTCATCGTGGTATATTTTGACGATATTTTGGTATTTAGCACCTCCACGATTGATCATGAGTCACATTTACGAACCATCCTTACCACGCTGAGATCGGAAAAATATATTCGTGAACATTAAGAAGTGTACCTTCCATGTGACATCGGTTGAGTTCCTCGGTTATATTGTGAGTTCGAAGGGGATCCACGTAGACCCCAGAAAGTGCAAGCCATTAGAGATTGGCCCGAGCCCGCCAACATTCGGGATGTTAGGAGTTTTTCACGGGCTCGCTACATTTTATCGGCGATTTATTAAGGATTTTAGTAGTATTATGGCCCCTATTACCGAGTGCATGAAAAGGGTGAATTTACATGGTCAAACTCAGCCGCTGCGGCGTTCCAATTAATTAAATCGCGCATGTCGGAAGCCCCCCTTTTGCGGCTACCGGATTTTACCAAGGTTTTCGAGTTGTCATGTGATGCGTCTGGAGTGGGAATTGGTGGAGTGTTGAGTCAGGAAGGCCATCCTGTGGGTATTTCAGTGAGAAACTAGCAGGTCCAAAATTGAATTATTCCAATTATGATCGGGAGTTTTACGCAACAAGATCCTCATCGTATAAGTTTGTATGGGCATTTCACAATTTGATAATATGAAATCTGATTAATAAGCTACTTCAATCATGCAACAAATGATTAATCATAAGGGTTCATCCAAGCCAAGTATCTTGCATTATTATTCCACCGAATCAAAATCCATTTTCCATTAAGCCCAGAATTTAGGTGTAGGTTGAATCTGGACAGCAACTTCGACCGAAGATTCCCGAAGCTGCATGAATCCGGTGAAGTTGTTTAACCCCACAATGGAAAGGTCTTTCCCTGATCTACAACTCTCATATTCAGACCTCAACCCAGATTTGATATTATCCTATTTGAAATCCGACTTGAAGTCCGCTGCGTACAGAACACAGTTTCTGCATACAGGATTTATTGAACACCATTTTCGTTTAGACTTTCCTGTGGCTACAGACTTCGCTAGAAGTCGTGCAACCATTCGTTGGAAAGGCATTTTCAAGGGTTTCAACTTTCGTGTTTAGCAGAAAACCCATATCTGGCCATATCACACTTAAAATGGCCACGAAGTTTGCTGCGCGCAGAATGCAGATTCTACACGCATCTTAAGGCGGAATGAACGGCATCGGTTCATCTTCCTCCTCAAGGAGATCTTCCCAAATCATTCCAAAATTTCCTCCACCCTTATTTAACCTCAAGAGGCCAATATTCTTCACGAAACCATCCTCCATCATCACATAGAAGAAGGAGTGGTTGAAGAGATCTAAATCTAGAACACAAGTCCTAGCATGACCAACCTAGAAGACTTCTTCTCTCCACCAAGACTCTCTTGAGCCGATGTCTCTCCTAGGAAAATAAATATAGATCTAGCAGCCCAAGGGAGAGGGTAGGAACTCACATTGGCTCCAGCGGTACCACATTTCCGTCCATGGATCTCGGAGTTTCTCCTTGGAGGTATTTCTTCTCTCTTTCACGACGATGGCGGATCTCCTCCGGTAGAACTTTCTCCAGCAGTTTTCTCTCTCACCAGGAGTTCTCATAGAAAATAGGGGATGAAATGAGCATGAAACGGCTAGGGTTTTCTCTCCCCCTTATATATAAAAAGTGACACGGGTAGGAACATGGCCGTGTCCTTAACCGTGTCCTGCCTGGCGAAGCGGCAACGGCAGTTTCCATGTCGGCTCAATATTTGACACGGCGTGTTCCTAGCCGTGTCCTTCTCGAGGTTGCATCTCGACGATCGATCAAAATCGTCGACTGGAGCACACGGGTAGGGACACGCCCGTGTCTCTACCCGTGTCATGTTCATTCGTCGAAGTCGACGCGCAGTTTGTCAATCTCGACACCTCTCGTCGAGTGTAACTAGACACACACTGGTAGGGACATGCCCGTGTCACTACCCGTGTCACCTGATGTCGACACAGCTCGTCAGTCTCGACACAGCCTGTCGAGTGTAACTCTACACACACGGGTTGGGACACGCCCGTGTCGCTACCCGTGTCACATGATGTCGACACAGCTCGCCGATCTCGACATGCCTCGTCGCGCTCAACTCGACGCACACGGGTAGGGAACGCCCGTGTCACTACTCGTATCGCTACCCGTGTCGCTACCCGTGTCTCTACCCGTGTCACTACCCGTGTCACTAACCGTGTCACTACCCGTGTCACTACCCGTGTCACTACCCGTGTCACTACCCGTGTCACTACCCGTGTCTCTCTGTACTGATTTCTCACTTCTCCACACGTGCAGTCCAATTCCCCGCACTTCTCAGGACTCGAGTCAACCCTCCTTACTCAAAAACACACACACGAGGGGCCTAGAGCGATTCGGGACATCACATTTCTTATGATAAGCCGCTACCCATGCTTCGAGTTGGATAATGAGCAAGCTACAGTCGATAGATTTTATAATGGCATACGCGCCGAGTTACGAGTTTTGCTGCTAGGACCAAAGTTGTTGCGATTCCGAGCCTTGGTGGAATCAGCTAGATCTTTGGAGGAAGATTTGAGGAAGACCCTCCCGATGCCAGTGACTATGGTATCGAACTATGCAAGCCCCATAAGAGTTGCATCCGTTGGAATGCTGGAGAAAAGGGCTATAGCATCGACTAGCAAAGCTACTTACACATGTTTTACTTGTGGAAAGAAAGGGCACTTTGCCCGAGAGTGTTGGAAAGGTGCTAAGAAGACCAAGAAAGCCATGTCAGGAGCAGTCAAGGACTTTAGTGCAAAGGAGATGGCATTCAAAGTGCCGAACACCTCCAAGTCTGTATATCGAAAATGGTACAAGAAGGCTAGAACTTTGGGTCTAGTCCCTCCTTTCGGTGCTTCAGGGCAACTACAAGCAAAACCCCGAGCGCATGTTTCACTTGTGGAAAACCGGGGCACTTTGCCCGAGACTGCTGGAGCGGACGTCCCAAGTCCGAGAAGAAGCATGCTGTCGTGATGACAGGTATGATTTAAAGTTATAGCAGTTTAGCTTGAATACTTGTCGCCCTTGTGCATGTTGGCTTAGAACTACTTGTGCTAAGATTTGTTCTGATTTTCGTTTATTCGGCGAGAACACCGTTCGTGTGAACGAAGCCTCGCATTCCTTTATTTAGGAATTGTTTTTATGCGTCGGAGTACCTCCTTCGATGGTAAGAGACAAATGTGATGTGTTATGGTCCAATGGCGCTCAATACGCGCGGGTAGCATCTGTTGCGTTTTAGGTGAGGTAAGGGAGCCAAGACTTTGACTTCCAAGTATCGTTTACTACCACAAGGGGAGTCCGACGTAATAATTGGCATGGACTGGCTCTCGGAGCAGCAAGTCTATATCGAAAGCGGTAGTAGCAAGGAAGTCAAGCGGGAGCTAGTCGTGAGACGACCTTTACGGGCTTGAAGAGGTCGAGCAAGACGTTGGTGTCT